>JAVRXN010000009.1:42011121-43382216 GCA_033556935.1 Timema podura | reverse complement strand
TTTAACGATAGTTGCGGGTTTATTAACCGGGACAGATTTTTGATTCCGCTGAAATGATATGTTTCCGTTCCGTGCACTCTTATCATGAATAAATGAACATGTCTGGCGCGTTCTTTAGCGCTGACGTGCACGGGAACGATCACTACTGTTTTAGAGTTGTCTGCAGTGTCAATATAAGAGTCACTCCCGTCGTGTTTCGCGGTGTACACATTAACGGATATATCGTTAAGCCTTTCGAAGCGTTCGATATACCTCATTTCGAACGGGAGCGGGATTCCATCTAGATTCAGCACATCTCGAAAATTAGGATAAGAGGATAAACGTTGAGCTTTTCCCGTCGGTTCAAAGAGGCACGTCAATACGGATACGGGGAAGCAAAGTCCTTCTTCAGATTGTACATTTATCAACGCTCTACGTTTGGCTATAATTTCAGGGATTTGAACACGAGCTCCGATCGAGAAAACCGAGTTTTTCGAGAAATTTATTCTCATTTCCAACGTGCCGTCATATATCCATCCCGAGTCTCTAGAAACGAACGCCTCAATCTGAGCAAGGAGTGGAAAGATCACGTTATTTTCATATAGCTCCTCCAAGTTTATCAGGGTAAATATATCGCATAGAGTCGAGTTGAAATAACCCTTTTCAATTCTATCTTCGGTAGGATGCCTAAACTCGCAGATGAGAGTACAATTTACCTTTATCGGGTTATTTGCAATTGATTCTTCTACCGTCTTTACGTAAATATCCCCGCACGCAACGAGAAACTGAACAGGATCCTTATAGGGTAGTTCATTGGTGATAGAGTACGTCTTTATGCGTTGGGCGTACGCTTGCTCGATAAGTTTGATAGATAGTCCTAGCGGCTCCAGGTAAAGCCTAAACTGCGTAAATCCTATACCTAAGTTTCGTGACAGGGTCATAAGTCTTTGGATCTGTACGTTTATATCGTCTTGCCCGAATATCAGTACGCTCGAGGTCTTAATCTGTCCGGGTATATGTTCTATGTAAGCATTATATACCTTCCCATCACGAGGAGCGATATCATGTCTCAGGTTTTTAATTAAAAGTTGTTCATTAGAGTTTAATTCATCGAGGGTATACACCTTATTACCGTTAGTCTGTCTAGATACGATGATAGGAGATGACAGGCGAGCTCGTTTTGCCGCGGGTCCTGACATGTTTCTAAGTTTGCACGCTATGCTCTAAGCAGGCACTACTCTCCTCGCATTATTCTCTTCATTTCTGTATGGCTTGCTCTAGGATCTCATCGAGTGACTCTGAGACAGCTATAAAAACAAACAAACAGGAACACCTAGTTAGTATTGGTTTTTTTTTTTTTTTTACAGATAGCAGATCATGAAGCTATGATATACAAACATTGAAGTAAAAAAAGCTAATGTCTTAACTCGTGAGCAATTATTTTTTTGTTAAAAAAGAAAAAAATTTTTTTTACGATATAAGTCTAATAATATAACAAACTTTTTTAAATAAAAAGAAATAACGATTCTTACTTTTTTCTCTGTATTCTAATAATATAACAAGCTATGATATACACACATTGAAGTAAAAAAAGTTAATGTCTTAACTCATGAGCAATTCTTTTTTTGTTAAAAAAAGAAAAAATTAATTTTTATGAATAAGTCTAAGAATGCATCAGTATTTTAATCAATTAGAATTTATAAAAACATTTTTTTTATTCTTTGGAAATAAATGTATAAGTCTATGAATCTATAAAACATTTTTTTATCCTTTGTATGTATAAGTCTATGAATCTATAAAACATTTTTTTATTTAATCGATTAGAGTATAAGTCTAGGAATCTATAAAAAGAATTAACAATTATTATTAGTTAGAGTATATGGTAAACGATACAAAACTAAAACATTAAAACGGTGCAAGATAAGTTTAAACTGTAAAGGTTGATAACTAAGCACATTTAAAAAATTAAGAGTAGGTATTCATAAAACTATAACATTGGGTGAATAATATAACGAGCTATGATATACAAACATTGAAGTAAAAAAGTTAATGTCTTAACTCATGAGCAATTCTTTTTTTGTAAAAAAGAAAAAATTAATTTTTTTTTATGAATAAGTCTAAGAATGTATCAGTATTTTTAATCAATTAGAATATATAAAAAAAAAATTTTTTATTCTTTGGAAATAAATGTATAAGTCTAGTATAAGTCTATGAATCTATAAAAACATTTTTTTTATCCTTTGTATGTATAAGTCTATGAATCTATAAAACATTTTTTTTATTTAATCGATTAGAGTATAAGTCTAGGAATCTATAAAAAGAATTAACAATTATTATTAGTTAGAGTATATGGTAAACGATACAAAACTAAAACATTAAAACGGCGCTAGAGAAGTTTAAACCGTAAAGGTTGATAACTAAGCACATTTAAAAAAATGAAGAGTAAGTATTCATAAAACTATAACATTGGATGTGTGTGTGATTTGAATGTACGCTTACCTTCAAAGTTTAAGATAGCCGTCTTGCTAAGCTTGGAGATACCCTTGTATACGAGCAGCAACTCCGCCTTGGAAACGTCTTCTAGCTGCGCGTCGGTTAACAGCGAGAAACGGTTAGGTAACCATACATTATACTTCCCGTCTAATACTGTAAGCACTCTCCGGCCGAAGCGCGTGTTCAAAGCTTTTATACTAGTTACACGATAGCCGTGACCAATCTCTAAATCCGTCAACTTTCTCGATACAATCTCACTCGATCCGACCGTACTTAATAATACTGCTGCGTATTCACTAGACATTGTTAGTCTTTAGAATGTAGATGGTAGCTAATGATTTCTCCTAGAAAGGGTTAGCTCTATATATAGGGAACGAGAGTATTCCAAGCCACGCCCTCTACTGAGCGTATGACTCGAGAGTATTCCAAGCCACACCCTCTACTGAGCGTGTGACTTTAACCGAATCAGATCTTCTCAGGGATGCCGGAAAGTTCATAGTTCAACAACTCACGCAGATGTTCACGTGTGAAAAGATATTTTCTTTTAAGATTATCGCAGCTCCCATGTCACAGGGCGGAAGTCGTCTTTCACCAAGCTGAGAGAAATAATAAATATTGCAACCCTTAGGAAGAGATATTCACAGTCACCCCCTCACACGTTCTTGTCGCAGAGCGGAAGTCACCCATCAGTGTAAGAGAACCCTCCAGATGTTATCAAGATTCCGGCAGGTGTGTGAGGTCTTGGAGAGAAGCTGTTTGTCTACAGGATCAATAAATATCTACCTTAACCCCTCAGCTTCCCTTGTAAGAAAGAGAGAGGGAGAAGGACATCCTTTCTAGATTACATTCTGATAGAGAGTACCCTTTTAAGATTTATAATAATCATTGTATGGAAGATATATAAAAAAAAGGATAGAGGAAGAGATTTTATAATAATACCCACTGTACGGAATATATTTATGTATTGTTTTGAGGGAAAAAGAGAGAGAGAGAAAACACCCTTCCCGCGGTCGCCGCCGTGAAAGAGCTTGCCACCCCCCTCCCCTCTTCATTCCTAATTTCCCTGTAAGAGAAAGAGAGAGAGAGAGAAAACACCCTCCCGCGGTCGACGTCGCTTGCCAACCCCGCCCCCCGCAGAACCATCCAACACACGCGAGCTATAAACCCTCAACCCCCCACCAACAACCATCCCACCCCACCTCCAACATCCCCACATCATCACGATACCTCCCCTACCTTCCCTCCTCTGCCCTGAAAACCGTACCTATGTATAAGGCCCTATCCCAAAAACTACCCACCCCACTATTATGACGTCACTTCCGCCCTGAGGACCGTAAATGATCCCTACTGACTATTGAGTCTAAAATGGAGATAGATCATTGTTGTACTAACATTTATCCTAAGAGGTTTAAGGAAAAATAACATAAACCTTTTGAGAGACTTACTTATATTTAATTACTCTATGGCATTGGAGAATTATTGCGTTAAAACTTAAGTAGTATATGTTTACAACTAAATCTCACAAAATTGTATTAATATATCTGCCAATATCTCAGAAACTATCGGTTTTATAAAAAATATATTTAATATAAAAGTTCTTTATTTTTAATAGTACTACAATTTTGCAATGATAAGTTATTTAGTATCTCAAATAGTTGCGGAGATACGGAGATTTCAGCTTCTGTAAAGTATCCTAAAATAATGTTCATAGGAAAATTAAAATAGCCACTTTATTTATAATCTTAATCAACGCCTAGATACGAGTTTTAATCAAAATCGTTAGAGCCGATTTTAAGAAAATCGACTTTTTCTCTTTTTGCCCTTCAGTAAACTACCTTTAGTTTTAGGGTTGGATATCCAATTCCAAAAATCCCTCGGGTAAACCTTATGAAAACCCTAAATACCAAGTGTTAGCCTGATCGGTAAAATAGTTTAGGCTCTAGTTGGAGGTACAGACAGACATACGGAAATTCAAAAAACACTTTTTCGGATTCGGGGGGGTCATGTAATGTCGAGATTCATCAAAATCTTGACTTCAATTTTTTTGAAGATCACAATACTTACTCTACCTGTAAGAGAGCGATAAAGTAAAAAGAAAAAGAATAACATTGAATTTTAAAGAATATAAAAGTTAAAATAAAAGTTCATTTCGGTCCAAAGATTACAATATTATCATGAATCCGAACCTTAAGCCCCACCACCATCAGTCAATAATAGCGAACACGCGGTGAGTTAGTGTTAGACTCGTCTACTGATGACGGGGATGTCGGGGTTCGAATCTCGGTATGGTATAATGAAGGTAGTGTTATTTTCTAAATGGTTTCACACTCTCCTTCCACGTAAGTGCTGGTAGATTAACTTTAAAACTCTTTCATCCTCACCCCTACCCCATTAGAGTAATTATCGTGCATGCGTATAACCTGAACAGGTGGTAAGACGCGGTGATGATAGTAATTATGTATGCATAAGGCAGTCACTAGTATAGTTTCAACTAGTTACGGGGTGGTGGATTTAAGTCCCTGAAAAAACGCCAACTAAAAGTAGTCCTACCTCAGAATCTGCTTGACCGTCATAGGTTTGTTGGGTGCGTACGATAGCGATATCTTCTGGGCTCCCTGGAACAAGAACACAACAACTGGGTCACTTGCACACAACTGGGACAATGGTCTAGCCAAGGCACTTATTTCAGCGACAACAAATACTATCAATCATGTTAACTATTAAAGATAGTTTCAAATGTTAATAAATATCCAGTGGTAATTCAAACAAACTCGTGATGGCTATAAATATAGGCTTATAGTTTTTTGTTTCTAAGATTAGGCCTAATACTACCGACAAATATTTTAATGATTAGTAAGAGTGAGTTGTGAGACGTGTAACATTGGAAGTTCACGTGCCACAGTTTGCCAAACACTGAGCCACAGGAACATAGATATGAAACATCAGTTCTTTGATTCATACAAATGTTGTGTACACTCCATTCAGGAGGTCATCAAGAAACCACCTAACGCTTTCTCTTACCTATTTGTTCTTCCCCTCTACCCCCTCATGTAACACCGTGTAGACAATAGAGCTCCTCCATGTAACACCATGTAGACATTTGAGCTCCTCATATAACACCATGTAGACATTAGAGCTACTCCATATAACACAATATTGACATTAGAGCTCCTCAAGTAGCACCATGTAGACAATAGAGCTCCTCATGTAACACCATGTAGAAAATAGAGCTCCTCCATGTAACACTATGTAGACATTTGAGCTCCTCATATAACACCATGTAGACATTAGAGCTACTCCATATAACACAATATTGACATTAGAGCTCCTCAAGTAGCACCATGTAGACAATAGAGCTCCTCATGTAACACCATGTAGACATTAGAGCTCCTCCATGTTACACCATGTAGACATTAGATATCCCCATGTAACACCATGTAGACAATAGAGCTCCTCATGTAACACCATGTAGACATTAGAGCTCCTTCCCACTACCTATATGGTCACGTGATATACGGATGACCCAGTCTTACCTTGACAGACTCCACTACGGCCCTATAACATAAGCTGCACCATAGCAGAAATAATATAGATTATCTTCCAGGGTTGACGAAGTGTAATTTATAATGAATAATCTCACATCTCAATAAAATGTCATCCTTTCAAATCCTGTTGTGGCCATTTATTGGAATAAAAATAAAGTTATTCACAACAAATAGAAAGTACTACGCTGGCAGTGTGTATAATATGGGGGTGTATTTTTCATAAGTAATTTGTTCCTTTCGCTTCACACAAAGGCGGGTATATTTCCCATCAATTTTACTTTCCTCTCGCCTAAACCTTTCGCTATAAACATGTAGAAGGTCCGGATGAGTAGCAAGACGGCTCTTTAGAGATTGTTTTATCTGACAGCTAGACTAGTTACTAGATCTACTTTCACGTATTCATACGTTAAGTCATGTGATGTAATAAAGTTTTATATTATCAATGTTGACTGTTATGAGACATGTCTGTATTTTTTAAAAGGTACTTTCAATGAAAGTTGGACTGTACCCGATAATTTAGTGATAAGCCACTCCCTACACCCAGTCGAGATCCGAAGCCCGACCTCTCCGTCACCGGTAAACCAGACAAGATAAGACTGACGACTGGGTCCACGTGGCCACCGTTGTGGTTAACTTGAAAATGAATAAATGAATTTAAATTATTTAGAGGCCCAGATTTGCGTTGAAAATAATTAACGAAATCAAAAGTTAATTGAGTTTCTTCCTCCTTGATAAATCCTCGTTACCGCGCTACCAACTTGACAAACAACGATACATCTGTCTCTGTGGTGAGGTTGGCGGTACCTCGACACGGTGGAGTGGGAGGTATGAATCAATTTCATGAGCGCGTTAAGGGAGAAGCGTTTAGAGCGGTCGTTAAGTGAATTCTCGCCTCCCGAGTCGTTAAAACTTGAACTCATTTCGTTTCCAGGCGCTGGAGATCCAACTTAGCGCCGAGAAATAAACAGACCGGACGTGCTCTCAGGTAGCCCGGATTATAACTTTACTTTAACCATCAATAAATATTTACTTTCATTATTAGATTTTATACCCGTCTGCACTGAGCTATTCCTTCAATGGTTTTCCACTCTCCCTCCATGCAAATGTGAATAAACACATCTTCTCAATTATACCTTCATCCCGACACCATTAGCCTAATTAAGTGTGTTTAGCCTATTAGTAAATATATAGGCCCTAACCATATTTTTAACGGCCTATTTAGACGGAATGTACTTGGTTAAGCTAGTTTGTAAGTCGTGTTCTGGTATAAACAGTATTTAAATAATAGAAATATCTTTAGTCACCGCGTCTTACTAACCGTTCGGGCTATACACATTTGGATGTGATAAAAATGAGGAAGGTAAGATTTAGAGTCAATGTACCCACCAAAAAAAGTTTATTAATCTCCCAAAATGTGTTATGAAATATGCACGCATGCCCACGTTCACAAAACAACTTAGCATCATACATTTGTATTTATATATATTTTTATTAATCAAATAAATAAATAGTAAAATAAAATCTTTTTAAATAAATATTTATTTAGAATCACGGTCTATTTCACGTCTCCCACCGGGGGTTTCCTCTTACTTTCCCTCCAAGACATTGCGAGAGCCGACAATTGGCTACACTGTGTATGTTACCAACATTTCCCTCCTCCAAGTTGTAGCTATGTTACCCCTGATTGGCTACACTGTGTATGTTACCAACATTTCCCTCCTCCAAGTTGTAGCTATGTTACCCTTGATTGGTTATACTGTGTATGTTACCAACATTTCCCTCCTCCAAGTTGTAGCTATGTTACCCTTGATTGACTATACTGTGTGTGTTACTAACATTTCCCTCCTCCAAGTTGTAGTTATGTTAACCCTGATTGACTACTCTGTGGTTGTTACTAACATTTCCCTCCTCTAAGTTGTAGTTATGTTACCCCTGATTGACTACTCTGTGGTTGTTACTAACATTTCCCTCCTCCAAGTTGTAGCTATGTTACCCCTGATTGACTATACTGTGGTTGTAACTTACACTTCCCTCCTAAAAGTTTTAGCTATGTTACCCCTGATTGACTATACTGTGGTTGTTACTTACACTTCCCTCCTAAAAGTTGTAGTTATGTTACCCTTGATTGGTTATACTGTGTGTGTTACTAACATTTCCCTCCTAAAAGTTGTAGTTATGTTACCCTTGATTGGTTATACTGTGTGTGTTACTAACATTTCCCTCCTCCAAGTTGTAGTTATGTTACCCCTGATTGACTACTCTGTGGTTGTTACTAACATTTCCCTCCTCTAAGTTGTAGTTATGTTACCCCTGATTGACTACTCTGTGGTTGTTACTAACATTTCCCTCCTCCAAGTTGTAGCTATGTTACCCCTGATTGACTATACTGTGGTTGTTACTTACACTTCCCTCCTAAAAGTTTTAGCTATGTTACCCCTGATTGACTATACTGTGGTTGTTACTTACACTTCCCTCCTAAAAGTTGTAGTTATGTTACCCTTGATTGGTTATACTGTGTGTGTTACTAACATTTCCCTCCTCCAAGTTGTAGCTATGTTACCCCTGATTGGCTACACTGTGTATGCTAGTACTAACATTTCCCTCCTCCAAGTTGTAGTTATGTTACCCCTGATTGACTACACTGTATATGTTACTAACATTTCCCTCCTACAAGTTGTAGGTATGTTACCCCTGAATGACTACACTCGTGTCAATCTATATTAATAACACCCGACCTTGTCAACAGTTGAACAGCTAACAACGCCTCAGTCTCTCAAGACACAGCCAAGCGTCTGTTTGCATTGGAAACCCAATCAGGTAAACAGAGGGTGCGTGATGCGACGGAAATTACGTCACAAGGTGAGTTAACAAGGGTTGACGCCTGCCGGCCATCATGGTAATTCACCATCTCTTTACGAGAGGAAATGAGAGGTTACAGTGTTGCCACATGCAGACATTTGTAAGGCTCATTTTCCTGACATAGCTTTGTTAGTTATAATAATATATCAAGCGTGTTTTCGTTCATTCAGCCTCGCGTTTTATTACCCGTTCCGGTTACACGCATGAGGTACTAATCAGTGTAATTTGTTAGGGATGAGGACGGTTGAATTTAGAGGAAGTGTACCTGCATTTCTGTGGAAGAAGAGTGGAAAACTACCCTCAGTACACCCGACCAGGATTCTCACCCCTTATCTCCCTGTAATTGTCATTCGAATCTATTGCGAGAGTGACCCGCCTTGGTGGCGTAGTTGCCTAACGCGCTAGTCGTGTTGAGCTCGACCGCTAGGACGGGGAGATCGAGGTTCGAATCTCGGTCGGGTGAACTGGGGGTGGTTTTTCCTAAATGGTTTTCCACTCCCCCTCCATGCAAATGCGGGTTCACTTCCTCTAAATTCAACCCTCCCAATTCCTAATCCATTAGAGTAATTAGTACTTAAGCGTATAACCCGAATGGGTAGTAAGACGCGGTGCTAAATATTATTATTATTATTGCGAGAGTGACGCTTGAGACACCTCGACCAAAAATAATTATTTAGAATAATATTACCTGAAGGTGAACTATTATAAAAAGAAGGACTACATAGTTAAATTTAAATAAAAAGCCGAAAGTCACGTTTCTTATTAAATTTCCAGATAAATGTAAAAAGAGACAGTTTGAAAGAAAGTTCTGTCCGGAAACCTGGCAACACTGCGTGTACACCACCACGTGGGACCCGGCGTCAAACCCGGCCCTTCATGATAACATTTCTCAGGTCTAACAGACGTCAAGTGGGCCCTAGCAAGCAAGTGTTTATTAAGGACATCCTTCCAATCATTAAGGACATTCGAGGATTAGAAAAGATACCAAATAAAACTTTTAATATATTTCAAATTTGGAGTCTGAATAATATTTTAAAGCTATTAGGATGATTACCAGTGGCTTAGTCCTATATAAGTTAAGAAAAAATCCAACAGCCATGCCCCAGACCAATAATTTATCACTCAACTGAATGTGAGCTCTCATTAACATTTAATTTTGATTTGGACCAGGGTTTGAATCCTAGTCGAGTATAATAATGGTTATTTTTCTTAAAATGATTTCTCACTCAATCTCTCGACATGAAAATGCGAGTACATTTACACTAAATTCTACTTTTCTCATCCTTGCCTCATTAACGAGGTTAAATGTCTAGAGCCGGACGGGTTGTAAGGAACGGGGCACAAAAATCTGATAAAATTTGAATTGGAAAAAAAAAAAAAATCTTGCTAAAGGACATTTGGAGGATTTTTTTATAAAATGCAAACATGTTTTTTTCTGTCAACATGATAACATTTACTGTAAATTGTATTGTTGGTTTATATGTATTCATAACACCTATTAAAAAACAGCTGAAGTTCACATTACTTGACGTATGAATACATGGAAGTAAATCTAGTAACTGTTGTATCTGTTAAAAAATCTGACTATTTCTTCTTGTAATGTTTTCAGAGATTGAACTAATCTTTAAAAAAAATTCCAGCCTGAGTGTTTTATATTGTACAAACATGTGAATATTCTAGCTTGAGTGTTTGTGTATTGTATAAACATATAAACATTCCAGCTCGAGTGTTTGTATATTGTACAAACATGTGAACATTCCAGACTGACAGGAAGTACTCACTGTCCTCTTACAGAGGATGGCCCTATACTGAGGCACGCACTGATTGTTGGAATCAGTCAGCACAACTGACAGGAAGTAAGTACTCACCGTCTTCTTCCAGAGGATTGCCCTGTACTGCACTGATTGTTGGCGTCAGTCAGCACAACTGACAGGAAGTAAGTACTCACCGTCTTTGTCCAGAGGATGGTCCTTTACTGAGGCACGCACTGATTGTTGGAATCAGTCAGCACAACTGACAGGAAGTAAGTACTCACCGTCTTCTTCCAGAGGATGGCCCTGTACTGAGGCACGCACTGATTGTTGGCGTCAGTTAGCACAACTGACAGGAAGAACGGCTCTTTTTCTCCGTCCGCGCCCACATAGTTTTGGTGCACTGCGCGGGACAAGAACCAAACACTTATTACATGGAGGGCGGCGTGATAGTACTACTAAATGATGAGTAGTTCATGAACGAATAGTTCGGATTGAACAGTTCCCCCAACAGAACCAGTTGAACTAGTTCACCTCCTGGAAGTGAACTACGAGTTGATGAGAGAGCAAATAATCGTGAATCTTCGGCTGAACTCTGTCACAGAAATGATATTCTCCCACGAGCCCTCATGTCAGGCTTGTGTGGGTCGAAAGGTAGTTCTTTCTTTGACTGACATTACCCTCGTTCCGCGAAGATACTAGAAAATCCTCGAGCCTAATAACATCTACATAACAAGTTTGAACAAACACATCAACATGTTTCAGCTGTAGCTCCCGGTACAAACAGACATATATACAGACAGATATACAAACAGACATATATAGAGACAGATATACAAACATATATGCAGACATATATACAGACAGATATAGATACAAACATAATCAATACGAACAGATATACAGACATATACACAAACATATATATATAAACAAATATACAGACATATATACGAGCATATATACAAACAGATATACGAACATACAAATATAGAGACATACAGATATAGAGACAGACAAATTTACAGAGAGACAGAATCGTAAAAGCCACTTTTTTGTCCCCCCTTGAGTTCTAGGACACATAAAACGTCAAGATCAATAAAAATTTCAAGGTCGAAAAGTTTCACGATTGTAATACTTTGTCTCTATGATAAAATAAAATAAAGAGTAAATTGTTTACATAGCGACTTGTTGAGAAGAAGCGAATACGGACTCCAACAATCAAAACTTCATCTGGAACACTTGTTTATAATCTGATAAGTAGGGCTAGGATTTTGATGATTTTGCATTTTTTTTTTGACAAACCTGTACCGTTATTCAAGTATATACAAATGTGTTTCATAAGAAACTTCGCTGATTAAAGTAGCTTTGTTAAGGTATTTTTTTGCGTTTTTCTGTGTTTTTACACGAATATGGCATTTTTAAAGGTTTTTCGGTCATTTTAAGTAATTTTTTGTTATTTTTGAGTAATTTACCCAAGATTAGAACATTTCTGCACACGTCAAAACAAATGGTGGTGCCCGTGATAGTTGGGTAGCTCTTGCCCCCCCCCCCCCCCTCCTAGCATAGTGAGGCTGTAAGTGAACTCGTCTAAACTAGCCTGAGCAAGTTTTGCAGATAACGGGGGCTCATTATCTCTCTACATTTTTCAGAAGCTTCACGTATTGTTTATGTGAATTTTAACATTCAACATGCCTAAAGTGAAAGAAAGTGCCTCACATAAATTAAAAATTTTCGTTGCTAAATATGGCGAAAAAGTATTCTCTACCAATGGACAGATACTATATTGCAAAATGTGTGACGGTGAGAGTTGCCGCAGAAAATAATTTCCTGCTCTGAAATCGCTGTACTCAAAAATGGTGCACCTAACATGTCTAGCACATGCCTGTCACAGAGTTGCTGAAGAGGTACGAGGGCACTTCATCAAAGATGACCAGCCGATTGGGTGCGTGAAGAAAGTTTTTCTGAAGGCACCATCTCGAGTGGCATCATTCAAGTCGGAGGCCCCGAACGTTCCTTTGCCGCTGACTCCCATTTTAACCGGGGGGGAGGGGGGGATTGAAGCATTCAACTATTATTGTGAGAACTTCCAAGTTGTGAAAAAGATCATAGACTCGTTTGACAGCAATGAAGAAATCTCAATTAAAGTTGCACAGGAACTTCTTTCTGATCCTGAAATTGCAGGTAAGTTTTCCTACCTAAAGTCGAACTTTGGATTTCTGCCTAGTGGCATTACTTCCTTGGGAAAGTCAGCAGTGCTATTAGTGGATCAAATAGATTTGATAAAGAAAGTTGTGAATGACTAAATATTGTGACTGGAAAAGTGGGAAAGGTTGTGCAAAATAAAATTGAGCAAGTTTTTTTTTAAAAAAAATGAAGGATATGAAATGCTGTGCTTGATTGCAGATGTGCTATCAGGGAAAAAAACTTTTCCCTTGGTGAAATTTTAGGAGATTTTGAACAAAGCGAACTAGTTTATTTCAAGTAGGCCTATGCTCCTGTGGTGTCAGTAGAAGTGGAAAGGAGTTTCTCTATGTTTAAAGCATTGTTAGCAGATAATAGAAAACCATTCTCTTTCGAGGATCTGCACATGAGTTTTGTTGTGCATTGCAATTCTGGACTGTTGACATAAACACTCTTAAGTTTACCATGTCAAATTAAACTGTCAAAAAATATAAGTGGAATCTTTATGTATTTTCCTTGTTTTATTTTGTATAGAATTTTTTTTTTTGACAAAATAAAAACTTTAAGTTTGGCACAGAAACCGAACGTTAAATTACATTTTAAGGTTTCGTTTTGGTTTACTTGTTTTAATAAGGAAAAAAACACATTTTTTGGGTTTTTTTAGTTTTAAAGAGCATTTTTTTACATTTTTTGGGTCATAAATGCATTTTTAATAGGACATTTAATATTAGTTTTTAGGTCATCAAAATCCTAGCCCTACTGATAAGAAATTAAATATGAATATACAGCAGGCTTTTGGTAGAAAGGGACTTTTTTAAATAAATATTTTTATGTTCAACATTGTTAAACTTTATCTTTATTATTATTGTTATTATATAATTATGTGTTGATATTATCTATGAAACGTGAACACTACAGATCCCATTGACGCATGAATATATGAACATTGTTTTTGTGACTTTAATTACTGCCCAAAATATTCCTTCCTATCTAAGTAGGACAGTATCAAGAAGTCAATAATGAATGTTATGTTAATATAATGAACAAATTTAATATTTTGGCAGAAAAGATATAAATTAAATAACTAATGTTACAATTTGGACGGATTCCAAACAAAATATGTGTATAAATTTGTGCAGAACTTACTTTTCCCAAGGAAGAACTTGAAGTACCAGCGAGTCTGGTATTCTGGATTCTCCAGGACTGGAGTGTTTGGAGAGCCAAAAATCTGGAGTCAGAAGAACTTGGGAATATTATACACCTTCTCGTTAACTATTGTTCAAGTTTAGTGTTCTACAGTTGGTAATATCAACACTCATAGTTGAATATCCGTCATGGACACAGCGGCTTGCACTAGATGATAAACTTTTTTAATTAAGATAAAAATCCTGCTAAACGTCCACCATATCCATGACATAATTATATTAATCAATTGTTGATACTATCATGTGTAGGATATTAAATTAAACACATCTACTGGAGCAATATTTGATTATTTTGGACAAAAATGTTTTTTGATATAAAATCAGTACAAATACGGACCATTTTTACTATCCCCCTCCCATCTCCCTCCCGATCAACCGGGAATTAGATCCTCACCTTGAGTCCACACAGGAGCGAATATGTTCTTGTTCACAGCGAACCCTCTAGTCCGGCTTATTGTGAATTGAATATGTCTGATATAAATAATAAGCTACTTTGTGCAGTCGCTGCTCTTATTTATGACACATGGCTTGTTAAAAAATAAGCAGGTAAACGTTGGTGGCGAGCAACTAGGTTTAAAAACAGACAAGTGCACGGTGGAAGTCGTTTATTAAAGGACAATATGAAATGTTAAGAACATTTTGCGGAATGTCTACAGAGGATTAAAAAAAAATGTCTGTAACTTGTTGAATTTGTTGAATGAAAAGTGACTCAAACTGTAGGAAAGCAATTCCTTCAGTTGTGATCAAATGAATGACAACCAATTCTAGGTGATGGCTGCGTGCGATTGATTAAACTAAAAAATACGTCGGAGAACACGAAGAAACTCAAGTCTTGGGTGACTCCCGGCAAGACAACAATGTGGGACCTGAACTTGCCCACAGTAACAACCAACAAAGTGGTTACTAACGATGTGGGACCTGAACTTACCCACAGTAACAACCAACAAAGTGGCTACTAACGATGTGGGACCTGAACTTACCCACAGTAACAACCAACAAAGTGGTTACTATCGATGTGGGACCTGAACTTACCCACAGTAACAACCAACAAAGTGGTTACTAACGATGTGGGACCTGAACTTACCCACAGTAACAACCAACAAAGTGGCTACTAACGATGTGGGACCTGAACTTACCCACAGTAACAACCAACAAAGTGGTTAATAACGATGTGGGACCTGAACTTACCCACAGTAACAACCAACAAAGTGGTTACTAACGATATGGGACCTGAACTTACCCACAGTAACAGCCAACAAAGTGGTTACTAACGATATGGGACCTGAACTTACCCACAGTAACAGCCAACAAAGTGGTTACTAACGATATGGGACCTGAACTTACCCACAGTAACAACCAACAAAGTGGTTACTAACGATATGGGACCTGAACTTACCCACAGTAACAGCCAACAAAGTGGTTAATAACGATATGGGACCTGAACTTACCCACAGTAACAGCCAACAAAGTGGCTACTAACGATGTGGGACCTGAACTTGCCCACAGTAACAACCAACAAAGTGGTTACTAACGATGTGGTATCTGAACTTACCCACAGTAACAACCAACAAAGTGGTTAATAACGATGTGGGACCTGAACTTACCCACAGTAACAACCAACAAAGTGGTTACTAACGATGTGGGACCTGAACTTACCCACAGTAACAACCAACAAAGTGGTTAATAACGATATGGGACCTGAACTTACCCACAGTAACAGCCAACAAAGTGGTTACTAACGATGTGGGACCTGAAATTACCCATAGTAACAACCAACAAAGTGGTTACTAACGATGTGGGACCTGAACTTACCCACAGTAACAACCAACAAAGTGGCTACTAACGATGTGGGACCTGAACTTACCCATAGTAACAACCAACAAAGTGGTTAATAACGATATTGAACCTGAACTTACCCACAGTAACAGCCAACAAAGTGGTTACTAACGATGTGGGACCTGAACTTACCCATAGTAACAACCAACAAAGTGGTTACTAACGATGTGGGACCTGAACTTACCCACAGTAACAACCAACAAAGTGGTTACCAACGATGAACTGCTACAGTTACTGCGCTCAAAGGAACTCAACGAAAAAGGTTAATAAAATACGTCACTGTAAACCTAATGAATGGTAACAGGGATTAAACAAATACTATTTTTTTATATGACGTGGATGATTGTTTTTGTGATCATGTTGTTAATGTTTTCCAACTCCACCAAAATCTCACATGCGAGTATTCGTTTATAGACAAGTCTAGCATTACAATAAATAATAAAATATTATACATTTTAAATAATATTTATTTAAAATAAAAAAAGAGAAGTAGTAATTAATTTCCTATTTTCTGGTAGCTTAAATGTTCTGAATTAAAGAGTTTGGTACAATCTCACCCTTTGATATGAGCCAAAAATCATATGTATGCCAATTTGGCAATTTTTGACTGCTTCATAAAACTTCAAGTTCTTCACAATTCTTGAAGGAAATCGCATTCAACGCTGCAATGGTGATTAATTTTGTGTAATTCACTTTATTATAATTATTTCTCTAAAATTTTACGATCTTCCTTGCGCAAAAATATATTTACCACATTCGTGGACATTGTTAAAAGACGGGTCTAGTTTTTCCCCAAAGATGTTCCAACCAAAACATTGTTTTTCTTCAAGAAAATCACATTCCTTGCCAACATCTCATATACAATCAACTCACGAGGTCAAGGTTTATTTCCATTGAGAATACAGAAGAAGGTTAAGATAATTATCTGACAGTAGAAAGACTTGCTCTAAACCTGCGATTTTTGTCCACAGGAGACTCATACACTTTCCTCATGTTTGTGTGTCCTTATTTTTATAATGTGGTAAAGTTGAGTTCCAAAAACAGGCTGGTCTCTGTAGGCATCTGTCAGTTTCTAAATGTTTTCATTTAACCATTCCATTACGAAAATAAATCAATTCTAATGTAAATATTATTATTATTATTATTATTAATTATATTAATATTTTTTATTTAGCACCGCGTCTTACCATCCGTTTGGGTTATACGCTTAAGTACTAATTACACTATTGGATTAGGAATTGGGAAGGTTTAATTTAGAAGAAGTGAACCCGCATTTGCGTGGAGGGAGAGTGGAAAACATTTAGGAGCCCCCCAGTTCACCCGACCGAGATTCGAACCATGATCTCCCCGTCCTCGGTGGTCTAGCTCAACACGACTGGCGCGTTAACTAACCACGCCACCGAGGCGGGTAATAATAATAATAATAGAGTTTTACGATGCGTCGATATAATAACTATAAATAACGTGAATGCTTTAAGAGAATACATCAATAACTTTGTACCTGTAAGTAAGTAGGAACCTACAAGTAAATTAATAATTCAGTATTTAAAAATAAGAATCTGAACCTTATCCACCAATCACCGTCCAAGCCTTTTCATTGATGTACCACCCCTCTACCTCCCTCCATCTTTTTTTAACAAGCGCAAGCGGGTGAATGTTTCCTGTACTCACCGGACGATTATTGACTGAGAATGTTGGCTCACTCTTTTGGTGAGTACACCCCTTAAGATTACGCTTGGACCAGAAAACGTATCCTATTGCGATTTTCAACATTATCTATTTAACAACGGGGTCAGATAAAGAGTTTTTTTTTTCCTTTTTGAAATAATAGTTTTCCAATTTATTTTTTTAATGTTAAAACAGTTTTCCCCTGCAATATTTCCCACCACCCCCTTCACATGTAAACACAAAGAGTGAAAGGTTCCCGAACTAATATATTTTCTCGTGTCGTTGTTTCCTCTGCAAAGTTAACACCCCCTCAACCCACTGACGAAATGAAACACGTTAGTTGGAAACGGGGAGGGGGGGTACCGCTAGAACAATTTGACATGTTTCCCCTCCCCCCTTCAGTACAGAGGAAAACCATTACGTTATGTTCGAAACAGATGAAATGTTTGTTTTATTTTGATTCCACAGTGGCGTGGTCAGGATGTTTGTAAAAGGAGGGACTGTCCCCCCCCCCCCCGTACCACTCACGTATACACAATTCAGAGATCCCGTGTCACGCCTGGGTCACAAGTACCTGAGACCTCCCTCTCGTTCACCTCGATATCCCCAACTAGGATTCGAACATGAACTCCTTGTATACACTTATAGCTGCAGGTGAGAGCTCAGCTTGACGTCTGCTCCATTGTTCACACGTTGTCTTAAGGTGGGGTGATAGTGAGCGTGAGTTTAGGGCAGTATTTTTTAAGTTTTGATAGCATAAACATGTTTTCGGCCAAAATAAATCAAAATATTTCTTCTATAGAAAAATAGAGATTAGTTTTCTGCACGTCCTAATCTCAACAGTTCTTGAATATCTGTTAAAGGTGTCCTGGAATTTAGTGACAACTTTTTCTCTTTATTTAAAAAGTTTGTCACCAAATGCCGCTATGCTCATGACAGACATTCAAGAACTGTTGAGATTAGCATGTGCAGAAAACTAAACTTATGTTTCTATAGAAGAAATATTTTATTTATTTTGGCAAAAAAAATGTTATGCTATAAAAACTGCAAAATCAATACACTAAACTCGCGCTCACTAGCACCCCATCTGGCTCCAAACAGATTGTATTTACGGTGATATGCGGGGTCTAGGCTCGAATCTCTGCATGTGGATATCCACATGAGATTTCTCATCATATACCCTGGCTAATGCTGATGCATTTCCTCTTACCCATTCAACCCATTAGATTTAGCCGTTAATAACATTCACGTTAAAAGTAAAAACCAAACATATTTAGAGATACGCTAGTAAAGTAACAAGAGTACAACATTTTAAACAACTAATAATTAACTTTTACAATGTTCAACACCGATGAAATGGATCGTTATACTTTTCTGACAGCTTTCATAATATACCAAAAGGAAAATGCTAAACAGCTCATAGCTTGGCGTGTGAACATATGAAACTAGATTTGAGATAAGTCCTTGCTGTGGGTCAGTGCTGAGGAAGCCAGTCAAACACGCTGACACTGAGCCAACTCTACCACCACTCTGTTGATATTAGAAGTAAAGCGCCGTTTTTTTTTAAATCAATAAACACATTATTTGCGCTTTTTTCTGTTTCTCTTGATATTCATATTTAATAAATATAATATACATTATTTGTTACCTCCTCTTTTTCTCCCAAAGAGTCGCCATTTTCTACTCGGAAACGTCTGCCGTTCAGTGCTTGGCCATCGGCTTCAATCTGCGGCAGCTGACAAACAAACAAACAAACAAACAACATTGAGCACTCGGCCAACAAACAGCAATGAAACCAAATATTGTTCTGATAAGACAACAGTCGACCTACAGAAAAACAAAAACTGTTTAGACGACATTTCACTAACAAAATATTAATTTTAAAATAGGATTTAAATACAAAACTGAGTAACATGGTTTCCCACTCTCCTTCCACACAAATGCGGGTAGATTACCTCTAAAATGCTTACTTCCTTATCCATACCCGTTTAGATTAATTATCATATGTATGAACGTATAACCTGAACAGGTAATTAGTTATACGCGGTGATAAAAATGTGTTTACTAGTACAGTCCCAACAAGAAACAATTGCCCTCGGTAACAACCTTTTAACCCACTTCCATGGTCACGTGGTCTAAGGCGGTGGTCTACTGGACAGCTGATGACGGGGAAATCGGGGTTTAAATCTCGGTTGGGTAAATTAAGGGTAGGTTTCTCCTCCCTCCAAATGTGGGTACAATTCCTCTAAATTCCACCTCCCTTATCCCTAACCCATTAATGTAAATATGCTGTACAGTCTGCATGTTGCACGGAAAATAAGACCTGTAGGCCTACATAGAAGTTATTAAAAATTTTCAACATATTTTATTGCCATTTAAATTTAATAAAAAGAACCAATTTCATCATCTGCTCACTCAACGA
This sequence comes from Timema podura, assembly GCA_033556935.1. Taxonomy (NCBI): domain Eukaryota; kingdom Metazoa; phylum Arthropoda; class Insecta; order Phasmatodea; family Timematidae; genus Timema; species Timema podura. The sequence goes on along the minus strand of JAVRXN010000009.1, from coordinate 43,362,274 downwards.
AATAAACTATCGCCAAGATGAAGGCAAAGTCGAACTATATTGACTTTTAAAAGTCTCGTTTGACAAGTTTCGTTGATTAGTTTTAATCCAATGTAACGCCACCAAATCTTAGAAACTCTAATAAGTTTGTTTAACCTCGTGGTACAGTCCAAGCTTCATAGGAAGGTCCTATCTGACATATGTCAGTGTTAATAGTTCTATTATCACATATTCATAGGTCAAGTCATGTGATCTGCAAGCCGTCATTTTGATAGTTATTAATTACACGTATCAACTTATTATAACTTGAATGTCAATTAGGTAATGTAAATGACATCTTAAGACCTAAATATTAACGTGAAATCGAATATGGAGGCTATTCACATTCACGTGTATTAATACATGTTTGTCAGGTTTGAAGGAATGGTTTCATAATGCGTTCAATTTTTGACTCAAATCGATTACACGTATACCACAACAATAAGTATAATACAGTGTTCTTTCAACGTTTTGCGTATAAAAGTTTGGACTTTCCTACAACACTCTGAATACGGTTACTGTGCTCAACTCGATAGCACGAGACTACAATCAGGCTATCTAACGTGTATTATTACAGAGTGTGGTTATTCCTAAACATGCGGTTATACCAATGTTCTACGTAGTATTAAAGGGTGTGCTAATCCTGACAACAGGGGGGTAGTAAGACCAGACATGTTCTAACGTAGTATTATTACAGGAGTGTGGCTATATCCTGACAACATGGACGGGTAGTAAGACGCAGTACATGTTCTAACGTAGTATTATTACAGGAGTGTGGCTATATCCTGACAACATGGACGGGTAGTAAGACGCAGTACATGTTCTAACGTAGTATTATTACAGGAGTGTGGCTATATCCTGACAACATGGACGGGTAGTAGACGCAGTACATGTTCTAACGTAGTATTATTACAGGAGTGTGGCTATATCCTGACAACATGGACGGGTAGTATGACGCAGTACATGTTCTAACGTAGTATTATTACAGGAGTGTGGCTATATCCTGACAACATGGCGGGTAGTATGACGCAGTACATGTTCTAACGTAGTATTATTACAGGAGTGTGGCTATATCCTGACAACATGGCGGGTAGTAAGACGCAGTACATGTTCTAACGTAGTATTATTACAGGAGTGTGGCTATATCCTGACAACATGGGCGGGTAGTAGACGCAGTACATGTTCTAACGTAGTATTATTACAGGAGTGTGGCTATATCCTGACAACATGGGCGGGTAGTATGACGCAGTACATGTTCTAACGTAGTATTATTACAGGAGTGTGGCTATATCCTGACAACATGGGCGGGTAGTAAGACGCAGTACATGTTCTAACGTAGTATTATTACAGGAGTGTGGCTATATCCTGACAACATGGGCGGGTAGTATGACGCAGTATATGTTCTAACGTAGTATTATTACAGGAGTGTGGCTATATCCTGACAACACGGGCGGGTAGTATGACGCAGTACATGTTCTAACGTAGTATTATTACAGGAGTGTGGCTATATCCTGACAACACGGGCGGGTAGTAAGACGCAGTACATGTTCTAACGTAGTATTATTACAGGAGTGTGGCTATATCCTGACAACATGGACGGGTAGTAAGACGCAGTACATGTTCTAACGTAGTATTATTACAGGAGTGTGGCTATATCCTGACAACATGGACGGGTAGTAAGACGCAGTACATGTTCTAACGTAGTATTATTACAGGAGTGTGGCTATATCCTGACAACATGGACGGGTAGTAAGACGCAGTACATGTTCTAACGTAGTATTATTACAGGAGTGTGGCTATATCCTGACAACATGGCGGGTAGTATGACGCAGTATATGTTCTAACGTAGTATTATTACAGGAGTGTGGCTATATCCTGACAACATGGACGGGTAGTAAGACGCAGTACATGTTCTAACGTAGTATTATTACAGGAGTGTGGCTATATCCTGACAACATGGACGGGTAGTAAGACGCAGTACATGTTCTAACGTAGTATTATTACAGGAGTGTGGCTATATCCTGACAACATGGGCGGGTAGTAAGACGCAGTACATGTTCTAACGTAGTATTATTACAGGAGTGTGGCTATATCCTGACAACATGGGCGGGTAGTATGACGCAGTATATGTTCTAACGTAGTATTATTACAGGAGTGTGGCTATATCCTGACAACACGGGCGGGTAGTATGACGCAGTACATGTTCTAACGTAGTATTATCACAGGAGTGAATGTACTTCTCGACTAGAGAGCTCCCTAGTAGGTCCGAGTTCGCAGCTCTCCTACCGACCGGTAATGGAACTATGAGAACTGCAGGAACCGATCCCTCCCCACGTCTGTGAGAGACCCTTAGTACCACTGACGTAACCACATGGTACAAACTCAGCGGGGGGTACACCCTATTAACCGGGGTGTGAGTTAATGGGGCCAGGAGCCTTCACTCCTGGGTGATAATATTGGACACATTTTATATTTCACTCCTGGGGTAGGTATTGGAAACATATCACATTTCACTCCTGGGGTAGGTATTGGAGACACATCACATTTCACTCCTGGAGTAGGTATTGGAGACATATCACATTTCACTCCTGGGTTGATGCTTGATGCTGGTAGTTCATGCTGGATACATTTCACTCTTGGTGGTTCAAACTGGAAACCTTTCACATTTCACTCCTGGGGATTGGTACAGGATACATTTTACACTTCACTCCTGGGGTTGATACTGGATATATTTTACATTTCACTCCTGGTGGTTCATACTAGATACCTTTCACATTTCACTCTTGGGGTCGATGTTGGAACATATCAAACTTCACTCCTGGGAGTTGGTATGGAGACATTTTACATTTCACTCCTGGGGTTGATGCTGAATACATTTCACTCTTGGGGTTGTTACTGAATACATTTCACACTTCACTCCTGGGGATTTATACTGGAAACATTTCACCTCCTAACCAGTCAGTATTCAGCTCCAGACGAATTATTAAAGTATGGTTTGATCCTAATCGGCGTAATAATAATAATAATAATAATAATATAATAATAATAATAATAATAATAATAATAATAATATAGTGAAATGTGACCAATGTTGACCGCAAAGAAACATGTTCGTATCATCTTAAAGGTCGTTCCTATGAAAAGTGTATCTATCTACCAATCAGGACTGTTCTCCCTCCCCCTCCAAGGCATCAAGAGTTGTTTAACAGTGCTGGTGTTATTCTATCCCAGTTTCCGGTGTGCTCCAAGAACTAACAGGTGAGCCAATTACACCAAGGACACGCTGGACCATCCTTGTACCAATAAAACTTGAACAATATCATGTCAAACATCTCAGTTTGGGTTAAGCTGCCACAAATAGGAAATTAGATAACTTAAAAAACCCATTATTTATGGAATAAAATAAGCGACGAAATAAAATCAGTTGTTTTCCTTCTATTCCAATAAAGTATTTTATATATCATATGTGTTGATAGTTCCCATCCTGTATTTATCCTCCAATAACTATCGTGAATAAGTTTACCTTGGAAAGTTTATGAAAGGAGTAATTAAATGTAAATGTAAAAACTCAAATTTAGGTCATTTTAAAATTTATCTGAACTAGTTTCTAACCACATCGGGTGATTAATTTTATGTCAAGCTTGTGAGGCTATTCTTTGAAACAGGTTCAGACATATAATATGACGTCACAATCACTTGGTTACATTCCACTTTAGTTGTTATCGTCGAGATAAATTGAAAGCGCTCTTGGAAAACATTAGAATGTTCAACATAGAGGCTACTTGAAATGAGGGTAAGATGTTGAGAGGGAAACTTGGAAGAAATGCAATCATATTAGTTTGGAAAGAGGAGAGGAAAACTACCGTGATGAATCATGTGTGTCAAACCACTTGTGGTGCACCCAACTTGGATTCAAGCCCCGACCTATTCACAGTAAAAAATTCAATCTTTTGCGAAACTCATGCCTTACAAATAGAAAGCTGACACTTGGAACTTGGCAGAGAGGCCTAGGTACATCTAATGACTCACTTTGATTTGTTCTCAATATTTAAAACAAAAGTTATAATAATATAATAGTAATTTAGTTGAAAATATATTATATATTTACTAAGTTTAATATTTTAATTTTATTTAGTTATTTGTTTTCTTTGAATTTTATTTTTCCACCGCATCTTGCAACCCTTCCGGACTACACGAATTTTAATTGCGCTAATAAGGTAGGGCTAAGAAGGGTATACGCTATATGAAATGTACCATCATTTGCGGGAAGTGAGAGCGTGACATAATATAGGGGGAGAATTATACTCTGTACATCCAGCCAAGAATTCTAATCCCGAGCACCTTTAGATGAGCCTAACATTTAGTCCGCATGAACATAGATACGGGTAGGAAAAGTAAAGCATATATATTATGTTCTCCGGAGGGTTATGTGATCAATAAATTATGCGTGAAGGTAAAGCAGTATTGAGGAATTAAAATGATAACATCTCGTGTTGATTGTCAAATATTACAATAAATAATAAATCAATTACAATTTACTCGTTAAAAATAATTTTAAACCCTATTTTAAAAATAAATATAAGAATTAATGAAGTACAAGGATTGATATAAAATAATAAGTAGATCTAATGTGAGCATCAATAATTTAATATTATCTCTAACTATTATGATATATCTTTAAGTTTTTGTTTGAATTAAATTAAATAAGGAAACTAATTGAGATTTATCGTTTCTAATCTCTAAGATAAATTGATATAATCAATATACTTTGTGTTCAATCCAAATATTATTAATTATAATCCTAATTTTTTCATTCTAAACTTCTTTGTGATCATTCATAAAATAATCCTATTATTATTATTATTATTATTATTATTATTATTATTATTATTATTATTATTATTATTATAAGGAAAATAACAATAGCAATTTCTACATTAAAAAATAACAGCGATTAGTAAAAATCATAAGGAGATTGGTAATCGGGTCATATGCACACTCAAACGATATTTTATCAAGAGCAATGAAAGGTGTTTCTGAACATATTTTAAAATTGGTTTAGTTAAGACCTCGTATGGGGTGTATTGAGTTCGACTCTCAATGTTATTATACTAATGAGTGTATTAATTGCACTGACCAGTTCGACAGAGCCGTAGTGTCGGCGGCTGAATACTCCTCTTCTGGAGATAAGGTCATTGCTTGAAGTGCTGTAAACAAACGAACACCATATTCAAACACACTCGTTCACTGCCATTTTATTTTCAAGGGCCACTACAAAATACCAGAAAAAAAGTCTACCTTGCATTTTCCTGATCCAAAAATCCAAATTTCCCTGGCTAGCACCCAAATCAAAACGAGAAGGGTGTCCAAAACAGTCAAAATACTCAATTTGTTATACACAATTACACTAATCAACATGACCATCCAGCATATTTTGGCTGTTATTAGTCAATATTTGTGTGTAGATCTCAGAAATAGAAATACTATTTGTATTTACTTGTGTTTGTGTTTACTTTCATATTACTACGATTCAGTAAAGTGGATATTGTCCTGATCTGTTATATGATCTACCTACACTCCTACAATATAGTTGTTGCATGCAAATATACATAATAAGTAGACCTAACTTATAATAAAACATGACACTGATCAGATACATAACCAAATATGTTTCGTTCATAGATGGAACTAGTGTCTTGGAGAGTCTCGTTGTATTGCATTTCATGCTCACACATTAGTTCTTTCAGTTACGTTCAGTTCAGTTTAGTTCAGTTCAGTTCAGTTTTAGCGTGAGCGGGTGATCTCTGTTTATTTGAAGAGTGAATAAACACCGGTGTTTTGCCTAATATTGTATTTCTATACTGCAATGCCGAAGAAAAGTAAGTGTGTTAATCCCCTTGATAATTTTTGCTAGGTGTGTGATGGGTTTACAACGATAACTCCGAGGAAGTAAATCTTTAGCAACAATAAACGTGCATATTCTTTGTGTTTTGGTTGCAAGATTGGCGACCAAGACCAAAAATGTTATCCACATATGTGCTGTATTACCCACATAACGAATCTTAGGATGTGACTGGTTGGGAAACTCATAAGTATACCTTTTGCTTTACTTATGGTGTGGCGAGAATCACGTAACCACGTTTATGATTGCTATTTATGTAAGTAAAAAAAAACAGAGAAGTAAACAACAACACAATCAAGCACAGTTTCAAATATCCAAACATATTTTCTGCAATAAGGCCTATTCCACATAATGAAGACATGTCAGTGACACGATATTAAGCTCGGCCGTCTTAGATGAAGAAACCAGTGGTGAAGATCGTGCAGATGAATGTGTTGCAAACTCTACTGAGCCATCTACTTCTAGGAACCAGTGGTGAAGTTCATGCAGATGAATTTGTTGCAAACTCTACTGAGCCATCCAATTTTAGGAACCAGTGGTGAAGTTCGTGCAGATGAATTTGTTGAAAACTCTACTGATCCATCCACTTCTAGGAACCAGTGGTGAAGTTCGTGCAGATGAATTTGTTGCAAAACTCTACTGAGCCATCTACTTCTAGGAACCAGTGGTGAAGATCGTGCAGATGAATGCGTTGCTAACTCTACTGAGCCATCCACTTCTAGGAACCAGTGGTGAAGTTCGTGCAGATGAATTTGTTGCAAACTCTACTGAGCCATCCACTTCTAGGAACCAGTGGTGAAGTTCATGCAGATGAATTTGTTGCAAACTCTACTGAGCCATCTACTTCTAGGAACCAGTGGTGAAGTTCGTGCAGATGAATTTGTTGCAAACTCTACTGAGCCATCTACTTCTAGGAACCAGTGGTGAAGTTCGTGCAGATGAATTTGTTGCAAACTCTACTGAGACATCCACTTCTAAGCATTTGGAATACCACCCGGACATTGATGACGTGCTGCTGCATAGAGGAAATAAATCTCCATCTGTTCCTCTACTTCATGCCACTTATTTAAAAGAAACATATATGAAAGTGTGTGGAAGATACTGAGTGTATTAAAGTACTAAGACTACTCTTTCTATGTCTGTAGTGATCTTAAGTTTAATAGAACAGCAATACAGGGAAGTTTCTCTAAATATTGTTATATGACTGTGGGACAGTCAGGCAACAGAAAAGCTTAAGTTGTGCAACAAGAGGAAAAGAGAAGCTAATATTTACCAGGAAGATGTAATGTAAATATGTTCCGGTGGTTAAACCATAAAATATTCTCTTTTCACATTTACATAATATAAAGCTTGGTTTAGTTAATAATTACTTTAAGGCCTTAGGTAAAATAGGAAGTGAATACACCCATCTCGCGAAAGTTTTTCCCAACATAATAGATGCCAAACTGAACGAAGGAATTTTTATTGAGTCCCAAATAAGGAAACTCCTGAAAGATGATGTATTTGAGACGAAGCTAAAGGAAACTGAGCCGACAGCTTGGATTTTGTTTAAAGCATTTCACCAAAGAGAGTATATGAAATCATAAAATTAATCTCTTAGAAACATTATGTTATTTGTTCTGTGTATTTTCAGCTCCCCATTTTCTAAAAACTCTATTAAAAAATATGTATCTATAATTTGGGAATTATTGATTTTATAACATATTTCTTTCAAATAAAAGTTGTTTCTTTTTAATTGTAAGTTTCAACTTTGCTATGGTAAGTTATTTCGTATCTCAAAGAATTGCAAAGATATTATCAAAGTTGGAGATATCCGCTTATTTAAAGTACTACCCATAAAGTTATTTTCCTGGGAAAATGAGACGCGCCATTTTGTTTTTAATGTTAATCAGTGCCTGGATACGAATTTAGTGCAAACTCGTTAAAGTATACTTTTTTCTCTTTTCGCCATTAAATAAACTACCCTTGATTTTAGGGTTGGATGAATAATTCCATAAACTCCTCGGGGTAATTTTATGGAAACCCTAGATACCAGGTTTCAGCCCGATAAGTAAAATGGTGTCGGCTCTAGTCAGAGAAACAAACAGGCGGACAGTCTTTTTCGGGTTCAGGGAGTCATAAACGTCGACATCTATCAAAACATCAAATTATATTTATTTGACGATCACAATACTCCCTATCTCCGAGGTGTCATGAGAAAGGAAACAGATTTTGTTATTTTTTCACCTTTCAAAAATAAACCTATGTCCCCCAAGGAAAACAAAATTACCTTTTAATGGCTAGCTTTGCTATCTACTTTTTTATTACCTTGACAAAAAATACAATTACAATAAATGAATACAATCATCGGTTCGACAGACAAATTAGAATCCGTTCCTGTGTATTAAGGGGTCCCTGACTCAATCCTACATTATTCTCGTCGTGTTAGTCGGATGACAGAATCCTTGTCAGCAGTGGCGGCTCATGGATTGTTGCCAGAGTAGCACTGTACTCGTGAATTGTTCCATTCATTTTAGTATAGAACTTGATATTTATAACCAAGAAACATTCATTCGTTACATTATGGGGTGAGTGGTTGGTCAAATGGGCAACTTATCAGTACATTCCCGTCAAGTCTTGCTTTCCCTGGCAACAACCCACGTGTCGCCCCTTACCATCGCTAAGGTTGTGTTTCTAAGCGGTTCTAGGTTAAGTTATCTGTATACTGATTGAATATTCAAGTAATGTTACTTGTTACTTTTCTTTATCACCCATCTCACTACGCGTGCGGAAATATTACCGCATTTGCATGGAGGGAAAGTGGGAAACCATTTAGGAAAACACACCCTTAGTACATCCAGCCGGAATTCAAACCCAGTTACCAGACTAAGCGAGACTATTTAGATGCGGGTGTGCTTCGGTGATCGAATGGTCTGAGGCATCACGCTCGCAATAGACTGCCCTACCGATGAAAGGGAGATCAGGGTTTACTGACGGTGATTTCTCCTAACAGTTTTCCACGCAGTTCTCCAAGCAAATGTGGATACACTTCCTCTAAAAGCACCCTTCCTTTTCCCTAACACTTGAGCGTAGTTAGTACATCTGCGTACAGCTAATTCAACCAATTTAATTTTTAATATTCGTATTTAAAAACGTTAAGTTTATTCAGGCGTGTTTGTATCTAACAAGTAAACTTGGCCTCATTCCATGGAAACAAGGGATTTTAAAATAAAAGTTTGATACGTAAAATTGAATGATAAAAAATAGTTTGGGCAGCAAAAAAAGTTATTTAAAAAGTGTAAAGTATTAATATCGGCTAATTAAAAACACTATAAACCAAAAATAGCTCTACCTTTCACATATATAGCCCAAATAGTGTAAATTAACGCACAGTCCTGTCGCGGTGATCGCACAAAATACCAAGTGTATCAACCAGTATGTGTCACCCAATAAGTATCCCCCAGCAAGTGTCTCACTCAGCAAGTGTCTCACCCAGTAAGTGCCTCAATCAGCAAGTGTCTCGCCCAGTAAGTGCCTCGCCCAGTAAGTGCCTCGCCCAATAAGTGCCTCGCTCAGTAAGTGCCTCGCCCAGTAAGTGCTTCACCCAGTTAGTGTCCCCAGTAAGTGTTTCACCCAGAAAGTGTCCCCTAGAAAGTGTATCACCCAGTAAGTGTGTCCCAATAAGTGTTTCACCTAGAAAGTGTCCCCCAGCAAGTGTCTCACCCAAAGTGTCTCACCCAATAAGTGTGCCCAGTAAGTGTCTCACCCAGTAAGTGTGCATCAGCAAGTGTCCCCTAGAAATTATCACCCAGCAAGTGTCTCACCAAGCAAGTATCCCCCAGCAAGTGTATCCCCCAGCAAGTGTATCCCCCAGCAAGTGTCTCCCCAAGCAAGTGTCCCCTAGAAATTATCACCCAGCAAGTGTCCCCAGAAAGTGTCTCACCCAGTAAGTGTCCCCCCAGCAAGTGTCCCTTAGAAAGTGTATCACCAAGTAAGTGTCCCATCCAATAAGTGTGCCTCAGCAAGTGTATCACCCAACAACTGTATCACCAAGCAAGTGTCCCGTAGAAAGTGTATCACCCAGTAAGTGTCTCACCAAGTTAGTGTCCCCCAGCAAGTGTCTCACCCAGTAAGTGCCCCCAGTAAATGTATCACCCAGCAAGTATATCAACAAGCAAGTGTCACCCAGCAAGTGTCTCACCCAGTAAGTGTCCCCAGTAATTGTATCACCAAGCAAGTATATCACTAAGCAAGTATATCACCAAGCAAGTGTCCCCCAGCAAGTGTCTCACTCAGTAAGTGTCCCCCAGTAAGTGTATCACCCAGCAAGTATATCACCAAGCAAGTGTCCCTTATAAAGTGTATCACCCAGTAAGTGTGCCCCAGTAAGTATGCCCCAGAAAGTGTCTCACCCAGTAAGTGTCCCCAACAAGTGTCTCACCCAGTAAGTGTCGCCAACAAGTGTCTCACTCAGCAAGTGTCCCCCCAGCAAGTGCCTCACCCAGCAAGTATCTTACTCAGCAAGTGTCCCCCCAGCAAGTGTCTCACCCAGCAAGTGTCACCCAGCAAGTATATCACCCAGCAAGTGTCTCACCCAATAAGTGTTTCACCCAGCAAGTGTCTCACCCAATAAGTGTATCACCCAATAAGTGTCTCACCCAATAAGTGTCTCACCCAATAAGTGTCTCACCCAATAAGTGTCTCACCCAGCAAGTGTCCCCCAGCAAGTGTCTCACCCAGCAAGTGTCCCCCAGCAAGTATCTCACCCAGAAAGTGTTTCACCCAGTAAGTGTCTCACCCAGCAAGTGTCACACCAAGCAAGTGTCTCACCCAGAAAGTGTCCCCCAGCAAGTGTCTCACCCAGCAAGTGTCTCACCCAGCAAGTGTCCCCCAGCAAGTATCTCACCCAGCAGGTGCCTCACCCAGCAAGTGTCTCACCCAGTAAGTGTATCACCCAGCAAGTATATCACCAAGCAAGTGTCACCCAGCAAGTGTCCCCCAGCAAGTATATCACCCAGCAAGTGTTACCAATGTAAAGAGGTATCCACGGAACAACAGAATCAATAGCGCTTAAACGCATGCAGCTCTTAACACACCGCGATAAATCAGACGCCTGGGGGTGTTTCCAACTCTCGCCACCAGGGGGGAGGGACGTCAACTACCTCCCGGGCCATTGACCTCGCGACCCAGAGGGTCTGTTGCGGGAGATATCACAGTGGTTTATAGTTCCGGAACTCGCCGCACTACTTAACGTTACGTTAACAACATCCGGCTGGGTTGGCTAAGTGGTAACCCATATGGCTCTTATCATCTCGAGCAGAGGTTCAATTCCCGTCAAGATGTATTGTGGGAGGGAAGTGAGTGACAACATAGTATATATTCGTTCTTTTGTTATATTATCTTTAGATTCACCCTCCTCTGATCTACCGACTATCCCCGAACTTGCCCGAAAATTACCGATGAGCCAAAAACTTCGCCCGGTGACGCAGTCGAGCCCAAGGAAATATTATCCGTGAAGAATTATCTTCGCTTCGCCTGGGTGTGGTCCATTAGCCTAGAGATTGACAGTGGCGGCTTGCGACCTAAAGTAGATGAAGGGGTGTTTGGGTGTGGTCCATTAGCCTAGAGATTGACAGTGGTGGCTTGTGACCTAAAGTAGGTGAAGGGGTGTTTGGGTGTGGTCCATTAGCCTAGAGATTGACAGTGGCGGCTTGCGACCTAAAGTAGGTGAAGGGGTGTTTGGGTGTGATCCATTAGCCTAGAGATTGACAGTGGTGGCTTGTGACCTAAAGTAGGTGAAGGGGTGTTTGGGTGTGGTCCATTAGCCTAGAGATTGACAGTGGCGGCTTGCGACCTAAAGTAGGTGAAGGGGTGTTTTGGTGTGATCCATTAGCCTAGAGATTGACAGTGGTGGCTTGTGACCTAAAGTAGGTGAAGGGGTGTTTGGGTGTGATCCATTAGCCTAGAGATTGACAGTGGCGGCTTGCGACCTAAAGTAGGTGAAGGGGTGTTTGGGTGTGATCCATTAGCCTAGAGATTGACAGTGGCGGCTTGTGACCTAAAGTAGGTGAAGGGGTGTTTGGGTGTGATCCATTTCCTAGAGATTGACAGTGGCGGCTTGCGACCTAAAGTAGGTGAAGGGGTGTTTGGGTGTGATCCATTAGCCTAGAGATTGACAGTGGTGGCTTGTGACCTAAAGTAGGTGAAGGGGTGTTTGGGTGTGATCCATTAGCCTAGAGATTGACAGTGGTGGCTTTCGACCTAAAGTAGGTGAAGGGGTGTTTGGGTGTGGTCCATTAGCCCAGAGATTGAGAGTGGTGGCTTGTGACCTAAAGTAGGTGAAGGAGGTTTTTGGAAGAGACAGCACCTAGAGACTATTAAATACATACATGAACACTAAATAGTGGGTTTGAGGGAGATTTGAGGGCGGTAGGGGAGAGGGGCAAATAGTGGATCAAATCTTAAAATTATATTATCATATTGCTATAATACGGTAAATAAAATCCATATAATTAATGACAACTAGAGATGAGAATCCGAAGAAAAAGGATGTCTTAACATACCTGGTCTATAGCAGACCCAACACTAGTCACACATTCAACCACCGAGCGCTGTAGTCGACACGTGAGTGTGAGAACTGTATTGCTGTTATTGTAATTTATCTGATAATGTTTCTGTCGTTAACGTCAAATTTACAACTCAGGACATTAAGTGCGTTTGTTACATTTAAACAGGGGGATTATTTTAGAGAAAAATAAAATCAAACATTTTTCAAAACGAAAAATGTTCCATCTCACATCTCCATTAGTATTTATCTTTGAATCGGATCTTTTCTAGAAGGTGAACTAGTTCGACGGGCTCAGTTAGAAGAATCTTTCGATTCGAACTATTCGTTCATGAACTACTCATAAATAAGACACACGATCACCCCTAAGAGCCTAGAAGAACTCATCCTGGAACCAAACCACAGTTCCTCGAGGTGCGGGCCCGTCAGAGCCAATTAGAGGCTCATCAGAACTCGCCTCATTGGTTGATATCAGGGCTGCATGAAGCGTATGTTAACGAACTCAGATCTGAGGAGAATATAGACTTGTTGAATACGATATGCGTCACTGGAAACATTTACACCCGTGTTCACACTGTACAAGGCGTCAAGCTCACTACAGTCTGGATTTACAGTGACGGGGTGCACTGGGCACGGTTTTCCCATTCTCGCTACGTACTAATGCAGGTGCACTTATTCGAAATCTCCCTCTCGATCCCTACGCCTTAGAGCTCAGCTAATAAGACATTGATAGCCTTTGAGTCAAACGTTTTATTCTCATCACGTCTTACTACCCGTTCAATTTGTACACATATGTACTACTAATTAGTTAAGGACAAAGGTGGTTGAATTTAAATAAAGTGTACCCACATTTGCGTGGATGTAGAGTGAAAACCCATTTTGGAAAAAACTTTTAACACACACGACTGGGATTCTAACCTCGATCTTCCCATCATCGGCAGTATAGTACTAACACAAGAGTGACATCTTAGACTATGCGGCTACTGAAGCGGGTCTTTAAACCATTAGAAATCCTACAGAAACTAACAAAAATTATTTTTTCGTTACAAATTTCAACTTGGCGTATTTTTATAGAACTCACTACAATTGTGTCTCGAAGAAAAACAAGCACTTAGCATTGCAAGTTGTTTGGAAAGAGGGTCTTGTTCCCAGGACTCAGAGGAGAAGCAAGCACTTAGCATTGCAAGTTGTTTGGAAAGAGGGTATTGTTCCCAGGACTCAGAAGAGAAACAAGCACTTAGCATTGCAAGTTGTTTGGAAAGAGGGTCTTGTTCCCAGGACTCAGAGGAGAAACAAGCACTTAGCATTGCAAGTTGTTTGGAAAGAGGGTCTTGTTCCCAGGACTCAGAAGAGAAACAAGCACTTAGCATTGCAAGTTGTTTGGAAAGAGGGTCTTGTTCCCAGGACTCAGAGGAGAAACAAGCACTTAGCATTGCAAGTTGTTTGGAAAGAGGGTCTTGTTCCCAGGACTCAGAGGAGAAACGAGCACTTAGCATTGCAAGTTGTTTGGAAAGAGGGTATTGTTCCCAGGACTCAGAGGAGAAACAAGCACTTAGCATTGCAAGTTGTTTGGAAAGATAGTCTTGTTCCCAGGACTCAGAGGAGAAACAAGCACTTAGCATAGCAGGTTGTTTGGAAAGAGGGTATTGTTCCCAGGACTCAGAGGAGAAACAAGTACTTAGCATTGCAAGTTGTTTGGAAAGAGGGTATTGTTCCCAGGACTCAGAGGAGAAACAAGCACTTAGCATTGCAAGTTGTTTGGAAAGAGGGTCTTGTTCCCAGAACTCAGAAGAGAAACAAGCACTTAGCATTGCAAGTTGTTTGGAAAGAGGGTCTTGTTCCCAGGACTCAGAGGAAAAACAAGCACTTAGCATTGCAAGTTGTTTGGAAAGATAGTCTTGTTCCCAGGACTCAGAGGAGAAGCAAGCACTTAGCATTGCAAGTTGTTTGGAAAGAGAGTCTTGTTCCCAGGACTCAGAGGAGAAACGAGCACTTAGCATTGCAAGTTGTTTGGAAAGAGGGTCTTGTTCCCAGGACTCAGAGGAGAAACAAGCACTTAGCATTGCAAGTTGTTTGGAAAGATAGTCTTGTTCCCAGGACTCAGAGGAGAAGCAAGCACTTAGCATTGCAAGTTGTTTGGAAAGAGGTTCTTGTTCCCAGGACTCAGAGGAGAAACAAGCACTTAGCATTGCAAGTTGTTTGGAAGGATAGTCTTGTTCCCAGGACTCAGAGGAGAAACAAGCACTTAGCATTGCAAGTTGTTTGGAAAGATAGTCTTGTTCCCAGGACTCAGAGGAGAAGCAAGCACTTAGCATTGCAAGTTGTTTGGAAAGAGGGTCTTGTTCCCAGGACTCAGAGGAGAAACGAGCACTTAGCATTGCAAGTTGTTTGGAAAGAGGGTCTTGTTCCCAGGACTCAGAGGAGAAACAAGCACTTAGCATTGCAAGTTGTTTGGAAAGATAGTCTTGTTCCCAGGACTCAGAGGAGAAGCAAGCACTTAGCATTGCAAGTTGTTTGGAAAGAGGGTCTTGTTCCCAGGACTCAGAGGAGAAACAAGCACTTAGCATTGCAAGTTGTTTGGAAGGATAGTCTTGTTCCCAGGACTCAGAGGAGAAACAAGCACTTAGCATTGCAAGTTGTTTGAAAAGATAGTCTTGTTCCCAGGACTCAGAAGATGCGGCGCAGCGTCTGGACCAGGGGAGAGGGGGAAACAATATCAGACAAACTGAAGATAGTAGTAACCAACAAATACAGAAACATTCTGGTAACAAGGAGCTTTTAGAAAACACAAACATGTTTATGTTGATGTCAACACAGATACCATGCTGCTAAATTATTATTGTCATTGATATTAGTTATCAAAAGTGACAACTGCAAATCACTTCTCTTGACGTATGAATACGTGGACCTACATCTAGTAACGTTCTCTTAGTTCCGATACCCACTCTTATCATTTGAAGGTTGTGTGTTATATGGATTCTATAAAACGACTCCAGACGAGTGCTGCTGCATTCTATTATCATCCTACCTCCTCATATGATATACTTTCAAGTCTCTGTTAGCTCTAGAGTGCAGTTACATTAGTTTATCACCCGCATCGACGGGCGTGTGGGCTAAGGCGTCAACCTCGTCAGAATCTTCTTACCCAAATCCTACTTTACCTATCCTCCCTTACCCCAATAAATAACCCCCTCTGTTGCCATGCATTTGTCACTAGTATGGATGTAGTATATATTTAGAGAGAGAGAGAGAAAGAGAGAGAGGTTTCTTATCGCTTCATTTGAATTTCGAACGTTCACGCTGCCCTTCCCCTTGTCACAGTTGGAGAGATGGTGTAACCGACTATTGCCCCTACATCTGCAACACCTGCACACGTGTGACGCAATGACAGGTGTTATCTAAGTTAGGACAATTCCAGACTCATATAAGAACAGGGTGAATGACACATGGGAGTCTCAAATCTGAAAAAAAATACAATAAATGATAGTACAGAATCGTACAAACTTTCTTATAAAGTCTGATATAGTTTCAGATATTGGCTATCAATGAACTATCCCTAGTTTCAAATCTACAGTCTGAATCACGATATGTCCCCAAGGTGTGAGCTATCCCTAGTTTTAAATCTACAGTCTGAATCATGATATGTCCTTAAGGTGTGAACTACCCCTAGATTTAAATCTACAGTTTAAATCACGATATGTCCTTAAGGTGTGAACTACCCCTAGTTTCAAATCTACAGTCTGAATCACGATGTATCCTCAAGGTGTGAACTATCCCTAGTTATAAATCTACAGTTTAAATCACGATATGTTCTTAAGGTGTGAACTACCCATAGTTTTAAATCTACAGTCTGAACCACAATGTGTCCTCAAGGTGTTAACTATCCCTAGTTTTAAATCTACAGTTTAAATCACGATATGTCCTTAAGGTGTGAACTACCCCTAGTTTCAAATCTACAGTCTGAATCACGATATGTCCCCAAGGTGTGAGCTATTCCTAATTTTAAATCTACAGTCTAAATCACGATATGTCCTCAAGGTGTGAACTACCCCTAGTTTTAAATCTACAGTCTGAATCACGATATGTCCCCAAGGTGTGAACTACCCCTAGTTTTAAATCTATAGTATAAATCACGATATGTCCTAAAGGTGTGAACTACCCCTAGTTTTAAATCTAGAGTCCAAATCACGATGTGTCCTGAAGGTGTGAACTATTGGACCAAGAGCCTGTAGTTCTGCTGGTCTAACCTCCAGGCGGGGCGGATATCATAGCGCGAGGGTTGCGGGGACGATTATACCAATTTGAGCCGCCCGACGACGGACCGGGACGAGAGAAGTTCACTTCGGTTTATATGAGTGAGCATGTTTGGCCGGAAACCAACTGCAACCGATGAACTGATGGGAGATTCGAACTGAAACCGGCTGTTCAAGGGACCTTGTACCACGTGCGACCCCCAACATAACCTAACCTAACCTACCATATTTCATAACTACAGATTTTTATTTCTATACGTTAACATAACATAAATAAAAAGTCTGATGTTTTTAAATAAGTACATCTCTGTTCGTAACATATATATATATATAGTGTCACAACCTCTAATTGGAACCGGTCACATATATATATGTGTATATATATATATATATATATATAGTGTCACAACCTCTCATTGGAACCGGTCGCAGATGGTCCAAACGTGTCGCAGAGGGTCCAAACGGGTCGAAGATGGCACATACCGGCTAAGTTAAGGCTGTCAAATTCGTTCCACAGGATACATATTTTCATTTGAATGGTTGGTAACACAGATTGTGGAAAAGATTTTATAAAGTTTCATAACCCAGTCAAATTATTAATCGACGTGGATATATATATTGTATTCAAAATATATATATATTCCTAGTAACATATTGAATCAAAACTTTTGGACGCAATACGCCTTCATTTCTTCAGGTAAATAAAGACCAATATTTGTATTATTTATTTATCTTCATGGAAAAAAGGGAAACTTTGTATTGCGTATCGAAAGAAGATATTGTTAATAAGCTGCCATGGAGAAAATCTGACAGGAAGGAGAAGTGAATGAACTGCGTATTTATATTTAGTTTTTCTTTCAGTTTCAAAATACAAGATTAAATCAGCACGTGACTTGCAAACTTACTTAATTTAGGAGAATACGCCTAATACTAGTTTACACCCAAGAACATAGCTGTATACTATTTGGACGAACCCGTTTACAAAATGTACATTTCTTCTTCAGCTAAAACAAGAACCTAACTAGGGCCCCTTAGACATGTGACACGTCTCTTTAACCAGATAGCCGCGGTGAAGGTAAACTGAAAATATTCTAAGAGATACCAAAATGTTTGAAAGCTCCATTGAATGTTTATGCCAAGAAACCAAATAACACAGACTTTCAAGTAACAAATGGCGGGTGGACATTTAGCGATGTATTGACTAGAAAAAAAGAAAAGAAATGCATTTAGTATAAACAAAATACTTGGTTTCATCAAACACGTAACGAAGGGCACGTGGATAGAGGCGTCAGTCTCGCATGGTCTACCAGTGATGGTTAGGCCAGGTATCGAGTCCCAGCTGCGAGTACTGAGTTGTTTAATATATAACTTGTTTCTCACCCTCGCTCCATGCAAATGCGTGTCATCTTCCTACCTCAGCTCTACCCCATTAGTAAAGAATATGCGGATATTCCGGCTAGTAAGACGCGGATAACGGTACAGGAACTAGATATTCCACTCGAGCCTGGAAATAAATGGAACTCTTCATCTCCGTGTATCAGTAAAACCGTTTTGTGTGGGCTCAATTGGAAGCCACTTGAAAGCTCCATGGGAAATTCGATTTCCCAAAAGACAGGAAAATAAATCTGTTCGGTTGAAGAGGCTATAGGAAAGAGGGGGGGGGGGGAGGGAGGGCTGTGATGTTGAAACTTTGGATCATCCGCGTAGTTTCATTGTGGTAATAGAAGTAACAACACACAATCGCTTACCCCCCACTCCCCTTATCCGTCCTCTCTTTCGACGAAACCCGCAGTGGCCAACTTTCTATTATCTCTTTTTTGATGTTCCTTTCACTTCTTCTTCTACCCCTGTGGCCCCGCCCCCCTCCCATGACCCCCTTGTGCCATTTGGTCCTGAAGAGGTTCCGTAAGTGCCCTCATCCGCCGGGCCAAACGTCTTCAAACTGCTACTGAAGTGAGTCAGAAGAGAAACAAAAAATGCTTCATTCTTCCGGATCAATGAGGGAGTTATAGACGTATAAGGATTTGGATTTGTTGAGGAAGAACGGAAACTAAAGTATGAAAGCCTGAGAAAAGGAAATTCAAATTACAGGGAGACGGGGGGGAAGGGAATATATAATATATTATAACACGTACAACATCGGCAGAATAAAAGAGAAACGTAGTAAGAACAGTAATAATAGTATCTTAACAGTTAAAAGCAATTATAGTAAGAACACAGTAAAAACAGTATCTCACAGTCAAAGTATCATTTAGAGGAAGTGTACCTCCAGTTGCGTGGAGGGAGATCAATAACTCGTTTAGGAAAAAAACACCCTCATAAATACACTCTAGCAGCTTTCGAACTGCGACCTCCCCGTCACCCTCAAACCAAACAGAACGCATTTGGTTCATATGAACCCCGACGTGGGTAGTGTCCCCAGAGCTTACTAGAATACTAGTAATAATAATAATTATAATAGTATTAATGTCAATCCTAATTACATTATACAGTCATGGGTCAAATAGAAACTCTGAAAATTTGATTAGTTTGGTCAATTTGGTTGATTTGTGTGAGGATCAAATGGAACTGATGGCAAATAATGCACGTTACAATATTACAATTACAATTACATGGACGAGGCCAACAAGTGGACTCAGATGTGATTACACTCATGTACACAGCTGGAGGTGGAGGGAGGAGGGATATCATTGATTTAATCATCAGCTATATCATAATTATTATTTTAATTGATACCTTAATTTATTGAATTGATTTGTTGTCTTTTTTGTCCTTGAGTTTGTTTTACTAAATTCCTCTCGCTCCGGTCGAGAAGCGACTAAAAACCCGCATCTATGGGCTCGTGGACTAGGTGTCAGGTCCGTATAGTTTGGTTTGAAGGGGAGGTTGGGGTGCGAATCACGTACATATGTGCGGAAGGTGTGTTTCTCATTCCAAACAAATGAAGGTACACTTTTTAAAATCTCTAACTCATTAAAATATCTATTTAGCACCGCGTCTTACTACCCATTCAGGCTACACGCCTCTGTATTATTTATTATAATGGGCTATGGATGAGGAAGGTTGAATTAGAGAAAGTTTACCCGCATTTGCGTGGAGAGCACGGTGAAACCATTTAATAAAAACCACCCTCAGTACACCCGACTGGGACCGAGCCACGATCTCCCCATCATCGGCAGTCTAGTCTACTGCGAGAGTAGTGCCTTAGACCATGCGGCCACCGAAGAGGGTCTCATTAGGAAGCAGCCTGGACGGGTAGTAGGAGGCGGTGGAAGAGAAATAAAAAAGAGTGATCTTGATCAATACAAACTTTCAGCACTCGACGACTTAGAAACTAACTTAACCTACTGTCGTTTGAAACAATTTTTCAAAAATTAGCTATCAGTAAATTTTTCTTGATTTGATATCGTGAATGGTAATCACTATTTCTCCCCGGGGTAAGACTTTATAACAATAAATATAAAGTTTGAACAATATCCGTCAAACAGTTTGGGTTGTAGCCGCGGGTACACACAATTGTAAAACACACTGTCTTGGGTTCGGGGACAAATACAACGTCAAGCTATATAATAATACCAAGGTGAAAAAGGGTCTCTATTATAATACTACCTCGGTATGATAAAGTGAAACACCCCCCTCTCAGAGCTGGTGGTAACACCCCTCCCCGTAACTGCAACATGTGGTTGGTTTGTAACCCTCAGGCGAGGATGGACCGCAGCTCTGAACGGCTGTTAATAGTTTCCTCGATGAACGACCGCAACATAAAGTCAATCAAAACTGTGTTCACACGGTCTAAAGTGCCGGTCTCACGATATGATGGTATATCTGTGACAGGTGTGGGTTACCACATTCCCCTCACCCCACTATGATGAGCTTACAATTCTTCTAGAGAAACTTTATAGTCTTTACCCCTCGGATTAGCTCGTTAGTAAACAAATATAGGCCTACCTGTTGAGCGTGAAAGAATATTTAAAAAAAAAACTGTGTTTCAAATTCACCAGACAGAGATTAGAAGACTAGACATAGTCAAAGATACATGAAGAGGAAGAGAAATTTCAATGAATGGCACCAGGATTCACCCATAGAAAAATAATGGATAGCTATTAAGGAGGGAAGGGGGGAGGGAGTGTGATTTAAGGCCAGTATTTTTTAATAATTTTTTATAATAATAAAAACATATTTTGAGCCAAAATAAGTGAAATATTGCTTCAGTAAATATGTTCAGTTTTGGTTTTCTACAGTTGGTAAACGGTGCTTTCGGAAAGTTGCCGTGTACTTAGGTTGGTTGTCAGTATCAAAGTTGTCGTCGAAGTGTACTTATTCCCAGACAAAGTAACAGCGGCGCAAGAATTGAAACCGCTGGATCATGAGAAACAATTCCGTTACTGTGACAAGTCTTATTCAAACGAAAACTGTTGATATTCTTGATCACCTTCTTCACCGGTGAAGCTTGGTTCAACCTTTCGAGATATGTTAACACACAAATGTGAACGTCGGAGAAACCTCATACTGTGTATGAAACACCTTTGCATGACCAGAAACTTGGCGTGAGGGTAGCGACATCTAGACGGCGTATTGTTGGTCCTTTATTCTTTGAATAGACAGTCAACAGTGATCGCTACTGTTCAATCCTCCATGAATTCATCGGACAACTCGAGGAAATGGTTTCAACAAGATGGCGCTACTGCGCGCACACAGCCAACAACTCTATGAAATTTCTGAACGATATTTTCGAAGAATGTGTCATCCTTAAAAACTTATGCCCCCCCCCCCTACTTGTCGAATCTTACTCCACCAGATTTTATCTGTGGGGAGAAGCAAAATCAGGGCTGTATCGTAATCACCAGCGCGCACTTAGTGACAAAAACTGCAATAGCTGCTTACATAAAAAAAAAAATCTGACAAGCAGAGTTGCAGATAGTGCTTGCGAATAAAATTAAATGAGTTCAGGCATGTAAATACGCTCGTGGACATCAATTCCAACACCTTTTATAAGTGCTGCTTACCGTAGCTTAAGTGTACAGTGACTTTCCAAACGAAACATTAACAGTTGTTGAATATCTCTCTATTTGTCATGGACGTAGAGGCTGGCATTAGATAATAATTTTTTTAAATGAAGATAAAAATCCTGTTTGCCCCTCAACATATCCATGTTAGATATACAACAACTGTTGATATTATCATGTGTCGGATATTAACCTGAACACATCTACTGTAGCAATGTTTGGTTTATTTTGAATAGAAATGAATGAGTGGAGCTGCTTGCTTACCTGATATGATTGTTTGAGGGAGGGAGGTTAAAGCCCCTTCCCCTCAATGCATGAGGGGTATAGGGGGTTCACCAGAATATTTAGGAGAATCGGGTATCCAAAGGGGGTGGGGGTTTCATGGTATAGGCTACGAATACCAAACTCAATATGAAGGGGAAAAAATCAACATTTTCGTTCATAAACACATATTTTAAAACTTTATATTCGGATAAAATAATCTGCTTAAAGACCGGCCACACGAATCCGATCCGCATCGCACCGTTCCACTATTTTACAATGCGGTGTGGTGCGTTGCGGACCGTGTAGCCACCAACCCCCGGATACACAACACGACAATTCGGGCGTCTCCGGAAATGTTCGGTAGCTTCCGAACTTTGTTTTAATGCCAACCACCAAGCAATACAATTTACACCAGGGCTGGAGAAAAAAAATCCAAGTGTTATTTTAAAAAAAACCAAACCAGTTGGGTATTATTGTAATTTTAAGGGGATTTTATTGGGCTTTTTTGGTTAAAATTGACATACTATGTATGCTGATTTAACCACTCAATCAAATAGAATATAGTCTACTAACTATTCACGATCAAGTGAAGCTTTGAACATTGTTCCTCCATGTCTTCCACAACACGAATGTCGATGGAAAAGGGCAGTGGTGGACACATACATTCGGCTCGTGTAGACCTAGCTTTATCACTTAATACCAATACTTAATATTATCGACCTTACGATAGCGCATCCCTATAATAATCTCCTCCCAGCTCCAGGGACTATTTTCCTCATCTCCCACATCACCCACAGTGTCCTAGTTCGCACATCTCTTAGATCATCCACAGTGTCCTAGTTCTCACATCTATTAGATCACCCACAGTGTCCTAGTTCTCACATCTCTTAGATCTCCCACAGTGTCCTAGTTCTCACATCTATTAGATCACCCACAGTGTCCTAGTTCTCACATCTCTTAGATCACCCACAGTGTCCTAGTTCTCACATCTATTAGATCACCCACAGTGTTCTAGTTCTCACATCTCTTAGATCTCCCACAGTGTCCTAGTTCTCACATCAATTAGTTCACCCACAGTGTCCTAGTTCTCACATCTCTTAGATCACCCACAATGTCCTAGTTCTCACATCTCTTAGATCACCCACAGTGTCCTAGTTCTCTAGTCTCTTAGATCTCCCACAGTGTCCTAGTTCTCACATCTCTTAGATCACCCACAGTGTCCTAGTTCTCACATCTCTTAGATCACCCACAGTGTCCTAGTTCTCTCGTCTCTTATATCACCCACGGTGTCCTATTTCTCTCGTCTCTTAGATCACCCATGGTGTCCTAGTTCTCTCGTCTCTTAGATCACCCACGGTGTCCTAGTTTTCACATCTCTTAGATCACCCACAGTGTCCTAGTTCTCACATCAATTAGTTCACCCACGGTGTTCTAGTTTTCACATCTCTTAGATCACCCACAGTGTCCTATTTCTCTCGTCTCTTAGATCACCCACAGTGTCCTATTTCTCACATCTCTTAGATCACCCACAGTGTCCTAGTTCTCTCGTCTCTTAGATCACCCACAGTGTCCTATTTCTCTCGTCTCTTAGATCACCCATGGTGTCCTAGTTCTCTCGTCTCTTATATCACCCACGGTTCCTAGTTCTCTCGTCTTTTAGATCACCCAAAGTGTCCTATTTCTCTCGTCTCTTAGATCTCCCACGGTGTCCTAGTTCTCTCGTCTCTTAGATCACCCAAAGTGTCCTAGTTCTCTCGTCTCTTAGATCACCCACAGTGTCCTATTTCTCTCGTCTCTTAGATCACCCATGGTGTCCTAGTTCTCTCGTCTCTTAGATCACCCACAGTGTCCTAGTTCTCTCGTCTTTTATATCACCCACAGTGTCCTAGTTCTCTCGTCTCTTATATCACCCACGGTGTCCTAGTTCTCTCGTCTTTTAGATCACCCAAAGTGTCCTATTTCTCTCGTCTCTTAGATCTCCCACGGTGTCCTATTTCTCTCGTCTCTTAGATCACCCATGGTGTCCTAGTTCTCTCGTCTCTTATATCACCCACGGTGTCCTATTTCTCTCGTCTCTTAGATCACCCATGGTGTCCTAGTTCTCTCGTCTCTTAGATCACCCACAGTGTCCTAGTTCTCTCGTCTCTTAGATCACCCAAAGTGTCCTAGTTCTCTCGTCTCTTAGATCACCCACAGTGTCCTATTTCTCTCGTCTCTTAGATCACCCATGGTGTCCTAGTTCTCTCGTCTCTTAGATCTCCCACAGTGTCCTATTTCTCTCGTCTCTTAGATTATCCACGGTGACCTAGTTCTCTCGTCTCTTAGATCACCCACAGTGTCCTAGTTCTCTCGTGTCTTAGATCACCCACAGTGTCCTAGTTCTCTCGTTTCTTAGATCACCCATAGTGTCCTATTTCTCTCGTCTCTTAGATCACCCACAGTGTCCTAGTTCTCACATCTCTTAGATCACCCACAGTGTCCTAGTTCTCTCGTGTCTTAGAGCACCCACAGTGTCCTAGTTCTCTCGTGTCTTAGAGCACCCACACTGTCCTATTTCTCTCGTCTCTTAGATCACCCACGGTGTCCTAGTTCTCACCGCTCTTATATCACCCACAGTGTCCTAGTTCTCACATCTCTTAGATCACCCACAGTGTCCTAGTTCTCACATCTCTTAGATCACCCACAGTGTCCTAGTTCTCACATCTCTTAGATCACCCACAGTGTCCTATTTCTCTCGTCTCTTATATCACCCACAGTGTCCTAGTTCTCTCGTGTCTTAGAGCACCCAGAGTGTCCTATTTCTCTCGTCTCTTAGATCACTCACAGTGTCCTAGTTCTCTCGTGTCTTAGATCACCCACAGTGTCCTAGTTCTCTCGTCTCTTAGATCACCCACAGTGTCCTAGTTCTCTCGTTTCTTAGATCACCCACAGTGTCCTATTTTTCTCGTCTCTTAGATCACCCACAGTGTCCTAGTTCTCACATCTCTTAGATCACCCACAGTGTCCTAGTTCTCACATCTCTTAGATCACCCACAGTGTCCTAGTTCTCACATCTCTTAGATCACCCACAGTGTCCTAGTTCTCACATCTCTTAGATCACCCACAGTGTCCTATTTTTCTCGTCTCTTAGATCACCCACAGTGTCCTATTTCTCTCGTCTCTTAGATCACCCACAGTGACCTAGTTCTCACATCTCTTAGATCACCCACAGTGTCCTAGTTCTCTCGTCTCTTAGATCACCCACAGTGTCCTAGTTCTCTTGTCTCCCACATCACCCACAATGTCCCACACATACTATTGTAATGATACCTCCCTCTGATGAACATTGCAACCATCAGTCCCACTAACTGCTGTACACACGTTCAAACTGTCTCACTTTTTAACTGTCATGTTTCAATCTCCCCCACCTCCACGTAAATAATCAATCACATTTAATTACAGTGTTAATTAATTAATGGGAAAGAGGGCCAGGGTCGTTGTGTTTGTTGGCGGGGGTTCGGTTAATATATTATTAGGGAGCCCCTTCGTTTTGATGTAAGAAGACTTTTTGACCCGTCTCTTGATTTTCCAGCAAGTTTCAGACCACATATGTGGTCACACGGTCTAAAGCGTTAGTTTCGCTAAAGGCTTTATTGCTGCTGAAGAGAAGTTTCGAGGTTCAAAAACGGACATTTGTTATAAAGACTTTTCCCACTCTTCTTGAAAACAAATGTTGGTACATTTACTCATGCGGTGTAAATAAAAAACTTAACGTTGTCGGATTACAGGTGGAGAACTAGATTGAGCTTGCCCGAATCGCGCCAATCCACCTAGCTCGGACCCGAATTGCGCCAAGAGCTTAAAGGTGCACCCCCAGACCAAACCAGAATTGCGCCAATATCCCCCTTCCCAAGATCGGACCCGAATTGCGCCAACTGTTAACATAAACCAATAATAATGCTATGGCGGTAGTTAACAAATATCATTCAATTAACTATATTTAACTAACTATATAAAACATAATCAAACATTATAGCATCACAGTAAAATTTCAATTTTTAAAACATTGTCAATAATAGCGAAATGTAAGTTAAATTATAATATAATAATAATAATAATAAAAATAATAATAATAATAATAATAATAATAATAATAATAATAATAATAATAATAATAATAATAATAATAATAATAATAATAATAATAATAAAAAGCCAGTCATAAAAAGGATTTTTGGAAAGACACACACTTCACAGAGCTCAATCCATCTATTTCTCTATTCCTAAACTGTTTTAAGTTTTTTCAATGAATGAATGTTTCAGTTTAGTCTTCTTGTCCGTGTTTTGAACATTACCTTCTCGTACACTGTTTATACGAATGTACGTGTCAGTTGGACCTATTTTAAATTTTCTAAGAAAACAAAATGTTTGGGTGTGGTGAAACACATGATGTATTAAATCTAGAATGGAAGCTCTCGCACGCATATGTTGTCCTCCATCCGATGAGTCAGCTCCCCAAATGTGCGGCGGGAATGTCGCTTGCTCCATCTCATCTATATACTCGTATGTTTAGGTTTGGTAATCTGTGAAGCTCATCAGTTTTGTATCGGCTGGTTGGATGCTGATCAGATCGCAGAACGCGTCTTCTA
Organism: Timema podura; assembly: GCA_033556935.1. Classification (NCBI taxonomy): domain Eukaryota; kingdom Metazoa; phylum Arthropoda; class Insecta; order Phasmatodea; family Timematidae; genus Timema; species Timema podura. Next base: position 43,335,659 of record JAVRXN010000009.1, on the reverse strand, counting down.
CTTCTCGGGCCTCAAGTAAGTGAGCCCAAAACGGTAGTGGAGCCATTTCCCTCTCCCTGAGTTTTGGCAGCCAAACCAAGATTTTTACTCTTTCTCCACCTACAAAGAATCATAGTGGATGTTAATGATAAAAATATTAAAAGGAAGCAGGGAGGAAAATAGAGACGTAGCATGCTTTGAATTATGGTCTATTTAGTACAAATCCTAAATATATCTTACACAACTACTAAATAAATTAGTTAACAAAATATTTTTTGAGCAGCCGCCATCTGAAACGTGAATTCGGACTTGAGCGCACAAAAATAAGGTTCGTGATATCAGTCCAGATAGTATGTCATACCATATTTCATGATCGTAGCCTAAAAAAATGTAGCCGTAGTCGTATGTACAAAAATGTGATTACATCTACCTGCACAGACAAGAAAGCATTTCACTGTTTTTCCCCGGAATATGATTAAAATGGCCTAGAATGAAAAATAAATAGTACGACAGAATCACAGGTACTTTATTATAGCGTATATTCAATTTTTAATGGGTCAGCTGAGAAAATGACATCATTCGAATGACGATTTGATAATTACACTGATATGGACCTCAGTGTTCAAACCAAATGATAAACATTTTATTTGGCTAATATTTTTAGTTTGAGCGTTTTAAAATTATATATCATAATATGTTTGTTTTATTTTACAAAGAGCACAAGTTGTTAATAATATTTGAAAATTATTAATCAGAAAAACATCCTTAAAATAGTTTGTTTAAACCAAAATCAAGTAGACCCCTACACAGTGTTATTATTAATGATAAACACACGCCGGATAGACATTTGAACCAAATGTTAAAAAAAATTCAAATATTTTGAGTTTTTGAAAACTAGTCATCAGTAAAATAAACTTAAAATGACTTTGCCCCAAAAACCAAGTATACAGTATTATCATCTTAAATACACCCCAGATGTATGTTTTAATCAAAATTGTTAAAGCTATTTTGGAGAAATTTGGAATTATTTTAAAATTAGTCATTAATAACTGCCCGTAATTTATTTTTTCTGAAGATCAATTATACAGTCCTATTTGTCATCTAAAAAACTCCCCAGATATACACTTTGAACAAAATTGTCCAAGCTGATGATTGGGTGGTCGGGGTTCAATCCTGGTCGAGTGAACTGTAAGGTGTTTTTTTCCTAAATGTTTTCTCACTCTCCCTACAGACAAATTCGGTTTCACTTTCTCTACATCCAAACTATCTAATCCCAAAGCCCATTATTATAACTATAACATAAAATATAACTCGAGCAGCTAGTAAAACGTAGTGCTAAAAAAAATCTTCAACAGTGAAAAGTATAGTAATCAAATCAAAAAGTATAACATTATTTAAGTGTTTGAAATAAACCCTTCCTTTTTGAACATCTTTACACAGCACCGTGATCTTTCGAAAACTATCAAATGTGAATGTGAGGTAATTGCCTTCCTCCACCGTTTTAGGATCCATTTAACTATATCTCCATTTCATTCCATCATTACATTATCAATTAGCGTAAGTGCGTAAACGAACGTAGTAAGACGCGGTGTAAACTATTAATAATTATTTTTAGTAAAAGTGAAATAAATTGTTTCGCTACCTTATTTGTGGAATGTTCGACACAGCACTGTGATCCTTCTCGAAACTATCAAAATGATAAAATTATGGTAAGTCTTTCTTATGAATCGTCTAGGGTCTCTATCGTCTTGTAGTCCGCTTTTTCTTTCTGGTAGCAAAAGACTAGAGCATGTGTGACCTTGAAATACGTATACAGTAAAAAGTGAAGAAAATGTTCAGTGCCTATTCTAATGGTTCGATCCATTAACACAATTCATTTGATACAAATACTCAATATTTGAGTCCAGAAATATCACGACCCTTCTCTTTTATTTTCTCAACAAAAAGTTTCGTCTAAATAGTATTTATTCAAGTGAATCTAAGGTCAAATTAAATTTGTCGAGATTTAGTCAACTTTGTCATGTTTTTAGCCTATATAGTTAATGTATTCCCGAACTCATGTCATGCCTTGCGGGCAATGTTATATCAGGTTTTTCTCGTTCAGACCTCTTGAAGATCAACTTCAAGGCCTTACTTCAATCCTCATTTCCTCTTAACTGCGTTGCTCATGAATTTTCTGTTCAACTCTTGATCTAGTAGTGAGTGGTTCGTGGTTGTGTTGGTCTTCAATCCGCGAGAAAATATTTTCACCATCAAGTGTGAATATTTTAGCCTTACGGTCATCTCCAGCTCTCTTCTCTCGTCAAATTCAACTGATTCACTGTTAATACGTAAAATTATTATAGACATTCAGATATTTGCCTCTCTCACTATAAATCCTTTCTATATCAATAATTATCGCTAATATCACAGTCCACACGCACAAAAATAAAACAATTACACACCTGGCAGTCACCGTTGCCGAGATAATTTGTTAATACTGGACAGACGGACTTCAGAAAGGCTGATAACAGATCTTGTTAGGGCTCTTAGGGCGTTTTTACCAAAGGAAAGAACGACATGAAGTGGCGAGAGCTTGTTCGCTCGCGGTGGGGTTTGTTTATTTCATCCCCCCTCTTCTACCTTAAATAAACTTGGCGCAGTTTGGGCTTGCCCACTAGAATAGGTTAGAATATCGACGTGGACATCGCGGATAGAGAGTGTATTGTAATCGTCAAAAGAAATCTAGCTCGATATTTTGACGGATGTCGACGTTTCATGACCCTCTTATACGAAAAAGTGCTGTCTGTCTGGAACTAGAGCGTAAACCATTATACTGATCGGGATATAACCTGGTATTCAGGGCTTTCAAGGTTCCCACGAGGAGTTTTGGGAAAACGAGAGATAACCTTAAAATTAAGGTCAAAATAGGGAGAAAAAATTGATTTTCTCCAAATCAGTTCAAACTATTTTTTTATTAAAACTCGTATCCAGGTACTTTTTAACATTAAAAACAAAATGACGCGTCTCATTTTATCATGAAAATGACTCGGGGGGGTTCTTTAAATGAACGGAAAATTTCCAATTTTTATCATATCTCCTCAACTCTTTGAGATATAAAATAACTTAGCATTGCAAAGTTGTAGTAATTTTAAAAATAAAAAAACCTTTATTTGAAATATATTTTTATAAAACCAATAGTTTCCAAGCTATTGGAAAATTAAGGTCCAATCAATGGGGAATTGATGGTTTTGCTCTTTGTTGGACATAAATGCTTCTTTTTTCTCAATGTATCTGTAAGAGTGTGTATTTTTTCATTGATGCTTTTACCAATACTAACCATGTACTATGTAAAAGTTATTGGTATGCAAGTAAAGTCAGCTACGTAAACAAACTAAACAATATTGACTTACTGCTAAAATTACTCCCCTCGCCACTTTTACCGAACCGTGAAAACATCCTCTATAGCTAGGGGGCGCTCAGGAAGGAGGGTCAGAACAATGATTACGTAAGACAGAGAAAGACGGGCAAGATAGAGGGAGGGCGCATCGCAAGCCGCTTGGACTTCTGGCAACTTCGGACAGCAATGAAGATGCTCAGTGGCTAAACGAGGAAGTAATGGAGAAACATATATAAGTGACCTAGTCCTCCCAAATAGAAACATAATAATTGAAAATGTTGAGACGTGGATTCAAGGACATTTGTAGCATTCATATGGCTACAAGCTAATGTTAGTCAACGAGTCATCAAAATATTACTTACCCAATATCACCATCCCGGCTACAGTCGAGAAAACGTAAACACATCCAGCCCCTACTTCACCCGGTCAACGACTGCCTTTGTGAAACAAGAGTCCGGACACGCCCCGCTAGAGTTCGCTAGCATATTGCCAACCTTCGCCTACCCCAGAAGAAGAGAATTTTCGTTCTAGAATACACGAGTTCGGCTTCTCGAAAAATACAGACGTTTCCTGGTCACGCACGTTCCCCCCCTTCCTTTGTGGATCCTGTCTCTTGTGTTCATGAAGTTTGCACCGTATAAAAGACCGCCCAGAAAACTATGGCGTCACTCTTAGGCCAGGTCTGGAAGCAGACGGACGAAGCTTAGGCTTCAAGGACTTGTTTAATAGAAAAGATGTAAGGAGAAATTCATTTTTGGCATAATATATTTTTCTTATATATATATTTTTTATATCAAAATTCTCTTTCGGATATTTATTTACATATTTATTTATATTTATTTTTTTTGTCAAAGTATGTGGTGTGTGAACATCAAATTTAAACTTAGAATATTTAACGAACTTAGTCTATTTATGACTGGTAAATTATTAATGATATGTTTGGAAGATTTAAGTAAGGACATTAAGTCAAGAACATTTTCATATTAATGATAATGTCATGCGTGAACTATTTGTTGTGAAAACATTAAACTTAGAGTATTTAATGAACTTAAAGTCTATTTCTGACTTGTAAATTATTAATTATATTTTTGGAAGATGTAAGTCAGGACTTTAAGACAGAACATTTTCATATTAATGGTAATGCCATGCGTAAACTATGTGTTCCAAAAAACATTAAATTTAAACTTAGACTTATGACTTAGGAATTATAAATATTTATTTTGATCTATTGTGAAGGATTCAGTACGGACATTGTGCCAGAACATTCAAATGTTAATGCGCGAAATATTGTCAGTTGTGTATAAATATAAAAAAGTAAACTATTCTATATTGGAGTTCACAATGATAAAAGAAAAGTAATGGACTTTACCTTTAAGAGATATCTGTAGGAACAAGAGGTCGAAATTATTTATGCTAAATGTTGAGTATGATTTTCATAAACATAAAATATAAATTAAAATTTTTTGCTACATTTAAATTCTTTTTTAAATCTTGCTATGTGTCAAGGAATTACTGGTTAAAGGGCATTTATAATATAAGTTGTAATATAAAATCATATCAAAAATAAAAAGAATATGTGAATATTATGCCCAAATATATCATATTGTTAAATATTGCATTCATATAATAAAACTCTATTTTTTGACCTGCCGTCTTTATATATATATATTCAAGTCTGGTTATCCCTAGTTTATGCAATCATATTACCCTGGCATCTCCCCTTGTAACTTAATCTTTCTACTTATATTTTTTTTTTTGTTGTAATGAGGACCGTGTTTCCTTTTTTTTAAATATTGGATGGGATTGCTTGGGACGTATTACGTGTCTAGCAGCATTAATAATAATTACTCTCACTGCCCACTCTAATTTACATATTTTAACTTATCTTTTTGTTGATTTCCATTATTTGTATTTGGGCCCCTCTAATCCGAGAGTTTGGGCTACAAAGCTGCGCTACTCTGCTATAGAGTGCGTGCAAGTGTGCGTTCAATATAATATTAATGCTTTGATCTTTTGTTTCATGAACTTATCACCCAACATGGACACCGCACCTGGGAGCGTGGTTAACAGCAGATCAGATGTATACAGACTGAATTCAGTGGATCTTCGCCGGGAGCTCAAGGAGAGAGGCATCTCATTCCCCCCAGAGGCTACTGTTGGTGTATTGCGGTCCCTGCTGTCAGAAAGTATCAGTAAGTCCAGCGACACTGATAATATTAATATTAGACAAAACGTTAGCCAGCCCCCTCTGGAAGATTCCGAGCCAGGCAAATCAGATCTTTTAGAGTTAAATAGGGCTCGTGAGCAAATTACTCCCCCCAGGGCTTCTGTTAACTATCAGCAAGTTACGGCCACCTCGAAAACTCAGAGTAAGGTGGCAGGTGAACGTTTAAAGCTACTTCAAGTTTGTGACGGTCAGTCTTGTTCGGCCTTATTTAATTTTCTATTAGAGGCAAATAGAGTTGCTAAACTTAGACTAGTGGATGATGATGAGTTCCTGACGTTATGTTTAGGGAGAACTTCGGGTTTTTTAGCACACCTAGTTTCTGAATGTTTACAATTAGGACTTCCTTGGAATATAGTAAAGGGCCGCATCCTTGAATCTTTATGCTCAAAGAGAGAGAAGGAGAGACTTTGTAAGGAAATGGTACGGCGCTTTCAGCGGCCCCAGGAACCGTTCCGGTTGTTCGTCCTGGCTATTTCAGAAGCCGCAGAGATATTAAATTTAAATCTCGCCGAGGAAGAAGTAGTAGAGATTATTTTAGAGAATGTTTCGCCGTTAACTAGGAGACACTTTGTATTTTCAAACAAACCTACCACCCTGACAGAATTATATTCTTTGGCATTTAATATCGAGGGTTCATTGTTAGCAGAAAGAGAATATCTCGAAGACTACCCAGCGCGAGTTCATAATAAATCCCCTCAAAATAGGGTGGTATCGGCTTCAGCTACTGCTCCCTCTAATGTTGATCCTTTAGCTAGGCAGTCCCGGAGGCCGATTGGTGTTATTAGAAGGGCAGATATATCTCATATTAAGTGCTTTCGTTGTGGTCGTTTTGGGCACTACCAACGTGATTGTTTAGGGGGAAACGCTTAACGCGGGGTGTTGAAAAGGGGCCCATCTCGCGTAAGGATTATAAACAGACCTGTCCCCTTCCTCCTGTTGTAGTGGTTACGATTGGGTCAAATACCGGATCGGCCCTACTGGATACTGGTTCTAGTGGATCTTTTATCAACTCTAGTTTTCTAGATAGTATAATTGGGTTGAGGAAAATTCCTATTGAAAGGATAGTTACGAAGCCATTCGTTGTGGGAAATGGGGATTTGTTACTAGCTAGAAAGAAGGTAGTTTTGTCCATTAAAATTGCTGGATTTTCTTGGAAAAGAAGTTTGTTTTGTGTACCGGCCCTCCCCTACGACATAATATTGGGAAACGATTTTTTGTGGGAAACTGGAGCTATAATTAATTCGAGTCTGGGAGAATTAACTTTTGGATTCTCCCCAAGGAATAAAATTGCTTTTTGTCGCTCCTCTAAGTTTTCTTCCATGTACATCATAAATAGGGACGAAGATATTATTAATGGTATCATTTCAAGGTTTTCTGATGTTATTACCCCCAGACTTGGTAAATGTGATGTATTACCTTATGAGATTGTGGTTGAGGACAACGTCCCTGTGAGGTCAGGTCCCTACACGTGTGCCCCCCCCAAAATGCAGATTTTCAGAGAGTTGATTGAGGATCTAGAATCCAAAGGAGTCATACGTCCGTCTAATTCTCCATATGCCAGTCCCGCATTTATTATACCCAAGAAAGGGGATGGTTATAGATTGGTTGTAGACTATAGGAAAATAAACAAAAAAATTCAATTCGACCCTTACCCAATGCCGAGTATTGACTCAGCTTTTCAGCACCTAGGTAGAGCGAAGGTATTCAGTCTAATTGACCTTAATGCAAGTTTTTTGCAATGCGCCCTGGTCGAGTCATCAAAAAAATATACGGCATTTGTCACCCCTTGGAGGCAGTATGAATTTAATCGTGTTCCCTTGGGTTGCAGTATAGGTGGGCAAGCATTGAGTCGGGTCCTTGATCACGTCCTTTCTGATATCAAGTTTAAGTACGTATTCAATTATTTAGATGATATATGTGTGTACAGCGACTCTATGAGTGATCATGTGAAGCATTTAGAGGAAGTATTAGGTCGATTGCGTAGAGTCGGCTTGACTGTTAACCAGATAAAGTCACGTGGGCGAAGTCTTCCATTAAATATTTGGGCTATGTAATCTGTTCTGGAAATCTTCTCGTTGACCCTGAGCGCATCCGCCCTATCGTTGAATACCCCCCACCTAGGAATCTTAAGGGTGTCATGCGTTTCATTGGCATGTGCGCGTATTATGCTAGGTTCATTCCATCTTTTTCTGAGATTGCCGCGCCCCTTAACTCCTTAAAAAAGAAGGGTGTTACCTTTAGTTGGGGGGCGGAGCAGGCTCGTGCTTTCAATCTTTTAAAAGAGAAACTCATCTCACCCGAGGTATTGAGAATGCCTGACTTTTCTATGCCGTTCCTTCTTCACGTTGATGCTTCGGCGGTTGCTCTAGGGGCTGTGCTGTCCCAGAGGACTTCGGAGGGTGTCAGGCCGGTGGCGTTCGCTAGCCGGACACTCACCGAGGCCGAAAGGAGGTACAGCGCCTATGAGAAAGAATGCTTGTCCTGTGTTTATGGTATAGAACGGTTCGCTGATTATTTAGAACAGAGAAAATTTGAGCTGTATACGGACAACCAGGCGCTCGCTTGGATGTGGAACCATCCAAAGCAATTAGGTAAAGTAGGAAGGTGGGTTTGGAGGTTGTCCCGATTTAGATTCTCGACCCATCACATATCCGGGAAACTCAATGTTACTGCGGATGCTCTTTCACGCATGGCGGAAGACCGTGACCCTATTGGTTCTGAGGAAGTTATGCCAGCTTCATGTGTGATCAAGTCAATCCCCGAGTCCTTTGTTTCTATCAGGGATCATCAGGGAAGTGACCCATGGTGCCGTGAAATCATGGATAGGATCCAAAAAGGGGAACAAGTGGGGCAATATTCGATATGGAAGGATTTGCTTGTTATCTACCTGGCTAAAGGGAAAGGTAGGAAGGTCGTTGTTCCTGTGGCTGTACGCCCCATGTTAATGAAATTATTTTCATAATTCTATATTTGGAGGTCACCTTGGTGTATTAAAGACCGTTAGGAAAATTTCTCGAGAGTTCTTTTGGCCTGGACAATATCAGGACGTTAAGGAATGGGTGAATCGCTGCGAGGATTGTCAGATGGCCAAACCAGCCCATAATTCCAGGGTTGGACTACATTCGGCCGATGTAGCCCAACGCCCCTGGGAGAAAGTGTTCGTTGATTATGTGGGGCCTATCACCCGGTCATCTCTGGGAAACACTTGTATTCTCGTTTTGGTTGACGCCTTCTCTAAATTCGTGATGTTGATTCCTCTACGTAACATGAAAGCTAGGACTACTGTTAACGCCCTGTGTCGGCGTGTTTGGGCATTCTTCGGGGCTCCCCGAGCCATAGTCAGTGACAACGGACCCTGTTTTAGATCTGTCTCTTTTCATGACATGTGCTTCGAGTGGGGCATTAGACATATCACCACCAGTCCTTACCACCCGGGGCCTAACCACGTAGAACGTTTTAACAGAAATCTAGGAATAGCCTTGACGATTTTTCATAGTCAAAATCAACTGAAGTGGGATCAGGAGTTAGATTTCCTGAATATGGCATTTAATTCTGCCTACCACGAATCGACCGGATGTTCGCCATCTTCTGTGTTCCTAGGACGGGAGCTGATTCACCCCCTTTTCAATATCTGGGACATCCACCCGTTGTTAGAGGATAGTGATGAGGTATCCCTGGAGGATAAGTGTAGAAGTGCCTTAGATCACCTTAGGAAGGCACAGAGGAGGGTGGCTAATGTATATAATAAAGGTAGGATTCCCGTTTCATTTAAAGTTGGCGACCTTGTTCTGTGTAAAAATTTTCCCTTGAGCTCCGCGGTCGACAAAAGATCAGCGAAGCTGTGTCCCAGGTGGTGTGGTCCATGGGAGCTGAATAAGTTTCTCACCCCTGTCACGGTCCTCCTCCAGAAAGTTGCCGACGCTTCAGAGACAAGACGCGCTCATGTCAGCCACATAAAGAGCGCTGGCCTAAGAGTCACTAGGGATAACAGACGGCAAGTCGTGTGATTTAGGTTAAGTGTTATTGATATTTAGTTATAAGTTAGCTCGTAGGTTTAAGTTTATCCATGATGCAAGCCCGGGCCCGAGGCAAAAATGGACATTAAAAATTGTGTGGGACTTCATCAAGATATCTTGGAGAAGCCAGTCCGACGACGTACAAGATGGTGGCCACAATCTCTTGCGAGATAAGCATAATGAACCCTGTGTACAAGAGGAAAACAGTTTGTTGTGACTATTTGTGCAATGGTATTGTTTTCTTATATCCTCGGATGAGAGCGAGGAGGTAGTCATGTGGCCAACGGATGCAGGTAATCTTCGAGAAGATTAAGAAGACCCTGCGTTAAGACTCAAATGTGTCACTCTAAGTTTTATGAACTCTAACTTGTGTCTCTTATGTGCAGCTTCATGAACTCCTGTGTTCCGGCATCTTCCATACACCTTTTTCCTTTCTTATGTGCGTGGCCGAATGAATGGCCGAGGGGAAACAACTCTGGGACATAGAAGGAGGCATCGGCAACCTCATCTGTAGTCAGCTTGGGAGCTGAAGTACAAGTCAGCGCATTGGCGAATGACGTACCAGTCCACTATGGGGCGGCGGACGGCTAGAGACGCTACTTACTGATTACTGGGACCCACCGAGTATAGATGGGACTGCAATGGCCGGCGATCATCACGACGTCTAACAAGCGATGGAAGTACTTCTGTGGACCTCCTTCAACCCATGGCGCAGGAGAGAGTCGGGGATGCCACACCCCCCCCCCCCCCCACACACCTTCACCTGATCAAGAGGGGGAGATTTGTAGCATTCATATGGCTACAAGCTAATGTTAGTCAACGAGTCATCAAAATATTACTTACCCAATATCACCATCCCGGCTACAGTCGAGAAAACGTAAACACATCCAGCCCCTACTTCACCCGGTCAACGACTGCCTTTGTGAAACAAGAGTCCGGACACGCCCCGCTAGAGTTCGCTAGCATATTGCCAACCTTCGCCTACCCCAGAAGAAGAGAATTTTCGTTCTAGAATACACGAGTTCGGCTTCTCGAAAAATACAGACGTTTCCTGGTCACGCACGTTCCCCCCCTTCCTTTGTGGATCCTGTCTCTTGTGTTCATGAAGTTTGCACCGTATAAAAGACCGCCCAGAAAACTATGGCGTCACTCTTAGGCCAGGTCTGGAAGCAGACGGACGAAGCTTAGGCTTCAAGGACTTGTTTAATAGAAAAGATGTAAGGAGAAATTCATTTTTGGCATAATATATTTTTCTTATATATATATTTTTTATATCAAAATTCTCTTTCGGATATTTATTTACATATTTATTTATATTTATTTTTTTTGTCAAAGTATGTGGTGTGTGAACATCAAATTTAAACTTAGAATATTTAACGAACTTAGTCTATTTATGACTGGTAAATTATTAATGATATGTTTGGAAGATTTAAGTAAGGACATTAAGTCAAGAACATTTTCATATTAATGATAATGTCATGCGTGAACTATTTGTTGTGAAAACATTAAACTTAGAGTATTTAATGAACTTAAAGTCTATTTCTGACTTGTAAATTATTAATTATATTTTTGGAAGATGTAAGTCAGGACTTTAAGACAGAACATTTTCATATTAATGGTAATGCCATGCGTAAACTATGTGTTCCAAAAAACATTAAATTTAAACTTAGACTTATGACTTAGGAATTATAAATATTTATTTTGATCTATTGTGAAGGATTCAGTACGGACATTGTGCCAGAACATTCAAATGTTAATGCGCGAAATATTGTCAGTTGTGTATAAATATAAAAAAGTAAACTATTCTATATTGGAGTTCACAATGATAAAAGAAAAGTAATGGACTTTACCTTTAAGAGATATCTGTAGGAACAAGAGGTCGAAATTATTTATGCTAAATGTTGAGTATGATTTTCATAAACATAAAATATAAATTAAAATTTTTTGCTACATTTAAATTCTTTTTTAAATCTTGCTATGTGTCAAGGAATTACTGGTTAAAGGGCATTTATAATATAAGTTGTAATATAAAATCATATCAAAAATAAAAAGAATATGTGAATATTATGCCCAAATATATCATATTGTTAAATATTGCATTCATATAATAAAACTCTATTTTTTGACCTGCCGTCTTTATATATATATATTCAAGTCTGGTTATCCCTAGTTTATGCAATCATATTACCCTGGCATCTCCCCTTGTAACTTAATCTTTCTACTTATATTTTTTTTTTGTTGTAATGAGGACCGTGTTTCCTTTTTTTTAAATATTGGATGGGATTGCTTGGGACGTATTACGTGTCTAGCAGCATTAATAATAATTACTCTCACTGCCCACTCTAATTTACATATTTTAACTTATCTTTTTGTTGATTTCCATTATTTGTATTTGGGCCCCTCTAATCCGAGAGTTTGGGCTACACTTGGTCATCGGATTAAATGGAGTTTATAATATTTTTTATAAATATAATATTCATGTATTTACTAACAATACTTTTTTTTATAACTTCAATTAAAAGCAAATTAAAATTTTAAACTTTTGTAATGTTAATACTTGTTTTAACTTTACCCATACAATAAATTTAAATTCATTGTATACCAGTGCTAATTGTCAATTATTTCGCAATATTAATTTACATCTCTAAGTTAATAACTACCAGCAATTTCAAAATCACATGAATTTTTAATTTTGTTTAATATCGCGTCTTACTACATGTTCAGGCTATAAAGCAAAATTGCATGAAAAAAAAAGTTATTCCTGTGAATAAATGAAAAAAGTTGACAAATATTACGTAAGCAAGAGGGGGGAACCAGGCATTTGCTTGTTTTTGCTTACAAGGGGGTTAGGGGTTAAAAATTTCAAAAAATGTGCCTACGTAAGACTTAAAAGTCCCCTAACCAATGTTAAAAAAAAACACATAGAAATTGTGGCTATGAGCCCTCTTTATTCCACAATCCTGCATACGCCACTAGTCAAACATTATAAGATCTCAACCAAGGATGATAAGATTGAAATTCGTTAAAGGTTATAGATCTCGTTAAAGGGATTCAGGGTTGAAACTAGCCAATTCGATATGGCTCAATATCACTGTCGATATCTGGTGGTGACCAACGTTCTCGTAGTGACCCCTGTTCTGTTAGTGACCATTACTGTTCTGGTAGTGACCCCTGTTCTGTTAGTGACCACTACTGTTCTGGTAGTGACCATTATTCTGGTAGTGACCACCATTGTTCTGGTAGTGACCACTGTTCCGGTAGTGACCCCTGTTCTGATAGTGACCACCATTGTTCTGGTAGTGACTAGTGTTCCGGTAGTGTCCACCATTGTTCTGGTAGTGACCAGTGTTCCGGTAGTGACCACTACTCTTCTGATAGTGAGCACTACTGTTCTGTTAGTTACCACTACTCTTCTGTTAGTGACTTCTGTTAGTGACCACTACTGTTCTGGAAGTGACCACACCCGGCCATTAAGGAGCGCAAGAAGGATGATATTTAATGTATGTCAGTAAGTGACAGGTGCTAATGACCTCTGTGTGGGAGAGGAGTTAATTGACAAATGCTAGCACTCCCAAGGGAATGACCGAAGCTTTGCACATTTCTGACACGTTTATTAACGACTACAACAGTCAAGGAAATAATGTAAAGCAAAAAACTAAGTTAACGTTGTTACGTCATAGAAAAAATAATGAATTAGGGCGGGGGGGGGGAAGAGGTTTTATGCCCAGTTGTATAACCCTTGCTTTACTTCAGTTCTTTTGGGCAATCCTAATTCTCCTTTATTTACCTTGTGTAATCCTAGTTCTCCTCCATTTCCCTTGTGTAATCCTAGTTCTCCTCCATTTACCTTGGGTAATCCTAGCTCTCCCATTTCCTTGTGTAATCCTAGTTCCCCTCCATTTCCATTGGGTAATCCTAGTTATCCATTTCCCCTAGGTAATCCTAGTTATCTCCATTTTCCCTTGGGTAATCCTAGTTCTCCCATTTTCCTTAGGTAATCCTAGTTCTCCATTTTCATTGGGTAATCCTAGCTCTCCTCCATTTCCGTGGGTAATCCTAGTTCTCCATTTCCCTTGGGTAATCCTGTCGATTTCTCCTCCTTAGTTCAAGTTCTAGTTATGAGTGAGGACTGGATATTTATCCAGTGTAATGTCGTTAGTGAAATAGTTATTGTAGACCTGTGAACTCTCCAAGATAGTTCTGCTCATTGAACCTATAACAAACAACGGTTACAGTCAACTCACATGGCTGAAGACGCCCGGCGTCGCTGCAGGTTGTGGAGGTTCATCTCTCTGGCGAGGAGGATCTTGGGGTCGAGTCCTGGTTGCAATAGCACTGTCATGGGTCGACGCATAGTGACCGGGAGCGGTCTCTCTGAGGTATTAGCCCGTCGACGCATTTCGACGCCGACGCCGATTCCTCTAACAAACGCGCTTTGCCCCTGTCCCCGCGCAATCTCGACATCAGCTTCATCACTGTCTCGTGACGTCACAAGGCATAGCCAATAAATCTAGAAGCTAGGGCCGCAACAACTCTATGTAGAGCAGTCCACGAGATCTAGAGATGGTACAATGGTAGTATATATCTAGTGATGGTACAATCGTAGATAGATTTAGGGATGGTACTATGGTAGATATATCTAGATATGGTACTATGGTAGATAGATTTAGGAATTGTACCATGGTAGATAGATTTAGGAATGGTACTATGGTAGCGATATCTAGAGATGGTTACTATGGTAGATAGATCTAGATGGTAACTATGGTAGGGTAGATCTAGAGATGGTACTATGGTAGTAGATAATCTAGAGAATGGTACTATGGTAGTTATCTCTAGGAATGGTACTATGGTTAGTGATATCTAGGAATGGTACTATGTGTAGATTAGTGGTCTATGGTAGTAATGATGGTACTATGTGTAGTATATCTAGGAATGGTACTATGGTAGATATTAGATTCTATGAGGATGGTACTATGGTAGTGATATCTAGGAATGGTACTTATGGTATATAGTTTAGGATGGGTTTCTATGGTAGATAGATCTAGGAATGGTACTATGGTAGATATCTAGGATGGTACTATGGTATGATATCTAGGAATGGTACTATGGTAGTATAGATCTAGGAGATGTTACTACGGTAGTGAGATCTAGGAATGGTACTTGGTATGATAGATCTAGGGATGTTACTACGTAGTGAGATCTAGGAATGGTACTCTGGTAGATAATCTAGGAATAGTACTACGTAGTGAATCTAGATGCCGTAGAATCTAGGGTAGGTACTATGGTAGTGATATCTAGGGGTTGGTATATGGTAGTGAGAATGTAGGGAATGGTATTATGGTAGTGATATCTACCTATGGTATTAGGTTGCGAAGATCTATGGATGTTACTATGGTTAAGAGATTATGTATGGTATTATGGTGCAGAGATCTAGGGATAGTTGTGCTACTACCAGCCACCGTTTTGAAAGGTTCATCTTCAGGAAATGAATTCTGTCAATTTTTAAGGATTGATTAAAACCGAGAGCAGAATCTTATGAGCGGCCTAGAATCTCCCACGACCACAGAGATGTGAATTTACCCATGATGCTTTGCGTCTGTTCCGGGATGACCGGGCCGTGTCAGACACACCTGTTGTTCCGTAGTGTTACATCAAACAGGTCGCAACGTTGCACAAGCTGTCATTTTGAAGGATAGAGTAAGAACTTGCAATGTAAACCCTCTACGCGGATCACTAACAGACACAATCTGTTAGTGACGAGCGCTGTTAGTACTGTTGCCAGTCGCCAGGGGAAGAGAGTACAGCATCGTCTGTAATTACTGTTGCTAGAAGGGAATCAAATTGCAGGGCATACTAACCAGCAGTTTGTGAACAATAAATTGCCACAGTGTTAGAAGTAAATGTTTCTGTTCTACTATCGAGGTCACCATATTTAATTTAAACAATATCTATATGCACAAGGTTTTAAGGGCTATCCCGGAAAGTTAGGCAGTATCAGCTCAGCAAAAAGTGGTGACCTTATTTAGAACGCAAATTAAAATCAGCTGATTATAAACATGTTTTGTTTACGATTGGATAGACAGATATTTTTACGTCATTATAATTGTATGAGTGTTTAATCACCCACGACACAACTCAATACAAGCCAACACACACACACACACACACACACTCGTTCCATTTAAAATGTGTGTCGGATTTTAAAATCGAATTTGACGAGTCGGTTGGATCTGTCTCTAGTTGCATAGCGCTTGCGCATTGATAGCGTCGGTCTACAAATTGTATTAGGTTTACCAAGCAGGTGTTGGCTGGCGGAACCAAGGAAACTGAAACCACTTTAGCTCGCGCTGAGTGGACATAGCCTATGGCCCTGAAATTTAGTAATTGTAATTGGCTTGGATATCGTCACGTGACCGTGTTTCTGCAAAAAAAATTGGAGGGGGTACAACACGTGAATCCGTAGTAGTTCCTGATTTTTGCTATTCAGAACAAGAAATTGTGCAATATTTCATTCGAAGATGAATAGAGTGAAACTATTCTAAAAGTTGGAGAATAAATCAACTGAGCCACGTGGGACTAAAACCTTAAATTTTAGTTGTTTCCTTACATTATTTTTAATGTTAACACTCTTTGTTCTTAGCATATATAGGCTATTTATCCAAACACATATTTAGTAATGATATCTGGAGAATAAATAGCTTGGTGGTAAATCATTGAGACTCCTTGAGTCCTCGATTCGATTTTCGTGTGCAAAGTGTTATTTTCTTTAAATATATTAGAATGAGTATTTGTGATTTGCATCATCCGTAGAAAATATTAATTTAAATATATGTTGGGTAAATTCATGTGTAGAAAGGACGTCCATATTTGAAATCTAAAAGAGTTGGAAACCGGGGAAAAGTTCACGGCGGTGTATGCTAGAGTGATTTTTAAGTAAAAGTGATTTTAAAATTGAGAATTATTATTTCATCACTCGAGTAGCTTTGGGGGCGTTGGAAAATAAACAGGTCCAATCCTTTTAAAATGTTATTTTTGTAATCTTTCCATTGATAGGTGTATTTTAGCGAGTGTTTATTTTTAACAACCAACTTGAAGGTCACGAGAATCTAAAGACATGATTTAGTGAGTGAGTCTTTAAAACATTTCCGTGCTGGAAAGCGCGTTAACTGACATTTGTCAACAGTGACGTCAAAGCTGGGGAAAATAAAATTACTTTTCTTCTTCAGTTATTTACATTTACGATTAAAAATTAAAAATGTCTTCGCGAAATGGGTTGTTTAAAATAAAAGCTTTTGCTTTCCAAATTACATATTAATGATTATTTTACGTGACAAGGAAAATTCATGTTCTCGTCTTTACAAAGAGGTTCGTGTGTTAACAGCCATTCACAACGGTTACCTATTCACAGTCCAATTCTCATAGGAAGGATCTTTCAGAAAGTACAAATAGATTTTGTTGTGGTCAACATGAATGACAGATGACCTGGTGGTCTAAGGTTAAGGTGTTGGACCTCTGTGCTGGGGGTCCGGGGTTCAATCCTTGGTTCCAACACAGATCCTTCACCTCTGACAAGACGTGTATTAATCACAACTTGTGAATGTGAGGAATGCCAGGCCTCCACCGTGGTTCAGATCTCACGTTAAACTGTAGGTCCTCCATTTCATCTCACAATCACTCACCATACCATTACACATTAACGTAAGTGCGTATAAACCGAGTGGGTAGTAAGACGCGGTGATAATAATAATAATAATAATAACATAAATGACATTCTACCATATTATTATTGTTATAGGTATTGATATCTACCAAAAGTGACAGATGCAGATCACATGACTTGCCGTATGAATACATGAGAGACATATGAACATTGGACTGTAGTAACTGTAGTTGTTTTATGTTCGTTCTGTCACTCAATACAATATACAATATACAATATACAATGTTCTGGTGTTGAAAGTGAAAGGGCCACATTTCTTACTACCCCTTGCTCTTTTTAATTCTCTTGTTTTTAATTTAGATTTTGTTAACTTGTGTTTTTACATTGGTTTTATTAACGGCTTAGTCTAATACACAAGTACAAGGAGGGTAGTTTTAGATAAAGAGCGCCGATATTAGCGGTGATGAGGGTATAGAACGAGTAGTTTAATATGTGTGTGTTTAGTCCGTTTGGTTGTAAGTTCCCTCCAGTAGTATGTTAGTTCCACTCCGGTAGTGTGTTAGTTCCCTTCAGGTAGTGTGTTAGTTCCCTCAGGTAGTGTGTTAGTCCCCTCCGGTAGTGTGTTAGTCCTCTCTGGTAGTGTGTAAGTCCCCCTACGGTAGTGTGTTAGTCCCCCTACGGTAATGTGTTAGTCCCCCTCCCGTAGTGTGTGAGTCCCCCTCCAGTAGTGTGTAAGCTCCTCTCCGGTAGTGTGTTAGTTCCCTCAGGTAGTGTGTTAGTCCCCCTCCCGTAGTGTGTTAGTCCCCCTCCGGTAGTGTGTTAGTCCCCCTACGGTAGTGTGTTAGTCCCCCTACGGTAGTGTGTTAGTCCCCCTCCCGTAGTGTGTGAGTCCCCCTCCAATAGTGTGTAAGCTCCTCTCCGGTAGTGTGTTAGTTCCCCTACAATAGTGTGTTAGTCTCCTTCGGTAGTGTGTAAATCCACCTTCAGTAGTGTGTTAGTCTCCCTCCGATAGTGTGTTAGTTCCCCTACAGTAGTGTGTAAGTCCCCCTACAGTAGTGTGTAAGTCCCCTCCGGTAGTGTGTAAATCCCCCTCCAGTAGTGTGTAAGCTCCTCTCCAGTAGTGTGTAAATCCCCCTCCCGTAGTGTGTTAGTCTCCCTCCTGTAGTGTGTAAATCCCTCTCCCGAAGTGTGTAAATCCCTCTCCCGAAGTGTGTTAGTCCCCCTCCTGTGGTGTGTAGGTCCCCCTCCTGTGGTGTGTAAGTCCCCCTCCGGTAGTGTGCAAGCTCTTCTCCGGTAGTGTGTTAGTCCCCCTCCGATAGTGTGTAAATTCCCCTTCAGTAGTGTATTAGTCCCCCTCCAGTAGTGTGTTAGTCTCTCTCCGGTAGTGTGTAAGTACCCCTTTGGTAGTGTGTAAGTCCCCCTTCGGTAGTGTGTTAGTCTCCTCTCCGGTAGTGTGTAAGTCCCCCTTCGGTGTGTGTTAGTCTCTCTCCGGTAGGTGTTAGTCTCCTCCCGTAGTGTGTTAGTCCCCTCCGATAGTGTGTAAATTCCCTCCCGTAGTGTGTGAGTCCCCCTCCAGTAGTGTGTAAGCTCCTCTCCGGTAGTGTGTTAGTTCCCCTACAATAGTGTGTTAGTCCCCTCCGTAGTGTGTAAATCCCCCTCCAGTAGTGTGTAAGCTCCTCTCCAGTAATGTGTAAATCCCCCTCCCATAGTGTGTTAGTCCCCCTCCTGTAGTGTGTAAGTCCCCCTCCGGTAGTGTGTAAGCTCCTCTCCAGTAGTGTGTAAGTCCCCCTCCAGTAATGTGTTAGTCCCTTTCCACTAGTGTGTAAGTCCCCCTCCGGTAGTGTGTAAGTCCCCCTTCAGTAGTGTATTAGTCCCCCTCCCGTAGTGTGTAAGTCCCCCTCCGGTAGTGTGTAAGTTCCCCTCCGGTAGTGTGTTAGTCCCCCTTCAGTAATGTGTTAGTCCCTCTCCGGTAGTGTGTTAATTCCCCTACAGTAGTGTGTTAGTCTCCTCCCGTAGTGTATTAGTCCCCCTCCGGTAGTGTGTAAGTCCCCCTTCAGTAGTGTATTAGTCCCCCTCCGGTAGTGTGTAAGTCCCCCTCCGGTAATGTGTTAGTCCCTCTCCGGTAGTGTGTAAGTCCCCCTCCAGTAATGTGTTAGTCCCTCTCCGGTAGTGTGTAAGTCCCCATTCGGTAGTGTGTAAGTCCCCCTCTGGTAGTGTGTAAGTCCCTCTCCGATAGTATGTTAGTCCCTCTCCGATAGTGTGCAAGTGTCTAATGAAGTACTAGCCCCCTCTTTGTGGAACTATAAGCTCCGCCTTCGATACTTTGTTTTAAAAGCTTCTCTCAGACTTTAACTTTTCACTAACATTTCGCTTTGATCAGGGTTCAAAATCAGACTGGGTGCACTCTTTGGTGTACCCCCTTTGTGCTTCCTTATCTCTCTCTAGGACTGTGTCAATCTTTTTGAATTGATTTGTTTTAAATTTTGTTTGAAAAATAATGTTTTAAAAAGTAAACAATCCATACTACTTAATAAAACAAATATTGTTGGAAATTTAACAATATTTTTACTATTAAATTAACAGCAACATTATTTTTACCAACGTTTTAATACTAAACCTCTTTAAATATGTGATTTTTTTGTTTGACAATTCAAATAAGGTGTAAGGTCTCCGATAGTATTAGTTTTAGAACTAGTAGTTTTCTAACACAATAAATAAATAAAATATTCTAAATATATTCTTATGATAGTCAAGTGGTCTGAAAAGATTCTTGGATAAAATATCTCACATTCAGCGATAACTTAAAATAAACATCTACTTTTAGTAAAATGCCCACAAACCCGCTAATTAAATCTAATAAATTCGATTGAATACGTTTGATAAATTGAAGATCACTCTCGTTTATTTACAACCTAATTTGTTCGTTTGGAAATTGTAATCTGATAACGCCTCGAAAGTGATAAGAATTAATGTTCCATTTTTTTAAATTGAAAGAATGCGTTAAGTACCAACTTTGTCGTCTCGGTTCAAAAGTTATGTAGAAAAATTACACCTTTTTAAAATACAATATTTTGAAACTTGTAATTTTGTATGTAAAGTTATTTATATATATAGTTAACCTAAGCTGGAGATTGATACAATATATTTTATACTCGTTTGAATTTCAAAAGACAACAAGGAAAAGTTCGCGTTTGTTTAAAGCATGACAACTGTACGGAATGTATGACTTGACACAAAACCAAACTCTTTATCGATACAAGCACATGGATACAATGTTGTTGTTTCTCGCAATATCACTGTTGGTTGTCGACAATATTTAGCACGAGTATTGTTGAGAGTAGTTCCCGCCCGCTAATCCCACACTCGCGGCTCAATGCGGACTGAACTGAATTCGGGCGCCGACTTTTCCCGCGGTAAGGTTTATTTCTCTAGAGCCGCGACACTAGCGCTGCCGCCCGGAAGAACGGTCAACCACCATGGCTGTTTTGCTCACTCACTAGTGGCTCACCTTGGCAAACAAATGCGCTGATGTCGCTTCCGGTATATATTTGGGCTTTAAATGGGGGTGGGAGACGAGCGGTGGGGGTGGAATTATTTACCGATCTTTGGTCAAAATTCTGAAGAAAAAATCCAATTAAATATTGGTATTATGTGCCTAACCATATATACAGGCTGTTCGGAAACTAACAGCTCAAACCGCACATATAGCTTTATTGAACCAAAAATAATACAAAATCCCTATACACTTACATCCGGAAAGCTATGATAACACCATTAAATTGTGTTCGGTTTTTGGCGTACAGCGCCGGGAGAGCAAAGCTGTGCAAGCATACGTGTACAACAGGTTGCATAGGAGTTAGGTGTGCAAACACACCTCACATCTTGGGACTACGTCAGGAGAACATACCAAAATTAATTAATAGTAAACAACCAAACCAGTCCATCTAGAAATGTGAATACGTTCCGAGGTCATCATTAACGGTCCTTCATCCCAGAAAGTGCTTACCATTATTAAGTGTGTAGTGCTGCACGGCTAACTCCTATGCAACTTGTTGTACACGCATGCTTGACAGCTTTGCTATCCCGGTGCTGTACGCCAAAACTTTGGACACAATTTAATGGTATTAGCATAGTTTTCCGGATGTAGTGTATAGGACTTTGTATTCCTTTTGGTTCAATCAAGCTATTTGTGCGGTTTGGGCTGTTAGGCTCCTTTCACACGTTCCTATTTTCGGTCGGCCGATATCAGCCGACAGAAAACCGTCCGACAATTAAGCAAAGTTAATCCGATTTTACTCCAATTCTTGCCGGACGGCGAGTATTTTAGTAAAAGCTAGTGCACTTAACTTCTCTCGTTCACCTACTCTACGCCTAATATATTTTATCGCTCTCCCCAAGCAAGTTCTTATTCTCAAAACCTAATAATCAAATCCCTAGATAAATTAAATTGTCTGGATAAATAAGACGAATAATTTATTTTAGATGTACACAAACTTCTCTCCACGCAATTTTTTATCATTGTTCCTATCCTTAAAACTTTCTAAAGTTTTGTCCCACAACACAGGCCGTGATTCAAATCAGTAATTCAGTATCTACATCAATATCACTCGTTTTTATATGCAACTCGGCCGCCAACCACACCACACTGTGTTTGCTCAAGAGGGTGTCGGACGACTAAATACCGGCCTGTGTAAAAATGCCCATTTAAAGCCTTTGGCGCCCGGCCGACATCGGACAGCAGTCGAGGTTCAATCCGACTGCTACCGTTCGCTGGCCGACTATTTCCCGACCGATCGCAAAATCGGAACGTGTGAAAGGAGCCATATCTCTCAATATGTTTCTGCATGCCCTATCATGGTTGACCGAAAATCGGACCATGTGAAAGGAGCCTTAGTTTCCGGACACCCTGTATAATGATTCGTTAAGATAGTAAATTTGTTTTAAAACAATATGCTTTGAAGTTATTTGGTATAAAAAGCTGTGAAGCTACCGAAGAGTGGAGGAGGTTACATAATGATGAGTTTATAAACTGTACTCGTTACAGGACATTGTTAGGATAGTCAAGTCTCGTAGATTACGGTGAGAAGGCCATGCAGCGTGAATGAGAAAAACTATAACCTTATTCAGGGTATTTCCTGGTAAACCCAATGGGAAGAGACCATTAGGAAGACCTTGACACAGATGAGATAGCATTAAAATGGACCTGAGATAGAGAGAGTGTAATGAGGTGGACTGGATAGAACTAGCTCAAGATAGAGATAGAGTGTAAGAGGTGGACTGGATAGAACTACCTAAGATAGGGATAAGGTTGTAATGAGGTGGACTCGATAGAACTAGCTCAAGATAGGGATAGGGTGTAATGAGATGGAACTGGATAGAACTAGGATCAAGATAGGGATAGGGTGTAATGAGGTGGACTGGATAGAACTAGCTCAAGATAGGATAGGGTGTAATGAGTGGACTGGATGGAACTGCTCTAAATGGGATAGTATGTAATGAGGTGGATTGGATAGAACTACCTCAAGATAGGGTTATGGTGTAATGAGGTGGACTGGATGAACTACCCAAGATAGATATGGTGTAATAGGTGAATGGATAGACCTAGTTAGTAGGTAGGTGTATGAGGTAGACCGATAGAACTAGCTCAAAATGGGGATAGAGTATAACGAGGTGGACTGGATAGAGCTAGCTAAAGATAGGAATAAGTTGTAATGAGGTGGACTGGATAGAACTAGCTCAAGATAGGGATAGGGTTGTAATGAGGTAGACTGGATAGAACTAGCTCAAAATGGGGATAGAGTATAATGAGGTGGACTGGATAGAGCTAGCTAAAGATAGGGTTAGGGTGTAATGAGGTGGACTGGATGGACAGACAAACAGAGGACTAAATTGGAAGACCCACGTTTTTAGTTCAGGGCGACATAAAACGCCAAGATCCATCATAATCTCGCGACAGAGAATGTTCACGGTTACAATAATTTCTATATATGATATTATATTGACTTACCTCTTTGTCTAGATAAACATTGTTACCACAAACTGTTTGATTAGTCGGGGAAATGTTAATTGGCTCATTGATAAACTTATCAGTCCGTACAAACTCCAGATGTTGTACAGAGTGGAGGAAGGGGAACTTAAACGAAAGAACATCGGAGCTTATGAAATAATTGTACAAGGTGTTAACTTCTTATCGAGTTTGTTATCTTGTTGATTCATTTACGCGTTTTATACACTCCAAACCAAGATAATCTCAAGATCAAGACTATTTTAGAATGATCATGTGTGTACTTCTAGACATTATTTATTAATAACAAATATTTAGTCCTTCTCGCATTCACTTTGTTTGACTCTAGCAGCCCCGGTGCCAGGAACAAAGGACTTGTGGTTGTGTCGGGTAGCTCAAAGGAAATTGATTGTTGTTGCGTTTGTTCGGCATTAAAAACCATGTACGCAAATTATAGTGAAAAGATTTATAATATTCTTTCTCTTCGATCTCATTAATTACGCTAGTGGAATAGGATAAGGAAGGTAGAATTTTAAAGGAAATGTACCAGAATTTACGTGGAGGGAGATGAGAAACAGGTACACCCCGATCTCCCCGTCATCGGAAGTCCAGTATAACATAAGAGTACAGTGTTGGACCACGTGATCACCGATGTGGGTATTTTAAAAATGAACCCGCGGCTTTAGAGAATCACTCAAAAAATACACAATTTTAGTAAAAACTATAGTTTATGAAAGACAGATATAAGTTAAAACATTCATTTGGCCCACAATAAATATTGAGTTTTTCACAAAATGGCGGATGTCAGAACAAAATGAACTATCTTAATCACTACTTAAGACTGGATAAGATAAAAAAATAAAAATACTCTATAATATTTCACCAAGACACGGAAGTTGAAACTAGGACCTTTGATTTAGTACACCAATGCTCTAACTCTGAGTTATATGAGTTCATCCCGTGCTCAGGGTCATTCTCCACTCATAGTTTAATACAGAGTCTGTGATGGACGTGTGAGATCGTTGGGTAATTAGTAACTATCAGAAATCGGGGTATATTACTATTATTATTAGCACCGCGTCTTACTACCCATTCGGGTTATACCCACTTACGCTAATGTGTAATGGTAGGGTGATTGTGAGATGAAATTGAGGACCTACAACTTAACGTGGGATCCGAACCACGGTGGAGGCTTGGCATTCCACACATTCACAAGTTGTGATTAATACACGTCTTGTCAGAGGTGAAGGAAGGGTTTGGCAATCAGATAGATCTGTACCGGGACCGAGGATTGAACCCCGAACCTCCAGCACAGACGTCTGACACCTTACCCCTAGACCGCCAGGTCACCTGGTATATTACTGTAGTGTAGTTTTTATCAGTACAAATTAATACAATAGAATATCGATACTATAATTTAACATGGATATACTTCAGGAGTCATATTGCTAACAACCAAACTGAGACGCTTGTGGGAGTATTGTGATGATATTTCTATTCTTATTTTAAAAATTATTGTTCCAAATGGATAAGTAGTAGTGAGAAAATTAAAGAATATCAAGAGTTTTACAAATTGTATTTTACTATCCTCCACACTCAAATACACACAATTTAGCACAATAGAAATCTTTTGCTATTGTTTTTGTCATTGTGTATGGTGGACGGTTCGGGCTGCACCACAATCTGCTATAGCCCCCGAGCCTATTTACAGCTTGCAGTTAAATGTCCCAAACTCACAAATATCCCCGTATTGCTCAGTGTTTTCTGTAACTTCCTGTGTTTTCCCGATTTCCTAGGCACGTGGCAGCCCTGAACAAGGCACACAACAACTATTAGCAGGGTTGCAGCCCTGAACAAGGTACACAACAACTATTAGCAGGGTCGCAGCCCTGAACAAGGTACACAACAACTAATAGCAGGGTTGTAGCCCTGAACAAGGTACACGACAACTAGTAGCAGGGTTGCAGCCCTGAACAAGGTACACAACAACTAGTAGCAGGGTTGCAGCCCTGAACGAGGTACACAACAACTAGCAACAAAGTTGCAGCCCTGAACAAGGTACACAACAACTAGCAACAAGGTTGCAGCCCTGAATAAGGTACACAACAACTAGTAGCAGGGTTATATTCTGAAAATTGAAAAATGACACCTGGACACGGGATGTCATTTTTCAATTTTCAGAATATGATATCTAGGTGGAGTAATCCCCACTAATAAGCATAAATAATAGCTCCGGCTATTAATTCTTAATATGTGCGATCCCGTACAATTTAATAATTGTGCAAATGGCAGCGTAATGCCAACTACCGAGTCGCAGATGGCGGCGTTATCCGATGGCTTGTGATATTAATATCTTCTTATATATAAAAATGAATGGCTAAATGTGTTGCTAACCGCAAAACTCGAAAACGGCTGGACCAATTCGGCTAATTTTTTTTTCTAATATTCGTTGAAGTCCGAGGAAGGTTCTTATGGAGAAAAAAATGGGAAAAATTGCACTGAAAAACGTAAAAACCACATTTTTCTTTTTCCCATTCAAACTGTTTCTAGCTGTCAATTCTAGGGATGGCGAACTGAGATAGATTAATCGAAGAATTGATATTTTTGGGTCTTGAAGATCGATTTGAGCAATGAATCGATTAAGTGAATCGATCTCAGACACCCTAAAATCGACTTTCAATTCATTTACTTACTGCTTCGTTTTATTCAAATAAAACAAGAGTACCAAACCATAATATAAAGAAGAAACATTTGAAATTTAATTAGTAACTTTAAATGCATCCGTAGATTTGACACTTTATCTTTCCACGTTATACAGATTGACTTTGACAGTTTTTCAGTAGATTCTCAATTAGTGCGTGTTATTTCCTTGGTTGTTTTTAAATCGTGTTATTTTCTTGGTTGTTTTTAAATCTTCGCTTCTCAATCAACACATTTACTTATGGTTTAATTTTATTCAAATAAAACAAAAGAGTACCAAACCATAATATAAAGAAAAACTTTTGAAATTTAATTAGTAACTTTATAATTATGAACTTAACCTTAAAATTAAAATAAACTACTTGAATGCATCTGTAGATTTGACACTTTATACAATTTGACTGACAGTTTTTCAGTAGATTCTCAATTAGTGCGTGTTATTTTCTTGGTTGTTTTTAAATCTTTGCTTCTCAATCGACAAACACGTTCCTCGATTTATCTTTGGTTGATTGGTTTATTTTGTGTGTGTTTCCATTTATACTCAGTTCAAGACTCATGCCGCCTATAGGACGCGGGCGGAGCAATTTGGGTCGAAGAACTTTAAATTCTAGAAAACAAGCTAATTTTCAGTCTAATCGGACAACACAGCAACGTGAAGAGCGAAATGAAATTGAAAGGACTCGGATATCACAAACCCGTGCAGCACGTCATTCAGCTAATGATCTTGCAGGTTTGAAACGAGCTGCTTTCAGTTACGATGTTTCAATTGACTACAGTGCCCACCAATGCGTTGCTATTGGATCTATGAACTCAGTTTGCCCACATTGTAAGGCATTGAAATGCAAAAATGATGAATATGCCAAGCAACGAAACTCCGATCTGCAACATTTCGAAGAACTCTGCAATGGCAAAGGTTTTGCAGCAATGTAAATTGATAGTGTGGGATGAATGCACGATGGCACATAAAAAGTCTTTGGAGGCATTAGACCGAACCATGCAAGATCTGCGGAACAATCAAAACCGATTTGGTGGTGCGATGATTTTGTTAGCAGGAGATTTTTGTCAAACATTGCCAGTGATTCCACGGTCAACGCCGGCTGATGAACTTAATGCATGTTTAAAGTCCTCCGTTTTGTGAAAACACATAAAAAAACTAAATTTAAGCAAGAATATGCGTGTCGAGTTGCAAAATCATCGATCTAGAGAAATATTTTCAAAACAACTCATTGACATAGGTAATGGCAACTTCGCTTTAGACTTTTTCACTGGCTGCGTTACCTTTCCTGACAATTTTTGTCAGTTTACTGATTCAAAAACCGAACTCATTCAAAAGGTGTTCTCAAACGTTGCTAAAAATTACAGAGATCATATTTGGTTGAGCGAACGAGCTATATTGGCTCCCAAAAACATGGATGTAAATGAATTAAATTTCAAAATTCAAAATGAAATTGCCGGTGAATTGAGGACATACAAATCAGTTGATTCCTCTACTAACCAAGATGATGTCGTCAACTATCCACCCGAATTTTTGAACTCGCTGGATTAGCCAGGATTGCCGCCTCACAATCTTCAATTAAAGGTCGGATCGGTGATCATAATGTTACGAAATATCAACCAACCGCGTCTTTGTAACGGCACACGGCTATCGGTGAAAAAATTACTAAACAACGTGATCGAAGCAACCATTCTAAAGGGAAAGTATAAAGGAGAAGACGTGTTGATACCACGCATCTCAATGATTCCGACTGACATACCATTTGAATTAAAACGACTGCAGTTTCCAGTGCGGCTTGCTTTCGCTATGACCATAAATAAATCCCAGGGTCAGTCATTGAGTGTTTGTGACATTAATCTTGAAAACCCATGTTTCTCGCATGGCCAATTGTATGTTGCCTGTTCCCGTGTTGGAAAACCATCAGCTTTGTTTTTTTACGCGCCAGGTAATCAAACAAAAAATATCGTGTACCATAAAGCATTACAATGAAAATATCATTTAACACATTATTACTAAAGTATTGCAGTGTATGAAATAGGAAACTGAATTTTGTAAGTAGTTGTTGTTTATGATTATGACATTAAAAATACATAGAAAAGTATATTAACATTATGCAAATTCATTGTTTATTCCACGGTAATTATTTGATAGTAAATAAATAAAGTGATCACTCTGAAATACGTTTATATTCTATTTTTTGTTTAAATTTACACATTTGTGACTGTATAGTATCACCAACTTATCTGTCCTGGTGACCATTACTGAAAACTAAAGATGCCATCACGACATGTACACTTTATAAACGACGCCATCACCAGAATTTGACCAGAAAAGATAAGTTTGTGGGACTGCCACAGTCCAATAGCGTTTGACAGAACGACGTCTGTCGGGTTAGCTAGTAATCATATATTTGTAGCCGACGATTTCTGCTAAGTCCATCATAGACTCTGCCTTAAAATATGAGTGAAGAATGACCCAGGGCACGAGACGAATCCTGGATAGCTCAGTGGTTAGAGCATTGGCGTACTAAGCCAGAGGTCCCGGGTTCGATTCCCGTGTCCAGGTGTCATTTTTCAATTTTCAGAATATGATATCTAGGTGGAGTAATCCCCACTAATAAGCATAAATAATAGCTCCGGCTATTAATTCTTAATAGTAGCAGGGTTGCAAAACACCTGGAAAATTTAGAGAACTGTAAAAACATTGGCAATTTGTTGTGTCTGTAAAAAACCGGGAAAACAAACGGAGTTTCACAAAATAACTTAAAACTACTGGAATGTTTGTAAATTTGGTACATTAAACTTTCAAGTTTTAAATAGTAGACCCTTGAATAAATAAAAAGCGAACTGAAGAAATAATCTCGCTGATTCAAATACACATTTCATCTTCTACTTTATACATTGTGTCACGTAACAACTGCAGACAATTCTCCATCAAGATAAAATCTTGATTTTATAAACCCTGATATAATTACTTCACAGTAATTAGTTTTATGAAAAATAGAATTTAATTATTTTTTATTACTCTCTAAATAGTATTTTAAAAAACGGGAATTTCTTCCCGAAAATCTAAAAAAAAAAACAGAATTTTGTATTAAATAAATAGTGACAGCTCTGGGAAGGCATGTTATTAAATAAACATACGGCACGTTAACAATTCAGGTCGTAAACTTTAGGAAATACTGTAGTGTCCAGCCTGCAGGTCGAAACAGGAGCGTTGTGACGTCACAGGGAATCTAGTTCCAGGCTTGGAGCTTATGGTAGCTTCAGGTTATACTTAAATATATAAATTACGCTAATGTTAGGAATGAGGAAATTTGGATTCAGAAGAATTGTACCCACATTTGCGGGAGGGAGAGGGAAAAACTATCCCGAGCCCCAATCTCCCCGTCACCGGTAGTCCAGTCTCTTGCGAGAGTGACGTATCAGAAAATTAGACCACCAATGCACAGTTTTTGTCTATTGTTGTAATAATGTCTACAAAACTATATAATTAATTTGATTAGACAGAAACTCTTCTTGAACAGTTTTATAAATATAATTGTATCATTCACTTAAAGAGTAAATTTTGTTCAAACATCACTTCATTTGTTATTTGGTCCAAATGAGCTAAAAGAGGGAAATTTTTGCAAGAAATTAGTCCGCCCTGGTCTGGTATCGTGGACTGTGACTAATGCTGCAACATTTATCATGATTAAAAACCAGTTTCAACCGAGGTTATTTGAATATAAAAGAGTGGTATGTTTAAAGAATGAAGTCTTATTTTTTTAAGATAAAATATAATGTTTTTTTGGATTTTCATCAACGTATTTTCTATTTTCCTTGTTTTATATGTTTTGTTGTTCGGTAGTATTTGTAGTTTTGAACACGGCATAGAATTGATCAAATCTCACCTGACACAATAAATACAGTTTTTATTATCTTATTTGTATTAGATAAAATGTTTAGTCAATTCCTCTTTTGGTGTAATCTTCCCATTAGTTTTATATACCAATTTATTTACAATTGTTTTATTTCAGTACGACTTCAATCGAACCGTAATTTATGTAGAGAGGGGGGAAACAAGATAAACCCGTTTGTTGGTTTAGTATTAATTTGTTCATTCATTATTTTATTTTTATGTTTAAAAAGCGATTGGTTTTGCATTTTTATTTCATATTTTCACTTTTATCTTACTAATTAAGATAAACATTCAACAAATATTATATTTGATGTCATTAACATCAGACTTAGCTCAGTAGTGACGTCACACAAAGTGTCCTAACAAGAGAAAGTGTGATAGAAGTATAACGTTATCCCCCATTCCCCCCGACCCGGAGACAACAAAAGAACAAGAAGTCAAGGGTGGGGGAAAAGGGGGATGATGGATTATCAATAATTAATGAAGGCAGCGTCATGGCCTAAATATAGCCTTTACGGGTCAACAGCACTTCAGGTTAAGAGAGGGAGTAGTTAAGTGGACTACGTAGGGGTAGCAAAGTTCCATAGATGTCTTTTCTTTTTAATTTTCTAAAAATAATCCCTGCGGGTGGTTATTAAAAGCAGTGATACTTACTTAGCCCCAAATATGTTGAAAATGAATGACAGAGCGTTTTATTAATAGGTTGACGTCAACAGGCTAGGCTACTTAGCTACACTACTCTCCTTCACACACTCATAGCCATGATTAGTTTTACCGCGTGTCATTCCCCTGTCGGGTTGAAATGTACCTGAGCTTGCGTCGAGGAAGAGTGATAAACAATTTAACGAGAAAACATCCTCAGTACACACAACCTGGATTTGAGCCCTGATCTCCTAGTCTTTGGTGGTCTAGCATATTATAGAGTGGTGCCTTAAAGCCATGTGACCACTGAAGCTACTAAATTGTTTCTCACATTTATCAAATGTAGTTGAAAAAGCAACTCCTCAACCCCAGAGTTGAACTCAGGATCCTGTACCTGGCACCCCAATTCTCCACCACTAAACAGCCAGGATTCATCCAACACCCAGGGTAATTCTTCACTATAGCTTATGGCAGAGTCTGTAATGGACGTGTTAGATCATCAGCTACTTAAAGCTTTCAGAAACAATCACCGGTGACTAGGGGTCTGAGGTGACGTGTTAGATCATCAGCTACTTAGAGCTTTCAGAAACAATCACCAGTGACTAGGGGTCTGAGGTGGACGTGTTAGATCATCAGCTACTTAGAGCTTTCAGAAACAATCACCGGTGACTAGGGGTCTGAGGTGGACGTGTTAGATCATCAGCTACTTAGAGCTTTCAGAAACAATCACCGGTGACTAGGGGTCTGAGGTGGACGTGTTAGATCATCAGCTACTTAGAGCTTTCAGAAACAATCACCAGTGACTAGGGGTCTGAGGTGGACGTGTTAGATCATCAGCTACTTAGAGCTTTCAGAAACAATCACGGTGACTCTGGTGACGTAAGATTATTCCACTTAAAGCTTTGAACATTTACGATGACTAGGGTCTGAGGTGGACGTGTTAGATCATCAGCTACTTAGAGCTTTCAGAAACAATCACCAGTGACTAGGGGTCTGAGGTGGACGTGTTAGATCATCAGCTACTTAGAGCTTTCAGAAACAATCACCGGTGACTAGGGGTCTGAGGTGGACGTGTTAGATCATCAGCTACTTAGAGCTTTCAGAAACAATCACCGGTGACTAGGGGTCTGAGGTGGACGTGTTAGATCATCAGCTACTTAGAGCTTTCAGAAACAATCACCGGTGACTAGGGGTCTGAGGTGGACGTGTTAGATCATCAGCTACTTAGAGCTTTCAGAAACAATCAGGGCCTTTGGTGACACCAAAGATTATTCCACTCAAAATGTTTTGACTATTTTATAGATAAACTGATATTGGTACTAAAAACGATCATATTACCAATCCAACCGTTTAATGAACTTGGTCAAACTGCACTGTTTTAGGTTACCTTAGGGCCTGTCGAGTGCAAGTTTTAAACCTATTATGGGATGGTGGGCGGGAGGGTGAAAGGCATGCGTGGCTTCACAACCGACAAAAGTATCCTTCCGCGCCAACAAACAATGAATCACGGAAACAGTAGATGGCGCTAGCTACGGACAAGTCTTGCTGAAAAATCATACGTGTGGAAATATCAGTTTTCTTGAGAAAGGGTGAAATTTTTATAGTAATATTTTCAACACCTCTTCTAAGATAATGTATCGATGTTTATTAGGTGTAAAATTTTCTTATTTTTTGTTATGCAACCGCAGTTTTCTATTGAAAATGTTAAATTATTGATATTGGCAGTTTTCTATTGAAAAAGGTCAAAATTATTGATACTAATTTACCACTGTTAAAATGATAGAGAGGTGTGTATATATAAAAAAAAAGATTAATCAACATGCTTCTATTCTTGAACCAACCGTTTTCGAAAAGAAAATTGCAAAACCCAATAAAAATTCTTGAGATAACCGTTTGTTCCCATGGCTCTGCATTTCCCCGCCAAAGGAAAAGGGCCAATCGCCTTAAATCGGTTACGTTAGCAATTTTAGATGTAAAACAGGGAGTGGGTAGTTTTCGACAGTGTCACATTGATAATTTGTATCAGATATTTAAATATGTTTAATTGTTACATTTGTCAAATGTTACTAATAAAATAACATTTGTGAAATATATCAGTTTTATTCATTACTAACAAATTGTAGGGCCAGTAATTTTAAACATTCAGAATTGGCCCAATAATGCTAATTTGTAAATGTTTTCTGCTTCTTCTTCATAAAAACCTTATTTTAAAACAATTAACAACTTTCAATTTATTTCGAAAATTATCACTTCAATATACAACACACATAATTTTAGGCTATAACCTATCATGTAATTTTTTAGACACAAAATAAGGTTTAATTATTGTGAGTGACAGCATTGCTCTCTAATATAATCAATTAAACAATTTAATATATTATTCCACTGTTTTATTGAAGTATAATTTTAAATTAAATTAGTAATACTGTAATGTGTTACTTGGAAACTAATGTGTACTATATTAGCGCCTCAGTCACAGCCCAATTTTTATAGGAAGGGCCTTATCTGAGATCTATTAGAGTTACTAGATCTACTTTCACGGATTCATACGTTAAGTCCTGTGATTTTCAGCTTTCAATAATAATATGGTAAAATGTTATCAATGTTGATTGGAACAAAATATTTTTGTATTTTAAAAAAGCCCTTTATATGAAAACGGTACTGTATAATTACTAAGTATAGCTTAGCCCTACTCATTAAAAGTAATTAACATCGAATATAAATGTTTAGTTCAAGTGATTCAAGATATAGCTTTTATTTGTTGACCTATATTCGACTTTACTATTGGATTCAATTATATGATTAAGTTTAATTGCCAATTAATGTAAACAATGTAACAAACGTGGTGGTATTAAATTTAACTATAAATTAATTACTTCATGAGATTAGAATTAATGTTACCATAATATTAATTGTTCGAATTAAAACCATTCATCAAAGCTTTGTTTTGTGGATCTGTTATCGACTTTTTTATGTCATTTGAAATAGGATTAATTTGGTATTTGTCAAAATGACAAAATGATGCTCTTTTTTATATGTTTTTTATGAATATACTCATTTATGGTAATTAAGATATCGTAATGGAAAAGGGAGGATAGTAATAGACAAATTGTTACACTTAAAGCTGTGTTTTATTTGAGTATATTTTAAAATGTGCTGTATTAATTAAAGAAATTGGCCGGGTTTCAAAAGATAATCTTAGTGTTTCTTTATCCAATTATAAACCAGATTTATGATATTATTTAAAAACTTGATTTTATGAGAATTTAAAAATGTCTAATTTAATTTTTAATTTTTAACATATTTTATACCATACACACAATATTTAATTAATTATTGTAAGAGAAGTTTTGTTTTTTGTATTTTGAAATTATGTATTTCATATCCTATAATTTAAATACTTCATATAAAATTTACGGAATATTTTAGTGTTTATCTGCCTTATATCGCTTTATATTGTTATATACATAATTATATAAACTAGTTTTTTTATGATTCCCAGAAAAGTCAGATATATAGCCAAACCAGTTTTGTATACATAATTCATAAAAACTTCACAGACTCATATAAAATGTGAATATATGTTATACCCCAAAAAGGGAGATTATAATTTCATGAATTGGGAAAATGTATGTCCATTCCGTGAAAAGGACACGCGAAGAACAGGTTTGGTTTAAACTTTTAATCTTTTAGAATGGAAGTTTAGGTTTAGTTCGGTTGGGTTAGTTTATCATTAACAACATATGGTATTTAAAAACTAACTTTTGTAGTCGATGGGACAACAGTTTCCAGTTCATGAAATGGCCAATAGAAGAAGCCAGTTCACGGGACGGACATTTCCTCTAAAGGGGTGTAATATAAACTTTAAAATTGTGTAGTTTCAGTTAGTTCTGACTCGTTTTACTACGATAAGAGATGTTCCCTTGGTGGTCACTTGGGCGCCTCGTCTAGTATGGTTCGATGGATAACGGGATGATATCAGCTCTTGTGACTTGGTCTGTTTTTACAATAACATACCCATATTTCACCCCACCTGTCAACACGTGACTTGGGTCTGTTTTCACCCCGAGTTGGTTTATGAAAGTAGTCGGATTATTGCGTAGTTCCTAAAAATGATACGAGGATAAGAGAAAAAATAAATTCCGCTCCTCCAATAGGACAGAAGATCTGAAAGCCCAGGAGGGTTGCCTAACTCCACGGCCCAGCCGCGTCAAAGTTGACAGGTCGTCTTACAAAACTTGACACCCACCATTTCTAGCTGACATAATCTTACTCAACGAGTCATTAAGTACAATAAAGTTTGGTCTGACGTTTCAATTCCCCCTTGATAATTCTGTTGAGCCTAAACAATAGTATGTCACTGTTTTACTAATTATGGAAAAGGGGGAAGGTTTGTACGGAATTAAAAAACTTTTCAAATTATGACAATTTCACTATTGTCAATATTTGAGTAAAGCAGAAAATTTAACCTCGACACGTTTCTGGTTCTATCGTAATAATAATATAACTACTTTCCCGGATAATCGGGAGGGATACGATGTACTTAAGTTCCATTATAAGTGTGGTATCAGGTACAGGTAGCTTCACTTTTGTGTTGAATACTTGAAAAAAAGTTTGTAAACCTAAAAAAGTTAAAAATGAGTTGAGCTGAGCTGCGGAGACAACGTTTTAATACAAGACTTAATTCATTTTTGAAAATTGTTTTACTTTTGTGGTTATTAAGTGCAAATGCTGCAAAATTTGGAGCAATTTTGGATAAAATAAATGTTAGAATTTAATTTAACGGCAGAAAATGTGAGTATAACAATAACTATAGTCCTGTTATGTTGTAGCTCAATTAAAACAATCAACTTTTATCATTTTGCTGTTTTTTATTTTAGGTATTTAACGTGCACTTTCTGAACCGACTGATTTTATCACCACACGAGAATAAGAGCGAAAGGGCCTACCAATTATGCCAGGAGAAGTATTTTCACATACCTTCCAACGTTATTTTACAAGCCACAATCGACATGAGACCGACGGCTTCACTTCCCCTCCGAAGGAAGTTGTGCTACAGATTTATATCGCTCAAGATAAATGTGTTGACCTCAGCTGGGATTGAACCCACGAACATTGGGTCCTGAGGTGAGCACTCTACCCCAAGACCACCTAGATCGAGAATTTAACTGATCTGTTTGTATCGGTTCATGTGTAATTGTTCTCAGTGGTGGCTCGTGGAATGTTGCTTGATGCGACTGTACTAGTGACCTGTTATCTGCCATTAAGGGTCAAACTTGACCTTTAGAAACTTCCTGGCAACAACTCACGAGCTACACAGAATTGATTTATTTTTAAAAAATGAAGCAATCAGAGAATCGTCTTTCGGAGAACAAACACTAGTTGCAAACGAACAGAAATCTCACGTTATTTAACAAGTGGTTTGTTATTTCAAAATATGATTCACTTCAAAATGAAGGTGATATGTACTAACATATCCCTATAGGATTAAAAATCTGGCATTTTTTGTTTTATATTAAAAAAAATAATAATAAAGGAGATGATCTCATTTTCAAGAACGTTTCACGCGAACCACGGTAAATGGTTGGAAACATAGATTCTGCTTTCCTCAAACAAATAAAGTTAGTTTTACTTCCTGGCGACCCTTCGGGTAGAGAAAATATTTTGTCTGTAAAAGAAAAAACATGAATTTGGGATTTCGATGGGTATTTTTGTTTCATGACCTCTTGAACACGAAAAAGTGTTTTTGCGATGCCGTCCGTCCGTATGTCAGCCTTAAGCCGAAACCGTCTTACCGACAGGGATAAAACTTGGTATTTAGGGTTTTCATGAAGTTGCCTCGAGTGGTTTTTGGAATTAGATGTCTAACCCTAAAATTAAGGGTAGTTTACTTAAAGCTGAAAATAGAAAAATCAATTTTCTCAAAACTGGCTCAAATGATTCTGATTAAAATTCGTGTCTAGGCAATGTTTAACATTACAAACAAAATTTCGGGGTACTTTGAGGGTACATTTTACACGCGTATAGCTCCA
Organism: Timema podura; assembly: GCA_033556935.1. Taxonomy (NCBI): domain Eukaryota; kingdom Metazoa; phylum Arthropoda; class Insecta; order Phasmatodea; family Timematidae; genus Timema; species Timema podura. Next base: position 43,299,125 of record JAVRXN010000009.1, on the reverse strand, counting down.
ATTTTGAGCATATCTCCTCAACTCCTTGAGATATAAAATAGCAATCATTGCAAAAATATAGAACTATTAAAAATAAAAATATTTTATTTGTAATATATTCGTAAAAGCCAATAGTTTACAATCTAAAATCAAACATTGTTTTATAAAGATATTTGAAATGGGAAATTGTTTTTTATATTTTTGACCTCGGTAGTATTGAGTTAAAGTGCTCGCCTCAGGATCCAATATTCGTGGGTTCAAATCTATCAAGGGTCAACAGAATTTTCTTGAGAGATAAGAATCCGTAGCACAACTTCCTTTGGAGGAGAAGTAAAGCCGTCGGTCCAATGTAGGTTGTGGCATGTGAGAGATCCCTGGAAGCTATGTGAAAATATCTTAAATGGTGAAATTGGTAGACTCTTTCACGTTCGCTCATAGAAATACATTAAATGCCTTAAATAAATTTAAATAAAATTATTGTTATGTTCTTTGGTGGACAAAAATGTTCCTCTTTTCTCAATGTTTCTGAAACAGTGTATTTAATTTCGTTTATGCTCTTTGGTAGAATGTGATTTTTTTTTATATTATGTTTCTGCAACAATGTATATTTTTTGTTTCTCATATCTTATTAATTTTAAATCAATGATTTCAGTTTTAGGTGAAGCAGTGAGAAAGTTTGTGCGGGGCCACTGACCATTTATTTAACAAGGTCACAACAAAACATTCTTAGATATTTGAGGATTGTTTTAGTGGTTTCGAAACTTTAGGACTGACATTAACATAAGAAATACAACAATGTTTCTCTTCAAATAGTCGGTGACCTTAAATAACAGAGCAATGATCGCTTTGTAAGCTGAAATAACAAATAAATCTTTAAAAAAAAATAATGCCTAAAAGTACTAGACTATGACGTATTATATAAATATCTACAGGTCCTGTCAATAACATAGTGCTACTGGGTAAGGGGTCAGACTTCTGTGCTGGGGGTCCGGGGTTCAATCCTCGGTTCTGGAACAGATTTATCTGATTGCCAAACCCTTCCTTCACCTCTGACAGGACGTGTATTAATCACAAATTGTGAATATGTGGAATGCCAGGCCTACACCGAGGTTCAAATCCCATGTTAGCGGTGTTTGAACAGAGCTAATGTTGAGAAAAATCTGTAAGGCTGGTTTCACACCAACGAGTCCCGAGTCGAGTCGAGTCTCACGGAGTCGAGTCCAATCTGACTCTAGAATCAAGGCCTTTCATACTAGTGAGTCGAGTCAATGAGTCCACTAGTTTGACCAAAGAGCTCGTGCAAGATGGATGCAGTCCTAGCGGTTTCTATAAATACAAATATATGGAGACGCTGGTGTAGACGCCTAAAAAGACGTCGCTTAGTGTGGATTTACCCACTTAATGTGAAATGATGCACCTTTGGTAGTTTTTCACATTTGTTTCCAAATAGTGGAAACAGCATTTCTATCCCGATCTTCGGGATGGGATGAGTTATAAATAGAAGGATTCTCTTGGACGATATCAATGAGGTATCCCGTGTCCATGAGGTTTTGATGGTGGGTAGGGAGGGTGGGGGAGGGAAGATTAGCAGGTAGATAGTCTTCTCTGGCTACTATGAATGAAAACTGCAAGTCAGGGACCGAACTAAACCATCGGTTCATTTTTAAAGTTAACCTTAACTTGATTTAGACACTAAGCTCACTTAGGTTATTTTAACGATGAATGGTGGTCAGGGTTCAAATCCCGAATGGGCAAACAAAGGGTGCATCTTTCTAAATGGTTTACCTTTCCCAAAAATGTGGGTACAGTACCTCTGTTTAGATATTTATCATTAGTAACACACTAGTGTAATTAATAAAAATAAAAATATTAATAAATATCCATTTTTTACGACTTTAATTTGTTTGTTTTATTTGGCTTCTCACGGCATACCATCAGGAATAATTGTACGTCCCACAGTTTGGGAACCACTGATGTAGACATTTTAATAAGCCTTCACTATCTTGGGCTTATTGCAATAAGCCTGGAATCAACTAGGCTGATTGAGCGAACAAAGGTGCATCTCCTTAATAGTTTTGTTTAAGGCTGTATGGGCTTATTGCAATAAGCCTAAAATTTATCAGGCTAGTAAGCAAATATAATATTATTTTCCAAATAGCCTGGTTCATTGTAAATTGAGGGCGCCTTTTGTAATAGGCCCTGGTGTGGAGATACGATAAAAATTGAAAAGTTCCTAAGTGTAAATTACCCTCAAATTTATTTTCATGAGGAAATGAGAATTCCATTTTGTTTTAATACTAAACGATACATATATACGAATTTTAATCGAGTCGAGTTTGATATAATCTTATATTAACCTATAAATTTCATCTCAAGGCCAATATGACTAAAAAGTAATCTATCTTTATTTATTTAACATATGCACTAATGTGCATACCTATTAACTTCTCACGCTGTATTCTTTGTTCAAGGTCATTATTTAAATTATTTTCTAAAATTTTGTGATAAATATTTAATAAGTGGTTTACAGCGTCTTGGTAAAACATTTATGTGGTCCGCAGCTAAATAAAGGTTGGTGATTTCTGCTTTAAAATTATATACAAGAAACCATTTAAAATTAATAAAAAATTGTTCAAATGGCAGCATAAAGCTACCATGGATCAACGATGGAAGTGTGTTTCTGATTGTTATTAAATGGCCGACGATTTTACACATCCATTACCGACTAACCCTTAAAATATGAGCTATAAATCACCCTAACACAGGATTAGCCCTAGATAGCTCAGTGGTAAGATATTGAAGTTGGAGGTTCCGGATTTAGTTCCAGATTTCAAAAGAATTTAAAAAAAGTTAATTATTTAAGTTCAATAACATAATATATTTTGAAGTCATTTCCCCTACTTATTAGCAGTTCGGGCTTTCCGAATTTCTTCGTAAAAGCGTTTCATTTCCTTGAATGCTTATGCCTTTTGCCATTTACATCTCTCTGCCATCTTTAAACTTTTGTGGGTAAATTTTTTAAATAATGAAGATTGTTTTTCCACTATTATTACACTTCACACATCCCTAAAGACATTAAATTCAATTACAATCAACCACACTGAAAAAAACAACCTTTCATCAGTAGTAGCACTTGCTACACTGACTTGAAAACGGTTGAATGGGTCAGGCGATAAGCTTTACAAACATGCCAAAAACCACTGCGCAGATTTTATGTTTTCAAGGACAGACAGCTAGAAAGCTTGGAGTGAGAAGGGATAGTTGTCTGTCTACTATAACTAAGCCGTTCTGTTTCGGCTATTGCGGGGTTGTACCATACATATTTTCAAAAACCGGGGCAAAATATGAAAGCATCTCAGCTCGTATCAGTTTTCACAATTTCAGATCGAATATTAATGTGAATGAAGTACCATTATAAAGTTAAAAGAAGTCGGCATTAATTGATTTACTTCCCCCATTTATTATACACGTTTAAGTATACAAAACAATTAATTGGTTATTGAATTTATTTGGTAATTTTTTACGCAATTAATTGAAGGTCATTGAAATAATATTTATTTCAATTAATAAACCTCCTCAAGTACTTCTAACATTCCAAATATGAAACCTTTGCTTCATTTAGTTTTTCTAAAAATTGTTGCATTAGATGCCAAAATTTGAAACTTTGAGTAAACACTGTGCTTAAAAAAATATACATTGAATCTATATTTAATACACTGTTCAAGTTTGGTTTAAGAAGACCTACTAATATATATAATTATTATATTATTAATTTTGGGCCATACACCCTTAACTGTAGGTCCTACATTTCATCTCACAATCACCCTAGCATTACACATTAGCGTAAATATGTATAGCCCGAACGGTAGTAAGACGCGGTGCTAATAATAATAACATAGTATAACTAATTAATGGTTCATATTTTTCTCACCTCAGTCAATAAAGCGCTTGAACCAGTTTGTGATGCTTCTGCTATCTAGGGGAGATTGGTAGAACCTACAAGTGGAGCACTCGTAGCGGCCAAATGGTGAACTAACGGAGTTCATCGATACGGTCAAATGGGATTGTTTTTCCACGACTTTTTTTATTGGTTAATATTTTTTTTAATTGTTAAAACCCATAAAAAATGTTAAGGAATTGATTTTAAAACCTAATAAATACAAAAATGAGGAAATAAATGATCAAATTAATATTTCATTTCCATCGTCTCCCTAATCACATACCAGGCTGTAAGCATTTAGGGATGAGTAAGCGAATATTGAGAAAAAATTGTACAAGTAGCTGCGTGAATGGAGGATAGAAAACAGTGGAAGAAATGGCCGACTAGGATTAGAACCCCGAACTTCTTGTCACCAGCAAGCCAGACTCTATGACGCTGGCATTTAATTCACGCGCCCATTGATGCTGACGAGTCTTTATTAAATTGAGGATAGTTGTTTACGAAATAAATAGGGGGTTTCCCTCTTTGTTTATATTGGGGGGGGGATGGGATGATGAATTATATGTTTATTGCCTGCTATTCAGTCTGCAAGTCGTGTGGTTGTGAATTAGATGTTTATTACCTGTTATTGAGTCTGCAAGTCGATGTTTATTGCCTGTTATTCATTCTGCAAGTCGTGTGGTTGTGAATTAGATGTTTATTGCCTGTTATTCAGTCTACAAGTCGTGTGGTTGTTAATTAGATGTTTATTACCTGTTATTCAGTCAACAAGTCATGTGGTTGTTAATTAGATGTTTATTACCTGTTATTCAATCAACAAGTCGTGTGGTTGTGAATTAGATGTTTATTACCTGTTATTCAGTTCACAAGTCATGTGGTTGTTAGTTAGATGTTTATTACCTGTTATTGAGTCTGCAAGTCGTGTGGTTGTTAATTAGATGTTTATTACCTGTTATTCAGTCTGCAAGTCGTGTGGTTGGGAATTAGATGTTTATTGCCTGTTATTCAGTCTGCAAGTAGTGTGGTTGTGAGTTAGATGTTTATTGTCTGTTATTCAGTCTACAAGTCATGTGATTGTTAATTAGATGTTTATTACCTCTTATTCAGTCTACAAGTCGTGTGGTTGTTAATTAGATGTTTATTGTCTGTTATTGAGTCTGCAAGTCGTGTGGTTGTGAATTAGATGTTTATTACCTGTTATTGATCTGCAAGTCGTGTGGCTGTGAATTAGATGTTTATTGTCTGTTATTCAGTCTACAGTCGTGTGGTGTGAATTAGATGTTTATTGCCTGTTATTCAGTCTACAAGTCGTGTGGTTGTTAATTAGATGTTTATTGTCTGTTATTCAGTCAACAAGTCGTGTGGTTGTTTATTAGATGTTTATTACCTGTTATTCAATCAACAAGTCGTGTGGTTGTGAATTAGATGTTTATTGCCTGTTATTCAATCTACAAGTCGTGTGGTTGTTAATTAGATGTTTATTACCTGTTATTCAGTCAACAAGTCGTGTGGTTGTTAATTAGATGTTTATTACCTGTTATTCAGTCTACAAGTCGTGTGGTTGTTAATTAGATGTTTTATTGCCTGTTATTCAATCTACAAGTCGTGTGGTTGTTAATTAGATGTTTATTACCTGTTATTCAGTCAACAAGTCGTGTGGTTGGTTAATTAGATGTTTATTACCTGTTATTCAGTCTACAAGTCGTGTGGTTGTTAATTAGATGTTTTATTGCCTGTTATTCAATCTACAAGTCGTGTGGTTGTTAATTAGATGTTTATTACCTGTTATTCAGTCAACAAGTCGTGTGGTTGTGAATTAGATGTTTATTGCCTGTTATTCAATCTACAAGTCGTGTGGTGTTAATTAGATGTTTATTACCTGTTATTCAGTCTACAAGTCATGAGGTTGTGAATTAGATGTGTATGGCCTGTTATTCAGTCTGCAAGTCGTGTTAAACACATCAAGTGAAGCAATCAAACACATTTGTTAACCAATCTTCAAGTAAAATGATTATGGAATACCTAAGGTCTAAGTATAAATTCACCTAGATGTTTTTACAATCTCCTCTCCACGCAAATTATTTCATCACTGTTTGTTAGCGTATTTAGATGCCTTTATGATTATCTCAAACGGATAGTGAAATGTGAAACAAACAAAAATGAAACCGGGATTATAACAATCTTTTCTCAATCCTAGAAGCAATATATCGTCCATGCAATATTACCAATCCTGTCTCAATCCTAACAGCAATATATCGTGTATCCTAGATAGTCCACGTACAAAAGGCCAGCTTGCCCTGTCAGCCAACATACCAGACCTGGTCAGGCTAACCTGTCATATCTGCATACCACAGGACAAGCGACAGAGCTTACACTGACAGCTGATGAATTAAACAGCGCTGACAGATCGATCGTGTCGAAACCTCAGGATCTGGTTATTCAGTGGCTCCGTTAAATGGAGGAGGCAGTACACAAATCATTGTCAAAAGAATCGTAGCAATATACCTTCTAGACACAATTATACATAACAGTGTCGTGTCGTAGAGTGTTGCCAGGGTAAGCAGAGTTGTATCCACTCTGTCCACGTTTGACCCATAGCAAAGTCTCTGTTTTACATGTCTCACATTTTTATTTTTTCATGTATTTAACACAGTCTTTCTAAACATTTTTAGTCCACCGGTTATTGAACCTGGTACCTTTGGCTCAGTAGGCAGACATTCTAACGACTGAGCTAAGGTGTCAGACCTACATCATTTATTAACGGCGCCATATGATAGGTTAGGATGTGGATAGTAATTTAGAAGAAATGCACCAGCATTCGCGCAGCGAGAATAAAAAAAATCCCCAAAAAATCGCATGCGGTAAAAGCACCCACAATTACTTCAGCCGTGATTCCAACCTTGACCTCTCGTATCATCAGCAATCTGGTCCATTGTGAGTCTGACACTTTATACCGTGTGATCACCAGTGTTGGTGTGTATGTAAATTTGAAGTTTATTGCACCATAAAAACGTGAAAGTAAACAACAAAAAAAATCGCAAAACTAAACACGTGAAATTAGAGGATATATAAAATCAACTTCAATAAATGGCCTGTCAGTTTGTGCTTCGGTCGGTGGAGATAAGGCCTTGTAGTCTACAAGTCTTATTGTCCGTCCGGTATATCCCATTTTGATCACGATAATTGGTAGGAATAAGAAAGTTACCCGCATTAACGTGGAGGGATAATAACAAACCATTTAGAGAAAACCAGTCACAGTACACCATGTTGGGGTTCGAACAACGACCTCCTCGTCACCAAAAGATCGAATTATACGAGCCTGACGTTTTAGACCACGTGCCCACTGATGCGGGTCAGTTTGAGAGCCGTCTTACCAATCATGGATAACATCACGGGCGTGGTGACCGAACAGTCTAAGAAGTTTGATTTGTGTTGCGCTTGTTTGCAGTTGATGCGAAGATCGAGGTTTAAATCCCGTCTGGGTGCAATAAAATAAGTTTATCACATGTGGTTTTAAATTCGGGGATAGTCCGGACGTGTAGTAAGATACTGATAGCCCTTACATGTAGTAAGACGTCGATAGTTCAGACGTGTAGTAAGGTGCAGATAGTCCGGACGTGTATTAAGACACAGATAGCCCGGACGTGTAGTAAGACACAGATAGCCCGGACGTGTAGTAAGATACTGATAGCCCTTACATGTAGTAAGACGTCGATAGTTCAGACGGTAGTAAGGTGCAGATAGTCCGGACGTATTAAGACACAGATAGTCCGGACGATAGTAAGACTGATAGCCCTTACATGTAGTAAGACGTCGATAGTTCAGACGTGTATTAAGACGTGGATATCCCGGACGTGTAGTAAGGTGCAGATAGTCCGGACGTGTAGTAAGACACAGATAGCCCGGACGTGTAGTAAGACACAGATAGCCCAGACGTGTAGTAAGACGTGGGTAGTTCAGACATGTAGTAAGACGTGGATAGTCCGGACGTTTAGTAAGGTGCAGATAGTCCGGACGTGTAGTAAGACACAGATAGCCCGGACGTGTAGTAAGACACAGATAGCCCGGACGTGTAGTTAAGACACAGATAGCCCGGACGTGTAGTAAGACGCAGATAGCCCTGACGTGTAGTAAGACGTGGGTAGTTCAGACATGTAGTAAGACGTGGATAGTCCGGACGTGTAGTAAGACAGTAGATAGTTTAGACGTGTATTAAGACGTGATATCCGGACGTGTAGTAAGGTGCAGATAGTCCGGACGTGTAGTAAGACACAGATAGCCCGGACGTGTAGTAAGACGCAGATAGCCAGACGTGTAGTAAGACGTGGGTAGTTCAGACATGTATTAAGACGTGACGTGGATAGTCCGGACGTGTAGTAAGACGTGGATAGTTTAGACGTGTATTAAGACGCGGATATCCCGGACGTGTAGTAAGGTGCAGATAGTCCGTACGTGTATTAAGACTCAGATAGTCCGGACGTGTAGTAAGACGTGGGTAGTTCAGACATGTATTAAGACGTGAATGGTCCAAACGTGTAGTAAGACGCAGATTGGCCGGACGTGTAGTAAGACACAGATAGCTTGGACGTGTAGTAAGACGAAGATAGTTCGGACGTGTAGTAAGACACATATAGCCGGACGTGTAAAGAGTGGATAGTTTAGACGTGTGATTAAGACACGATATCCCGGACGTTTAGTAAGGTGCAGATAGTCCGGACGTGTATAAGACAATAGTCCGGACGTGTAGTAATACGTGGTAGTTTAGACATGTATAAAAGACGGGATAGTCCGGACGTGTATAAGACGGAGATAGTCCGGACGTGTATTAAGACGAGATAGTCCGGACGTGTAATAAGACGTGGGTAGTTTAGACATGTATTAAGACGTGAATATTCCGGACGTGTAGTAAGATGCAGATAGTCCGAACGTGTAGTAAGACGCAGATTGGTCGGACGTATAGTAATAACATATAGCCCGGACGTGTAGTAAGACGTGGATAGTTTAGACGTGTATTAAGATGCGGATATCCGGACGTGTAGTAAGGTGCAGAAAGTCCGGACGTGTATTAAGACGCAGATAGTCCGGACGTGTAGTAAGACGGGGTAGTTCAGATATGTATTAAGACGTGGATAGTCCGGACGTGTAGTAAGACGCAGATAGGCTGGACGTATAGTAAGAAACATATAGCCCGGACGTGTAGTAAGACGTGGTAGTTTAGAGTGATTAAGACGGGATATCCCGGACGTGTAGTAAGGTGCAGATAGTCCGGACGTGTATTAAGACGCAGATGTCCGACGTGTAGTAAGACGTGGGGAATTCAGACATGTATTAAGACGTGAATAGTCCGGACGTATAGTAAGACGCAGATAGCCCGGACGTGTAGTAAGATACAGATAGCCCGGATGGTAGTATAGACGCGGATACCCGGACGTGTAGTAAGACGCAGATAGCCCGGACGTGTAGTAAGATACAGATAGCTCGGACGTGTAGTAAGATACAGATAGCTCGGACGTGTAGTAAGATACAGATAGCCCGGACGTGTAGTAAGATACAGATAGCCTGGATGTGTAGTATGGTAATGTACGGATATCCCGGACGTTCTGACACTATTTAAATCGTTCCATTTCTCTTTATTAACCATTAGTTATTAGTATTACCTATTTATTAACTACTAGTTATTACGACCACGGATATTAAAAAATAAACCATTAAAACAGTTAATTTTAGAAGCTACTCTGGGCGGAAATCAAGGATACCATCATTATTACCATCAGTATTAACTCTAAATACATTTGTTGTGCGATGAGCCCATTTTAATGATGGTATCCTTGATTTTCACCAAGACTCTCTTCTAGAATTATCTGTTTTGTATACTCTCTAATATCCATGGTCGTAATTCCTTAATACATGTTACGTATGATGGCATATGAAAAGTGGAGATACAGAGTTTAGTTTACTCATCTCTAAATTTACATATTCTAAAAATTGAAAAATGACACCTGGACACGGGAATCGAACCCGGGACCTTTGGCTTAGTACGCCAATGCTGTAATCACTTAGCTATCCAGCAATTGTACTGTGTTTTGTCTTTGTGTTACAACATCCATTTCATTATTTTATGTATGTTATTTATTTACATTACCAATGGAGCTATTATCTATTTATTACCAATGTATGTTATCTTAGCATGTGTCCTGGTTTGTTCCCAGTGACCAAAGGTAAGATCCAGTCAACTTATGGCTATCATTGTTGAGGGTCAGGCCAGGCCAGCCGCTGTGTACCCCGTAGGTCCCAGAATGTTTTTAATTACTCATTTTCTCCACCAACTGAGCAGACTTTTTTTTTATAGCCGAGCCAAAATCATCGATCTGTATAATATAACTGGTTAGACATCTGTTGCTGAAATTTTCGAGCTGTCGTCTGCACACCATTGTGTAAGGGAGAAGGAACCTTTCGGGTATCCCTTTCTCTCATACACACATAAAGGCAATGTGGCATTTTGACGTCGTTCGCTAATTTCTATGAATATGTAAGATACATCAATGTACGACTAGTTAGATGAAATAAATGTTTTATTAAACGGTTTAAAGAGCATAAATAAGTTTGACACTCGTGACTTGTTTATTTAAATAAGTTTATGTAAGCTAATATAATAATACTTCCAACGTACCTATAACCTAAATGGTCATTTGAATCTAAGACCTGTAGGGGAGACCGGGGCATGTTGACGACGTTAAGCAAGAATGACTAATATAAATAGTTGCAATCCATATATAAAAGTGAGTATTTTTTATCTTTAAGAACAATTCATTGACTAACTTTTCCGCACTACAATTTGTTATAAAATACATTTGTTTAGTTGTATAAAATTGTAAATGACAACACTGCAAATTCGTCAACTTGCCCCAATGCCGGGCAAGTTGACGAACCTATTGGGGTAAGATGACGAATTAGAAGGTTAATGCATTATATATGATATAAAAACCTTTTGCTATATTAACATAACTTACACATTTAAATACCAAATAATTTCAAAATTACCTATCTGATTATAATGTTATTCATTTACTTTAACTATTAACTAATAGTCTAAGAAAAAAAGCAATCCACACACAACATGGCATTTAACATTTAGGTGTTGCGAAACAATTTAATAACGAAAGAGATCAATAGCCATTTTTCAGGCCATAAGAGGCAATTACGTTTTAAATAGTAACAATAGTCACACTTAAACTGGCCACATCCTTCATAGCTTGAACAGTCCTCATGCCACCATTAGCCACAAGCTCCACACTTCACCCAATCTTCATTAGGAAGGTCAATAAACTCTTCTTCACATCTTGGACACATTACAGTTTCAGTGCTTTCCTGAGCTTCCTTTGTTTTTTGGAAGAACTTCTTTGCAGCTGTTTTAGCATCCCTTTCTTCCTTCTTTTTTTAATTTATTTTCCTTTTCTTGTTCTTTTTCCACGAGAATATCTTTCACAGGCGTGCTCGTTAGAACAGATGCTGTTATAACTGGCCGATTCCTTTTCATAGATCTATTTGCTCTTGGCAAAGGTTTAATACAGTTGAGAATGACTTGTGCTTTAGTAGGAATTGATGTTTGCACAGTTATATTTTCATTCGACTCGGAACCACAAGCAGGAGCCTCTGCTTGAGCATGAACAGCTGGTTGGTCTTTCTGCTGGGATGTTCCAGGTTGTGGAATATTTGTTTGTGGGTGGGGATCATTTTCAACTGCAACTTCTTGTGGTCCATTGCAAACCAAAGTTGGTTCATCATGGGAGGGTCCTGATTGAGGAAGATCTTGTTCACTTGTTGCTGAAGGTGCAAAATCCTCTTCAGCAAAAATTTGTGGATTGTATGGTTCAATTCCGCAAGCTTAAAAACCTTTTATTGCGTTGGCTACTGTCGCTGCACTCAAGTATGCCGTGCTAAAAAGCTGACCTACATTTCTGTCAGTTATTGCTTGACCAGGATCGGACACCATGAAATTATCGTATGCTTGACAATAGAATGTCTTGAGAGGCCCAAAAAAGATACATCCAATGGTTAAAGTCGATAAGTTGTGTGAGGTGGGAACCCAACCATCACAATATGGTGTTCACGGCAGAAATTAATAGCTGGAAATGAAACATGAGAAGCATTGTTGTCAACAAGAAGTAAAACCAGCATATTTTCTGATGGCTTTACATGATTAGTAAAGTGCTGAAGGTAGGAAACAAATAACTCTGAATTCATCCAACCGGTTTCGCTAGCATGACCTTTAGAACCAGGAGGCAAATGATCCAGTAACTCTGGCCTCATTCTCTTTCTGGGGAATATAAGAAATGGTGGGACATACACTCCAGTTGCACTGGCACTGCACACAACTGTTACATTTTTCCTCTCTCTGCAGAAACAATCTTAGAGACCCTTTTTGTGCCTTTGGGTGAAATTATTTTTGGAAGTTTGGTAGGGACTGTAGACAAGCCTGATTCACCAGCATTAAATATTTGACTGGAGGAAAATTCATACTTAATCTAACCTATTTCAGCAGATCATAGAATTTGTTTACTTGCACTGGCTTGATTATGCTACAGATGTTACAGGACATGTGTTCTTCTCTCACAGCATGCATTGCTGCTATCATTTTAGTATCGTCCCAATTTCTTGAATTGGTCTTCCTAACCCATTTTCTCACCATCTGCAGAGGACAATTACATTTTTAAGTGTGAATTGCATGCCAATAACAATGGTAGCATAAAAATAACGCTATAGTGTGTTACTTTGAGATATATTTCTAAAACCCTCATTATTTAGCCTACTTTTAGTAATGTTCATATTAATTAACTCTAACACTTGCAGGTTTCTAGATATATGGGCATACATTTATAGTATTATAAAATTGGGGCAAGATGACGAATTCGTCAACTTACCCCCGCCAACTTGTCCCAGATTACATTATTTCAATAATTTGCATAAAAAGCTTAAACCAAAATTTATATCTATAGCAACTATTACATGTATAAATTACTAATATAACACAGATTAGCTAATAGCATGTGACAAACAAGAACCATTCTTTACAACTGAACAAGAGCTTACCGAACCTACCTTCAATTTCACTGCAAGGATGCGGCGACACAACTTCCTATCCACACAGCTAATCTCAGACTGAATGGAAAATTCCGTTGCTGCTAGCTTATAGTAGCTGAGGGGGGTGGTCAAGGCTACAAGATATACAAATTTCTCTCGGCATTACATACTGCGCAAATTGCAATTCGTCATCTTGCCCCGTTCGTCAACATGCCCCGGTCTCCCCTACACAAAGTTTGTTTTTCGAACAAACGTAATCAAGTTTTTAGCTACCTTATTTAATTATAATTCTCTAACTTTCAATATAATATGGTTTCTGAAAGAAATATACAAGCTAATAGCCAACTTTAAATATTATATCTAAGCCTTAGCAGAATGTAAACAACATGGATGATAGCTATATATTTTAATATAACAAAGCTCTTACGCGTATTTGTACAGTATTATCTGTTAAACTGAATTGTATAACCTTTAATGTAAATGTGTCTTCAGCCAAGTGTGGTATAATACTTCACTATATTCAAACATCATCAGAGACATGTTTTCGCACAAGTAAGTTGAAATAAACTGTTAAATCTGTCCACTCACAATAAAGCAGACGACAAATTTGAGTGTCACTCTTTGGTCCTTTGCAAAGGGTGTGTTTATGTCCATCCAGTGTAGTATAGAGATCATTGAGCAAAATTATTATAAAAAAGAACCAACAAAAGTCACTAGAAGTCACCAACCACAAGCCAGCCAACTTAATAGGGACCTATACATTTTCTCTCTATGTTGATAATTTCTAGTAATATAGTTTTAAATAAATGGTACGGAGCACCGCACAGACTTTCTCTCTCTTTCTATAAACTCGTAAGATTTCTGAACAGAATAATGTACATTGTATCATCACCACTCCACATAAGAACACGCATAAAATAATATACAATGATATAGAATCAATGAGAAAAGAGGCGCATCTTTGTCCACCTTAGAACATTTCAAACAGTTTAATGTCTTCCACAAGGGTCAACACTTCGTATTAAAATTTCGATTCTGGTTAAAGTGTTAACATTTTATAAGGTGTTGCAGATCTTCAAGTCATCGCATTGATATTTAATTATTCATTTATACATTTTGACCAATAAAAAATGTAAATATTGACTATTGAGTCTAAAATGGAGATAAATCATTGCTATGCAAACATTTCTCCTAAGAGATTTAAAGAAAAATAACATACTTTTTTAGATAGTTATATTTAATTACTCTATGGCATTGGAGAATTATTGCGTTAAGACTTAAGTAGTATATGTTTACAACTAAAGTTCACAAAATTGTATTAATATATTTACAAATATCTCAGAAACTGTTGCTTTTATAAAAATATATGTCAAATAAAAGTTTTTTATTTCTAATAGTCCTACAATTTTGCAATGATAAGTTGTTTAGTTCTCCAATAGTTGTGGAGATATGGAAATTAACGCTTCTGTAAAGTACCCTAAAAATCATTTTCATAGAAAAATGAAAATAGCCAGTTTATTTATAATCTTAATCAACGCCTAGATACGAATTTTAATCAAAATCGTTTGAGCAGATTTTGAGAAAACCAAATTTTTCTCTTTTCGCCCTTCATTAAACTACCCTTAATTTTAAGTTTTTATAGACACACAGACAGACGGCATTGCAAAGACTATTTTTTAGGGTTCGGGGGGTCATGAGACGTCGACATCCATCAACATTTCAGGTTAGTTTTTTTTTTACGGTCGCAATACTTAAACTTTAATGTCCAAAAAGTTAATAAATTCATATAATTGCGTATAGATTGAAAGTTATTGATTTTATAAAAATATGTTTCGGATAAAATATCTGTATTATAAATATATATACATATTTGTAATGCTAAGTAATTTCATATCTCAAATAGTTTCGGAGCTATTTAAAAAAATGTTAATTGACGCATCAGACCGGAGCCCTTTAAACCATTTTGCCGAAATATTGAGGGTAGACATTTTGTTTGGAATATTTATTAATGTATATAAATGAAATTTAATCAAAATCGTTAGAGCCGATTTTGAGAAAATCGACTTTTTCTCTTTTTGCCCTTCAGTAAACTACCCTTAATTTTAAGTTTTAATAGACACACAGACATACGGCATTGCAAAGACTATTTTTTAGGGTTCGGGGGGTCATGAGACGTCGAAATCCATCAACATTTCAGGTTAGTTTTTTTTACGATCGCAATACTTAAGCTTTAATGTCCAAAAAGCTAAAAATATATATATAATTGCGTATAGAATGAAAATTATTGAATTTATAAAAATATGTTTCGAATAAAATATTTGTATTATAAATATATATACATATTTGTAATGCTAAGTAATTTCATATCTCAAATAGTTTCGGAGCTATTATAAAAAATGTTAATTTACGCATCAGACCGGAGCCCTTAAAGCGATTTTGCCGAAATACTGAGAGTAGCCATTTTGTTTGGAATATTTATTAATGTTCATAAATGAAATTTAATCAACATCGTTAGAGCCGATTTTGAGAAAATCGACTTTTTCTCTTTTTTCCCTTCAGTAAACTACCCTTAATTTTAGGGGTAGATATCCAATTCCAAAAACCCCTCGGGCTACCCTATGAAAACCCTAGATATCAAGTTTCAGCTCAATCGGTAAAATAGTTTAGGCTCTAGTTGGAGGTACAGACAGACAGACAGACAGACAGACGGAAATTCAAAAACCACTTTTTCGGATTCAGGAAGTCATGAAACGTCAAAATTCATCAAAATCTCGAGTTCGATTTTTTTGACGATCACAATACTTTCTCTACCTGTAAGATAGAGAGAAAGTAAAAATATATCATTATCTCTATGCATCTTTTATTCCCTTTTAATTTTACTAAAATTTATACTAACACGCGGTACATACACATAAAGCAGCTATTTATGAATCAAACATTTTAACATTTCAATACATTTTCCTTTCTTCTATTTCCCGTCTCCTTGATGTAAACACTCTCGGCCTACATATGGAAGTCAAATGGGAGACAAACAAATCACTATCAGCTCGTTATTCTCAATGGATAATTATATTATTGTGAAATAAGTACTCTTTCAGTTCGTTACACATCTTCCAGTCGCCAGTTTTCTCTGGGGAAGAGAGAGAAAGAGAGAAGGATATCTCTTCTTCAAAGAGCTTCTCTTCTCCTGCTCGTTTCTATGACGACAAAGAATTCTATGAACCGACCCCGACAAAGCCTGAGATATGTTTAGGTCCCGTTTACTTCTGTCTATTTCTAAAAGCTTTTTATTATATTTTACTAGAGGCTATTTAATTTCATTGAAAAACTTTTGTGACAGTTTTGTCTATCAACATATTAAACTATTTAGCTTAAGGGTGCCACCTAATTGAAAGAATACATCCTCACACTGCAGTATTTCTCATGGTAATGACAGTTCTGAGGCGTCCATACCACTAAAATAATCCTCACCTATTTTGGAATGTTCTATTGTGTCCTTGTTTGAAAATATATTTTTTTCGAGGAATACTGTATCTATGGTATGGCTTATAAACATAGTGTAATCAGTCAAGGTAAGATTGCCACCTTGCTTGGTTCTACTTTGGTGTAGCTTATAAGATAATCATATTATAATTAGTCAAGATAGTACTACCTTACCTGTTGGTAGAATAAGTGTACAGCCAATACATACTTGACCATGTTACAGCAGAGTTGTCAGGTTGTAGTAAATAGCACATAATTTATCTGTCTACCGGGATAGTATCCCAGGGGATAGTTCATCTCTATCATCCAACTTTCATTGAGGACAACTTGTTTATGAGGCTGGCAGAGCTCCTGGAATTACAAGCACAGCTCCTCCTCTAATAAATTATTTTATGCAACCCTATAGCGGCCGTCTACAAGAGCGCTAAACACTTTATTCAACAAGTGGTTTTATATTTCAAAATATGGTTGATGTCAAACATAAAATGAAATGTGTCAATATCTCCCTATAGGATTACAATTCTTATATTTTAAGTTTGGTAGCTTTAAAACAGAAGAGAAAGAAGATCAGAATGTGGTACTGCAATCTGCAAACCAATCTTAGGATTGATCACCATAGAGAGATAGCTTTAGATCAAACCATGAAAAGGTGAAATTAGTTATTCTTCAAGAACGTTTCCATCTATGTTTAGATACTTAGATTCACCTTACTCAGACAAATAAAGTTACTAGCATAGTTACAATAGAATATTCTAATATAGGTGAGAATTGTTTTAGTGGTTTGGAAGCCTCAGAACTGATATTACCATAAAAATACAGCAGTGTGAGTAACAACAAACATTCTGAGATAGTTGAGGATTGTTTTAGTGGTTTGGAAGCCTCAGAACTGACATTACCATTAATAAATACAGCAGTGTGATGGTCAAACAGAACATTCTGAGATAGGTGAGGATTGTTTTAGTGGTTTGGAAGCCTCAGAACTGATCATTACCACAATAAATACAGCAGTGTGAGGTCATAACAGAACATTCCTGAGATGGGTGAGGATTGTTTTAGTGGTTTGGAAGCCTCAGAACTGACATTACCATAATAAATACAGCAATGTGGTCATAACAGAACATTCTGAGATAGGTGAGGATTGTTTTAGTGGTTTGGAAGCCTCAGAACTGATATTACCATAAGAAATACAGCAGTGTGTCATAACAGAACATTCTGAGATAGGTTGAGGATTGTTTTAGTGGTTTGGAAGCCTCAGAACTGACATTACCACAAAAATACAGCAGTGTGAGGGTCTAACAGAACATTCCTGAGATAGTGAGGATTGTTTTAGTGGTTTGGAAGCCTCAGAACTGACATTACCAAATAAATACAACAGTGTGATGGTCATAACAGAACATTCTGAGATAGGTGAGGATTGTTTTAGTGGTTTGGAAGCCTCAGAACTGACATTACCACAATAAATACAGCAGTGTGATGGTCATAACAGAACATTCTGAGATAGGTGAGGATTGTTTTAGCGGTTTGGAAGCCTCAGAACTGATATTACCATAAGAAATACAGCAGTGTGAGGGTAACAACAGAACATTCCGAGATAGTTGAGGATTGTTTTAGTGGTTTGGAAGCCTCAGAACTGATATTACCATAAGAAATACAGCAGTGTGAGTAACAACAGAACATTCCGAGATAGTTGAGGATTGTTTTAGTGGTTTGGAAGCTTCAGAACTATCAGTACAATAAGAAATACAGCAGTGTGAGGATATTTACCTTCAAATTGGCGCTGCCCTTTGTATTTAGTACATAGCATCGTAGTTATTTAAGCCTCACGAGAGGGTGTTCGTTGGCGTGCAACGGAATTTAGAGCCCTTAGTAATTAAAAGTTACCTTGAGACTAATTATAATTCAAGACGTTCACGCTAATTCTGTGCTGCATTATAAACAGGCTCAAACGTATTTTTCTTACTTTTAGTAGGATATGAAATTACAGTTCTAACTTAACCTGAGACAACACATAGTCTTGGTAGAGCTAGGTTCATCTTCACTGGGAACGCCAACAAAAGTGCCAAGCTAATAAAATCTGGTCATTTTCAATGATGCGTAGGTCGGGATTCAAATCCCACTTAGCCGTTTTGAGTAATTTTCATCCCATTAGTTCCCTACGATCCCTCCATGCAAATACGGTTACATTTCTTCCACATTCTACCGTTTATTTTCAACGATTTGTACGATCCACTCAGGTTATACGCATATGAACTATTACACTAATGTTTTGGTGATAAGGAAGGTTGAATTTAGAGGAAGTGTAAGCACATTTGCGTTTTAATACCCACAGCAGGGATTCTAGCCCCGATCTCTCCGTTACCGACAATCCAATTAATTGTGAGATTGACGCCTTAGATCAAGCCAACACTGAAGCGAGTATATACATATATATTCTACCTTCCTCCCACTAGTCACATTAGACGGGTAGTAAGGCGTGGACCATGTAAACAAGACTTCATCCCAGTAGACGGGCGACAGACAAGCCAGGGTGTCTACCTCCATCAACGTCCTCCAAAGATACTCCCTGGAGTAGGGGCTTATTAGGATATAAGTTCCGTCGAGTTGGGAGGATTATAGTCAGAAATTCCATGGGTTAGAAATAAATAGAATTTAAAAAATGCTGGACAATAGTATCGTCCCTAACAGCAGATATGATCGTCCCTGACAGAAGATATAAGAAACCTTAACAGCAGATATAATTGTCCCTGACAGCAGACATTAGCGTCCCTGACAGGAGATATGATCGTCCCTGACAGCAGACATTATCGTCCCTGACAACATAACCCAGGAACATACAGTCCTATTTGACCTAAGAAGCATACAGTCCTATTTAACCTAGGAACATACACAGTCCTATTTTACCCAGACATACACAGTAGGTGAGCATACTCTTTTTTTCGAAATTATTTTCCCACTAGCGCGGAGCAGTTGTGGAATGGTTTCAGAAATATACGTACAGAATTTCAGATTAATCAATAAATATCTTCCGGTTACCACTTTGGGTTCTAAATATGCGAAATTAGCCGAAAATGACGAAATTTTCACATTTAATTGAATTTTTTAATCTCAGATTTTTTTTTCTTCGGAAAAGTTGGAAGAAAATATAAGAAACATAAGTGCAAAATTTTAGAGTAATCAATAAATATCTTCCGGCTCGACTTTTGCGTCTTAACCCATTCTCTGGCGCGCGTTTATCATAACAATCCTGTATTAGTCCGGCAGCCATGGTTACGCGCCAAATATTATCACTATTCATTTATTTTTCTAACAATTATATACTATAGTCTAAGTTATTTGTATTGCATTGAACTGCTAGCACCATCTATCAGCTTCAATATGAAGTATTTAGACTGGCTAAAAGTTGAGTGGTTCATTGATAGATGGCATTATTGTAAGTTATTGCAATGAATGCCAGGGAACGTTCGTGCAGATGGTCGTTGATCAACGCCCACGTCAGGGACAATAGATGGCATTACCCTACACTAAAAAGATTACACGACGAGATCAAGGCCATCTGCGGGGAATTTCCCTAGTAAGTTCATTTTTTTCATTTTCGTTCATTATAGTGTGACCATTGGTCGAATGCTCTGCTTTTGGCACGTTCGTAATTCAAGTATTCATTTGTATTGTCTAAATTTTATTGCAAAATAGTACATGTGAAAGTGTTTATCGGATTTTTAATAATGTGTTGAATTAGTAGTGTACTTAAAAGATATTACGGTAAATGTTGCAATCGTTGGAATATGTGAAAAAGCTGAAGATAAAAAGGCACAGTAGAGATGAAGTTTTTTGTCCCGTTTTTGGGAACCAGCAGAATTAAGTACTCGCGTTCTACCAACATACGAATATATTATTAAGTACTTTTTGTTGGTAAGAAATTAATTGAAAAATAATACAAAATCGGACCCACCTGTAGGGGCGATAGTGGTTTATGTGGCTGAAAAGGTTGAAACATTTGGCAGCCGCCTCAATTCCAACAGTTTCTAGGGAAAGAATAGTCAAAAGATTAGATCATATAATGATAAATACAAGAACATGAAGAAATTTGTCGCTAAGAAAAATACGTAAAAGATGAAATCCAAATTACAAAACAGCGGTCTGTTTGATATTTGTGCAAGTGCAAGTGTGCATCTGTCAATGGAATGGAAATGCCCACGTGAAAGAAAAGTTCCAGACTTGGAAAGACTGTTTCTTGAGGATCAGAGGACTTAAAGGAAAATGGAGATAGGCCCAGTTGTATATGGCGATAACACAGAAACTTATAAAACGAACGTACAGGTTTGAAAAGGAACAGGAAAGTCTCAGAAAACTGAAGAAAAGTGAAAACATAACCCCATCTGTTTCATGTGAAGATTTAAAGTTACCTCATTCTTCTGATCTTGTTGGTGAGCAACAGTGTCAGGATCTTACTGATAAACCTTCAACCTCATCGCAATCGAATGTAAGTGGTAAAAGTATATCACGAACAACCCGCCTTCCAGCCCTAGCTAGCGCGTACGACAGAATAGGAGTGTCCGACAGAGCCGCGGCAACAGTAGCAAGTGCAATTCTTGAAGGCTTAGGAGTTGTGACATATGACAAAATGTACAATGTTATAGACAAGTATAAGATATGAAGAGAAAGAAAAAAGAAATATCTCATGGAACGCTAAGTCCCAGATTTCAATTTATTTGGCACCAATAACTTGAAAGGACTGTATTTTGACGGTCGAAAAGATCAAACTTTAACTCGGAAAAATATTGAGGAAACGCTGCATCAACAAAGAGTGCTTGAAGAACACGTGACACTAATAGAAGAACCTGGCTGCAAATATATAGGGCACGTGTCACCAATAACCTCTTCTGCTAAACACATTACTGAAAGTATAAGGAAATTTTGCAAAGAACGTCATATTGATTTCACTACACTGTTAGCATTAGAAGGTGATGGGACCGCAGTAAACACGATAAATAAGGGTGGTATTTTCCCCGTATAGAACTATTTTGTAAGAAATCATTACATTGGTTCGTGTGCCAGCTTCATGATAACGAGCTACTGCTCAGACATCTAATGCAGCACTTGGATGGTGATACAACTGGCCCTAAAACGATTGTGGACCAATTGGAAAACAGCGTCAGAATTGTGAACTTTTACCTGTTGTGGACTTTAAGAAAATTGAGACCGCAGTTCCTTCTGCAGACAAAACTGATTTGAGCACAGACCAGAGATACCTGCGAGATATATGCACTGCAGTGACAAATGGTGTGTCTCCTGAAAATTTGTCTCACAAAAATCCTGGAAATCTTTCCCATGCCCACTGGTTGACAGCTGCTAATCGAATCTTGCGTGTTTATATTGGTACATAAAATCCCTCCAATGAACTACAAGCTTTGGCTGAGCTTATCATGAAGGTTTACGCACCTGCGTGGTTCAGAATTAAATCGCATCCCAACTGTACAGGTGGACTACCAAATCTTTGAAAAACAATTCAAGCTTTACTTTATCTTACAGACAATCTGAAGCTAATTGTGGATCGCGTCATCCAAAGAAATGGCTACTTTGGTCATTCTGAAGCAATAATTCTTGCAATGCTTGCTGACCCAGATCAGAATGTGCAAGAACTTGCCCTCCGCAGGTTTTTGAAACAAGGAAAGAAACGGGGCCAGGAGTTCATGTGTTCAAATTCCTGAAATTAACTAAAGCTAAATCTTACGTGGATCTCATAGACTGGCGGAATTGCCAACTAACGGAACCTCCGATTACCACTCACTTGTCGAACGAAGACATAGTGCAACTCATAAAGTCTGGCGAGTGTCCAATGTCGGCATTGGGAAACATAAATTCCCGTGCCACACTCAATGTGTTGAAAGAGGAGTCAAACTGACAACAGAAGCTTTCCTTGCAGTCATAGGAGAGACCAAGCGTGATGGATACATCAGATCCAGAATGGAGTCAAGGCGTGTCATGCCATCGTTTGAAACCAAAAATCAGTATAGAGTGAAAAATATGGAAACAAGTGAATGAAATGCGCTTAATGCACATTTGCAACTTTTATTCTGGAACTAGAAACACACTTATTTCTAAAAAATTTGTGTATTGCGTGAGTAGTAAGATTTATTGTTTAATGTTCATAATTATTATTTACGAATATCTAATTTTGGTAAAAAAAATTATTAAACCTTCCAAAAGTAAATGTTTAAGCAAAAGTTTTCATTTCTTACTAAATTTCGACCCCTAAGTTTTCTATATTTTTGCCTAATTTCACATATTTAGATCCAAAAGTGGAAGCAGGAGATATTTATTGATTATCCTGAAATTTTGCACTTGTGTTTCTAATATATTCTTCCAACTTTTCCTCGCTAGTGGGAAGAAAAAATTTGAAATTAAAAAAGTCACTGAAATGTGAAAATTTACATCATTTTCGGCTAATTTCGCATATTTGGAACCAAAAGTGGAACCGAAAGATATTTATTGATTAATCTGAAATTGTGTACATATATTTCTGAAACCATTCCACCACTTTTCCGCGCTAGCGGGAAAATAATTTCGAATGAATATATATATATATATATATATATATATATATATATATATATTATTATATATATATATATATATATATATATATATATGCACCGCCCTAATACACAGTGCTATTTGACCCAGGGAGCATACAGTCCTATTTGACTTAAGAACATACAATCCTATTTGACCCAGAAACACACAGTCCTATTTGACACATGAACATATCTACACAACTTAGAGAAGGCAGATGGGAACAGATTCAGTTATGTTGTAGATCTAGTATTTATGGAATGTTCCGATGAAGAACTGTTTCCTGACAATATTAAAAGATAAATCTCTGTAATTATTGTAAGTGACGTAGTTGGTTATGAAGCCAAGTGTATTATTTCTGTGTGCCTGGAAGATTGGTGTCGAATAAAGTATGATAAATATCATGAATAACAATAGCGAAGGTATATAATGAACTCTTGGAATGGATAATAGCGCTTATTTAAGAGGAGAAGTGTGCGATGGAAGTCTCTCCCAAGCCCATTACCTGTTACAGTGCTCCTGAGTGGAACACGTCAACCACAGTCACGCGTTGCGTCCTGTACGGTGTGGTGCATGCGTGTTGATCAATAATACTTCACCCCCTTGCCCGGTACGTCACACTCCTCTCCAGCAAGTAACAAAACAATGCTCACTTTTCCTTCCTTCTCCCAAGTTTCTTCACTATTCAAGAGGCTTTCATTAGCTACAATGGTTTTTTAATTAATGGTTTAGTTTCTTCTCTTTATTGCCCAATGCTTTCTTCTTGATTATCTTATATATATATATATATACACATATATATCTGTTCATTACTATTTTCTCAATGGATCGTTAAATTTTCTCTCTAATTTACTATTTCCTTTATTAATCACTAATGTATCGTTGTTTTATTCTTTTCTCAATGGATCGTTAAACTTTTCTCTCTAATTTACTATATCCTTCATTAACCACTAATGTATTTTCGCTTTACTATTTTATCTGCGGATTGTTAACTTTAATGTAAAATTTGCCATTTCTCATTAATCAATATTATATTTTTCTTTACTATTTTATTTATAGGCTTAGTTTTCTTTATAATGCGCTCTATTGTAATTGTGTGGCTATATTTTTGTATAACTATTTATTCCAATTTTTATTTATTAATTATTTACATTTTATGCTTTCCATTTAAATAAAAAGTATAACTATATTTTCTCTATTACAAGTTATATCTTTTATTTGTCCTATTTTCAACGGTTTCTCTACATTTAATTTAATGTTGTTTTGTATAACTCTATTTTTATTTAGGATTTGTTCTCCCTGCTCTATTATTCGCTCTCCTCCACCTCCCTCTTTTTCTCACCGCGACCTCAGAATGTAATTAAAATGGATTCCTTCCTGACTTGAGGATGGTGGCCGTTGTTCGTTTTTTCCACCATGAAGTCAACTATTACCGTCCCCGCAGGGAATTTTTTATTGGATTGGAAGGAAATTACACAAGAATACTTATTTTATAATAAGAATAAATATTTTATGTACTCTCGCCTAGTGCCCCTTTTTTTTATTAACTGTCTTTGGATTCAAAAGTGTGGTAAATGTTGACAAAACAAACAAGAAGATTTATCATTATTTAAAAGATAAAAAAAGAAAAGTTTTCTTCTCCCTTGGCATCCTCTTTCTAAAAACACACATTTTACTACAACTACAACTAAAAGAGGTTTATGTTCAACACAAATAGCACAGCCATACTAGATTAATAAGATATCCGTCTACAGCGTCCAGTATTTAGAAAGATTTATCTTGATTTTCAATTACCGGAATGATTATCCGAGATAATTAAAAAAAATTAACAACAAATAAAGTTTTTTAATGCTCACCAGTCACCAAGAATATATAAATGCTATGATATCACTGCTTCATAACATTAAACACAAGGCACAGTTAACCACTGCTCAACCTTACCGAATTTTCTACAATCTATTAAAATTACAAAATATTTTTTGACTTAACGTCACAATTTTTGATCTTAGCATTTCGGCCACTCTCTTAATTTATTTACTTGATATTTTTAACTTGTTAATATCTAAATATTGTTTCTTTTGGTAAGTGTCATGTTCAAATGGTATTAGATGTGTGGATGTGTTAAGCAAGTTGCACTGATGGCAATAATCAACTTTAGTTGAAAGCTAAAAATAAAATGTTATAATAACTAATCTAAAAGAAGTACGGTTACTTCTGATTACACTCATATGTGTGATTTATTATACTATTGATGAGAGATGGTTGTGATTGTATCGTTATGGACCATTTATCAGCATGAGGATTATGGATGAGAGTAGAGCAAGATGATTGTGATTGTGTCGTTATGAACCATTCATCGGATTGAGGATTATAGATGAGAGCAGAGCAAGATGATTGTGATTGTGTCGCTATGAACCATTCATCAGCCTGAGGACTATGGATGAGAGCGGAGAGAGATGATTGTGATTGTATCGTTATGAACCATTCATAAACACGAGGGCTATAAATAAATGAGAGCAGAGCAAGATGATTGTGGTTGTATCGTTATGAACTATTCATCAGCATGAGAGCTGAGCATGATGATTGTGATTGTATCGTTATGAACCATTCATCAGCATGAGGGCTTTGGATAAGAGCAGAGCATGATGATTGTGATTGTATCGCTATGAACCGTCATCGGAATGAGGATTATAGATAAGAGCAGAGCATGATGATTGTGATTGTATCGTTATGAACCATTTATCAGCATGAGGGCTATGGATAACAGCATAGCATGATTATTGTGAATGTATCGCTATGAACCATTCATCAGAATGAGGATTATAGATAAGAGCAGAGCATGATGATTGTGATTGTATCGTTATGAACCATTTATAAACACGAGGGGTAGGGATGAGGTAAGATGGAGGTAAGAGCATCATAATAAGCTGAAAAGTCCCATTGTCCATTAGTTGGCGTAATTTCTCTTGATTGTTTTATAATGGCAAATATATTTGGGTGTTCGATCCAGTTTGGCTATAATTTCAAAATTACCACTTAGTATTTATACTAATCTTAATATGGTTTATAGTCTTTAGTGTGGATAGAATTGTATCATAGCTACTTATAGGCGTTTAAGCGTGCGATATGTATAATTTAATATTATCCGACCTAAGCTCAAACTAACATCCACTAAGTGGATTACATTCATTTTAATTAACTTGACCATCAATGGCTGCTATTCTTATCATATATCAATGATAAAACTAATGAGCTGTATACTTCACCCATGAGGGAAACTCAGAAATACTAAGTGGATGACCCTTTTCCTATCATGTCTCAAAATTACATCTCCTGAGCTGTGTACTCACCCATGAGGTAGGCTCAGAAGTACCGAGTGGATGAACCTCTCAAAGCTATAATTCATGAGCTGTGTACTCACCCGTGAGGGAAGCTCAACGGCACCGAGTGAACGACTCTAAGCGGTTCCTTCATCATGTGGCTCAGGTTGAATCCTGGAACGAGTTCCTTCTTGCGCACGGACCGTCTCCGCGCATGCGTGGTGAACACTCGGCGCAACTTCCCCTCCCTCGGTGTCCCCTGTCCTCCCCCCTCGTCCTTGCCAAGCTCCGTCAGATCCATAGACGACCCGGACTTACAAAGCGCTGACATCGACGCCGTCTTTATCGCAAGCCATGACTTGGGGATACACACCTCCAGAGACTTGCGTGACATCTTGCGGCTAGACAACTCTACTATCAACTGTTCAATCCTTGACTTCCTTTATCTAAGAGCACTGGGAAGTTGTGGTATACAGGCGACTAGCGAGACATCTTGCGGTGAGACAACTCTACTATCAACTGTTCAATCCTTGGCTTCCTTTATCTAAGAGTACTGGAAGGTTGTGGTGTAGAGGCGACTATCGAGACAACTCTACTGTCAACTGTTCAATCCTTGACTTCCTTTGTCTAAGAGTACTGGAAGGTTGTGGTGTAGAGGCGACTATCGAGAAAACTCTACTATCAACTGTTCAATCCTTGACTTCCTTTATCTAAGAGTACTGGAAGGTTGTGGTGTAGAGGCGACTATCGAGAAAACTCTACTATCAACTGTTCAATCCTTGACTTCCTTTATCTAAGAGTACTGGAAGGTTGTGGTGTAGAGGCGACTATCGAGACAACTCTACTATCAACTGTTTAATCCTTGACTTCCTTTATCTAAGAGTACTGGAAGGTTGTGGTGTACAGGTGACTAGCGAGACATCTTGCGGCGAGACAACTCTACTATCAACTGTTCAATCCTTGATTTCCTTTATCTAAGAGCACTGGGAGGTTGTGGTATACAGGCGACTATCGAGACAACTCTACTATCAACTGTTCAATCCTTGACTCCCTTTATCTGAGAGCACTGGGAGGTTGTGATATACAGGTGACTAGCGAGACATCTTGCAGTGAGACAACTCTACTATCAACTGTTCAATCCTTGACTCCCTTTATCTGAGAGTACTGGAAGGTTGTGGTGTACAGGCGACTAGCGAGACATCTTGCGGCGAGACAACTCTACTATCAACTGTTCAATCCTTGACTTCCTTTATCTAAGAGTACTGGGAGGTTGTGGTGTACAGGCGACTAGCGAGACATCTTGCGGCGAGACAACTCTACTATCAACTGTTCAATCCTTGATTTCCTTTATCTAAGAGCACTGGGAAGTTGTGGTATACAGGCGACTAGCGAGACATCTTGCAGTGAGACAACTCTACTATCAACGGAACCGTTTCAACCATTATCAGATAATCTTATGTTTGGCAACGGCGACATATTTCAGCAAAAGATTACTGCCGTTAGTTTGTTTATACTAGCCACTATTTAAATTAATCTTTGGTGTGTTGGATTAAGTGATATTTGGGTAGCAATCACTACAATTCACAAACAATTACTTCCCTTCCGTTCCTTCTTCATCATAAATTACATGAGGTGATCAACATTTTTTTAAACTTATACCATTTAGTATTTTCTAGTATTTATCTGCGAAAGCGCAAGCACCAATGGAGACATCTTGCGAGAACTGTCCTTATAGACGAGCTGTTAGATCCTTCCAACCCTTCATCCGAGGATCGGTAGCACAATTTTAATTATCATGGAGACATTACTGGAATAAGTAAATATCTCAGCGCTTTCTGGCCACTCAAAAAGAAATATGAATGAAAAACTGTTTTTAATAATAAAAAAAATTAACTTAAAATTTAAAATAATTATTCAAAATATTATTTTAGAACATTTAATACACTCCCGTGTATAAGATTAGTTCTACTTTTTATCTCGAGCAGCTTGCAGCGAATATTCTCCTTGAGTGCAAATTGCACTTCTATTTCCTACACAAGTGTAAGTCCTTTAGTTAAATAGTTTTAAAATATCATACAAAAATATACGCAATAGTTATCACAAAACTCGAATTTTATTCTATTAGTTAAGAAATAATTATTGCAATTTTTCTCTAATTATGTACTCATTAACTTTTACAATAAAATACTAGAGCTTTTTTTTAAGGTCGATGTATAGTTATTTTAATGTATTTGTTTAGTTAAAAAATAATCATTGGTAAAAAAAAAAGAATAATTTATTGTAGTTTTAACACTTTTTTCCACCAAAATGTAGTCTTTAAAAACTGATTAAAAGTTATCAAATACTTATTTTTGTCTTTTATCATTATGATTATTTCACAATTCTCTCTCCCTAAAACATTTCCATTTGTCGACATACGCGCTTCCGTTTGAAATACTTTCGATCTCTTGGTCCGTCTATATCCGCCGGAAGGTCTCGTGATCAACAAAGGGGTCTGGAGAGTGTTTCGTTTCAAGTTTCTGTCCAATGTTGTAACCAGCCCGTGTCATTTTGATGCAAATATTTGTGAAACTTAGCTACACAGAATATTGAGTATGTATGTCAGTAGGTCACACAGCCGAGACACCCACAGCTAAATAAACCAAAATGTCCACACCAAAATACTCCCGGTACGTTACGAGTAGGAAATCCATCAATCACAGACCAGGGGCGATAAAAATAATTACAAAAGTAACTTTTATTTTTAATATTTCAGCCCACCGTTTACAAAACAAAAACTGGGATAAAATCAGTGTTTTTAGTTTTTCGCCCACTACAATTCTTGATATGTTTTCTGTTTCAGTTCCAGGTTTTTATCGTTTCAGAATGCTGTGATGTCCCTACAACTGCATCCTGCGCAGATGGAGATAGTTTCTAGCGGAATATCATGAGTTCAAATCCTACTTAGATGCTTTTTACGTTGGTACTGTAAAAAAAATAGTCTCGAAAATCCATGGAAATGTGTGTTTATATATTTTAATAAGTTATCATTGATACTGTATACAGTTGAAACTTGCAGGTCTGAACATTAAATATATTTTTAAAATAAATTCAAAAGTGAAACTACTTAAAGTTCGACTGTAAAGAAATTATTTTTATATAAAATGATCTCCATTGTTAAACAATAAAAATGTTTCAAATTAATCCTCTTGTTTCTATATCAAACCAGATGATTGATTACATTTAAATGTATTTGTGGTAATATTAAATCATTACTTGATGATAGTCTTGAGGGAGAAAACGTGTATTTCAAAAACAGTTGAACACGTACATTATTTGTAGGCCGAGTAATTAAACCCTGATTACTTTGATTACTGAATTTGTTATATTTTTAAGAAACGGTTCACAAGGACAAATAATTAAAAATGTTCTATTCTAGAAAATTACGTTCCATCCAATTTATATTTTGTTTCAAGTATTAGCACAAAATACTTTGAGTTAAGATGAATTCAAAAACCACTTCTTTATTCTCCTTGCTCTCCACGTTTCTTTGAGGAGTCGAGGTTGGAAAATGGCTTCAGGTCGGATAACATATTCAATGGGGTTTTTTAATATAAAAAAGGAAGCGGATGAAATAATTTCCTATTTCCTGCTGTGTAAGTGGAAAACTCGTGAAAAGTAGCAGCGACCCGGTTTTTTTTAGGTTATGTTGCCAACTGAAGAGGTCCTTTGTAGGCCGCTCCATGATATTTCATTCCAACTTAATATCCTCCTTCCATTTATCCAGTTCATATCCCGCTGAGAGAGTTTTCAAACCTGTAACAAGTAGCGATACAATTCCTCAACAATTGTTACATTTTAAACTGTTAAATGGTCGTTAAAATTGTGGGTTTTAAAGAATGGAAGATTTGTATTTATTCATAGCTTCTTACTACCCGTCCAAGTCAAAAGACTTAGTTACACTATTAAGTTAGGGATGAGTAAGTCATACTTTTGAGAAAATATACCTGCATTTCAGTGGAGAGAGAGTGAGAAACCATTTAATAAGAACTACATTCGGAACACCTGGCCTAGGATTTGAGCCCCCACTTTCCCGTAACCAGAAAACCAGTCTATTGCGACACTAGTGGAAGTTGGAACAAAATATACAGAGGAGAAGATACCTCACAAATCGATGGGCAGGCGGACTAAACGTCAAGCTCACATAGCCTGGTTTCCCACTTTCCCCCGCGCAAATGAGGGTAAAGCTCGTCTCCATCCTATCTTACTCATCCATACCCCAGTATTGTAGTTAACTGTGTATATCCCGGACGGGTAGTAAGACAGTAATCACGCGTTGCGACCAATGGGTGTGTTGGTGCTAGCCCGGACCACAACAAACACAGTCTGTAACATTTCCAAGGACATACATTTTAAAATGTCTGATGATAGCTGGGGAAGGAAACTTATATCTAGTTATCTTATATAGAATTTGATAAACACATTTACAGTAATTTAAATACTAGAAAATGATTGAATTGATCTTGACAAAGAAACACTTATTTCAGAGTTTAATGGTACATTATTTTGGCTAAAATGAAAGCTTCCAATGGAAAGCTGATTTTCCAAGCGAATTTCCAGATTTTCTGCTGTTTGCTCAGTGTCTCATCCGTGCAATCATTCTTTGTTTTCATCTCCATGGAAACCGTGATGTGTCTGATTGTGTGTCAGCGAATAAAATATTTCCCTTTGGTTAAAAATATATTCTTAAGAATAAGTGGTTTGGTGTAGCAACTAAGAAGAAGAGAGCTGGTAGAGGGGTTTGTTTCAAGTTATCATCGCTGTGTAAAGGGGAAACTATAATTTTTAAACACCGAAAGCTCATACATAACATAACATAACATAACATAACCTAAAATAACATAACATAACATATGTAAAGTTGACGAATAAACCATTAGCTAGAGAGCCAAGTGAGGCGACCTTCTATAGAATTGTTCCCAGTAAACGTTTTGAATACATTTAATTGTGATAATCTGTGACAATTCAATAGTGTTTTTACATTTGTGTTATCAGACAGTGACAGTGAATAGGTATTTTGCAGGATAACACAACTTTGTAAGCAGAACTGCAAGTACAGTTATAGACAAAAGTTAAAAAAATAAAATAGTAATGAGTGATAACTACCATTTACTGGCCCTGATGATGTGATTTTATGTTTAAACATTTTAACAACAAACTTATTTAAACAGTTTTACTTAATTCATGTGAATCTCAAATTTTGTTAATTTATTTAACGAGTGGTTGCCTGCCTGAGTCGGGGACATTGTCCTGGGATAAAAGCTCCTCCCGTGTTTGTTCGGAGACTTTAAGAAGACTACACTCGGGCACGTTTGGTTTTACACATCAAATAAACACATGAATCCCACGCCCTGATAACACACTTAAAACAAATATAACATCCGGAGTTATATAACACTTCAATATTAGATCTGCAGTAACGTTTGAACTCAAACATAGTGTAACATATTAAATGTCCCGTTAACACTTACACTCAAAATATCATATATGATTAACACGATAAATACAAGAACTAATAAATTCTAATAATATGTGGCAGATATTAACTCACGGTGAAATCATGTTGCTGGAAAAGCTCAAACTTGGGGAAAGTGCCCTAGCAGACTGTTCCTGGAGGTTCAATAAAAGGACATCTTACTCGCTGCCCCACTTCGATGAAATGACATAGTTGCTTCTCTGTGTTGTTCTCAGTGCCGTCCACTAACGCTAGTTGCCTTTCTGCTCAGTTATGCAAATTCACCACCCCCCTTTCCCTAGTATACGCCCTTACCAAATACGTCAATCTTTCTTGTATAAAACAACCATCCCTCACTTCACATTTTGTATTCAATTGTAACGATTCGTTGGAGGAAGAGCCTGGACGTTAAGCAAGGATCAGCGAACTAAGCAACTGGTGATCACGATGTGTGAGGCGTTGGTCTCGCCTCCTCGCCACAGATATGGCTACGTCTGTCACTATGAGTATTTGTATTAGTAATCTTTGATAAAGTTGTTACTCTTTGTTTCTATGTCCATATGACATAGTTTTGTATGTAAGAGTTTCTGACTTGTTTTTATATGCCCATAAGGCATAGTTTTGATTGTTAGGGTTCTTACTCTTTGTTTCTATGTCATATAACATAGTTTTGTATGTCAGAGTTTCTGACTTGTTTTTCTATGCCCATAAGGCATAGCTTAGAATGTTAAAGATCTTGCTCTATTTTTCTATGTCCATAAGATATAGTCGTAAATACCTGGGCAATAGTCAGACGCCCTATACTATATAACCATGCTCTGGCTAACCTAATGCTTAGGATCATATTATAGTGGAAATCAGGTTATCTATCGCTTTGTTTCATGACCTAGTTGGGTCGTTGTGTGATACCAGTCTCTAATTTTTTTATGGTGTACCTTTCTATGGTGATAAATCTGTGCGTGTGCTACTAGTCCTGAGTAGAGGCCCGCAGGGGTATAGTTAATTTGGTTCAGCCCCCTTAAGGTGGCGTTCGTATTTGTTAATGTTTAACTGTTTGCACTAGATATAGTGTGTCCAGATATGGGTAGAATGATAAATATACTATTGAATGACCAGACAGTACTAATGAGGAATAGACTGGCAATAGTATCTTAACAGCCTAGATTCCTGGTAGCTTGCCATTGAAAGTTGTAAGCTTATAGTTCATCTTCTAGAAGCGTAATATTTATAACTCGTAACTCACTATGGAGTTAACTCATGCTAGCTGGCTCATTTAACTACCAACTTTGTAACTCCTTAAACTAGGACTTTCTAGTTTTAGATATTGTCAAGTATAATTTTATATACTTTGTAGGTTAAAGTTCCACAGTCATCAGGCTGGAGTGGAGTTATGTATCGAATCATTTCTTTAAATTAATAATTGCTTTCCATTTAAATTGCCGTTGTGTTGAGGCAGACGCTCCTGCGTAGCGGAATGCGTGTTAGTTCTACTTTAATGAGTTACACTCTTTAGTAATATAGACTCTACCTTAATTGTGTTGATTGTAAGTATAACCTAGGTGTTTCGCTACAAATGTTCCCTATTGGGGTAACCATGCCAAAAGTAACTGATTTAAATTATCTTGATAAAAAAGGACTGTCTTGTGTAAGATCTAGTTAAACCATATGTAATTCAATCAACTTGTTTAAATTTAAATAAACTGATTTGTTAATCTTGTATATCTCTCTTATACTTGTTCCTTTCCTTCCTTGTTTGTATATATTTGTAAATGTATTTGTCACTTCTTCTATTAGATTGGCGAAGCGGCGATAAAATAGAAATCAATCATAATCTTCCTCACTTCGATATTTTCAATTTTAAATAAACCGCAATAATAAAAATGAACATTTAAAAAAAATCCTAAATAATGTCGAATAAAGGTCTTCGCACACCGGCGTAGTATCGTATACGTACGGTATCGTACTAGTATCGTATGTTTTTCTCTTGCCATGCTTTGCTATGGAGCTGCGTACACCGACAACCGTCGTAGCACCATGGTAGCAGCATAGTATCGTAGACGTACGGTGTGTGGTTTTCCATTATGCTTTGAAAGCGGAAAGACACGTAAGGTACTGTCATGGCGGCCGTTGCCTACCCCCACCACACCCTCTCAAACACTCCCTCCTCTCCTCCACTCAGGTCTACACTCTTGGCGAGGCGGTATTGGTATTGTTGTTTGGTATTCGAGCTGTTGTGAAATGGGCAATTTTGAAGAGGAGTTAATTATTGTTGTACAAGAGTATCTCTTTTTGTGATATGGGGCTCAACAATTTCTAAGCTCACAAAATCTAGCATAACTCATTCTAAAGTATACGAAAAACTTTTTATCGTCGGGGATCAAATCCTCAAACAGTGTAAAAGAACTCTCCAAACACTTTTCTTTTCTTATTGATATCATGTATCCACTTCTTTTTCTTTGGCTCCAGCAACATAGCCGCTACCACAATGTCCTCATCAGAGGAAGAAGACAAGGTATCACTTATTGTAATTAACAGAACAGCAACAATTCACTCGCTTATTCTCACTACGCTGCTCTCAGGCGGCGAAGGAGAATTGTAGGGTGTGGTGGGGGAAACAATCTCTTGGGGTATACGTCGTATCTACGATCTCGGTGTGCGGGACCGTCGCGGCAATACGATACCATACTGCTACCATACCACTACTGTCCTGGCAACGAACGTATACGATACTATGCCGGTGTGCGAGGACCTTAAGGAGCTTATGATACGTAACTTAATAAGAAAGAGATTTAGAATAAAACTTGTTTGTTAAGTTACAATATGTTAAAATATTAGTCAACCATAATTATTATCATACATTCTGAATAATAAGTAAATATATACAAGACCAATCAAATTGATAGGGAAAATATTCACAAATATGTTGTTAAAACTATGTAATGACAATAAAAAGGGATATTTAAGAGTTAAATTAAGCGTTTAATTAAGTTGAAGTAATTATTATAACATTTAGAAAAATTGGATGTTTTTAAAAAAAATTACGTTGTAAACCAATGAAATAATAACACAAATACAACGGTTGCTGTTTGTGGTTTGAGTGAGAAAGTAGATTATTTAATTATGAGGGGAAATTAGATGGCTGTTTAGATCCTACCATGAAGATCTGTGATAGTATTGAGTTGCCCAGATAGGCCTACCTAATAATCTATTATCTAGTAATTGATCTAGTAACTGTTCTAGCTGTTAGATACATCCCTCCGTAATACAAGTGTACTATAGCTTGTCTGTCAACATTCAATCGTCTTAATACCCTTTTAGGTTGTACGCATGAGTCCTAGTTACATTAAAATAAGGAAAGTTGAGTTTTATATAAAGTTAGTGTGGAAAGAGAATGGAAAACCTCGCTCGGTAGAATCAACCGGTATTCGAACCCTGATCTTCTGGTCATCGTCAGTCCAGTCTATTGCGAGAGTGACGCCTTGAACCACGCGGCCAACGTGAAAGGTTCAAAGTAATTATTCACACGCGACTGGTATCAAGTAACCAATGTGCTCACTTCCAGTGTGGACCCGCCCAGAGAGATATTATCCAAGCTTCGTGACCAGCATGCTAGTACATTATGGAATGCAGAGGAGAGGGGAGCCATCCCAACCATCCCGACCTGAGCCATCCCAGCTTCTGTCACGTTCACCGCTAATCTACATATTTTGTCTCATGAGCGTTCCCCAGTCGCCCTCGCTGGCATCCTGGACTTGTTCGGGAGAGACCAAGTTTGATCAAATATTAACTTGAGACGAGTCAGAAAATTAGATTTAAATTTAACTTGAGTTTACCTGAGTAGTCACTCGCATGGTTTAACGCGTCACTCACACAAAAGATTCGAATGCCTATAACGGGGAGATCGGGGTTCGAGTCACGGTCGGGTGTACAGAGGGTGGTTTCTCCTTCATCGTTTTTCCACTCTCCCTCTAAGCAAATTTAAGTACACTTCCTCTAAATTCAACCTTCCTCATCCCTAACCCATTAGCGTAATCAATATATAGGCGTAAAACCCGAACGGGTAGTAAGACGCGGTGATAAACTAAACTGAATAGTTTCTATAATGTGACCTTTAAAAGAATATTCGCTCCCCTCGTCTTACTACCCATCCGGGATATCTGACCCTCAGGGTACGTGTGAGGAAGTAGAGGAATTGTATCAGCATTTGACAAGGAGATGTCTTAATATAGGTGTCTCAAGGGGGTGAAATAAAAGAGGAAGAGGTTGCACTTCCTCTAATTACCCTCCTCCTCATACCCTATGGATTAAGTTTTAAATAACCCTTGTGTTAAATTTATCAAATAATAAAAACATTTAATACAATTTATTTCAGCCGTGTATTAGAGAGGAGAAAAACCTTTTGAATTGCTTCCCTACCAATTAATTGTTAGTATTTATTCGCCACATGCTCGCTAGGAGCCGTAACACTCACTAGAGCTAGACTATGGGACAACCTGTGACACTTGGACAAGGTGTGACACTCGGACAAGCTTTGGAGAAGATGTTAAACTTGGACAAACTGTGACACTTGGACTAGCTGTGACACTCGGACAAGCTTTGGAGAAGATGTTAAACTTGGACAAATTGTGACACTTGGACTAGCTGTGACACTTGGACAAGCTTTGGACAAGCTGTGACACTTGGACAAGGTGTGACACTCGGACAAGCTTTGGACAAGATGTTAAACTTGGACAAGATGTGACACTTAGACAAGCTTAGGAGAAGATGTTAAACTTAGACAAGCTGTGACACTTGGACAAGCTTTGGAGAAGATGTTAAACTTGGACAAAATGTGACACTTGGACAAGCTTTGGAGAAGATTTTAAACTTGGACAAGCTTTGACACTTGGACAAGCTTTGGAGAAGATGTTAAACTTGGACAAGCTGTGACACTTGGACAAGGTGTGACACTTAGACAAGCTGTGACACTCAGACAAGCTGTGACACTCGGACAAGCTTTGGAGAAGATTTTAAACTTGGACAAGCTTTGACACTTGGACAAGCTTTGGAGAAGATGTTAAACTTGGACAAGCTGTGACACTTGGACAAGGTGTGACACTCGGACAAGCTTTGGAGAAGATGTTAAACTTGGACAAGCTGTGACACTTGGACTAGCTGTGACACTCGGACAAGCTTTGGACAAGCTGTGACACTTGGACAAGCTTTGGAGAAGCTGTTAAACTTAGACAAGCTGTGACACTTGGACAAGCTGCGACACTTAGCGGGGGGAGGAGAAATTCTTGAAAGGCACAGAAATTAGTTATTTCCCTTTTAATTGCCAAAAGGAAAAATCGCCTGAATAAATTTCGAAGGATACAAAAAAAAACTTTCATTTTTTAAAAATTGATCTTCAACCTTTTACCGTTAATTGTTAAACGTTTTGCCTCCAAGTAAAAAAATTAGAGAAAGATGATGGGGCTAAGGTTATGGCATGAGAGAATAAGATAGAGGGAGAGAAGAATATAGCGGGAAGGAAGATGAAGTCATTTTGAACAAGTATCCATACGACCTAATCCCTCTTAGTTTCAATCCACAGCCACAAACAATGTCTAAGCCGCGATACAATTGATCCCCACCTCCTAGAGCGAGCAACGGGGGGAAAGTTGAGAAACAACTGATTAACAAGCAATTAATAAAGTTTCACTTCCTCCCTGTGATATGGTTGCGTGAAGGTTGAGGTGTTTTGTTAAGAAGACCCTCCCCCCCAAAACTCACCCTTCCACGAGGAAGCCAATTATAAGTCGCTGTGTTTCATGGGGAGGTGCAACCTAGTGGAGTATTTTGAAATGTTTTGAAAAGACATGTGGGTTTGTATAATCAGAGCTCAGTTTTATTCTGTGGTTTTGGAGAGACTTAGAGAACAGAAATTACCGCTTCAGAGCTTTGTTACTATTGGAGTCCTTATAAAAACTTTGGTCAGAGAATTAGGGGACCATCCGTTTGGGGTTTTCGGGGGCGGTCTCCAAAATAAAACTTATGTCCCTGGTCAATTCTGCTCCCGATTTTTATTCCTGGTTTGTTAAATAGATTCACCCAATTTGAGATTTACACGTTTCAATTAAAAATGTTCTAATTAAGTCAGATGCTAAAAAAGTTTAAATTTAAAATCTGGCGATTTTGCATGTCAACATAGCAAGCAACCAGTATTTTTTTTAGATATTAAACGTGCATTTTCTAAACAAATTGATTATATCAGCACACGACTTATAAACTAACTTAAATATATAACAGACACAACACTCAGTCCCCGACCGTTAATTCCTCACCGTAAAAGTGGAAACAGCCATTTCATCGATGATCAATTTTACGACCATGCCGGGAATTGAAGCCGGTACCCTTAGCTGAGGTGGAGGGTGGAAAGGTGAAAAATTGGGGATGTTACATGTGACAGTAATGGTAACTCAGGGGAGGGTGGAGAGGTGAACTATTGGGAGTGTTACATGTGACAGTAATGGTATCTCAGGGAAGGGTGGAAAGGTGAACTATTGGGGGTGTTACATGTGACAGTAATGGTAGCTCAGGGGAGGGTGGAGAGGTGAACTATTGGGGATGTTACATGTGACAGTAATGGTAGCTCAGGGGAGGGTGGAGAGGTGAACTATGGGGGTGTTACATGTGACAGTAATGGTAGTTCAGGGGAGGGTGGAGAGGTGAACTATTGGGGATGTTACATGTGACAGTAATGGTAGCTCAGGGGAGGGTGGAGAGGTGAACTATTGGGGGTGTTACATATGACAGTAATGGTAGTTCAGGGGAGGGTGGAGAGGTGAAAAATTGGGGTTGTTACATGTGACAGTAATGGTATCACAGGGGAGGGTGGAGAGGAAAACTATTGGGAGTGTTACATGTGACAGTAATGGTAGCTCAGGGGAGGGTGAAGAGGTGAAAAATTGGGGATGTTACATGTGACAGTAATGGTAGCTCAGGGGAGGGTGAAGAGGTGAAAAATTGGGGATGTTACATGTGACAGTAATGGTAGCTCAGGGGAGGGGGAGAGGTGAACTATTGGGGGTGTTACATGTGACAGTAATGGTATCTCAGGGGAGGATGGAGATGTGAACTATTGGGGGTGTTGCACGTGACAGTAATGGGGGAGGGAGAGGTGAACTATTGGGGGTGTTGCACGTGACAGTAATGGGAGGAGGGAGAGGTGAACTATTGGGGATGTTACATGTGACAGTAATGGTATCTCAGGGGAGGGTGGAGAGGTGAACTATTGAGGGTGTTACATGTGACAGTAATGGTAACTCAGGGGAGGGTGGAGAGGTGAACTATTGGGGATGTTACATGTGACAGTAATGGTAACTCAGGGGAGGGTGGAGAGGTGAACTATTGGGAGTGTTACATGTGACAGTAATGCTATCTCAGGGGAGGGTGGAGAGGAAAACTATTGGGAGTGTTACATGTGACAGTAATGGTAGCTCAGGGGAGGGTGGAGAGGTGAACTATTGGAGTGTTACATGTGACAGTAATGGTAGCTCAGGGGAGGGTGGAGAGGTGAACTATTGGAGTGTTACATGTGACAGTAATGGTAGCTCAGGGGAGGGTGGAGAGGTGAACTATTGGAGTGTTACATGTGACAGTAATGGTAGCTCAGGGGAGGGTGGAGAGGTGAACTATTGGGAGTGTTAAATGTGACAGTAATGGTAGCTCGGGGAAGGGGGGTGGAGGGGAAAACTATTGGGCGACAAACCTGAGACTTAAAGGCTTGGACACAAACATGGGCATGCGCACTAGCATCTTACTTTTGGCCGATCACCTAATAGATAAATTACGTTGCCAATACCCAGCCCCCCCTCCCCCAGATTGGGAGTCACTGAGTCAAGTTGTTGGGGTAGGTATGAATTTAAATTAAATGTACCCAAATTTGAATGGGATAAGAGAATGATAAACTATTTTGGAAAAACCAGCCAGTACACCCGGCCGGGATTGGAACTCCAGCCTCCCGATAATCTGC
This sequence comes from Timema podura, assembly GCA_033556935.1. Lineage (NCBI taxonomy): Eukaryota > Metazoa > Arthropoda > Insecta > Phasmatodea > Timematidae > Timema > Timema podura. The sequence goes on along the minus strand of JAVRXN010000009.1, from coordinate 43,259,259 downwards.
AAACCAGACAGCTTGAACTTCGAAATTAAGTTTTTTACATTCCTTACTTAAAAAAAGTCGAATTGGAATTAGTTAAATTTTTCAAAATATGATAAAGCTGTTTAACTGAACTAAGTAAAGTAAAGTAAAATACAGGAATACCGAAAGCCCACTATGACGCCTGGTTCGAAAGGTATTAATTACCTAGCTAAGTTAGGTGTTATCCGGGGGTGTAAGTTGTGTTAACTCAACCCCCTCCCCTCTTACCACCACCCAACTATCTGTTGCAGCTGTTCTAGGTTAATGAGATTCAGTGAACGGCTATTACCGGCCTGAGCTTATTTGTCGGCGGCCGCCACTGTTTACCTGCCGCTTGGACCGAGCTTTATGCCCGGCTGGATAGGCAACCTGACCAAGACACCCCACGGTGTGTTTGCAATTTGCCCCCCCCCCCCCTCCTTTCCCTAGTCACGCGGGGGACGGTAACCTTCCATCGGCGGGTGGATAGATATCAGGCTTACATACTAATAAATATATATATATAGCTGTAGTATATTATAAACTATGTTTCAGATCTGTTAACTCACGCCGGGCATGAGTGGAAGGTCCTGAGATCGATTATCATCCTCTGCACTGAACATATTGTTGTTCTTGTGTGTCCCTCTACTAGGGTTGACAGATTTTTGCTAGGGCAAACCGGGACAAGAAAATGATATTTAAGTATCAAATTTAGATTTCAATTTTTACGACACATAAAATAAATTCCTTTCACATATTTCAAAAAAGAAAACAGCAACATTACTAATTTAATTTTTTTTAAAAAGACAAGCAAAAGTTAAAAGTTTACTTATATTTGCAATAGGATTTTGCATCCTTCATTGACACTGTCTTTTCGGCATGTTTAGAATTTTAACACTGTAAATTAAATTTAATATATAAGCACATTTCAGAATCACGAAGCAAACAAATCCCTGCATTTACACTTACACTCTCACAATGACGCAATGACGTACGAATTCAAAAATCAAAAAAGTTAAAATCCGGGACAATCGTATGATCCGAAGTGATCGTTCGGGACACCGTGTCTAACATCTAAAAAAACGGGACAATCCCGGAAAACCGGGACGTCTGGAAACCCTACACTCTACGGGCGACCGTTGCACAGTTGTATTCTGTAGTTTGTTAGTCAAGGGGAGATTTCCAAACATATCTTTAAATAAAACATTACTTTTCTCAGATTACAATTGGGTCTGTTCAAATATCACTGACTTCTCTGGGTGCTATGCTCGAGGGACTTACCTCCCTCACCCTCGAAACTTAGGGAGGGGGTAGTAATAGACTGAGAGCTAGCTCCCGCTTGATTTAACCGGAAAGATCTAATTCAGTTAACTATCTTATTTTATAGTTTCGCCCATGATAAATTAAAATCTGTTGGTCTGGCAGTTCAAAGTGTCCGGACTTAAAAATGGCGGCCATTCAAATTAATCAATATTTGACTTTAATTTAACCGGAAAAATCTACTTTTGAATCATGGCTGATTTCTTAGATCATTTATCCCTAAACAAATTTAGTTTAGTCTGTCATTTGAAATCGGTCAGTAAATGGCTAGAAAAAATTTACATCAATTCAACCGGAACGATCTAATTTTAGTTTTGGCACCAAATTGCAGCTTACTGCAGGCCTTTCATGAATATTTCGGTATGGCAGTCCAAAGCAGCTGGATTTGGGGTGCCAGACTTATTTAAGAAGACAAATTTGTAATATTTAGGTGAAGCTTATTCGAAAAAATATACTTTTCTTTCATGAGTAATTTTCTTATCTTTTGCTTCCCAAACATAAATAATCCGGTTTGGCATTCGAAACTGGCCAGAAAATGTTTGCCTGACCTACCCAAATTTGGGAAAGATTTATGACAATTTAACTGAAACTAATTTTGATTTTTGCACTAATTTGCTGCTGACTGCAGGTTTATCACTATTAAATCAATCTGGCAGACCAGAAAAGAGAAGAAGATTGTTTTAAAGTGACGCGCATAGCATCGAACCATACAGAAAAAAAACCTAAGTTCACTAGAACTTTAACACCATTGGACTTTTCTAGGAGGTTCTTAGTCCCTCAATCTTTAACCCAATCTTGCCACCGCAATTTACTTTGGATGATATCTATAGCCATTGATCTTCCTGACACTCCAATGTGGATTGGATTCAATGCTATAATGGTTGATGATCCGACCCCTCTACAAACAGTGTTTTATTTACTTCCATTTAATCACTCACCTACATCTTCATCAGTTGTATATGAGACAATGAACAGAGCAAAACAAATTGCTTCAGAGTGTAAACAACAAAACATTCTTGTCACGTATAATTTGGCTATTGCTAAAGTCACATTTCAAATTCAAAGCAGTGAATCACCAACATTTGATAATTTGTTCATTCAGATTGGAGACTTCCATTCAATGACGGCCTTTTTTTCATGCTATAGGTAAATTTATAGAAGACTGTGGCCTTACAGATGTCATGGTTTATGCAGATATCTTGGCTAGTAGATCCATAAACGGCTTTTTAATGGGAGAACATTTCAATAGATGTAAACTCACTCATTCCATTACATCCTTAGCACTGAAGATATTACATTTCCAGAGTTTTCTGTATTCAACTGATATCTCAACTAGCACTAAAATCGTTGAGCAACTTGAGGCCATAGGCAAATCGCGAAGAAATGAAATCGACGTGTCAGCTGGGCTGAAAGATTTTCTAAAGAATTACACAACATACTGCGATGATACACTTGCTGGACGACACGGAAAAACACCACAAATTTACTTCATTTATATTAAATTAGTGGGATGCTTTTTTATTTTTAGTAGAAGCATAAGCGAAGGTGACCATGATTTGTATACGTACAGTACATACTTCCAAAATTGACCAACCTTTTTTTTTCGCACCAAACCAACCAAATTATGCAAGATGGTTAGTCAAGTATCACGAGAATCTCATGCAAATCAAGGATATGCATTCTGGTTTGATTCATATCATTCAATCAGGCTGTTTTGCAATCAGAAGAAATCCTCTTGGTTTTTCAAGATAAGCAGTTTATCTTGCACTTGAACAGACTGTGAACGCCGATGCAGCAAAAAAAATTAACTGGAATTTCCCATTTTACAAATTCCATATCAGCCAGAGAAAGGTGGGCTCAATTTCATTCAATAAAAGCGGATATAATTTCATCTACTCTAGAGAGTGCAGGAAATGACGTTGTAGCTCTACTTTCTTTCTACAGAATTACAAAAGACAGGGATGCAGTAAAGAAATTATTAAGTTCAATCAAGAGAAATATTAACCCATTTGATGAGTCTCTAAATAAAAATATGCTGTTCAACCTTACATTTGGGAAAGTGGTCCGCGATGATATTTCCAATTTTTTTACTGAACGTGGAGGCAATCGGAGAGAAAACAAGGAATGAATTTATATCAGAATGTTCTAAAGACAACGAACGTTTTGAGAAAACCATAAAAAAATCTAACTTTTGTTAACGAACAGAAGAAAATCATCCGGAAAGCGACTGATGACAAACTACAGGAGGAAATCAGTAATAAAAATATATTTGCGAGGATGTTAGCCCTATCCTCTGAATACAAAATTAATATCGCCAAAGTGCTAAAGTATCCTTTGACAAAAACGCCCAGGTATTTGAGTCATGCAGATGGGACTTTCAACAAAACTGACAAATCGGCGCTGGTGAATCATTTCGAAAAAAAGATTTCAACAGAGACGCCTGACTTTATTGACTTAGTCGTAATTGATGGCTTCTTTCTACTTCATACTATTAGAGAGGTGCCTAGAACTATGGGTCAATTTTTCATAAATTTCTTCAGATTATGACGAAATATAAAGCTAAGCATATTCATTTGGTATTCGACCAATACTTCAAACCAAGCATCAAGGACGCAGCAAGGCAACGGTGAGTGCAACATCTAGATCATCAAGTTTATGCCATATATGGACCTGACCAAGTCAAGCCAAAGAATTTTATGAATTGCCTAAAGAGTGATGAATTTAAAGTAAATTTCGTTAAGTTTATTATCAACCAATGGCAAGAGCCTGAATTTTTCAGAAACAAGCGTCGTTGTGAATGACGGAAATTTATCTTACCAGTTCACCAATGAACATAATATCACCTCCCGAGCTATTCTCGATGATTATTCATGCATTTACGAAGAAGCGGTTACAAGAAGACTTTATATTATATCAACATTTCTGTATCCAAAAAATATTGTAATACGCTGCAATGACACTGATATGCTCATCATTTTACTCGGGAACCTTCACAAAATCCCTGCACAGACCAAAATTTGGCTGGAGTTTGGATTTTTTTTAACAACACTCTTAGTTTCTTAGACATTAATATATTGTTCAATGAACTTGGTAAGGATGTATGTCTTGCCTTGCCTGGTTTGCATGCGTTTACGGGATGTGATACGACATCATGTTTATTCAAAAAAGGAAAACAAAAATAATTCCTACAATATTTCTGAACTTTTTATAAGGAACCTGAACCAGATTCTGTTCCCACGACTACAGCAGCAAAATTTGTTTGCTCTATGTACAACCTCAGATGCCAAACAGTAAATGAAGAAAGGTACAGGAAATTCGAGATGGCTTACAAACCAAGAAAACTAAATGAGCCTCTTTGCCGCTTTTGATTCACTATCAATTCCTCCTTGCCAATCATCACTTCTACCGCACATAAAAAGGAGTATCTTTCAAACACACCTCTGGATGAACGTCGAAAAATCTGATCCGATGTCACCCTTAAATCCAGCAGACTTTGGCTGGAAGATCGGGCCTACTGGGATCTACGAACCTATCTGGTTTGATGGAGAGGTTGCTCCACCTGTTCTTATCGACTCAATTGCTGACGATGAACCATCAGTTATGTTTATTACATGCACTTTATAAATTGTCCAATGACCTAGCTAAGTCGGTAGTGTGCCTGCCTGCTGAGCTAGGGTCCCGGCCTCAATTCCCAGTATGGTCGAAAAATTTATCATTTGTGAAATGTGGGTTTTCCCTTTCTTAGTGATGAATTAACGGCTAGGAGTTGGGTGTTGTGTCTGTTTTATACATAAGTTAGTGTAATTAGTAAATAAACGTAGCCTCGAACGGGTAGTACGAGGCATTTCTAAATAATGTTATGAATTATATTATAAATATAGAATTATAAATATAACATGAAGGGTAATATGTTTTAGACGAAGAAAATGATGATGCAGCATACACATAGGAAGATGACTGATGACTAACTAAATAATACTTGTAATAGAACTCAGCTTGACAAATTACATGTGAGTTGTTTGATAACATGATATGTTGTATATTTTACAAATTATCTTAAACATAACAGATGTAAATTTTTTAATACCAAGATGTATTGCATAATGTTGTGTTGTATAAAGTTGTATTAAAGATGTATTACTACTTTACTACACATTTCGTTTTCTTATGGCTCGCTTGCGGGCTCAGACCATGGAGCTTTTTTTTATATCTCTCTATACTACGGTAAGTTGTAACATATATTGATTTTACGACTGAAAGAAAGAAACAACAGAGGTGACATTTTTAAATCGGCCTGGTACAGAAAATCCAGCCACCTTGGACTGCCAAACTGAACACTTAGTGAAAGAACTGCTGTCAGCAGTAAGTTGATGCAAACATCAAAATTAGTTTCGGTTGAAATATCATAAATTTTTTCCAGATTTGGTTAGGTTAGAGAAACATTTTCCGGCCGGTTTCGAATGCCAAATCGGATTATTTATGTTTGGAAAGTAAAAGATAAGAAAATTACTCATTAAAGGAAAGTATATTTTTTCTGATAAACTTCACCTAAATATTACAAATTTGACTTCTTAAATAGGTCTGGCAGCCCCGAATCCGGCTGCTTTAGACTGACAAACTAAATTATTCACGAAAGCCTTGCAGTAAGCTGTAATTTGGTGCCAAAACTAAAATTAGATCGTTCCGGTTAAATTGATGTCAATTTTTTTCTAACTTTGGGTTGGTCTGGCAGCCATTTTCCGGCCGATTTCAAATGACAGACCAAACTAAATTTGTTTAGGGATAAATAATCTAAGAAACAAGCCATGAATCAAAAGTAGATTTTTCCGGTTAAATTAAAGTCAATTTTTTATTAATTTGAATGGCCGCCATTTTTAAGTCTGCCACTTTGGACTGCCAGACCAACAGATTTTCATTTTTCACTGGAGAAACTATAAAATAGGATATTCAACTGAATTAGATATTTCCGGTTAAATCAAACGGGAGCTAGCTCTTGGACTATAACGTGAAAGCGTGTCATGCGACCATTAACTTGTTGCTACTCGAGGACCCACTATAGACGGAGAGTTGGGTTGTTTGATGTCTGATAACTCCACACACGGCTCACCTCACGCACAAACATATTTTATGTTGGATAAAACATTTTATTACGTTCGCCATCTAACATGCCGTGCTTTGAATGTCTTCTGTTCATTTCAATAAAATGTACATATACAAACAGCTCATAGAACAGGTAGCAGGTAGCGCTGGTTCAATTCCCACTGTGGCTGGAAAATGTATAGTAGCTGAAATTGTTATTTACACCTTTCACAGTAATGAGTTAACGTTCGGGGGACTGGGTGACGTGTCTTTTGTATAGTAGTTAGTTTGTTAGTCATTTGATTATCGCTATGGACAGTGGGTTCAGAAAGTGCACGTGTATTATTGGCTTTTACTTGACTTATTGAAAGAACAAAATATATTAATAAAACTATAATTTTTTTGTTTCACAGTTGCGGTAACAAGATATATTATAGAGCATGAAATACTGTACTAAGAAGAATTATATTCATAATCGTATCTTCTTATAAATGTCCACAAAAATAAATGAATATGTATTATTATTATTATTATTAGCACCGCGTCTTACTACCCATTCGGGTTATACACACTTACGCTAATGTGTGATGGTAGGGTGATTGTGAGATGAAATGGAGGACCTACAGTTTAACGTGGGATCCGAACCACGGTGGAGGCCTGGCATTCCTCACATTCACAAGTTGTGATTAATACACGTCTTGTCAGAGGTGAAGGAAGGGTTTGGCAATCAGATAAATCTGTGCCGGGACCGAGGATTGAACCCTGGACCCCCAGCACAGAAGTCTGACACCTTACCCCTAGACCACCAAGTCACCGACAATGAATATGTAAATTGGTGAAGAGAGCGCAGCCTTATAGAAGCTCTCGTTGCTTGTAAAGTATTTTTAAGTGAACCACAGACACCACTTCCACAAAAAGGAACCACCAAAGGGCTATGTTAATAAGTTCGTGTTTCAATAATATACAAACGGTTAAAAGAAAAACATAATTTAACACAGATTGTTTGTTGTGAAAGTTTTGACTGACAAAAGTAACAACAGCTGAACATATGGTCTTGTCAATCCCCTTCCACCTTCTGTTGTAACATGTGGGTAAGTCAATAAAGCTTTAGACAAGCAGTTCACTTGCTCATTCTTCATGTCACAATATGGGTGGAAGGGTATTGACCTTCTCCAATTCAGAGTGAGGCGCCTGCTGGATATAGGAGGCGGGCTACTTTTCTGTGGGCCACCCTGTAGTTTGACGTATGAATACATGAGAGTATATCTGAGAGTATAGCTTTTGCTAGCTGTCTCTTACCATCACTCTATATAGTGCTCTATGTCCCCTCTCCCCTAACCTTGGCGAGGGTTGTTGCGGAGGGAGGGGTGGGAACTTCACAAACCAGTCACTCTCAGGACACTCAACAAACCAGTCACTCTCAGGACATTCAACAAACTAGTCACTAGCAGGACAGTCAACATACCAGTCACTAGCAGGACATTCAACAAACCAGTCACTAGCAAGACATTCAACAAACCAGTCACTAGCAAGACACTCAACAAACCAGTCACTAGCAAGACACTCAACAAACCAGTCACTAGCAAGACACTCAACAAACCAGTCACTTGCAAGACATTCAACAATCCAGTCACTTCCAGGACAATCAACAAACCAGTCCCTTGCAAGACATTCAACAATCCAGTCACTCGCAGGACATTCAACAAACCAGTCACTCGTAAGACACTCAACAAGCCAGTCACTCGTAGGACACTCAACAAACCAGTCACTCGTAGGACACCCAACAAACCAGTCACTCCCAGGATACTCAACAAACCAGTCACTCGCAGGACATTCAACAAACCAGTCACTCGTAAGACACTCAACAAACCAGTCACTCGTAAGACACTCAACAAACCAGTCACTCGTAGGACATTCAACAAACCAGTCACTCGTAGGACACTCAACAAACCAGTCCCTTGCAAGACACTCAACAAACCAGTCACTCGTAGGACACTCAACAAACCAGTCACTCGTAGGAACGCAACAAACCAGTCACTCGTAGGAACTCAACAAACCAGTCACTCGTAAGACACTCAACAAACCAGTCACTCGTAGGACACTCAACAAACCAGTCACTCGTAGGACACTCAACAAACCAGTCACTCGTAGGACACTCAACAAACCAGTCACTCGTAGGACACTCAACAAACCAGTCACTCGTAGGACACTCAACAAACCAGTCACTCGTAGGACACTCAACAAACCAGTCACTCGTAGGACACTCAACAAACCAGTCACTCCCAGGATACTCAACAAACCAGTCCCTTGCAAAACATTCAACAATCCAGTCACTCCCAGGATACTCAACAAACCAGTCACTCGTAAGACACTCAACAAACCAGTCACTCGTAGGACACTCAACAAACCAGTCACTCGCATCGGTGGTCGAATTATCTCTAAGATGTTGGGCTCACGAAAGACTCTCCACGCAAAATGTGAGTAAATTTCCTCTAAATTATGCATTCTTCATCCTCCTCATCAGTGTAGCTAAAATGCGTGTGACCCGGATGGGTGTCAAGACGTGGAGGGTAAATAAGGGTTTAACAACTTGTAAACGTACAAGTAGAATAAATTAACTTATTCCATATCAAAGCGATCACACTCTTCGGTGGCCGCTTGGTCTGAGGCGTTACTCTCGCAGTAGACTAGACTGCCGATGACGGGGAGCTAGATGCTCGATTCTCGGTCGAGTGTACTGAGGAAGGTTTTTCCTAAATGGTTTTCCACTCTCGCTCCACGCAAATGTGGGTACACTTCCTATAAATATAACCTTCATAATCTCTAAAACCATTAGTGTAATTAGTACATAAGTGTACAATCCGAACGGGTAGTAAGACTCAATGATCAAAAAATATAGAGAAGAAAGTCTAATAAATAAAAGTAGCAGAAAAAATATACCTTTAATACGATTTTATAAAAGTTTTCTAGGAGTGGTACAGGTGGATAAAGCAGGTTGTTGTTGTTTGTAAAGTTTTATTCCCACCAGCTCCAGATAAAGAGAATTTTACTCGCTAAATAGAGCCAGAACATTTCACTCCATTTACACAAAGAGAGGAAAACTCTACTGGCAGACCAATCAAATCAACAGTGGAGTATGCAATACATTATGACCCACTTCTGTGGACGCGCGGTCTAAGGCGTCACTCTCGAAATAACTGCATTAACGATAACAGTGAGATCAGAGTTCGAATCCTGGTTGGGTGTTTTTACTTGGATAGTTTCATACTCTCCCTCCACGAAAATGAAGGTGCACTTCCCCTAAATTCTTCCTTCCTCATCTCTAATAAATCAGTGTAAATATTCTGGTGGAGTGAGAAGCTATTAATACGTGGTGTACGCAAGACTTGAATGATTGTGAGTGTGTAAATAACGCTTAGTAGAATATGAAGATACGGAGCGGCTGGGAGGCTGGCTCGTCTTTAAAACACCATCTTCGTCCTGGAAACTATGATGTGTTATTTTGAGCGCCAAATTTTTATTTCAGCCTCTTTATATATATATTACAGAAAAAAAATTTAGTGAGTAAACATTCTCCACCTCCAGATTAAGGTGAATATTAACTTTTTATATACACCCCGAACGCCTGTCTGTCTGTCCTATTGTTGTCTGTTCTACTGTATGCCTGTCTGTACTACTGTATGTCTTCTGTCCTACTGTCTATGTACTACTGTATGTCTATCTGTACTACTGTCAGTATGTAGTACTGTCTGAATGTACTATTGTCTGCCTGTACTACCGTCTATCTGTTTGTCCTACTGTCTGTCTGTCCTACTGTATCTGACTGTCTACTGTATGTCTGTCTGCCCTATTATTATTATTATTATATTATTATTATTAGCACCGCGTCTACTACCCGTTCGGGTTATACGCACTTACGCTAATGTGCAATGGTAGGGTGATTGTGAGATAATGAAGGACCTACAGTTTAACGTGGAATCCGAACCACGGTGGAGGCCTGGCATTCCTCACATTCACAAGTCGTGATTAATACACGTCTTGTCAGAGTGAAGGTCTGTCCTACTGTATGTCTGTCTGTCCTACTGTATGTCTGTCTGTCCTACTGTATGTCTGTCTGTCCTACTGTTATGTCTGTCTGTCCTACTGTATGTCTGTCTGTCCTACTGTATGTCTGTCTGTCCTTACTGGTCTACTGTAGTCTGCACTACTGTCTGTCTGTCTGGGGCCACAGCCCAAACTTTTTTTTATGTATTTAATTCAATCTTTATAGTTAGATGAAAGATGAAAAAGGAATTTTTATTCTAGCCCTAAAATTAAGGGTATTTTACTGATGACTGATTTTTTTTTTAGTTTATAAAATGTCTTCAACAATTTTGTTTAAAATGAATATCTGTGCAGTGTTTTTTACATCACAAATGGCACTTTTTTTTAGAAAAGTTAATTTAATGTTAGTTTATTGATGATTGATAAATTTGTTCCGAACTACGATCAATATAAATACTGTATGATAAAGTATTTACGATTGTGTAGTAACGTTTGTTTATTTATTTCTCGTCCCGTTATAGGTTCTGCTATACATCTATCGCTTTGTTTGCAATGTCCCCGCACCCCCTTCCCTTGTCCTTAATGCCGACACAGTCAACGTCATGTCCTGGTTGTCATTAATCTTTTGTCAACCGTAAACTCAAGATAAACAAACCCGACAAAGAGAGACAAATACCTGTGAGGGTTTAAACGCACACTTTCTAAACACAGGTCTATGTTGACACATGACTTACAAACTAAACACACCTCGAACATCCTAACACCAGGACACACCTTCACAGGCTCTCCCATCTAACCACTCGACCACGGAGGTTGCACAACTTTCACCTAAGCTGAATGCGCTTGTGACCACATCCGTCTAAGCTGCACTTATTAATCGATATTTAAAAATAATAATAATTAGGTGTAGAGATATCGTGGAAGAAGTCCTCAAGATGGAAGGATGCCAAACATTCGGGAGTTGAAGGAGGCGGAAGAAATGACTGACAGATTGGGCTGGAGGAGGCTACCAGTCCCGCTGACAAGTGCAAACCTACTGTAACTAGAAGAAGAAGAATTAATTAATGTGTTCATAGTAACAAATTTTTCTCTCTGACGAGTCACGACTTGATATGTCTAACAGATTAACTATAACGGCGACACGCTATTTTCTCGTTAATTTGAGAGCTAGAATTCGATTTATTTTCCTAAAAAATATATATCGGGTGCAGGCCCGGATTAAGGCATGTGCCAAGTGTGTCATGCACAAGGGCCTCAGAGGCTAGGGGCCCCCAACCACCTGGCAAATACATCACTTTGACTTGTAATATTTATTTTGTGATAATATTATACAGGATGATCCAAAAGTCAAGCAACCCAAATAAAAAACTTATATTTGTGTCACATAATATATGCATCTAATGTAAACCATGTAAACCAAATAATAAACCATAAGGAAATCACAGAAGGTGTTTAAAGTGTGATCCTCCTTCTCTGTAACACATATTCACTCGTTTAACCATATTTCTAGACACACGATGAATCATTGCCTGGGGTATGGCTGCAATGCAACTCTCAATATTGGTTTTCAGTTCAGCCAAGGTTCAAGGGTTGTTTGCACACACTGTCTGTTTTAAGTATTCCCCTAGAAAAAAATCAGGTGGCGTTAGCTCTGGGGAACGAGGTGGCCACAAAACCTTAGAAATCACACGATCACCAAAAAACTCAGCTAGCAGTGTCATGGTGGAACTGGCTGAGTGTGCAGTGGCTCCAGCTTGCTGAAACCAGCAATTACTTTGTTTCCTCCAGTATTGTCATGGTGGAACTGGCTGAGTGTGCAGTGGCTCCAGCTTGCTGAAACCAGCAATTACTTTGTTTCCTCCAGTATTGTCATGGTGGAACTGGCTGAGTGTGCAGTGGCTCCAGCTTGCTGAAACCAGCAATTACTTTGTTTCCTCCAGTATTGTCATGGTGTAACTGGTTGTGTGTGCAGTGGCTCCAGCTTGCTGAAACCAGCAATTACTTTGTTTCCTCCAGTATTGTCATGGTGGAACTGGCTGAGTGTGCAGTGGCTCCAGCTTGCTGAAACCAGCAATTACTTTGTTTCCTCCAGTATTGTCATGGTGTAACTGGTTGTGTGTGCAGTGGCTCCAGCTTGCTGAAACCAGCAATTACTTTGTTTCCTCCAGTATTGTCATGGTGGAACTGGCTGTGTGTACAGTGGCTCCATCTTGCTGAAACCAGCAATTACGTTATGTTTCCTCCAGTATTGTCATGGTGAAACTGGCTGTGTGTGCAGTGGATCCATCTTGCTGAAACCAGCAATTACTTTATGTTTCCTCCAGTATTGTCATGGTGAAACTGGCTGTGTGTGCAGTGGCTCCATCTTGCTGAAACCAGCAATCACGTTCTGTTTCCTCCAGTAATGCAATAAATTGCATAACACATTCGTGGTAACGTTCAGCATTAACAGTTTCTCTAAAGAAAAGAGGACCCATCACTCTGAGATGTGAAATTGCACACCACACTCCAATATTCTGACTGTGTAAAGGCACCTCATGGAAAACTTGTGGATTTTCAGAGCTCCAAAACCTACTGTTCTGTTTACATAACCACTTAAATGAACCATGCTATGGTATTAAAATAATGTTCCAAAATGAATTCACGCTCTGCTCATGTGGAACTCATCTTACACTTTCAAATGCTGTAACTCAACTGGCTAGACCTAGTATATGTTTCAAGGTCACACGGTCTGCATAACGCCCGGCCAACATTACAGTGATCCATACATATAAACAACACGTTCAGTTTCCATGTTCTTCTGAGAGAAATATCCTTGGAAAAACAGGGTTGCGCGACTTTTGGATCACTCTGTATTACAATACTTTTTATGTTTTTTTCGTAAAATGTATTCCAAACTAATCTAGAAATTCCCTAATCAAAGGGTGCTGGTAGCCTGGTATTACGTGGAGTCCGACAGTCCGTGCTTGTAAATTAACGCAACCTTTGCTTTTGGCAAACCGGAAATACTACATATCTGCAGACGGTACCGTTGACTTTTGACAGAAAAATAAACATTGATTTTTCTATTGACAATAATTTCTGAGGTAAAATAGTAAAATTATTAATATTGAAGAGCTAAATAAATGAGACGTGAGAAAAACGCCCACAAAAAAAGTTTTAAATAATAACATATTTTTACTATATTAATACTATTATTAGTTTATCTGCAGACGTTGGACTACGTAAAATGCAATCACACCGAAATAGTATACGATTATATAATGCCCAGTATTATTATATTACTAGCTATTAATTTACAGTAATATAATTCACTCAGAATATAGTAGAATGTATAGTTTAATAGTTACTATAGTATTAATAATTAATATGTTAATAACAAAACTCACAGTACTCACCATGATTACTAAACATTTGCAAAAATAATTGTCTCTAAATAAAATTATTTAAGTATGATATATGTATACGTAAGATCATAATCATTCATTGGGGAACTAACTTCTAAGGGCTCCAAGTTCTAATTGGCACAGGGCCCCCAAAAGTGTTAATCTGGGCTTGATCGGGTGAGGCATTTAAGTTGAGCCACCAGAATATTCCAAAAATGAAACATTAAAAAAATGGAAACTTCTTTCTTTCTTTTTTTTTGGCGAGGAAAAGTGAGCAGTGCTAGTTATTTTTACTTTCTCGCTATCTTACAGGTAGAGAAAGTATTGCGGTCGTCAAAAAAATCGAGCTCGAGATTTTGATGAATCTTGACTTTTTAAGACCCCCCTCCCCCCACACCCCGAGTCCAAAAAGGTGGTTTTTTAATGTCCATATGTCTGTCTGTCTGTCTGTACCTCAGACTAGAGCCTAAACTATTTTATCGATCGGGCTAAAACTGGGTATCTAGGGTTTTTTATAGGGTTGCCCTGAGGGATTTTTGGAATTGGATATCTAACCCTAAAATTAGGGGTAGTTTACTGAAGGGCAAAAAGAGAGAAAATCAATTTTCTCAAAATCGGCTCGAACGATTTTGATTAAAATGCGTATCCAGGCATTGATTAAGATTATAAATAAAATTGCTATTTTCATTTTCCTATGAAAATGACTTGGGTACTTTACAGAAGCGGAAATATCCGTATCCCCGCAACTATTTTAGACACTAAATAACTTGTCAATGCAAAATTGTAGCACTATTAAAAATTAAAAAAAATTTATTTGAAATAATTTTTTATAAAACCAAAGGTTTCTGAGATATTGGCAAATATATTAATACAATTTTGTGAGCTTTAGTTGTAGAGAGATACTACCTATGTTTTAACGTAATAATTCTCTACTGCCATAGAGTAATTAAATATAAGTAGGTCTTTCAAAAAGTTTATGTTCTTTTTTCTTTAACCTTTTAGGAGAAATGTTTGTGCAACAATTATCTATCTCCTTCATTTTAGATTCAATAGTAAATATTTTTATTTTTTATTGGTCAAAATTTATAAATGAGGAATTTAATAGCAATGCGATGACATGAAGAATTTTAACCAAAAGTCGAAATTTTAATACGAAGTGTTGAGCCTTGTGGACCCAATATTGATCTTTTTATTTGTCCAAACATACAAATGAGAACATAATTCTTTAAAAATAAAATTATAAAATGTAAAACCGTGATTAAAAAAGTTTTACGTAAGTATAATGCAATTTATGCTTGGGTTTGCTAGTGCATATTATTTCTTTTCACATATATTACGAGTTTGGATTGAATATCTCAATTTTTGAAGAATAGAACGAGAAAGTCCCATTTATTTATTTGGTAGAAGTCTTTAAAATATTTCAAGGTCAACTTTTTTTAATAAAATCTCTAAATGTTTGTAAAGTGGTCAGGGTTTTAGGCCCTTAGCTCTAGACCATTTCATTTATATAATTATGTTAGTTTGCCATTGTTTATTTGTTAATTTAATACCACTCTTAAAACCACTAAATTCACTATGGCTGTAATAGGCTTGCAAGTGCCCAATATGTATAATATTCTAAGACATTTAGTAATATTTTATATATCATTTTACAAATACCCCCCTTTTAGTTTATTAGAAATCATGTTAATATAATCAAGATACTGATAGTGCTACCCTTATGATACATTATTGTTTACCAATCGTCTAGGCCTAATTTAATCTTTATATTACTATCAAATGTTTAATCATAAGAAAGTGTGGGGTTTAATGTTATTATAAGTTGTCCAAATCATAACCAAAGTTGTAAGAAATATATATTTTACATTTCAATTCATTAACTTCATTTATTTAGGCCTTTAACTTTTAAATATAGTAGTTTTCATTCTTGTAAAGTCTTTGTTGGAATTTTAGCGTCATCTAAATTTATTACTTTTAACTTTCAATTTAAGCATCGTGCTGACTTATTTTATCTGTACCCGGAAGCTGTGAGATGCACCTATGGCTTGCACGTGTGACTTCACAGTGGAAAGGGGAGGTTTGGCGCGAACGGCTAGCCAATCAGCACATCTGATTTTAGCGTCTGTGTTTGACCCTATGTGGAAGGGAAGCGTCAGACGCAACACACTTGCGGGTTAGCACGCAACTTTCTCAACGTGATAATTAGGAGAAAAATCGTAGAAATTGAATGTATATACTTTGGACTAAATTGGCTTGTAGCTTTTACGTTAAAAAAATTCATAAATGTGCCGAAAACAGTTATTTTCACTTTTTAGGTGTGAATTTTTTTTTGAAAAACAAAAAGTATCCCGTGATAGCGCTTAAAAAGACAAAAAAATAAGCCCTAGTCAATTGAAATAGATTCACAACTTTTTTCAATAAAAAATAAAAGCCACGAAAATTGGCCATTTTTTGACATTTAATAACAAGAGTTATAATTATTGTAGTAACTTGTTTAGGGGCTTAAATTATAGCTCTTGTTGGTGCCTAGCTACAATAAAAATGTCGTGCAAAAATAATCATAAACTTTTTGCGGAAATCGTGAATATGTAAAAACACGTGTTTCCTAAAAACGGCTTGGAAGCGGCCAATAATCGTCATAGAGTGATTGTTCAAAGCGCTATTTGTTTGCGAAGAGTATATCTACAACTCTCATATAATGAAATGTAAGCAGGGTCCGATTTAATACCTAAAAAAGGCACGCGTCTGAAAACTGGGGTGTTTGTTGCTTCGGGCGCTCGGACGTGCGAGCGGAGAAGTGGCGATGTGGTGGGGGAAGCGGCTTCGAGCGTTTTAAATAATATAATATTTAGCACCGCGTCTTACTACCCGTTCTGGTTATACGCTTAAGTACTAATTACGCTAATGGATTAGGAATTGGGAAGGTTGAATTGAGAGGAAGTGAACCCGCATTTGCGTGGAGGGAGAGTGGAAAACCATTTAGGAAAACCACCCACAGTTCACCCGACCGAGATTCGAACCTCGATCTCCCCGTCCTCGGCAGTCGAGCTCAACACGACTAGCGCGAAAATACCAGTTTTGGGCACATTTATGTTTTTTTTTTAACGTAAAAGCTACAAGCCGATTTAGTCCAAAGCATATACATTCAATTTCTACGATTTTTCTCCTAATTATCACGTTGAGAAAGTGGATGGTAAATTTTTTTTAAACTATTTTACCTGGACTATATAGTAAGAGGTACGAATAGTCACGTTCTTTTCGTGTTGGCCAAAGAGGGCTTATAGATGGGTGGGAGAAAAGGGAGACTATGTGACTAAATGACCACAACATTAACAATTTATCTATCTTCATGTATTAATTATTTTTTCTTTCTTTTCATTATGTAACTAGTGATTTAAAATGTAGTAAAATGTCTATTTACTTTTCTCAAAAATTAAACTTCAGAATCTACTTCATAAATTTCAATTTCTTTAATCGGCTATGTTCTCCACCCCCACCATTATTTAATTAACCCCAAGAAGCTATTCACTGAACTCACTGGCTGCCGTGGACAATATCTAAAGTCAAGATACTAGAGAAGGGTTAGGAATGTCACCCAACAGTGGGGCCGATGGTTTGATATCCGACTGGTTAGATTTGGCAATCAACGTGTGGGGCCGATGGTTCGATGGTTGACTGGTTAGATGTTGTAACGGAATTTCATTCTAAAAAAACTGTTGCCCACAACTTTTTTTAACATCAATTTTTCCAAACGATTTTTATTCAAGATTTTCTTATTACATTATGTTATTTAATATGACGTTAAATTTAATATTATTTATAAAATTACTTTAGTAAATGTTCAAAATCATGTTCAATAATCTCGATAAAGTTTTTTCAATTCGCTTGGTAAAAGATTGGACGAGCACGCAGTAAAGTCTCTATATTATTTGTGCAAGTATTTCTAATGGGCTTCTTCATGTTTCTGGAGCGGCTGGCAGTGGTTGATGCACTTTATCTTTAAGGTAACCTCAATAGTCAATATACAAATACAGAAATGGATGTGATGAGAAATTTTGAACATTTATTAAAGTAATTTTATAAATAGTATTGCTGTTAACGTCATACATTACAGGTTAAAATTGCTTCAAAAATTGATGTCAAATAAACAAAGTTTCGGGAAAATGTTGTTTGTTTATTTATGTAGAGTAAAATTCCGTCAAAATAATAATAGGTTCTCACTAAAAAAAATTGACCTTAAAATATTCTTGAAGACGTTTACCAAATATAAAATCTTTCCTCTTCAAAAAAACAATAATTTTGTTCAAAACAATTTTTCCAAAAAAATATTTGATTTCGAGATATTCTGGTGTGTCAACTTTAATGCCTCACCCTGTATAACTATATTTGAGGCTTATTGTCACGGGTGGTGAGATTTCTTTGTCCCCAAAGGTAAATTTAAAGTTAGTGCTGCTAGGTACGAACTACCAGCGCTAGTTCAGTTTAACGAGTGGTGGCATTTTGTGGTTTCATTTTGGCTTTCGATCGCTCCCAGCCAGGAGTAGGTATGGATGAATAATAACAAACAAATGAACCAATGAAACTAACAAATGATGACATAACATTCCCGTTGTCTGCTTGTAATGAGTGACATGTTCTCGTTCAGGAGGGGGTAGAGGGGGGGATGTATAGGTTTAAGTGCAGTGTGGAGGGTGTCATTTTGCAAGGGACGAATGATGCATGGTTACGCGGTGAAACAACGAGAACAAGGAAAATAAAATGATAGAGAAAATACTTGATATTCGTTTTAGTAATAATTATGATAGTACTTATCTTTTTACCTTGAGAGATACCAACCTTACTTTGCTTGGTTCCCCTATGGTCTCTGCTGTACGTTGCAATACAAAAATTTCCCCCCTTCCCTCTGTTGTACGTCACAATACATCAATTTTCTCCCCTGCTGTTACAGTACAGTCATTTCCTCCTCTGCTGTACGTAACCATATAGCCATTTCCTCCCCTGTTGTACGTAACAATACAACCATCTTCTCCCCTGATGTACATCAGAATACAGCCACTTCCTCCCCTTCTGTACGTAACAATACAACCATCTTCTCCCTTGCAGTACGTCAGAATACAGCCACTTTTTCCCCTGCTGTACGTAACAATACAACCATCTTCTCCCTTGCTGTACTTCAGAATACAGCCACTTTCTCCTCTGATGTACGTCACAGTATAGCCACTCTCTCCCTTGGTGTACGTAACAATAAAGCCATTTCCTTCCCTACTGTAAGGTAAAATACAGACACCCTCTCCCCTGATGTACGTCAGAATACAACCATTTCCTCCCCTGCTGTATGTCAGAATACAGACACTTTCTACCCTGGTGTACGTAACAATACAACCATCTTCTCCCTTGATGTACTTCAGAATACAGCCACTTTCTCCTCTGCTGTACATCACAATATATTCACTCTCTCCCCTGCTGTATGTCACAATACAGCCATTTTATCCCCTGACGTACGTCAGAATACAACCATTTTCTCCCCTGCTGTATGCCACAATACAACCATTTCCTGCCCTGCTGTACGTCACAATACAGCCATTTCCTCCCCTGCTATACGGCAGAATAGAGACACTTTCCCTCATGCTGTACGTCACAATACAACCATCTTCTCCCCTGCTGTACGGCAGAATACAGACACTTTCTCCCCTGATTTATTTCAGAATACAACCATCTTATCCCCTGCTGTACGTGGCTGTATTATGACGTACATCAGAGGTGAAAATTGCTATTTTCTCCCCTGATGTACGTCAGAATACAGCCACTTTCTCCTTTGTTGTACATCACTTCATGTCAAGAAAAGGGCGAGGGTTTAAAACAATTTTCTCCAGATAATCTATTTATTTCTATCTATTTCAATCACCTTATCGATTGTTCCATTCTTTGATTGATTGAAACCATCGTTGGTAACGGTAAACTGCCATTAACAATAATCCATTAGAATAAAATTGAAAAACGACGTCTGGACTAGTATTAACATTCCCTAACCCAGCACAAAGCACCACGCATTTAGAGCGATATGATTGGTCCCTACACCGCACCGTCTCTCTCTCTCTCTTTCCCCTACGCCGCCTTTCTCCTCTCACGCGCTGTGTCACTTTACAGTGCCTTGAACGGTTAATAGTATTAATTATAAAGTATAGTATGATTTTGGTAGGAAGAGCAGTAAAAGTTAGTTACTAAAGTTACTAAAACTATTTTAATATATTCATACATCAATTGATGTTATCTGCAGTTGTTTCTTTTGATAGATATTATCAATATCGATAATAGTAAAATGTTATCACTGTTGACCGCAAAGAAATATGTTTGAATTTTCTCTACCGTTCTTCCAACCAAAATTAGGGTGTATGTATAGTTATTATATGTATAATTTATATATTCGTCGACTACATCTAAATTTTATATATACTATAGTAAAGACTATATACATTATGGTATATATTTATATCTTTAGTGCAAATACTATAGTACCGGTAATATATCATATAATCTTAAAATATATAATTATGTATGTCACTGAACTGCTCCTAAACGGCTGGACCGATTTTGATGAAATTTTTTGTGTGTGTTTGAGTGGGTCCGTGGATAGTTTATATTCACAATTGGACTCTGTAGGTAGCACTGCAATCGGGTTCTATGATTTTTTGGTTTTTTAGGGATTTTTTGGGGGCATCAATAAAATAAAATTAACTGTACCCGGTATACAAATTTGTAAGCAAGATTCGCAATTTTTTTCGATACAGCTTATATTTGTGGAGTTGTGGGCAAAATTCCAAAAAGGAAAAGATGTTTATTTTGTATGTTGTCTTGACAACACTGAATTTGTAATATTTGTGTTACTCACTAATTGGAGTTCATTGTGAATTTGTAATCGTGATGATCACATAGTATTTGTTTTATTATCGAATCAACCATGCCACCCAAACGAAAAGCCAACGTTCGGGCAGGACAACGTCTGTCGGGTCCGCTAGTATATTATAATACCTATAATATGCATTGTATATATGTATCACATATCAAAACACATTAATCATGTTCCCTTTCTGTGCTCTAATAGATATGATACTATGAATGTGCTAAATGTGTTGAGTTTGTAAAGTCACCGGTGATTCTACAAATCCACTGGTTCACTTGGGGAATGTAAAAAATGTATTTACTATTTCACATACTCACCGAACATTTTACGAAACTACTATCAACCCCAGTGAATGTTATTATTATTATTATTATTATTATTAGCACCGCGTCTTACTACCCGTTCGGGTTATACGCACTTACGCTAATGTGTAATGGCAGGGTGATTGTGAGATGAAATGGAGGACCTACAGTTTAACGTGGAATCCGAACCACGGTGGAGGCCTGGCATTCCTCACATTCACAAGTTGTGATTAATACACATCTTGTCAGAGGTGAAGGAAGGGTTTGGCATTCAGATAAATCTGTGATCCCCCAGTGAATGTTAATAGGTCACGTCAAGATTAGATTTGGTTAGGCTAGTTTAGGCAAGTTAGGTTAGTTTAGATAATCTTTGACTAGTTTATTTTAGCTTAGGTTAGGTTATACTAGGTTATTTTAGGTTAGTTTGGATTTATGTTCTATATTTTTATCCATATACACAAGCTAGGCCGTAGTTCGGGGGGGTTGGGAGATTAACCCCCCTCCAAAATTTTATGAGCCAAAAATGTATGGCTTTATTTATAGTTCAAACAATATCAAAATTAAGGTACAAGTACAAATCAGGGGGCTGTGTTACCATAAAAAGGACTTTAGAGAGCTTCTAGAGGTGTTTAATATTTAGAATTTGCCCAAGCCTTCGGCAGCTAGGGGGCTATGTTGCCATAAAAAAAACACTTCAGATAGCTTCTAGAACTGTTTAGAATTTAGAATTTTTTTTCTAGTCTCCGGCAATTGGGGGATGGGCCCACCAAACTCCCCCGAAATTGGCTGGCTACGGTTTTATACACAAGATTTTTTTTTTAAATCACCGGTAAGTGTAGATAATACAGTTCATGTTTCATACGTTCACCAAATTGCATTGGAAAATTAATAAAATAATTGGTAAATTTAGATAAATCCTATAATTTGTTAAATAAACCATCGCTTTCGGTGATTCTATATATTCACTGGTTATTTTACAAAATAATGAATTAAGCACATTCACAGTAATATATATATTTTATAGAACCACGTTTTACTACCCGTTCGGTTTATACGCCTATGCACTAATTACGCTAATGGGTTAGGGATAATGTAGGTGTTATTTAGAGAAAGTGCACTCAAATTTGTGTGGAGAGAGTGGGATAAACCATTTAGAAAAAAATCTACTATCAGTGCACCCTACCGGGATTTAACCCCGATCGCCTCGTCTTCGGCAGTCTTGTTTAACACGAGACTAGCGCATTATACCGTGCAGCTTGTATTCTAATATTGTCTTACTATAATTATATCTTCAGAATTAATTAATGGGAGGAACTCTTGTAATGTTATAAATGCATTTTAAATAATTTGTATGACTACTTATAATGTTTGAACCTTTCTAAAATATATTTAAATGTGCTTTTATTATTCTATAACTATTTGTTATGTTTGAACCTTTCCTTAAAGTGTATTTAAATGTTTATTTATTATTTTGTAACTATCTATTATATTTGAGCATTTACTTAAATAGTATTTAAATGTTTATTTAATTATTTTGTAACTATTTATTATGTTTGAAATATTTCCTAAAATGTATTTAAATTGTTATTTTTTTATTTTTTGTAACTATTTATTATGTTTGAAACTTTTCTTATTGTGTATTTAAAGGTTTTTTAAATTATTTTGTAACTGCTTATAATGTTTGAACCTAATTTGCGTAGCTACATATAGTATTTAAACCTTCCTTTAAAATATTGTATATTGTTGTTTAAGCCTTTCTTTGAATTGATTATATGGTATTTAACTATTTTAATTTAATAATACTTTTTAATAATAAATATAATAGATCATGACACGTCATCATCTTATTAATAAAATACTCCGAGTGACCATAGATGCATTTTATATTCATTCTCACTTTCACCTGAAATCCTCGCCTCATAGTATGTATCTGAAATTGAGTATTTTCTAGTATATATGTTTCGCTGGAAAAAAGTAATTTACCTAACTTCAATGCGAGCGAAGCCGAGAGCAAACTCAGAGTTAGTATATAATGTGCAGCAACACTTATGCCTTTGTTGCGCTTGGTAATTGACCGCTGTTTGAAGACCGCCCAAAGACCTAGAGCCAATCATATCGCTCTAAATGCGTGGTTTCTGTACTGGGTTAGGGGGCGGCCAGACTGAGCGAGCGAGCGAGAGACTAAAATATAAAATAGAACACATTGGTTGTAATGAGAGGTGACCAGACTGGAGCGCGCGAGCGAGCGACTGAGCGCGCACGCTTGAAAGATAGAACTGGTTCTATTTTTCAAGCGCACGCGCTCGACCCGGTTAAGTATAGTTTATAGGCTCTAGGCAATATTATTATATGTTGCTTCATCGAGTGCTAGGAAAACTTCTCATTTTGACATTTTTATTACTATCGATAGGTTTAGCACACTTTCTGGGAATTGAAAAATGACACCTGGACACGGGAATCGAACCTGGTACCTTTGGCTTAGCACGCCAATGCTCTAACCACTGAGCTATACAGGATTCGTTCCGTGCCCAGGGTCATTATTCACTCATATTTTAAGGCAGAACCTATGATGGAGTGCGGAAATCGACGGCTACAAGTATGTGATTATATTAATATCACGAGCTATCTATCAGATAACGCAGCAATCTTCGACTCGGTAGTTGGACTATTGCAGCCAAAGGTCCCGGGTTCGATTTACCATGTCAAGGTGTCATTTTTCAATTTTCAGAATATGATAGCTAGATTGAGTAATCCTCACTAAAAGCATAAATAATGGCTTTGATTATTTATTATTATTATTATTATTATTATTATTATTATTATTATTATTATTAGCACCACGTCTTACTACCCGATTTCGGGTTATACGTACTTACGCTAATTTGAATGGTAGGGTGATTGTGAGATGAAATGGAGGAGCTACAGTTTAACGTGGAATCCGAACCTCTGTGGAGGCCTGGCATTCCACACATTCACAAGTTGTGATTAATACACGTCTTGTCAGAGGTGAAGGAAGGGTTTGGCAATCAGATAAATCTGTGCCGGGACCAAGGATTGAACCCCGGACCCTCAGCACAGAAGTCAGACACCTTACCCCTAGACCACAGGTCACCGTTTGACTATTCAACTCTTATTATTAGCACACTTGCTATTAACGGCCTAATTTAATTGTTAAGATCATAAACCATACTTATATATGTTATATATATATATATATATATAAAACTGATATGTTAAAATACTTCAATATTATCAAAGTAGGACTTTACAAATAAGAATCACCATTAGCGTGGAGAGAGGAGGAGAAAACCAAAACAATAAATCACTTGATAAAACCACCCTCAGTTCACTCAGCCAATATTCGGAGCCTCCTCGTCAACAAATTACGAGAGGTATCAGCTAATCACGCGCTCGCTCGCACGCTTGTCAGTCTGGCCGAACCCTTAGGGTTAGATAGAACCAGTTCTATCTTTCAAGCGTGCGCGCTCTAGTCTGGACACCTCTCATTACAACCCATGTGTTCTATTTTATATTTTAGTCGCTCGCTCGCTCAATCTGGCCGCCCCCTTAGGGAATGTTAATACGCCGTCTGCACACGTTATTCTAGCCGGGAGCCAAAGGTTCTTGACTCGATTCCCATATGCAGGTAATTTTCCAACTTCATTGAAACTCTTTAACATGTTTTACTTTGAATTAATCTATGTTCGTTTTCATTTCTATAAAATAACAATCATATAATGGATATTAATACTGTATTTATAAATTGGGGGGAGGGGGGAGCTTTACAATGCAAGTCACAATTTCTAAAATATCACATCTTGCTACTGGCAGCTTCATCTGGAATAGTTAGATAACTGTTAACTAATTCAACAAAAGATTGGCATTAGACCTTAGTATTAAATTTAATTTGTGTTTTTCACTTTCTTGTAGAAAGAGTGCGACGGCCTATCAATCGGTTTTCTTCTCGTTTTGAGCAACAAATGAACTCACAGTTGCAGCACAAAAATTATCTAAACCATCTGAATCCAGTTTTTGTAGCCACAAACTTTTAAATATATTTATAAAAGACTGCGTCAAAACTTTGATAACATATTTTGAAAAATATTTTTTTATTTTTTCTGAAAGAAGTCCGAGAGTGTAATACTGGCGTGATCACTCTAGCGGTGTGAATGTGGTTCAGGGAACTTGCCACAGACTGCGCTGCTGCAGTCACTCTACCGTGAGGAATAATCACATTAAGGCGAGATCTGTCCCAATGTTTTCATAATCGGCAGAGCGGCCGCCGCTTTGTTTCTCGCTGGGAGGCTGGGGATTAAATCGGCGTAAGGGACATTTATAATATAGTATTGTGGGTTTTACAGGAGCTTAGCCTACCCCTGCACCTACTAGAGGTGTTATTATTTCTGTACAGTATGAAAGCTCTGAGGACAGTTTACCTACCCCTGCACCTACTAGAGGTGTTATTATTTCTGTACAGTATGAAAGCTCTGAGGACAGTTTACCTACCCCTTCACCTACTAGAGGTGTTATTATTTATGTACAGTATGAAAGCTCTGAGGACAGTTTACCTACCCCTGCACCTACTAGAGGTGTTATTATTTCTGTACAGTATGAAAGCTCTGAGGAATAATCACATTAAGGGATTATTCTGTCCCAGTTATAATCTGAGAGCGACCGCCCGCTTTACCTCGCTGGGTGATTCTGGTAATATGAAACGCGCATAAGGACATTTATATATACTAATTTATTATTTTCTTAGCAGCGTATACACCGTAGGAGTTTACTACCACTTACCTAATGTGTATGTATTATTGTGAGTATGAAAGTGAGGACTACAGTTTACCTAACCGTCACCTACTGGAGGTGGATTTCCTGACATTAGAAAGTTGAGGGAAATTAATACACCTTCTCAGAGGTGTTAGTGAAGTTTCAATCAGTATAAACGTCCGAGGACCCAGATTGAACCCCGACCACTAGAGGTTATATTCTGACAGTTAACCCATTACCCCAGGTGCACCTTATAAGTGTTATTATTTATTACAGGAGCTTAAGCCTACCCTGCACCTACTAGAGGTGTTATTATTTCAGTACAGTATGAAAGCTCTGAGGAAAGCTTACATACCCCTGCACCTACTAGAGGTGTTATTATTTCTGTACATATGAAAGCTCTGAGGAAAGCTTACCTACCCCTGCACCTACTAGAGGTGTTATTATTTATGTACAGTATGAAAGCTCTGAGGGACAGTTTATACCCACACCCGACGATTATTTCGACCCGTGAAAGCTCGTGAGAGTTTACCTACTCACTATAAGTGTTCTGTCGTAGAAGTTTGAGGCGTCTCCCCTTTCCCCAAATTTAATCGGTTTCGGTTGGAATAATACCTGCCTACTTGTTTCAATTATGTAGGACAAGGGAGTTTACCCTCCTACCTCCCACTAGGGTCCAGTATGAAAGTCGAGGCATTAACCTACCACGATCTGGGTGAAGTCCTTGTGTTGAACCACATTTTAAGCCGATTAGATTAGCGTCTATCTAAATTAAGGTCGTTGAAGTAAAGTGCTTTGTTAAAGTTTGTTATGGAAAGTCGAGGTATTGTTGTATGTTAATTAACCCCATAGTAATTTTAGAAAGCGTGAAGTGAAATGAAATAAATGTTATAAGTGCTCCCAGCAATTCAGAATACATATGAACATGTGGGTTAAAGCGTCAGTCTCGTCTTGTTTGGTTTGTCTGTGACAGGGAGATCAAAGTTAGGTGTAACGCTCTACAACCACGTAAATCGTGTACATTTTATAACAACTCTTGCTTTACTCATCTCTATGCTATTAATGTAAATTTGTATAGACCGGATGGGTTGTAAGATGCGCTGCAAGTACAGTCATAGAAAGGACCTTATCTGACATTAGATTTACTTGCATGTGTTCATACGTCAAGTCATGTGACCTACAGATGTTTCTCTTGATAGATATTATCAAAACTATAAATAACAATATATAATATAGTAAAATATTATCAATGTTTGTATTTTATAAAAAGGTCCTTCATATTAAAATTGGGCTATGCAATAAAAATATTCACACTAGTAACTAACACACATAAAAGTAACACACAATCACACTCACATAGTAACAATCACACACATCACACTAGTAACAATCACACACATCACACTAGTAACAATCACAAACATCACACTAGTAATAATCACACACATTACACTAGTAACAATCACACCATTACACTAGTAAACAAACACACACTGTAACAACCACACACACAGGATCAAGGGAAATTGCTAAAGCTTGATTTGAATGTCTTTATATTTAACATCTTATTCATATTCCAAAAAGTCTACATCGGTAGCCGACACTGTCTATTTTATGAAGGTGTTAACCTTAGTTCGTGCGTGGGGAAGAGAGCTTTTTATTACAACCTTCCGTTTGTGTTCAAGGAATATAATACCTACATGTTGTTTCTGACGTCAGGATGAATTACGTTTTAAATTCCAAGTAAAAAAAAAACACGAACATAGCAGCACTCAACGTAATTTTTATACTCATATGAAAGATTCACATTATGTCTTACTACCCGTCTTGGGTATCCGTATATTTACACAAATGGGGTGTAAATGAGAAATATATCATTTAGAGGAAATACACCCACATTTAGGTGAAGGTAAATTGAAAAACCATTAAGAAAAATCACCCTCACCCAGCCGGGATTTGAACCTTTCCATCGCCAACTCAAATAAATCAAGAGGTTAAGCCATAACCTGCTTGACCACCATGATAGGAGTTAATAAAATTAATAACTCTAAATAAAATTTATAAGACTTATTGAATGTTTGTACAATTCATTCCCATGAGCCATTTTTATAACTGCTCATTTGACTAAAATACTAGTTATTTACGTATTTGCGCTATTTAACATGCTCTTTAATAACCGACTGAGACAAGGTGTCAAATAATAATAATAATAATAATATTTAGCACCACGTCTTACTACCCGTTCGGGTTATACGCTTAAGTACTAATTACTCTAATGGATTAGGAATTGGGAGGGTTGGATTTAGAGGAAGTTAACCCGCATTTGCGTGGAGGGAGAGTGTAAAACCATTTAGGAAAAACCACCCCCAGTTCACCCGACCGAGATTCGAACCTCGATCTCCCCGTCCTCGGCGGTCAAGCTCAACACGACTAGCGCGTTAGCCAACTACGCCACCTAGGCGAGTAAGGTGTCAAATAGTAAAATATATATACGTATAGTGCTATCAATATGTACAATCCATTTCTCCTGACCTTTACTGATTACACTATGGCTTTATCTTATAAACTACACCATAGTGGAACCAAGCAAGGTAGCCGTCTTACCTTGACTGATTACACTATGACTAGCTATATTATAAGCTACATCATAGTGGAACCAAGCAAATTAGCAATCTTACCTTGACTGATTACATTATGACTATCTTATAAACTACACCATAGTGGAACCAAGAAAGGTAGTAGTCTTACCTTGACTGATTGCACTATGACTATCTTATAAACTACACCATAGTGGAACCAAGCAGAGTATTAGTCTTACCTTGACTGATTGCACTATGACTATCTTATAAACTACACCATAGGTAGTGGAACCAAACAAGGTAGTAGTCTTACCCTGACTGATTAAGCTATGACTACCTTATAAACTACACCATAGTAGAACCAAGTAGGGTAGTAGTCTTACCTTGACTGATTACACTATGACTATCTTATAAACTACACCATATTGGGACCAAGCAAGGTAGCAGTCTTACCTTGACTGATTACACTATACCTATCTTATAAACTACACCATAGTGGAACCAAGCAAGGTAGCAGTCTTACCTTGACTTATTACACTATGACTATCTTATAAACTACATCATAGTAGAACCAAGCAGGGTAGTAGTCTTACCTTGACTGATTACACTATGACTATCTTATAAACTACACCATATTGGGACCAAGCAAGGTAGCAGTCTTACCTTGACTGATTACACTATGACTATCTTATAAACTACACCATATTGGGACCAAGCAAGGTAGCAGTCTTACCTTGACTGATTACACTATACCTATCTTATAAACTACACCATAGTGGAACCAAGCAGGGTATTAGTCTTACCTTGACTTATTACACTATGACTATCTTAAAAACTACATCATAGTAGAACCAAGCAGGGTAGTAGTCTTACCTTGACTGATTACACTATGACTATCTTATAAACTACACCATATTGGGACCAAGCAAGGTAGCAGTCTTACCTTGACTGATTACACTATGACTATCTTATAAACTACACCATATTGGGACCAAGCAAGGTAGCAGTCTTACCTTGACTGATTACACTTACTATCTTATAAACTACACCATAGTGGAACCAAGCAGGGTATTAGTCTTACCTTGACTTATTACACTATGACTATCTTAAAAACTACATCATAGTAGAACCAAGCAGGGTAGTAGTCTTACCTTGACTGATTACACTATGACTATCTTATAAACTACACCATATTGGGACCAAGCAAGGTAGCAGTCTTACCTTGACTGATTACACTATGACTATCTTATAAACTACACCATATTGGGACCAAGCAAGGTAGCAGTCTTACCTTGACTGATTACACTATGACTATATTATAAACTACACCATAGTGGAACCAAGCAAGGTAGTAGTCTTACCTTGACTAATAACACTATGACTATCTTATAAAATACACCATAGTGGAACCAAGCAAGGTAGTAGTCTTACCTTGACTGATTACACTATGACTATATTATAAACTACACCATAGTGGAACCAAGCAAGGTAGTAGTCTTACCTTGACTAATAACACTATGACTATCTTATAAAATACACCATAGTGGAACCAAGCAAGGTAGTAGTCTTACCTTGACTAATAACACTATGACTATCTTATAAACTACATCATAGTGGAACCAAGCAAGGTAGTAGTCTTACCTTGACTAATAACACTATGACTATCTTATAAACTACACCATAGTGGAACCAAGCAAGGTAGTAGTCTTACCTTGACTAATAACACTATGACTATTTTATAAACTACATCATAGTGGAACCAAGCAAGGTAGCAGTCTTACCTTGACTGATTACACTATGACTATCTTATAAACTACACCATATTGGGACCAAGCAAGGTAGCAGTCTTACCTTGACTGATTACACTATACCTATCTTATAAACTACACCATAGTGGAACCAAGCAGGGTATTAGTCTTACCTTGACTGATTACACTATGACTATCTTATAAACCACACCATAGTGGAACCAAGCAGGGTAGTAGTCTTACCTTGACTAATAACACTATGACTATCTTATAAACTACATCATAGTGGAACCAAGCAAGGTAATCTACCACCTTACAGAGTGAAAAAGTTTACACATTACCTGAATCAAATTAACCTAATATAACAATTAATAAAACGACTGAACGCATGACTCACCTCACGACTACACCTGGCTTGTAAACGTATCATGTTCTGTAACCAGGATCCTGAGACTCGGTGTAAACAATGTATCTCACAGAGACTCGTCTGACGTCACACAACTACTTGTTGTCCCAACCTTGGAGCAGGGTCCCTCGCACCTGGATAACTAGAGTAGTGGCGTGGCGAGACTGTGTGACTAGTGTCGTGACGTCAGGGCGTCTACTTTCTATCAGCGTCCGCGCAACCCTGTGAGGGACGCGCAGGCGTCGGTCCATGGAATAAACAAGCGAGCGCTTATTCTCTCCACCACTTAATCTAGCTCTGCGGTCTATTTACTGCGTTTTTATGTTCTCAAGAGGCGATGTTTATTAGAGGCAGACTAAGGCATCTGTCTCTAAGGTTGGGGGCTAGAATTCTGCTCGTGCTTACAGGGATGTTTTACTCTCATTTCCTTTCCTCTAAACAACCCTCTTTATTCTATCCATTGGATAAAATATTGTAAATAATAGTCTACTGTTGTTTAGTGTACGTATAGAATAAATGAAGAGTCTATATACATATCTTTTGTAAGTTAGTTTACAATAGACTTTTTCTTTGCAGCCCGCCCCCTCCAAAGTGTTGTTATTTAGTTTCCTGACACTTTAAGAAATAAAAATGAAAAATTGAAGACGTCGTATTAGAACTCTTACACTGCTATACATGCTATTTGCACTTTGACCCTATATTATAGTAATATAAGGCTCTATAATAGTTTATCAAATTTATCAGAAATTCCTAAATGCCAGATACCAAAAGGGCTTACAACGTTCCTTAGTGGAGCTGTCCTGCAATAGGATATCAAACAGGGGAGGAGTAAAATACAGATTGTTCCTCAGTTAAATACCATAGTTCTAATCACAAAGATCTATTCTACGATCCTTTAGCAGTTAAATTCTGTTCACCGTAAGAATTGTTTTCTGAAAGGCCTTTTTCCCTACCAGAAATCTATTATATAGTAGGATATTGGTAGGAAAAAAGATCTTTCAGAGAGTAATTCCTACCGTGAATGGAGTTTACCTTTCGTTTCCCGGACATTCAGCTCTTAGTAACCAACTTAAATATGTGGACTACCCAGAGAGGAAAATGTCAACTTTTAAACTATGTTTATAAGACTATATATGTATAGGGTCATAGAAATTAGTTTTGTGTTCATTCCTGTAAACAACAAACTTGTGTACTTTTGAAGGTTTTGTCAGTATTTAACCTAAGCGCATTTCAGCTACTTAGGCACTCCCAATAAGACTAAATATTGGTCCAGCCAGGAATCGAACCGGCGCTCTCGACTAGATGAAAAGTATTTGTGATCTTAAGCAACACAAGTATAGGAGTGGGTAAAAGACATAAGTTTAATTAATAAATGCAAATTTTTATTAAAACTCTGTTTCGTTGATTAGCAAACGCTCGTACGATCAAATATGATGCCAATGATAGCTCATAGTAGCCCATGACTTTCACACGTTAATCACAGACTCTGCCTTCAAATATGAATAAAGTATTGCTTTGAGCAAAGCACAGTCCCTGGAAAGTTCAGTGTTAAAGCATTGATACCCTAAGTATAGAGTCCCATGTTCGATTCCCATGTCCAGGTGTCATTTTTTCAAATTTACTAATTTAAATCATTTGTTGTTTTCTCCCCCTCCCGCCCCTTCATATTATGTCTATATTAATGAATATAAATATATTTACAAGCATAGACGATATACCACTCAAAGTGTAACAGAAGAGACACCAAACAAAATATTCTCAAGTTGTACAGTCCCAATAATATAAACTGAATATGATAGTCTTCAATAAATCTCAACCAAACGAGAGTAAATTGTTTACATACCACACAGAAATATTATTAAAACCACTATAAATATTCTACAAGGGTGATCAAATCACCTTCAGAAAAGAGTTTTTAAAAATTAAATATTTTGAATATTTGTCTATAATGAGCGTTGTGTGATATCTACTGAACGCAGAGGGCAGACATTTTAAAACTAGTTGCCCCTGTGAACCAACATGTGTGCCTAGAAGATGAAATGTTAACATTTAAAGTTACTTCCCACGTACATTCATTAAACTAAAAGCATTTCTCCAGGGTAACTTGCGAAACAACTAGTGTTCTAGGTGACCTGGCGATCTAGAAGTAAGGTGTCGGACTTCTGTGCTGGGGGTCCTGGGTTTAATCCTCGGTCCCAGCACAGATTTATCTGATTTCCAAACCCTTCCTTCAACTCTGACAAGACTTTGTATTAATCACAACTTGTGAATGTGTGGAATGCCAGGCCTCCACCGTGGTTCGGATCCCACGTTAAATTGTAGGTCCTCCATTTAATCTCCCAATCAACCTACCATTACACATTAGCGTAAGTGCGTACAAACCAAACTGGTAGTAAGACGCGGTGATGATGATGATAATATATAATAATAATAATAATAATAATAATAAATAAAAACAAAAAAAATAAACTAGTGTTCTAATAATAATGATTGGTCCACCGAAGCCGCATCACGTACTTAATGGTTTGATTTAAGACCGCGAGGTATCACTAGCAACAAGCTATGTGCTGCCATCTTTCTTCTACTACTACAAGCCTTTGTATGTCAGTTCGAATGTTTGCCGTCAGGCACCTTGATCGCATTGAGGAAATGTTAGATTCATGGCAAAGTCAATAATAATGCAAACTTTCTTCAAACATAATGTGTACAGGAAAAGTAAACAGAAATGGGCACTTGTTTAAAACGATACAAAAATTGTATTTCTTGTTGAAAGGAAGGTGTAATCTTTAAATAACATTGCATTCTTTTAATCATAATATTAAAAATCAATGCCAAAATAATTTAGCATGAATTATTTAGAAATTATATTTAGAATAGATATACCGCGTCAAATATTTATCTAGCGTAAAATGGGCTAGGGGGCGGTGTTTTTATATTTTCCTGCCCTTATCCTGAAGTGTGCGAATAATCAGCCCTTCGGGCGCCACATATTAAATCATAGTTTTTTTGTTAATTATTCTCATATTGCCAGAGCCCTTCGGGGCTGGTGTCTACTTTATGAAATCTTCGTGTTTCTCTAATTTATTTGTGTATATGTTGATGTTGTATTGAAAAATAAATAACCATACAAAAAACAAATCAATCTAAGAAACTCACAGGATAAAATTGATCCATCAATCAACATCTTAGCTCTCCTCAATAAATTTCAAGTAAAACACAATGACAGACCCCGTGAATCAACCTTCAGTGAACGGGAACTCCATTAAATTCCCTACCTATTAGGTTATTGGCTATGCCCGGTAAATGAACTCCAGCCTCTTAGAGCTGGTCACTCCAATACTCTCGAAACAAATCTTAAATATTAGTCATAAGGATATTAGTCATGAGAACGTGCCAACAAGACAACTCTAAACACATTTCGACACTTTGGTCAGAACTGTCTTTAGTAGGAAGGGGGGTAGTATTACCTGTGCAGTCCACCTTTTGCTGCTAACACATACATGTTATAGTCCCATTTCCATAGGAAGAACTTTTATCTGACTCCTAGAAACGTGACTAGAGCTACTTTCAAGTGTGCATACGTCATTCCATATGATCTGGGGCTGTCACTCTTTATATATAATAACAATATTAATACATTAAATGTTATCAATGTTAGCTGTTAGTAAAAAAAATATAGTATTTTCTAAAATGCCATTCTTCCAAAACGCTTCCATATCTTCATAACGAATGTATCGTCTTTGACAGTTAAAATGACGAAATAACTAGCACAGCCGTCAGTGGTGGGTCGTAGTTTGGAGAGCCATGCTCTAGATTTGAGGTCGGTAAACTAGGGCCCGTGGGCTACGTTCTGCACACCGCCACCTATCATTTTGTGTCCCCTGACAGAATAACACAGCCATGACCATTGCTACGATTGCTTTCTCGCCATATAATATATAACTCTGGCAGTGACCACCTGTAGCACTCTCGTCGCGGATCGCACTCAGATTACTAGCCCAACAGTTCCTTTGATTTTGGTGGAATAACAACAGATAGTAAATGAATCGATGATAAATATATTGAGATTATACTTTATATTTATTATAATACAAATCTAGCTTCAAATCTTAACTGTTTTTATTGATAATTTGATGCCTGATATATACGTTATCATAAAATTCAATTAGTTCACGTCTGGCAGACAGAGATATCTATTGCTAACAATCTAAAAGCTGTACGATAAAAATGGCCGATACAGGACATGTTCTTTTCCCTGAAATTGTATAAATATTTGTTACAAGCATATCTGATACAATATTTTGTGTTCATACGACACATATTTAGGTTACACATTCTTTTATGTATTTTTGCACAATAAGTTGTGTTGTGTGCACCGGGCTTCAGTAGAACGTATCAGGTGAATATTTGAGTATTGGTACATATACTTACCAGTAGGTATCAGCATCCTGCCACAAGTGTCACAGTGGAGGGTGGATCATTTGGTTATTAAATCGCATTGAGCTTATTTATATTATTATTATTATCTGATGAGCAATCGCAAATGATTTTAATGACGGGGAAACATTAATTATAATATGTTTTTCAGTCCTCGAGTCTCCTTTATCCGTGATGTCTCTTCACGCTATCTTTATCAGCTCTGCTTGTCTCTTCCGTTACTTGACTTAGCACTAGTTTGTCAGAGGAAGAAATCTTGAAGGTGGTATTGTTGAGTGTGAAACTATCTTTTATGTCTAGTTTGTTTTCTCGACCACGCCTTAATACTCAGCCGGACTACACGCAATTAGGGTAGGGATGAGAAACATAGAACTTGGAGGAAATGTACCTACCTTTATGTGAGGGGAAAATGTGAAACCATCTAAGGAATACCTTCCTCAGTTGGCCAGATTATATTAGCTTGACATTTAGTCTGCGTGCCCACAGATACTCGCTAGAAGGTTGTTCGTAGAGTCGTCCCCTCTCAGCTGAGTGTGTGTGGTATCGACCACACATGATACATATCGCCACCAAAGTGGAAATGTCTCTCACATCGTAATTCGATTTCTAGCCCCGGATGTCTCCGCTCTAACGTGACGTCATAAATAAAACAAAAATGTTACTCTGAATCATCTCCATCAAATGGGCCCACTGTTGGCCTGGGTGCATTTGACTCTCTTGTGCGGTGCTGTGGGAATAGCTTAGTTCCATTCCAGGTCAACACAACAACCAGAACGCAGAACATTAGCTACCTACAAAATAACGTGGGACGTGGTCCCACGGATTAAAACACAAACAATTTCGCACTCTATAAGCACCTAAATTCGGATACATTTCTTTTCAATTGCACCCATTACCATTAGTGAACATATGTAATTATTCTGGAATGGTTGTAAGACTCTGTACACATTATACTAATTTGTCCATATTCTATTAATCTTAATTTTGGTGCATTTCTTTAAAATATCTCCTCATACTAGGGGTTACTGATCCGTAGTTAAATGTTCTGATAAAACATAGAAATGGAATCAATCGAATGTAACTTGGAATAATCTATAATTCACACTATTAGCCCTTGTGAGCTGGAATACTATCTATAGACTTCCCTGCGTGACATGTGAGCTGTGCGGGATAGCTACGTATCACGGCGTGTTATGTAATTGAGGGTAAGGACGAGGAAAGAAGAGTATAGAAAAGTTTACCGAATCTATGTATAGAATGGGAAACCATTATAAATAAACACCTCTGCATGTGACTGTATTCGATCCCATCCTCCCATGGCCAGCGAATCAGTTAAGATGAAACTGAGACCTCATATCCACGTGTGGGTAGCAGAGCTATCAACGCTTGGGATCACATTTTTGTCAAAACAACGTGGAAATCATATTCTGCCTCGGCCGGGCTTCGAAGCTGTGACGCTCCTTGACACTCTCCCACAGCTGAGTGTGTTGAGGTGAGAAGCAGGTCACTGTTTTGTATGAACAGAGTGTATTCCCTTGATCAACCTGTTGCTGTCCTCAGTGAGCAACAGGAGGAACATTTCACAGACAGAACTTACGTAGAAGAAAGTCTCAAAACAGAACACACGACTTACAAGCTAGTCTATCCAGGACAGTGACACCATCACCAGGTTGTTAGCAGACATAACTCTTGCACAAACATTACTACCGATACTTTAGCTCAGTCTTCTAAACTGAAGCGTCCTGGTTCAATTACCTGCATGACAGAAGCATGTATTTTTTGGGGAAATTGGGGTTTCCATTTCACAGAGATGAACTGGGTGTAGTTTCTATTCTAGAATATAGTTAGTTTGTAAGTCGTGTGTCGATGTAATCAGTTTAGAAAGTGCACGTTAACTACCGTTGATAAATAAATAATTAAATGACAACATTGCAATCTCAAATAACATCAAAATTCACCCTCCTAATTTTGTTTATAATTGTGTGTTCAGTACTATAAGTCCCTGACACTAAGAATACACTATAATATTAGTAATATTACTAATAACTAGTACAAAGCTTGATGACAACTGGCGAACTTAACTTGAACTATTACAATGCAACTAATGATTTCAGTATAAGCTGAAAATGAAAATCCCTCGCTCATTTCTTTTAATTCATAAGAGCCTTTAAATAAACTTAAAAAAAATAGAATTGAAAAAAAAAATATTGAAAATTCGGCTTTATTGGGTTCTGTGCTCTCTACTATAAGTGTGCAAAATTTCAGCTTGCTGAGTCATACAGGAGCTTCTGGAGGGTGCGTAAACACACACACACACACACACACAACACACACACACACACCACACACACACACACACACACACACACACACACACTAGGAAACTATTAACACAGATATTCTTTATGGTTCCTTTGTTTTCCAATATGGAAGGGGTTTTAACCACACAGAAAACTCGTAGACGCCATTTTGAAGATGTGAGGTTTCTATTCTTACCGCCATAATTCATCATCTGCTAAATCTAGCGACATCCAAAGGTAAATTATTTACAACCTCGGGATTTCCCAGAAAATTCCTCGTAATTCAAGTAAGCTGCGTCAGGGTACTCAGAGTTGTATAGTCAAGCCACCGGAAATATAGAGCACAGAAGCGTCAGGCGTACAGATGAACATTTCCCGCAGTGACATCTTGCGACCTATTAAGTAGGTGAAGGTGCTGAGTTGGGTGAGACGGCGCCTAGTGACTATTACATGTATACATGAACAAATAAAATAGTGGGTTGAGGGATAAGTAGGAGGACGTAGTTGTTAGCAAATATTAAGCCAACTTTAACATTACTTTAATTACCTTATTAATTAAACACTGGCAATAAAATCCAAACAAATAATGTAAATCAAAGATTGAATCCCAGGAAAAGGAGAGGTATTATATCTGGCTATTTACTTGACTGCTACCTTACTTGGTTCCGCTATGGTGTAGCTTATAAGATAGTCATAGTGTGATCAGTGAAGGTAAGACTGCTACCTTGCTTTGATCCACTATGGTGTAGTTTATAAGATAGGATCTTAGTGTAATCAGTCAAGGTAAGAATGCTACCTTGCTTAGTTCCATCATGGTGTA
The DNA here is from genome assembly GCA_033556935.1 of Timema podura. Taxonomy (NCBI): domain Eukaryota; kingdom Metazoa; phylum Arthropoda; class Insecta; order Phasmatodea; family Timematidae; genus Timema; species Timema podura. The sequence goes on along the minus strand of JAVRXN010000009.1, from coordinate 43,221,173 downwards.
GTTTATAAGATAGAGCCATAGTGTAATTTGTCAAGGTGAGACTGCTACCTTACTTAGTTCCATCATGGTGTAGTTTATAAGATAGGGTCATAGCGTAATTTGTCAAGGTGAGACTGCTACCTTACTTAGTTCCATCATGGTGTAGTTTATAAGATAGGGTCATAGCGTAATTTGTCAAGGTGAGACTGCTACCTTACTTAGTTCCATCATGGAGTAGTTTATAAGATAGGATCCTAGTGTAATCAGTCAAGGTAAGACTGCTACCTTGCTTTGTCCCCCTATAGTGTAGTTTATAAGATAGTCATAGTGTAATCAGTGAAGGTAAGACCTACATATAGTACATAAAATATAAATGGTACGTTTTAAATGCTAGCTCCAACTTTTTTCAAATATTTTGTGGAGAGACGATTGGGAGCATTCATTGATCGCATGAAACGAAGACAAATACTGAATTAGTGAACAGATCACATTATGACATTTTTCAGAACACACGAGAATAGTTTTTATATCGAGTGGAGAAACAGGGTTAGGGATGTACAGAGCACGGATAAAACAGTGTCAGTGATGTACAGAGGACATATAAAACAGTGTCAGTGATGTACAGAGCACGGATAAAACAGTGTCAGTGATGTACAGAGGCCGGATAAAACAGTGTCAGTGATGTACAGAGGACATATAAAACAGTGTTAATGATGTACAGAGCACGGATAAAACAGTGTCAGTGATGTTTAGAGCACGGATAAAACAGTGTCAGTGATGTGCAGAGGACATATAAAACAGTGTTAATGATGTACAGAGCACGGATAAAACAGTGTCAGTGATGTACAGAGGCCGGATAAAACAGTGTCAGTGATGTACAGAGGACATATAAAACAGTGTCAGTGATGTACAGAGCACGGAGAATACACACTTTTATATAAACCGATCGATGCTCGCGAATACACTAATATATCATTTTTTAAATATTATTTCTTCCAAACTGCATGACGCTGAAATAAATTGTTTGTCACCTGCATCGGTAAGTGTTGGACAGATCTAGTGAGAACTGTCTTTATACCATAATATTTACTATATTTTAGACATACTTAATATTGAAGTCTTCAAAATTATGTTTATTCAGATCTATCATCAGCTCCTAGTGAACTCCTAATCATTTTTGTGTTTTAAAACCACGAACAAACAAGGATCCACCTCAGATTGGATTCAAACCAGGATCTCTCTCCTAAATGTTTGGTGAATGAGTCAGTCCCATATCCGCGGTATCCGCGGTGCATTTGACTCTCTGTGCGTATCTTTACAACCATTGAGTTAATGGATGGGTTAAACTTCACAGACATAAACTCTGGTTTCTGTAGGAACCCCCAACATTGAGTTAATGGATGGATTAAATTTCCAGACAGACATAAACTCTGGTTTCTGTAGGAACCCCCAACATTGAGCTAATGGATGGATTAAATTTCCAGACAGACATAAACTCTGGTTTCTGTAGGAACCCCCAACATTGAGCTAATGGATGGATTAAATTTCCAGACAGACATAAACTCTGGTTTCTGTAGGAACCCCCAACATTGAGTTAATGGATGGATTAAATTTCCAGACAGACATAAACTCTGGTTTCTGTAGGAACCCCCAACATTGAGCTAATGGATGGATTAAATTTCCAGACAGACATAAACTCTGGTTTCTGTAGGAACCCCCAACATTGAGCTAATGGATGGATTAAATTTCCAGACAGACATAAACTCTGGTTTCTGTAGGAACCCCCAACATTGAGTTAATGGATGGATTGAACTTCCAGACAGACATAAACTCTGGTTTCTGCAGGAATCCCCAACATTGAGTTAATGGATGGATTAAATTTCCAGACAGACATAAACTCTGATTTCTGAAGGAAACCCCCAACATTGAGTTAATGGATGGATTAAATTTCCAGACAGACATAAACTCTGGTTTCTGCAAGAATCCCCAACATTGAGTTAATGGATGGATTAAATTTCCAGACAGACATAAACTCTGGTTTCTGCAGGAATCCCCAACATTGAGTTAATGGATGGATTAAATTTCCAGACAGACATAAACTCTGATTTCTGTAGGAACCCCCAACATTGAGTTAATGGATGGATTAAATTTCCAGACAGACATAAACTCTGGTTTCTGCAAGAATCCCCAACATTGAATGTCACTAACGTGTTGCTGGCGGTCTAGAAATGTGTATTATTTGATTCATTGAGTTATCCAAAGCTTCCAAGAATAGGCTTACTTCCTTGTGAACTACTCTGTTGTGCATCTTCACACTATTAACTAAACTTTACTCTACATCCATTACTGTTTCCAGTCTGTGGCCTGTGTCACTTTTTATTCCAGCCATATATTTTCCAACACTGGCCTGTTATGCCTGTTGTAGCTTTCTATGTCTTATAATCTAGCTTAAGACTAGGACAGGCACAACATCCAGTCCCCCACCGTTAATTCATCAGTGTGAAAGGGTAAACCAACATTTCATCGATGATACATTTTCAGCCATGCTGGGAATCGAGCTGGCGACCCTTAACTCAGTAGACAGACACGCTACCAACTGAGCTAAAGTGTCGGATTATTAATTAAACTAAGAATGTTAATACATTTATAATATTTTCCCCCGACATTGGGGAAACATTATTTTCCAAGTTTTAACATCGCATACCACCTATAAAATCAGACTGTACAATAGAACACCTCTGAGTAGTTCTTTAGGGTCCATCATTTTGGGGCTAAGATTGTCCAGAGTTTTAACAGATAAATAGTTTCCGACATGTACATTGTGAACGTAACTTAAGTGTCTAAATGGAAGGAAGCAACGCTATACAATTAGATAAGTAAATTTGAGGGGATGAATGAGTATAAGAACGCAGATCATCAGTAACTGACTCATATTCAAATAAATTGAAAAATTACACCGGAAAATGGGAATCTAACCCTGGGTATTTGGTTTAGCGAACCAAAGTTCTACCACTGAGCCATCCATGGATCTTCCCATGACCAGGGTAATTCTTCAATCATATGTGAAGGCTGTGATGGACCGTGAAGATCATCTTGATTCTCTTGGAAGGTACAATGTATTTGTTCTACTGGCATTATATTAAGACACAACCGAGTCACCATTGGTTTTGATATCTACACGTCCATCACAGACTGTGCCTTAAAATACGAGTGAAGAATGACCATGAGCACACGATGATACCTGGATATCTCAATGATAAGAGCATTAGTACGCTAAGCCAAACGTCCCAGTTTTGATTCCCGCGTCCGGATGTCATTTTTTAATTTAGTCCAATAACTTGTTTGGTTTAACCTTTCAAAACCAGCAAGTCTTTATTTGCGTGTAAATTTTAAAAAAATTAGCCGCTTTAAAGTTTCCTAAACTATTTTGAAATATGTGTACATATTTGGCCAATCAATTCGACAGACCAACACTGCGAAACTGCGAAGTACATTGTTAATAAATCACTTGGTAGATGTTAACAGGACCAGGATTTAGGGAGAAAGTTATATTTAATTAGATTTTAATCAAACTCAATACAGTCAATTAAACCATTATGTATTTTGGTCCCATGATCCAAGGGTGTATGTAGTGGGTTTTTTAAAGTAGATGTAATAATACTATTTGGCACTCAAGCGATGAAGAAATAAATGAGCGATAAAAGCATTTAGTATTGTATATCTCGTAGTTATAGTTTTACAGATGCAGGTTTTTACTTAAATTAGTTTTAAAAATGGAATGAACCCAGTTTCGTGTTATATTTAGGGTCAATTATTCTTCCCCCAGTTTTGAGACGTAGGTCTATGTGGACGTATGGGAGCATCTGTCAGCCTCATTGGAATAAACATGACAACATGTTCAGTAATGTTGGATTACTAAGCCCCGCCAACAAAATGTTTGGTAAGGCTACGGGTGCTATCAAACTGGAACAAATCATGTTGGAACATTAAAAAAATTATATATATATATATAAATAAAGTCAAAATACTTCTGTTGATGGTATTTTATTCTAAACTAACCTTGACCTGCCCCACCCCGTCAGCGGAAAAGCAGACTAAACGAGACGGGCGCTTGGCCTGTGTACCCCACCGATGCGGGTCGTTTGAAATAAGTTCCAATGTGTATTATGATGGATTAGTAAAATCTTAGACGTCATCCTCACAATAAACTAGACTGCCGATGAAGGGGAGATCGGAGTTCAAATCCCGGTTGGATGTACTGAGGTATTTTTCCTAAACTGTTTTCTATTATTCCTTCACGAAAATGCGGTTACATACACTTCCTCTAAACTCAATCTTCCCACTAACGTAATTAATACATATGCCACACACTTCAGTGGCCAAATGGTATAAGGCGCTACTCTCGCAATATAGGCCTACTAGACTGCCGATGACAGGGAGATCGGGGTTCGAGTACCAGTCGAATATACTGAAGGTGGTTTTTCCTAGATAGTTTTTCCCTCTCCATCTAAGCAAATGTGGATATACTTCATCTAAAATTTAACCTTCCTCAACCCTAATAATCATCATCGTTATATCCTACACAGTTTCCTGGGTTTGTCTCGAACATAAGTCTCTCCATCTACTCCCTTCCTCCCACCACCTTTCTTCCTCCATTCCTCTCCTCTCCACTCTCTCTTTATCCACCTGTCCCTGGGTCTTCCTCCCACCACCTCCTTTCGAGCATCCTCCTTGGAATCCTTCCCTCTTACATCCTCTCCACATGTCCATACCACCTCAATCTCTTCTTCTCTATCCTCCTTCACTCTCTCTCTCTCACCCTGTTCCTCGTAGCCTGTATCCTACTCCTCTCCCTTTCCTTCATCCCCCAGGTTTCTGAAGCATACTGCAATGTTGGGACATAGCACACCCTGTACATCACTCCTTTGCACTTCTCTGCTCCAGACTACACTTCTGACATTTTTGTTAAAGGCCTCCTCTTACCTCCCTCTCTCCCCAATTTCTCTCGCGTCTCCTCCTCTTTCCTCTACCACACTTCCCCCATCTTTAATACATTAGCTAATTAGTAGATAACTCAAACGGGTAGTAAGACAATAAACTAGGAGAATAGAGTCCTGCACAATCCATACTCGCGCGCGAGGTAAATTACCCGATACATTAGAGAGGGACAGTACCATAGTTACAATAAACCGATTAGTACTATGTTCATTAGGTTGAAAGCCCAATGTCGGGGAGAGGGTGGACTTCACCTTCGACTATGTTTGTCGTGGATGTTAAGCTAACAGTAGACCACAGCATGGTCACGGGGACCAAGGCGTCAGTTTCGTATTGTCTGTTTTACTGATGAGGGGCAGGTCAGAGTCAGAATCCCGGCCGGGTATTATGAGGTGGGAAAAAATAGTTTTTCCTCCCATTGTTATTGCAATCGTGGGTACATCTATTCTCAGTTCGTGTAACGCGGATGAAAACTCACCATCTCTTTGGCACCGTCGACAGCGCCGTCGAAAGCTTCTTGTACCCTTTTGGGTACCGCCTTGAACCCTTCAGCTATCCTCTCCGGTACGCCCTTGAATCCTTCCTTTATCTTCCCGGGTAGCTCCTTGAATCCTTCTTGTATCCTGTGGGGAAGCTCCTGCACCTTCTCTGGGACAGACCGGAAGAAGGATGACAGGCTCCCGTGCTCATGCGAAGTGGATACTTTGTCGGGGGTGGAAATTACATCCTCGGGGGCGGCGTCAATTGTCGAGGGCGGTGAGACTAAGCACATCACCACCAGTAGCGTGGAGACTGTCATGGCCGCCATCTGAGAGACACGAGGAACCATCTAGAGCCAGAGATGACAATCAGAGGCCAGGAGGAGGGTTGAATGTGAAGGAATCGCACCGTCATTTGTCCCCGATGAAATAACTACTCTCGGTGCAGAGGTCTGGGGTCAAACCCAGAGTCTGGAATGTTCTCTCTACCCTAGTAACACTCCTCGTATAAGCCACTGTGGTTGTTGGACGGAGGTGATTGGAACTACATGAAGTCTACTTGCATCAGAAACGAGCGTACTCAGGACCATCCTAGACGGCAGATATTTTTTATAATGTTTTAAATAATTTGTTCACCGCGTCTTAAAGCCTGTTCAGCTTATACGCATATTATAAATTACACGAGTGGGGTAGGGATTATAAAGGCAGAATTTTGAAGAAATGTACCAGAATTTGCGTGGAAGGATAGTGGAAAACCATAAGTAAAAAGCAGTCGTCAGTAGCACCAGCAGAGATTCGAAACTCGATCTTCTACCCGCTAGCAGCATACAAGTCTATTGTGAAACTGGCGTCTTCACCTGTGTGATTACCAGTGTGACTGAGCTGAGAAATACGGCTGTGCGCGAGAGAGACTCTGGTTCGAATCTAGTACTGTACGAAAGCTGGCGCGCTCACGACAGTCCAATAATGCACATAATAACGTTGCTGCAGCGGGGCCTCCGTGGCTAGCTTCTTGTCCGCCCGATGACGTCACAAGTCCCTGGAGAGGATCACCCGACAGCTTCTATCACAACACTAACAAAACACTGTTCGAGAAACACGTGCTCAGTCTCTGCTCTAACCAAATATGTTAGACTCAAACAAGATTCACGGCTTTTTGTATCAAAGAAAAAGTAATTAACTTTCGTAAACTGAACCAGCGTAAATAATAAAAGACTCTTTGAATTACTTTGTATTCGGTTAAAAAAAGTCCATCCAAAAATGAGTTTAGTAAAAATACGATATAAATAAGAATATATTTGAAGTTCATAGTCAACACACATTTCTAAAGTTTTATTAAATTTTAAATGGAATGTAAATATAAAATAGTTTTAAGATGGATAGGAACTGTAATTACTCACAGTATTTTTGTCTTCCAGTCGGGTTGTAGTTCAAACTGGTGTTTTCCCCGCGCTGAACTTTCCGCAAGTGCTTCTGTTACACGATAACTTCAGATTTTATACATTCAGCAGGAAAAAATAATCGAAACATTACAATGCATACCGGCTAAGATGAGAATGGTCGAAATAAGGGTGGATAAACAAAGACCAAGCGATCTATCTATTTATCGGTAGTTTTCTCGTTGTTCTCTTACTACCCCCCCCCCTTAGTGGTTCGCAGAAGACCCGCTCTCGTTGTAAGAAGCGCTGCTATCCACTCTCAAAATAAGTGAGATAAACTCTAGGATGGGTGGGCCAAGGTTCGTACAGATCACAGCATTCTCGCCTGAGTGGCCTTGAAGTTTTAATATATGTATTAAGGCTAGCCAGGCTAAGAACACGCAAAGAAAACAAAACCATTTTGATTGGAATTTATTTGACGAGTCATTCTTACTCTCATCAACTACTACAAAGGATGTCCATTGACCATGGCCCCCCACCCCCATCACGATCAAAGATGGTCCGACCAAGTTTCGAATATTTCTCGAGATTGAGTTGAATTTCAATACAAATTTTTAATTCCTGTTTATTACAAACTGACACGTGATGGTTGTACTCGGCTTATAAACTAACTCTAGAATACACACAACATCCAGCCCCCCCCCCCCTCCTCTCCCTGACGTTAATTCATCACTGTGAAAGAGGAGACCCCAATTTCACAATATTTTATCGCTGTCCTGCTGATTTAATTGAAAAATGACAATCTGCTCGTGAGATCGATTCCAGTCGTGAACATATTATCCTGCATCTTCTCGAAGATGAGTTAAGCTTTATTTAAATGATTTGAGTTAATTGAAGATGAGTTAGTTTTATTGAATTTTAGTTTAGTTAATTGAACATTAGAATATTTTTGACATCCCCTAGAATCTAACCAGAGCTCTACCACATAATGGTAGTCATCCTCAGCTACTTATATCCGGGGATGATAATATCAAACGAAAAAGTAAAAAGCTATTTAATTTTTCCTTCTTCTATTGAAAAATAATTGCGAATGTAACCTTCTGTGAAGTCACACATCCGTAATAATATTATTCTCGTATGTCACCACTTGGAAAATAAGGCAGAGGGTCTCACTGCATACACCTAGATAATTACAATGGTAATTAACGTGTAGAAAATTACATTAATTAAATCCATTTCAATATTAAATTCTTAGTCAAAGAATCTTCTTTGGCCAATAAAAATGAGGGAAAACAGAACATTTTTAAAAATAATTTCTGGACGGAAACTTGCATAAAATCGTTATTGAGGCAAAATCTTTAATGAGTCCAATCCGTTTAGGCTACATCTAAATTGGAGCCATCTTTCGCCCTACCCGACCTGACCCAACCCAACCCGACCAGATTCCCTGGCCCAACCTGACCCGACACGACCCGACCAGACCGGACCAGACTCCCTGGCCCGACCCGACTCGACCCGACCAAACCGGACCAGACTCCCTGGCCCAACCCGACCAAACCGAACCAGACTCCCTGTCCCAACCTGACCCGACCCAACCCGACCCGACCAAACTCCCTGGCCCAACCTGACCCGACCCGACCAGACTCCGTGGACCGACCCAACCCGACCCGACCAGACTCCGTGACCCAACCCGACCAGACCGAACCAGATTCCCTGGCCCAACCTGACCCGACCCGACCCGACCAGACCAGACCCGACCAGACTCCGTAGCCCAACCCAACCTGACCCAACCAGACCGGACCAGACTCCGTGGCCCGACCCGACCCGACCAGACCCGACCAGACCAGACCAGACTCCGTGGCCCGACCCGACCCGACCAGACCCGACCAGACTACTTGACCTGATCCAACCCAACCCGACCCGACCTGATGCAACCCGACTCTCGAGCCTACACTGGACACTTATAAAAATAGCCAGTTTGACAGGAGATAGGAGGGGGTTTGAGGGCTCAAACCACCCCGAAAGTTGTCTTTTTATATTATGTATGGTTGAAACAATATCAAAATAAATGTACACAAGAAAAGTTGTAAACTAGTCCCTGACACCATTCTTATGTTAAAATACATTTTTACAAATATTTTAAGATTCGTAAATTGGCCAAATAACAATCTGGGTATAACATAACAATGTAAGGAAAGTAATGAAAGTGGCAAGTCTTTGAAATCAGGGAAAAACAAAACCTTTCAACATAAAACTACTTGAATTGAAGACTTCCAAATACACATGGCAGTCAGCAAAAAAAAAAAAAACAAGAATTAAAGGGAGTATCTAGCTAAGGATGTGGGCTAAGAGGTTCTTAATTATCAACCCCTATAGGGGTCGTCCATAAACCACGTAACACTTTTTTCTTACCTTTTTAGCCCCCCTCCCGACCTGTAGCATCTTGTAGACATTTAGCCTAGCCCCCTCCCTCCAACCTGTGTTACGTAACTTTTCTCACCAAGAATTAACGTTATTTTTTCATAGGGAAGTTTTGTGATACTAAAGGAGGGATTCAGATTTAATACTTCTTAAAATCCATTTCAAATCCTGATTATAAATTATTTCAGAGAGTATTATTATTTATACAGACATAAAGACGTCAAGCTCTAGTTCCTCAGGTTCATGACGAAAAACCTCTGCTATATTTATGTTGTGGATGTCAGGTTTGCGATCGGAGTAACAGCCCTTTCACACGTTCAGGTTTCGCCGGACCGGTTTAAAACCTGAAGAAAAAAGTGGCATCAGGTTTGTATCAGGTTTTCATCAGGTCCGGTTTTAACGTGTGTTTTCTTCCCAAGCTCTGAGCGAGCTCTCAGTCTGATTTTGAACATGGATCGCGGTAGTCTTATTGCCATGTGGTACCTTCGTAGGAGACGAAATAAAAAAAGACAAAACAGGACAATTTGGGTACACCCATTGCTCCAAAAGCGTGACGAACATGGTGTTTTTGCAACTCTTTATGAGGAACTCATGAGTGATGACAAAAAGTTTTTTAATTTTTTCCGAATGTCGCTTTCATCTATGGAAGAATTACATGAAAAATTACAGCCAATCCTTCAGCGTCAGAACACAAAAATGAGGAACTGCATCCAACCTAAAGAAATGATTGCGGTAGCTATCAGGTAAGAAAAAAAGTGTAGGTACTGCATCTATTTATTCTTCCAAATATCTTATGTTTTTTATATACATTTTACTATCTCATAAACATTAGCTTAATATTCTTTATTTAATATACCCCTATGTATTAAGTATATTTTGGAAGAACTAGTGTATTGAAGACTCTTTTATACTGGTATGGTATTCTATTAGAGGTTTTAGTCTAGTTAATCTAAGATATTACAAAAATATGCAAATAATAAAAATACGGAAAATGAAAATATGAGCATTTAATAAAAGCAAAATGAGCTATGTAAAATCTACGTCTATAATTTGAGATTCCATTGGGGAGGTCACGGATGAGGAGGAGGGAGAGGACAAACACTGGTAGCTTTGAGTTGTTGTGGACAAAGGTTCAAGGGGTTGATGGGATTTTTGAGGAAGGAATGAAGGGAATGACTCAGTCCGAGGAAACTGCTGAATGGGATATTGGTAGAACTGTTGGGGTGGAGGTGTCTGCTGATAAGGTGTGGAGTTATGAATGAACGGATGTAATGAAATGTTAGTCAGGGAAGAAGAAGGAGAATATGGATTTGCTCTTTTGTTTTTAATGCCTTTGATCAATTGTAGCACCCCCATTTGAAAGTCAATTGTTTCTTCTTCATTAAAATCTTTAATTGCAGGCAAAGTACCTTTAAAAAATGATAAATGATGATTTTCATTTTCCTCGAGAGCCTTGAGCATTTTCTCGTCCAGCTCATCAACTCTCCTTCTTTTCCTGGATTGTGTGTGGGAGGTGGTAGTGGTGGAAAATGATCTCTGCGCAGCAGGAGGATCTTCCGTGATTCCGCCTACTTTATCCTCTGTATTTGTTAGAGGAATAGAATCTTTGGTTTGTCTTTCAGCAAATATCTTTTTAAGGAAAAGTAATTGTTCGTAATAAATATATTTTTTCATTACTAAAACACTTGAGCCTGATCCCTTTTCTCTTAGTTGATTCAAATATTTTCGAAAAGAGTCTCTAATGTTGCTCCATTTTTTGATAACTTCTTTCCCTGAAAAAAAAGGAGGGATTAATGCTTCTAAAAACAACAAGCTTTAGGCAATACTAAGGTTTCTGAAATATTTTGAATTTAATTGAGAAATTATTAGATACCATGCATTAGAAATAGTAATGTAAATGTTTTGATCAATCATATCATTAAGTAATAATGTAACAAAGCAAATAACGATGTAAATATTAACTTTTTTCTTTCAGGTATTTCGCTAGTGGCTGTACCTTCACTGATTTGCATTATACATTTCGTATGGGAATATCTACAATAAGTTGTGCTGTGAGATTAGTTTGTAAAGCCATCACAGTTTTACAAGAAGAGTGTATGCCCGTACCCTCAAAAGAGATGTGGGAAAATATTGCATGTGGATTTGAAAAGAAAGCAAATTTCCCACATTGTATCGGAGCCGTTGATGGGAAACATATCAGGGTAATCAAACCTTCCGAAAGTGGTTCGTTGTATTTTAATTATAAAAATTACTTTTCTGTGGTCCTAATGGCAGTGGTGGACACAAACTATAAATTTGTGTATGTTAATGTTGGGTCATATGGTAAAGACTGTGACTCAAGTATCTTTGGACGGTGTAATTTGTGGAGAAGCATTTTGGACACTTCTATAGAACTTCCTTCTGAAAAACCTTTACCTGGCATGGAAAACATTGATATTCCATACTTTTTCCTGGGTGATGAGGGATTTGCTTTACACCAGCACTTACTTCGTCCTTTTGGGAGGAAACTACTTGATTTGAAGAAAAAGGTTTTAACTACAGACATTGCAGAGGGAGAAGGTATGTAGAGTGCGCCTTTGGTATATTGAGCAACAAGTGGCGTATATTTCATCGGCCACTAAATGTTGAGGTTGATTTTGCAGTGGACATTGTGAAAGCGTGTACTATCCTTCACAATTTTGTTCGAGATAGAGATGGAGTAAAATTTGAAGACACATTGACAGTAAGTGGTTTGGAAGAGCTATTGTCTCAGCAATCAGTTCGAGGAGGAATGGCAGCAAATAATGTTAGAAGTATACTTGCAGACTACTTTTTAACAGAACATGGATCTGTTCCTTGGCAAATGAACAAAATATAAACATGTAGGGTCAGAAAAACTTAATTATACTGCAATTTATTTAAATAAAGGTATACTAGCTATGTAAACTTAGTTTTTGTTGAAAAGATAGTTGACTTAGCGTTTTAAATGTCAGGGTGGTGCATTAAAGTGTTAAAAATATCTTGGAAACAACGCATTTTAAATAGAACTGTTCCGTCAAAAATTGTTTGGTTTTAAGAGGTAAGTCACTTTTTTTGTGTGAATGTATTCAAACTCATTTCAAGGTCAACTCCGTTTTTTCAATAGGAACCTATTGTTGTTCTTTAGCACTGCGTTTTACTAACCGTTTGGATTATAAGCCTAAGTACTAATTATGCTAATGGGCTTGGGATGAGGTAGGTGTAATTTAGAGAAAATGCACTCGCATTTTCATGGAAAGAGAGAGAAAGCGCGGGAAACCATTTAGGAAAAAACTTCAGTGCACCTGACCGGGATTGAACCCTGATCTCCCGTCCTCGGCAATCTAGTCTACTGCGAGACTAGTACGTTAGACCATGCGTCTACTGAGGCGTGTTTGTTTTGACTGAATCTTATGTTGTACAAAAATACAAGAAACTTTTGCCTGAAACTTTCTTTATGTACAGCTTCTATTTTCATACATACAGTATTTAACAAAACAAACAATGTGTACATTTGGGGGAAGCCAGTATCTGGGAGTGTTTTCATAAAATGATAGTAAAATGCCATCATTTTGAACACATTCAATAAATATAAATGTTGTTGTTACACTTCTATTCATGGTTACACTTTATGGCACCAAATTAATAAAATTCATGTGACTGACATTTGTCAACCAAGAACTCAAATCAATATTCATAGTGTTATTATAAAATACTTCTGATCAAAGACATTTAGTTTTGTTAAATATCTTTGAAAAATGGTAGCTGTACAAAATGTTTCAGACTAAATTGTCACAAAAGCTGTTTATTTATTTGCATAGATGCCGTAATAAAATAATTATTTGCTATTTCTTTAAAAATTGTTGTTTACAAAAAGAAATTCGTAACACTTTAAATGCCCCAGCTTATATGTAGAGTATAAGTTATATGTAATCTAGATTAAGTCGTCTATCTGTCGTAAATCTATGTAATTAAAATAATGTACTTACCAAAGGCGGTTTTCTCTTGGTCAGATAACAATTCAAAATCTTCTCGGAGGACACAGCAAACATCCTTCCACCCCGTGTTTGTTTTAACCCTGTCCTTGTAATCATCATTTGATTTGTCCCATAGGCATGGTCGACTCTCAACAGACGATATCAAGAGTTCTATGTCAATATTCATTGTTAATGACACTACTCAAAACACTGCACAAGACAACAAGACACAACACAATGTTAGCTTGAGACTCCAGTCACTAGGGGAATCAAACTGAACCGGTCAGGGAAAAACCTGATAGTGTGAAAGCGCGCATTACAAACTACACCCCACCACCACTCCATCCGGCGTCAGGGAACCTGACAGCCCAGTCGACTTGTCCGGCTGCAATCAGGGGCCGGGCCGGAACCTGATAGTGTGAAAGGTCCCATTTACTTCAATGCACTACCACTCTTCAGGTTTCCATCAGGTCCGGAACCTGACCGGCGAAACCTGAACGTGTGAAAGGGCTGTAAGAGCCAGACGGCCCTACTATGTGCTGAGTAGGATGGCCCTTTTCTGTAGTGGCGCTACATTACATGTTGGATGTTAAAGTTCCCACATACGATGCTTGACGCCGGGGGAAGACATCTTTCTTAATAATAATATTGGTGACCTGGTGGTCTAGGGGTAAGGTGTCAGACTTCTGTGCTAGGGGTCCGGGGTTCAAACCTCGGTCCCGGCACAGATTTATCTGAATGCCAAACCCTTCCTTCACCTCTGACAAGATGTGTATTAATCACAACTTGTGAATGTGAAGAATGCCAGGCCTCCACCGTGGTTCGGATTCCACGTTAAACTGTAGGTCCTCCATTTCATCTCACAATCACCCTACCATTGCACATTAGCGTAAGTGCGTATAACCCGAACGGGTAGTAAGACGCGGTGCTAATAATAATAAATAATAATATTAATACTTAGCACCGCGTCTTACTACCCGTTCGGGTTATACGCTTAAGTACTAATTACACTAATGGGTTAGGAATTGGGAAGGTTGAATTTAGAGGAAGTGAACCCGCATTTGCGTGGAGGGAGAGTGGAAAACCATTTAGGAAAAACCACCCTCAGTTCACCAGACCGAGATTCGAACCTCGATCTCCCCGTCCTCGGCAGATCTTTCTTAATAATGTGCACTATTTTGATAGTCATATTCTCATTATATAGAGAGCTATTTAAACAATTCTGGACATGCAACTTTTCTAAATTATATTTAGGATTAATCTATAATTTTAATTTAGTTAACTTATCAATTCCTAGACTCATGTTTTCGTCCCAATCATCGATCCTGGAATCCTAGGGTTATATTCTCGATTATTATTATAGTATTTATATGACCAATATTTTAATATATTATTAGTTTCATAATTATTACCTTTATTTATTATATTATTTTTTTATAATTTATTATATTTTTTTAATTATTATTATTATTATTATTATTATTATTATTATTATTATTATTATTATTATTATTATATTATTATTATTATTATTATTTATTATTTTTATTATTATATTATATATTTATTATTATTATTATTATTATTATTATTAATTATTATTATTATTATTATTATTATTATTATTTTTTATTATTATTATTATATATTTATTATTATTATTATTATTATATATTTATTATTATTATTAATTTATTATTATTATTTATTTTATTTTATTATTATTAGCACCGCGTCTTACTACCCGTTCGGGTTATACGCTCTTACGCTAATGTGTAATGGTAGGGTGATTGTGAGATGAAATGGAGGACCTACAGTTTAACGTGGAATCCGAACCACGGTGGAGGCCTGGCATTCCTCACATTTACAAGTTGTGATTAATACACGTCTTGTCAGAGGTGAAGGAAGGGTTTGGCAATAAGATAAATCTGTGCCGGGACCGAGGATTGAACCCCGGACCCCCAGCACAGAAGTCTGACACCTTACCCCTAGACCACCACCTTCTCCAAGTTAATGAGGGTAGATTACCTCTAAAATTCTACCTTCCTCATTTCTACTCCATTAGATAAATATAATAAAAAATAACTAGAATAAATACAATTTGACTGTACCGCCCTACAAAATGTATATTAAAAAGGTCTAAATTTTAAAGAAAATCTACCAACATTTGCATGGAGGGAGAGTGGGGAACTATTTAGGAAAAGAAACCCTCAGTAGATCTGACTGGTAATCGAATCCCATCTCCCCAACATCGGCCGTCTAGTCTACTGATATAGTGATAATTTAGACAATGCGGCCACCGTAGTGGGTGTATATTAGTTGTATTCACAAACATTTATCAGAAGGGAAAAGGTATAGGCTTTAATTCACATAACTTTTGTGAATAATTAATGATATTTTAAGCTTTACTTTTCATAACATGCTGCTGGTATGAAGAAATAACACTTATTGATGGACTTCTCAAACTTGCCTTGAGATAAATTATGTTTTTTGCTTCTTTCCATTTCATTACATCATTTAATACTCTTCCACTGGTTTTTTTTCTGGATATTGCTTTTCATACGCAAGCAATAAATAAGTCTCCTAATTTGAAAAAATTATTTTTGTTTTTGTACAAACACAAGCGATTATTCACGGCCTATGTAAAAAAGAATGTGCAGTAGGAATCTAAATTATACTCAAACTCAATTATAATTATAAATTAAGGTCGCTTTGACTAACAGCTGCTATCCAACTAAAAGCACGTGAGGGGGTCAGTAGTTCGGACAAATCTAAACAAGTACCGTGAATATAAACATGTCACTGTCATGCGCATGGAAATATGTGTTTTCAAATGTGCTTGGCGTTCGTAGTCTCAGGCAGACAGTAACACTTAAGCGCATTAAAAATATTAATAGACAAAAAATAAGTGCTAAACTTGCATTTTCAACGCCATAGAAATTCGGAAGTTATCTATAAGTATGTTTATCAAAAGTGAACACATGAACAATAATATTATTTTTGAACATTCGAATTTGAGTATAAGATATGTGTTACGTAACACTTTGATGTACCCCACCCTCCCCCATGTAACAGCATGTAGACATTAGCCCCCCCTTCAAAGCGTTACGTGGTTTATGGACGACCCCTAACTTACAATTTGAGAAAATATAAACAGCTACAGTCGAGAACAGCGTTCCTGGAGATAAGTGTACGCTATAAATAGTGTGAAGGGTTAATTCCAAATTTTATTAGTTTAATGTGTAGTGTAGACTAATGATTATTAGTTTATATCTTTATACTTATCCCAAATGCTAAATTTTTATTGCTAAGCTATCAATATGAATTCCAATAGCCAAACAAAACTATCTAGTCTACATTCGTTTTTAGAAGAGAAAACCCTTTTAGCGAATACAAACATATTTTATTGTGGTTACAATGGATCATTTTTACTATTATTATTATTACTATTATTATTATTATTATTATTATTATTATTATTATTATTATTATTATTGTATTGCTATTGATAGTATGTATCAAAAGTGACATATACAGATCATATGACTTGAAGTATAAATATATGAAAATAGTTATAGTAAATTTAGTAGCCGTATGAAACGTTTCTTCCAATCAGAATCTGACAATATACAGGTTCTATGAAAGAGCTGGGCAACTACTAAGGGTACCACTAAATCCCGATTACCCCCACCCCCTCACAGCCATTGGCCACCATTTTCAATATACAGTCTCTGTATGCATAATATAATACTCGGTCTTCAATATATTTGGTCAGATTGAAAATGTATTTTTGTTAAGTGAATAGGGTACAATTTTTGACTATGTAGGCTTGGATGGTCTTACCTTTTCTCCAAGCTCTAATTTTTAAACCTCCAGCTCTATTGAAGAAATACTAAATCAACTCTAAAATCACCCATATAAGACATACCTTAACTTAACAAGTGCTCAATGCAAGTGTTCATACTTTAAGAGAGAGGGCTCTATGAACATTTCTAAATTAGAGAAAAATATATAGCATTTACAATGTTTAAATCTATGCCCTTAGGTACCATAAAAAACCACTCCAAACAGCTTGTATAGGCGCTTATTGTTTAGGATTATTTTTTTAGCTTATGGTGGTTAGCGGGCTGTGCCCTCTATAGCCACCCATGAAATATTCGGCTGGCTATGGCTGGCTACGGCCTTGTCTTCAACATGAGCTATTCTGATGATGATTTAGAACTATTGTTATTGTGTGATAAAAATTTAGGTTTGAAAATGGATATTAAGTGAAAAAGGACGTGGGTACATGAGTTCAATATGGAGAGGAGGCAAAGTGAGTGCTTCATTACGTGTTTACCGCGGGAAGAACATACAGAGAAGTTTAAATATTATCATAGGATGACCATAGAAACATTTAGCTATATTTTAAGAGGGAATGAAGGAGATCTAAAAAGGACAAGCCACTTCCGAACGTGTGTTGAGCAAGGATAAGTTCGATTCTGTAATTTTTTGGCATATTCAAATTGTAAAAAAAAAAACTAGAAAAAATAGAGTAATCACAATAGAGTCGAAGAAAACAAATAAACAATATATATCAAGTAGAGTAATCCACGCCTAGTCTGAACAGACTGAACAGGAAAAACAAACATGTTTGAATTAGGCCGACGTCGGAGCGACTCATAGTCGGGTCGGGTTGGGCTGTCGGGGCCAGTGTAGGTGGTGTAACTGATTTTACTATGTTTGAACTTTTAAGGTCTGATTGCTCAGTATGGCTAGGTCGGGTCGGGTGAAAGACGGCTCCAATGTAGGTGTAGCCTTAAAGCTTAAAATCCGCTTCTCCCGGACGTCGTTTTGAGACTTATTAACATTGGACTTGTATAGTTCTTGGCTGGAATGTGATAGGAAGGAGTCAATGCTAACAAAGTTGGCGAAATCTGCTGGCGCGGGACTTCTCCTTGCTCCTAAGAATGAAATTTATAGTCAAGTTTTGTATTTACAAAGCCACTTTGTGGAGTAGCAGGTTCAAAACAATTGTGAAGGTATTTAATAATAATATAAAGATGACAGTCTCTATAAGATCTAGCGAACATCCCTATGTTCCACCTGTTAGTAGGAGTGACTGTATACCCTCCTATCACTATAAGATGTAACGAACACTCCTGTGTTCCACCTGTTAGTAGAAGTGAATGTCTCTATAAGATGTAACGAACACTCCTGTGTTCCACCTGTTAGTAGAAGTGACTGTCACTATAAGATGCAACGAACACTCCTGTGTTCCACCTGTTAGTAGAAGTGAATGTCTCTATAAGATGTAACGAACACTCCTGTGTTCCACCTGTTAGTAGAAGTGACTGTCTCTATAAGATGTAACGAACACTCCTGTGTTCCACCTGTTAGTAGAAGTGAATGTCTCTATAAGATGTAACGAACACTCCTGTGTTCCACCTGTTAGTAGAAGTGACTGTATACCCTCCTATCACTATAAGATGTAACGAACACTCCTGTGTTCCACCTGTTAGTAGAAGTGAATGTCTCTATAAGATGTAACGAACACTCCTGTGTTCCACCTGTTAGTAGAAGTGACTGTATACCCTCCTGTCACTATAAGATGTAACGAACACTCCTGTGTTCCACCTGTTAGTAGAAGTGACTGTCACTATAAGATGCAACGAACACTCCTGTGTTCCACCTGTTAGTAGAAGTGACTGTCTCTATAAGATGCAACTAATATCCGTGTGTTCTACCTGTTAGTGGACGTGACTGTAAACCCTCCTGTATTTATAATATGTGGCGAACATCCCTGTGTTCCATCTGTTAGTAGAAGTGACTGTCTCTATAAGATGCAACGAATACCCCTGTGTTCTACCTGTTAGTGGACGTGACTGTAAACCCTCCTGTATTTATAATATGTGGCGAACATCCCTGTGTTCCATCTGTTAGTAGAAGTGACTGTCTCTATAAGATGTAACGAATACCCCTGTGTTCTACCTGTTAGTGGACGTGACTGTAAACCCTCCTGTATTTATAATATGTGGCGAACATCCCTGTGTTCCATCTGTTAGTAGAAGTGACTGTCTCTATAAGATGCAACGAATACCTCTGTGTTCTACCTGTTAGTGGACGTGACTGTAAACCCTCCTGTATTTATAATATGTGGCGAACATCCCTGTGTTCCATCTGTTAGTAGAAGTGACTGTCTCTATAAGATGCAACGAATACCCCTGTGTTCTACCTGTTAGTGGACGTGACTGTAAACCCTCCTGTATTTATAATATGTGGCGAATATCCCTGTGTTCCACCTGTTAGTAGAAGTGACTGTCTCTATAAGATGTAACGAACACCCCTGTGTTCCACCTGTTAGTAGAAGTGACTGTCTCTATAAGATGTAACGAACACCCCTGTGTTCCACCTGTTAGTAGAAGTGACTGTCTCTATAAGATGTAACGAGCACCCCTGTGTTCCACCTGTTAGTAGAAGTGACTGTCTCTATAAGATGTAACGAACACCCCTGTGTTCCACCTGTTAGTAGAAGTGACTGTCTCTATAAGATGTAACGAACACCCCTGTGTTCCACCTGTTAGTAGAAGTGACTATCTCTATAAGATGTAACGAACACCCCTGTGTTCCACCTATTAGTAAACGTAACTGTAAACCCTCCTGTCTTTATAAAGCCCCTTATATAAACTCCGTATCCGTAGTCCATGGTACGTGGGCCTTAAAAATTCTATTCACGTATATATAGTCCGTATCCTCAATCACGTGATCGTGCCAACCAATGAGAGGTTGAGAAACTTAACCCAATAAAACTCTTGGAAAGAAAATAATATCCACAGCAAGGAGCAACCGCCTAGCGGTCAGCTGATCAATAAAATAAACTAACACAACTTTTTTGAGAAAAAGTCCATTATGTAACTTACTTGAAATGTAGGTTAAGAACAATAAAATAACGAAATTTGAAATATCAAAGCTATAATAAATTAACAACGAATCCCTTCGATGCGCTCACATATACTGTGATTGGTAGGTCATGAAAACTCGTGCTTAGAAAGTTAAAAGTTGGCCAACTTCTACGGAGCAATCTGATACTGTGGCATTTATTTCTTACGGACTACAGAGTAAAGGGTTTGTAGGATCGATCTGTCCTCGCCCGCCCGCTAGAGAATGTTTAGCAGAGAAACCCTCTCTCGCAACTTTCATCCAATTTCCGTCCTTGTGGGCCCCACAACCTCTGTCTGGATTTCTAGAGCAGTCTTCAACTCGATATTCAAGTGACGTCACTTCTTCGAGCCATACTAACAGGAAACACGGTAACTCCGTGGATTATCAGATTTTCTTTGCATCAAACATACAGAAGAAGTATATCTTCATTTTATTAATAAAGATAGAAGAAGAATAAGACCCAATCTCACGAATATATTCAAATAGTTTCAAACCGGAAACCAAAATCAGACTCCATGCAATTGCTTTAACACTTATTTAAAATTAGCAAATTATTTGCACGATATTTTCATGTCTCACCTGGCAACCAAACCAGTACCTACCCTTACCCACAGTCAAGGAGGGGTATGCCAGGAGGTAGATAGAGATGTAACTGCCCTGTAAACAAGGAGGAGGGATGCCAGGAGGTAGATATGGATATAATGATTCTGTAGTCAAGGAAGGGTATGCCAGGAGGTAGATAGAGATGTAACTGTCCTGTAGTCAAGAAGGGGTATGCCAGGAGGTAGATAGAGACGTAACTGTCCTGTAGTCAAGGAGGGGTATGCCAGGAGGTAGATAGAGATGTAACTGTCCTGTAGTCAAGGAAGGGTATGCCAGGAGGTAGATAGAGACGTAACTGTCCTGTAGTCAAGAAGGGGTATGCCAGTAGGTAGATAGAGACGTAACTGTCCTGTAGTCAAGGAGGGGTATGCCAGGAGGTAGATAGAGATGTAACTGTCCTGTAGTCAAGGAAGGTTATGCCAGGAGGTAGATAGAGATGTAACTGTCCTGTAGTCAAGGAAGGGTATGCCAGGAGGTAGATAGAGACGTAACTGTCCTGTAGTCAAGGAAGGGTATGCCAGGAGGCAGATAGAGACGTAACTGTCCTGTAGTCAAGAAGGGGTATGCCAGGAGGTAGATAGAGACGTAACTGTCCTGTAGTCAAGGAAGGGTATGCCAGGAGGTAGATAGAGACGTAACTGCCCTGTAAACAAGGAGGGGTGTGCCAGGAGATATATATATATATATGTGTGTAACTATATATATATATATATGTAACTATACTGGTTTTTTTTACTACCCTTAAAAGTCGGATTCTGAGAGAATCGCCCGGTTAATATCTACTTTATTACCTCTTGAGAGAATTACACGTATATCCACAGCCGAGGGATGAGGGTTGTTACGAGTTGATAGGGGGGGTGAGTCGCAATGTTCACTAATAGCCATTTTATTACCGTCACAGTTAAAGTCTAGAGAGATGGCGGATAAACAAAGCCTAGTTACCGTTTCTAGAATCCTGGTTTAATACGGCAACAAGACACCAGGGGATTGAATACAGGATGGTCCAGAAGATTGTTTCTAGACTCCTGGTTTAGTACGGCAACAAGACACCAGGGGATTGAATACAGGCTGGTCCAGAATATTGTTTCTAGACTCCTGGTTTAGTATGGCAACAAGACACCAGGTGATTGAATACAGGCTGGTCCAGAAGATTGTTTCTAGAATCCTGGTTTAATACGGCAACAAGACACCAGGGGATTGAATACAGGCTGGTCCAAAAGATTGTTTCTAGACTCCTGGTTTAGTACGGCAACAAGACACCAGGGGATTGAATACAGGCTGGTCCAGAATATTGTTTCTAGAATCCTGGTTTAATACGGCAACAAGACACCAGGGGATTGAATACAGGCTGATCCAGAAGATTGTTTCTAGAATCCTGGTTTAATACGGCAACAAGGCACCAGGGGATTGAATACAGGATGGTCCAGAAGATTGTTTCTAGAATCCTGGTTTAATACGGCAACAAGACACCAGGGGATTGAATACAGGCTGATCCAGAAGATTGTTTCTAGAATCCTGGTTTAATACGGCAACAAGGCACCAGGGGATTGAATACAGGCTGGTCCAGAATATTGTTTCTAAAATCCTGGTTTAATACGGCAACAAGACACCAGGGGATTGAATACAGGCTGATCCAGAAGATTGTTTCTAGAATCCTGGTTTAATACGGCAACAAGGCACCAGGGGATTGAATACAGAATGGTCCAGAAGATTGTTTCTAGATTCCTGGTTTAGTACGGCAACAAGACACCAGGGGATTGAATACAGGCTGGTCCAGAAGATTGTTTCTAAAATCCTGGTTTAATACGGCAACAAGGCACCAGGGGATTGAATACAGGCTGGTCCAGAAGATTGTTTCTAGACTCCTGGTTTAGTACGGCAACAAGACACCAGGGGATTGAATACAGGATGGTCCAGAAGATTGTTTCTAGAATCCTGGTTTAATACGGCAACAAGACACCAGGGGATTGAATACAGGCTGGTCCAGAAGATTGTTTCTAGAATCCTGGTTTAGTGTGGATAATAGACCATATGAGGAATTAACCTATGTACGATTTTATTGTACCATTTATTTTTATAAATTGTTATTGGAATTTATTACACCCGCAGTTGATTGATTTGTCGCCCCATTATTTTATTTATTAGCCCGCCTCTTCCGTCCTCTCACAAATACACAATGTTTTTTTTATGACAAGTCATTGTCCAGACCAAGGTAGCAAAGTCACTTTGTCATTACCATGCATAATGGTGGATTTTAATGGGATTGGTGAAGGTGTAGGGGAAGTGGAGGGAGAATGGACGTGGAGTGGAAGGGTGGAGGATCAAAACAAGTATATACAAGCGTGGGAAATGATTAAATAACTTCTTTTAATCCTTTTATTTTTCACCTCGCTGATAAATTACAGTAGCTCACGTTTCAAACAATAGACTAAACTCCCTATTCACTTTGTTTTCAAAACAGCCGGACACTATTAGAAATAAATAATTACACTCGTTTATAAATAAAACTCCTCTAGGCTTAGCAATTTTCACACGCAGAATGATGAAGATATATTATTATTTTTAAATCCTATTGAGTAAAAAAAAAAAAATCGAGCGTAGACTTATATTCTTAACTTGTTCATTTACATCCTACAACAGGATTATTGCAGTAAAATATTTTTATAAAACACAAACATGTTTTATTATGATCAATATTGATAGCACGCAACAATATTATTATTGTTATTTTATATGTATTGATAATATCTATCAAACGTGACAGCTGCAAATAACATGATTTGACGTATGAATACGTGATAGTAGAGGAAGTAGCTTTCTCTGGTGGTCAGATAAGGTTTCTTCCAATGAACATTGAACTGTAGCAACTGTTCTGTCAGATAAGGTCCTTCCTGTGTATATTGTACTGTATCAACTGTTAGATAGCTGTTAGATAAGGCACTTCCTATGAAGAGTGGATTTTAGCAACTGTTCTGTCAGATAAGGCCCTTTCAATGAATAATGAACTATAGTAACTGTTCTAACCGTCAGATAAGATTATTCCTATGTATATTGGACTGTAGCAACTCTTCTGTCATATAAGGCCCTTCCTATGAATATTAGACTGTAACAACTATTCTGTCCAACAAAGCCCTTCTTATATATATTGGACTGTATCTTATTGTTCTGGCCCTTCCTATATAGATTAGACTGCAGCAACTGTTCTAACTGTCATATAAGGCCCTTCCTATGTATATTGTACTGTAGCAACTGTTCTGTCAGATAAGGCCCTTCCTATGTATATTGTACTGTAGAAACTGTTCTGTCAGATAAGGCCCTTTATATGAATATGTGAAGTAGTTTCTGCATGACATGAGCTTATTACATTTCCCATTGATAGATCAAACCAGACGCTAGTTGAATTAGCTTGTCATCGCAACATTTCTGTACGTAGCGTCGAGAAATGTTAATCAAAGTCTCCCCTTGATTATAAAACGTATTGAGGTGAGAACTCTTTAGGAACTATAGATGAGTCTGAAAGGCCTTTTTCCCAACCACAATCCTACCGTATTATATGATTATGACAGGAAAAAAGGCCTCCCGGAATGCGATTATTTCAAAAATCAGGGCGTGCCTGTCAACTTACCGCTGTATTCAGTGAGCGTATCGTAATGTATAAAGTGCGGTGGTGGGCAGACCATTCTCTTGGTGAAGAAAGGGGCAGAGTGGGGTGGCAGGCAAACACTTCTATCAGCAATTGAAGGGAAGAAAGGGGCAGAGTGTGGTATCGGGCAGACACTTCTCTCGGCAATGAAAGGGAAGAAAGGGGCAGAGTGGGGTGGCGGGCAGACCCTTCTCTCTGCAATGGAAGGGAAGAAAGGGGCAGAGTGGGGTGGCGGGCAGACCCTTCTCTCTGCAATGAAAGGGAAGAAAGGGGCAGAGTGGGGTGGCGGGCAGACCCTTCTCTCTGCAATGGAAGGGAAGAAAGGGGCAGAGTGGGGTGGTGGGCAGACATTTCGCTCGGCAATGGAAGGGAAGAAAGGGGCAGAGTGTGGTGTCGGGCAGACACTTCTCTCTGCAATGAAAGGGAAGAAAGGGGCAGAGTGGGGTGGTGGGCAGACATTTAGCTCGGCAATGGAAGGGAAGAAAGGGGCAGAGTGGGGTGGCGGGCAGACCCTTCTCTCTGCAATGGAAGGGAAGAAAGGGGCAGAGTGGGGTGGTGGGCAGACATTTCGCTCGGCAATGGAAGGGAAGAAAGGGGCAGAGTGTGGTGTCGGGCAGACACTTCTCTCTGCAATGGAAGGGAAGAAAGGGGCAGAGTGGGGTGGCGGGCAGACCCTTCTCTCTGAACTGGAAGGAAAGAAAGGGGCAGAGTAGGGTGGCGGGCAGACATTTCGCTCGGCAATGGAAGGGAAGAAAGGGGCAGAGTGCGGTGGCGGGCAGACCCAAGCGAGGGACGGGAAGAAAGGGGCAGAGTGGAGGGCAGGGGACTGTGTGGCATTCACGTGCGTGTTAGGAGCTGTAGGTTGTAGGGGGTAGGTACTGTTTTACAAGTTTTAGTTGAGAGGTAGTGTCAGGTCACAAGTGTGTCAAGCAGTGGCGTAACTAGAAAACTTGTATGGGTCGGTGGAGGGTGCTATCTCTTTATATTGTAATTATAATCTAAGTTCCAGTGAATACAAATGTATAATACAGGGTGGCTACAAAGTTTGGGCACATAGGCAATGGCCAAACAAAGATGGACAGCAATAATAACATATTATGTAATGTCATTTAATGTATCCTAATATATTTAATGTATTAAAATACGTATAAGTACGTATATTTGTGCATCCGGGTATTTGCCTGTGTCCAGATTTTACAACCATCCTGTATAATCTCACTGGTGCCAGTGAAAACATCTTGATTTGTTAAGGTTTATTTGGTCTGAGAATTCTCATTTAAACTTCAGACACATTTAGTGTATATCTTCAAATATGGGGGAGGTGGGGCGTAGTTATTAAATTCTAGAGAAACGAATGGTAGATGGGAAGGGTGGGGGAGGGTGTTGGAACGCTTATCTCCCTCTGGTTACGCCACTGGTGTTAATATCCCGTCTCGCCCCACGGATAACACGCAGCCAGGCAGGTAATATAGCTCGAATCAAGCCTCACATCAGCCTGGAGTCTTCATTAGAAAATATTTTAACCAGATTTAAAGGAAATAAAACTAAATTGGCATGAATATTTTTAATAAATCAAGAACAATATTTTTCCTGTTTTAAAGTGAGGACTGTAGAAACCCGCACTTGGATAAGTTTTCTGGTTTGTGTCTAGTATCCCGGTTAGTCGGGCGTGGGTCTTAATAACCATTTCAGTGGCAGTGGAACATTTTGAATCATTATGTCGTGACGTAATTTGTTATTTATAGTAAAATAAAGAGATGTGTGCACGCAGGATGGTTCGAGAACAATCCAAGCAATAAATAAGATTCAATTAAAATCAAACGAAAAAAGTTTAGTTCAAAGAAAACTTTGAAAATTACGTTTCAAAACACAATATTTTTTTGTCAGCGCGTCTTACTATTTACTTACTGTTCGTGTTATATGCCTATGTACTAGTTTTGCTAGTGTGTTAAAGATGAGGAAGGTTGCATTTAAAGAAAGTGTAGCCGCATTTGTGTGGAGGTGAAGTGGAAGAACCCTTCTCAATACACCTGACCAGGATTCAAACTATCACCTGTTATATTGTGAAAGTGACGAGCGTTCGACCCCCGAAGTGGGTGACGAGATGTTTAATAAGACCGTGATGAATATTTCAACGTCACTTTTTAAACAAACCCTATTTTACAGAAGTGCTTCATCAGTTTTCAAAATATGATGTTCCCTATTAATTCATAATCGAGACTCAATAAGACAGGAATAGGTTTGAGCTGATATGAACTAAAGTCAGAAACAAGCTTGAGCTGATATTAAATAAAGTCAGGAATAGACTTGAGCTGATATAAACTAAATGTAGGGCAACTGTTCTGGACTCAATAAAATAATAGAATATTAATGTCCGATAAATCCCCATCAATCCACAAATCCTGAAATCCCGTCAATAGCCTCCACGGCTGAATACGTGGAGATAACAGACTCGCAATCATAAAACATGATCAATTACTAACGTGCGTCAATTTCCCGTTATAACATCAATAAGTGGCGTGCGGTTAATAGTTTCAAAGGGATTCACGCGTTTTTTACTTACTGTATTTTACATGCTCTGATCTCACAGGGGATGATTACTTACTTAATTCAATACAAGCCAACTATGTGACCGTGTGTGCTATCAAATACCAGGGCAACTATCAGCGAAACAAGCAACTATCATGGAAACTTGTGCGTAATTTGGTAGTTGTGCAGCTACTAGTTGATAGTGATGTACACACGCATGCGCAGAAAGGATACAAGATTTCCCAAGTCCTCGACTTAATATGGAAATATTCTCTGTGCTCGTCGGAATATTGAATTCCGATACACATCACTTTCCACTTAGTGCGCTCAGATATCAGCGTGTCATTGTGACTGAGTGGTCAGGGGGACTGACTCCTGGTTATATACTACCTATAATTGTGACTGAGTGGTCAGTTGGACTGACTACTGGTTACATACTACCTATCATTGTGACTGAGTGGTCAGTTGGACTGACTACTGGTTACATACTACCTATCATTGTGACTGAGTGGTCAGTTGGACTGACTACTGGTTACATACTACCTATCATTGTGACTGAGTGGTCAGTTGGACTGACTACTGGTTACATACTACCTATCATTGTGACTGAGTGGTCAGTTGGACTGACTACTGGTTACATACTACCTATCATTGTGACTGAGTGGTCAGTTGGACTGACTACTGGTTACATACTACCTATCATTGTGACTGAGTGGTCAGTTGGACTGACTACTGGTTACATACTACCTGTCACTGTGACTGAGTGGTCAGGGGGACTGACTCCTGGTTATATACTACCTGTCACTGTGACTGAGTGGTCAGGAAGACTGACTCCTGGTTTCATACTACCTGTCACTGTGACTGAGTGCTCAGGGAGACTGACTCCTGGTTACATACTACCTGTCACTGTGACTGAGTGGTCAGGAAGACTGACTCCTGGTTACATACTACCTGTCACTGTGACTGAGTGGTCAGAGGGCTGACTCCTGGCTACATACTACCTGTTACTGTGACTAAATGATCAGGGGGACTGACTCCTGGTTATATACTACCTGTCATTGTGACTGAGTGGTCAAGAGTAGTGACTTCTGGTTATATACTACCTGTCATTGTGACTGAGTGGTCAAGGGTAGTGACTCCTGGTTATATACTACCTGTCATTGTGACTGAGTGGTCAAGGGTAGTGACTCCTGGTTACATACTACCTGTTACTGTTACTGAGTGGTCAGGAAGACTGACTCCTGGTTACATACTACCTGTCACTGTGACTTAGTGGTCAGGGAGACTGACTCCTTAGTAGTGTGTGTGGCGTACCAGTATAATTTGCCCCATTTTGATTTCAGCCCCATTTGATTTTCATCCCATTTGATTTCTTATGTGTGCTCATTTGATTTTATGTGTGCCCCATTAGTTTTTTGCCCCATTTGATTGTTTCATTGTATTTATGTGTGTCCCTGGGAGGGATTTTGTGTGGGAGTTTTTGTTTATTTATTGGTGTGGGAGTTTTTTATTTACTGTGGGGGATCATGCAGTCTCGGGCGTTGGGCACACGTCCCGTGACGGTCGAGTTTGGGAACGAGCGCAGGTGTAACCTCTCCTTACATCCTCTTCTGTCTGTGCCATCGCATATAATGAGCTAAGATACAGGGCTACCTCGTTCGACCACAGGTACTTTCATTTATCATTTTTCACCACTCTCCCCCTCCCTCCTCCAATCCATGTGAGCTCTGTGTGTCATATACCCCCGGGGGCTAAAATGTCATAACCGACTAGCGCTTTTGGAGGGTATCATTGAACCCTTAGGAAGAGTCGTTAACCCTCCAGTGTGACTAAACTTGTTTATTTTAGCCATAAATGTTGAAGGTGAATAGCAATGTCCCTATTGAAGAGTCATTAACCCCCACCCCTGACTTAATAGTGTTCATTTTTGTCACAATTACTCAACGGAAAGTATTTTGACACATCAGGTATGGGTCGACACCCTCCATGGCTTTTGGAACGACCTCTGAAGGCCATGGCTCAGATGTGGTTTCTAACGCTCATTCAGGGGCCGATTTTTCGCAAACAAACCCTATTAAAACAGATTGTTGTATTTCTAAAGTCGGCATGTACGGATGTAGATATCCTGCCTACCAACATGGATTCGAACCTTGATATCTTTGTCTGGGTGTGTCTTGTTCGAGTGAATTGAAATTAAAATGTTTTATAGCAACGATCTAAAGAGGCAGGCACGAGAGTAATTAGTGTTTGTTAATCATTTAACAGGGAGATTAGGATGTACCCGCATTTGTGTGTGAGGGAAATGGGAAAAACTCTAGGAACATTACTGTATTAATAATCAGCGTTTGTTCAAAATAAGCGTAATTATTTTGTTGACAAAGTGTTGCGCCCTCTCTATTACCTCGTAGTTTAAGGCCACCGTAAACAACATAACGAGTATAGAGGGGCATAAGCTATGTGAAACATAAAATAAATAAATAAGGAAATAAGCAGAGATTCTAAAGTAAATAGTCATTTAATAAGCAAGTTTTTTCAACAACATCAACATTGTGGCCTAGACAATCCTAGCAGCGAAAGTATTTGCGAACATAGATTATAGGAAAACGTTCTTTGGTAATACACCCTAAACATTATTAATATTTATTAATAATGGTTTAGTAAAAGAAAACCTAAGTTTTTCTATGGAAAATTTTCTTGTTACAACAACGAGAACTGGATTAATACCAATGATAAATGATAACTGCATTTCAAGCTATTCACACAAGATATATGCAAACGTAAATCTGACTATTCATGAAACCAAGTAAATACATAATATGATTCTACACAGTATAAAGTTCATTACGTAAAGTCTCTCAACAATAATATTTAAATAGTCCAATAAACAACGTCAACTCCATTAGTTGATACGTCCAATATTTTAGTTTCAAAAATATATAATAACATAAGACATGTTCTCATTACCGAGTCAATTGTTGCTATTTCTCCTCGATAGTGATGATTCCACATTTTCACGCGATGCTGGTGAAACTCCACGTGGACGACGACAGGAGCAGTGGTTGTTGGCAGCGATAGAGATAGAGCACAAGCGTTCAGTTAGGCGAGACATTATACGTCTACTTATTCACGACGCAGTATAGTGTTGTACTTCTATATAGATATAGTCTATCCATTGCCTTCGGTAGTCGCACTTCGGACCGTATGACCACCAGTACTGGTCATCAGTCAACATAACAGTTTAAACGCACATTCAGATTTAATTACGTGAATACGGAATAATTCTCGTACTGAATCAATCCCGTCGACTCTGGACTCTTCACGTACATAATTATATAGCGAACCGAACATTTAAAGAACATATAACTGCTAATTCTTCTTTACTCTTACTCGTACAGCACAATGACCACACGGGTCGCTTGTAGAACTCCGAAAGCCTTTCCACAATAACGGACATAGGTTATATACAGTGCTAGTTGCGTATCATCCAAAAGGGGGGGTGGTAACCTTCCAGTTGGCCGGTGACGTTGTTGGGCAGGTGGAAGTCTCGCCATCTCTTGGGAATTCAGCATGCAGGTCTATGATTGGATGAACCGCTCGGTCCAACGGATTTGGTGTCTTGATTTTCAAATCCTCCCCGGACGATTGGCTTGCTACGTATAGTGGTCTGTAGCTAGCCCCGGCGAGGTCAGGTGACGTCATCTTGTCTTGATAGAATTATTATCAAGAATTTGCGCCCGCTAGTATCCAACTAGACGGTCAGATGTAAGCATCAATTGCGGGTACTCTCGGTACCTTTGCCCCACTCGCCGAATTAGGACGTTTATTTAACTTGCGAGCAATCTTCGTGTCTCGGACAGCAGATCCAGGCGGTAAGTAATAGAATGGAATTATTATTTGAAATTGAATTGTGGTTGTTGAAGGAGTAAAGGGCAGAAAGAAACGTATTAATTAAAGAACTGTATTAGGACTGGATTTACAATAGTGAAGATTACTATTATTTTGTGGCTATTCTTCGTAGTTTCTTGGAGCGGGTAGTAACATTGATCAGGTGGAAATAGCTGAGGCGGGTAAATGTAACATAACAATGTTACAAAAGGGAGAACTATCAGCCTTAGTATCTTCCATTAGCGGGTGAGCTTGACATTTGAACCACGTGCCCATTGATGCTGTTCTTCCCACTTTCCATCCGCGCAAATGTTTCCTGCCCGTGTATTTACGGTAGAGTGTGACTGGGCGAGATGTGTACCAACATTTGCGTGGGAGTGAAATGTGAAAACCTACAAGCATTATTGTATAGTAATTAGCGTTTGTTCGAAATAAACGTCCTACCACTTAGGTAAGGCTTCTGTTTGAAGTCATGTGACAAGGTGATTAAAGTAAATGAGGATGTGTACCAGCATTTGTATGGGAGTGAGGTTGGAAAAAACACGACCACCACTGCCTGATTCCTACCACATAGGTAAGGCTTCTGTTTGAAGTCAGGAGCGTATAACCCGAACGGGTAGTAAGACGCGGTGCTAAATATTATTATTATTATTGAAGTCAGATGACAAGGTGATTAAAGTAAATTATGATGTGTACCAGCATTTGTGTAGGAGCAAGGATGGTAAAAAAACAAAAACGACCAACACTACCTGATTCCTATCAATTAGGTAAGGCTTCTGTTTAAAGTCAAGTGACAAGGGGATTAAAGTAAATGAGGATGTATATCAGCATTTGCGTTGGAGAGATATTGAAAAAACACGACCACAGCGGGTGGATGGCGATCCTTCACATCATATTGTGCCCCTTATCACCCAGGGGGAGGGGGAACACATCAACATTCAGCGTATGCTGGAACAAGAATGAAGCGTAGTGGTAAATCCGTGCTGTTTTACAAGATCCGGCCATTCACCGATGAAAAGACAAAATTATTGACCAATTAGAGGCTTAAAGCGTTACATGCTTCATGGCATATTGTGCCCCTTAGCCACCAGGGGGAGGGGGAACACATCCACACTCGGCGGATGCGTAAGCACAATTAACTCTTAACGATAAATCCGTGCTGTTTTACATGAATCGGCCAATCACCGACGAGGAAACCAAATTATTGACCAATAAGAATCATACAACTTTACATGAAAATCGTCGAGGAGAGAATAAAACAACTGAGGCATTTTTTATACTGGTAGAGAAGTTGGTGCTCCAGCAAGCGATCGTCACGCATTAAATTGGCTTGAAGAGCAAATTACTGTTTTGATCAATCGGCTACAGGACCATGGTGTCAGTGCCGATGATCATGTCGGCTTATTTTTGAACAGCACAGATTCCATATTGAATCCTGTATTCGTCTCGTTTAGGCGAGTATATCAGTTAGACGCTCGATCCATGCTGGATAACGTAAATCACGTGTTGCAGAGTAATAGTTTGTTCTTAAGTACATCATCACTGTACGTTAAACTCAGCCATTTTAAAGAGCCTCGTGGGAGTGCATGTTATAGTGATAAGCTATTCCCTACTAGTATATATAACCGTAACAGACAAGGAATCGTTACTATTCAAAATAGCGACACACTTTGCCTTGCCCGTGGGTTGATTGTCGCCAAAGCTAAATGTGATAATAAAAGAAAACCAGGTTGGATGGACGTGAACACCTTTAAAAAATTAAAATTAGTCATCCTATTCAGAAACTCAAAGCAGAGGAACTATGCCGTGATGCCCGTGTGAATCTTTTGAAAGATGGTGGGCTCACTGAACTGAAACAATTTCAAACTTACCTCTCAGAATAAAAAATCACCAAGTTCAGGGAACGTCGGGGGAGTCAAGTCTTATTTGAGAGGCCTACCCCTCCCAAACATTCCTTTAAGGGCTACCTGGATTAGTATTTTACGATGATAAGCAAAACAATTTTGATGCCATAATATCCTTGACAGCCGCATTTAAATGCTCGTACTTTTGCCGTGATTGCCACCTGTCTTTCAGTAGCAAGATTGCGCAAAAATGTGAATCTGCATGCAAAATGTGCTACGCTAAGGCGGTTTGCCGTGGAGGTCTATCTGTGCTTTATGAATACTGTGGGCGTTGGTTCAGAAATCAAACTTGTTTAGATAGCCATAAAATCCCGGTTTTTGCAGAGGTCACATGTCAATCTGTGATGTCAAAAAGGTTTGTGAGGTCTGGGGGCAATGTTTCAGTTTGGAAAGAGCAGAATTTTCACACAGGTGTTATGAGACTTTTTGTAAAGTATACGAGACCTATCGTTCTTTTGGTCATTTCTGCTGAATGAAGCAGGCTCCATCTAGGCCGTCACTGGAAAAGAGCAATTTCTTGTTCATATTCTATGATATGGAGTGAAAACAAGAAAAGCTGCTGCAAGGTGCGGCCAACACATATTTGCATGAACCTAACCTCTGTGTCGTGCAAACGTGTTGCAAGACCTGCCTTTATATCAATGAAAATGACCATCATTACACCAAATGTGGGGGCGAAAGGACTCACATATTCTAGGGTGATGTCACAATGGCCCAATTTTTCGGATTTCTAGAGCCAATTAAAAAACAAAATTTAAGGACATTACCCTTCTAGCGCATAATTAAAAGGGCTATGATGGAAATTTTATTTTAAAATATATGATGGAATTTAAAAAATGGACTCCAGAGCTTATAATGAACCGTGGGAAAATCATGTTCATGCATTACGGCCCGCTCCACTTTATTGACTCACTGAACTTTCTCCAGATGGCGTTGTCCAAGATGCCAAAGACATTCTGCTTGAACGAGTCCTTGGCCAAGGGACATTTCCTCCACTTTTCAATAAAAAAGAAAACGTGGGGTATAGGGGTCCCATGCTGCCAAAGAAGGACTACGGCATCGGTGAGATGTCAGATGAGAGAAAGGAGGGAGGCCCATCAACGGCATGTCTCTATCCTTCATGCGGGCAACGGCCGTGAGGAATATATATTAGGGCGATGTGTAGACGGCGTTGTTAAGGCTGGAGATAACACCACCGTCTTCCAGTTCTATGGCTGTTATTGGCACGAGAGCCCTCTCTGTTAACCTGACAGGACCACCCCTATCAAAAACAGCCGCCACGAGACCATGGAGACACAATATGAAGCGACCATGGCCTGTGTGGAAAAATGTAAAAATGCCGGCTACACGGTCGTAGAGATGTGGAAGTGTATGTTTAATCCGATGAAACGCACAGACAAGGATTTGAAACAATTTGTACTCCAGCACAAGGTGTACAGCAATGAGTTCCTCAGTCCCAAGGACGCATTCTTTGGCGGGCGAACAAATTGTATCAAGCTCTTCCACGAAGCAGACCTTTCTTGTGGAAAGAAGATCAAGTACGTGGATGTATGTTCATTGCATCCTACGTTTGCAAGTACAAAAAATACCCCATCGGCCACACTAAAATTCACTTGGAATAAATTGTCCCTCTATAGATCAAATAAAAAGAATAGCCAAAGTTACCGTGACTCCTCCGCGGTATTTATTCATGCCCGTATTGCCTACATGGATGCACGGTAAGTTAATGTTCATTTTGTGCAGGAAATGTGAGGAATAGAAGAATCAAGGCGCATGTCAGCACAACAACAAGAAAGATCGTTGATTGACAGGTGTCTGGGTGATTGATGAGATCCAGAAAGCCGTTGAGAAAGGCTATATCGTTGAAGCCGTACACGAAGTGTGGGAGTAAGCTATATCTGTGTGCGATCGTCAGACACGTTCTAACGGATTGTTTCACGGGTACATTGACACTTTTATGAAAATTAAACAAGAAGCCAGTGGGTGGCCAGAATGGTGTACCTCACAAGGTGATAAGTTAGCTTATATTCAAAATTATGAAGAAAAGTAAGGGGTAAAACTCGATTTCAATTCTGTTTGTAAAAACCCTGGTCTCCGCACACTGGCTGAACTCATTTTAAAAATCACTATGGGGAAAGTTTTGGTAAAGACCGTATTTACAACACGTAGCCGTTGTCAACGACTATTAGGCCATCCACAAGTACCTGACGGATTCGTACATCTCCGTGGACAGCGTCATCGATGTTGATGATGTGGTTATGTCCCTCACAAGGATGCGCGTGACACGTTAAACCCTAACCCTAACACGAGTGTCGCGGTGGCATGCTACACGGCTGCTATGGCTAGGTTATACTTATACAGCATCCTTGAAAAATTTGGGGACCATGTTTTGTATCATGATACAGATAGCGTTCTATTCACGGAACGTCCCAGCGATTAGAGTCCGCGGACCGGAAACATTTTAGGTGACCTCACTAACGAACTTCAAGATTACGGTCTGGGAAGCTATATTAGCGCCTTTGTATCTGAGGGCCCCAAGAATTACGCGTATCGAGTTTGTGTTGGTGGTGATCCTGCCAAAACAAAACGGTTTGGAAGATTTGCAGGATCACCATAAATTACAGCAACCGGAACGACGTTAATTTTGACGTTTGTAAAACGATGTGCACCGAACAGGCTGCGGAAAGGTATGTACAGACACCGCACAAAATTGTAAGAAAAGGTCTGGTGACTGTATGTATCGTTTTGCAGACTAAATTTTACCGGCCCGTGTACACCAAACGACGGATAGCTGATGATTATAATACGTTGCCGTTTAGTTAGCAGAGTCCTTGTAAACGCATTCACCACGACTAAAGGGTGATCATTTATACGGGCTGAATACTCTCTTCTTTTCATTCTAGACTGTTCCACTGACATACAATTTTTCAAAGATTTGAGATTTTTCATTCTTTCTGCATAAAAACACGCCTATTTTTTATTGATTTATTTTATACACTCGGAATACTTTTTATATTTTTTCATTCATTAGTACAAACCTTCACTTACCTGATTCTTTCTAGTCAAATATAATTTGTTGTTTTTATGTATTTATTTTTGTACATATTTTAATTCTAGTCAAATGTGCTTATTTGATTTTTCTTGTACATATTTTAAATTGAAACCATCTGTCTGTGTATTTATATTTAAATATTCTTTAAATAGAACTTTGATATTATTCCTAGCTATTTAGTACCGAAGCCATATTCCCGCTACGACCTTAAGAAATTGTCGCTCAAGCAGCAACGTCCTCTACTCACAAACTGAGTTATCTTAAGAATATTATAAAATATGTATACATGTTCCCCTCTCACAGAGTAAACGTCTTTCAAAATGTCGACAATATTCCACAATATGTCACCGCTAGCTCCGATGACGTCAGCAGAGTTTGTGAGAATAAAAACGTAGTGAAATAAGGCTACGGCAACATATTATATTCAGGGAGTACGCCTAGTTCTTTAATTCACTTTTAAACATTACACTTTGTCCTCCGGGATATGTCATAGAGTGTTTTAGATTTAAATCGCTTACAATCTAAATAATAGGCAGACTTTGAAAGGAAGACGTTACCGAAACTGTCCAAACCGATTATATTGTCATCGCACGTCTCACCCATAATTTTAACATTTGAATAAGTTAGTATATTGTTAAATCCTCGAGATTTATGGATTCTTCGGACTTTACCTCCTCCGTTGGTGGTGGGCACGCAGATGACACTAGCTGTGAGTTCTCTCCTGACTCTGATGTCTGGAAGGCAGGTTAATCTGGCGGTGGGTATTCAGGTGACTCTGGCGTTGGGTACGCGGGTGACTCTGGGGGTGGGGCTGGTGTCTGCGGCATCAAGAAGGGTGGTGGCGTGTGGTGCGGAGTTCAGAAGGGTAGTGAAGGCCTGGGCCACACGGCCACAACATCCCCTTTGCAGAAATTGTAAACAGCACATGGCATATCACACAGGTAAGATACCTCGATTCTCTCTTAGGTTAGTATTTTAGTCGCTCTTATCGTGTGAAAGGTGGAGTCGCAGAACTTGATGTAGACTCGACCTTGTGGCACACCTCTGTCGAGGTTCACTACTTTGTAAATTACATGTCTATTGCTCACAGCCACACTGAGAATATTTTCTACTGTCATATAGGCACGCCCCACAATCGTATGACCCACAAACATTAAATTAATATAGCCGGTTCTAAGAATGGTGAACGCACCTGCACGCTAAACGCTTTGGATGATTTACTGAGTCTTTAATCTGTCCACTGTCTTTAATACTGAGTAATATTTCACTAACCCGGTGCAATTCAATAGTACACGTCATTTAAAATTTTTAGAATGTGATATCTAGATGGAGTAATCCTCATTAAAAGCATAAATAATAGCTTTGGTTATTTGGTTCTTAAATATGCAATCCCTTAATTATAATAATTGTACAAGTGGCAGAATTAAGCCAACTACCGAGTCGAAGGTAGCTGCTTTATCTGATAGCAAATTATATTAATAAAATCACACATTTGTAGCCGACGTTTTTGGTACGTCTATCATAGACTGCCTTAAAATATTAGTGAAGAATGACCCTGGGCACAGGACGATCACTGGATAGCTCAGTGGTTAGAGCTTTGGCTTTCTAAGCCAAAGGTCCCGGGTTCGATTTCCGTGTTAATGTGTCATTTTTAATTTTCAGAATATGATATCTTCCACTGATGCTAAACATGTTCTAACTGCCAGTGGAGATTTGTTGTCTGATGTTGTTATTAACTGCTCACACTGCTCGATGCTGCTGCCCATCTCTTAAACGCGTTCAAAGTCCACAATGGTAGGTATACCGGGGTTTACTCCGGCACAGGTAAATCTCAGTTTTTCCTTATTAAGATCACACACGCCTTCATCTTTTAGAGTACCAAAACTACAGGATAAAAATACACAAAGCTCACCGTCTAGATAGGTTACTAAGCATCTCCCAAACTTTGTATTGACCACTTTTAATTTATCCACCTAGTACTTTCGATTGAAGATTAGATCACATAATTTTACGATCTACACGGCGTCAACAATATTTACCAGCTGCTGTAACTTGTCTATCTTGATCCAATCTACAAACGCTTATAAATAGTCGACCAAGCGAGCCCCCTATATATTCATCCCTCCCTCTTACGATCGACATCACGTGGTCTTGTGGTGGTACGAGATGAACAGGGTAAATGACCTCATTGTTTCAAGAACGTGATCTATTCCTGTCTCGACTTGTCTTGTCGAGCCACCAAACTGGCGGCAGGTATGAATCATCTGACGTCACCGGGAAAACCCATTGCCGGGGAGGATTGCGACATCACCCGTTCCTATCTTGACACGTCGAGCCGGCAAACTGGCACCGCAGGGTTTCACCTGATTATTCTTGTCTCGATTTGTAGAACCGCCAATTTGGCGACGGTGAGCAGTCAATTCATGTAAAAAGCATAGATTTACGGTTAATCGTCAATTGTGCTCACGCATACACTGAGTTCTGATATACTCTCAGGAATCCACCAGTTGGGAGACATGCTTGTATGATTTTCCCACCCCAAATGCTGGTACACATTCTACCTGGTCTAATCATATCAAACGGAAAATCCAGTCAACCAATTTTAACTGATTTTTTATTTCATCTTATTTTTCTCTCTCGCAAATTCGGTATGCACTCAACCACGGGAAGGAAGTATTTTATTGTATGACCGTTCTAACTGATATCAGCGGTGCTACTACCCACGAAATATATCGAGGTTTGAATCCCTGCGGGCACGCTATCTAAATGTCAGGCTCATTTAATTCTGGCGGGGACTCGCAAATGTGATGTGCACTCAACCACGGGAAGGATGTATTTGATTGGATGATCTAACATACATTAGCGGTGCTAGCCCTGCGAAAGATATCGATGTTCAAATCCCTGTGGGTACGCCGTCAAATTTCAAGCTAATCTGATTCTGGCGGGGCACTCGCAAATGAGGGGCACACTCAACCATGGGATGGAAGCATTTGATTGGATAACCATTCTAACAGACATTAGCGGTGCTTTTCCTGCAAAAGATATCGAGGTTTGAATCCCTACGGGCACGCCTTCTAAATGCCAGGCTTGTCTAATTTTGCTGGGGAGGCTGAAATCTAATCCATGCTGAGTAAACTGTTGGAAGTTCTCCCTCCAGGTATAATGCTGGATCATTTTCTTAACCATCCCTACCACATTATCTTAGTTAATACATAGATGTTTAGCCAGAAAGGGTGCATGTAACTCATCTAGTTATAGCGTGGAGGTCGGGATTTGAATATCTACTGAGGTGTACTGTTACTAGTTCTCACTAAATGGTTTCACTTTTCCTCACTCCACGTAAATGCTGGAACATGTTCTACCATATTCCTCCCTACCACCTTAACTTCGCCAACAGTGTTCTATGTTGGTATGGCAGATACCTACATTCCCACATGTTAACTGTAGATACCGTACAACCAATTCTAGTAGAATTTTGTGGGGGATAGTGGCCCCTAACTGAGGATTATAAATCACTGTGAGACTTCCATTTGGATAGGGGCTCCTGATTTTTGCATAATCAGAGCTGTGTCAATGCTCTCTAGTTGCAACATCACCATAATGAGCGATGATTTTACCGGGGAAAACCCATCACCGCATAGAAGACCAACAATTACAACGGAAAAACTCCATTGCTATCGAAATAAACCTTTGAGACATTGAATGAGGGACAGAGAACACCAGGTCGTTAACCTCATTCATCGTAGAAATACGATATATTCCTCTCTATACTTGTCAAGTCACCAAACTGGCTCCAGGGTTGCGATGACGTCAACGGGAAAACCCATTACCACATATATGGGGAGACTTGTGACATCATTCAAGGTCGTGATATATTCCTGTATTGACTTGTCTTGTCGAGCCGCCAAACTGGCACCAGGTATGATTCATCAGAGAAAACTCAATACCTGGGGGGAAGGTTGCGACATCAAAATAGATTCAGAGGCTTGCGACAGGGAGACCTGACCAGTAGCTCGCACTCTGTTAGACAGCCGTCGAGAGAGGATGCTCCTGCACGCTCCCCCCTCACGGGCAGAATTGGCAACATTTTATGGGACGTCACGGGAGAAGTGCCCAACGCCCAAAACTGCACGCTCCCCCACCAATAAATAAAAAAACTCCCACACCAATAAATAAAAAACTCCCACCCAAAACCATCACACAGGGACAAACATAAAAAAATTATGCACACATACAATCAAATGGGGCAAAAAATCAAATGGGATAGGAATGAACAAGTTTGGACATGAATAAAACCCATACAAAACAACCCAATGAACCCCCACAGCTCCCCAATGACACCCCCACTCGGATAATAAATCACGATTAAAAACTACTTTAAAACCACGCTGACATCACAATACACACTCTCTCCCCACCCCCACCCCAATTGTACTGGTACGCCACACGCACTACTCTCCTGGTTCCATATTGTATGTATTCTATATATAAACTAAGCTAACACACGCTAGTTGTTTGTCCGTACTCTAATACACCGGTGCACGGTCTATTTGAGACTTAACCTAATTAGTTTTATGATGATTGCAGCAACTGACTAGATATTTAGTGAAAACAAACAAACTCAACTTCATAACGACCAGATTTGGACCCCTCCAGTAGTCGATCACTATCCCATCCAATCAGGAGACAGATGAGCTACTGATTCAACTATGATGTCAGACTACATTTGGCAAAGTTTATTATTTTAATAACTTGTTATAATGTGGAATATAAGGCCATATTAGTTGAAATGCACCCACATTAGCCTAAAGAGGGGATGATAAAAACACAATGAGATAACTCATGTGTAAACCAACCCCACTCGAATGTGATTCAAACCAAGATTTTTCATTCACCAACAGCTATATTACGAACCTGACGACTTAGCCACATGACCAACAATAGGAGAGGTGGGTTATAGTGAAATTCATATTAGAAAACTACCCCTACCACGCAATTGTGGCTGCATTTCCTCGTCGTGTCTATCCTCCCTTTGATTGAATCGTTAATAGCATTGATTTAGTTGGAGACCTTAGCTCAAATAGTAGCGAGTCTATCTACCTAGACAAAGGTCGTGTTTCTGCCATGACCAAAAAGTGTATTATTCGAGAAAATGAGGCTTTTGCTATCATGCTGATTAATTAGCCGCTGGGGGATTGGCTGTTGTATCTGTTCTAGGATTAAGTTAGCTTGTAAGTTAGTTCATGTAGTTAACATTTAATCCCCTGAATATTGATGGCTAGTAACTTTGGTTTTAACATATTTATAAGGGTAGATAATATTATAAACGTGATAAATTGATCTTGTAACGAGACAAGATATTGCCAACATTAATAATTAATCTCTGGTTTACAACTACTATTGTGTTTATTTAAACAACTGTTAAATGTTTACTGACGTAATTATTTGTCTGCGAAATAACCAGTTGGCACGGTCCTATAGCTTGCACAGTTATCTATAGTCACGTCATATAGCTTGCACAGTTCATTTAGTTACGTCCTATTGCTTGAACAGTTATAATATTCCTATAGCTTGAACAGTTCATCTATAGTCCCGTCCTATAGCTCGAACAGTTCATCTATAGTCCCGTCCTATAGCTTGAACAGTTCATTTAAGTTACGTCCTATTGCTTGAACAGTTAATCTACTACCTATAGCTTGCACAGTTTATCTATAGTCCGTCCATATAGCTTGCACAGTTCATTTTAGTTACCGTCTATTGCTTGACAGTATATCATCTATAGCTTGAACAGTTATCAATAGTCACGTCCTATACTCGAACAGTTACTATAGTCGTCCTATCTGAACATAATCTATAGTACATCATATAGCTGCACAGTTCTGCCATAGTTAACTCTATAGCTTGCACAGTTCATCTATATCCCGTCCTATACTTGAACAGTTAATTATTCACATCATATAGCTTGCACAGTTCATCCATAGTTACGTCCTATAGCTTGCACAGTTCATCTCTAGCCCCGTCCTATAGCTTGCACAGTTTATAAATAGTTACATCCCATAGCTTGCACAGTTCATCTAAAGCTACGTCCTATAGCTTGCACAGTTCATCTCTAGCCCCGTCCTATAGCTTGCACAGTTTATAAATAGTTACATCCCATAGCTTGCACAGTTCATCTATAGCTCCGTCCTATAGCTTGCACAGTTCATCTATAGCTCCGTCCTATAGCTTGCACAGTTCATCTAAAGCTACGTCCTATAGCTTGCACAGTTCATCTCTAGTCCCGTCATATATCTTGCACAGTTCATCTATATGTTTTATCACAATCAACGTTGATAACATGTTACTATATTGTTATTGATAATGTACATCAAAAGTGACAGCTGCAGATAACATAGCTTGACGTATAAATATATTATATATTTAGTTGATTTTTTAGCTGTCATACAAGATTCTTCCTATGAAATTGAACTTTAGTCAGATTCACATAGTAAGAAACAAAATTAAAAAATAGAAACGTTCATAGATCTACTTTCACTTATTCATATGTCAAGTGATGTGGACCTGTAGCTGTCCCTTCTGATAGATAATATTAATATAGTTGCAAGCTGTGAATGTATTTTGTGAAGGCTCCTTCCTTGTGTTGCTGTTGCCTCCAGCCCCGAGGTGGGGATGGGGGAGAAGACAGTGAGATGCGCTTCATGGAGCACTTAATATTCCCCCTCTCACCTCACAAGATACTCTACTCCTCAGCTCGTTTTAAATAAAACTCAACAAGAGGTTTTTTCATTCACAGCATTAGAGTGAAAAAGAACAAGAGATAAAGTGTTCAGGAAGAAGCATTACTCTCCCTCCTCCTTACAAATGACTCTTAGAGCATATATGGCTCGACGAGTTGAAAGTTTGTGCAGATTCCCCACTAAAAGGGATATGTACAAGTGTAAATACTAAAGCTGAAGAGAATAAAACACTAAAGTTTTGTTATCGACACCAAATGAATCGGCGACTGTTGAGTATCGAACCAAACACTATGTGAAGATGGTCGCTACCTCCTTTCTTGTGCGGTAGGAATTTTAGTGTTAATCAATGCCCAAACTTTGATCCCATAAACATTATCAAAAAGATGAACTATTAAATTACCTCAAATTTATCAAAAATTGTTTAAAATTTACAAAAAAACAACTTACAAACACAAGCAAAAACATTTAATGAATGTATGTGACTAAATTAAACACGAACTCCACAATTGGAAAATAAAACGTATATATATACGATGAAAGTCTTAAAAACTAAACTCTCGCATCCTGCTGAATATATATTTTCTATTTACAAATATCTGCTTGTAAGTAATAGATATTCCCTCTAAGCACAACCTTCTCTAGCCTAGTTACAGTCTCACAAATTTTCAAAAAGCACATAACCGATTATAACCGATCAAAGTTATCTGGTCACACTAAAATATATTATTTGAAAGTACTAATTGATATATTTGAGTATTTAGAAGGCTCAAAGATCTCCTTTAATGCCGATGTAGTTTAATTACACAATCAAGTGAAAATTACCGCTAGACGGACCGACTAGTTGACAACACCTGGTTTATAGGCAACCAACCTTAAAACATTAGCAAGGGCAGGGCCAGGAGCCTTTATTACACAACTTAGACAAAGACTCGTATCATTTCCGCCAACAACAATACCTCCAACGCCCTCTACCATTCAACCAAAACCATGACCATGAACTTCGTTTTTCTCGGTCTTACAATATGACTTTGTTCTAAGTTTGGTGAGAGCCCCTACTTCCTATTGGAGGACACGGCCTCACGTCATGATGTCACGAAGTATGAACAGAGACAGGGAGTATCGGTAAATCCCGGCATTAGTTAGTACCAGATCGTGGTTAGTGGCTGTTTATGACCAGATATGAGAGATGAAAAAACAGAAGTGTAACTAAAGCCCGATGCGTTGGACTGCCATCTTTAGAAGATGAAACAGAATAAAATGTAAGGTAGACATCATTGAGGAAAGGTTCCACCATTTATAACTTATAAACTTGCAGAACTTTTGTGAACAGTAGATCTCGCTCCCTCCAATCAAAACATGCTAAGTAGATCGTGTTAAGAATTATGTCATGTTACTATCGTTACTACAGGCTTAACATTTCTCTTTGGATTTCAAGTTGAAATATCTCCTGGGTTATCAAGTTAGAGAGAAAACAGATGACTATTATATTCAATAGTCCATTACATTCATCACCATTTTTACTTTCTATCTTACAGGTAGAGAAAGTATGGTGATCGTCAAAAAAATCGATATCGAGATTTTGATGAATCTTGACGTTTCATGACTTCCTGAATCCGAAAAAGTGGTTTTTGAATTTCCGTCTGTCTGTCTGTCTGTCTGTTGTACCTCCAACTAGAGCCTAAACTATTTTACCGATTGAGCTGAAACTTGATATCTAGGGTTTTCATAGGG
The DNA here is from genome assembly GCA_033556935.1 of Timema podura. Lineage (NCBI taxonomy): Eukaryota > Metazoa > Arthropoda > Insecta > Phasmatodea > Timematidae > Timema > Timema podura. The sequence goes on along the minus strand of JAVRXN010000009.1, from coordinate 43,176,941 downwards.
TTGCCCCGAGGGGTTTTTGGAATTGGATATCTACCCCTAAAATTAAGGGTAGTTTACTGAAGGGAAAAAAGAGAAAAAGTCGATTTTCTCAAAATCGGCTCTAACGATTTTGATTAAATTTCATTTATGAACATTAATAAATATTCCAAACAAAATGGCTACTCTCAATATTTCGAAAAAATGGCTTTAAGGGCTCCGATCAGATGCGTAAGTTAACATTTTTTATAATAGCTCCGAAACTATTTGAGATATGAAATTACTTAGCATTACAAATATGTATATATATTTATAATACAAATATTTTATTCGAAAACATATTTTTATAAAATCAATAATTTTCAATCTATACGCAATTATATATATATTTTTAACTTTTTGGACATTAAAGCTTAAGTATTGCGACCGTAAAAAAAAACTAACCTGAAATGTTGATGGATGTCGACGTCTCATGACCCTCCAACCCTAAAAAATAGTCTTTGCAATGCCATCTTCTGTGTGTCTATTAAAACTTAAAATTAAGGGTAGTTTACTGAAGGGAAAAAAGAGAAAAAGTCGATTTTCTCAAAATCGGCTCTAACGATTTTGATTAAATTTCATTTATAAACATTAATAAATATTCCAAACAAAATGGCTACTCTCAATATTTCGGCAAAATGGCTTTAAGGGCTCCGGTCTGATGCGTTAATTAACATTTTTTATAATAGCTCCGAAACTATTTGAGATATGAAATTACTTAGCATTACAAATATGTATATATATTTATAATACAAATATTTTATCCGAAACATATTTTTATAAAATCAATAACTTTCAATCTATACGCAATTATATGAATTTTTTTAACTTTTTGGACATTAAAGTTTAAGTATTGCGACCGTAAAAAAAAAACTAACCTGAAATGTTGATGGATGTCGACGTCTCATGACCCCCACAACCCTAAAAAAATAGTCTTTGCAATGCCGTCTGTCTGTGTGTCTATAAAAACTTAAAGTTAAGGGTAGTTTACTGAAGGGCGAAAAGAGCAAAAATTAGTTTTCTCAAAATCTGCTCAAATGATTTTGATTAAAATTCGTATCTAGGCGTTGATTAAGATTATAAATAAACTGGCTATTTTCATTTTCCTATGAAAATGATTTTTAGGGTACTTTACAGAAGCGTTAATTTCCGTATCTCCACAACTATTTGAGAAACTAAACAACTTATCATTGCAAAATTGTAGGACTATTAGAAATAAAAAACTTTTATTTGACATATATTTTTATAAAAGCAACAGTTTCTGAGATATTTGCAAATATATTAATACAATTTTGTGAGCTTTAGTTGTAAATATATACTACTTAAGTCTTAATGCAATAATTCTCCAATATCATAGAGTAATTAAATATAAGTATCTAAAAAAAGTATGTTATTTTTCCTTAAAGCTCTTAGGAGAAATGTTTGCACAGCAATGATCTATCTCCATTTTAGACTCAATAGTCAATATTTACATTTTTTATTGGTCAAAATGTATAAATGAATAATTAAATATCAATGCGATGACTTGAAGATCTGCAACACCTTATAAAATGTTAAAATTTTAACCAAAAATCGAAATTTTAATACGAAGTGTTGACCCTTGTGGAAGACATTAAACTGTTTGAAATGCTCTTAGGTGGACAAAGATGCGCCTCATTTTTCATTGATTATATATCATTGTATATTATTTTATGCTGTTCTTATGTGGAGTGGTGATGATACAATGTACATTATTCCGTTCAGAAATCTTACGAGTTTATAGAAAGAAAGTCTGTGCGGTGCGCCGTACCATTTATTTCCTTGGATTTCAAGTTGAAATATCTCCTGGGTTATCAAGTTAGACAGAAAACAGATGACTACTATATTCAATAGTCCATTACATTCATCACCATTTTTCCTTGGATTTCAAGTTGAAATATCCCGATGGTGTTAATTTCAAGTTTAGATAGAGAAAACAGATGACTACTATTATTCAATAGTACATTACATTCAGAGATATGGCCGTAGATCATGTGCTCACGTTGACTACTATACATTTATTCTGTTTAATCTTCGTGACGGTCAGACTCGCAAATATTCATTGGCTTTATTAACACAAAGTTGGTTTTTAAAAATAAAAAATAAATACTTTTTTTAAGAAAGATGAAACTTTTTCTGGTCCTTGCTGTCCTTCATTTACCCTAGAGATTGAAACCATGACCGCCCACCTCCCCCTCTAAAAGGCCAGAGGCGACTTTAGAGGCCACATGATGAATAAATTAGCGACGGAAAATCTTTTGTCAGCCGTATCTTTTCACTAGACCTCGAGCCAGAGGAAAGATAAATGGAAAGAAGTTTCAGAAGGAAGAAAACGAGTTTTTTTTTGTGCGCGTGAAACTTATATCTTTTATGGTTACTAAGGCACCCCCCTAAGCCGCCCCCCTCCCCCACCTCTCACCACGCCGCAGGGTGGATCAATCATCAGCGTCAGCGGATTTACAAGTCTTCTGACTCTTTTGTCAAGTTAACTATTTGTATTCAGGGAAAGTTTTATTCGCTTGATCTCTTTTGTAACTGTAAGGCCCGGTGCCCACGAGCGACGTGCATCATCTTTGCATTCGCGTCATGTGACGCTGCGTCTCAGCATTACTTTGATTCGAATCATGGAATTCACACGGGACGAGAGGTCTGGCGTCAAGTTGGCGTCATTGTTGCGTCAAAACTAGTGAAGTGGGTTTCTGCAAAAAGCGGTGGTGACGCTATTGCTCAGCGTTCTGTCAGTCCCTGTAAAGAATAGAGCAGTGCACACGAACTGCGCGCGTCATTGTGACAGTAATCATTGTAGTCAGAATGGAGGATGAAATAGACACATAACTTTTTATCAATGAGGTGTGGGACAGGCCTGTCATTTGGAAGCCATCCATAGAAGAATAGCACGACATAAATAAAAAAAACATGCAGCATGGATGGAAATATTCAAGACGCTTTATCCAAATACTGATGAAATAGAAGCCACTTGGCGAGTTTTCTCTCAATTTTTTTATAATAATTTTTATGAATTGGGAAAACATATTTTCTATAATATATAGTAGAACTTAGTTTATAAGGACTAACTGGGACCAGGTGTCATATGGATTACCCAGATTATCCTGAAATTATAGTAAAAGTGCATTAAATTAGATGTATTACTATCTACCATTTATTTTCACAATAACAATTTATAAAATACTTTAAACATGTTAAAACCACAATTTATCTATAAAAAATTAGTAGAGACCAGATGTTAGACAAAATGCCTATACATTATTGTTACAGATATCATAAATATGACTTATAAGTTCATGTCGGGGTATTAGGGTTGTGTACAGCAAAGATAAGTTTGCCTATTCTTTTCTGCTCCCAGAGTGTACTTATCACGGCCATGGCTTCAAACCAGGTCCGTGAAGTTGGCAGCACCACAAACGGCACACATTATAAGATCTATGTCAATAATTAGTGCTGAATTTGTGCCACAAGAATATCCTAGTTTCATAATTTGTGCCGCCATAGTTTCCATGAAAACACCTTAAACGATAAGTTGTGTTGACACCACGTTGTACTCAGTACTGGCCAGCCCTCACTTCAAGGCTGACCCTAGTTTCTCCCACCTGTACACCCTTTGACGTCATAGTGGTATCCGACTGGAGTCCACGAGAATTTGTTGAGTTTGCATCAAAGCTCAGACAAATATGAGTGCCGTATATTTATGACCATAGATGGAAAAAAATCTAGGAACTTGAATATAGCTATTCAATATAATGATGAAATCATTTTTAAAATACACTCTTTATTTTGAATAGCTAATGTTGATTTTTTCAAAGTTTTTAAACGATTTATAAAAAGGATCCAGTTTTATTTATTAGTTGTAGAGTTGATTATTGTATACACCTAAGGCTAGATGAAGACTAATTTTAGGTACTGAATTCCTAGATGTTATAGTTTGCAATTAAACATTATTTTTACCATTATTATACTAAAATATATATTTAAAGAAATGTATTTCTTTACCATCGGTGAAAATTATGGAGCACTCTGTTCAAATTGCGAATGCGAATACATAGCACTGTCATGTGGTGAATTTGTGCCACAATGCTCAAATTATGTTCTGCCATAGTTTTCGTTTAAACACATGCAAGCTTTGGGCGCTGCTAAATTCTTAAACCTATGCAAATATGTAGTGCTCAATTTGTGCCAAAAATATATTACATTCCATAATTTCTGCCGTAAGCCCGCAATAGTGTTCGTAAAAATATTCAAACACGCTGGATGCTGCTAGTTTCGCATAGTATTATCACTAAATTAATGGCACAAATTTAAAAATCTGTGACCTATTTCTTGGTTTCACTATGAATACATCCAACTCCTGTAATTTGTGACCTCATACTTTTCTGGAAAATATTAAATAATGTGGATGTGGCTGGGAGCATCATCAACAGTACAAATTCTGAGACCTATGCCAACATTGAATACCAAATTTGAGTCGTAAAGAATATCACACACCTATTATTTGTGTCACCTAATTTTAATGAAAATACCAGTGGCCACACGTTTAAATTAAGGAAGGTCGTTTAGAGGAAGTGCGCCACTTAGCGTGAGTGTGATGTGTGTGTGTGTGTGTGTGTGTGTGTGTGTGGTGTGTGTGTGTGTGTGTGTGTGTGTGTGTGTGTGTGTGTGTGTGTGTGTGTGTGTGTGGTAATGGATGATGTGATAAATCATAATATGTTCAAAACCACCTGGCTAAGATTCTTGCCTTGTCCTCACATCAGCGAAAATTAATATATCATAAGGCTGACTCCTTTTAAACCATACGACGGGGATATTGGAGTTCGATCCCAGTCGGGTGCACTTAGGTGGTTTTCCCTAAATAAAATACATTCTCCCTCCACGCAAATGCGGGTACACTTCCTCTAAATCAAGCCTTCTTATTTCCTAGCCAATTAGGTTAATTAGTACATAGAGGCGGTATAGCTGAAACAAGGTATGTAAAGTACGTGGTGCTAAAAAACGTTACATGAGACGGAAAATTTTTCCAATTATTATTTCTGTAAAATAATTTCAACTGATTAAATGGATAGTAATAATAACAGTAATAATAATTAGTGGTAGTGATAGTAGTAGTAGTATTAGTAAAGAAAACCTGCTTGGGTGGCCGCACGGTCTAACGCAACTACTCTCGCAATAGACTAGACTGCCGATGACAGGGAAATTGGAGTCCGATCCCGGCAGGATATCCTGAGGCAGTTTTCTTAAATGGTTTTCCAATCTCACACCACGCAAAAGCGGGTGCAATTCCTTTAAATTAAACCTTCCTTATCCTTAACACATTGACGTAATTAGTACATAAGCGTATAAGCCGAACGTGTGGTAATACATGGTGATAAAAAAAAGTAGTAGAGAAACAAATGAATGAGAGCTTTTGTAGACACGTTATGTTTATAAATCATACTCAAAATTTTGGTCATCAATAAGTTAATTAAAATAATTTTAAGGTTGACCTGACATTTTTGTCCCCCCCCCCCCCCCCCATCCTCGTGCTTCCTATCTACCCCTCGCCCTCCCAATTCTCCTCCCCCTTCTTCTAGCACACTCGTCTTCTAACCACTATATTATGAAGTATAATAGTCTCAAAGTGTCACCTTTTAACCCTCCAACCACAAGCCACCACTGAAGAAAATTTTCATCTCTATAGTGGTAACTAAATAATGGTGCATTACAATCATAAAAAAGTAAGAAGGATAATAATGTAAATTTAGAACATATACCGAGTAAATTAATGATAAGAGATCTCCGTTAGTAATAATAATAATAATAAAAGTATGCGATAGGCGTGGGGTCCAACGCGCAACTCTCGTAAAAACTAGACTACAGAGGATGGGGAGATCAAGGTTCTATCCCGATTGGGTGCATTAAGGGTGGTTTTTCCTTAATGGTTTCCCACTTTCTCCCGCCCCCCCCCCCCCACGTAAATGTGGGTCCACTTCCTCTACCTACCTCATCCCTAACCCATTAGCGTAATTAGTACAGAGGCATATAATCCGAACGGGTAGTAAGACATGGTGCTAATAATAAAATAGTATGAATATTCGTGTGGGGAAGGTAAAGTTCTTAAACACTTTACCTCATCTGCCTGCCTCAAATATTGTTGTACATCAGTCAGAGTTCATATAGTAAGTAACACAATTGCTCAACTTGCGTTTTTATAACATAATATAATTCATATCTTATAACAATATACTATAATAATTGATTCTATGTTTTCCATTATGAATTCAAGCAGTTTATTATTTTGAGGTAGGCCTATCAGTTTCGGATTCAATTCTAGGTTTATGCCACTAGACTACCTAGGATGGCCACCTGGTACAATATGACTTTTGACCTTTAACCCCAACGCTGATTGATCGGATTTGGTCACGTGACCACGCCACCCTCACTCTCTGATTGGCTGTTGGCTTTTCACCTTCCCCTGACCCCCTCCTCTCTACCCCTTTCCGGTGTTCCAAGCATGTTGTTCCATCGTTTTTTATGTGTGATCAATGGTTTTTTATATTGGTTTAATATGTGTGATCATTTTTTTTATGCTTGGGTAGGATTGAGATGGGCGTCGGAGTTTATATTTTATTTTATTGGCGTGTGGTCCAGGGCATCGGGTGCGGGAACACACAGCACGAACATCTCCCGAAGGCAGCGTAGCGTAGAATGAGACCAGCTGGCAGTTGTTTGCCGGCCTTTAACTTCCCGGAACACACAGCACGAACCTTTCCCAACGACCGCTTAGCGTAGAGTGTGAGAAATGGTTCCCCACCCTTGAGAACCCTTTCACTTCCCCTCACTCCCTCCTCCTTCAAGGCGTGTGTCGCAATACCCTATGTGGTAATGGGTTTTCCCGGTGTCGCAACCCCCTATGTGTTAATGGTTTTGCCCGGTGACGCAACCCAGTACCAGTTTGGCGGCTTGACAACACAGGAATATATCACGAACTTGAATGATGTCGTAATCCACCCACCCCTTCCCCTTCATCGGTGTCGCAACCTCTCCCCCTATGTGGTAATGGGTTTTCCCTGTGTCGCAACCCAGCACCAGTTTGGCAGCTTGACAAGACAAGTCGAGACAAGAATAGATCGTGACCTTGAAACAGCGAGCTAGGTCATTGACCCTGGCAACCCTCTCCTTTCCCCTTTTATGTTACAATGGATTTTACCTGATGACTGGCGCCAGTTTTACGGCTTGACAAGACAAATCGAGACAAGAATAGATCGTGACCATGAAACCGTGAGCTAGTACAATAGGACATTGACCCTGTTTATGTTTGGTGCCAGTTTGCCGGCTCAACAAGTTGAGACTCGTATATGGTTACATTACGTGTAAGTAACAGACAGGTTTTGCGTGAATAAAACACGATATTACAAAACATATTTATTGTACATTAAAGGTTTTTACAGACATATATTAACGGTTTCACAGACTTACTTTATATTTATTATACACTTTTATAGGAATGACGTATTTATTCGTTCATACGTTTTTCTACAGTGTCTCTTAAATGTGTTAGTAAAATTGTTTTTAGTTCACAATCCAGCATGTAATAGTCCAAACCGACGACTTGACGTGTATAGTAGATAGCACTGATAAAATCCAGGTTTCTGATGTGCGTTTCCACCGTAGGCTGTTCGAGATGGATGAAATCCGCTGATTCTGTTAGCGTGTCGCATACATCCACGACGAGTGTGTCGATCAAATCGTTGCAATAGCGTGCGACGGGTGTCAATCACATATCCTGGTGGTCGACGGTGACGTCGATGAGGTCCCACACCTCACAAAGACGCGCCAAGCTAGGTGCTAGATAGGCGACCCGTTTGAGTCCGGCGTCTTGTTTCTCGCTGATGACGACCATAAGGTGTTGTCCCTCACTGTTGTGTCAGCCTCTTGTCTCTTTCCTCCGCACTTGCACAGGCCGCGCCATCCAACCTCTCTACTGCCTGGACCACTCCACAGTCCATGTCTTCGAAGACGTCCGTGACGAGTGCACCTCTATACACAGCGCCAAAGAGAACTCTGCCTCTATTGGCTCGCGTGATGGGCACTTGCATGCACCAATGGGAAGCCTCTGTTTCTCCCATTGGACAAGGCCAGGCAGCAGTGGAGGGTATTTAACACGGTGATTCCTTGGTCTCAAGACCAGTCAGCCAGTCAGACTCGGTCATTTAGCCTCGGCATATCAGTGGTGGCCCACCTTGGGGAACCACACTTATTCGAGAGAGCTCATTAAATTGTTATATGTTAAGAAAGAGCAATTTGTTTAACCCTCTCTCCCTCTCCACCATCACCATACCTCCCACCGCGACTCTCACGTTGCCGGGACTTCCTCATGTTCCACCGCGACTCACGTTGCCGGAACATTCTTCCGTTCCACCGCGACTCACGTTGCCGGAACATCCTTCCGTTCCACCGCGACTCACGTTGCCGGAACATCCTTCCGTTCCACCGCGACTCACGTTGCCGGAACATCCTTATGTTCCACCGCGACTAATGTTGCCGGAACACACTCGCCTACCTTCTTCCTACCCACGCGTGTCTGACCACGACGTCACCGCCGTCGGGACATCAACTAAATCAACCAGTTACCCTCAAAGACGAAGGGAGGGATAACAGTTCTGGCGCCAACGTGGGGCGACTCAAGACAGGACGGATGTCCAACGGACCAACGACACGACCCCAGAACCCCACACAACACTTCCGGGAGTGAACAAAACCCGGTGGCGCCCAAACAACCTCAGCAGAGAAGACAAGACAACCTCGCCGGAGAAGACAAGATGGTTATGACTAGAAGTCAAAAGTGTACCAACCCATCGTGTACCCCAGGAGGGGACCGACACAACGTGAACTGCACATCCTGCCAAAAGCCCTATCATCACCTATGCATTGGGTGGGAAGACGAGCTACGTGACAACAATGAACCAGCCTACCGTTGCACTACCTGCGTTGAGTCACCAGTGGAAATACGTTATTGCCCAGGGTTAACCTGTACTGGAGAAGATGGCAGAGAGATTACCTGCGAGGACTGTCGACAATACTACCACTACCAGTGCCTGGGATGGAAAGATGAGCCCAGGGACCTCAGGGGCCTCTTCTTCCGATGTCCACCGTGCCAAAGGTCCACCTCATCAACCGCCAGCGCACCACCATACCGGCCACACCCGACTACCAACTACCAACGCCCGTGTTCAAGCCCTTACCACCTACCAGCTCTACCAGACTTTCACGGTCGAGGGCATGAAGACCCTACTACCTTCACTCAACGCTGTGAACTCCAGCTCAGAACCGCGCAAATAGACCCGCTAGAATGGGTACCTATCATCCAACAGCAACTGAAGGACACTGCCGCCCAGTGGTGGAAACTTTACGGGGAATATATTACGACTTGGGAAGAATTCAAACAACGACTAACGCACCATTTCGCCAGTACAACCATCATAGCCTCCCTCCACGCGGAGCTATACGGGAAGGAACAAACACAGACCGAGCCTGTCGAGATATTCCTACGTCACAAGATACGGCTGTATCAACGCTTGGCCCACACCATCCCCTCAACGGAGATAATCCCTGTGTTAATCGAACTAGTACGACCAGGACTAAGACCTTTTCTTCGAGCCCCACACCCTCAAGAGTTAGAAGAACTTATCACTAGGGCTGTATCCGTGGAACGAGATCTGGACAAAATTCCTTCAACAACGACGACACGCCCCATCAAGTACACAACAACCACATCTGAACCGCGACCTCCAAGATGTTACCACTGTCCAGGGTATCATTTTCACCGTGACTGCCCAGTGCTAATCCAACGCTACCAAGAGAAGGAAAGACCGAGAAACAACCAAGCCAGAAGACAACAGACCCCCACTTCTGTGAGGCAGGAACCAGGGCCACCTCAAGTGATAAACAGCGTCAATCCTTCTACATCCCAACCACTTCCCAGAGTTCTGTGTGAAACTCCTCATGGTCCTCTACTAGCCCTATTAGATACCGGAGCTACCGCTAATTTCCTACAATATCAACACCTTACCCCTACAAACCTAAAGCATTTAATTCCCTTCCCCACACCCATCCACCTAGCCAAGGTTGGAAGTGACCTCGACATCCAAGGCCAGATAACTTTACCGCTTACTATGCAAACACTAGAAGTCAATGTCACATTCCTGGTGTCCAATGAGCTCCGAGAACCACTGATTTTGGGACAACCATGGTTCATGGAACAGAAGGCAATCCTGGACTACAAGAACAGCCGAGTACAATTTGGTAACCATGGACGCCATACGCTGTACTGGACTCCAAGCCTTAATGGAGATCCCCCTACGGTTTCTCAAGACAAAGTCAGGCAACATACCTTCATAGAACATCAAGAACAACTCCTCGGTCTACTGGACCAACACCGAGACAACACTCAGCAACCTCTACGTAGGACACGCAGCATCCACCATCAAAGTCGACGCAAAGACAATGAGAACCCCAGCCAAGGAGCCACCAGAGAGAAGAACGGGCGCGAGTCAATCAAGCAAACTACCCACAACGCTACATCCACCCTCCAGCACGGCACACCAAACCCTTCCAGAACGGTGATCTAGTGCTAGTTCGAACCCAGCCCCTCTTTAACGCTAATGAAGCCAACTACGCCGGATCTACCCCCAAATGGGAAGGACCTTACCCGGTGAATAAACAAAGAGGAGGGATATACTTGGTTACCTACCCAAATGGGCAAGCAAGAAAGAAACATAGGGGACAACTACGTTCTGCACCCCCTGGTGAGAACATCAGAGAACGACAGCTACAAGACCGACCCACAACAGAGGACCCCGAACCCACTACCTCTGAGGACACAAAAGGGCCGGACCCTCCTCTATCAAGCAATGCAGATGGAGTATTCGACTTCCTATCCCGCCAAAACATGGTGAGATCAAACAATACAGTGCGTGGTTACCATAACCCAGTGCGCGATGCCCACATCACAGTGCGTGACCCAAACATCACAGTGCGTGGTCACAAAAACCAAGTGCGGGAAACAAACAATACAGTCCGTGGTTACGCCAACCCTATGCGTGACGTAAACAATACAATGCGTGGCTACTCGAACCCAGTGCGTGACCCAAACCTCACAGTGCGTGGTCACAAAAACCAAGTGCGGGAAACAAACAGTACAGTGCGTGGTTACGCCAACCCTGTGCGTGACGTAACCAATACAGTGCGTGGTTACCATAACCCAGTGCGCGATGCCCACATCACAGTGCGTGACCCAAACATCACGGTGCGCGGTAACACAACCCAGTGCGTGACGCAAACATCACAGTGCGCGGTTAAACAACCCTAGTGCGTGATGAAAACCTCACCATGCGTGATTACACCAACTCAGTAAAACACTGTCAAAGTGTGGCCCTAGAAAGGGCCGAGTATGTGTTGTATATTGGTGGCCCTAGAAAGAGCCGATTATGGGTGGTATATTGGTAGCCCTAGAAAGGGTCAAGTATGGTCATTTTATGTCGTGTTGTGTATTGGTGGCCCTGAAAAGGGCAGTTTTCTGTCACGTATTTGTTGGCCCTAGAAAGGGCCGTATTGTATCTCTTTTATCTGTCATATATTAACATTTATTTTGTTTATCTGTGATTACTAGGATAAGTTTTGTATAATATGATGTAATACTTTTGTAAACAAGGAGTCACCCGTGTGCAAGTGCGCAAGCCAGTGTGGGGGATTGTTGTCCCTCACTGTTGAGTCAGCCTCTTGTCTCTTTCCTCCGCACTTGCACAGGCCGCGCCATCCAACCTCTCTACTGCCTGGACCACTCCACAGTCCATGTCTTCGAAGACGTCCGTGACGAGTGCACCTCTATACACAGCGCCAAAGAGAACTCTGCCTCTATTGGCTCGCGTGATGGGCACTTGCATGCACCAATGGGAAGCCTCTGTTTCTCCCATTGGACAAGGCCAGGCAGCAGTGGAGGGTATTTAACACGGTGATTCCTTGGTCTCAAGACCAGTCAGCCAGTCAGACTCGGTCATTTAGCCTCGGCATATCAGTGGTGGCCCACCTTGGGGAACCACACTTATTCGAGAGAGCTCATTAAATTGTTATATGTTAAGAAAGAGCAATTTGTTTAACCCTCTCTCCCTCTCCACCATCACCATACCTCCCACCGCGACTCTCACGTTGCCGGGACTTCCTCATGTTCCACCGCGACTCACGTTGCCGGAACATTCTTCCGTTCCACCGCGACTCACGTTGCCGGAACATCCTTCCGTTCCACCGCGACTCACGTTGCCGGAACATCCTTCCGTTCCACCGCGACTCACGTTGCCGGAACATCCTTATGTTCCACCGCGACTAATGTTGCCGGAACACACTCGCCTACCTTCTTCCTACCCACGCGTGTCTGACCACGACGTCACCGCCGTCGGGACATCAACTAAATCAACCAGTTACCCTCAAAGACGAAGGGAGGGATAACAAAGGTTACCGCACATGCGTCTCAGAGAGATTTCATGATTAGTCAGACTAATCTTCTGAGGAGGTTGCGTGTTGCTGAAAAACTTTGATATGACCAACTTGTAGCTGCCCAGTTCTTGCCACTCTGTACGGTTAAACACCGCACAATTCCCTCCGAATTTTTCTAGCTGAACATAGGCTGTAAAGTTGTTTTTGACGCTCATGCCAACGATGACTCACTTGGCATAGACTTCGTCCAGCGGAAACAAAGTGTTGAAAATACTGGTGATGGTGAGCGGCTTCACCGGCTTTGCTTTGCGGCTGCAAACGTCTTGACCTTCCATGATATTGATCGCTTCGACGACAGTCGCGGTTATGGCCGGCACGCCGTCAGGACGCCCCTTTTATAGACGCACGCTGATTGGACGCAGCCTCTTGAAGGGTGGCAGGACCCTATAGTCTTGTAATGTTACACCACCTTAGCGTCGTTGCCTGTATGATTGGTGGGCGAGGATAGGGTTAGGAAAGTTTTCATCGGAATGTTCTGGGCGCGATAGAGAAGGTACATGAGACAGTAATTACCGCAAACGTCCGAGGGTTTTCTTTGAAGTTGTAGCTTGTTATGACACTTTCGGGAAGTGTTTTTGCGTATAAATGCCAGATGTGACTTTATACGGGGTGGAAAACCAACTGTCAAAGTATTCCTACACGCCGTTATTGTCGATAAATGTGGCAACTCAATGCTTCCCAGGCTTGGTGTGTGGATCCGTATTGATGATGAGAGTGGCAGGTCGCGCTATTCTTGCGGGTAGTTGATCAGCAGGGAAAATACCCGACCGTACAGAAAGGAACCACGGGTTTGTTTTCAGCGCACGTCTTATGGTGTCCGTGTTCATCTTCAATCATCCAATCTCTAAGTCCCACAACGATTGAGGCTGAACAGAAATTCATACAGAGCTATGTGTCATGCACATGGTGCGGCCCAATTTAAGTGTTTTCAACGACGAACAACCTCTGTCGTACAGATCTACGACACCCTTGAATATGCGAGTCCTATCATCCTCACATTTGGTACAATGATAGTCATTTACATCGATATGAAGGCAGGCCTTGCAACATGTCTGCACGACACAGAGGTTAGGTTCGTGCAAGTATGTATTGACCGCACCTTGAAGAAGCGTGTTTTGTCTGCATTCAAAATCATAGAATACAAACATGAAATTGCTCTTTTCCAGTGACGGCTTGGATGGGGCTTGCTTCATATAGCAGAAATGGCTAAAAGGATGATATGTATCGCATACTCTATAAAAAGTCTCATCACACCTATGTGAATAATTTGATCTTTCCATTCTGAAAAATTGCCCGCATACCTCACAAATCTTTTTGACATCCCAGACAGAATTTGGCCTCTACAAAAACCGGGACGTTTATGGTTATCAAAACATGTCTGGTTTGTGAACCAACGCCCACACTCTTTACAGGTCACATTCGACCTCCACTGCAGACGCTTTAGCGTAGAACTTTTTGCACGTGGACTTGCACTTGTGCTTATTCTTATAACTGAACGGCACACGACATTCGCAGCAAAAGTACGAGCACTCAAATGTGGCTGCCAAGGATGTTATGACATCAAAATAGTTTTGCTTATCGTCGTGGAAATACAAATCAAGGTAGCCCTTAAAGGAATGTTCGGGAGGAGTAGTCCCCTCATATAGGACATGCCTCCCCCGACGTTCCCTGAACACTGTGATTTTGTATTCGGAGAGGTATGTTTGAAATTGTTTCAGTTCAGTTATTCCACCACCTTTCAAAAGATTCACATGGGCATCAAGGTATAAATCTTCTGCTTTGTATTTTTGAATAGGACGACCAATTGTGATTTGTTTGACGGTATTTACATCCATGAATCCTGGTTTTCTTTTAATGTCACATATAGCTTTGGCGACAGCCAATGCACGGGCAAGACAAAGTGTATCATCGCGATTTGAATCGTAATAATCCACTTGGTTTTACGGCTATATGTGCTAGCGGGAGAGAGTTTTATGGTGTAATTTGATATACAAGGGGATGAACTAAGGAACGAAGCATTGCTTTGTAACACTCGTTCTACATTAGATAGAACTTCCTGCGCGTAAAGCTGATCTGCCCGCCTAAATGAGACAAATACAGGTCTTGACGCGGAGTCTGTGTTGACTAATAGTAGACCTACGTGATCCTCGGTGCTAACTCCATGATCCTGGAGACGTCCTAGCAAAGCATTGATTTGCTCCTCGAGCCAGGTTTGAGCGTCACTATCGCTTCTGGCTTCCCTAATTGTATGTCAATTCACGCCCGACATAAAAAACCGCTTTAATTGCTTAATTATCTCCTCGATGATTCGAAGAGGGAGGCCTTGGGACAAAGCTCCACCAACCTGGTTTACCGGGCCACTAATTGCCGAAGATGGTCCCGCTGTCGCCACCACCATGGGTTGTGGGAGGGCCATGGACCCCGTCTGCCTCGCCGCAGCCAGGGCTCGAACACCATCTCCCTGTCTTTTTGGCGGTGCTCCTGCGGTGGGGTGAAGGGGTCTCACAGACGGTGGTGGTGGGAGTATGGAGCCGATATTTCGACCCTCTATTTGAATTATAACACAAAAGCACGTGTCAAAGTAAACACTTTAAATATAATTGTTCCAAACATACGCGTATTTTTTTCTCTTTAAAATGAATATATATTATATTATTATAAGTATATATTATAAGTATTATATATAATACTTTTCAATTTCAATCTAATTTTGGTATTAATATAATATGTTACAATTTTTCCTAAACATAACAAACCAACATTCGCAATGTGTGTTTAATAAATACACTTGAGCCCTAGAACATATACAAAATACAGTCCAGGGCAGTTAATTTATCACTATTAAAGTTTAAACCCACATTTTCACCCCTGCCAGGGAATCGAACCCGGGACCCTTGGATCAACAAAACAAATATATAGGGTTTTTCTCTCTTTTTAATAATCGGCTTAAGCAACAATATAATTTCCCTGGTTAATTATTACGCCAGTATATAATTAAAACCGATTGTAACACTAGATATAAACTACCCCCGTTTTAAAATCACATAATCGGGCAGCAAAGCGCAAAAATATTTTATTTCGCCTCTAAAGTGACTTGCAATGCCATCTGTTATTTATATAAGTAACTAAGTTTACCTCTAAAACTTTTTCGACTCTAAAGTGACTTGCAATGCCATCTGTTATTCCGATAATTAACCAAGTTTAAGACACAGCGCTAATGATTGAAGAAATCTAGTTTTAAATAAGGTATTGGGGGGAAACATGTCTTAACACAAATTGGTAAAAATAGCTATTGATGTTAGAACGGTAATTTTTAATGGCCAGAATTAAGTTTTCTATTGGTAGAAATAATTTTGTTTTAGAATTAAATAAAGCATTTTTTCATTGAATATTATAATTTAATTTTAATCCGTTACTGTTTTCCAGTCTAAGGCTCGGGTCACTTTTATGCGCATAACTTAAAGACTGGTATAACTACAAATCAGGCCCACTGTCTGTTAATTTATCAGACTGACATTTTTTATCCGTGTCGGGAATCGAACCCGGGACCAATAGTTTCGTATACAGACATGCTACGAATGCGCCAAGGGGACGGTTTGAATTTGATCCAACACATTGCAAACACGGCTAAAACTACAATTATAATTTTCTCTCTCTTTTCTTGTCTGTACCATGAATATAAGAGCTAATATTCTCGAAACGGTCAGCTGTCGAAATGTGCGAAATAACGGTGGTTTGGAGGAAGAGAGGACGTGGATAACTCTTGAGTAATAAGCTGTATATTGACAACCAAGTGGCTAAATAGTATTGTTACTTGTAGACGGTGCATTTTTATACAAATTTAAAACATGTTCTATGGTAATAAAGAGCCGAAAACTTACATATAAGGTGATCAACCGCGTCCAGTCCGTTGCAAACATAAAGCAGGTTGTTGCTCGCATCTCTAGAGACTAATACGAGGGCCGGCGGTCTCGAAAATGCGGAAGGTGGACAATGCGTTGACCATCTCAATAAGATGGCCCGGTACAGAATGCACCTCCAAATCAATGCTTTCTGGGGGTGGGGCCCCCACGCAAACTGGAACGGGTGTTGGGTGGTGTGGATGCCCCCATTCACTGGTCGCTGACAATGGAGGTGTTTGTAAATCGTCGTCAAGCCGACTTGATCCTTCCGGGCCAGCCCCTAGGCATGCATCCAGCCCATTTCGATACCATAATCTGCAATTAAATCAATGCATATTGATTACTATCGTTGGGGTAAAAAACACTCACCAATCATGCTCAAATCTATAGCAGGGCTCTAATTACCCATGGACCAGTCGCATCACCAGGAAGATTCCGTCCTCGCTAAGAAAGCTAGAGGGTCCGGGTACCGGCGCTACCAACGCTGCAGGTGGAGGGGTTGCGTCTTCTTCTTGACGATCTATCAAAGGAACAAATACCTTTGTACACCAGAGACGTAATAAGCAAAATAGTAACCATTAAAATATACAAAACGCTTTTAAAACATACCTGAATTTATCCAATTTTTACAGCGCGTCAAAACTCATTAAGATGTTTACTAGCCGCAATCTTAATGACAATGACCAATCACAATGACCAAATGTAATGATTTTAAGGCTATTTTATAGTCGCTTCAACGGGGGGTGCCGCATGTAAAGGTGGCGGTTTCTTATTGGCTGATAATATTGTTTCCACATTGGTGCTTGCCCGATCCACGTAAATAGGCATCTATATACCGTTATCTCTCATTCAAGCTAAATCTTCCGCCGAAGATGGATGCCTTTCTCCGGTGCTGGCTAGGAGGGAATCCGAGGACCGTCGGTCGTGTTTATTTTTCCAGTAGCACAAATGCGGGTACACATCTCGCCCTGTGATGGGAAAAGGTAGGGGATTAGAGTCCCTGCAAGGCCGACAAACGCTAATACTAACTAGAAGCCTAAATAATAGTTTTGCCTGTTTTCACATTTCAGCCCTGCGCAAATGATGGTACATCACTAATTTTACTATTCTCTCTCTTTTATTCGGGCAAATATATGTAGAAAGTGTTGGAGGTTTCAGGTGTCAATAATGCGCAAATGTGGGTACACATCTCGGCCTATGACGTAAGGGCTCAAGTCCCTTAGAGGGCAACAAACGCTAATTACCTCACATTTCAAACCCTAGCAAATGCTTTTACACGTTTCACCTGGTCAAAATCAGCTCTTATCTCACGCTTGCCTGAAGAGCTAAGTTTGAATCCCTGTCATGCGTGTGTACTGAAGCCGATTTCCTCCCTCATCGTCCACGGTTTGTGCCCCTGACGGGTAGTAAGACGCAGTTCTAAATACCGATAAGCTTAACTTCGTGGCTATTAGCAGGGAGGTAGGGGAATTGAATCCAGGTCGACCGTGTCACTCGGCCTTCACAAAAATGCAGGTATATTTTATATCTTCCTCAACCTTGGTATTACTTATGAATGTATGTAGTTATATATTATTTCGTCAAAATATAGTTGCCAACATTAAATTCAAGTTACTCAATTCAATATTACCTATGAATTAATGTAAGAGCTATATATTATTTCGTCGAAATATAGCTGCGAACATTAAATTCAATATTACCTATGAATTAATGTAAGAGTTATATATTATTTCATCAAAATATAGTTGCGAACATTAAATTCAAGTTACTCAATTCAATATTACCTATGAATTAATACAGGAGATATATTATTCCTACAAAATATAGTTGCGAACATTAAATTATTTTTTCTGTTGTTATAAGGGACTCGAGGAATAAAACGGTTGTTTTCACTTTATACTTGGGTAGCAATCTACCGTAATAATGCATGGTATACTTGCATCTATGGTTGCATGGTCTAAGACATCACTAGATGGCCGGTGATTGTCGTTTGAAGCAAATGCGCGTACACATTCTACCTGGTCAACCGGCAAAATGGTGTGGTGCAGGAAGTACGGCCGTTCTAACAGACATTAGCCGTGCTAAAGATATCGAGGTTCGAATCCCGGTGTGCACGCCGTCTAAATGTCAGGCTCATCTAATTCTGGCCGGGGGGGAAATCGAATCCTTGGTCCCAGAGTGGTCATTAGAAAGCACATCTGAACCTGCGGCCTTCAGAAGGCCACGGCCGATGTGGCAAGCAGCCTTGGGATCTTCAACAGGGGTCGTTGGCACTATCTTTCAACATTTAAAACACGCTAGGGTTGTTGTGACACCAAATTTCCACCATGAGCGGGTATGACCCCCACTGACCTCACGAAGAGAGGGGTATGACGAAGTGAGGGGTGGGGTGAAATGAAAGGCGGTCCAACAGAGCGAGGGAGCAGTCACTGTAACTTAGTTCGTTCTGTGCCGTGGTGATGTTAGGAGGGGGGAGTGAGGGGAAAAGTGAAAGGGGTCTTACGGCCGTGATACGTTGTCAGCTGCTCGGTGGTTACACTCTTCGCTAAGCGGCCGTCGGGGAAAGGTTCGTGCTCCGTACCAATTCCGCGCCCGACGCCGGTGACCGCACGCCAATAAATAAAAAATAAACTCCGACGCCCATCCCAATCCTACCCAGGCATAAAAAAAACAATGATCACACATATATTAAACCCATATAAAAACCATTGATCACACATAAAAACAATGGAACAACATGCTTGGAACACTGGAAAGGGGAGGAGGGAAGGAGGAAAGCCAACAGAAAATCAAAGAGCGAGGGGGCGTAATCACGTGATCAAATCCGACCAATCAGCGTTGAGGTCAAAGGTCAAACTGTACCAGGTGGCCATCCTAGGTAGTCACTAGGTTATACTATTGTATTCTCGACAGTTCATAACAAGGAAGAAAATGTAACGGAATTCGGGAAGTTGGATTGTGTGAAAATGTTGTGATAAAAAAATCCAGAAACAATAACCTAAAACTGAGTTCTTAATTTATTGTAATGTCCCAACTTGTAAACCCTGTGTTGTTTCGAAAAGAAAGAATGAGATTGCAGTCTTTATATTTTATTTGCATTTTATGATTAAATTCGGGAATTCTCTTTATTTTGTAATATTATCTTTAATTATTCATTTGCATTTTAGAATATTTAAGTCCTTCAGGCAGTTTTGAAGTCAGTACATTTATTTTATTTTAAATGTGCTTATTGGGTGCGTTGGACGATGAAACAAAGAGCTGGTCTTGCACTTAGTTTTCGTTCTAAGAGAAATACACCCTTTACTTAGTACGGAGCGGTCGCATTGTCCAGCCAACCAGAAAGCCAGGTTTCAAACGACTCTCTTGTGATAGGCCGAAATTGTCAGTCCACTCTGGTACAATCGACGATGTCATCAGAATTTGAAAAAGACGTGAGGTAGAAACGAACTCTCACTGTTACACGAGAAAGAGACACTTAGTGACCGGGGTGACCAAGGCCGTAGTTAGGGGGGGGTTTTCGGGGTTCAAACCCCCCCCCCGAAATTTTATGAACAAAATATATATGGCTTTATTTATGGTTCTAACAATATCAAAATTAAGGTACAAGTACAAATTAGGGGGCTGTGTTACCATAAAAAGCACTTCAGAGAGCTTCTAGAGGTGTTTAATATTTAGAATTTTTTCTAGCCTTCGGCATTTATGTTGTCATAAAAAAAATTCAGATAGCTTCTAGAGGTGTTTAATATTTAGAATTGTTCTTATTTTTCGGCGGTTAGGGGGTTATGTTGCCATAAAGAAACACTTTAGAGAGCTTCTAGAGCTATTTAATATCTGGAATTTGTCCTAGCCTTCGGCAGTTAATGGGTTATGTTACCATAAAAAACACTTAAGAGAGCTTCTAGAGCCGTTTAATAATTAGAATTTGTCCTAGCCTCCGATAGTTATGGGGTAGTGTTGTCATAAAAAACACGTCAGATAGCTTCTAGAACAGTTTTTTATTTAGAATTTTTTCTAGTCTCCGTCAATTGGGGATGGGCCCACCAAACCCCCCCTGAAATTATTGGCTGGCTACGGCCTTGGGGGTGACGACAATACGTGTGTTGCTTGTCGTCACATATTTAATTATATGATATAGTGTACGGTGACTGGCGTGGAGACGGGTCAATTGTACAAGCTGGCATTGTTAATTATTACAGTAATACATATATAGGAATACTCTTACAATAAATTAATATAAAAGTGATCAACGTATATTCATTGTATAAATGGGAATTTCCTTGTATGATAATCGCGTCGATAAAAGAAGCTGAGCTAGCCGGGTATAGATCAAGATTATAAGTCATCTCTATGTAGATTTCTGTAATTGTCACCCAACTGAGGGGAATTAGATCGTCATAGGTGGAAGATGAGGAATTCTTCGATTGGTTACATAACGAAGAGGCCTTTAGACTTTTACCATTGGAGCCCAACAGTAGGGTTTTCAGCATAAAGCCTTTTTAGACTTTTATATTATTGAGCTAATTTCCTCCCATAATCTTGACTTTTAACAAAAATTAAGAATTAATATAATCGTATATATTGGAAGAAATAAAATAAGAAAACTCATTATTAAATAAGCCATAATTTAAAATAAACATGGGTAGTTTTTATGCTGTGTTGTCCTAAAGGAAAATGTGTGTGCTGTTAGGTGGAATGACAATGCTGTGGTTTCAATGTCAATGATGAAGCGCTATTCTACTGCAGATCATAGTCGAATTAATATTCTTTAGCCTAGTGTAGTAGGATAATATAACCCCTACATGGAAGGAGAAGACCAATTTGATTCAAATATTGCCACAGAATAGCAATGAGTGGGAAAAAATGGTACAACTCAATCCTACTTTTATCTAATAAATGTGTAATAAACTGATAATACATATCATCTATTATACTACTATAAAGCCACATGGCTGACTCACTCACTCACTGATATTAATGTTTACCCACTTCTAGGTGCGCTAGAAACTGAAACTTGGCAAACTTATATCTTCTAGCCTGTAACCGAAGGGAAAATTCCAAACAGTTTAAAAAAATTAAGTTTTAAACCCCCAAAAAATTCAAAACGGCGAAGCAATTTAAAGTCGGTGTGAACCTTTCTTTGGAGGTCTCTTGTGGCTAAACGGTAAGACCTATCAAAAAACGGATTACACCAACAGCTACGGATTTGGCGAGATCCACAAGCTTGGTCCTATTACTTTTTGTCGTATCTCCATCGGTTATACCTTAGATATAGCTAGATTTTTTGACTCTAGGTAAATTTTGCAAAATTTCCACATACTTTTTAATTTAAAAACAACGCTGGAATTACATTAGTTTTACATCCGCTAGCAAAGAAAACTCACTGGGGGTTTGAGGATGGAGCCCCCAACGAGCAAAGTGAGCCCCATGTATATGGCTGCAACTTTGATACATGATGTATTTGTCAGTCCAGAGATATTCTCTAACTTGCCAATAAGGTAAATAGCTGAAAATTGGCAGACTAATTACTTAAATGTTGTAGTTACCTAACAAATTATTAAAACTTACATTTTTGTCTTCTTAGCAACGCAATAGTCTAGATAAAAAGTGGGCAAACTTTTCTCCCCGAGGGCCACATCGACATCTGTAAGGTCTCTAACATGTGACAAAAATCTAAATTTACTAAATAATGAAATTTATTTTCATACATAATACATTTATTAGTCATATAACTATACTATAACTTTGGTACACAAAGAAAGTAGCAGATAAAATCTAATATGTCATATCAAATAAATTTAAATATGTCATGACTCATGTTGCTTCCTAGCCTACCTAAATGTTGTTTGATAACTACTCAAACTGTTATCGTTAGTGGGATTTATGCAACTGTCCAAAATACTTCAGGTGACACAAATCGGCGACGCAGGACGCATGCACCCGTTGTTTCCTGCTGATCTAGATCATGGCCTTCTCCTCGCAGTTAAGAAAAATTAATCAATACACATTGTTACAGTATCCCCATGGAAACCGCATCCATCGAGTATGTCTCATGGTCTATAATAAAAATTGGAAATACTAGCAAGTAACAAAGTACCCTCTAAATCTTTTTCCCGAGAAAATGAGATACGCCAATTTGTTAGTAATATTATATTGTACCAAGATATGAATTTTAATCAAAATCGTTAAAGCCATATACGATAAAATCTTTTTTTCTCTTTTCACCCTTAAGTAAACTATTCTTAGTTTTTTTAGGGGTGGATCTCTAATTTTAAAAGAAAACGTTGTGTGACCTTATGAAACCCAATACACCAAGTCAATATTATCACTGTGCATAATTTCAGCTTTCTTGGTAATTTAGGGGACTCTTGACTATGTGGAAAGACACAAAACATTAGGAAATTATATGAAGAGATACATTACCAAAAGGTGTGTATTTTAATTAATTAAAATAAAAATCATTTTAAAGCATAATTTTTATTTTTATTAATTAAAATAAAAATCATTTTAAAGCATAATTTTTTGATATAAATCAACCAATTTCATCGATCTATATAATCTTAGCGCACTATTAAATTTTGGTGAGAGTTTGTAAAAATTTGCTGTACAACAGTAAAATCAGTGTGAAGTCTTAAAATGAATCCGTGAAGGAACATGTGATGCGGACTTCCAGTGTCAAAAGGTTTCCCACCCCTGGGTTAAACATTCACTCTAAGACAGAGATGTTTAGTCAGCATAATGTGAAAGGGGAAAGAGAAATGCAGCGGCCTTCAAGGAGGGAATTACAACGTGAAGCTAGAAAGTTTTTAGGTGTTTGATTGAAAATTATCATGGCACAAATTTAAAGGATAGAATATTCTTGTGGCTCAAATTACAGCACTAGATATTGGCATAGGTTTCAGAATTTGGGCCGTTATGGATGCTACCAGCAGCACCCACTGTTTTTTGGTGTTTTCACGAAAACTACAGTGACACAAATTATGGAGATATGATATTATTGTGGCACAAACTTATCACTAAATATTGGAATAGGTTTCAGAATTTGTGCCGTTATGGGGGCTTATACAGGGATACTGGGAAATATGCAGGGACATTGGGAAATATAAGGAATACTGGGAGATATACAGGGACACTGGCAGATATACAAGGACTCTGGGAGATATATTGGGACACTGGGAGACACTGGGACATTGGGAGATGTATTGGGACATTGGGAGTTATACATGAAAGCTGGTAGATACACAGGGACGCTGGGAGATATACTGGGATGCTAGGAGATATACAACGACACTGGGAGCTAAATTGAGGTACTGAGAGATATACTGGGGCACTGTGAGATATACATGGACCCTGGAAGATATACTAGGAGATATACTGAAAAGCTGGGAGATATATTGAGACACTGTGAGACACACTGGGAATTGGGATATATACAGGAACATTGGGATACATACAGAGACGCTTGCAGATATTGGGACACTGGGAGATATATTGAGACACTGGGAGACACACTGGGAATTGGTATACATACAGGGACATTGGAACATATACTGGGGCATTGGGAGATATACTTAGGCACTGGGAGATATACCTAGAGGCTGAGATATATACACGAACATTGTGAGACACACTGGCACATTGGAAGACACTGGGACATTGGGATATATACAGGGACATTGGGAGACACATTAGGACATTGGGAGATATACAAGGACATTGGTAGATATACTGGAGCACTGGGAGATATACATGGACGGTGGAAGATACACAGGGACGCCGGGAGATATACTGAGATACTAGAAGATATACAGGGACATTGGGAGATATACTGGGACACTAGGAGATATACAGGAACATTGGGAGATAAATTTTGACACTCAGAGAGCCACTGGGACGCTGGGAGATATACAGGGACAATGGGTGATAAATATGGGTACTGGGAGATATATATGGACCCTGGAAGATATACAGGGACGCTGGGAGATATATTGGGTCGCTGGGAGATATATTGAGACACTGGGAGACACACTGGGAATTGGGAAATATACAGGGGCATTGGAATATATACAGGTATGCTTGGAGATATACTGGGACGCTGGAAGATATATCGAGACACTGGGAGACACACTGGGAATCGGGATATATACAGGGACATTGGGAGATATACTGGGGCGCTGGGAGATATACATGGATGCAGGTAGAAGCACAGGGACTCTGGGAGATATGCTGGGAGATATAATGGCACACTGGGAGACACACTGGGATATTGGGATGTATACAGGGACATTGGAAGCTATACATGGATGCTGAGAGATACAAAGGGACACTCGGAGACACACTGGGACATTGGGAGATATACAAGGACATTTGGAAATAAATTGGGGCACTGGGAGATAAAATGGACACCAGAAGATATACAGAGACGTCGGGAGATATACTGGGACGCTGGGAGATATATTGTGACACTGTGAGGCACACTGGGATTTTGGGATATATACAGGGAGATTGGGAGCTATACATGGACGCTGAGAGATATATTGGGACACTGGGAGACACATTGGTAAATTGGGATACATACAGGGTCATTGGGAGACACACTGGGGAATTGGGAGACATACAGGGACATTGGGAGACACACTGAGACATTGGGATATATACAGGGACATTGGGAGACACATTGGGACATTGGGAGATATACAGGGACATTGGAAGATTTACTGGGGCACTGGGAGATATGCATGGACGCTGGGAGATACACAGGGACTCTGGGAGATATACTTGGACGCTGGAAGATATGCATGGACGCTGGGAGATACACAGGGACACTGGTAGATATACTGGCACATAAGGAGATATACTGGGATACAACGAGATATACTGGGACGCTGGAAGGTATACATGGACGCTGGTAGATACACAGGAACACTAGGAGATATACTGGGACACAAAGAGATATACTGGGACACAAGGAGATATACTGGGACACAAGGAGATATACAGGTAAATTGGGAGATATATTGGGACGCTGGAAGATAGGCATGTACGTTGGGAGATACGCAGGGACGCTGGGAGACATACTGGAATCTTGGAGATATATTTGTATATTGGGAGATACAGTGGGACATTGGCAGATATACAGTGACACTGGGAGATAAATTGGGGTACTGGGAGATATACAGCGACATTGGAATAACCAGAGAACGCATTCAAACCCAAGAAACACAAAATAACTATGTTGATTAGACCTACAAAAAATGCATTTAGGGAGAAAGTAAAATTTAATGTCTTATGAATTGTAGAAAAATTATATATTGTACAGGAGAAGTGGGGATTCATTTGACTACGAAGTGCACCAACACAAACCCGCCTCCGTGGCGTAGTTGGCTAACGCGACAGTCGTGTTGAGTCAGACCACCGAGGACGGGGAGATCGAGGTTCGAATCTCGGTCGGGTGAACTGGGGGTGGTTTTTCCTAAATGGTTTTCCACTCTCCCTCCACGCAAATGCGGGTTCACTTCCTCTAAGTTAAACCTTCCCATTTTCCTAATCCATTAGTGTAATTAGTACTTAAGCGTATAACCCGAACGGGTAGTAAGACGCGGTGCTAAAATTAAATTAAATTGCACCAACACTATCCTAAATACAATCATTACTATTTTTTATTTGACGTGCAGTATTTAAAGTGCACTTTCTGAACCGACTGATTATGTGAGAACACGACTCACAATCTAAATTAATTCTAGCACAGCACAACACCCAGCCCCCAGCCATTAATTCATCACTTGGAAAAGGTAAGTATCTATTTCACATACTATACATATTTCGAACTTGTCAGGAATTGAAACCTAATAAAATATGTGATGATTATATTTCCCAGGAAATATGATAAGCACTAATAACAGATAAAAAAAATCAAATTTGAGTTGTCTCCAACCATCAGGTAGAACTGAGAAAAAAGTGTCTCAAATAACAACCCTTTCTATTTCTCCAGGGGAAGGGGGGTTAGCCCACCCCTGCATCGATCCAGTTTGGGTCCGGGAGGCTGAGGGTTGCGACCCTTCCGGCGCCCCTCGCTACGATTCACGCCCGGCCTCAAATATAGGAAACCATAGAAGGGGGGGTATGGAGGGGGGATGTTCAAGGCTCAGTTCTTATTCTTCAAAGTTTCAATCTGCCAACATGTTGAACATCCCCCACTCCCCCCCCCTCCCGCCACACCCCTATTATTTCCTTCTTTGATGGATGAGTTCGAAAACAAACCTGAGAAGTTCAAAATGCACGTTTTATAAAGTATTAGAGCCAAAGCTGCGAGATACATTTCAGATTATGAGAGGGGCAGGGGGTAGTGGCACGAGTCAAGGTCAATATTTCTACAGTTTTTATAACAAAACACTTGTCCAAAATAAATATGAATGTTGTTCCAGTAGAATATTTATCTCAGTTGTCCACCACATCGTACCAGTTCTTGTATGGTGGCATTTAACCAGGACATTTCTCTTGGTTTAAAAGGTTTCTGTTCAAATTCTTATTCAACAATTACTGTTGATATTACCAACTCTAGAGAAGTAATTTAAAACAATTGCTGATATTACCAACTGTAGAGAAGTGATATAAAACAAATGTTGATATAACCAACTATGGAGAAGCAATATAAAACGACTGTTGATCTTACCAACTGTATAGGAAGATATTATCCTGAACACACATACTGGAGCAATAGTTTATTTATTCTAGACCAATCATTTATTTTGCTATAAAACTCTGCAATAATACTGCCCTTAGCTAATGTTCCTTTCCATTCCCCCTAGACATAGATATCCCGGACAGGTGGTAAGACATCGATATGCCGGAAAGTGGTAATACATTGATATGCCGGAGAGTGGTAATACATGGATATCCCGGACAGGGGGTAAGACATGGATATGCCAGACAGGGGGTAAGACATGGATATGCCAGACCGGTGGTAAGAAATTGATATGCCAGAAAGGTGGTAATACATTAATATCCCGGACAGGTGGTAGTACACGGATATCCGGGACATGTGGTAATACACGGATATCCCGGACAGGTGGTAAGACATGTATAACCCGGACAGGTGGTAAGAAATGAATATCTCGTACAGGGGGTAAGACATGGATATGCCGGACAGGTGGTAAGACATTGATATCCCGGAGAGTGGTAATACATGAATATCCCGGACAGGTGGTAAGACATGGATATGCCAGACAGGTGGTAAGACATGAATATGCCAGAAAGGTGGTAATACATGAATATCCCGGACAGGTGGTAGTACACCGATATCCGGGACATGTGGTAATACACGGATATCCCGGACAGGTGGTAAGACATGAATATCCCGGACAGGTGGTAGGACATGGATTTGCCGGACAGATGGTAAGACATAAATATCCCGTAAGACATGGATATGCCGGACAGGTGGTAGTACACGGATATCCGGGACATGTGGTAATACACAGATATCCCGGACAGTTGGTAAGACATGAATATCTCGGATAGGTGGTAGGACATGGATATCCCGTACAAGTGGTAAGACATGGATATGCCTGGCAGGTGATAATACATGGATATGCTGGAGGGTGGTAATGCATGGATGGACAGGTGGTAATACATGGATACTCCGGACAGGTGGTAATATACGGATATCCCAAAGGGTGGTAATACACGGATATCGCAGACAGGTGGTAAGACATGGATATGCTGGAGGGTGGTAATATATGGATATTCTGGACAGGTGGTAATACACAGATACTCCGGACAGGTGGTAATATACGGATATCCCGAAGGGTGGTAGTACACGGATATCTCGGACAGGTTGTAAGACATAGATATCCCGGACAAGTGGTAATACACGGATATACCGGACAGGTGGTAAGACATGTATATGTCGGACAGTTGGTAAGACATGAATATCCCGTACAAGTGGTAAGACACGGATATGCCTGGCAGGTGATAATACATGGATATGCTGGAGGGTGGTAATACATGGATGGACAGGTGGTAATACACGGATACTCCGGACAGGTGGTAATATAAGGATATCCCGAAGGGTGGTAATACACGGATATCCGGGACAGATGGTAGCACACGGATATCCCGAACACATTTAAAACCATTCTCCCATAGTTTGTAAAGTTCTCCAGTTTGTAGTTCGCCGCAAGCCAAATTTCACGTAAAAGAAAGAATGTTGTTCTAAAACTTTGTCTTAAGGGGGCCGCCTACCAGAGAGTTGGAATGCGTTGCAGACGTTCAGGAAATACGCGATGGTTAGGTAGTGTTTAATTTTTTACAAACTTGACTTAAGCCAAAAGGAAGATAAAGGTGGGGAACATGCTTATTTATTATTATCAACCTTACATTTTGATAATCTATGTATATAAAAAATTAATGAAAACTCGAAACTTGCTCATTTTCAATGACCTTTAAATGGCCTTAAGTATATTGTCACAGTTCTGAGACGAGGGTAACTTATAAATAATCCTAGACACAACCTTTCAAAAACAAATAAAGTCATTTTTTGATAGGGTCACAACAGAAAATGTGAAGATAATTGCTAATTCCTTTTGCTGTTTTGATGCGTCAAAGCTAATGCTTTTCAGCCATCAAGTGGCGCAGCCATATCCTCCATCTACGCTTTGGAAGTAAAGAATAGCCGGAGAAAGAAGGAAAGGCAGTTGACTCCACGCGCATGCGCTCTTTTAGTTG
The DNA here is from genome assembly GCA_033556935.1 of Timema podura. Taxonomy (NCBI): domain Eukaryota; kingdom Metazoa; phylum Arthropoda; class Insecta; order Phasmatodea; family Timematidae; genus Timema; species Timema podura. Next base: position 43,147,746 of record JAVRXN010000009.1, on the reverse strand, counting down.
GATGTCTGCCTTCCCCTTGTTGAGAGTTGAGACAACGCACAGTGAGCCGGCACATTTTTAAGTTTTAGATGTTCATTAGAAAATATTAAAAATAATATTTATTGTAGCTTTTACTGGAAATGTGTTTACAAACTGGTCCTGTGTTTCAGAACAGTTGTGTATGCTTTGCCTTCTTATGATAGCCATTATAATTATATATAAATAAAGTAGAATAATATTGTTATTTTCGATTAATTAAAACTACTATGAACAATAACACAAGTGTTTCCGAACAGTTGTGTATGCTTTGCCTTCTTATGATAGCCATTATAATTATATATAAATAAAATAGAATAATATTGTTATTTTCGATAAATTAAAACTACTATGAACAATAACACAAGCAAAAGGGACTACCGTAAAGGGGAAAAAACTAGACTTCGACTATCTGCCCGCCGCAAAAAATTAGGATGGAAAAAGGGGAAGAAGCGTTTTATTAATGGATCAAAGTAAGTACATACTGATTGATTAGTATAAAAACAGGATCTAGTTCACTGTTCAACGGTTGGGTGTTAGTTTCATTTTACCGTGTTGCTCCTATATTCAGGAGGACGGGGTTAAAATCCCGTCCGGAAGTTTCATAAAGCTAGTCCTGTGAAGTAAAGAACCATAATTTGAATTCTGTTGCTTGGATAAAACATTTATTTATTTATTTGGTCATTCCTTGTACTGTAAAAAAAACATTACATAAAGATAAATAAGAGGGAAAAGTATATATTTACTGTACGTATACTAATTACTAACAAAGTGATAATGGACAATTTAATTTCTTAAAATATGTATAACTATATATTAAAACAAAATTTTTATTACACCCAAGATAACATTTAATTTTAATAAATATTAATTCAGTTCTGATACGTGAAGGTTAACTCTAAAGCAATTATTACAATGTTTAGTGCCTGATTGGTTGTCTCAACTGAAAAAGTTCCAAAATCAGCTCTACAATATAAAAAACTTGAGCAATATATTTAATTTATGAGTAAGTGTGAATTTGCTTTTTCAATATTAAGGGGGCCGCCTCGGTAGGCGAGAAGTTTCCGTGCAGACTTCCAGAAATCCCGTCATATTTAATCAGTGATGAGTTAAAAAATATAGTCTGCTCATTTAATATAATTAAGACCCAAACAATGTTTGGCACAGTAATTAATTAGTTTTCTATTAAGTTTGAAATACTTTCAATTATATATTTTTTATTTAGTTGCTTGTGATACATATTCTTGTTTATTTTTTAAATGGATTACGTGACACGTAAAGAAGACAAACGTAGAGGGGAAAAAACAAAATTACGAATTTGTGCTCGCCGAAAAAAAACAGAAAGAAAGCCGTGGAAACATTTATTTGATAGAACAAAGTATATATATATAAAATTTATTTTAATAATAATAATAATAATAGTGAACACAAATGTTCTATAAGAAACGGTTAACTCAAATTAGAACGTGTTTTGTCATGATATACCTACAGTAGGCCATAAAAAACTAATAATCGATAACAATAAATTAAATAATTATTTTTTTTCAGACAAGGTGTTTTTCTCTCTTCAGGCAGAGAGGACAAAGCTGATTGTCGGGACAGAGTAAACCTTTCTCAGTCCACTCCCATTGAAATGTCCACAACGTTGGATTAAACCCAACTTGAAGACAAAGCTATAGAACCAATAAATTTGGAGATTAGTCAGCTTTGTCTGGGGTAGGAAAACTAAATTAATAGGTTATCCATTATAAATTTTCGGGAGCAAATAGTTTTGTGTGAACATAGCTACATAGCTACTAGCATACATACGGTATTTATTTCATTTTCATGATTCATAATATCCTGGCCGCTTGTCCAATTTAGTAATAATCTCCACACGTTATATTTGACATAAGTCTACTAAATGTACCACACTCGGAGATTGAATGTGATAGAAGTTCCCAACCTGGGTTCGCAGGTCCCTAGGGATCTGCGAAGGCACCTGTGGGGGCCCGCGAAACAAATATAAGCCCTAGTATTTTTAAATTTTCTTTTATTTGAATTTTCACATCATATAAAAATATATGGTATTCACAATTTTCTCAAAAATCTCTTTTTTCCAGTTCGACAATATTTATATATATAATTGGTTACGTAGAGTACCATAAATGTGTAAGTGTTTTTATCTCACCATGTATGGCTGGGAGGTTAGAGGGCCGCGATGAATTATCATTGGCTTGAGGGGGTCTGTGAACTGGAAAAGGATGGGAACCACTAATATAGAATATCTATGTTTGTGTGGTCTTAGTGTGTGTGTGTGGGGGGGGGGGGGAGGAGTTCTTGGGGTTGTTGACTTTTCTGTGCTAATTGTTAGGCCTAATATATTTCTAATAATGGGTTTCTTATATCAATACTATCAGCCTAATATCATAAACCATGGTGATTATGGTGAAGGAAATATCTATAGCCTGGGGCAGACTAAATGTATTGTCACAAGCTGAGAATAATTCTGCCACCCCTCATCCCGCCCCACCCTTCAAGCATCGTGGCGATGATGAAATCAATCCTGGGGTCTTTGTTGAAGTCTGCAATAATTTAATCAAGTTGTAAACAATACCATACCATCCATTACACTGGAAAATGGCTATATGAATAGTTATGAAACGAACTATAAAGTTTTGACATTAGTTATAATTAATTGCGTACCATAACAAAGAAATAGTATTAGGTACATTAGATAACCTTCACCCTAAAGGGTTACGTATAATTTACAATACAAGAATTGCATCCAATGATGTATTTGTATATACAGTCACATAATATATTTTATATAAATATAAGTACTATAATCAAAATAGTATTTGCTATAGTTATTGCAAGCTACGAAATTCCACCCATGGCAGCCACTGGTGCCCCAAGTGTCCGCTTGTTTCTTTTGCACCTTAGTCCACCCCTGTCCACAGTAAGATTTTAGAAAAGTCTTTTTAGGCTCTATTTTTATGAATAGCAAATATATATCTAGTTAAATAAAAACTCATCACTACTGTATTAAAAAAAATTAAAGTCTAAGACTTATTTATGAAAATTTAGCTATAAAATTCTATTTCTCAACTTTCGCCCTTGTAAACCTCTTGGCCGTAAATTCTCCTGTTGACAGTAGTAGGTAAATTTAAAAAAAATGTTCAGGGGTGCACCATAATTTTGTACCAGTTGCACGGATTGGTTGCTACCACTGGTGGCGGAACGTTATTTGTGTAGAAGGGTGGAAGGGGGAGGCGGCGGTGGCAAACGAAAAATAAGTTTTTTGAGAAGTTGCCTTCCCCCCTTCACCTCTCCCTTACTCTGCCCCTTTTCGCAATAAATGTTGGAAACTTGGATGTCCCTAAAAGTTATTTGGAGATGTCCTCCCCAAATTTAGAAAATCAGATTATTTTAATGTTATTTGGAGAAGTCTTCTACAAAAATTTTTTTTAACTTAAATGCTTCTAGAAGCCATCTGGAGTGGTCCTCGCCTTTAATTGAAAAATAAAAATAGATGTCTCTAGAAACTATTTAAGTGGTCTTCTCTAATTTAAAAAAAAAAATGTAAATCTTTAAATGCTATTTGAAATGATCCTCACCTGGACATTTTTGAAAATAGGATGCTTTTAGAATAAATTTGGAGTTGTCAGATGGATTTTTTAAAATGATTTGTATCTGGAATATATTTGGAGTGACCCTTTCCCAGAAAATTTTAAAAATAATATTCCTCTAGAACAGGGGCGTACACACAAAGGAGGTCCAGTGGGTCCCAGCCCCCCATGGAGAATATGAAGGATAAATAAAATATTAAATACAAAGGGACGATTTAGCAATGTTAAATCACCTTAAAGCAGTGGTTGAAAATAACCCAATGTCTTGATACAGTGTGAGCAGTGGTGCATCCATGATTATGTCATGAGGGGGGAGGGGGGGCGTGCCTACACCACAAAAGAAATACCTTTAGGAACCAATAGATCATAAACACCGCGTCTTACTACCCGTTAGGGTTATACGCACTTAGCTAATGTGTAATGGTAGGGTGATTGTGAGATGAAATGGAGGACCTACAGTTTAACGTGGGATCCGAACCACGGTGGAGGCCTGGCATTCCTCACATTCACAAGTTGTGAATAATACACGTCTTGTCAGAGGTGAAGGAAGGGTTTGGCAATCAGATAAATCTGTGCTGGGTCCAAGGATTGAACCCCGGACCCTCAGCACAGAAGTCTGACACCTTACCCCTAGACCACCAGGTCACCTTTAGGAACCAATAAAATGGTGGTCCGTGCCCTTGGGGCTTTTCATCCCTGGAGAAAAATTTGTAATTCTAAGGTTCAAAATGGTGCCCTTTAATTATATTTTGTACCTAATTGTTTCTGATTAAACTTATATGGGTTATAAATATATGTTACCTTCGATTTGATTGCCAGCTTTAATTTCTAGGTATATTCACAGTAGAATTTACATTTAGTTTGTGAGTATAATTTTTAAATTAATATAAAAATGAACTGTTAAAAATAAAGATGCCTAACTCAAGTGACTGTATTTTAGTTAAAATATGAAAATAAGTCAATAGTAAATAACACGCTCTTTACTACACAAAGGAGTGGTGAGATAGGAGGGTAGTGTGCGGGAAAGCCAGGGTTCGGAGTAAACGGGGTGAAACATGTGTTGTTCGAACACATTGGACGTATGTCTGCAGAGGAACACAGCACCCTTCAATCCGTCAATTTAATTTTTGAAAAATATCTCAAAAAGGGGGGATTATAGCTCCTTAGTCCCACCCCCTTGAATCCATGCCTGAGTGTGGAACATGCCCAATTGGATTTAACGCTGTCTAGTCTGTATAGCGTTAAGTATTTTGTTTAGTAATAATGGATTTAATTGATTATTGACTTGTAACTTCTATACTTTGGATCCTCCTTTAGAATAATTTCTGTGTGCTCCCTGCTCTAGAATATATTTGAAGTGTGCTTCCACCGACATACTTTTGGAAATTGGATGCTTTCAGAAACTATTTGGAGTTATCTTTCACTACGATTTTGTTTTAATTTGGAAAATAATTTAACACTGTCTTGTTTACTCTCTAACCAATAGTAAACTAAAGTAAAGATCTCTAACTACCCCCACTTTGTTGATGAAGTAATACATTATAATTGTTTTTGGTCTCTAAAAAAACACAATACCCCCCTCACCCAACACCCCTCTCCCTGCCCTCTTATTATATATTCTTATTTCTATGAGCACTCACCTCGATATATCTATATTATCCGTATATATTATAGATTGAATTGAAGTCTCCCCTAAAATAAACCAAGTTGAACGCTAAATAGCTTGCTAAGGCATCCAATATTAATAATATTTTGGCCTCCTGCGTGGGAAAGCGACCCTAACCCAGTGATTCCCAACCTTTTTTCTTTAGAAGAACTCTTAAAATATTTCATAAAATCTTATCACACATTAGGTATGACAAGGGTAAATTATAAAATAGACATATAGATCATTAGGGTTGTTAAATACGAGTAATAATAATAATAATAATAATAAATAATAATAATAATAATAATAATAAATTTATACTTTTGAATAAAATATTTCAGGATTATTTATTGCCTATTTCTATTTACTATTACTAATTACTGTCCTCCGGTACTTGAACTTGGGTTATCACTATTCTTACCAATCTCACTTTTAATATTACTATCGGCACTATTCTCTTCATCTTCCTCGGGTACATGAGCTATATTTATATATCTCCACACTGTCCAAAAAATATTTTCAGATTAATAAAAACAAAGGTTGGAGATTCTCGCGGAACCCTGGTTAGGAATCACTGCCCTAACTCCTCCTTTTGTAATCTCATTACGGTTACTGTTTTGTCACTATCTGCCCTTAAAATTATCTTTTTTGCACAACTAAGCCTTCGGGGGCACAATGTACTACTTCACACAACGTATAGTTAACAATAATCTCACCCGCCTCGGTGGCGTAGTTGGCTAACGCGCTAGTCGTGTTGAGCTCGACCGCCGAGGACGGGGAGATCGAGGTTCGAATCTCGGTCGGGTGAACTGGGGGTGGTTTTTCCTAAATGGTTTTCCACTCTCCCTCCACGCAAGTGCGGGTTCACTTCCTCTATATTCAACCCTCCCAATTCCTAATCCATTAGCGTAATTAGTACTTAAGCGGATAACCCGAATGGGTAGTAAGACGCGGTGCTAAATAAAAATATTAAAACAATAATCTCTATCCCACTTTAAACTCGTTCTTTTTTTCAAGGATGTAAACTATCTATAAAATTTTGGATTGACGTTGAACAATTATTTTCTAGGAGATCTCCAAAAACATTTACGTCACTTCGTAATATGCAATTTGAGGAACTAAATCTAGAGAACAATAGGTCAGGGAAGACTCTATAATTTGGCCAGGCTCATTGCCTAGTCTAAATAAAAGTATTGAAATATATCCTGAAGAGGTTCTAAACATGGTTGATAGAAAACACACTCGAAAACTTAAATCAAACTCTTAAAGATAAATAATTATTTATCAGCATTTATCATTGGACTCAAAAGGCTTTTATCCAACATAGCTTTGTAAATCTTGTTTAAATATTAATTTTCACATACAGATACGAGATTTTAAAAGGATGTAAGGTAGCAATATAATAATAATGATAATAATAATAATAATAATAATAATAATAATAATAATAAATTATCATGGTGCCCCCCTGTCATTTTTTTCTGGATCCGCCACTCTGTGTGTGTGTGTGTGTGTGTATTATATGAAACAGTCAATGTGTTTCAACATTAATAATATTGTTTATTTCTTATTGTTTTTAATAAGTTCTTACTTGATTTAATTATTTAAAACGTAAGGATCAAGCTAAACAAGATTGCCAGTGAAAAGGAGGTCGGGGTTTGATTCTCGGCCAGGTTTACTAAGGGTAGTTTATCCGTAGCCCTCTCTCTAAACAAATACGGGTACATTTCATCAAAACTTTCCTTCCTCTTCCCCTATCAGCTAGAATAATCAGTGGAAATTACTGATAGCCTGAATAGGCACCTGAAATTAAAATGAATTAATTGTTGAAAATAGGTTACACATGACCATTTAACCTATTATTTATGTAAACTCTAGCTTTGTGTAGGCGTAAACAGTGTAGGTGATATAACAATGTGTAGTCTATCTCATTTTAGTTGAGAGTAAAAGTTAACTAATTTGACCCGCTTCGGTGGCCGCATGGTCACCCATTAGAGTAATTATTACATAAGCGTGTAATCCGAACGGGTTGTAAGACGCAGTTCTAAAAGGAAAAACCTCTTTGGTTTGATTAACAACGATGAGGTCGGAAGGGGGGAGGATTATTCCCGATTTTTAGCACAAAAAAAAAAAAGTGAATGCTTTTAGAAGCTAGTTAAAGGCTTTTTTTTTTTTTACATCTTCCATATTTATAAGTATTTACACAGGTAGAATAAATCTAAGACGGGTTGGGGGTATAGGGCCGTGTGTTAGAGCTCCTTATACTCCTCGGTTCCGACGCCCTGCTATCAACTAAGTAAGGGTAAGATAGAAATTTAGTCTACACGTGATTAATTATTGTATAGTTAATATTCACATTTTCATAAAAAAAAAGTGACATGTATAAAAGTGTGTGTTCTTCAAGACAATTTTTTTTTAGCATCGCGTCCTACTACCCGTTCGTATTATAAGGTTTCAAGACAAGTTAAACCATCAATAGAGGATTGTGCTTGTTTGTGAACCCTTCACGAGAATCTCAAGTTAGCAAAATATCACAAGATAAACACAGGCGGACAGCTGGACTGTGTAGTGAGTGGGGAGGCGATCAGCCACGCGCATTATTCCTCTTGACCTTGAAATAGTTTTCCATTTCTTTGCTTCTCTTCTTCTGACATGGGGTGGCAGGGTAAGTGTGAAGAGGATAAGATTAGAGAGAGACAGACGCTGTAGTTCAAGATAACAGCACAGAGCATTTTCATTTTAAGACATGAGGTCTAACACGAATGATACTTTCTCACGTACCAAGGCGGCCCCCTTAACGTGGCTTGTTTTCGTTGATGGTTTGACGCTCCAAACATTATTATAAGAATATTCCTCAGTTTCCAACCAAACTGTGTCTCGCCTTGTTTCCATAACATTTTAAAGTTAGATTAAAAATTATAAATACCAAATAGTTACATAGTCATATACATACAGGATTTAAATTTTAACCAACCATTATTATCGATAAAGTTAAACACAACACCGCATAATGAGATACTGAGAAGGAAATTAAAAATACACTTTAAAATATTTTAAAATTGTTGTTCTTTAGTTCGTTCGTTTGAAAATATATATTTTGAGTATCCGTTTATCTTATTTGACTCCGAGCCACTGACTTACCAATATGGAGGTGCTTTTTATTATTATAGAATTACTAATACAACCCAATGAAAGGGAAGTTGCCTTTTTAGATTAAAACTTAAAACAAATTTGACATCAATGACTCACATTAGTGGACACGCGGACTAAACGTCAGGTATCACTGATGGAGAGGTCAGAGTTTGAATCTCGCTCGGGCGTACTGGGGGGTGGTTTTCCTCTCTCCCTCCACGCCAATTTGGTCACATTACCTCAAGAGTGTAACTTCATCGTACCTAGCCCATTTTCGTAATTAATTGCTGACTGCCCGGACATGTAATAGGGGGACATAAAGAAATAAAACACAATCAACGTCAATACTATTAATAGCACAGAGGAATGGGGAGATACAGTCAAATCTTCATATTATGAGTCTTTTAGAAAATACAAACTATTGTTTCACAGTCAACATGTATAGCATGTTACTGTATTATTATTGATATTTTATAAGTATTGATAGTGTCTGTCAGAAGTGACACATGACAAGTGAAAGAAGACCTAGTGACGTTTCTAGCTGTCAGATAATGTCCTTCCTACGTAAACTTGACTGTAGATGTCAATCCAAAAGCAGGAGAAAAGCTGTCAAATGAGAGACGTCAACATCCAGGGTGAACATCTTACCTTGCCAACTCGTCCAGAGTGAAACCAGTCAAGACATAAATGAAGTCGTACCTGGAACAAAAAAAAAAAAAATAGAACTTTAATAAATACCAGTGTTGTTTAGTTTAATAAGAAAGTATAAAAAACATCTAAATAATAATAATTAGAACAATAAAATTGCAACCCGCCTCGGTGGCGTAGTTGGCTAACGCGCTAGTCGTGTTGAGCCCGACTGCCGAGGACGGGGAGATTGAGGTTCGAATCTCGGTCGGGTGAACTGGGGGTGGTTTTTCCTAAATATTTTTCCACTCTCCCTCCACGCAAATACGGGTTCACTTTCTCTAAATTCAACCTTCCCAATTCCTAATCCATTAGTGTAATTAGTACTTAAGCGTATAACCCGAACGGGTAGTAAGACGTGGTGCTAAAAAAAATTGCATTATTATATAATATGTAAGAATATGTAGATTTTGTATAATTTTTAAACTTCATGTTGTAGCTTTCACGGACAAAACCCTGAGAGAATTCTAACCAGGCCTAACAACACAAGTCTCAAACTACCCACAAATTTAAACAAGTCCCTGTTTTAAACTTCGTGTTGTAGCTTTCACGGATAAAACCCTGAGAGAATTCTAACCAGGCCTAACAACACAATTGTCAAACTACCCACAAATATAAACAAGTCCCTGTTTTAAACTTCGTGTTGTAGCTTTCACGGATAAAACCCTGAGAGAATTCTAACCAGGCCTAACAACACAATTGTCAAACTACCCACAAATATAAACAAGTCCCTGTTTTAAACTTCATGTTGTAGCTTTCACGGATAAAACCATGAGTGAATTCTAACCAGGCCTAACAACACAATTGTCAAACTACTCACAAATTTAAACAAGTCCCTGTTTTAAACTTCGTGTTGTAGCTTTCACGGATAAAACCCTGAGAGAATTCTAACCAGGCCTAACAACACAATTGTCAAACTACTCACAAATTTAAACAAGTCCCTGTTTTAAACTTCGTGTTGTAGCTTTCACGGATAAAACCCTGAGAGAATTCTAACCAGGCCTAACAACACAATTGTCAAACTACCCACAAATATAAACAAGTCCCTGTTTTAAACTTCGTGTTGTAGCTTTCACGGATAAAACCCTGAGAGAATTCTAACCAGGCCTAACAACACAATTGTCAAACTACCCACAAATATAAACAAGTCCCTGTTTTAAACTTTGTAACGTTATCAGATGTTGATGATGTGATTATTTAATTGCACCGCGATTGGGCGACAATTGTAACGTTATCGACGATTTTGATAGAGTAATTGCCCCACTTTTGGGCGATAATTATACCGATATCGATGATTTGACGATGTAATGTCCCGCGATGGGGAGCCTATTCTGGAAAGTTTGATATTGATAAAACTGTTTATGTTGTACACTCTTTATTACTTATTTATTTACACATTGATGAAATTAAAGTCTGTATTGATTGTGATCACTTATACTTTATGTTTACGTCTACTCTCTCTCCTTGACTGGCACATTCTGTTTACGTCTACTCTCTCTCCTTCACTGGCACATTCTGTTTACCTTCTACGTATATTTTCATTATATGTGGATGTGTCCCTTGCTTGTATATCTCGCGACGCTGTCCAGAGTAACCAATCAGGTATTTCTCTTCAACATGTGCAGTGAAAGCTAGCTTCCTATTGGATATAGGGAGCTGGCTTTTCTCGCTAGTTTGTTAAATACTGCGGAGTTATATTTTGAGAAAAGTAAACAAGTTTTTCTAGTGAAATCCTTTTACGGACTATTCTGTGAAAACGCGTGATTCTCCATGGATGAAGTAAAAGGATAATTTACATAAGATACTTCAAAGAAAAATACCTTCATCCATGACCTTTTTAAATATATGAGAGCAGTCCAAAAATCAACTACATTACAATACCCCCCATTTGCTTATATCTGAAAGAATTTAAAGAATTTAATGAATTTTGATATAAGCAAATTCTATACTGTGCAAGGTTTACGTCATATTTGACACTCAATATTCTTAAAGTTAAACATAAATAAATTTGTAAAGTGTAAGTTACATAAATTGTGTGTGTGTGTAAACATTGACTTAAAATTACTGATATCATGACAATACAATAGCTATGATATATTGTTTACATATTTTCACAATTGATTGATTTATTTTTTATGTCCAATATTCTTGATGAATAAACGAAACGAAAGTACTTTCTGTCTTTTTATTTGCTTAGTGTTTCTTGTTGATTTCCTTATATTTTTTATTACACTGAAAAATTGTCGCACTGTTCATTGCACTGTTCTTGAAGTGGTGATAATATAAAAATTTTAACAAATTTAGAAATTGCTTTGGTTGAATAATTAACTTTGTATTTGAGCTTAGGTAATATTAGGTTAAGTTTAAATTCAATTATAATTTAATTGAATGATTTGAAAAATCTTGAAAAATAAAAATTTTGACTAAAGTATCTCAAAGTACCTTAAGTTCAAATTAAAATTTGAAATGCTAAAATGAAATATAAATGTTAAAATTATTTTTAAAACTCAAATCTTTATGTGGGTTTTGTTAATTATCCAGTCATTGTTTACTGAATGCATTAGGGCAAACCTTCCGTACAACATAACTTTACTTACTTAAACATAAAAATATTTATTTAAATTGTTAACATATAAAAATCTTACTTACTCTTAATAGCTAACCTAAATTAACTTGAAAAATTGAGTCACGTTTTCTTAAACTTTTTTATTTAATTTTTATTAATTTAATTGATTTTATTTATTAATGTGACCTCAATTATTTATTTATTATCATAGAACAACTTTTAATGACTTGCCATTTAACAATACATATTACATCATTACATATTCAATCTAGATTATTACTTATATTAACATCTGAGCAAAGTATATTACATGATTACATATTGAATCCATTTATTTTTAACTTCAGAGTAAAGTTTGTTATTGTAATATTCTGTTGTTAGAGGGTTCTTCACCCAAGGTCAAACTAACCTCTACCTCTTTCTTATTTTTACCTTTACGAGTAACACAGCTGTTCTATTCACCCTTCTCTCTAACTTTCACTTTCCCTCTCTTTCTAACTTTCTTTTGCGATATTAACTTGTCAACTACGTGTGAGCGAAGTAAAATAAACTGTATTCTTCCAACCTTATGGTTTTTAAAATAGCTGAAACTTAGATAAAACAATCTTGGAATCTTATAGTACGTTTGAAATCAGCTTGAAATCATATGTCACACCACTGTGAAATATTCAAAATTATTTTTCCCTTTCTAATTGGTTAATTATTTTCTCATTAGCGAGAAAAACTTCTTTATACTGAGTAAAACCTTCCAAATGTTGCCTGGTTGCCTTAGGCACTTACATAAAATGGAATTATAATTAAAAATTTAATATAGTAGCCTAATTAGGTATAACACCCTATTTAGCTCTCTTACACCCTTTGTTACTTTATTAGTATTGGCCTTTTCATCACGCAATCACCGATAACCCTTTTCAACTTCTCTATAATTTTCTTAATATCTGTTAGTTTCAATCCAGATTTACTGCTGGACATTTATTACATCTTCGTGGAAATATATATAGGCCTGCCTCATTTTTACTAACCAATTCATAGGCTGTGGTAGCTCTATGTTTGACGACAATACCCTTTCTTTGCTGGTTCCTTGAATCACTATCAATACACCATCAATATAAACGAATCATGGCTTACTTCCATGTCTGAATGTACCTTAACTCATCCTCAATATACTTAATTCCTCCTCAACGATGTAAGATGCCCTCGGGCCATCTTTACATACAAAATGACGACGCTTGACATAGGTCATGGCTTTCTTCATGCCTATGTTATACCTTCACTTCTTAATCAACGTATCTTAATTCTTACATAAAAAAATTGTTTTAAAACAAGACATAACTGGCCTCTCATGTTTCCACTCACCTTAACTTACTGTAACAATGTACTCGCGAATCTCCAAATTAACTTCTTTAGATATCTTAAATTCCATCCTTTACTTCATCAGCCTATTATGCGACTCATTAATGTTTTAACCAATACTTGTTAAACTGATATAAAATATAATAAATTAAACTGAAATGACCCCCCACACAAATATTAAGATTCGTGTCTTAACTGCCACACATAAAATTCACCATTTGTGAAATGATACATTTATTTTGATTTCCAAGATCGTCTACTAATTAAGTTTGATCCTAATTACCTAACTAATTAGTCAAACCTACAAAATGTCTTAAACTGAAAATTTCCTTTTGGCATAATCTTATGTTACTTTGAACCGATAAAAATTTTTACCAAATAATATATAATTAATAAAAATATGTCCGTAGAATTTCCTCACACTATAATTTCTCCTCGCGTACTTTCACGCTCCCTTAGTTGACAAATTATAACCAACCCCTCACCTATCCTATTATCCTTTCGCATGCTTCTGAGGGTTCATGTCCCCTGCTATAAGCATACTTTTGTTAATTATCATTTATAATTATCAATTAAACCTCCTATAATTATCTTAAATCCACTTGATCAATTATGATTCTTTTAAAAATTTATAAAATTAAACATAAAGATTATATATATATGATACGGGGTTTGACTCTTACTCATTGAAAATATATTATCTTGAATTCTACGTTTTGCTTTTAAGTCAGCACTTACTGCGCCAGAGGTTTCTCTCTCTTTTTTGTCTGAACAAAAGATGTTTACCAGTAGTGCACAACAATGTCTGTTACCTGTCACTAAATTTAAGGTGTGGTTTTTAAAGATGTTCGTGTCACATCTACACCCTCTTCACTTCACAAAAGAAAATTTTAAACTACTTGGGTTTACTGCTACGTGGAAATGTTTCTTTACAATTTCTATTTTATTCTACGCATTTTGTTTTCTGAGAAAACATCATTTTACCTCTCAGAGCTTATATTTTTAAAAGTTTTTTTTTTTTTTTTTTGAAACTTCTGCCACTATAGCTAAAGTTGGCTTGAATATTATACATATCCACCAATATTCTATATTAACTACAGTTACATTATAATTAGTTACATACTAATTGCAGTTGCCTAATTATAATAGTTATCTGCTAATTGAAGTTACATAAATTTTTTACTATGGTTGAGTTATATGTAACCTTATTTTTCTTATTTTAAAACTAGAATCGTTAGTTAAACTAAATTGTTGATTCTTACATTTAAATGGTCCGAACTTTAAATGCTTATTGACTGCCTCCTGGATCAAAGACTTTTGGTGAGACATATTGAAAACAACCCTTAATTTTTCTTTTTAGTTTCTTACCTGGTCTCTGGTTCAATCTCTGAATGGATCGTTTTAACTGGTAATGTTTCTTTTTTGAGCATTGTCTCTGGTTCAACCTCTGATCGGATCTCTTAGATTGAGTTGAAGTTTTAGGTTCGAGCTCAGACTGGATCGCAGTCTCTAGTTCTATCTCTGATTGGATCGTACTATCTGTTATCTCTGATTGTATCATACTATCTAGTTTGATCTCAGAATGTATCGTACTATCTGTTTTGATATCAGAATGGATCTTATTATCTGGTTTGATCCCGGAATGGATCACACTATTTGGTTCTATATCTGATTGGATTGTATTATCTAGTTTGATTTCTGAGTGAATCATACTATCTGGTTTGATCTCGGATTGAATAACAGTCTTTGGTTCTATACCTAATTGAATCGTACTATCTGGTTCGATCTCAGATTGAATCTTTTCATTGAAATTACTATTATTTGCTATAATTTTAGCACCTGGCTCATCATTGAATTTATCGAGTTTTGCATTAATTTTCTGATTAATTTCATCTAATTTCTCTACTGCCTCGGTAACAATCCCATCGATTTGTGTTGTAATTAAAGTTTTATTCGTATCCTGTTGTGTGTCAAATGCTGCCTTCACTTTTTCAATTTCTTTTTTAAAGTTATCATGGACTACCTTTACATTAGTTTTTGTGTGTTCTATTTGAAGGTCAAGATTACCAACCTTAATTTCTACTTCTTTTAACCCTTTGTTTGATTCCTGCTCAATTATTTCAATTTTATTTTTATTAGCTGTTATCTGTTCCATTAATTTGAACTGTCCCTTTCTTAAATTTTCTTGTTTTTCCACCAAAACCTTTTTTACCTTCTCTCCTTCTATTACCTTCTTATCAACCTCATTTAACCGTACTGCCAAATTTTGATGGACCATTTCTACTTGGTCGAACTTTTGTTCTAAATAAACAAATCTCTGTTCACAAGCCTCCTTACTTTGTTCAATTTTAGTACTTAGATCGTTATTAATTTTTTCAAGCTTTGAGTCTATTTCCTGCTTAGTTTTATCTATTTTCTGATTAGTTGCATCTATTTTCTGATTAGTTGCATCCATTTTCTGATTAGTTGCATCCATTTTCTGATTAGTTGCATCCATTTTCGCATCTAATTTTTGATTACCTGCATTCATTTGCTGTAATATCACTTTCATAAACTGATTAAAATCCCCTACAGATTCCACTATTGTTTGTTCCTTTACTATTTCTCGCCCTTTCTCATCTACTATAACACTTTCTATGTCAATTAAATTTCCTTGTGTATCTTTTTCTGCCTCTTCTTTTCTCTCTCCCTCTGCAATTGATTCTACATTATCCTGCTCCCTTTCTCTTATTTCTTCATCTGATTGTTCTAGAACTAACTGATTATGTGGTCCATTTTCATACTCTGTTTCATCAACACTGCTATTTGTGTCACTATTATCATTTAGGCTTGAATCCGCCATCCTCCCTTCCAAAATTTACTAATATTAACAAGATTTATACAGTGTTACAACAGAGTTTTCATGTTGTGAAATAAAATAATAATAATAACAAACAACAACAAAAAAAATTGTCTAAGACTTATCTGACTTCATTGATTCTTCTTCGGTGTGTCGTTTGTTGTGCCGTGCGTGAAACATCTGCTTGTTTCAACTTGGTAGGACGTTGTTCGTCGGTGTGCCTTCTGGTATGCCGTCTGGTGTGCCGTGCGTGAAACTTGTGGTGTGCCGTCTGCTTGTTTCACCTCGGAATGATGTTCCTCGTTGGTGTGCCGTGCGTGAAACGTCTGCTTGTTTCACCTCGGTTCTCGGTTGGATGTTCTTGGTAGTGTGCCGTCTAGTGTGCCGTGCGTCTCAGTTGGTAGAGTCTCTTTCTTGTCTCGGGGTTTGGAAGTTCATGCGTCGCGGCTGGGCGCCATTTGTAACGTTATCAGATGTTGATGATGTGATTATTTAATTGCACCGCGATTGGGCGACAATTGTAACGTTATCGACGATTTTGATAGAGTAATTGCCCCACTTTTGGGCGATAATTATACCGATATCGATGATTTGACGATGTAATGTCCCGCGATGGGGAGCCTATTCTGGAAAGTTTGATATTGATAAAACTGTTTATGTTGTACACTCTTTATTTACTTATTTATTTACACATTGATGAAATTAAAGTCTGTATTGATTGTGATCACTTATACTTTATGTTTACGTCTACTCTCTCTCCTTGACTGGCACATTCTGTTTACGTCTACTCTCTCTCCTTCACTGGCACATTCTGTTTACCTTCTACGTATATTTTCATTATATGTGGATGTGTCCCTTGCTTGTATATCTCGCGACGCTGTCCAGAGTAACCAATCAGGTATTTCTCTTCAACAGGTGCAGTGAAAGCTAGCTTCCTATTGGATATAGGGAGCTGGCTTTTCTCGCTAGTTTGTTAAATACTGCGGAGTTATATTTTGAGAAAAGTAAACAAGTTTTTCTAGTGAAATCCTTTTACGGACTATTCTGTGAAAACGCGTGATTCTCCATGGATGAAGTAAAAGGATAATTTACATAAGATACTTCAAAGAAAAATACCTTCATCCATGACCTTTTTAAATATATGAGAGCAGTCCAAAAATCAACTACATTACAACTTCGTGTTGTAGCTTTCACGGATAAAACCCTGAGAGAATTCTAACCAGGCCTAACAACACAAGTGTCAAACTACTCACAAATTTAAACAAGTCCCTGTTTTAAACTTCGTGTTGTAGCTTTCACGGATAAAACCCTGAGAGAATTCTAACCAGGCCTAACAACACAATTGTCAAACTACCCACAAATATAAACAAGTCCCTGTTTTAAACTTCGTGTTGTAGCTTTCACGGATAAAACCCTGAGAGAATTCTAACCAGGCCTAACAACACAATTGTCAAACTACCCACAAATATAAACAAGTCCCTGTTTTAAACTTCGTGTTGTAGCTTTCACGGATAAAACCCTGAGTGAATTCTAACCAGGCCTAAC
This sequence comes from Timema podura, assembly GCA_033556935.1. NCBI lineage: Eukaryota > Metazoa > Arthropoda > Insecta > Phasmatodea > Timematidae > Timema > Timema podura. The sequence continues at coordinate 43,130,350 of JAVRXN010000009.1, read as the reverse complement.
AACACAAGTCTCAAACTACCCACAAATATAAACAAGTCCCTGTTTTAAACTTCGTGTTGTAGCTTTCACGGACAAAACCCTGAGTGAATTCTAACCAGGCCTAAGAAGACAAGTCTCAAACTACCCACAAACATAAACAAGTCCATAATGTTCTCATCCAATATCTTAGCTTAGTAGAAGGTGCATCTGTCTACTGAGATAAGGTTTCCAGGCTAGAGTCCTAGCGTGACCTAACAATAATCATTTTGTGAAACAATGTCCTCCCCTTTAGAAGTGATAACTTACCGGCCGGGGACTGAGTGTTGTGGTTGTTCTGGTAATGGTGAGAGGGAGATGATGTTAACTAAAGGTTTTTGTTTTCCAAATGATTTTTCATTCTCCCTCCACGCAAATGCAGGCTCATTTCCTCAAAATATGTACTATATCCCTCATTCCTACCTTATGTGGATTTTCCCGGACGGGTGGTAAGAGCTGTCGTCAAAATAAACTAGATTTGTTTTTTATGGACTTTTTCCCCCTAATATTTCCTAAAGTTTGGTAAAATGTAAATCTTGAATATTCCCGAAGAAACACGAACTCGACCTCTCCCCCCTGCTCGAATCACGTGCCAACCAGCCGCGACGTATGTTCACTGCTTCACTAGCTGATGAGCTAGCGTTAGGGTATATAAGTTGCACTGTATTCAGAAAAATAAGGAGTACAACAGAATAAGTCCCATCTCGCTTCAGTGAGTACTTTTAGAGTTTACTGGAAATCGACAGATAGACAGACAGACATAAAATTATTAAAATGTATTATTTTGTCTTCTTATTATGTATGCTACACAGGGGGAAAAAATTTCCCACAAAATAATGAGTGTAAAGACAAATCCTAAAAGTTTTATTATCATTATGTATAGATCATAAGTTTACCTGTCTGATTTTATGTTTACCCCATTTCACCCTGCAACTAGAATAAAACACTCTATTCATCTAGCCTGGTCTGCTATTAGGGTAAAACAAGGGAAGGGTACGATGCAGCCATTAGGATGACTTAGCTTTGTAGAGTAATAGCAAAGAAATTGTGGCAAGAAATGTGAACAATTTATTAGAGGATAGTAAGGAATTAGGTTTATAAGTGAGCATTGAAAAGACCTAGGGCCAGTTTCATAGTCAGATTTAGTGAGCCTAAAGTGCGGTGCTATACTAAATACAAGACGTCACCTACCTAGACTAAAATGGAATGGGCCAGTTTCGCATATTAAACTGGCCCATTCCATTCAATTTCAGGTAGGTGACGTCTTGTATTTAGTATAACGCCGCACTTGAGGCGTACTAAATCTGACTATGAAACTGGCCCTAAGTATATGATATTTCACAGAGAGCACAAGTTGGGGTCGATAATTTAGAGGTAACTGTTAACAACATATCATCTGACAGGGTTAATGAGTTTAAATATTTATCAACAATTTTAACTAACAGTAATAATATTATAATGGAAATTAGAAAAAGAACATAGTCGGGAAATGCATGCTAATACTCGGTCAGTAAGTTATCATCTCACCTGCTTTCAAGGAATGTAAAACTCAGAATATACCAAACAATTTCATGAAGCCTTCAAAGCCCTGATTCCATGTTGCTATCTTAGTTTGTAAACTTTGCCCTGTGTTTAGAATTTACACTTTAAAATATAATTAAAAGTTTACTCAATTTTGAGCATTGATGTGTTTTCCTTTCATGACCCTCGATTTCCCATTTGTAAAGAATTCAGACAAGGGCAGGAGATATTACGTCGAGAAAGCGGGTTGAATGATTTAAACTCAAAGTGGGGAAAACAGGCGATAAAGAAATAAAAATAAAATAAAAAACTGTGACCCCCACCCATTCCTTACTTGAAAATAAAATGTCCTGAGGGACGCTGTGGCGAGCTCATTTATTTTCTCCTCTCAGGGAAAATTTTGCCTTGAGGACAATCACTCTATACTGTGATGCAGTGTATGAATCTTCCAAAACAGGAGTAGAGCATAAATGAAAAGCTTTTCTGCCCCTTTAGAGAATGGCTGTGTTTTTAATTCTAACTAGCATAGTCTAGCATCATCCACGTTGTTGTAATCGTAGCCGGAGACGTGAGCCGGTGTGACAATGAATCTTAGAAGTAATTTAACAGTTGTACAATTAATTATACAAAACAAGCCAAGCTGGGAAATTATGTTTTATGTTATGTATGTAGCCGTATCATCATGTTTTGGATTCGATTCCTGTGTCCAGATGTCATTTTTAAAATTACAGATATGAACAAATCTTTAGTCATGGATTTGACAGCCTTTAAAATAAACCTCTCCCCAATTTGTTTGTCATTGCCAACACAAGGCACGGACCTGTTTGACTGAATTTTTTTCCTCAACGAATCCCTATTCCACTCCAGAGCGGTTATTCCCAACCCAACCTTTGCTGTGCCTCTTTCAGTGGAAAACATTCCCAGGAGAAGTGATACATGCTTACAAACACGAGGAACCTGACCTACACCCTTAGTGGTGGACACGTAAACAAAGGCGTCAGATTCATCCTGTCTGCTTTTGCTGGGGACGTAGATGCAACAATAACTCTTCATGAGCTGGGTCCTAGTATAGAGCCACAATAAATCTTCATGAGCTGGGTCCTAGTAGAGAATAACAATAACTCTTCATGAGCTGGGTCCTAGTATGGAGGGACAAGACCTCTTCGTGAGCTGGGTCCTTGTATAGAGCAACAAGAACTTTTCATGAGCTGGGTCCTAGTATAGAGCAACACTAACTCATCATGAGCTGGGTCCTAGTATAGAGCGACACGAACTCTTCATGAGCTGGGTCCTAGTATAGAGCGACAAGAACTCTTCATGAGCTGGGTCCTAGTATAGAGCAACAAGAACTTTTCTTGAGCTAGGTCCTAGTATAGAGTAACAATAACTCTTCATGAGCTGGGTCCTAGTATAGAGCGACAAGAACTCTTCATGAGCTGGGTCCTAGTATAAAGCGACACAACCTCTTCATGAGTTGGGTCGTAGTATGGAATGACAAGACCTCTTCATGAGCTGGGTCCTAGTATAGAGCAACAATAACTCTTCGTGAGTTGGGTCCTAGTATGGAGTGACAAGACCTCTTCATAAGCTGGGTCCTAGTATAGAGCAACACTAACTCTTCATGAGCTGGGTCCTAGTATAGAGCGACACGAACTCTTCATGAGCTGGGTCCTAGTATAGAGCGACAAGAACTCTTTATAAGTTGGGTCCTATTATAGAGCAACAAGACTACACCACCAGCTGTTCCTTGTGGGACATCCCACCTCATGTTGGTAACAATGGAGTAGTCTGCAAGTGAATACCTTCAAGAGAGACACAATGGTGGGATTTAATCACAAAGAATAACCACTGATTACAAATTATGTTGGATCCATCGGGGCGGAAATATCTTCCAAACTGTTTTCCAGTGGCGAAGCGTGGAATGTCACGCAGGTAGGCTAAGCCAAGATAGCTGTAGATTTTGGTTAAAGAGTATTTTAGGCCTGCACTTTCAATAAAACTGAGATAGGTATGTAATCACGGAACATAGATACAAACTTAACCTAACACGCCAGCCACGGTTGTGGTGATTCGGTTAGTTGGCACTTCAGATAGTCGCTGTTCGGATAGTTGGCGTTATATTGTATAAGAAAAATGATAACTTGCTTGAAAATGATCAATTTGTGTGTTTACACCTGTTAAATACAGCTTGTTTTTCAAATTTTTTTGACGTTCAAGCTTCCACGAGCATTTCAATAATTAATTACATCAATTTCCCGGAGAACGCATCGGAAATATTGTTCGGTCGCGCCCTATTACAATATTGATTGGCAGTCAATATTGGGTCCAATAATTGCCATGTTTAAGGTGGAGTGGAAGGGGGCGCGAGAAAATGGCTTTTTTAAAATTATTTTTGTTTGCAATTTTCATAGAAAACAATTTTTTCAACAAAATACGTAAAATATTTCTTCAGTAGAAACATGTTATTGAATATTTGTACCATATTAGTATTTGATGAGGAATAACTTAAATGGAGAATAAAAGTTGTCATCAAATTCTAGGACACCCCCAGCAGATATTCAACAACTGTTGATATTATCTTGTGAAGAAAGTCAAACAACAAGTAGTAACTTTCGAAGCAATATTTGATTTATTTAGCTGAAAATATGTTTCTATAGAAACTACAAAAATACTGCCCTTAACTGGCAAACCCTATCATCCCACCTAAAGGGCACACGTCAGTGAAAATACTATTTATTAAATGATTCAAATGTTTCAATTTAATCTTTAAAAGTTGATCTTAGTGGTCTAGGAGTAAACTGCTCACCTCAGGATCCGATGTTCGTGGGTTCAAACCCAAACTAGTTGACAGATTTTTCGTGAGAGGTAAAAATCCGTAGCACAACTTCCTTCGGAAGGGAAGCAAAGCCTTTGGTCCCATGTCGATTGTGGCTTGTAAAAGAACCCTGGAGGTATGTGAAAATACTTTTTCTGCAAAATTGGTTGGCCCTTTCGTTTTCGTTCATAGAAAATCTCATGTGCAGATATAATCAGTTGGTTTAGAAAGTGCACGTTAAATACCTCAAATAAATAAAAATATTGTAAATTAGATTTTTTTATAAAATTCTATACTCGTTATTTTATTTTATTGTAAAAGTTTTTGTTTTTCACTATGTAACATTTTAACTGTAGGTATACGTAAGAAGGTTTATCCTTATTCTCGCGAAATATAACATGGATATGTCGTATCATGGCACCCCTTGATCCACCTACATCGTGACAGGTCTGCCTCACCAAAGAGTCTCGAGAATATGCTTCCTTCTATGCCAGACCACTTACCCCCCCATCCCAACATGCCAATAAAAACTGTTTGCTGAGGGAAGGAGTATTACGTCTGCATCTACGCGATATAAGGAACTAACAAGAGTCGGCTGGAGAATGCTTGATATTGTGGCTAAGTAGCAAGGGAGACTGACTGCAGGTCTAGAGGACCATCTTGTCTGGTCAAGGAGACTGACTACGGGTCTAGAGGACACTGGTTCCATCCTGTCTGGTCAGAGAGACTGATTACAGATCTAGAGAACCATCTTGTCTGGTCAGGGAGACTGACTACATATCTAGAGGACCATCTTGTCTTGTCAGGGAGACTGACAACAGATCTAGAGGACTATCTTGTCTGGTCAGAGAAACTGACTACAGATCTAGAGGACTATCTTGTCTGGTCAGAGAAACTGACTACAGATCTAGAGGGCCATCTTGTCTGGTCAGAGAAACTGACTACAGATCTAGAGGACTATCTTGTCTGGTCAGAGAAACTGACTACAGATCTAGAGGACTATCTTGTCTGGTCAGAGAAACTGACTACAGATCTAGAGGGCCATCTTGTCTGGTCAGAGAAACTGACTACAGATCTAGAGGACTATCTTGTCTGGTCAGAGAAACTGACTACAGATCTAGAGGACTATCTTGTCTGGTCAGAGAAACTGACTACAGATCTAGAGGGCCATCTTGTCTGGTCAGAGAAACTGACTACAGATCTAGAGGACCATCTTGTCTTGTCAGGGAGACTGACAACAGATCTAGAGGACCATCTTGTCTGGTCAGAGAAACTGACTACAGATCTAGAGGACTATCTTGTCTGGTCAGAGAAACTGACTACAGATCTAGAGGGCCATCTTGTCTGGTCAGAGAAACTGACTACAGATCTAGAGGGCCATCTTGTCTTGTCAGGGAGACTGACAACAGATCTAGAGGACCATCTTGTCTGGTCAGAGAAACTGACTACAGATCTAGAGGACTATCTTGTCTGGTCAGAGAAACTGACTACAGATCTAGAGGGCCATCTTGTCTGGTCAGAGAAACTGACTACAGATCTAGAGGACCATCTTGTATTGTCAGGGAGACTGACTACAGATCTAGAGGACCATCTTGTATTGTCAGGGAGACTGACTACAGATCTAGAGGGCCATCTTGTCTGGTCAGAGAAACTGACTACAGATCTAGAAGGCCATCTTGTCTGGTCAGAGAAACTGACTACAGATCTAGAGGACCATCTTGTATTGTCAGGGAGACTGACTACTGATCTAGAGGACCATCTTGTCTGGTCAGGGGGACTGACTACTGATCTAGAGGATCCTGGTTCCATCCAACGAGATTCCTAATAAAACAAATATGGGTTTTTCCTATTGTCAAAACTCTCCTTGCTAGAACTTTCTGTCAAGTAATTAGGCCTACACTACTAGGCCTACTGTCACTTAACTGTCATCTTAATTTTTTTTTTTTTTGCTCTCGATTGTTTGGTTTGCCCTGACTACTCATTTTTCCGTGGTTTGAATGAGTATGTTAAATATATCAATAAATATTTATGGCTAAACATATTATAATTTACCACCATTTATTCTGGTCAAATCATATGCTAAACTTTACATATAACTAAGAAAATTCCGTTCAAATACATGTCTGATCAATGACATAATTCTTAAACAATTTTTAAACACATTCTACTTATTTAAGAGTTAGCGACCAACTGTTATAAGGTATTAATTACTACTCAAACATTTTAGCAAGCGTCATTTTGCTGTGAGTGAATGTACGTCTGTTAAGTTCATAAATTCCCTAGAAATAACTAAACACACCCGTCTTCTTTCAACAGACAGAAGTCACGCATCTTACTTATGGACTTGTGTAAACCTTTACTTTTTAGCCGTCTCTAACTCAAAATAATTCGTTTCTTTCCATTCACCAATCAGGAACGCACGGAAGGCGCCAAACTAGAGTAAGAGGAGACATTACGAAACGAAAAAGCGTGACTCATACTCAGAAGTGATAACAAATTTGAATATTCAACTAGTACAAAGACGAGAAATAATGTTTATTTATCAAGATGAATAAAATATGAAAATAAGAAATTAGAATATTATTTACTTTAAAATGCTAGTTTTAGATTTACATGGGTGAAAAACTATATCTTGTTATTAATTATTACCTAAGTAAAGTTTATCACCCCTTCCCTACACTACTCACCTCTTTCCCTACCGGTCCAAGGCCACCGTCTCTTTCCTCACTCCACTCTTATCCATAAGGCCAAGGGTCTTTAAACTACCACACAACCTTCTTCGCGACCATTCGTTAACGAAACCGATCTCTGCCGGATCACACGACAACAGGGTATAAAGAGGGTGAACTGGCCACTTATCTGGACGTTGTGCTAGTGTGCTAACACTACCTAGCTGGCAGCTAGGCTGGGAGTGGGTGTGAACACTTCAAAGAGAAGTGAGCTGGCCGGGTGAACTAGAAGTTCCGCTCTTGGTAGAATTTCCCGAGGGTAGTGAAATTTCTTTCTCGGTGGCTGGGGGCTTACTGGTTGAGTGTTGTTGGACTCGGTCCCAATTAGATACTTGGTGGTGTAAGTCCTCACCGCAAATTAGGACATCGCCGGTGAGACTCAGATGCAACCTTTTCTGAGCAAGGAATATTAAGGTGGAATGGAAGGAGACGCGAGATAAAGCCAGTGTTTTTGAAGTTATTATGGCAAAATTTTGGGCCAAAATAAATAAAATAATGCGTGCTCCACTACAAACATACATAGAGCTTAATTTTCTCCATATGCTTACCTCAAAATTTCTTGAATATTATTTTGTCAAGGGTGTCATGGAATTTAATGAAAACTTTTTCTTTTCATTTAAAAATTTTATCAGCTAATACTGCTATGCTTATGATGAATATTTAGGAACTGTTGATTTCAACACGTGAAGAAAGTTAAACTCTTTGTTTGTACTGGAGCAATATTTTATTTATTTTAGCCAAAAAAAAGTTTTACCACAAAAACTACAAAAAATACCGGTTTCTCTCACGTCCCCTTCCATCCACCTTAAGCGTAGCGATGCTGGGTTAGGACAGCGGTGCAGTCCTGAGCCATTAGTAGTGTTCTCGGTGGTTAGGTGGTTTGACTGCTCTCCTGCTGGAGAAATCTGGACGTGGGGGGATTGTAGGCAAGGCCTGGAATACTCTTCTCACTGGTCCGGTTCTGACGCGACTCGCGTCCCGTGTGTGGGTAGACTGATGTAACTGTTTTCAGAGCATCTCGAATACGGGTGGCGAGAACTCGGGCTGGGGAAGTTTACTGAGGTTGGCTCTGTGGGCTGAGTCCCAGTCACCGGGCGATGAGCTGGACATTACAAAGCTCATCGACCCAAATACTGTCCTTTTTAGGATATATTTAGCACCGCGTCTTACTACCCGTTCGGGTTATACGCTTAAGTACTAATTACGCTAATGGATTATGAATTGGGAGGGTTGAATTTAGAGGAAGTGAACCCGCATTTGCGTGGAGGGAGAGTGGAAAACCATTTAGGAAAAACCACCCCCAGTTCACCCGACCGAGATTCGAACCTCGATCTCCCCGTCCTCGGCGGTCGAGCTCAACACGACTAGCGCGTTAGCCAACTACGCCACTGAGGCGGGTCCTTTTTAGGAGCTGCAGGTGGTCAACAAATTACACACAAACACGTACCAACAACATTCTCATACAAGCGCGCATTGTTTTCCGCCACACCTGGTGCACAAGGTCATGAGGGGACTGGTCAAGAGATTGCTGCAGCCCTAAAGGGGTCGATTCCTAACAGTGCTAAAACAGTAAATTAACTTTCCTCAATAGGATAGTTTTAAACACATACAACACAATAGTTTTTTTTTTTCTATCCAGGCGACAACTGTCCCACGGATCTAATTAGATCCCTAGTATTTCCCGTAAACTACCTACGCTACCACGGATATGTGTAAAACCATATCTTTGGTAATCGGACCATGCGTCCATGCACGATACTATCGCAGGTTTTTAGCCCCACTTCTTCGGTTCCCTGCTATTAATTCCACTCACTGTGGTGGCTCCGGCATTCTTTCTTCTTCAGTCCCCACCATACTCTGCTAGAGACGTATCTTTCTATCACGCATAATAAAGTGTATAGGTTTCGACCTGACGCACACACATAGAATCCATCCTTAGTTTTAGCTTATCTGCACATGTGGAGAGCAGAAATAGAGTTGGATTTCACACGTGGCAGTGCGGGCTTCAGCAGCCTGTCATTCTTTCTACTTTCTTTCTGTTGGTCTTTCACTAATTGGTAGTGATGGGCACTGTTGAGTGATGAAAACTACTGTTTCCAAACTATCAAAGGATTATTCGATAGTCACTAAGAAAAGTTTGTATTTAGTATTCAGATGAACGGAACGATCTATTCGTTCTCAGATGACGATTGACAGTCGACCTTGCGAATATCATAATCTCTAGTGCTAACAATGCTGATTATTAAAATAATAAACTATATTATCAACATTATTGCCTCTTTCTTGTGCTTGTTAAGGAAACGAATATGTTGTGTAAATATAGCAAGTAAAACATTCAAAGCAGTAAGGTTGACTATCGATCAGCACCAACGGGAATGAATTTGAATACTTTTCCTTCAAATAGTTTTTAAATTATCGAACAAGTCGATAGTCTAATACTGCTGAGTTATTCGATAGTGTCCATCATTACTACTCAGCTACACCCTCACCTCCTCAGAGGAATAAACCAAATGCTACATTTGTGTTTTACTTTACTGAGTCATTTATAACGCCCACCGCACGAACTCACCGAGCTCCTATCCCACTCACCGGACTAACTCGACGAGTCACCTTACTCTCACCATAGCAGTTATCCTAGCCATCTCTCCTCCCTATCGCTCACCCAGCTATCTTATAACGGCTAACCTCGCTACCACACCACGTTATGCCCATCGGACGAGACACATTCTTCTATTAAAACGGGACTCCAGGGTCATCTGGAAATTGAAGTTATTCGAGACCTCGCCCATAGATCAACAGTGTAAAACATATATAATCAAACAATAAAAGTTGTAACATTAAGTTAGTTTGGTATAGCCTTGTTTTAAATATTAATTATGGGTATAACGTTCTGAACAGCCTCTGAGAGACTTTGGTTCGAGTCCTGGATAGGTCAGGGAGTATAACGCAGATATGGGTTACTGGATGGGTGGTAGGGCAAGACTAGCCAGGACCATTGATCTCTATAATATAATTGGATGGACATCTGTGGCTGAAATTTTCGAGCTGTCGTCTGCATGCCATTGTGTAAGAGAGAAGAAAAATTTTTGTTATCGCTTTCTCTCTTACAACCATACAAGGCATTGTGGTATTTTGACACCTTTCATTAATTTGATTGAATATATGAGATACATCAATGTGTGAATAGTTAAATTAAATTAATATGTTAATAAAAGCTTTGAAGAGCATATCAAAGTTCAAAACTGGTTAGTTTTTCTTTAAATAAGTTGGTGTAGCCTAATATTACGATGATTTTTGAAGGAAGCTCGCTTGTTAAGGCTTTATCTGTACCATAAATCTACCCTATAATTGTGTTTAGTTAGGATAAAAGACCTTCAAGAAGGAAATTTCTACTTTCGTTCTAAATGGCCGTTTATCATACCAAAATATTATACATTATATATATATACTTATATCTAAATAATATATATATATATATATTCTGGTACAAAATAAAGCCTTACAGATTGGGATTATTACTAAAATCAGGTTTAGTAAATACTGTACTTCCTACAAGCCTATAACCTAAATTGTCATTTGAACGTTAAGACTTCTACACAAAGTGTGTCACTCAAACAAATGTAATACAATTTTTAGCTAACATGATTCATTATAGTTACGAACTTTCAACATAATATGGTTTCTGAAAGCAATATAAAGATATGAGTAAACTTTTTTAAAAGTGGTAATATAATAATACTTTCTACAAGCCTATAACCTAAGTGATAGTTTGAATTATGGCAACTACACAAAGTTTGTCATTCAAACCAATGTAATACAGTTTTAAGATAACTTACAGTATCCATTATATTTATTGAACTTTCAATATAATATGGTTACTGAAACCAATATACAAACTAATAACCAACTTTAAATATAAGTGTACTCTTGGCAGTCTGTAAACATTGATGATAACTACATATTTAAAAATGTTAAAGATTTTATTCATATTTGTACAGTATTACCTGTAAAACTGAATTGTATATCCTTTAATATAAATGTTTCTTCAGGAAAGTGTGGTATAATACTTCACTAGTTTCAAACAATAACACTTTTATTCATCAGATACATGTTTTCGCATAAGAACACCGAAAGAAACCGTTAAATCTGTCCCCCCCCACAATGTAGCAGACTATAAACTTGAGCGTCACGCATTGGTTCTTGGCAATGTGTATGTGTATTTCCATCCAATTATATTATTGAGATCAATGGCTAGGACAATAGTAAAACAAGTGTAGCCAGTACGGGTAGTAAGACGCGTGTAGCCAGTTCTTGTAGTAAGACACGTGTAGCCAGTTCTTACAGTAACAGACGTGTAGCCAGTACGGGTAGTAAGACACGTGTAGCCAGGATGGGTAGTAAGACGCGGGTGGTCAGTTCTTGTTCGCTAACGTTGGAAGACTCGATGCCACCAAATATTTTTCATGGAGGGGAAACTTCACTGGAGTTAGGTTGTTTTTGCTCGGTCCTGTGACTCAAAGATCAGATTTCAAAGTCAGTAAAGACTAAGCCTCTTACAAGGAGCCGGGAACGGAGGATATACAGTTTCCATCTTTCAAGAGAAATAAAGGTTGTGCAAATTAGTCTATTTTTCTGAAAACCCCCTTTACTTACAGAGTAACATGGCCTCTGCGAACAACCGACTTCATTAAATCCTAACCATGATGTCATCCTTTAAAAAAATACTTTCACCTCTTTTTTTCTGGCCCCATTTCTTGTCAACTCATCTATCAACCATATTTCCTTACGGACTTCACGGGAGATTAAATTATAATGTGGTAATGACGTCACATTCTCTTTTTAAAAGTTTATTTATTTAAAATGACTATTTTTAAAATGGGGTTGTTTTGTGAATACTACGTTATTCCAGCCCTTCAATGTACCAGCAAAACAGGATATTGCAATAAGAGCTTTCAACTATACAGGTTCATTTATTTGTCAATTATCTTAGCTATCTTTACCTGGGGACTATATCAATTTGTATATCTTGGGACTATACCAATTTCTATACCTGGGGACTATATCAATTTGTATATCTGGAGACTATATCAATTTGTATATCTGGAGACTATATCGATTTATATACCTGGGGACTATATCAATTTGTATATCTGGGGACAATATCAATGTGTATACCTGGGGACTTTATCAATTTGTATATTTGGGGACTATATCAATTTGTATGTATGGGGACTACATACGTTGCTATTTAATTAATAGCTAGATTATTGCTTCTCAAAAAGGTGTTTATTATAACAATGACTCTTGCTATTAGTCTCAAAAACATTCCCCTATGCTGAGCTAGTGCTAGTCATGACGTTGAGGTTGTGGTTGACAGCAGTTAGGAAAGCACGCAAGCTGGCGGCTGGAAAGCCCCTTTAGGCGGATATTGACTACATCTTGTACCATCCCAAGAATCCCCCAACTCTGGTCTACAAGTAAGTATCTTGTTACCATTTACAAGGAAACTCCTCAAGGCTGTCAGTTGCGTGCTTCTCAGTGATAATGGAAACGCGGCAATCTGGCAACAAACTGGACAAGTTTGGGGACATCAAACAACACTCTGAGGCCATGTGAACTCTCATCAAACAACAGTCTGAGGCTATGTGAACTCTCATCAAGCAACAGTCTGAGGCTATGTGAACTCTCATCAAACAACAGTCTGAGGCTATGTGACCTCTCATAAAACAACAGTATACACTTCCTGTCATAGAATCTAACCTCACAGTATACACTTCCTGTCCTAGAATCATCTAACCTCCACAGTACTCACTACACTTCCTGTCCTAGAATCTAACCTCACAGTATACACTTCCTGTCCTAGAATCTAACCTCACAGTATACACTTCCTGTCCTAGAATCTAATCTCACAGTATACACTTCCTGTCCTAGTATCTAATCTCACAGTATACACTTCCTGTCCTAGAATCTAACCTCACAGTAATACACTTCCTGTCCTAGAATCTAACCTCACAGTATACACTTCCTGTCCTAGAATCTAACCTCACAGTATACACTTCCTGTCTAGTATCTAATCTCACAGTATACACTTCCTGTCCTAGAATCTAACCTCACAGTATACACTTCCTGTCCTAGAATCTAACCTCACAGTATACACTTCCTGTCCTAGTAATCTAATCTCACAGTATACACTTCCTGTCCTAGAATCTAACCTCACAGTATATACACTTCCTGTCCTAGAATCTAACCTCACAGTATACACTTCCTGTCCTAGAATCTAACCTCACAGTATACACTTCCTGTCCTAGAATCTAACCTCACAGTATACACTTCCTGTCCTAGTATCTAATCTCACAGTATACACTTCCTGTCCTAGAATCTAACCTCACAGTATACACTTCCTGTCCTAGAATCTAACCTCACAGTATACACTTCCTGTCCTAGTATCTAATCTCACAGTATACACTTCCTGTCCTAGAATCTAACTCACAGTATACACTTCCTGTCCTAGTATCTAATCTCACAGTATACACTTCCTGTCTAGAATCTAACCTCACAGTATACACTTCCTGTCCTAGAATCTAACCTCACAGTATACACTTCCTGTCCTAGTATCTAACTCACAGTATACACTTCCTGTCCTAGAATCTAACCTCACAGTATACACTTCCTGTCCTAGAATCTAACCTCACAGTATACACTTCCTGTCCTAGAATCTAACCTCACAGTATACACTCCCTGTCCTAGTATATGACCTCACAGTATACACTTCCTGTCCTAGTATCTAACCTCACAGTATACACTTCCTGTCCTAGAATCTAACCTCACAGTATACACTTCCTGTCCTAGTATCTAATCTCACAGTATACACTTCCTGTCCTAGAATCTAACCTCACAGTATACACTCCTGTCCTAGTATATGACCTCACAGTATACACTTCCTGTCCTAGAATCTAACCTCACAGTATACACTTCCTGTCCTAGTATCTAATCTCACAGTATACACTTCCGTGTCCTAGTATCTAATCTCACAGTATACACTTCCTGTCCTAGAATCTAACCTCACAGTATACACTTCCTGTCCTAGAATCTAACCTCACAGTATACACTCCCTGTCCTAGTATTACCTCACAGTATACACTTCCTGTCCTAGTATCTAATCTCACAGTATACACTTCCTGTCCTAGAATCTAACCTCACAGTATACACTTCCTGTCCTAGTATCTAACCTCACAGTATACACTTCCTGTCCTAGTATCTAATCTCACAGTATACACTTCCTGTCCTAGAATCTAACCTCACAGTATACACTTCCTGTCCTAGTATCTAATCTCACAGTATACACTTCCTGTCCTAGAATCTAACCTCACAGTATACACTTCCTGTCCTAGAATCTAACCTCACAGTATACACTTCCTGTCCTAGTATCTAATCTCACAGTATACACTTCCTGTCCTAGAATCTAACCTCACAGTATACACTTCCTGTCCTAGAATCTAACCTCACAGTATACACTTCCTGTCCTAGAATCTAACCTCACAGTATACACTCCTGTCCTAGTATATGACCTCACAGTATACACTTCCTGTCCTAGAATCTAACCTCACAGTATACACTCCCTGTCCTAGTATATGACCTCACAGTATACACTTCCTGTCCTAGTATCTAATCTCACAGTATACACTTCCTGTCCTAGAATCTAACCTCACAGTATACACTTCCTGTCCTAGAATCTAACCTCACAGTATACACTTCCTGTCCTAGTATCTAATCTCACAGTATACACTTCCTGTCCTAGAATCTAACCTCACAGTATACACTTCCTGTCCTAGTATCTAATCTCACAGTATACACTTCCTGTCCTAGAATCTAACCTCACAGTATACACTTCCTGTCCTAGAATCTAACCTCACAGTATACACTTCCTGTCCTAGTATCTAATCTCACAGTATACACTTCCTGTCCTAGAATCTAACCTCACAGTATACACTTCCTGTCCTAGAATCTAACCTCACAGTATACACTTCCTGTCCTAGAATCTAACCTCACAGTATACACTCCCTGTCCTAGTATATGACCTCACAGTATACACTTCCTGTCCTAGTATCTAACCTCACAGTATACACTTCCTGTCCTAGAATCTAACCTCACAGTATACACTTCCTGTCCTAGTATCTAACCTCACAGTATACACTTCCTGTCCTAGAATATGACCTCACAGTATACACTCCCTGTCCTAGTATATGACCTCACAGTATACACTTCCTGTCCTAGTATCTAACCTCACAGTATACACTTCCTGTCCTAGAATATAACCTCACAGTATACACTCCCTGTCCTAGTATATGACCTCACAGTATACACTTCCTGTCCTAGTATATGACCTCACAGTGAACGCAGTATACACTCCCTCTCCTAGTATCTAACCTCACAATGAAAGCACTGTACACTCCCTGAGGTCGCACGTGTTATCAATTATATCGTACCAACAATGAGCGATTATCCTTTGTAAAGGCTCTCTCTGTACATGACACGGAAACATAAGGCACACAATCTACTGTGAATATTAATATACACAACAGATACTTTTTTTATGATACATTATTTCCCTCCTGAAATAATTTTGAATAAAACATGTTATTCATTCTTTAGCACAATGAAATGTTTTACAACCCCTCCTCCTGTGTTTCAAAATGGCCGTACTCTAGACAGCAAGTAATATGTTGATGGTAGAAATCCATCACATCTTCTTAACGGCATTGAAACTTAAAATGTCACACTTGTTCAAATTGAAAGAGAAAATCAATATTAAAATATAATTCAGAGTTTGAAACTCTGTTGAGGATAGTTTATTTTTGTTATTTTGAGGTACTACGTTGTTTTTATAAATTCAGATATTCATAAACATGATACTAGGCAAAAGAATAATTTCTACCTTAATAATGAAAATAAGATGTCCACGAAAAATTCTATATTTGATAGGGGATTAAGGGATTTTAAACTTCTGTCTGGAGAGGTGAAGAGTTTTACAGTAGACATGTTCAAGGCGAGACAAAAAAATGTGTATTTAAGAAATGAGTGAAGTCTGTTTAAGTTTTTATAAACAGTATAAATTAATATAATTTGGGTTGACAGATTTAGTTGTTTTGTGTTGTATGTTCTTGTTTTTGTACAGTAACCATTGTTTATTCAGCTATTTTATGTTTATGTATAATGTATATTGTTAGCAGAGTTATGCTATTGATATAAATACTATTATTAAATAAATGAAAGAAACGGAAGAAAGAGTGATAAGAATAAATATAAGACAACCATCACCGCTCTGTCCAGTGGAAGCAGTGAAAAGTGAGAGCTGTGTAAGAGTGTTACGCTACCTATACCTGCAAATTGACAGTTTTGTCTTTTCCAGCAGAGTAGCGTCATCCGGTGACCCTACAGCCGCTCATTGACTGGGGTTCATATTCATATTACTGGCTTTGGGTCTTTATTTACCGTTTCATATAATCATGATTGTGATCAATAAGTTTAATTTTGAACAAATATGAATTATTTATGTATTATTATAATAATTAGTAACGTCAATAATATTGAATATAATTTGGTAAAAATGGTTTCCTAGTTTAGGTTTACATTGTTTAGATATTTTCAATTAATGGAATTTGTTACCGATGTCAATTAGTGCTATTAGTTTTCACTATCACCCAGTTTTAATACCCGTTCGATTTACACGCTTGTAAGTAGCTAAGTGTATTGTTTGTTCTAATGCCTGTTTTATAGTAGATACGATCTAAAATTACTGGATTAGATGCCGTAAAAATATTCCGTCACTGGATGTCGTTATTATTATTATTATTATTATTATTATTATACTACTACTACTACTACTACTACTACTACTACTACTACTACTACTACTACTACTACTACTACTACTACTACTATACAGGTCAATCCCTTTTGTCAGGGAACTTCGATTGCCAATGCGCCCTGTCCGCTGCCTCCTCTTTCAACTCCCATAATTCTTTTCTTTCCTTCAGGTCATCCAATATTTGAATCCTCCTTCTACCTAAGCTCCTCTTTCCCTCAATTTCCTTTTATGGCATCGTTCAGAAGACAGTTCCTCCTAAGATCAAGTTTGATTTGTACCGAAGAATCACATCTAAAATTATTCTCTTCTCACCCACTCTTCTTAGGACTTCTTCACTTGTCACCCTCTCTGTCCACCTGATCTTTTTAAGTCTTCTCCAGCAACAAATTTCAAAGCTCTCCGAGTATTTCTTTTCCATCTTCCTGAGAGTCTAATTTCTACGCCATACATCGCAGTGCTCAAATGTAGTATTTCATCAATTTATTCCTCAGTTCCAAACTCAACTTGCTGGTCAGCAGCAACCTCTTCTTGTTGAAAGCTTCCTTGGCCATGGTGATCCTTGACCTAATTTCCTTGGTGTGATAGGCATCCTTTGTAAGCAGACCTCTCAGCTACTTGAACTGGCCTATGCTTTCCAACTCTTGTTTACAATTTTGATTTTCAGCGGTTCTTCATCTTTTGAAATCACCATCACTTTTTACTTCTCACTGTTGATATCCATGTGATATCAGGGATTCCCTGACCAGTCACTCTCCATACAAGTTGGACAATCTGGGTGACAAACAGTATCCCTGTCTTACTACTCTTTCTATCTCTCTGTTGTTGGTTTCTCCATCATTCAGCCTCATCTTCACTCGTCCCAGGTACAGGTTTGCAATCAGCCTTCTGTTTCTTCAGTTGATGCCGATCATCTTGAGTATTTCCATCAGTTACTTCCATTTCACTCTAATCGAACTCCTTTTTACAGTCGATGAAACCAATGCAGACTTCTTCCTTGACTTCCAGCCCTCTATCTTTGAAATTATGCTTTGCATGTCGATGGCATCTTTGTTTCCTTTTCTGAATCAAAATTGGTCTTCTTCCATCACACTTTCTATTTTATGTTCTAGTCACTTGTTGAGTATTCTTGCTACGATCTTCCCCACATTAAAATGAGGCTGATGTTCCTATAGTCACTGTATTTCCTGGCTTGTTTCATTTTCTTTTTGACTAGGGCCACCATGGCACGTCCAGAAAGTCCTTGGGCCATTCTTCTGTTTCGTAGATGTGTAACTGTATCTACCAAAAACTAATTAACTCAAATGGTTGACTTATTAGTTGCCCTTTTACCTCCATTAAATATCTAAATACGAGCAAAAATAGGCATAAGTGTAGGGACGAGAAGTTGAACCCGAATTCGTGTTCAGTCTGTGAAAATGATGAACAAAATCTTAATTCTGAACGCCTTAACTCTACTGTAAAATAAAAGTTAAAACCAATAACAGTGTCGTTCATAAAATGGCACCCACCTCAATGGTGTATAATTCATTCACGACCCTAGTTTACTTGTATGACAGCTCAAAACGTTACTAGAAATAGTCCAATACATCCCTACACCAACAGCTGACATATATAACGTTAGATAACTGTAATGAAAACAGATGGTAATATATGAATTAACCACAGTAACTTAGGCCAATATTATTTATATATTTATTTGAGATCGGACACAAAGCTTATTTATCGTTTTATTCCACTTAAAAAAATTATTATTCACAGCACTTTCACAAAAGGTCTAACGAAAATAGGCGAAAATGGCGACTGACGAAATTAAACAGTGTGATTGAACGGACGGAAACAAGTTATTTACAATGATGCACCCAAGCAGTGGATAGAAATATTTTATTCAGTTAAATATTTCTAAATACTATAAAATAATCATAAAATAATTTATTATATATAAAAAGAATGACAAGTATTTTCTCTTTTCCAAATAAATACAATGTCTGTATTAAATGGTATTGATGTACGCACTATATTACACATAGTCAATTATTTTCCAAAACGAAGATTAAGTACTTTTAATTGTGTGTAAAATATTGTTTCGAGTTGGATAAAAAGAAATTATTAAAAGTAATGAAATAGTATGATAAAACTTACGTTTACGTTATGTTTAATGTAAATATAACAGATGATTAAAAAACTTAACATTTATAACAAAACAGTGATCATTTACAACTGTTGGCAACCCAAAACCTAAACACATGATTTTTGAACTGTCATCCGGGTAAAAACCTATCATAAACAGACTCTAGTTAGCTAACGCGCTAGTTTCGTGTTGAGTTAGATTGCCGAGGATGGGGAGATCAAGGTTCGAATCTCGCCCGGGTGAACTGGGGTTGGTTTTCCCTAAACGGGTTTTCACTCTCCCTCCATGCAAATCTGGATTCACTTCCTCTATATTCATCCTTCCCGATTCCTAACCCATTAAAGTAATTAGTACTTAAGCGTATAACCCAAACAGGTAGTAAGACGTGGTGCAAATTATTATTATTATTATTATATTATTATTATTATTATTATTATTATTATTATTATTATTATTATTATATTATAAAATGGCGCAGTGATTTATTGACTGGTACAGAGGAAATAAAGTAAAATGTAACATGATCTGGTGAGCACACGGTATAAATATTAAGCTCATTTGGTCTGGTTTGCTAGCAACAGGAATGTCGGGGTTCGAGTCACGGTTGGGCATCCTGAGGATTTTATTATTAAACGATTTTAAACTCTTTCACTGCGCAAAAGTGGGTGTATTTTCTTTAAACTCAACCTTACTCATCCATAAAACATTAGTGTAGTTCATATATAATATGCTTATAGATGAACGAACGGGCAGTGAATTGCGGTACAAATAAACTCATCCTAACCCCGATCAGTTTGGTGTAAAAGAAAGCTAGCTAAAGGATAATATGTGTCAGAGCAATGCAGTAGTGTTCATCTGCTGTTCGGAAACGAAAAATCAATTTAATTTGAATGAAATTATTTGAAAATAAAATATTTTAAACAGAATATTAAATTTTTTACCAGGCAGACCTCACACGTATACCTGTAGGTGTGTGGTGGCCTTATGGCGTCAGTGACTATACATAGACAGGATAGAACCAGGGTCTTCTAGACCTGTAGTCAGTCTCCCTGATCAGACAGAATATAACCAGGGTCCTCCTCTAGACCTGTAGTTAGTCTCCCAGACCAGACAAAATATAACCAGGGTCCTCTAGACCTATAGTTAGTCCCCCAGACCGGACAGAATATAATCAGGGTCCTCTAGACCTGTAGTTAGTCTCCCAGACCAGACAAAATATAACCAGGGTCCTCTAGGCCTGTAGTTAGTCTCCCTGACAAGACAAAATATAACCAGGGTCCTCTAGGCCTGTAGTTAGTCTCCCTGACCAGACAAAATATAACCAGGGTCCTCTAGGCCTGTAGTTAGTCTCCCTGACAAGACAGAATATAACCAGGGTCCTCTAGACCTGTAGTTAGTCTCCCTGACAAGACAGAATATAACCAGGGTCCTCTAGACCTGTAGTTAGTATCCCTGACCAGACAAATATAGCCAGGGTCCTCTATGCCTGTAGTTAGTCTCCCTGACAAGACAGAATATAACCAGGGTTCTCTATACTTGTAGTTAGTATTCCTGACCAGACATAATGGAACCAATGTCCTCTAGACCTGCAGTCAGTCTCTCTTACCAGACAGGATGGTCCTCTAGACCTATAGTTAGTCTCACAGACCAGACGGAATTGAACCAAGGTCCTCTATACCTATAGTTAGTCTCCCAGACCAGACAAAATGGAACCAGGGTCCTCTAGACCTGCTGTCGGTGTCCCTGACCACTCAGCCACAACAGATGAATCCAACACAACCACAGCAGGACTGAATGTTCAGTGATTACTCCTCTTACAACAGTTATAAACCTGACCACTGCAGGCTTGGAAAAGGAGGGGAGTTAGGGGGATCAACTCGGCCCTTTGATCAGTCTGTTGTGCACGCCTCACGTGGCCTCGCACGCGTCCTGACGCCCCGGCGTCCTCTTTGACCAACCCGAGAGGGAGAGCATCTGCTTCGATCCACACGTCTCTTCAAATTAGTAGTTTTGTTTCTGTGTGACCTACATACTAGCCTGCAAGTTCACGGGAATTACCCCAAACCGGTGGCCACGTGGTCTCAGACGTCACTCTTCGAGGATAAGGAGGTCAGGGTCTAAGTCAGGACTGGGTGTAAATTTGAATTATCCCCAGCGGTTTTTACAACTCTCTCTCCAAGTTAATGCGGGTTTTAGCATTCTCTAAGCTACCTTACTCATCCTTAACTCTTAACTAATGTGTTTAGTAGAAATGCACGTGGATTGGATATTAGGCTCACTAGCGCTATCTGGCCGCACGGGATGGAAACTAATCTACAATTAACATTCTGGTGGGAGAGCGTGTAAAGGTTGGAGCAAACGTTCTATAAAACTACGTCTGTCAGACTATTATAGTTCCTATTCGCGGAGTAACACTCTTATTGTGTTCATGAATATAATGCTGGAGAAATATAGTTCCTGATTGACATAACCGGGGGGTCAGGACCCCGGTGATTTTCGGTTTGGTAGTTTTAGGGGAGCACATTCACAAACAGACCTAGTATTTAACTTCTAGTTCTCGAAATGTTAAACGTGCGGTGAAGTTTTACCAATAAAATGATAAGAATGGAATCCTCGAACCCTTGAATCCTCGATAACAGTCAAGATTCTAGATTCTAGATTTTAGATCGTAATTTATTTTAGAGCAATAAACTTACTGTTTGGAGGTTCATCCCTAACACAATTCTAGGACAAACATAACAACCAGACTCCAGACCATTAATTTGACACTTAACTGGACGTATAAATGTTATAAAAACAAATGTTATCATTTAGCTACTATTTATATTTTCTATTATAGTTCTGTTTTATTTTATGTTGATGACTTTAATTCAAGATTTTTCGTTTAATGGTTGATTCTACATAATGCTGTACAATACAATAAAATATATTGCAACTGAGCCAAATATCAACATTAAAAAAATGTTTATCCATGTCTTACTACCCGGCCACAACCACACTAATGTAATATGGGATGTGTAGGGTAAAACTTATATAAAGTGTTGCCGCACTTGTGTGAACAGAGACGGCGGAACCGTTTAGAAAAAAATCATCCTCAGTACAGCCGAACGGGAATCGAACTCTGATCTCTCCATCATGAGTGAACCAGACAATATGAGACTAGTGTCCGTGTCTGAGTCGCCAATGTTGTGGGTGTTTTAAATGAAATGATACTGAAATGATTTAAGGAAAATTGGTTTAATATTTAACAGCATTTTTCTGTGGCATCCATCATATTTGCCACTTTTAAGAGCTACCGTATTTGAGTGTGAAAACATTCGTTTGAGTCTAAAATTTAAGAATTCTAATCCTCCATAATACAACAATCGGGGGAAAAAACAGACTAAATCATTTATCTTGCAAAATAACTGCTGAGTTTTATTTATTTTCCTTCCAAAGAAACGAGCTCATATATTTCACAGGAACACCACAAACCTAAGAAATATAACAAAAAATAGTTGAGCACGTCTTGAAAAGTACCAAAGAAGAAAATAAAAAGGGCGTATCTCACTGGTAGGATTTGTGTACAGTCCAGTCCTGTAACTGTACTAGATTTCATTCTACCCTTGTGTGTTGGCTAATAGCAGCTTGTACCAACCTAAGGTAGGCCTAGATGTTGATGTTCTGTGTACAGGGAGGGGGGGAACCTTAAGGTATGAAATAATTGGTACGTTTGACCCCTCGCTTTGGTGGTTGAATGGTCTTAGGTGTCAGTCTCACAACAGGTTGCATTGCCGACGATTGTGAGATTCCGGTCGGATTTACTGGGGGTGGTTTCGCCCCAAATGGTTTACCACTCTCCTGCCCGCAAATGTGGATACACTTTATCTATATTCTACTTTCCCCATCCCTACCACAATACCATAATTAATACATTGATAGTTCAGTTTGTAGTGTTTCTTCTAGAGAGCTAAGGTTCTCGGGTTCGAATCCAGGCATGGCCGAAAAATGTATAAGCGTGGGTTTTCTCTTTCACAGTGATAAATTAACAGTCAGGCGGCTGGATGTTGTGTCTGTCCTAGATGTAAGCTAGTTTATATGTCGTGTGCTGACATAATCAGTTGGTTCAGAAAGTGCTCGTTAAATACCTCAAATAAATAAAAAGTACATTGATATGTGTGCAACCCGAAATGCGCTGGAAAATAAAAGAACTGTACATTTGACCGGGATTCTGACCCCGACCTCTCCGTAGACAGAAATTAAACCCAAAACGAGAATGATGCCTCTATCCACGTTCTCACTGACGCGGATCTTTATAGGAATCTACAGCCAGACCCCAGGTGGTTAATTTACTCATCAGTGAAGGGGAATAAGCCCCATCTCCAAGTGATATAACTTCATCCCTTGACAATAATCGATCCAGGACTCGTGAATTGACACACAGGCTCTTTAATGACTGAGCTAAAACTTAGAACCATCTGTAATTATAGTCGACTAACCATAGTTCAATCCTCGGTCCCGGCACAGATGTATCTGATTGACAAACCCTTCCTTCACCTCTGACAAAATGTATATTAATCATAACTTGTGAATGTGTGGAATGCCAAGCCTCCACCGTGGTTCGGATCCCGCGTTAAATTTAGGTCCTCCATTTCATCTAACAATCATCTACCATTACACATTAGCTTAAATGCGTAGGCCTATAATATGAACAGGTAGTAAGACGTGGTGCTAACAATAATAATAACAAATAAATAAAGGCAGTTATTGATGGGAAAATGTCAGTAACATTTTCCATAGTTGAATCCTAGGCGAAGGGAATTTGTATGTAGAAATTTGATTAGAGAATCGAAGTATTATCATATCTGGTCTAAAGTAGACCCGACACTGGTGTCACATTCAACCACCAAGCGTTGTAGTCGACACGTGAGGGTGAGGATAAGATAAATGTTTTTACTGTTATTGAAATTCATCTGATAATGTTTTTGTTGTTAACGTCCTCTGTAGAAATTAAACTGAAGAAGGAACTCTACAACTTGGGACATCTCGGGTGTGTTCCTTACATTTAAATAACAAACAAATAGTCCACCTCAGTGGTCTTGGGATGAAGTGCTCACCTCAGGATCCGATGTTCGTGGGTTCACATCCAGATAGGGTCAAAAGGATTTTTTTTAGCGATAAAAAATCTGTATCACACCTCCCTTCGGAGGGGAAGTAAAGCCGTCGGCCTATGTCGATTTTGGTTTGTTAAAGGACCCTAGAAAGTATGTGACAAAACATTTCCCGGTAAAGTTGGTTGGCACTTTTGCACTCGATCATAGAAATTCAGTGCTAAAGGCAACTGGGAATCACCGTACTTCCTAAATTCCCCTAGTACATGTGATTTCTACCAGATAGTGCAGACAGCACTAACCAGCCGAAGGGCTGAATGCATGCCCAGATCCGGACTGATATAAATCACAACAAACCAACGTTAAGACGAATATAATCGAATAAGTGAGAATTTTCCATCACACATATCTATCTGTAGAACACCTTGTGAGTGACGATGTGTGTTGTCAAGGGGCCCAGAGTTCTCCGCGCACAGTGTACGTGTACCCCATCTCGCCACATCCATCACACAGCTCCCCCATTTGACGGTTGAACGCGAGGGTATCAATCATGTCCTCCCGGGTCACTTTTTATCCTACTTTATTTCTGTTTGTCTATAAAACACGAAGATTTGCTCTCAGGAGTTAAGGATGAGATAGCAAATACAAGATGAGGACCCATTAGCGTGGTGAGAGGGTGAGAAATCCACGGTGACAAACCACCCCAAATGCGTCTCGTGGGGATTTAAACAAGACCTCTCTGTCAACGTCAACCAAGTGCAGGGAAGCACCTTACACCTATTGACTTTCACTGCGGGGATTGATATTTACCTCAGAGACCAGACACAAGATAAGTGTCATTGGCACTTGGGAGTACACTTATACTGAGCTCTGAATTACTGGTATTCTACCTCTACACGTAAAGACCGAGAAACTTTGACCCTAGCTTGGATTCGAGGCAAAGTCCAAGAGCAACGATCCTGCCCACAGCTGAGGTGACCAGCATCGGTGAGAGAGCGCTGAGAAAGCAGGTGGACCAAGAGCAATTCGGAGTTCACTAGAAGTGCTCCTCCCAGGCGCTAATAGCCCGCTCGCGAGTCAAGCACTGATTCTCTCAAAACCTCTGTTCCGGTTTGACATTGGCATTGCTAATTTATTGCTCGTAATATATATGAGTGAAACTAAATCATATACAGTGTTATAAAAATTTATTGGGATAGAATAACACCACATTCCACCAAAGAGCACTTGTACAGGGTGTCCAGACAAACCATATTTTAAAATTACCAGACTTTTCCAGGTTTTCCAGATCCATTTTACAAATTTTCCAGTCTATTTGTATTAAACATTATTTTACTAAAATCGCAACACGTGGCTTCACACGTTCGCTGTAAAACGCGAGCAGTGCTGAGATTTGATCTCGTGACAGCTCTAATCCCCATTACAAGAAGTCCGCTTGGCCAGCTTAGCCTGCACTGCTCGAGTAGGGATAATTTCAACTTTTCCGTGCTTCTACAGAAAACGCCAAGAAGACCCGATCAGCGCATGCGCAAACTTTCAAACATGCGTATTTATAAACACAGCACATTCTCAAGATGGTGTATCTTAAATTGATGATGAAAAACGACAGTTTATTAGAAGTCACGAGTTTTATCGATGACAAAATCAAATCCAGGCATAAGTAAAACATCTAATTTTATTTTAAATACAGTAACTTGCACTGATTGTAATATTTTGTTTTTATGTCTGACGTTTCAATGAATCATGGGTAAACAGAGATTCCCAACTTTCCGTGAGCGTGTGAACAACTGCACACTAAGCGGTGCTGACTTAATGTACTGCTTTCAAATTTCAGCGTACGTGGGAATTTACCTTAGAGTAATAATATTTTTAGTCACATCCACATTCCGAAAATGTGTCACTTTTATGAAGAGGTTAAAGATTTCAGCCTAAAGGGATGGTTTATTGGATAGTGCAGTCTAATTTAGATTCAGTAAGATAATATTGAGATATTAATGGATAACCTTAAACCAGTACAGTTTGAAATAATTATTTTGAGATATTTTCTTCTTTAGTTTATTCTTATTATGACGTAATCAAATTCTCACGCATGCGCATAACCATGACTCAATTTGGTCCAGAGACACGTGGTAGAGGGGTGGAGAGACGACATGAAAATCACATGTTGACTTTGAGAATTGAAGATTAGTATACTCAACAGGGACAGCTCTGTTTAAATATATTCCCGTGAGTATTGACTGGAAGAAAAATGTTATTTTGACAATTGTGGATATAATTTACGTATTTTTTTTAGTAAATGTGTAAAAATTACAGGAATTTGATCAAATTCCGTGACTTTTCCAAAGAATTTTCCCTGAGCAAGCAAATTCTCTGATTTTTCCTGTTTTCCAGGTCACTGAACACCCTGCATGTAGCACCCTACACTGGTTGCAGTCATTTCCTCATTGGCACAAGTAATGATGCACTATATTGTCAGTAAACCAAAAAAAATTGTTTCCTAACTCCACCGTTGCGTTGAATTTAGTTCAAGCTGAGCTGAAAGGAGAAGTGCAAACATCCCTTCTCAGAGGATCAGCTCTTCGCTGATTGGTCATCAGGACCTTGACAACTGACCCCCACAAGCTTGGCAGTAATACGTTTTTGGAGAGAAGTGTATCTTCCAATGGACCAATCAACTGGAAAACAGCAGTGGGTCTCACGAGGGTCGAACTAAGAGCTAGTTAGAGAGGACCAGGGTTACTGCCAAGGTAGTCTTCAAATACTACAACTTTTAGTTCAAATATCAACAATCACATTTATTTGTAGGCTATCTTTCTCTTTTATTAAATAACATCAAGACAATTAGTCCCCTCATTTCCTTCCCTGAACCTTTACAGTCATCTTCGTATGGGGGGGGGGGGTTGTGACTGTGCCAAGAGGACATTTGAACCCCGGGCAGGACACACTGTTACAGAAGCATATTATTTGTTCTTACATTTTCAAATCCCCATTTCCCAGATCTCTATTTAAAAATATGTTTGCTTATAACTCAGAAAATGTTGATTTTATTAAATAAAAACAAAAATGGTTTAGTTTTAAGAGTCCTACAAATTTGCAATAAGGTACAGCTTATCTCAAAGAGTTACGGAGATATGATCGAGATTGGAAATTTCCGCTTATAGTAAAGTCGTTTGAGTAATTTTCATGAGAAAATGAGATCCGCCATTTTGTTTGTAATGTGAAACAGTTCCAGATACGAGTTTTAATCAACAATGTTGGGGCCAATTTTGAGTAAATCGCATATTTCTCTTTTCATCCTTAAGTAAACTACCTTATTTTAGGGCTAGATAATTAATTCCAAACACCCCCTTGGAAACCTGGATCCCAAGTTTAAACCTGATTGGTAAAATGGTTTCCTTCAAGTCCCAGCAACAGACAGATAGACAGACAGACAGTAATGCAAATATCTACTTTTTCGCGGCAGAGGGTCGTGAAAAGTTGACATCCATCAAAATATCGAGTTATATATTTTTGACGCTCCAATACTCCCTTTCTCTGAGAGGTCGCGAGAAAGTAAACATGATCTATTATATAAAATATAAATCGTAGCTAATTGATAATATGTTTTGTTATAAAACGGATACCATTCAGTTGAATGGTGAACCAATGGTCTGGGGTCTGTTTGAAAGTTTAGTCCTATAATTATGGTCTACATCCCTTGCAGTCTAAGCATCAAATAGCTATTAAAAATCCAACCCAAAATCTGAAAAATAAATTATTATCTTTTCAAACCTTGACTCAAAACTTATTTTCCTTGAACCTCAAATGTCCTTAAGGATTTAAAAATTCAAAGGATCGATACATTATATATTCATATATAGATATATATAAAATTATGCATGTATATATTATATACTCTAATCCTTGAAGAGCTTGAATTCCTTGGTATTCGAGAAATTCTAGAATTATGCAAACATATTTAGCCCAAACCTGAAGTAACAATATTTATTTTCCATCAGTAGAATCAATTATATAGACTTGTATATTCGGTAAAATCCAACATTTTAATTTCATTTAGAAATATAAATAAATACACACTTGCATGTAAATAATTAATCCACTCAAAAAGTGATCTCTTAAACTTTCATAAAGTATGAAATAATAAATATAAAAATCAATATTCAGTGCTGCCAAACCATTTCCCAGAAATGTTTCTTTTGTGATGATAGATTCAATGGGGGAGAAAAATCCATTTCAATCTACTTTTAGGAAATTAATTTTAAAAATGTCATATTTACAAAAAAAAATGTTTCAATATTCGAGTATTTGAATTAGCATTCTTGAATGGAGAAAGCTAATAAAGTGACATTTCACCTGGTTTGACGACTATTGAGGAAATCAATTAATACTTTCGACCAAGGGCGTAGAAAGGGAGGGGTCAGGACCCCCTTAAAGGGAGTCTACATATACATATAAAAATTTAATTTCATAGTTTTTATACTTTTACTGCAATTTTAATTGTATATGTCATCAACCAAATATTTGTTGGTATTTTATTATTCATCTTCAAGGTACAGCTTGTAAAACTTCCGACTGTAAAATTAGCTCTGTCAACATTTCAAATGCCTTTATTCCCTATATTTAATACTGTATTGGAAAACAAAGGACGTTTCTTGGGATGATCCGAATAAGCGGGGTCCAAGAAAAGGCGGCAAATATTGTATGCTATAAATTGTTATCTAGGGTTATTGAACCTCGAACTGTCCAAGATGTATTAACTCTAAAAGTGTAAAGTTAATACATTGCTTGGTAATTTATGAGGAAGGAATCCTAACCTTTAAAAATTGTTTGCACTAGTCAATGTTATTAAAATAAAAACAAATACAATAAGTTCATGTTGAAAATTTGTGGAAAGTTCACTTTCGTGAGATTTTTGCAGCTTTGTTGTATATTTTTTCCATATTTATCTCCCTTCATCTCCTTGTTTTTTGTTCTTGTTCCTTTGCTTGTTATCAACAGTGTTGACACCGGGAAGAAGCTGTTGCAGGGAAATATCACATTTGAAAAAAAATCCATACGATTTTCATCATTTAATTAATTTTTAGTTAATTTATATTTCATTTTTAATTCGTATTCATGATTTGAAAATCCATTATGAAACTCAAATGAAACGTCACATATTTTTTTTAGACTAGAGAGAAATCAAATCATAAAATCTATCAAAACCTTTTTTTGATCTTAAAAGAAATCAACGACCAAAATACATAAATATGTCTAACAAAAGAATTATAATTGTTTTATTTTATTTTAAATATTCACACGTCAAAAATGTTACGTGACGTAAATATTCGTTTTGTATCATTAATTTACCACCCCTCCATATGTGATTCAGATCAAGAGCGAAAATCGAAATGTGCTTGTAAATAAATAACTAGAAAAAATAAGCGTGGGTTCAGAGTGAAAAAAATTTAAGGAGAAATTTAAACTGTTTATTTTTAAAAAATTATAAATGTTCAATAAACATCACATAAATTATTACGTTTCATGAAAAAAATGTATATACTCCTAGAAAAATTCAATATTAGATTTCATTAATAAATAATATTTCAAAAATCTAACAAAATCACTTTTGAATAAGTCTGTGGACTTCTACCAAATTTGGAAAACTTGACCTCTGTATGAGCTAGTGGTGCTCATAGTTAAGTGAGATTGATGATGTCCAAGATTTTTTGTTCTATAATGTAACATAAAAAGGTTGGTTACATTTAATTAATATGAATATATTGTCAGCGACTCGTAGCTTTGGGTCATAGGTATGTTACATAAGAGACACAGTTTCCTATTGGTAATGAAAGGCTGAGTCAGTCAAGCTATTCAGAACAGTCCACCATGAGCTTTCACGTGTGTAGGGAAAGAAAAGTATCGATACTGTACTCATTAAAATATCGGAAGAAAAATATCGATACCATGCTAGTATCGAAAGAAAAGTATCGATAACAGTAAGTATCGGTATTGAAATTTTAATCTGGGAAAATGTTTTTTATCTAGAATTAATGATCTCTTACCCACTTCGGTGTCCGCGTAGTCTAACGCGCTAATCTCATGTTGGACTAGACTGCTAAAGGCAGGGAGTTTGGGGTTCGATCCCGGTCAGGTGCACTGAGGGTGGTTTCCCCTAAATGGCTTTCCACTCTCCCACCACGCAAATGCAGGTGCATTCCATCTAAATTAAGCCTTCCTAATCCCTAACCCATTAGTGTAATTAGTCCATAGGCGTATAATCTGAACAGGTAGTAAGACGTTGTGCTACAAAGAAATTCAAATTTGCATCATCATTGTATTTTAATTTTTATCCAAACACTGAAAATAAAAATGGTTTTTAATAGTTTAAAACCAATTTTACAAGATGCTCTTTTGATATCTAACATATTTTATTTTTAAGTACCGCGTCTTACTACCCATTCGGGCTATATGCTTAAATACTAATTACGCTAATGGGTTATAAATTGGGAAGATAGAATTTAGAGGAAGTTAACCCGCATTTGGGTGGAGGGAGAGCGGAAAACCATTTTGTAAAAACCACCCACAGTTCACCCGACTGAGATTTGAACCTTGATCTCCCCGTCCCGTCCTCGGCAGTCTAGCTTAACATGAAACTAGCGCTTTAGCTAACTACGCCACTGAGGTGGGTTCCAACTTCTTAAAAAAACTTTAGTAATCTACTTTTGGGAGGTGCCAATTCTAACTACATTCGTCGTTTATGTACTCTATCAAGATAGATTATTAACTATTGACAAATAATAGAAGAACATAAACGTTTCTGTTTCGTCTGTTTGGAACACCTTGAGTAGACTGAGTTTATTGTGATCCTACAAAATCTTATTTTGTTTAGTTTGTGATGACGGTGCTTATTGATAAAGGAAAGGGGTGTTATGTAGGTATGCAAGAACGTATAGTGAATGCTTAGTGGACCGATGGATGCTCCCGACCACACTATCGCTCCACCTTTTAACCTATGATGCCATAAGCAAGCCCATGCTAGTGTCAACAAAGCATCCACTTGATCAAGGTCTTGCATACGGCCCTGAATCCTGGAGTTGCTTCTTGCTTGTCATGCAGAAAATGAGTGAGGATTTGGAAATAGTGTAATTTATTCTTCCTCCACTGACCACCCTAATAAACATTTTATTTCAGCATGGGCCATGAGTGAAGATAGCAAACAATTTGTTTCTTTTGATACCAATTCGATACCGGAGTGTAAGTACTAATATCAGTAAAAGTATCGAGTAAAATTTAGTATTATCGAAAGGAAAATACCGATATCAGTAAAGTATCGATACTTTTTCCACATCTCACACGTGTGTTTTGAAAGTCAGATTTTCTTGTGTATAGTAACATACCAGTAAATTACATTTAGCAAAACATCAGTAACCATGACATATTTTTAACATTTTAAGTAGGTGCGAAATGGGGACAAGTTGTTCTTGTTTTTGGAGAGTCTTTGGAGAGTGTTGAGAGATTTTTGTTAGTTGACGGCAAGGACCATCGAGGTAGGACTTCTGTAGTTCTTGTCCAGGACAAGGTGGAGTAGTTCACTGATATACATGTATCCAAGGACTGTTTGCGAATGACTGACTTGGGCTATAATTTTCCAAGTATTTTATCAACTAACTATCTACATCACATGATGTACTTTAGTCCACATAACGAGTTTGACTCTTTTAAACGCTCCTACCCGACAACCCATACCCTTTGATGGCCTATACTGACAGATTGATATATAGATAACGGCTGGTGTGATATTATCAAACGTAATGAGCTTAAATGTAAATTAAATATATTAAAGTATATTAAAATCTGTGTCTAAAGCTGACCAAATATTAAAAAGCATACTATCCCAAATTTGAACGAAACTCGGTTTAACCAGACCAATGGTGTCCAAATAAGGGTTTGTTTTTTTAAAGTAAGATTTCAATTAAACTCAATATTCAAAATATACTACTGTACTCTGTTGTCACTAATTTATATTAACTGGTCAAAGTGTCCTCATCCCCCTGCTGACCTGTGACCTGGAGTGACCTGTTACCACGACAACTCACCTGGTCCACGGTAGAACTCTCCCGGAACTCTCGAAACTGGAACTCCGGACTTCGTACTTGGTCTTGCCGGGGGGTGGTGTCTGGGGGTGGAGTAGGATGATCTTCTTACCCCGCCGCGCACCGACACCCAACCCCGGTCCGGGGGTGAGTCTATGACGGACACTCATCTTTCGCGGGCTTCACTCACCACTGGATGCTTCTGGGCTGCGTTCAATCACGAGCATCGGTACAGAGAGATGGGAGCTTAAAAATGTGTATTTAATGTTCCCCCTGTTCAAATGTAAGGAACGCACTCGATATGCCCTGAGTTGTAGAGTTGACGTTAACAACAGAAACATTATCAGGTGAGTTACAATAACGGCAATAACAGTTCTCTTCTCACTATAGCACTCGGTGGTTGAATGTGTGACTAGTGTCGGGTCTGCTGTAGATAAGATATGTTAAAACATCCCCTTCCCCCGGGGTTCAATATCTCGGAATTTTTTACTGGAAAATTATCCGATTGACCGGAAAATGCTCGTGTTTATCATAACTAATATATTCGCTTTCCTCGCGTGTGTTTCAGTCGCTCCCCAACACGGTGGGAAGAAGGGGGCTGCTCTCTGGACTAAGGGAAGTCTGCAATCTACATACGCTTTTTTTTTTAAATACCCCCCTCCTCATCCCACGTCCATCGAGTGAAATAACGCTCAACGCAAGTTTTCCCTCCATCTGGAAAGAGAGAGAGAGTATATATCGCCCCCAGCAAGAGCTCGCACGACGGAAGATAGAGTTAGCGGCGTCCTCACGTGGCCGCATCTGATCACGCGCAGCCTCCAGGAGACTACGGAGGCGTGAAGAAGCGTCGGTCCACGCTAACCGGGGGTGTAATTGACGCTGTCACCTGCACACTGCATGGGCAAGTATTCAGACAGACGGGGGTGGGGGGTGACGTACAAGTATCGAGCCTAGGTACGCGGTGTGGGAATGTTAGGCCTGGTTTAGTTAGCAACAGGATGAATATGGCTTCTGTCCAAACTTCTCTTAACGTTCAATCCCCGACAGTGGACACGCGGATAAAGGTGTCGGTCTAGTGTTGTTTGATTTACCGGTGATGGTGATGATGGAAGAGGTCGGGGTTTGAATACCGGATGAGGGTGTATATAGGGGTATTGAGGAACGCGTAAAACACGAAGAATTTTTTTTTTAATCCATTCACCGCGTATTACCACCCGTTCACGCTATCAACACATTTACATTAATAAGGTAGATATTAGAAAGGTAGAATTATCATGGAAATGTACCTGCACTTGCATCTAAGAAAAGTGGGAAGATATCTAGGGTGGGGGGAGCTAAGTACACATTATTGGGATTCGAACCATTACGTCCCCTTTCACCGCTAAACCAGACAAGTTGAGACTGATGTTTGGTCCACGTGTCCACCGATGCGGGTGTTAGCCACCACTCCTGCCCTGGCCTGAACACAGGAACTATTACAATGTGACTTGCTCACCATATGGGATGGTCTGATTGGAGGCTCAGGAGCAGTTGACTGGTCTGATTGGAGGCTCAGGCTAGTTAACTGGTCTAATTGGAGGCTTAGGAGCAGTTGACTGGTCTGATTGGAGGCTTAAGGCTAGTTTACTGGTCTGATTAGAGGCTCAGGGCTAGTTAACTGGTCTGATTGGAGGCTCAGGAGCAGTTGACTGGTCTGATTGGAGGCTCAGGGCCAGTTGACTGGTCTGATTGGAAGTTCAGGAGCAGTTGACTGGTATAATTGGAGGCTCAGGGCTAGTTAACTGGTCTGATTGGAGGCTCAGGGCCAGTTGACTGGTCTGATTGGAGGCTCAGGGCCAGTTGACTGGTCTGATTGGAGGCTCAGGGCTAGTTTACTGGTCTGATTGGAGGCTCAGGAGCAGTTAACTGGTCTGATTGGAGGCTCAGGGCTAGTTAACTGGTCTGATTGGTGGCTCAGGAGCAGTTGACTGGTCTGATTGGAGGCTCAGGGCTAGTTTACTGGTCTGATTGGAGGCTCAGGAGCAGTTAACTGGTCTGATTGGAGGCTCAGGAGCAGTTAACTGGTCTGATTGGAGGCTCAGTAGCAGTTAACTGGTGTGATTGGAGGATCAGGGCTAGTTTACTGGTC
Organism: Timema podura; assembly: GCA_033556935.1. Lineage (NCBI taxonomy): Eukaryota > Metazoa > Arthropoda > Insecta > Phasmatodea > Timematidae > Timema > Timema podura. The sequence goes on along the minus strand of JAVRXN010000009.1, from coordinate 43,095,981 downwards.
TGATTGGAGGCTCAGGAGCAGTTAACTGGTCTGATTGGAGGCTCAGGGATAGTTTACTGGTCTGATTAGAGGCTCAGGGCTAGTTAACTGGTCTGATTGGAGGCTCAGGAGCAGTTCACTGGTCTGATTGGAGGCTCAGGGCTAGTTTACTGGTCTGATTGGAGGCTCAGGAGCAGTTAACTGGTCTAATTGGAGGCTCAGGAGCAGTTAACTGGTCTGATTGGAGGCTCAAGGCCAGTTGACTGGTCTGGTTGGAGGCTCAGGAGCAGTTAACTGGTCTAATTGGAGGCTCAGCAGCAGTTGACTGGTCTGATTGGAGGCTCAGGGCCATTTGACTGGTCTGATTGGAGGCTCAGGAGCAGTTGACTGGTCTGATTGGAGGCTCAGGAGCAGTTGACTGGTCTGATTGGAGGCTCAGGGCCAGTTGACTGGTCTGATTGGAGGCTCAGGGCCAGTTGACTGGTCTGATTGGAGGCTCAGGGCTAGTTTACTGGTCTGATTGGAGGCTCAGGAGCAGTTAACTGGTCTGATTGGAGGCTCAGGAGCGGTTTACTGGTCTGATTGGAGGCTCAGGGCCAGTTGACTGGTCTGATTGGAGGCTCAGGGCCAGTTGACTGGTCTAATTGGAGGCTCAGGGCCAGTTGACTGGTCTGATTGGAGGCTCAGGAGCAGTTAACTGGTCTGATTGGAGGCTCAGGAGCAGTTAACTGGTCTGATTGGAGGCTCAGGAGCGGTTTACTGGTCTGATTGGAGGCTCAAGGCCAGTTGACTGGTCTGGTTGGAGGCTCAGGAGCAGTTAACTGGTCTAATTGGAGGCTCAGGGCCAGTTGACTGGTCTGATTGGAGGCTCAGGGCCAGTTGACTGGTCTGATTGGAGGCTCAGGGCTAGTTTACTGGTCTGATTGGAGGCTCAGGAGCAGTTAACTGGTCTGATTGGAGGCTCAGGAGCGGTTTACTGGTCTGATTGGAGGCTAAGGGCTAGTTGACTGGTCTGATTGGAGGCTCAGGAGCAGTTAACTGGCATAGTAGCTTGTCTCTTTGAGCGGGGGCCGCTAATATTCGCACGATGAACAAATGGCAAGCTAATATAGATGGCTTCGCTGGTGGTAGAGACATTGGGGTTCTAATACCAGCTGCATTACTATTTTATTGCTTTCATAGGGTTAGCATGCCCTAGTGTCAGTACTGGCTTACAGCGAAAGCTGCCTAACTTAAAACATCAAGATAATCGAATGGTATTACATGCCACTCTCACAATAGACTGGACTGGATATGACGGAGATCGGGGTTAGAATGCATATTTCTTTTGAAAGACTACCTTCCTCATTCTTACAAAACTGGCGTAATTTTAATATATGTATATATTATAATATGGTGTGTTGGTTCATCGCCTTACCTCCTAGTGGTGAATCCCAACACAGGCAACGGTATACTGGCCGGTAAAGCAGTCTCTATAGTAGGGATACTGGTTTGTAGGAACAGTGCTCAGGGTAAGACTGAGCAACGGTTGTACTTGTGGTTTACTGGCTAAAATGTGCCAACACCGATTGGTCCAGCATCCTTACCGTAAACAACAAATACTGTCATAGGTGTGGGTAAGATCAAGGCTAGTAATCTGGTCTAATCCAAATTAATTACTAAAAGAAAGTGTACTATTAGCCTCGGATTACAAAGGCTTTGATGGGTAGCTAAGGATAAAACTGGAAGACCCATCTGTTAACAAGTTGGCGAGAACATAGACTATTGGAACGTGGAATGTGAGAGGAGTGTGTGGTAAAGAGAAGCGAGGAAACGATTGGAAGAAAAATTGATATTCTGTGAGTATATGAAACCAGGTGGAAAGAGGAAAGATGTTTTGTTGACGAGTGATGGTAGGTAGCCTGGCACTGTGGTCAGGTGTGAATGAATTGGTAAGGGGAAGTCAAGAGGTAAGCTTAATTCTAAGACTAACAACTAGCTGTTTGTGAGAAGGTATATATGAGTTGGTACCATCTAAATTTCTATGGGTACGTATGAAAATAGGAATTTTCATAATTATGTTGGTTGCTGGTTATACTCCGGTGAAGGGTAAGGCGAGAATGTGAGAGTGGAATTCTGGAATGAGCCCAATGAAGTCTTTAATGCGTATGAATCGGGTGAAAGAATTAACTTGTTAGGAGATAAGAATAGATGAGAGAGAGTTCAGTGAGAGAATGTTAGGAAGGTATGGTGTGACAGGGTAGACAAGAATTGTAATGAGTTAGTGAGTCTGTGTTTAAAAAAATATTTGTGTTGAACACATGGTTTAAGCACAAAGATATTCACTTGTATACATAATACAGGGGCGATTTGATAAAGATGATAGATTTTGTGGTGTACGATGAGAGACTTAGACGTTTAGTAAAAAATACTAGTTCTGTGTGTGGAGCTCAATGTGGAACGGATCACTTCCTAGTGATCTCGGTAGTTGACCTAGGTAGGAATTTTGTGAGGAAGCGAGCAAGAGTATTAAGCAAGTAAGAGTGAAAGTGTAAATGTTGCAGGATAAAAATGTTAGATTTAAAGGAAACAAGACGCTGTTCTAGAAGTGCGCAAAGAGAACGAAACAAGGAGTGCAAGAAAAGACATATGGCATTCAGAATGAACGTAGTGAGATGATCTGGGATGAGACTAGTATAAGAGACTTATGGAGGGAGTATTTTGAACAAATGTATGGCAAAAACCTTGAGAAAGTAGCAGAAAATAGGGAAAATATTATGATGAATGAAATAATTAAAGAGGCTGTGGTGTTAAAAGCTACGAGAGTGTTAAAGAATGTCAAAGCTGCAGGCGTAGATGGGATGCAAATGATGATAAGAATGAACGTGACTTGCAGAATGCATTAAATTGTTAGAATTTGGCAACAAGTAGAATATATCTTCGTCTAAATGTTTCTAAAACTAAGGTGACAGTTTTTGATAAGGACGGACCAGTAAATGATTGTCAGCTTAGTATAAATGGAAAACTGTTAGAACAAGTGAATTATTTTGTGTATCTGGGCAGAATGTTCGTTAAAAATGGAAGGGTAGATGATGAAATTGACAGACGGGTGAATACATTTCGGAGAGTAGTTATTATTATTATTATCACCGCGTCTTACTACCCGTTCGGGTTATACGCACTTACGCTAATGTGCAATGGTAGGGTGATTGTGAGATGAAATGGAGGACCTACAGTTTATCGTGGGATCCGAACCGCGGTGGAGGCCTGGCATTCTCACATTCACAAGTTGTGATTAATACACCGGAGAGTAGTTGAATGTATGTGGACTATTACAAAGAATGAAGTATATAAAATGTGCTAATGCAAACAGTGTTTTATGGATGTGCAGCCTGGGTTTGTTAGGATAAACACTAGAGCAAAGTGAATGCGGTTGGAATGAGATATCTACGAAATGATTATGGAAAAATTAGTATGGACAGAGTCAGTAATGAATGGGTGCTGACGGAGTGTGGTTTGATAGGAAATACAATAGGACAATGTGAAAGACTCGTCTTACGTTGGTTTGGGCATGTTGAGAGGATGAGTGTGGATCGAGGGACGAAGCAAATATATGACGTATATGTGTGTGGATCAAAAGAAAGGTGTAGGCCTTGTAAGACCTGGCTTAATATGGTAGACGAGTGTGTGAAAAAGAGAAACATTAAGAGTTTCAGGAATAAAAAAACATGCATAACTCGGTGTATAAATGTTGTTGAAGCGAAGAAAGCATGTAAGGATAGAAAAGTGTGGAGAAAGTTAGTGAGGATGGATAAGTACGGATTTTTTAAAATATATATGCACACTTTCTTGCCTACCCTATAAAGGAACCGCTTGATTAAATATAGTGAAACGTGGGGGGGAAACGCATTAAAATCTACAGTAATATTGAACGTCTAAATAAAAATACAGCTTGAATTTGTGATTGGTTGTTGAATGTTTAAGAAAGCTACAAGCGTCTTATCCTATCTTAATTCTAAACACACCAACCAGATCCCATACCATCAAACTACCACTTGGCCACAAATCCGATGTCACAATGATATAGTCACGTCGTTCACAAAAAATTGAGCCCGCAGCCCAGAGACAGGTTTGTGGACTAAGTGTTTCCTACAACGGTACTCCTGTACGAAAAACAACTTCACCTAGTTCAGACACTCTACCTCGACAATGTGATAGCTAGTAAAAAGTATTTTAAAAAATATAAACCCTCGTCATGGTCCCTCTAAATATCGAATTCAGGTAATCTGCTTGGTAGTGGCATCCCTCAACCACCTCTCCTCATAGCCAGGTTAAGAATGTTCGAGAGAGACGAGTTATCTTTTTAGGAAAATATTCATTTATTCTCTCTTGACTAACAAACTGTTGTTCTAAAATAAACTATGTTGAAACTTATCTAGTGGTTATTGCTATAGTAAAAATATATAGTTTATACCTTCGAATCCTTATGGAAATTTGAAATTCAAGATTTAAAAGAAATAAAAAAAATCTTTCAAATTTCCAATTATAATTTAATTTATATCTCTTAAATTACTTATTGATGGCTTAGCTCAACATGATTATAGGAAAACTTCACAACCAGACCTCAGACCATTAATTTACCACTGAACAGAATATTTTATTTTAGAAACTGAACATTTAGCTATTATTATTTATTGCAACTTAATAGTAAATGCAACAAAGAAGATTTTTATCTTAGAGTAGATTATAAGTCACCATTTCGAAATTTTTTATGAAAAATTAAGATAAGATTTCGTATAATCTCCAAAAAGTATATTTGTTTGTTACAAAGCAAAAGTTTGTTAGTCAAGAGAGGACAAACAATGTTTGTTACAGAGCAAAGGTTTGTTTGTCAATAGAGGACAAACAATGTTTGTTACAGAGAAACATTAGTTCTGCTATGAAGAACAGGAGAAGGGGAGTCCTAATTAAATGTACCCGAATTCTCTAGATATCCGCAGTGTGAGGGAGGACCAGCACTCGGCCAGGATCAAACCACGGCCTCCCGGACCAGAATCGAGCCCTCACACGCACACTCAACTCTGAACTAACAAATGACGTCAAAGCACTCGCACGCACTGTGTCACGCGTGTGTGAGTGTGACAGAGAGGGTACCTCGCACGTGGGACTCCGGACACGACCCGGCGCTCTTTGTGAATGGAGCGATCACGACTAACATCCCCTCCTAGCGTCGCGACGCTCACGAAGCTCGGGGGAGTGCTGGGAGGGCTACTGCTGCGCGCGCATCCAGCCAACACGGATATGTCACGTGCACCTTCTCAACCAACTGAGGGTATCACCACACGACTTACAAACTAACTGAGTTTTAAAATAAAACGGTACCAATTAGCGCGTGGTCTGGTTTGTTGAGGGGTCGAGGTTCGAATGCCGAGAGGGCAAAAAATCGTCCCAAAAATTGTCTCCGAGTCGTAATAAAAAAAAGTTGAACATATTTTCTTCTAGTCCTCGCTTCCTCATCCTTACCCCGTTGGAGTAAACATGCGGATAATATTCCGGACGGGTAGTAAGACGCAGAACGTTGAAAATACAACAGACATAGCACCCCCCCCGTTCGGTCACTCTGATAGGGGGAACCCCAATGTGACAATATCACCAATTCCAGCATTCGAACCCAAGACTCTTAATAACACGACCGAATAACTGGGAAAATAGACACAACATTCGATATTGGGAGCGGTGAAATAATTTATTATGATCTGAAGACTGTATCTGGTCTCGACTCTGGTCCCTTTTAGTGAATACTCCGGGCTACCACACCACGAGACGACGTCTGTATCCGTGTAGTTCCACGCTTTATCCGCGGGGTGAGATGGGCTCTTAATACTGGTGGAGCTGCAGTCTAATCTTCACAGGAAGTGTCTTGTTTGACTGCTAGAAACGTTACTAGATCTACATTCATATATTCATACGTCAAGTCGTGTGATCTGCAGCTGTCACTTTTAATAGACGTTATCAAGTAATAATATTACAACAGTAATAATATAGTAACATGTTATCAACGTTGACAACAACATGAACATGTTTGTATTTTCTATACGTCCCTTTCTATGAAGATTGGGATATTTACCTTATTCATCCTCAGCCCCCATATTAAAAAGTTTACAACATTGTCTACAACATAGTTATAATAATAATAATAATAATAATAATAATAATAATAGCACCGCGTCTTACTATCCGTTCGGGTTATACGCTAAAGTACTAATTACACTAATGGATTAGGAATTGGGAAGGTTGAATTTAAAGCAAGTGAGCCCGCATTTGCGTGGAAGGAGAGTGGAAAACCATTTAGGAAAAACCCCCCTCAGTTCACCCGATCGAGATTCGAACCTCGATCTCCCCGTCCTCGGCGGTCTAGCTCAACACGACTGGTGCGTTAGCCAACTACGCCATCGAGACGGGTACAACATTCAACATAGTTATAGCCGCATCGGTGGTCGCGCAGTCTAAGGCAGCACTCTCTCAATAGATTGGATTGTCGATGATGGGGATGACCGGGTTCGAGTCCCGGCTGGTTGTAATATTGGTGTTTAGGTGAAACAAAGCGTCAACACATGTTTACAGAGTCCTGTTCATCATCCGTGCGCCCAAACCATTCCTTGTACTCTCAGTTTGTCACATACACTGCAGGGGCAAGCGTGATGGGAACATTTAGTTTAGATCTTATTTTTTTACACTCCTTAATATTCTACCGACTAATTAATTCACCCTCATATTCCTGCGCAAACACAGCAACAAGTAATTTATAATGTTCGCGTATCTTCCACAGCTCGATAGAAAGAAAGAAAGTTTTGAATGTGTTTTGATAGCGATTGAAAACTTTAATGTTTTCAATTCAGCCGACATTTTTACTTTCTCTCGAGATATTGTGATCATATAAAAAATCTAACTCGATATTTTGATAAATGTCGTCGTTTCATGATCCCCTGATACCGAAAATAGGGGTTTTCACGATGGCGTCCGTCTGTCTAGGGTTTTCATAGGGCTCTCCTGCAGGTGTTTTTTGAATTAGATATCTAACCCCAAAATTAAGAGTAGTTTACTTAATGGCCAAAAGAGAAAATATAAATTTTCTCATAAACAGTTCTAACAATTTTGATTAAATTCCATACAAAGGTAATGTTTAATATTACAAACAAAATGGCGGCTCTCATTTTCCCATGAAAATGACTTAGAAGTTACTTTACATAAGCGGATATCTCCAATTTTGATAATATCTCCTCAACTATTTGAGATAAGAAATAACCTATCATTGTATAGTAGTAGTAATAACAAAACTAAAGATATTTTATTTGAAATATATTTTTATAAAACAAATAGTTTCTGAACTAAAAGCAAATAATTATATTTTTCCAAGGAGATCTTTGAAATATTGAAATTGATTGTAGTGCTTTTTGGTGGACAAAGATGCTCCTCTTTTGTGAATGTTTCTGATAAAATATATATTATTTCTTTTTATAAATCTTACGAGTTTTTTTGTAAATGTCTCTATTTTATGATAAAAGATAAAATAAGTCTGTTTTCGGTGCATATTACCATTTATTTAATTATTTGTACTACAAATTAGGCATCAACATATGTTAACAGTTCGGCCTAAAGGAAGCGAACATTTCATTTTGAGTGGAACTTAAAACAATCAGGGGGATTGGAGGGGAATGGAGGGGGACTAACGTAACAAATGCGAGTATTTTGGACGAGTGGTAAGAACTGGTTGCGAAAACACGTTAATTTGTTTTTATAAGCGTCCTGCTTCTTACCACCCAGCCGAGATATCCACGCTCATGATCTATAAATAAGAGGGATACAATTTAGAAGTGTACCTGAATTCGCGTGGAGGGAGGGTAGGAAAACATTTAGTAGCAAACTCCTCAGAGCACCCGGCTGGGATTAGATTTGAGCCCCCACCGGTAAACCATACAATACGAGACGGACACCTTTGTCCATGTGCCCATTAATACGGCTCAAGATATATTAATTAGTTGACCTAAGGGTTTTGGGATGAGAATAACATAAGAGAAGGAATGCGCCATCATTTGTCTGGAAGTAATATGAAAAAGAGCTTCATTGTCTTCTGGTCCGAGTCAGGCTTGCGTTCAACACCCGCGCTGGAGTGCTGGGGAGGGTTAGGGAGTGATGGAGAATGTTGGAGGGTGATGAGGAATGAGGAGGTTGTGCTGTTATGGAGGTTTTGTCACTGCCAAACTCCCCTATGATGTCATATGCCAGTCCCCCGCTCAATACACGGCACGGGAAGACAAGTCAGACCTCACCTGAGGTCCCCGGATCGATCCCAGCCGACTAGATAATAGAGCATGATTGACATATGAATAGACCGACTCTCAGGTCTGACATAGGCTGGTCCTTGCAAAAATGGACTAACTCTCTTTGAGCTAGGAGGTCAGGCAGATTGAGGGTGTCAGTTCCTGTAGCCTCAACCTAGCTTGTACATAGTGACGTAACATCTGTATGTAGATTTTATGTTCTGCATAAAATCTCTCAAAATAATGTTAAAAAATAAATATATTAGCTTTGTTGAATGTGTCTGGATGAATTTTAAAAAATAGCTGTTATTTTATTTTAATTCTTATTTCAGTAAAGTTTGACTTAAAATATATTATTTCATCTCATAATCTCTAAATCCTGAGCTTAGTGATTGGCACAATCCACGCACATCCGTCATCACTTTACCGTTAGGAAAAAAGCTATCAATTACAAAGATTTTAGTTTTAAAAACCACTCAGTGATTAATTAATCTAACGACCCGCCTCGGTGGCATAGTTGGCTAACGCGCTTGTTTCGTATAGCACCAGACTGTCGAGGATGGAGAGATCGAGGTTCGAATCTCGGTCGGGTGAACTGGGGGGGGTTTATCCTAAATAGTTTTCCACACTCCCTCCCCGCAAATGCGGGTTCACCTTCTCTAAATTAACCTTCCCAATTCCTAATCCATTAGCGTAATTAGTACTTAAGCGGATAACCCGAACGGGTAGTAAGACGACGTGCTAAATACATTTTTAAAAAGTAACAATAAAAGCAGTCAAAAGTCATAAATTAAAGAGAAACATTAAAATGACATCGTTGGTGTCTTACTTCTTAGATATTATTTCTATTATTATTATTATTATTATTATTATTATTATTATTATTATTATTATTATTATTATTATTATTATTATTATTATTATTACTATTAAAAACTAGATACACGTATTCCTTTTATGGTATTCATTTCTGCGACATTTCTCATAATATTCTCGATATTTAAACCACGAGCTCGTTGATAATTAAATATAGTTTATGACACTTTGCAACAAAACCTTTCTTCTGCCATTGTGCTTTGCAAATAGCTTCTTATTCATTTTAATTTCAAGAACGACCGTCCCGATATTGGCACACTTACTTGCAGGGTTAAAAATAATTAAAGTAAGCATAAATGTCAAGAAAAACAAAAATAAGGGCTTAATTTAAATAATTGACAGTTGGGCTACCTCTCTTATTTGAGACATTTGAGTTATTTGCGTTCTCAAACTATCCCTGAATTATATTCTTTGTATAGATGTATATACTTTGGCCTGGTTCCTCATCATTTGCTGTTTGTGGAGTTGTGAGTCATCATCAACTGTTTCCAGCCTGTGGCCGGGTCAGTTTAGTAAAATGCCTTGATCTTCCTCTTGCCTTCCAACATTCTGTTACACCATCTCCATTGCCTTCTACTTAACGACCACAATTAAATAAAAGGGAGAAGGTGAATCTACATAAGGGAAAATATAAGCAGAATTAAAAATATAACAATAATATGGTTTATTCAGTATAAACGTAGATAAAGCAAAGTACAGTGGTCTCATTATATCATTCTGAATAATGCTGAAAATAATAACGTGAAGCGCAGAATGTAAACATTCCATGTTTACATTTATTACAGGTCGTCTCTAAGAGACACAAAATTACGTAGATTTTAACATCAAAAGAGAAGTTAAACTACCAAAAGTGAAGTGAAGTAAGATATCCACAAAATGAAACAAACATTAAATATTCTTGCAAGTTACAATACGAAATTTACAAAACATAACGCGAGAGTTTGACTTCCAGACTCAAGTCAAAACCTCCCGGGACTAACTATTTCTTAAAAAAAACTAAAGATTGAAATTTAGAACAAAATTAAATTATATAAAAAAAATAACAAGCATGATTTTATTTCTACAGTCGCGTGAAATAGCAAAATACAAAAGTCCACACATTTTAACATTTTACATTTAAATTCACTCAATACAAAATTACCAATGGTGGATTTCAAACCAAACTAATAAACGAACAAACTAACCAACCGCGCCTGAGTGGCGGCATACAAGTTAAATTTAAGCGACTGAGATAATAAAGAGAAAAGTTAAATATTAAGCAAAACACAAAATAAGGATTTTAACACGAAAATATTATAAGTCGAAAATGAATAGAGTTCTTTATAAGTAACAGCCATAGTTACGTTCCAATTTATTATGTATGAATGTTTATCCGATCATTGTCCAGGTCGATGACAATGATCCGTCCTCGTTCGTAGATTTTAGATAGTCAACATTTTTAGACAATGTCAGCCTGTTTTATAGTGATTTTCGTTGCACGGAAAGAGGGGAGGTAATTTCTAGCACGTAGTTGCTAGCTGTCATCGGTCACGTAGGCACTTTGTAGGGTTGTTCCATCGGAAAATTAGAACAAGTCGGCGATCATTGGATGTTTGTGTTGTTTGGGGAAGTTCATCTGACATCCGTCAGAGGGCGGGTGGATTGTTGTCTTCTAGCGTACTCCCTGTTGTCATTCCTCAGTCTCAATCTGACTAGACGGAGAATGACCACGCGTTGATTGTAGACTTTCGTTAGCTCGGCCCATTCTTCACATTGGCTGCACGGTGTAGTTCAGCTTTGGTGGCGGCTAGTGATAGAAGATTTCAAAGGTAAGTTCCTGAACAATTATGAGTGTAATATTACAGAAGATTGTACTGTATGAAATATACTGTGTCGTATTATCTTTCCGTATTAGCCTACAGGGACTACAACAGAGAATAGTACCATTGTAGGGATTCTATTTGGGTCGGAATTATTGAGCGGGTGGTATGAATTCTTGATAGTTACGTATCAACATTATAACGGGATGGATCCAATTGTAACTAACTGCAAGTTAACGTTACAATTCTTCCTACTTAAATCGCTTCCATTATTTTCCTCTCACTTGCACACATTCTATTATCTGCTCCTTCATCTCTTTTTAGCCCCCCCCCCCTTGCGGTCTTTTTCCTACATACTTTATTTCCATCATTTTCTTTGGTATCCTCTCCTTCTCCATTCTCATTAAATGCCCATCTATCTAAGCCTTGCTCCACCCAATATGTCATGTACTCCCTGTACTCCCACTCTTTCCCAGATAGCTTAATTCCTAATCTTGTTTTTTCCTGGTGACAGCTAACATTCTCCTCAAAACTCCATTCCCATGGCCTCCACTTTCCTAGTCTCTCTTACATTCAATGTCCATGTTTCTGCTGCATGTGTGACAATGGCTACAAATTACGTCCCGTAAAACACTTCCTTAAGGCCTCGACACAGACTCCATATTCGTAGGTCCGTAGTCCGTACTCCGTGTTCCTGGTCCATAAGAAATTCTACTCGCTATTACAGAGTCAATATCCGTAATCACGTGACCGTTTCAACCAATGAGACAGTAAGAGACTTCTTCTAATCAAAATATTCGAAAGAAAATCGTCTACAGCAGGGAGCGAGCGTTAAGCAGTCAGCTGATCATAATATAAGAATTAAAGAAACAAAAACCCACTTTGTTGAGAAAACTTCCAATATATACTAAAATGTAGTTTAAGTACAATCACAAGAAATATATTTATAACTCGATTTTAACTATCAAACTTAAAATAAATAAATGTTTGCAATAGCATGAAAATGCAAAACAGATGTACTAGTATTTTGGATGGAAACAAAAGAAGCATTTTTAATATTTTTAATAATAGGGGTGTTGAATCTACTAAAGCAAAGCTAATATTTCTCAGAAAACATTTTCCTAGAATCTCCTCTTCACGGGGGTTTAGAATTTTAGAAAAATGTTTCTGAAATAGCTCTACGTGTAGCCATATTTTCATTTTGTATATGTTTCCATAGCGACGGATCCTCTCACTGCCATTTGTTCTTTTATTTCAATGCGCATGTACATATTTACTCGGCTGTGATTGGTAGTCCGTGTAACTAGTCCATGTAACTAGTCCGTAGAAAGTTAAAGTTGATCAACTTCTACGGAGTAAAGACTTACGGATAGGACTCTGTGGCCAGAGCACTCTAATACTGTGGCATCGATTTCTTACGGACCACGGACTACAGACCACGGACCTACGGATACGGAATCTTTGTTGGGGCCTTTACACTTCGAGGACACTTCTATTCTCCATAGTGTAGCATTTCACTTAAATCAAAAGGACATCTACAAATCATAATCCGCACAAAATTCTAAATTACGATAAGGGAATCAAAAGCGGATAATTAATACTCATATATTTAGAAATAATATGGTCTGGATTCTACTTACATTACGCGGATGTTCCCGGATATGATCACCATGCTTTCACCAACTGTTCTACTAGCATGGCGGAAGCAAAGGCGTGGCAGTTTCAACGCACGTCTAACCTCTTGACCTCAACATTGAAGAAAGACCAGATGGTCCTTGGTTCATCGCAAGCGACTCCGTGAGATACGACCCCTACGCCCCTAGCGGAATTCCTTGGCAACTCTTTCCCCTCCGTTTAAAAACTCCCTCTACAGTCCTCTCTATTCCATTGTTTGTTTTGCCCTATTTGCTGGTTAAGGAAAGAATATATAACGAGAAACTCCTAGGTCCATTTTTTGTAGTTCATCACTTGGATTTCTTCGAAGAAGGAAACTCTGCTCCAGCACCTGTAGAAGAAACTGCTGACCATGATGGTTAGGGCGTGGGAGTCACCGCCTTGACGCCGAGGGAAACCCATCAATTAATCCAAGTATTCTGTTATTTTCCAAGTCTCTCAGACTTGTTGAATTTGTCCTTATGACTATGTAAATTTTTTTTAGTCAATAGGACTAACATATTTTGTACGTCCATCAGACGTGTTTTGTATAGTCAATATGACTTACTTATTTTGTACTTCTATCAGACGTGTTTTGTATAGTCAATAGGACTAACATATTTTGTACGTCCATCAGACGTGATTTGTATAGTGAATATGGCTTACTTATTTTGTACGTCCATCAGACGTGTTTTGTTCAGTATAATTGACTAACTTGTTTTGTATGTCAGAAGTGTTGACTACATATTTTCCTATGTCCATAAGATATAGCTTAAATTCGGGAGCCTTGAACTCTATATGTAATAGGATCCAGGCTTTAGAGACCTCTCATTCACAAGTTCATTATTCAGGAGTAAGTTCATAAGACTTCACAATATCACATGACGCCGTGGACGTCATGCTCATATGTTCTAATATTAGAATGGCTACAAGCAGGTTGTCTAACGCCTTTATTTGAGGACCTAGTTAGGTCAGTATCTCACTGCACTGTAATTTGCATATCTTTTTCTGTGTTATTATTTTGGGTGCGCAAAGTGCGGAACACGGCTAATCTTGTATGGTGGCCCGCACAGATAGTACTTTTCTTTCGCCCCTTGGTTGGCGCATCTTATGATTTAGTGTTTAAGTTAGTGTATTCTAAACGTGAGGTTTACCCCTGGCAGTGGGTAATGTCATAAATGTACTATTGAATGCTCTGGCAATTCCCACTGGGAAAGGACCGGCCATAGTACTATTTAGTGTAGACACCTGGTTGCCTTCCAGCCATTCACTGATGTAATGGACCGTCCATCCATTTAATTTTTTCTGAAACAGTTCTTTATCTCTAGCCGAGCCAGCTAGCTAGGACGAACTTCGGCTAATAACTCTAAAATTATAGTGTCTGTTGTTACATCTTTATTGGTCTCTAATTCACCTTGTTTTGTTTAGACCCTTCTGGTGGAAGTAAGGCAGCTAGCCCGACTGTTGCCGTGTTGTCTTGGACACGTATTCTCCCGAGCTACGGGAAGATACTGTAGCTTTGGAGTTATTGTACCCCATCATACTTAATATCATACATTGATAAAGCACTTGTTTTTCTTTGCCCATTCAACGGGCTTCAACCACAGTTTCTACTTTCTGTTTTTTTATTCAGCTGTTGTAACCTAATTCCAACCTTTATGTTTTTGTATAATAAATCTATTTTTGTTACCTATTTAATTCTTTCTCTGTTATAATGTATGTTCCTATCACTCTTAAATATAAAAGGTAAACAACCCCTAATAAAACCCGGTTCAATAGCAGTTCTCTTATTACACCTAAAGAACAACTCTCCCCGCCGTCCTATTCTCTTTATATCCCCTCTACTTCCACCTTTCTCCTCAATCACACTTCCAAGCTATTTTACTTTATGTACTTTTCTTAGCTTCACTCCGTCCAACCTTATAGCTTTATTAGGCCTTATCTTCTTCCTTGTTATTACCATCACTTCCCACTTCGCCATGCTAAATTTCACTTCACACTATTTCACTTCCTCATACCATTCCTATACTTCTTCTGCCTTCTCTCCTCCCCGAGGCTTCCTGCCACTTTGTTCATGACCATTTCCATTTCCATTACCATTACAAATAGTAGGTAATAGGTCCCCTGCTTCACTCCATTTTTTATTTGGAACCACTCCGTCCTTCCGCCCTCCGTCTTAACACAACTCTTGTTATCATCATACATGCTTTTCACTATAATTACAACTCCTATTTCCACTTCAGCCTCCTTCATCGCTTTCCAAACTTTATTTCTATCCACACTATTATATGCTTTCTCCACATCCGTAAGTGCAGTCCAGTAAAGTTATCAACGATATTCTTCAAACTTGACAAAGTCTCTGGAGCTCCATTGCAGCTCGGTCTAATCTAGCATTGAATACTTCATAATCCCCTGATCCTCCCACAATTCTCCTAACAATAGTTTCACTTTACTCTAACGTATGTCTAGAAATGTTAGTCTATTCCCCACAATAATGCCACTTTTTTGAACTTTCGTTAAAGAGATTAACTTTTTCGTGGATGTCTTTCCAAAACATTATTTAGCAACTGAGCGCCTTTCGAGACATATCAACATTTTGTGATTATCATAATTTTGAGACAAAATTGATTGCAAAATATTTGAGAGAATTGGAACTAAGAATATATTTTCTTACCGTTCAAATTTTTATCTAAATGTATTCACCAAAATGTAATTTTCTTTTTTATCCAATATAATTATTTGAGTCGATGTCTTAATATGTGTAAAATTATATTTCCCGGCATTCATTGACTAATAACTCGATGACCAACACGTTGTTGATTGTTTTGTTAATATTTATTTTATCAAAGTTGGAGAAAGAGTACAGATATTCCCACCTTTAACCACTAATTTGGGCATTCTAAATTATATTCCGGTATCTCTTTTAAGGACAAATAACCATCATGGCCGACTATGCAATGTTTATCTGTGTAAAGAAGCCAGGACATGTACGTTTTATTTGGACATCATCTGTATTTATTGAATAATAATAAATGGTACGGCACACCGCACAGACTTTCTCTCTCTTTCTATAAACTCGTAAGATTTCTGAACGGAATAATGTACATTGTATCATCTCCACTCCACATAAGAACACGCATAAAATAATATACAATGATATAGAATCAATGAGAAAAGAGGCGCATCTTTGTCCACCTAAGAACATTTCAAACAGTTTAATGTCTTCCACAAGGGTCAACACTTCGTATTAAAATTTCGATTTCTGGTTAAAGTTTTAACATTTTATAAGGTGTTGCAGAACTTCAAGTCATCGCATTGATATTTAATTATTCATTTATACATTTTGACCAATAAAAAATGTAAATATTGACTATTGAGTCTAAAATGGAGATAGATCATTGCTATGCAAACATTTCTCCTAAGAGCTTTAAGGAAAAATAACATACTTTTTAAGATACTTATATTTAATTACTCTATGGCATTGGAGAATTATTGCGTTAAGACTTAAGTAGTATATGTTTACAACTAAAGCTCACAAAATTGTATTAATATATTTGCAAATATCTCAGAAACTGTTGCTTTTATAAAAAATATATGTCAAATAAAAGTTTTTTATTTCTAATAGTCCTACAATTTTGCAATGATAAGTTGTTTAGTTTCTCAAATAGTTGTGGAGATACGGAAATTAACGCTTCTGTAAAGTACCCTAAAAATCATTTTCATAGGAAAATGAAAATAGCCAGTTTATTTATAATCTTAATCAACGCCTAGATACGAATTTTAATCAAAATCGTTTGAGCAGATTTTGAGAAAACCAAATTTTTCTCTTTTCGCCCTTCAGTAAACTACCCTTAATTTTAAGTTTTTATAGACACACAGACAGACGGCATTGCAAAGACTATTTTTTAGGGTTTGGGAGGTCATGAGACGTCGACATCCATCAACATTTCAGGTTAGTTTTTTTTTACGGTCGCAATACTTAAACTTTAATGTCCAAAAAGTTAAAAAAATTCATATAATTGCGTATAGATTGAAAGTTATTGATTTTATAAAAATATGTTTCGGATAAAATATCTGTATTATAAATATTTATACATATTTGTAATGCTAAGTAATTTCATATCTCAAATAGTTTCGGAGCTATTTAAAAAATGTTAATTGACGCATCAGACCGGAGCCCTTAAAGCCATTTTGCCGAAATATTGAGGGTAGCCATTTTGTTTGGAATATTTATTAATGTTTATAAATGAAATTTAATCAAAATCGTTAGAGCCGATTTTGAGAAAATCGACTTTTTCTCTTTTTGCCCTTGAGTAAACTCCCCTTAATTTTAAGTTTTAATAGACACACAGACAGACGGCATTGCAAAGACTATTTTTAAGGGTTCGGGGGGTCATGAGACGTCGACATCCATCAACATTTCAGGTTAGTTTTTCTTACGGTCGCAATACTTAAGATTTAATGTCCAAAAAGTTAAAAATATATATATAATTGCGTATAGATTGAAAGTTATTTATTTTATAAAAATATGTTTCGAATAAAATATTTGTATTATAAATATATATACATATTTGTAATGCTAAGTAATTTCATATCTCAAATAGTTTCGGAGCTATTATAAAAAATGTTAATTTACGCATCAGACCGGAGCCCTTAAAGCGATTTTGCCGAAATATTGAGAGTAGCCATTTTGTTTGGAATATTTATTAATGTTCATAAATGAAATTTAATCAAAATCGTTAGAGCCGATTTTGAGAAAATCGACTTTTTCTCTTTTTTCCCTTCAGTAAACTACCCTTAATTTTAGGGGTAGATATCCAATTCCAAAAACCCCTCGGGGCAACCCTATGAAAACCCTAGATATCAAGTTTCAGCTCAATCGGTAAAATAGTTTAGGCTCTAGTTGGAGGTACAGACAGACAGACAGACAGACGGAAATTCAAAAACCACTTTTTCGGATTCAGGAAGTCATGAAACGTCAAAATTCATCAAAATCTCGAGTTCGATTTTTTTGACGATCACCATACTTTCTCTACCTGTAAGATAGAGAGAAAGTAAAAACAGAAAGTCAACGTTCTGCCCTGTCGCTAAGCCGGTATACCAAGGCGGGGAATCCCAGAGCTATACAAATGAACGAAGCCTAATCGTAACAATCTACCCACTAAACATAAAATACGAAATTTGGTGTGAATAAAAATTTGTTTTACTGGCTCATAAAATTAATTACAAATATGTTTAAATTGAAGTATATTAATTTTAAAATATTAATAATTACAAGTGAATATAATAAAAAGAGGAAGAAAAGAGATTACTATTCTCTTTTTCTTCGTGACCTCTTAAAGTTCTGGGCCCTGGTGAGTTCGCACCACCTGCACCAGAAGATGGTACGCCACTGCGTGTACCTTGTATAAACCTCAACCTAAATCGTACCGTGTATAAACCTCAACCTAACTTGTAACATGTATAAATCTCAACCTAGCTCGTAACGTGTAAAACCTCAACCTAGCTTGTACCTTATAAAGCCTCATCCTAGCTTGTACCTTTTATATACCTCAACCTAGCTTGTACCTTGTATAAATCTCAACCTAGCTCGTACCTTGTAAAAACCTCAACCTGGCTTTTACCTTGTATAAACCTCAATCTAACTTGTACCCTTGTATAAATCTCAACCTAGCTCGTACCTTGTAAAAACCTCAATTTTGCTTGTACCTTGTAAAAACCTCAACCTAGCTTGTACCTTGTATAAATCTCAACCTAGCTTGTACCTTTTATGAATCTTAACCTAGCTTGTACCTTATATAAACCTCAACCTAACTCGTACCTTGTATAAACCTCAACCTAATTTATAACTTTTATAAATCTCAACTTAGCTCGTACTTTGTAAAAATCTCAAACTAGCTTGTACCTTGTATAAACCTCAACCCAACTTGTACCTTGTATTAATCTTAACCTAGCTCGTACCTTGTAGAGACCTCAACCTAGCTTGTACCTTGTACAAACCTCAACCTAGCTTGTACCTTGTAAAAACCTCAACCTAGCTTGTACCTTGTAAAAGCCTCAACTTAGCTTGTACCTTTTAAAAGCCTCAACTTAGCTTGTACCTTGTAAAAACCTCAACCCAGCTTGTACCTTGTTTGAACCTCAACCTAACTCGTACCTTGTAAAATCTCAACCTAGCTTGTACCTTGTATAAACCTCAAACTAGTTTGTACCTTGTATAAACCTTAAACCATTGCAGAAAAGTTTCCAAATGCATGATTTCTTTCTATCACCGAATCGTTCGCTTCCTACGTGAAACTTTTACATACAAGGAAATAAGAATAAACATAGAAAATAAAAAAGAACTTTTAGCTGTAGACCAAATAGGCTACAGTGCTGCTTACTTAGTTTTGTCTGCGGTGGAATTAATATGAACTGAACTGTGAAGGCTGTAACGAAAATATATGTGTATTTCTCAGGAACAAAGTGTGCGAAGAGGCAGTGAGTGAATGTTCTTTTAAAACGGGATATTAGTCAACAGTAATTAGGATTTGTCCCCAAGTTTTGTTGTTCATTAAATTCATTTGATGCCCGTCACATTTAAATGAAACATAGTTCATATTTTAGGGAAAGTGTTGATTAACTGCAACCTTTAAATAATAGGGTATATATGAGATTAAATTAAATCCATTTTCTCCCTCACCGGCAAAAGGTGTAAGTCTCGTGTAGTTTAAGTACCAATGAAGAAGAGGCTGGGGGGTCGAACCACTGTTGGGAGTAGTGGAGATTTTTTTCCTAAATTGTTTCCCACAATGCTTCCATGCATTATGGGTACAGTTTTAAAAATTTCGCCTTCCTTATATATAATCTCTTAGTGTAACTATGTAGATATCTCAGACAGGTAATAAGATGCAGTTCACACATAATATATTTACTTTCGTAAAGTAATAGATACTTGTTTTTATTTGTTTTGTTTCTTCCATTTCTTCAAATATTTATTTGAAAAATGTTTAATCCAACAACTTTTTATGCGAGAAACTTTATTACAAAATGTATTGCATACAATATAAATTATTAAAGTGCCTGGTTTTTAAAAACTATTTTGTTTTATTTTTGTTTTATTTAGCACCGCGTCTTACTACCCGTTCGGTTAATACGCTTAAGTACTAGCTAGCTAATGGGTTAGGAAATGGGAAGGTTAAATTTTGATGGAGTGAAACCACATTTGCATGGAGGGAGGTTGAAAAACCATTTAGGAAAATTCCCGCCAGTTCACCCGACCGAGATTCGAACCTCGATCTCCCCATCCTCGGTAGTCTAGCTCAACACGAAACTTAAACAATTAGTCCTGAGTTCGTCACTCAGACTAGAACCATGTGAGTCCTATCTAAAAGGGAATGCTGGTGCATTTCCCTAATAATTTGTCGTCCTACTGATACCGCAGCTAATGGTAAAACGACCGTGTAAACCATCTCCAATGCATTCGGCTGGGAGTCAAACCTCAACCTTCCCGTCAATGGTGATCAAGTGGAGTGCCAGCATGACACCTTATACCCCGTGGCTACCGCTGTCCGGATGGTTAAGGTAATGTGTCTCTCGGTTCAGTGGCGTGTTGCGACCGTAATCACGTACTTTAGCGTTCTTGGCTATTTGGATTAGTTTAAAAGACCCCAAGACTGAGGTCTGTAAAAACCGGAGTCACGGGATCGACGCAGGAACGGGGGACTAATTATTTGATTATGATCAGATCCTAATCTAGCAACCATGCTTGACACAAGCTACAGTCAGATGTTCATATGAAGACCGTTATTTGAAAACAAGAAACACATGAGTAGTGGGGCGTCCAGGTAGAACAGGATGTGATTGGCTGAAATCCCTGACTTGTGATTGGCTGTTGGCACTGGGTCAGGGCTTTCCCCCTCCCCCCTTCACCCTGAACCCGTTTCCCCGGTTTGTATGTTTTCCAAACTTGTTGGTTCTTGTCCAAACTTGTTGGTTCCTGTCCCATTAGTTTTTCATGTGTGCGCATTGGTTTTTTAAGTGTGCGCATTGCTTTTTTATGTTTGCGCATTAGTTTTTTATCTGTGCCATTGGATCGTATGTCTGGGTAGGATTGGGACTGGCGTGGGAGTTTATTTGTGGGAGTTTTTCTATTTATTGGTAGGAGGAACGTGCAGTCCATGGTGTTAGGCACTCCTCCTAAAACTCTGGGTAGGATTGGGACTGACGTGAGAGTTTTTTATTTATTGATGTGGGAGTTTTGTTTATTGGTAGGGGGAACGAGCAGTTCATGGTATTGGGCACTCCACCAGTGACGTCCCATAAAAGTCGGCATTTCTACTGAGGGCGGGAACGTGCAGGAGCATCCTCTTTGGCCAGCCGTTTAGAGTAGTGTGTGAGAAATGGTTCCCAGCCGTAGCCCCTGAATCTATTTTGGTGTCACAACCCTCCCCTCCCCCATCTATGTGGTAATGGTTTTTTCCAGTGACGTCATCGCAACCCTGGCACCAGTTTGGTGGCTTGACAAGATAAGTCAAGACAAGAATATATCATGAACTTGAATGATGTCGCAATCCCCCCATCCCTTTGCCCATCTATGTGGTAATGGCTTATTTTCCGGTGATGTCGCAACTATAGAGCATTGACAAAGCTCTGATTATACACAATCAGAGGCCTCGAAAGCCTCACAGTGGTTTATAATCCTCAGTTAGGGGCCACTATCCTCCCACGAAAGTCTACTAAAATTGATTGTTCGGTATCGTCCGTCGACATGCGCGGATGTAGGTATCCACCATACCAACATGAACAACGAGTCAAGTAGAAATGTTCCAGCGTTTACGTGGAGTGAGGGAGAGTAGAAAACCACTCCACTTCACCCGAGCGAATTTGAACCCATGACCTCCCTGTCATAACTAGATGAGTTACACGCATCCTTTCTGGCTAAAAGTCTATATATTTTAATTAGATAGTGCGGTAGTGATGATTAAGAAATTGTTCCAGCATTTTTTACCTGGAGGAGAACTACCAACAGTTTACCTAGCAATTATTTGATTACATCCCTCCGCCAGAATTAGATGAGCCTGACATTTAGACGGCGTGCCCACCAAGATTTGAGCCTCGATATCTTTCACGGGGCTAGCACCACTAATGTCTGTTAGAACGGTCGCCCAATCAAATACTTCCTTCCGAGTGCATCCCACATTTGCGAGAGTGAAAAATTAAGGCAAAATCAAACAGGGTGGTCAACCAAATTTTCCGTTGATATAATTAGACCAGTAAATGTGTACACGTATTGCTTGAGTGTGAAGTAAATCAGTACGAATTAATAGCCAGAGCTATTATTATGCTATTAGTGGGATTACTCCACCTAGTATATTCTGAATTGAAATGCATGGACAGGGAATCTAACAGTACGCCAGAACGGGAATTAAACGTTGATCACGCTGTCATCGGCCGTCTAGTATAATACGATAGTGACGCCTTAGACCATGCGACCGTCGATGCAAGTATACAAAAATTATTATAAAATGCATTCCCACTAATTTTAATTTACTACCTACCCAATTCCTGCCCATTAGCGTTACTAATACTTAAGCGTCTAATCCGAATGGGTATTAAGACGCGGTGCTAAAATGTTTTGAGTTCATGGCGTGCGGGTGTGTGACACCTTACCTTAAACTAAATTCAGTTAAAATTATAAGAATATTTAAGAGTGAAAGAATAATAATAGTATACTTATTCCTCCTTTCTACTCATATATTCTACTTGCTAAAGCTATATTAACTACATGTGTATAATCAATAAAGCTTAACATTTACCCATCTCTGCTATTTAATATTTTATTCCGGCAAATTTGTCACGTGTATATTGCCGGAACCTTTTTGTCTTTGAGATTCCAAGAATTTCATAAAAATATATTCTAGGGACAGAACGGGTGCGTGCAATATGAAACACCATATTCTTCTCTCGGATTTGGCAACTACAGGGCATGAAGCACCCGGCGAAAGATATCGTGGTTAGAATTTATGTTGGGTAAGGTTGGGGATTTGAATACCTGCCGAGGTGTACTGTTGGTAGTTCTCACAAATGGTTTCCACTCTCCCTCCACGGAAACGCTCGAACATTTCCTTACTCCTGTCTACCACATTATCTTCGTACACCGCCACCAAGGGTCCATGGTGGTATGGCGGATACCTACACACGTACATACTGACAGTAGTTATCAAACAAAACAAATGTTGGTAGGCTTTTATCGAGAGAGCGGCCCCACCAAACGATTGCTCAGTATTAGTTTCCAGCTAGGCTTATTGTGTTAAATATTGGTTGGGTACAATTGAAATAAAAAACGTGTTAACAATGATAAATATTATAGCGTACTGTCTTTTTTGCTATTCAAAACCAAACTATTATATTATGTGTTCGTTAATGAATACGTTCCGGAAAATAATTATTTAATATACAACCAAATCTGGTTATGATGCATAAATCTATAAAGGAATAAAAGCATACTAGGTACCACGGGTTAGCTAAATAAATGGTGACGGGAGGGATTGAGGTTTCGAATCTCTGTCGTGGTGTGTACTGAGACCGGTTTCCTCACTCATCCACCGCGGGCTGTGCCCAAAGGGTAGTAAGAAGACACATTTTGTTCTCTACTACCATACCGATGGGGTACATTTCTCCCTTCTTATTCCCACTCTACAAACTAGCATGTTAATGTTACTATGTCTGTATGGTTTTCCATTTTACTCCCACGCAAATGCGCCAGTGGTTTGGATGCTTTTTAAAGTTTTTATATTCAGTAGTTAGCTACCTGCACCAGTGGGCACACAGTCTAAATGTCAGACTCTTTCCAGAGGTGGATGGAGGTTGGGTTCGAATTTCTGCTTGGACTTTCTGATGGTGGAGCAGGTGGTTGGAGTTCTAATACCTGCTAAGGCTTGTGGGTTCCGAATCCTATAAGGGTGTACTGCGACTGATTTTTCACTCTCCCTTAGCGCAAATGCGGCTTCACTTAACAAAGTAAAGATGATGGAAGGAATTATTTGATTATATAGCGATAAGACCCGTCTCGTTGGCGTAGTTAGGGTGTTAATTTCGTGTTGAGTTTGACTGCCGAGGATGGGGGAGATCGATGTGTGAATATTTGTTGGGTGAACTGGGGTAGTTTTCCACTTTGCCTCACGCAAATGTTGATTCAACCTTCCCAATTCCTAATCCAATAACGTAATTTGTACTTAATCGTATACCAGTAGGACGCGGCTATAAATACCAATAAGCTTAACGTCGTGGCTATTACCAGGGAAGTTGGGGGATTCAATACAGGTCACCGTATCGCTCATCCTTCACACAAGTGCAGGTACATTTTATATCTTCCTCAGCCCTACCAAATATACTGCTAGTTTTGACAGGGGGTTGAAAAATAAAATTCTTCGACATACGTGCATGTTGATGACTGTTTCAGCGTTATACCTTTAAAAGCAAAATACATCTACACAATAATTGGACTGGGCTAAGTCTTTGGACCGGGTTCATTCGTCAAGAAGATGAAATTCTTCAGACAGACGTGCAAATGTGATGACTGTTTCGGATTACGTTAAACAGCAATTACATCACCAGCTTTAGGGAGTGAGCGGTGACCTCTCATTACGTTAGAGGTATACAGCATCCTCAAAGACTTTTTTGTAACCAATACTCCGCTTTGGAGAGGGGCTGCGATGAGGATTTTAATCTCTCGACATGATTTAATATACATTGTCAGCCAAAGAACATATAAACCAATTTAAATTTGTTTTTGGTGTGGAAGCTAGCTCGTGGCCCACATATTTAACATAACTACAAAATTATATAATTTGGTTGTGTCTTTTTTATTTCCATTTGTTAGACATGAATTAGTCTTCGTGGCCATTAGCAAGGAGGTATAGGCCATATGATTAATCAACATATTCTAAGGTGACCTGGGGTTAGGGGTAAGGTGTCAGACTTCTGTGCTGACGTCCGGGGTTCAATCTTCAGTCCTGGCCCAGATTTATCTGATTGCCAAACCCTTCCTTCCCCCTCTGACAAGATGTGTATTAATCACAATTTGTGAATGTGAGGAATGCCAGGCCTCCACCGTGGTTCGGATTCCACGTTAAACTGTAGGTCCTCCATTTCATCTCACAATCACCCTACCATTGCACATTAGCGTAAGTGCGTATAACCCGGACGGGTATTAAGACGTGGTTGATCTAATAATAATAATAATAATAACATATTTCTATATCTGAACATATCTCATGTGTTTTATAAAATTGGGCCCCTTTTAAATCCATAGCTCAATTTGGTTGACTAGTAAATTAAAATGACTGGTAATGCATTTTATAATAATTTTTTATACTTGCATCAACGGTTGAATGGTCTAAGGCGTCACTATCGTGTTATACTAGACGGCCGATGACAGAGTGATCGACGTTTGATTCCCCTTCTGGTGTACTGAAATTTATTTTCTCACTCCAAGCAAATGCGTGTACACATTCTACATGGTCTAGTTATATCAAACGGAAAATTTGGTCGACCAGCAAAATCCTCTTTGATTTTGCCTTATTTTTTCACTCTCGCAAATGTGGGGTACACTCGGAAGTAAGTATTTGATTGGACGACCTTTCTAACAGACGTTAGTGTTGCTATCCCCGTGAAAGATATCGAGGCTCAAATCCCGGTGGGCACGCCGTCTAAATGTAAGGCTCATCTTATTCTGGCGGGGGGATGTAATCAAATAATTGCCGGGTAAACTGTTGGTAGTTCTCCCTCCAGGTAAAAAAATGCTGGAACATTTTCTTAATCATCACTACCGCACTATCATAATTAAAATATATAGACGTTTAGCCAAAAGGATGCGTGTAACTCATCTAGTTATGACAGGGAGGTCATGGGTTCAAATTTCGCTCGGGTGAAGTGGGGTGGTTTTCTACTCTCCCTCACTCCCGTAAACGCTGGAACATTTCTACTTGACTCGTTGTTCATGTTGGTATGGCGGATACCTACATCCGGCATGTCGACGGACGATACCGAATAACCAATTTTAGTAGATTTTGGGGGGTAGCGGCCCTTAACTGAGAATTATAAATCACCGTGAGACTTCCGAGGCCCCTGATTGTGTATAATCAGAGCTGTGTCAATGCTCTCTAGTTGCAACATCACTGAAAAAACCCATTACCACATAGATGGGGAAGGGATGGGGGATTGTGACATCATTCAAGGTCATGATATATTCTTGTCTCAACTTGTCTTATCGAGCCTCCAAACTGGTGCTCAGGGTTGCGATGACGTCACTGGAAAAACCTTTACCACATAGATGGGGGAGGGGAGGGTTGTGAAACCAAAACAGATTCAGGGGCTACGGCTGGGAACCATTTCTCACACACTACTCTAAACGGCTGGCCAGAGAGGATGCTCCTGCACGTTCCCGCCCTCAGTAGAAATGCCGACTTTTATGGACGTCACTGGAGGAGTGCCCGACTCCACGAACTACATGTTCCCCCTACCAATAAATAAAAAACTCCCACATCATTAAATAAAAACCCCCACGTCAGTCCCAATCCTAACCAGAGTCGTGGGAGGAGTTCCCGACGCCATGGACTGCACGTTCCCCAACCAATAAATAGAAAAACTCCTACAAATAAACTCCCACGCCAGTCCCAATCCTACCAGACATACGATCCAATGCGCACACATAAAAACCAATCCTCACACATAAAAACCAATGCGCGCAATTAAAAACCAATGTACACATAAAAACCAACGCGCACACATAAAAAACCAATGCGCACACATAAAAAAACAATAGGACAGGAACCAACAAGTTTGGAACACATACAAACCGGGGAAAGGGGTTCAGGGTGAAGGGGGGAGGGGGAAAACCCTGACCCAGTGCCAACAGCCAATCACAAGTCAGGGATTTCAGCCAATCACAGCCTGTTCTATCTGAGCCCCCCCACTACTCACATGTTGCCACAATGGCGGACTAAAATATTACAACTATTGTATTAGAATCTTAGTCCGTTTGATTAGTGATGTAAATATAGATCATACCATGGGAAGTATATAATGAAAGTTTTTGATAGATGTTTATATGAACTTTATAATTAACAAATCAAATAATACATATATCTAAAATGTCAAATGTTAGTGACTTTCAATAAATGTTGGGCTCGAAAGAGGGCTTCATATAAAACTTTGACTTTAGTTGAGTTTATTTCATTCACCAGTAAGTTGAATTACCAGTTAAATTAGGTGTAAAATTAACATTATCAATATTTCTTACATATTTAATTATAATTATATAACTTAAATAAATGTTAAGACACAATCGTTAAAACTCTCTCCTATAGTTTATTGTAGTTTGAAACTAAATGTTGAAATTTCATTTATTTGTAAGCTACCTTCAAATTAGTTACGTTTGAAAAAACAAAATGTATTTTAATTTTTCATTAAAATTTTTTTAAAAGATACTAATTCTCAACTAAATTTAAGGCTATTTTCAAAAGATAAAAAAATCCCGTTTTCTAAAATTGGCTAAAATAAATAGCCTTAAATTAATGTGTGCTTATAAAAATAAACATACATTATTACTTATCATTTAAAATAGTCTACATATGCCAATTTTAAACCAAATTGTTTAAGCCATTTAAAAAAACTTGAATTAAAAAAATCTGTTATCTGTTTACTACCATTAAATGAATTTTTCTTTGAAAAAGAAGTAATAAATTTTTTTATGTCAAGAACTCCCCAGATATACACTGTAAACAAAATTGTTAGAGCTACTTTCAAAAAAAAAATTAATGTTTGAAAATCACTCAAGTGTAAAGTTCCCTTAATTTTACATTTTGGGTCAAAATAAGATAATAAATGTCCCAATGTATAGGTTTAACATATAAATATCAAGGTTGAACAAAATTAAAAAAAACATTTTGGCGTTAGACCTAGTAGACATAATTGTAAAACCCACTTTTTTGGTGTTCGGTGGCTAATAAAACACCAATATTCATCATAATCTTGAGCTTTAAAATGTTCATGATTACAATACTTTCTCTTTAGTTGAGAAATTAAAAATCAAGCACCAGTCCTACCCGATAGTAAAAAAAAGCAAAATAAAAAGCACTTCCATTCCATTATAGTGCAGGTCGGCAAGCTATCTCGTGTTGCGTTTGTCACAAGGCCATTTAAAACTGGTATTAATTAATGATCCTTTAGTACTTAAAGTTAACAAGCTCACCTTTACCAAATGCTATTGCCTAAAGGGAGCTTTTAATGTAATTTTTGTTTATTACTTTCTAAAGTGTTTCAATGGTTACACTGAGTATTATCTCCGGCCCAATAGTACACTTTGCTGAGGGTAAATGTTGTTCTTGACGAGAACTCAATACTCATAACAATTCTGGATAAATTGTTACTTATGGTGAATATTAGGTCCGTAGCATAGTATATTCCATTTAAAATATATCTTCATTGATTTTAAAATATATATAAATAAAAATTCTATTAGGAGTGAGCGAAGTTACCTTTTTTAAATTCGAAGCGAAGTCAAATCTAATGTAGCCTACAAAATATTCACGAGGCCAAATCAAAGTTGGAATGTCTTTTCTTTGTTGTTTTATGCTTGAAAAATATTATATTGTTGTTATTAATATAACTTAACGCACTAAGATCCCTTGGAAATGTTTGGTTGCACAAGTTGTTGTAATATTCTGACAAACCAAGTTATTATCACAACGTATTATTAAATTTATTCAGGTTTTCCCATGAATGTTGTCTTGTACTGCACATAATTCACCATTATTGGCGAAGATTCGTAATCGTAGAGGCCGGATTCTTTTTTCGAAGTGAAGTCGAAACTGATATTTGTTCCGAAGTAAATTCGAAGTTTCGAAGCTTCGCACAACCCTAGTCTGTGTTATTGGCTAGAGCACCCCTGTTCCCCCGTGGATTGCTAAGAGAGCATCTCTGAGCAAACATCAGAGGGGAAGGAGGGGGAATTGAACTCTGGACACTAGTGCGAGCCGCGAGGATAAGGGGGTAGTTCCAATGCTTGAATTCTTGGGAAGTGAACCATTCAAGGTGGAAGGGAGGGAAACGGAGCATTCAAATATCGCCCTTATTGAGCTTTAGCAGAGAATCAAACCATGTGGAGGATCTTAAGCACGTTTAGTCTAGTTTGGGTGAGAGGGGATGTTGGGGTTTGAATCCCGGCTCGGTAAGCTAAGGGAGGTATGCCTCAATATTTTCTCGATTTTATTTTTATCACCGCACCCGCAGATAGTCACTACTGTCACTCACCCTATCTCTTATTGTTCTACAGTCCTTTGTCTTGTGCTCTTCTCAAATATTTACAGTCCATTGTTTCCTCCTCTAATACGCCAGTTAATGCTCCACTCAGCTGTTGAGGGAGGATAATCTCCGGCTTGTGTCGATACTCTCCTCTCCAGTAGGACTAGTTGTTAGTTCTCCCGATAGAATGTGCCAGACGTGAGCACGGTGTTCTTCTTTCACCTGACAGATGGCTGCACCTGTCCCAGCGCAACAAATATACCTGGATTGGGATGGAACCGGGGTCTAGTAGTCGGTGTCTACTCCCTTATCTATGGTCAGTGTCCATAGTCCTAGATATAACCAGGTATCAGCAGTGTTCAGGGACGTTGCACAAAATATATTTGGGAAATGGGGGGTAAACCAGTGTTTTTCCCAACTTTAAGCATTCCGAAATTAGAAAAATTCCCTAGTGTCAAAGGAGAGTACAAGGGCAATGTTTTGAGAACGGGGGAGTAGGGGGGAAGGACAGGAGGATCCCAGATTTTTTTTAAAAAAATTGCGTTTGATAATCAAGACTTGAACCGAGCTTTTAGACAACTGCATTTTTAAATTTATTTATTTGTTCATACTGGATTTTTAAAGCTACAAGTCTTGTTCAGTGCATAAGGAAATAACTTGAATTAATATTTATTTCAGTTTACCTGACTCTGATCTAAATATCCAATTGAGCTTAAATATCTTTATTTAGATTTACAGATATCGTTCAAATCGTGTATTTTAGATTAAAAAATTTAACTGACTGTACCATAGTGGTTTCCAATATTTTGTAGTTTATGAACACAACTTTTCTATCTGCAGCCATCGTGACCCTTTGTTTCCCTGTGTATTACTACCAGCTCGGACTATCTACAGTTAACTACACCAGTGGGATAGGTAAAATTTAGAGGAAATGTACCCTAGTTTGCTTGGAGGGATATTAGGATAAACTACCCCTGGCCCGAATTAAAATCCTTACTTCACCTTCACTAACAAACCGAACCAAAAGAGCGTGACATTAAGCCCGCACGTCCACTAATGCTTGTTTTAATTATTATAAATTGCTTATAATAATGATTATATGCAACTAATATGTAGTAAAAGAGAATCAACAAGCCCGGGGTTGGGGACGATTTTATATTATGCTAGCAGCATTACAAGGCTGCCACAGTAAACCAAGTCAACAAGAAGCTATCAGAATGGAATATCCAAAAGGAACCTAAGCAGTAACTAGGTCTATTTAGCACTTTAACAACTTTGATTTTTATTAGAATTACGCATCTTCCTATAATCATTAAAATCCTTGAAAAAGTAAATATAAAGCTAAAACCTCTATATTGTGACCCCACACAATACACGCTGCGACCTCCAGTTTGGAAACCGCTTATTTATTACTACACACTTGGAAGCAATATTTAACTAGTAAGTTCCCGGAGATGTAGAACTCGCTCTACACTTTATAAAAAAATTAGCAATTTGGCTATGTTTATTTTTTTTAATTCAACTGTAAAATAAAGCAATAAAAAATTGAATTTATCGATATTTCTATAGTATTTTGATACCTGTCTACCAATGCCCTTCTTCATAACCTCATGTAAGTTACCCTAAGATGTTAATACTGGTACGTGAATAAACTATTCAAAACATATTGTAATTTAGCGCGTGAGGGTGAAGGGCTTCCCCTGACATTTTATTAAATAACCTACGGAAAATTAGAAATCAGCACTCTAAACAACATTGTTATACGAAATTTCACGCAAATTGAACACCAAATAACGAATTTAAAAATGTATCCCAAATTTTAAAATGTTAAAAGGTGAAAAAAAACCTTATTTTTTTGTTTAGTGTAGTTTACTTAGTTAAATGAAAAATCATAAGAGCTGTAACAATGTAGCACAGCCTTATTACATTTCTTCGTTCATTGTTGCGTTGAGACTAAATTGCTTTCATGAAAGGTTATTTTAATGAACTATGAAATAAGATACATCAGTTCAATTCAAACTAATATGAATACTTACTAGAAAAATTAGTGTGTTTTCAGAAGTCAAACATTAACACTAACCTCAATGTCCTCATTTCATTAGTCAGAGCTTTTGATAAGAAAACAATAAAATGTTGCGTAACATTAACTGCATTTATACCCTCAAAATTTAATAAATCCCTAATTAAGGCATTGGCTGGACAACATATGATAATTTGAATCATAAAACTGCGACAGTCTAGCAGCCACGAAAGTCACAACTAAAACACTAAATCATAAACAAAACATTGGCCGATATAGCTGTCACTTCCAGCATTGCTGGCTGAGTGAGATTTTGCTACTGGGCAGCTCATGTTCCCTTATGATTCGTTTCCATACCACATTCAACATACACTCACTGGCCGTTGTCTCTGCCTACTGACAACGGCACTACTGGACTACTTGATTAACTAGGCTTTCTACAATCTACTAAACAAGGAATATCCTTTAAGTGTTTGACGATTTTTGAAGTTGGTATTTTTTGTAGAGAAGGGATCAACAGTTGGGGAATTTTAAATTTGTCTGTACAGGTCTGTGGTTAAGGATTTTCATAATAGAAAGTATTGGGGTACAGAAAGAAATAAGCCTGGATTTTCCCAACTCCAAATCTCAAATCTCACAAAATTCCCAACTTTCAAGCTTTTAACCAACAGTGGGGGGAGGGAGGGGTGACACCCTCCAACCTCACCTCCCCGGCGTGACGCCCCTGGCAGTGTTCCAGCCCTTATATAATCAGGGACAAGCAGTTTTCCAGCCCTTATATAACCAGGGACAAGCAGTGTTCTAGCATTGTATATAACCAGGGACTAGCAGTGTCCCAGCATTATATACAACCAGGGACTAGCAGTGTTTTAAAATTGTATATAACCAGGGACTACCAGTGTCCCAGCCCCTATATAACTAGGGACTAGCAGTGCCCCAGCATTAGATGCAACCAGGGACTAGCAGTGTTCTAGCATTATATATAACCAGGGACTAGCAGTGTTCTAGCATTATATATAACCAGGGACTAGCAGTGTTTTAGCATTAGATGCAACCAGGGACTAGCAGTGTTCTAGCATTATATATAACCAGGGACTAGCAGTGTTCTAGCATTATATATAACCAGGGACTACCAGTGTCCCAGCCCCTATATAACTAGGGACTAGCAGTGTCCCAGCATTATATACAACCAGGGACTAGCAGTGTTCTAGCATTATATATAACCAGGGACTAGCAGTGTCCCAGCATTATATACAACCAGGGACTAGCAGTGTTCTAGCATTATATACAACCAGGGACTACCAGTGTCCCAGCCCCTATATAACCAGGGACAAGCAGTGCCCCAGCATTAGATGCAACCAGGGACTAGCAGTGTTCTAGCATTATATATAACCAGGGACTAGCAGTGTTCTAGCATTATATATAACCAGGGACTAGCAGTGTCCCAGCATTATATACAACCAGGGACTAGCAGTGTTCTAGCATTATATACAACCAGGGACTACCAGTGTCCCAGCCCCTATATAACCAGGGACAAGCAGTGCCCCAGCATTAGATGCAACCAGGGACTAGCAGTGTTCTAGCATTATATATAACCAGGGACTAGCAGTGTTCTAGCATTATATACAACCAGGGACTAGCAGTGTTCTAGCATTATATATAACCAGGGACTAGCAGTGTTCTAGCATTATATATAACCAGGGACTAGCAGTGTTCTAGCATTATATATAACCAGGGACTAGCAGTGTTCTAGCATTATATATAACCAGGGACTAGCAGTGTTCTAGCATTATATACAACCAGGGACTACCAGTGTCCCAGCCCCTATATAACCAGGGACAAGCAGTGCCCCAGCATTAGATGCAACCAGGGACTAGCAGTGTTCTAGCATTATATATAACCAGGGACTAGCAGTGTCCCAGCATTATATATAACCAGGGACTAGCAGTGTTCTAGCATTATATATAACCAGGGACTACCAGTGTCCCAGCCCCTATATAACCAGGGACAAGCAGTGCCCCAGCATTATATACAACCAGGGACTAGCAGTGTTCTAGCATTATATATAACCAGGGACTACCAGTGTCCCAGCCCCTATATAACCAGGGACAAGCAGTGCCCCAGCATTAGATGCAACCAGGGACTAGCAGTGTCCCAGCATTATATACAACCAGGGACTAGCAGTGTTCTAGCATTATATATAACCAGGGACTAGCAGTGTCCCAGCATTATATACAACCAGGGACTAGCAGTGTTCTAGCATTATATATAACCAGGGACTAGCAGTGTTCTAGCATTATATATAACCAGGGACTAGCAGTGTCCCAGCATTATATACAACCAGGGACTAGCAGTGTTCTAGCATTATATATAACCAGGGACTAGCAGTGTCCCAGCATTATATACAACCAGGGACTAGCAGTGTTCTAGCATTATATACAACTAGGGACTAGCAGTGTCCCAGCCCCTATATAACCAGGGACTAGCAGTGTTCTAGCATTATATACAACCAGGGACTAGCAGTGTCCCAGCCCCTATATAACCAGGGACTAGCAGTGTTCTAGCATTATATACAACCAGGGACTAGCAGTGTCCCAGCCCCTATATAACCAGGGACTAGCAGTGTTCTAGCATTATATACAACCAGGGACTAGCAGTGTCCCAGCCCCTATATAACCAGGGACTAGCAGTGTTCTAGCATTATATACAACCAGGGACTAGCAGTGTCCCAGCCCCTATATAACCAGGGACTAGCAGTGTTCTAGCATTATATACAACTAGGGACTAGCAGTGTCCCAGCCCCTATATAACCAGGGACTAGCAGTGTTCTAGCATTATATACAACCAGGGACTAGCAGTGTCCCAGCCCCTATATAACCAGGGACTAGCAGTGTTCTAGCATTATATACAACCAGGGACTAGCAGTGTCCCAGCCCCTATATAACCAGGGACTAGCAGTGTTCTAGCATTATATATAACCAGGGACTAGCAGTGTTTTAGCATTATATATAACCAGGGACAAGCAGTGTTTTAGCATTATATACAACCAGGGACTAGCAGTGTCCCAGCCCCTATATAACCAGGGACTAGCAGTGTTCTAGCATTATATATAAACCAGGGACAAGCAGTGTTTTAGCATTATATACAACCAGGGACTAGCAGTGTTCTAGCATTATATACAACCAGGGACTAGCAGTGTCCCAGCCCCTATATAACCAGGGACTAGCAGTGTTCTAGCATTATATATAACCAGGGACAAGCAGTGTTTTAGCATCATATACAACCAGGGACTAGCAGTGTCCCAGCCCCTATATAACTAGGGACTAGCAGTGTCCCAGCATCATATATAACCAGGGACTGACTATCAGTGCCCCAACCTAAAAGCCAAGATACAAGACTCGTGAGTAATTGAGTATCCGGTGGTCCGAGATGGGTCAAGTGTCTCAGACCTGGCCGAGATAATGAGCGAAGGTTGCTGAAAGAAGAGAGGGTTTATAATGCTACTCAGTGACGTCAGCACCAGGGTGGTAAATATACTGCTGGATGATATGAGGGTGTTGGCTTGTCCAAGTAGAATAGTTGGTACGTAGACATGACCTAGTAGGAGAAATGGTACGTGGGCATCGCCTAGTACGATAGTTGGTACGTATACCGTATACATGTCCAAGTAGGAGAAATGGTACGTGGGCATCGCCTAGTACGATAGTTGGTACGTATACATGTCTGACTGGGAGATATGGTACGTAGACACGTTCGAGTACGGTAATTGGTACGCTATAGAAATTGGCACCATCCCTTGTAGATGTGTCCTTAGCGGCTTAGCACCATATCCCCGAAGTGCTACTAGTTTTCCGCCTCCGAAATACTAGTGTTTCGACGCTGCACAATCGCTTATGATAAATAGACCTATTCTTTATCGGCCTCTCTTGACCTTGAAAGCTAAGACACTTTAATTTACATCCTGACACAACAAACAGCTCGATACAACATGCAGAACAATCAACCTTTCATTCAAGATATTGTTTGGTTGAGTATATTACAGTCATCAAAAGTAAGATTTGTACAAACCATGGTCATATTTAAGGGACGGTGACATCCACAGCTCTCTATCTGGCCCTGAGCCACCTATGGGACCTCCACTGCTCTATACTCGGCCCTGAACCACCCCCGGGGCCTACACAGCTCTATACCCGGCCCTGAACCACCCCCGGGGCCTACACAGCTCTATACCCGGCCCTGAACCACCCCCGGGGCCTACACAGCTCTATACCCGGCCCTGAGCCACCCACGGGACCTCCACTGCTCTATATTCTGCCCTGAACCACCCCCGGGGCCTCCACTGCTCTATATCCAGCCCTGACATACCCCAGGGCCTCCAAGCTCTATACCCGGCCCTGCCACAGCCCCGGGGCCTCCAAAGCTCTATATCCAGCCCTGACATACCTCCGGGGCCTCCACAGCACTATATCCAGCCCTGACATACCCTAGGGCCTCCAAAGCTCTATACCCAACCCTGACACAGCCCCGGGGCCTACACAGCTCTATATTCGGCCCTGAACCAGCCCCGGGCTTACACAGCTCTATATTTGGCCCTGAACCATCTCTGGGGCCTCCAAAGCTCTATACCAGCCTTGACATACCCCAGGGCCTCCAAGCTCTATACCCAGCCCTGACACAGCCCTTTGGCCTCCATTGCTCTATATTCGGCCCTGAACCATCCCCGGGGCCTACACAGCTCTATATTTGGCCCTGGAACTTCATAAAGTATCTCTAGAGAACTATATGAATAGACTTAATTAAAACTATCACCTCCGACAAACAACACAAAACTTAATATCACTCCACCAACTTCAACATAGGATACACAACAACCTCCTGTCAGTCATTTATGTAATATTTAGCGAGCAGAGGGATAATAGATCCAGTTTTATAAATGACACATTCCTGGTAATGAACGCAGGACTAGAAGATCAATAGTCAGACTCAGCTAAGAGAGAGAGAACTAATGTAGGGAGAAAGAGGGTTTGTTGTGGGGTAATCACCTGGCTTAGAACGGCCTCCTCTTGGAAACTAACTTAGTTCAGTTATGAAAAGCGTACAGTGTTAGTAATTTTAATACCTGGTTAAAAGCTAGCCCAGTAGCTTTATTACCCGGTTAAAAGGGTCAAATCATCTTTGTATTATGATCAGACTGTTTCCCTGGTGACTGAGTGGGCAGGGAAACCGATTAGAAGTCTTGTGGTGGTTTACCATACCTAGGATATTCTGTTGTGATCCTGTTAAAATATGACCAGACTCGCGAGCGGCTGATATACCACTGAGCCACCAAGTCCCGTATCAAGGGAAAGTGGAACAAACTGAACGTGGAGCCAAGGTTCGGAGAGAGGGATGCTGTGTTTTTACGTGGGAGTGGCACCTTGTTTATTATTAATAACGTATTTAGTTCCTCGGAGCGTCCCGGCGCCAGGCGTCAGTTTCTTCTCAGGCTCTGAAGGCGTGTAAATAATCTCCAGCCTCCCCATCGATTGGCAGAGTGGTTGATAATGTTAAGGGATGGCCAGAATGGGCGAGCAATATTATTGTATGTCGGTTCAGTGAGTGCTAGAAAAACTTCTCATTTTGACATTTTTATTACTGTCGATATGTTTAGTACACTTGCTATTAACGGCCTAATTTAATTGGAAATATCATAAACCATACCTCTATATATATGTAAAACTGATATGTTAAAATATTTCAATATTATAATCAAAGTAGGCCTTTACAAATAAGAATCACCATTAGCGTGGAGAGAGGAGGAGAAAACCACAACAATAAATCACTTGTCAAAAACCACCCTCAGTTCACTAAGCCAAGATTCGGAGCCCCCTCGTCAACAACTATCGAGAGCTATCTGCTAATCACGCGCTCGCACGCTCGCCAGTTTGGCCACCCAGTCGCTCGCTCGCACGCTCACACGCTTGTCAGTCTGACCGAACCCTGTACACCTCGGGACAACTTGACTATCTCCTCTCTTACTCTCACAGTTCTCTTTGTCTCATTCTCTCACAGTTATCGCTATCTCTAGCAGCTCTCTCTATCTCTCGCAGTTCACTCTATCTCTCGCAGTTCTCTCTTATCTCTAGCAGCTCTCTCTATCTCTCGCAGTTCTCTCTATCTCTTGTAGCTCTCTCTATCTCTCGCAGCTCTCTCTATCTCTCGTAGCTTTCTCTATCTCTCGCAGTTCTCTCTTATCTCTAGCAGCTCTCTCTATCTCTCGCAGTTCACTCTATCTCTCGCAGTTTCTCTTATCTCTAGCAGCTCTCTCTATCTCTCGCAGTTCTCTCTATCTCTTGTAGCTCTCTCTATCTCTCGCAGCTCTCTCTATCTCTCGTAGCTTTCTCTATCTCTCGCAGTTCTCTCTTATCTCTAGCAGCTCTCTCTATCTCTCGCAGTTCTCTCTATCTCTAGCAGCTCTCTCTATCTCTCGCAGTTCACTCTATCTCTTGCAGCTCTCTCTATCTCTCGCAGCTCTCTCTATCTCTCGTAGCTTTCTCTATCTCTCGCAGTTCTCTCTTATCTCTAGCAGCTCTCTCTATCTCTCGCAGTTCTCTCTATCTCTAGCAGCTCTCTCTATCTCTCGCAGTTCTCTCTATCTGTCTTTCTTCAAGGTGTATAAAAAGTATGGCGGAGGGGTGAGGGGAAGGGTTCGGAACGTAAACCTGTTTTATTGCTGTATTTTATTTTTTTTTTTGTCATCAAATGAAATTTAACACTTACGGCATCCTCGAAAATAATTGACGACCGTTAATAAAATGACATAGTTTTTATTTTTGCGACCGTCGCTTCCCGAATAAAAGTGTGAGGTTTGTTTTCATCCCGAACTCACGACGACCCGCGCAACTAACTTACTGGCACTTTCCTCTGGCAATATAACTGTTCTTGAGCGGGAACATGTCGCCAGCTTTATAGCTTGTGCTGACTTGCACTTGAAACCTACTGAGATACATCACAACTACAATTACATCAAGTCAAGGTTAAAATAGAGAGATGTGATAGGATGCCTCCACCCCCCTGTTTAAATGTAAGGAACGCACTCTAAGTAATAACAATTCTCACACTCACGTGTCGACTACAGCGCTCGGTGGTTGAATGTGTCACTAACGTCGGTTCTGCTGTAGACCAGATATGTTAATACAAACCCCAGGATTCAATAAATAAAATGTTTTATCTCCAGTTTTAAGAAGTAGTTCACCAAAAAATAAATATGACGTCACAATCGTGCAGACTTGTCTTGTGACCGACCTGTGAAAATTATTGGGGGGTCTGGGGGTGGGTGGGGGGTCCGAGAGATTAAAAAAAATTAAGGCCTCAAAACTTGAGCTTTGGACTTATTTAGGACTTTAATCTTAGTTTTTTTTCAATTAAACTGTATTAGTTTAAACAGCTTGATACAACAAAGCTGTGCCTGGGTACATCCCACTCTAAAACAAGCTTTCTCTTCTTGGATGTAGGAGGAGATGTGTGAAATAATTTGAACCATACTATACACAGAGCATCTTAACAGTTTAATGAATAGAATATTAAAATCAAATAAGCAAGGACATTTAAATTTAATACTCTATATTTAAATAATCAAAGAAAATATCAAAGAAATACTCAACAAAAGTCTATCAAAATGACTTCAGAATAAGGCAAAAGATTTCTACGCACTGGGTTGCTTTTGATGAACGCTTTTACAAGTGGTCTAAAATCCAAGTTGTCCAGCACAGCCTGATGTGCGTTAAGTACTGCTATGTTCAGATGCATTAAAATATTGGGGAGCTCTGCCCCTCACCGACTACATTGGGGGGCTCGCCCCCAGACCCATGGAGCCGGCGCCAGTGCTTGTGAAAACATTTGTCAAATATCAGGAATCAGTAAACCACTCCATTATAGGGTTTATAAGAAAAAACAACAATTATTCAGTTAATCTAATGTAACTTTCTTCAGATATTGATTTTGACCAAAATTGCCTAGTCCATTTTTTCTTCAAATTTACAAAAAAATTAGTCATTAATAAGCTATCCTTAATTTGAGTGTTGGAATCAATATTTTTAAAAAAGAACAATGTATGAGCATGTAATATTTAAATATTGAGTTTGAACAAAACCTATTAAACTATTTTGGGCTGTAGGTACATACAGAATTGTAAGATACACTGAGGCACATAAGCTCGAGGTCCCCGAGTACTGCGACTGTACCAAAGCGAACTTATGACCGGTAACTGGACGCTGGGACATTGTTTTGTCAGGTCTCAGGTTCCACGGACATATCTTCTTCGCTCCAGAGGCACTAGGAGCAGTGCTGCCAATACACTGTACATTTCTTACCTTTAGATCTAGCTTTGTTCACTCCAGAGGCACTAGGAGCAGTGCTGCCAATACACTGTACATTTCTTATCTTTAGATCTAGCTTTGTTCACTCCAGAGGCACTAGGAGCAGTGCTGCCAATACACTGTACATTTCTTATCTTTAGATCTAGCTTTGTTCACTCCAGAGGCACTAGGAGCAGTGCTACCAATACACTGTACATTTATTACTTTTAGATCTAGCTTTGTTCACTCCAAAGGCACTAGGAGCAGTGCTGCCAATACACTGTACATTTCTTACCTTTAGATCTAGCTTTGTTTCCATAACGGCTCTCGCAGATTCCGGGATTTATAGCTTTTAAAAAAACTATACGTTATCTATATCCTTAAGTGATTTTTTTTTCAAATTTTTAGTTTACTTGATTTTGTATTACCCACATCAATGGTCGCATGGTCTAAGGCGTCACTATCGCATTACACTAGATTGTCGGTGATGAGGATAACGGGGCTTGAATACCGGGCGGGTAGTTCCCCCTAAATGGTTTCACATTCTCTCTATCTACAAATGAGGGTACTCATTCTACACACCCTACCGTACTCATTCATACCGTATTTAACATTTATATAGGCCTAGCGGGTAGTAAGATGAGATGGGAAAAAGAAGAAAAATGAGTCCATGTGCAAGTCAGTTCCTTACATTATCTCTTTCTACCAATACAAGTGTTTAGGATAATAATTTACGACGATATTTATCTTGCATCACGAACTTAGGCAGGTCAATATATTTTGAGCCTGTATTGACTACAACTTCTGTAGATTAAGCTTTTAATTTCTTTGCTAAGAAGCCTTACCTCCTTCGTTTGGGAAACAAGAGGAACATTTATTAAATATAGTTGTTTTATTGAGAAATTAGATCATTTTGATCGTTTCTGGGGATATTTTAATAGCACCAGATGGCAGCACTGCCCAGGAAACACAGAGAACATTCATTCCGGGAACAGTTCTTGTTAAGTTGGCATTAATTGGGCTGATGTTGATGGTCGGGATTCAATGGAAACAAAGAGCTCATTAAAATAACACACAGAACTAAACTTGGCGAGTTTATTCCGGTCTGGCTGATTAACTATGGTTCAGCGCCATTTTGAAACGGGCGTGGTCTTGTGCAGCGCAAGACGGGAAAAGGGTTTTCTTCAGTTCCTAAATTATCAGAATTATCTTTAAAATATGTCGGGGAGTTGGTTTTCAAGAACATTTCTCATTATTTTTTTAAGTAATTTGGTAAGTATGATAAATTATAAGTAAATGTATAATGATTGTAATAATTTATTCAATTTTGTTTTTTCAAAGATTAGTCTGACACCTTAACTATGTAGGTGGTATGTCTATCTACTAAATAAGGGTCCCGGGTTCGAATCCTGGCGTGTCCTAAAAATGTACATTGATGAAATGTGGGTTTACCTTTTCACAGTGATAAATTAATGGCTGGGGGCTGAGTGTTGTGTCTGTTCTAGATGTAAGTTATTTTATAAGTCATGTGTTGATATAATCAGTCGGTTCAAATAAATTAAAATTAAGAATTCAAAGATTAGAAAGACCAATTTTACCAGAATTTTATGTGTGACCTGCTTCAGTGACTGCATGGTGTAAGGCATCACTCTCACCATAGACTAGACTGCCTATTATGGGGAGATTGGAGTTAAAATCCCGGTCAGGTGTACAGAAAATTGAGTTTTCTACATGGTTTTATATTCTCCTTCAATGCAAATGCGGGTACACTTCCCATAAATTCAACCTTCTTTACACCTAGTTGATTAGCGTAGTTAGTATAAACTGGACAGGTAGTAAGACGTGGTGCACTGCCAATAGGGACGAAGGTTATGGGTGAGGATATAGCTACTATATGTATGTATTCCAGTGGTGGTTTGTGAACAGTTTCCAGGAAAGTCCAGTGAAAGATTCATTGTACTCTTGAATTTTATCTTAAAATAACTTTTTCAGTTTAAATACGCACACAGATATACTGTATAAACAAATGTCTTGTTCGTTTCTGCAAAAAACAAACTTTTAAATGAAGAACTCTGTTTTTATTGTCGAGTACGAACGAAATATTCCACGGCATTTATCCTTCCACTGATATAATTATAATGTGCATAGCTTGTTTAAACTGTGCCTGTGAATTGTTCTCATCACTCAGTAGAACACCTCATTCGGTCAGGTAATAACAAACATACATTCCCATGTCAGGTATATAGAGCAGAATCTGCACTTGTTCCAGTGCCTGGTCAAGCTATCAACCGACGTTCCCGCTATGGACAAGGACTTCCCCTATCAGCTGGACGATAAGCAAGTGGAGGATTCCGTCAGAATTGCTCTGAACTTCAGCGAAGACACAATCAGGATTACGAAGACGCCCTGAAGCTCACAAAGACGCTGTACAGCGCCGCCTTTTACCTGCCCGACCAGGCACTGGCCGTCCAAGCAGTCCTCCGACGCTACAAGGACGTCATCGCCACTGTGGGACCCAAGGAGTTTGCTGAGGAAGTCGGAAAGTCGGACATCGCGTGGTACTTCCTGCTCACCAAACTGGACCTCTGTTTCGACGGAGAGAAGTTGAGAAACGCGGGCGAGAGTAAGAAACTATCGACGTCCACGATTATCTGGAACGAAAGATTTGGGAACTTGACTTTTTCCTCGTGATAAGGAACGTTCCAACGATGAGATCGGTGACAGCAAGTGCACGGACGTGCAAGATGTACTCCAAGATCTGGCAAAGTCCAATCTGGTAAAAGACGACATCAAATCCGATCTGCAAGAGCTGAAAAGGTACGTCAGGGCCTTCCCAGGTGACCGTCAGACGATCCTGAAGCTGTACAAGCCCCTTCAGGCTGGACTCGACGTCGTGTTCAGGAACGACTACGCTCTGGACGCTTTCGACCCAACAAGATCGTAGCCCTGGGTTTGAACGGGGCGATGCGGACGGTGCGCAGCCTTTTGACAACTCAGAGCTTCAAGTTGATGTATTACTTGATGAACATGGAGACGGAAAACTTTAATACTCAGGGTGAATACATCCGTTCGAATTCTCGAGGGTCTGTCGGAGAAGACCCAGATTCCGGAAAATTTGAAAGAGGATATGAAGAGTCTTTTGACCGTTTTCGACGAGTAATTCTGCTGAAGCGAAGCAGCCCCTTCGTAAGGTGAGTTTGATGCTACGGTCAAATTTTCATAGGGAAGAACCTTATTTAAAAGTTATAAGAGTTACTAAATCTCTCTGGCTGTGCCATACGTCAAGTCATGTTATCTGCAACTGTAACTTTTATAGATATTATCAATATCTATAAAATAACAATAATAATATAGTTGGATGCTATCAATGTTGACCTAATAAAACAATGTGGGTTTTTTAAAAGTCCCTTCCTGTGAAAATTGGAATGTACACTAAACTTATGGGCTCAGCTCTGACCCGAAAGGTCGGAATTCTGACTTTACCTTCCCGTCACTAGCAAATCAGACAAGCCATAAGCTGACGGCTTTGTCCGCGTGTCCACCAGTGCAGGTTGAAGCTACTTATATCAAGCATATCTAAGACTGATGCATTCATAATTTCATCATATGTTTGTGTTATTTAAATCTGATAGCTAATGAATATTTGATTTATTTTTACAGAGGTCTTAATAAATCTCCAGCCGCACTGGTGAATGTGAGCAGAAAATGAAGAACAATCTCGACTCAGCAGCCTCCCCTCTCAAACTTACAGTACTGGTCCTAACACACATTTCTTACTCACCAGTCTCACCTATCAAACTTACAGTACTGGTCCTAACACACATTTCTTACTCACCAGTCTCACCTCTCAAACTTACAGTACTGGTCCTAACACACATTTCTTACTCACCAGCCTCACCTCTCAAACTTACAGTACTGGTCCTAACACACATTTCTTACTCACCAGTCTCACCTCTCAAACATACAGTACTGGTCCTAACACACATTTCTTACTCACCAGTCTCACCTATCAAACTTACAGTACTGGTCCTAACACACATTTCTTACTCACCAGTCTCACCTCTCAAACATACAGTACTGGTCCTAACACACATTTCTTACTCACCAGTCTCACCTCTCAAACTTACAGTACTGGTCCTAACACACATTTCTTACTCACCAGTCTCACCTCTCAAACTTACAGTACTGGTCCTAACACACATTTCTTACTCACCAGTCTCACCTCTCAAACATACAGTACTGGTCCTAACACACATTTCTTACTCACCAGTCTCACCTCTCAAACTTACAGTACTGGTCCCTACACACATTTCTTACTCACCAGTCTCACCTATCAAACTTACAGTACTGGTCCTAACACACATTTCTTACTCACCAGTCTCACCTCTCAAACTTACAGTACTGGTCCTAACACACATTTCTTACTCAGCAGCCTCACCTCTCAAACTTACAGTACTAGTCCCTACACACATTTCTTACTCACCAGTCTCACCTCTCCAACTGAGAGTACTGGTCCCTACACACATTTCTTACTCACCAGTCTCACCTCTCCAACTGAGAGTACTGGTCCCTACACACATTTCTTACTCACCAGTCTCACCTCTCCAACTGAGAGTACTAGTCCCTACACACATTTCTTACTCACCAGTCTCACCTCTCAAACATACAGTACTGGTCCTAACACACATTTCTTACTCACCAGTCTCACCTCTCCAACTGAGAGTACTGGTCCCTACACACATTTCTTACTCACCAGTCTCACCTCTCAAACTTACAGTACTGGTCCTAACACACATTTCTTACTCACCAGTCTCACCTCTCAAACATACAGTACTGGTCCTAACACACATTTCTTACTCACCAGTCTCACCTCTCAAACTTACAGTACTGGTCCTAACACACATTTCTTACTCACCAGTCTCACCTCTCAAACTTACAGTACTGGTCCTAACACACATTTCTTACTCAGCAGCCTCACCTCTCAAACTTACAGTACTAGTCCCTACACACATTTCTTACTCACCAGTCTCACCTCTCAAACTTACAGTACTGGTCCTAACACACATTTCTTACTCAGCAGCCTCACCTCTCAAACTTACAGTACTGGTCCTAACACACATTTCTTACTCACCAGTCTCACCTCTCAAACATACAGTACTGGTCCTAACACACATTTCTTACTCACCAGTCTCACCTCTCAAACATACAGTACTGGTCCTAACACACATTTCTTACTCACCAGTCTCACCTCTCAAACTTACAGTACTGGTCCTAACACACATTTCTTACTCACCAGTC
Organism: Timema podura; assembly: GCA_033556935.1. Lineage (NCBI taxonomy): Eukaryota > Metazoa > Arthropoda > Insecta > Phasmatodea > Timematidae > Timema > Timema podura. The sequence continues at coordinate 43,051,433 of JAVRXN010000009.1, read as the reverse complement.
TCACCTCTCCAACTGAGAGTACTGGTCCCTACACACATTTCTTACTCACCAGTCTCACCTCTCCAACTGAGAGAACTGGTCCCTACACACATTTCTTACTCACCAGTCTCACCTCTCCAACTGAGAGTACTGGTCCCTACACACATTTCTTACACACCAGTCTCACCTCTCAAACTTACAGTACTGGTCCTAACACACATTTCTTACTCACCAGTCTCACCTCTCCAACTGAGAGTACTGGTCCCTACACACATTTCTTACTCACCAGTCTCACCTCTCCAACTGAGAGTACTGGTCCCTACACACATTTCTTACTCACCAGTCTCACCTCTCAAACTTACAGTACTGGTCCTAAAACACATTTCTTACTCACCAGTCTCACCTATCAAACTTACAGTACTGGTCCTAACACACATTTCTTACTCACCAGTTTCACCTCTCAAACTTACAGTACTGATCCTAACACACATTTCTTACTCACCAGTCTCACCTCTCCAACTTACAGTACTGGTCCTAACACACATTTCTTACTCACCAGTCTCACCTCTCCAAATGAGAGTACTGGTCCCTACACACATTTCTTACTCACCAGCCTCACCTCTCAAACTTACAGTACTGGTCCCTACACACATTTCTTACTCACCAGTCTCACCTATCAAACTTACAGTACTGGTCCTAACACACATTTCTTACTCACCAGTCTCACCTCTCAAACTTACAGTACTGGTCCTAACACACATTTCTTACTCACCAGTCTCACCTCTCAAACTTACAGTACTGGTCCTAACACACATTTCTTACTCACCAGTCTCACCTCTCAAACTTACAGTACTAGTCCCTACACACATTTCTTACTCACCAGTCTCACCTCTCAAACTTACAGTACTGGTCCTAACACACATTTCTTACTCACCAGTCTCACCTATCAAACTTACAGTACTGGTCCTAACACACATTTCTTACTCACCAGTCTCACCTCTCAAACTTACAGTACTGGTCCTAATACACATTTCTTACTCACCAGTCTCACCTCTCCAACTTACAGTACTGGTCCCTACACACATTTCTTACTCACCAGTCTCACCTCTCCAAATGAGAGTACTGGTCCCTACACACATTTCTTACTCACCAGTCTCACCTCTCCAACTTACAGTACTGGTCCTAACACACATTTCTTATTCACCAGTCTCACCTCTCCAACTTACAGTACTGGTCCTAACACACATTTCTTACTCACCAGTCTCACCTCTCCAAATGAGAGTACTGGTCCCTACACACATTTCTTACACACCAGTCTCACCTCTCAAACTTACAGTACTGGTCCTAACACACATTTCTTACTCACCAGTCTCACCTCTCCAAATGAGAGTACTGGTCCCTACACACATTTCTTACTCACCAGCCTCACCTCTCAAACTTAGAGTACTGGTCCCTACACACATTTCTTACTCACCAGTCTCACCTATCAAACTTACAGTACTGGTCCTAACACACATTTCTTACTCACCAGTCTCACCTCTCAAACTTACAGTACTGGTCTCTACACACATTTCTTACTCACCAGTCTCACCTCTCCAACTGAGAGTACTGGTCCTAACACACATTTCTTACTCACCAGTCTCACCTATCAAACTTACAGTACTGGTCCTAACACACATTTCTTACTCACCAGTCTCACCTCTCCAAATGAGAGTACTGGTCCCTACACACATTTCTTACACACCAGTCTCACCTATCAAACTTACAGTACTGGTCCTAACACACATTTCTTACTCACCAGCCTCACCTTTCAAACTTACAGTACTGGTCCCTACACACATTTCTTACTCACCAGTCTCACCTCTCAAACTTACAGTACTGGTCCCTACACACATTTCTTACTCACCAGTCTCACCTATCAAACTTACAGTACTGGTCCTAACACACATTTCTTACTCACCAGTCTCACCTCTCAAACTTACAGTACTAGTCCCTACACACATTTCTTACTCACCAGTCTCACCTATCAAACTTACAGTACTGGTCCTAACACACATTTCTTACTCACCAGTCTCACCTCTCCAAATGAGAGTACTGGTCCCTACACACATTTCTTACACACCAGTCTCACCTCTCAAACTTACAGTACTGGTCCTAACACACATTTCTTACTCACCAGTCTCACCTCTCCAAATGAGAGTACTGGTCCCTACACACATTTCTTACTCACCAGCCTCACCTCTCAAACTTACAGTACTGGTCCCTACACACATTTCTTACTCACCAGTCTCACCTCTCCAAATGAGAATACTAGTCCCTACACACATTTCTTACTCAGCAGTCTCACCTCTCCAACTGACAGTACTGGTCCTTACACACATTTCTTACTCAGCAGCCTCACCTCTCCAACTGAGAGTACTGGTCCCTACACACATTTCTTACTCACCAGTCTCACCTCTCCAACTGAGAGTACTAGTCCCTACACACATTTCTTACTCACCAGTCTCACCTCTCCAAATGAGAATACTAGTCCCTACACACATTTCTTACTCACCAGCCTCACCTCTCCAAATGAGAGTACTGGTCCCTACACACATTTCTTACTCAGCAGTCTCACCTCTCAAACTTACAGTACTGGTCCTAACACACATTTCTTACTCAGCAGTCTCACCTCTCCAAATGAGAGTACTGGTCCTAACACACATTTCTTACTCACCAGTCTCACCTCTCCAACTGAGAGTACTAGTCCCTACACACATTTCTTACTCACCAGTCTCACCTCTCCAAATGAGAGTACTGGTCCCTACACACATTTCTTACTCAGCAGTCTCACCTCTCAAACTTACAGTACTGGTCCTAACACACATTTCTTACTCACCAGTCTCACCTCTCCAAATGAGAATACTAGTCCCTACACACATTTCTTACTCAGCAGTCTCACCTCTCCAAATGAGAGTACTGGTCCTAACACACATTTCTTACTCACCAGTCTCACCTCTCCAACTGAGAGTACTAGTCCCTACACATATTTCTTACTCACCAGTCTCACCTCTCCAAATGAGAATACTAGTCCCTACACATATTTTTTACTCAGCAGTCTCACCTCTCCAAATGAGAGTACTGGTCCTTACACGTTTCATGCAACCTTTAAACTACCAAAATAATAGCGCAGATGAATAAAATATCAGTGATAAATTATATCCGCGATAATTAGAACAAATTTATTAAATACATATACTTAATATTTTAAATAATTTCGCCAGGCACACTCAAATAAACAAAGTAAAATACTATTCATTCTATTTATTGAATACTGAAATTTGATATATTATTCATAAAAAAGTAATGATTTAACTCGAAAAGAAAGAAAAAACGAGTATCAATTGTAATACATATTTGTTATTCAAAACCACTCACATTTAAAAATCAAATTTGAATATTTCAATGAACTAATTATTATGAGTGACAGAACGGGGCGAAAGTCTTGTTTTAGTTCGACTGTTTGGCATTTCGTCTTTCTCTTTGTTCTGCTATTATTACCAAATTTGCGGACCAATTTTAAGAAAATGTTTGACAGACAGGTGGAAGTGAAGTATACTGTTTGTAGAGCTACTGGTGGGACTTTAGTAATGATAAGGACATGGAGGGAGGTCTACTGTTCACATAACTAATAGCAAGACTGTAGTAACGATAAGGACATGAAGGGATGTCTACTGTTCACATAACTACAAGTAAGATTGTAGTAACGATAATAACATGGAGAGAGGTCTATTGTTCACAAAACTACTAGTAAGAATGTATTAACGATAATAACATGGAGAGAGGTCTATTGTTCACAAAACTACTAGTAAGACTGTAGTAACGATAAGGACATGGAGGGAGGTCTATTGTTCACAAAACTACTAGTAAGACTGTAGTAACGATAAGGACATGGAGGGAGGTCTATTGTTCACAGAACTACTAGTAAGACTGTAGTAACGATAAGGACATGGAGGGAGGTCTATTGTTCACAGAACTACTAGTAAGACTGTATTAACGATAATGACATGAATATTGTTTATAGAATTAATAACTTTCTATAGTCTACAACATGCTTGTGTTAATGGAAGTTAATATTTTCCGATAGATAGGCTCCTGTCTAAAATATAAGCAGTTCCGTAGATGGGTGGTGGGTGAAAAAGATGAGGTTTTTATTGTCTAGAAAATAAGGAGGATGCATATAATAATATTTTGTGACCAGGCTGTTTATTACATAACATTCCCAGGGTCGTATCTTGTCGATAGTCCCAGGACGCTACAGTATAATAATACAACTACTGTTGTTTTTTTATTATAGATCTCGCAATAAAAGAGAATTGCAATATTTCATTCACGCGATGGACTCACAAACTTCTGAATTATGTAACACTCTGTCATCACACTCACACTCACACACACACATACACACACACACACACGACTCCTCTTCGGCCCAGACCGGCTAAATCGATTTTCACGAACACAGTATACTATTTTATTTGAAAGAGTAGCAAAGTTATCTTCTTTTTTTTTAATATCTATGTTTATTCTAACAAAAACACTATGAGAAAAATACTATCTTGCATTTGTATTTCACGTAACAAGTTTACTGAAATATTTTTTTACTAATCTTTACAACATAAATCAACGCTAAAATATTCCAACACACACACATACGCAGAGCCTATCACGTGTGTAGCTCACATTAAACAACCAGCCCACGTCTACTACAATATGTAGTAGTGATAACTTTTAACAGATTCAAAATATTGTTTTAAAATACAGTTGCGTGCGTATGGATATTGCATACTTGGGTTAGGTCCTATAAATATATGTACAATATAGATATAGACATAACGTAAGCGTTAAATAATGATGAACATATTTTATTGATCGTCCAATCATCTAACATAAGTAGGCCTACAAACTTGAGTTGTAACGAATTTATTTAACACTTCCCTTTTGATCAATTAATAGAGATAATGAGATCCGATCTAATATGATAATATTCAACATTTATTTAATCAGCACTATCTTAGCAGTAAATATCTACGTTAGTGCAAAATCCTTCTGTCTCTTTCTATCGGTCACCCAGGCAAAATCTTCTCGAAGAACAAGTGAGGAGAAACGAGGGACGAATGCATTACGTTACTCAAACATTCTAGAAGCCAAGTCTTAGAAAACAGCCCTGTTGGCAAGGGGTCGTCCATAAACCACGTTACGCTTCTTTTCCTACCTTTTTATCCCCCCCTCCCCCCATGTACACCATGTAGACATTTAGCCCCCCCCCCCCCTCTAGTGTTACGTAGCTTTTCTCACCAAAAATGAATGCATTATTTCATAAGGAAGTTTTGTGATACTAAAGGAGGGATTCAAAATTAATACTTTTAAAATCCATTTTAAATCCTGAACATAAATGATTTCAGAGAGTATTATTATTTATGAGTAGCTACATATACAAACAGAGAAGACATAAAAGTACAGATATAAAGACGTTGAGTTCAAATTCCTCAGGTTCATGAGAAAAAACCTCTGCTATATTTATGTTATGGATGTCAGGTTTGTGATCAGAGTAAGAGCAAGACGCCGCAGCACTAATATGTGCTGACTAGGATGGCCCTTTGATGATGTTAAAGTGCCCACATCAGATGCTTGACGCCAGGGGAATAAGACATCTTTCTTAATATTGTGCACTTTTTATGATAGTCAAATTATCATCATATAGAGAGCTATTTAAATAACTCTAGGTATACAACTTGTCTAAATTATTATTGAATTATTCTACAACTTTACTTTAGTTAACTTATTAATACCTAGACTCATGTTTCGTTCCAACATCAATCCTGAATCCTGGTTTCACTCTTGAAAATTACTAGATGGCAATGAAGCAGAGATTGGGGTTCGAATACCTGTCAGGTATACTCAGAGTGGCTTTTCCTAAATGGTTTTATAATATCTCTCCACGTTAATGAGGGTAGATTACCTCTAGAATTCTACCTTCCTCATTTCTACTCCTTTAGATAAATATAATAAAAATAATTAGAATAACTACAATTTGGCTATACCACCCTAAAAAATGTATACTAAAAAGGTAGAATTTTAAAGAAAATTGACCAGTATTTGCATAAAGGGTGAGTGGGAAACCAGGTTGGAAAAGCAACCCTCAGTAGTCCTGGCTGGTATTCGAACCCCATTTCCCCAACATCGGCCGTCTAGTCTACTGAGAGAATGACTATTTAGACAATGCAGCCACCATAGCGTGTGTATAATAGTTGCATTTGTATACATACACATTAGATTTATCAGAAGGGAAAAGGTATAGGTTTAAATTCACCTACCTTTTGTGAATAATTAATGATATTTGAAGCTTTACTTTTTATAACATGCTACTAGTATGAAGAACTAACACTATTGATGGACTCCTCAAATTTGCCTTTAGATAAATTCTGTACTTTTGCTTGGTTCCATTTCACTACAACATCTTTTTGAGATTCTTCCACTGTTTTTTCTGGATATTGCTTTTTATATGCAAGCAATGAACAAGTCTCCTCTTTTAGAAGAAATTGTTTTTGTTTTTGTACAAACACATGTGATTATTCACTGCCTATGTAAAAAAATGTGCAGTGAGCATTTAAATTCTTGGCGTTCATAGTCTCGAGTAGACATTGCCACCTAAGCGCATTCGAAATATTGAGAAACAAAAAGTAAGTGATAAACCTGAATTTGCAACGCCACAGAAATTCGGAAGTTATGCATAAGTATATTTATCAAAGGTGAAAACATGAACAATAATATTGTTTTTAAACATTAGAATTTTAGTTTAAGACCTGTGTACGTAACACTTTGATGTACCCCACCCTCCCCCCCATGTAACAGCATGTAGACATCAGAGCTCCCCCCCCCCCCCTCAAAGCGTTACGTTGTTTATGGACGACCCCCAAGTGGATGTGACAACATTCGCATAATGGTCGCCGAAAAATCAAGGCCTGCATTCGTCGAAAGAAAACATTTTTTTTATTAATCACCGAATCTGATTCGGGACCGTAATTTCTCCGCGCCGGTCACTAGATTGGTTCAATCTTGATCCAACCACATTTTAATCTTCCCACTTCCCTAAGAAGCGAAATATTAGCGCGTGTGATATCGGATCACATATTCACCTTGTTCCTTACTGCAATAACGCTGAGTAAATCCTTCATTAAAAACAGAAGTGATTTCAATTATAGCACGATAATAAGTCACATCAACCTAATCAGCCTAATGTCAATACGCACGAGTGGTGACAAAATGTCCATAATGAACTATATCCTCGCATGTACTGAGTCCATGTCAATACAAAGTCGACCATTTGCAGTAAGTCTAAAATATCTGAGCTAGTACACCAATTTTATTAACTATTTTTTCAAGCGCATGATTTTTTTAAGAGTGAATTAGAATATGTCACACTTGTCCCAAGTAATTTTTTAAAGTTTGCTTGGACGTGACCAACCAGAAACTAACTTAAGCGTGCCGTCTGTATGAAGGTAAAAATTCTCATATTAAGATATTCAAGTATTCTACACGAAAGGCGGCGTTAACCTTTCAAACAACAAGAAGAGTCTTGGGATAAATTACAGCTACAGTAGCCCCTTGGCTTCTTTGGTGCTGACTGACAGCTCACAGCTGACAGCTGACGGCTTTGAAAAGCTACCAGACCAAATTATGTATCCCTACACCGAACCATATGATCTGCAAAAAACATGTGTTTAGCAGCTGTCAGAAGTCAGCTGTGAACTGTCAGTCGGCACCAAAGAAGCCATGGGGCTACTGTAGCAATACTTAGATAAAAACAGAACAAAAAATATAGGAAATGGGGCTGAAAAGGAGTGAGGGAATTTTCCGTAAATGCGTCTGAGGGAGAGGGGGTCGAAGGGGGTTGACAGGGCGGAATAGTTTCAGATAAGCTCTCAAGGGGCACGTGACCTTTCCGGCTTTCGGCAAAAATTGTTGTAGCTTAATAGCTGTTGCACATCTTCAGGTCAACACTTTCTCTTAAAGTCCTCATTTGTCAATTTAGAGTCGTGAAATAGGTCGATGTTGTGTCTGACAAGAATACACTCTATCGTATTAAAAGAGTGAATGTTCTGACGGGGCTTTGTAAAAAAACACGACTTTATTTGTTTAAGAAAGGCTGGATCTATTTTATTCCATACCCTCACCTTAGTCACAGACGTACGGTAATTTGCATAAAACGTCCCTGAAAATGAGATGATTTTAAATTTTCATACACATTTTAAAAATTTAGATAAAAATTTAATGTTGCTTATGGGTTTTTTTTGTTGGTATATTTTAATTTCATTTTGAGTTGAACAACATTTTGAAATAACAAATCAATATTTAAATATTTGAAGACAGCTGAAATTCTGTAGAGCGTTTCAACTCTTCTTTAGATGATCCACTTAACCTAAAGCATACATTTAACACTAACAACCTAAATCATATTATCTAGGTAAACGGATGAGTTTAACCACCCTCGAAACCTGTTGATGTTTTGAAAGTATCCCGCCTTTTGACGCCTTTGACGTCTCGGGCTGGGGGATTCAAAGACGAACCCCTCTGAGATCCACTCCGGCCTCGGTAAGGACTGATGGCAAAGCCCCAGAAACCTGTTGAGCCCCCCCCCCCCTCCCAGCCTCGTGATCCAGCGTCCTTACCTCAACTTGACGTTCCCGTTGACGCAGTTGGGGTCGGACTCAGCGCTCAGTGACATGGGCCACGCTATCTGCATCAGCGAGTCCCTGATGATCACCTCCCATCTCATGTGAGGAGTCGGGGGTTCGAACACCCGTTCCGACCTCACCAGACGACCTCTTTTCCTGTTCGGGGTGGGGCGACGCGGGGTGCATCCATCCATGTTTCCTACAAGCTCACTGGGAAGATACGTGAGTACGATTTGCCAACAAGTGACGTTTCGAGGAAACCGCCTTTTCCCGCCATCAGAGGAATTCCATTAGCACACTTGTACTCAACCATCCGGTGCTGTGAACATGTTTCATTTGGACACAAAGAGTTGCCTTAAGACTGTTTACACTATCACCTCTAAACAGTCTCTCTACAACATGTTCTGAACCCTCCCTTACTCTCATTGTGTGACGTCAACAAGAATACGTAAGAGATTCACTACACTGGATTTCATCTCTGAGAGAACTGCACGGCTACTATTGGGAAACAGCGTTGTCATTTTCTTGTTTCATCGTGGTCAACCTTCGCTTAAATATAGGAGAAGTTTCGCAACGCTGGTTGGTTGAGGTTGTCAGTAGCTTATTCCTATCCCAGCACACCACCTTCAGACTTAAATGAGAGCGAGGAGATTCGGCAACAGTTAGCCGAGAGCGAGGGGATTTGGCAACAGTTGACCGAGAGAGAGCGAAGATAAAGTTTTTCTCCATAAGACCTAAAGTTCCCTCCTCGGTGGAGAAAGGCCGCACTACCGCGCATACGACTGCGCACGCACGAGCTGACAGGAGCGCTTACGGCCGTCAGTGGAACCACTGTCTTGTTTGCGAGTTCCCCGGTCTGTCTTTAGCCCGTTCATTTGGTGGTAGAGAAATGTTGGTTGTCTGTGAAGTTGGTCAATATCCTCCTAAACAGAGACTGCATCTTGTGACGGCGCCCACCTGTAACACAAAATCAAATAAACTTGAAATTATATCCTCAGAAAGCTTAGAGCTTACATTCAAATGAAATGTATATAGGTTTTAGCCTGCGTGAAACTTGTATGTCCAATAAATATAATTAAAAACTGGCACTTGAAAACAGGAATCAAACTCGGTAACTTTCACTCTCGCTCATAGAAATTATCGTGTGCTCATATAATTAATCAGTTCATAAAGTGAACGTTAACTACCTCAAATAAACGAAACAAAATAAAAATATAGTAGAATGTTATGCCGGGATCACGATCAACTTAGCGTTAACTTAACGTAACTTAACGTAACGTTAACTTAAAATTAACTTAACGTATGTGTGATCACGATTCACGTAACTTAACGTAACAACTCGAGCCAAACATCTTCATTCTCGAGTATGATCTGTGATTTGTACTAGTTTTACAGTGATGATCTGTGAATGTTTATATTTTTCAATCGATATAATAAATATCTATAAAAAAAATTTTTGATAAATTTAGCTTTCCTATTTTAGCGTAATTATTTTCTTTCAATGTCTGATCACTAGAACTTACGCTAAAGAGTAAACATTAGTCATAATACCAACAAATGAGTTACTAAATATTCCTGATGAGGTCACTCGCATAATGATTGACTGGCTAGATCACGTGATACCCTTCAAGTAACGCAAAGTAAAGTAAAAGAACTCCCAGGACATCTCTTACGTTAAGTTAACTGCAAGTCAACGTTAAGTTAAGTGCATCGTGATCGCTTCCATTTAAACACACAAGGAGGTTCTTTACGTTAAGTTACGTTAAGTTACGTTAAGTTAAGTTTAAGTTGATCGTGATCCCGGCATTACCAATATTGTCCACATAAAATATGTTTGTAGTTTGTAAATGTTTGTTCCTAACAAAATGCTACCATGTACACTGAAAAAGTGTCGCACGCACAGTCTAGACAGTATCACTAGTATGGATATGAGCGAGAGAGAGAGTAGACTGTGGTACGTGCGGTCCAGCGTCGCTGCACCTGTTTGGGCGTCGTGTTTACATCCCGCGCTTCGTGAATCGTGGCTCATATTATTCCGCTTATACTGGATCTGCGGAGTTAATTAGTTACTATAACTACCAGGATCCAAATATTCACGCTGGCATTAAAACATTAGCAATAGTCGCTGCAACTAAAACTGATCCGTTTGCGTTGAGGGTGTATGGTCTATAGTAGAAATTTTGTAGGAATAAATTACAGAAGTTACAAAAAACAATACAATAAGATTTGGATTAATTCAACATGGGTTGATTCAACAGATTGGCTAGTTCGAACCCACCTTAATTCCCCATGAAATTCCTATCTATATAAATGATAAAAACTAACATTTATTTAGGATTCTAGAAGGAAATATTTGGATAATTCGAAGTCTATCCGTGTTAATTTGTTCGAGTTTCTACTCATTTCAAACCTAGCTTGACGACAGTGGAACGCTGCCAGATGGGGAGATTCTTGAAGAAGTAAAGAACTAAAGTATCCAAGAATGCTCCAATGAAGAAGACAACACAGACATCCAACCAAAAGAACCAATACCATCCGTTTCTGAAGCACCTAACCTGAGAAGATTCACTTAATCCCAACCAGACGTGAAAGACAACATTTTTAATGCAATCAGTGACCTTGAAGATGTTATTTATTGTGTCAAGATAAGCAAATTACAACAAACCAAGATGAATAATTTTTTCAAACATAATGGCAAAAACTGATTTGAGTTTGTAATCTGTATATGTTATTTTTTCCAAGTTTTTAAATTATATGTTTAAAATTTTCTTTTTTTTTATGTATGTATAGATTTTGTATGTGGGTTTTATATAACATATCAATTATAAAAATGTGTTTGTTTATGTGTAGCATATTTTTGATTATTGATGTATTGTGGAACAACTGCTTAGATACTCATGAAAATGGTTAATTCAAATTTTGGAAACTTCAAATTTTTTCAAGATATCCCTTAGACCTCGAATTAAATAAGTTCTACTGTATAACAATTAATACTCTAACTAGTCTCTTCTCCTCTCCATCTTCTTCTCTTGGTCTTTGTCCACGGCAACCAGTGAGTTCGGTAGAGCCTCTAGGGTTAATTAACAATGGTGGGGGTGCAGAACTTATTCGAATAAAAAGATTGGAGTTGATGAGGTTGATTCGAAAGTTTTATTTTGAGGAAACGTTAACGTTGACACTTGATATTTTATTACATTTAGGCCCAATCTTACAATGTCACGTTATTCTATTCGTTAGGGCTTAACATAAGGTTAAGTGATAACAACCACTACTTTGGATTTTACAATGTTTGGTTAGCGCTAATATCTACGTAATCTTTAAACATGACATATGGTAGAATAAATGGTACGGAACTCCGCACGAACTTTCTCGCTCAATTGTTTAGAAATGGAGATATTTATTCAAAATTCGTAATATAACACTACACTAGCAAACCTGAGAACAAATTGTGCTAGACATACGTAAAATATTTTTTATTCATGGTTTTAAATTTCATAGTTTTATTTTTAAAGAATTAACGTTTTCATTTGTATATTTGGACCAATAAAAAATATCGATATTGGATTCCCGAGGGCCAACATTTCGTATTAAAATTTTGAATTTCGGTTAAAATTTTCGTCATTTTATTATAGTATGCACATCTTATGGTTATCGCATTGCTATTAAATTTCTCTTTTATAAATTTTGACCAATAAAATAGGTAATTATTGACTATTGAGTCTAAAATGAGAGAGATAGAATCGTTATAGCCGATTTTGAAAAAATTGAACTTTTCTCTTTTCATCCTCTAGTAAACTGCTATTAATTTTAGGTTTGGACAGACGGCGTTGCAAAAACCACTTTTTAAGGTTCGGGGGATCATGAAACGTCGACATCCATCAACATCTCGGGCTATATTTTTTTGACTGTCGTAATACTATATATTTCAAGTAAAATATGTTTATTATAAATAGATCCACATATATGCAATGATAAGTAATTTCATATATCAAAGACTTACGGTGATAAAATTAAAATTAAAATTTACGCATCAGACCGGAATCCTTCAAGTCAATTTGACGAAAAGTTGAGAGTAGCCATTTGGTTTGTAATATTGATCAAAGCTTGAAAATGAAATCTAATCAAAATCGTTAAAGCCGATTTAGATAAAATCGAGTTTTTTCTCTTTCCGCCCTTAAGGAAACTACCCTTAATTTTAATGTTGGATATCCAATTCCAAAAATTCCTCGGTGTAAACCTATGAAAACCATATATACCAAATTTTAGCCCAATCGGTAGAATAGTTTAGGCTCTAGCCCGAGGTACAGACTGACAGACAGATGTACAGACAGACAGACAAACAAACGGCATTGCAAAAACAACTTTTTAGGGTTCGGGGGGTCATGAGACGTCGACATCCATCAAAATCTCGAGTTTAACTTTTCGACGATCGCAATACTTGCTCTACCTGTATGGTAGCGAGAAAGTAAAAATATTGAATTGGATCCCCAAGGGTCAACACTTCGTATTAAATATCAACTTCCGGTCTAAAATTTTCGACACTTTATTGGGGGTTGCACATCTTATGGTTATTGCATTGCTATTAAATTCCTCATTTATAAATGTTGACCAATAAAATAGGTAAATATTGACTATTGAATCTAAAATGATAGAGATATATCATTGTTGTACAAACATTTCTCCTGAGAGATTGAAAGAAAGTGAATATACACTTTTTGAGCGACTTACTCATTTCTTACTCTATGGCATTAGATAATTATTGCGTTAAAACTTAAGTAGTATCTCTTTACAACTAAAGCTCCCAAAATTGAAGTAATATATTTGCCAATATCTCAGAAACTGTTGGTTTTATAAAAATGTATTTCATATAAAAGTTTTTTTATTTTTAATAGTACTACAATTTTGCAATGATAAATTATTTAGTATCTAAAGTAGTTGTGACGATACGGAAACTTCCGCTTCTGTAAATTACCCTAAAGGTCATTTTCATGGGAAAATGAAAATGCCCAGATTATTTATAATCTTAATGAACGCCCAGATATGAATTTTAATCAAAATCGTTAGTGCCGATTTTGAGAAAATCATTTTTTTCTCTTTTCGCTTTTTATTAAACTACTCTTAATTATGGAGTTAAAAAGACACACAGACAGGCGGCATTGCAAATACCACTCTTTATGGTTCGGGTGGTCATGAGACGTCGACATTCATTAACATTTTAGGTTAGATTTTTTTTACGGGCGCAATACTTACCTTTAGTATTCGTAAAGTTAAAAAATATATATATTTGCGTATAGCTTGAAAGTTATTGGTTTTATAAAAATAGGTTTCGAATAAAATATTTGTGTTATAAATAGATCTACATATTTGAAATGATAAGTAATTTCATATCTCAAGTATTTTCGGAGATATGATAAAAAAATGAGAATTTACGCATCAGACCGGAGCCCAAATTCGTTTCGCCGAAATATTAAAAGTAGCCATTTTGTTCAGAGTATTTATAAATGTTTTTAAATGAAATGTAATCAAAATCTTTAGAGCCTATTTTGATAAAATCGACTTTTTCTTTTTTTGCCCTTCAGTAAACTACCCTTAATTTTAGAGTTAGATATCCAATTCCAAAAAACCTTTGGGGCAACCCTATATATAGTTTTTATATATATATATATATATAATATATATAGTTATATATATATATAGTTTATATATATATAGTTTATATATATATATATAGTTTAAGCTCTAGTCGGAGGTATAGATAGACAAACAGACGGAAATTCAAAAACCACTTTTTCGGATTCGGGGGTTATTAAACGTCGAGATTCATCAAAATCTCGAGTTCAATTTTTTTGACGATCACAATAATTTCTCAACCTGTAAGATAGCGAGAAAGTAAAAGGGTTAGTTAATACTTTAAGACAGACTCATATTGTTAAAGTTGTGATAATTTAGTCACATGATGGTCTCCCTTTTCTTCCACCCATCCCTAACACCCTAAAGCCAATACGAAAAGAATGACTATTCGTTAAGTACCTCTTAGTACGTCTTTCTAGCTCACGTTCTAACCGGTAAATGTCTAGAGTCTAGAGACTATCGAGTCTGACGCTTCGTTTCCCTTCCCCATACTATCAAGAACTGACGCTACAATTGGATGTGCTGATTGGCTAACTGTTCGCGCCAAACCTCCCTTTTCCACTGTGAGGCCACACGTGCAAGCCACACGTGGATCTCACAGCTTCCGGGTACAGATAAAATAAATCAGCACGATGCTTAAAATGAAAGGTAAAAGTAATAAATTTAGATGACGCTATAATTTCAACCAAGACTTTCCAATAATGAGAACTACTAGATTTAAAAGTTAAAGGCCTAAAAATGAAGTTAACGAATTGAAATTTAGAACATATATTGTTTACAACTTTGGGCTACTTATAATTAAAATAAAAACCCACACTTTCTTATGATTAAATATTTGAAGTGACTAATTTAGTAATATAGAGATTAAATTAGGCCTAGTAAAGAATAATACAATGAAGATGCTGACGGCTATTTATTAAAATAGGCCTAACTGATTGGAAAACAATAATGTACTAAATTTAGTACTCTCAGTATCTTGATAATGTTAACATGATCTCTGATAAACTTAAGGGGGGGGGGGGGAGGAATTTGTAAAATGATATATAAAGTGTTATTAAATGTCTTTGAATATTCTAAATACTGGGCACTTGCAAACCTATTACATCCATAGTGAATGTAGGTGTTTTAATAATGTATTAAATTAACAAAATAAACAATGGCAAAGCAATGTAGATAAATGAAATGGTCGAGAGCTAAGGGTCTAAAACCCCGATCACTTTACAAGAAACTAAAAGTATCATAACAACATATTGCCGAGACTTCTTCTTTATCGAGTTATGGCAACATTGCGGGATAGCCCTGCGCATGCGTCATTCGACGTGCCGGATACAGTCACTTGCTGTGATTGAAAGTAGCCAGTAAAATGGGGACCAATAAACAAACGAAGAACTGACCTATATGATTCCGATTTACTGTGAGGAATGACAGAATTCCGATGCCACAACTCATACTTATGTTATACGTTTTCCTGTCTGATGACACCCAAATCTAAGGACATTTATGGCACTGAATCATCGCCTGAGGGAAACTGGTCGCTTTGCACCTGTGATTGTCAACGCTGGTAGGCCACCATGTCACAGGGCCATTGCAGCGGAAGAGGCAATTCTGAATTCAGTGGAGCACTCGCCGGATTCATGTACATTGCTACTAACCACACGTCATCACCTGTCACAGACGTCCGTGTGGAGAACAGTTGTACATAACCAATTACTGTACTCCTTCCATTTGCAATCTATACGGGAGTTTAATCCCCGTTTCAATTTCTAAGGCTGTAGGACATTCTGTGAGTGGATGCTGCACCACCACGCCTAAGATCCACAATTCCTCAGCAGAGTAATGACAATGGGCGAAGAAACATTTACCAGAAATTGCAGTTTCAATCTCCGCAATCAGCAAATTTGTGCCAACACAAATCCAAATGCCGTCCTGGAGGTCCAATCGCAATATCAATTCTCCATCAACTCTTAGGCGGGAATTGTGGGTGATATTTTACTTGGGCCGTATGAAGTGGTTGCACGACTACAAGGTGAAAACTACCTACACCTTCTGCAGCCCGTTCTCCCACAATTACTGGAGGACATTCCGCCTGCAACATGGTTTAACATGTGGCTGCCTTAGAATGGAGCCCCTGCACATTGCAACCGTACAGTGAGATGCCATTTGGACGCATGCGATGGATTGGACGCAACGGGCCTGTTGCATGGCCGGCGGGATCTCCCGATCTCACACCTTGTGGGACCACATGGAGGGAATTGTGTACTACCAATGGCACAACATAAGAGAACATTTGTTGCTGCTGGAAATATAATTTGCCGCACATCTTCCAAAGAACACGGCAGTCGTGGTGAAGGAGGGCTGGTGCTGTGAGTGCAATGGTGAACACTTCGAACATCTCCTATGAACGTGCAATGTTCCACTACCCAGGTCACTAAAAAACTCTACGACATAATGGTCGTCTCTGTCTGACCTGTTCTCTGTCAGTCTCTCGATAAAGAAGCGGTCCGGTCCCAGCAATGTAGGCTATTGTTATGAGATTTTTAGTTTCTTTTGAGTTTAGATTCCACTGCACCACTTTATTGTATACAATGCAAATCATCCTGTATACGTCAAGTCATGTGATCTGTAACTGTCACTTGTGCCATATGTTATCAACACACAAAATAACAATAATAATTATAATAATATAGCAACGTGCTATCAATGCTATGTTTGTATTTTCTTAAAGGTCCTTTCTCTCAGAATCCTCCTGTAAATGTTATTAGTAAGGGAATGTTATAAATGTTCATAAAAATATGAATAGAGCTTTTTATCCTGGACTTCACCCCTCATTGCTCGTAAATAAAACTTAGTGGAACGGTACTACCCGCAATGGTGGTCATGAAGTATTAGGCGCTTGGTTTTCCTGTAGAAGAAGGTTTGGGTATAGGCTACTGGGGGTTGTTTTCTACAGGTTGCTGTATTAATATGATTTTTCTATTCTTTCTCCAAGTTAATTAAAGTGCACTTCTTTTCAAAGCCTTCTTCGCCTCCAGGGCTAATCCGTTCACAGCATTGGTTCTTTATTTTGTGCTGCGCGTCTTACTAACCGTGTGGCAGTATCATATTTACTACTAATGGAATAAGGATGAAGTAGGTTAAATTTATAAGGAAGTGTACTGACATTTTCATGGATAGAGAGTGGTAAACATTTACTCGGAGAATGCACGACTGAGATTTGAACCCTGAACTTCACATTACCGCAAACCAAACAAGACGAGACCAACGCCTTTGTCAGACTGCCCACAGAGCACAGAGAGATATAACCCCCACCACCACCACCACCACCTTATTTCCTTTGTATCCAATAACACTTAGCACGCTCGTATCGCTTTGGAGTGAAAGTTGATCAGCCATATTTAGAAGCTGCAGGTATTGCGTAATTTCCGCCCTTCCCGAAATTAAAACCTCCATACACACACAAATACACACAAAACGCAGTGGCGGCTCAAGATATCGCCCAAACTCATTTGCCTAAATTAGAGGTATTTGCATTTAGATGGTTAGCAACATCACCACCAGATATGTGTGTGATTAGAGAGAGGCTAATTATATATTCCAATGAGCGTTCACTGGTGTTGCCAGCTTATTGACTGTAGAAACTACAGCAGAATTTTCATAGGCAGGGTTTTTTTGGGACACAACAATTCCTAGATCTATTTTCACTGGTGTTGCCAGCTTATTGACTGTAGAAACTACAGCACAATTTTCATAGGCAGGGTTTTTTTGGGACACAACAATTCCTAGATCTATTTTCACTGGTGTTGCCAGCTTATTGACTGTAGAAACTACAGCACAATTTTCATAGGCAGGGTTTTTTGGGACAGAACAATTCCTAGATCTATTTTCACTGGTGTTGCCAGCTTATTGACTGTAGAAACTACAGCACAATTTTCATAGGCAGGGTTTTTTGGGACAGAACAATTCCTAGATCTACTTTCACTGGTGTTGCCAGCTTATTGACTGTATAAACTACAGCAGAATTTTCATAGGCAGGGTTTTTTGAGACAGAACAATTCCTAGATCTATTTTCACTGGTGTTGCCAGCTTATTGACTGTAGAAACTACAGCAGAATTTTTATAGGAAGGGTTTTTTGGGACAGAACAATTCCTAGATCTACTTTCACTGGTGTTGCCAGCTTAGTGACAGTAGAAACTACAGCAGAATTTTCATAGGCAGGTTTTTTTGGGACAGAACAATTCCTAGATATACTTTCACTGGTGTTGCCAGCTTAGTGACAGCAGAAACTACAGCAGAATTTTCATAGGCAGGGTTTTTTGGGACAGAACATTTCCTAGATCTACTTTCACTGGTGTTGCCAGCTTAGTGACAGCAGAAACTACAGCAGAATTTACATAGGCAGGCTCTTATTGGATAGAACAATTCCTAGATCTACTTTCACTGGTGTTGCCAGCTTAGTGACAGCAGAAACTACAGCAGAATTTACATAGGCAGGCTCTTATTGGATAGAACAATTCCTAGATCTACTTTCATGCCAAGTCTTATGATCTGCCGATGTCACTCTTAACGGATATTATCAATACTTATAAAAATAACTATAATAATATAGTTGCATGTTATCAATGATGACTGTGGTAAAATATGTCTGTATTTTCAAAAATAACTTTTCTATGAAAATCGGCCAGAACCATGAATTTTTTTTTAGTAATTACTTTTTTATGCGCAAAAAACATAGTAGAGGCGGCGTTTTATATATAGTTCATAATAATATTTCATGCGGATGGCACGAAAAATCTATTTTTCTACTTTTTAAGGCGTATTTTTTTAATCGATTTTCTAATTTAGTTTGCAGCAGCGCAGCGGGTGAAGGTTAATTGGATTTTATTAATTACATCAAGCGCTACTAAGCCCACGTCCCTAAAACATTAATCGAATTATATCAATCTTGATAAGCTCACAAGGAGACGAATTCATTTCTTCACTTGTTTTAAAAGTATTAAATTACAATTAGGAAATGGGGTTGCAAATTGAATTCTAATAAAAAATTGTATTTTGAAGCCACGGAGCAGAGAGCTTAGAGTGGCGTGGCGTCAAGTGTTGCCATGGTTGGCAGATATATTATTACTGCATTTACGCATTTAATAGCGGGATAAATATGAGTAAGAGAGGACTATAGAGGAAGTGTACTCGCATTTGCAAGGGGGAGAATGGGAAATCATTTAAATAAATGATTGAAACCCTGAGATCTCTTAAAGAACAAAGCATCGAACTGGTTGTATCGCTAGTTTTAGGGGACACGAGCTATAGACGTCCAGAAATCTCGCCCGATTTATTTAAGTTGTGACTCACAGCAAAATTAAGGTGCGAGCTCTCAAGATGTTACTAAAGGACTAAAAAAAACTTACCTTTCTATTTTATCATTACAGCAAAAATTAGCGAACTGGTGCAGTTAAATCCATTTTTAAGAACGTTTCACCCGAAATGTGTCAGTTGTGGGATCACAACAAAGGTTTGGAAACATAGATCCACCAACCACCTTCCTCAGACAAATAAAGTTATGGACAGAGATATAACAGAACATTCTGAGATAGTTGAGGATTGTTTTAGTGGTTTGGAAGCTTCAGAACTGAAATTACCATAAGAAATACAGCAGTTTGAGGGTCACAACAGAACATTCTGAGATAATTAAGGATTGTTTTAGTGGTTTGGAAGCTTCAGAACTGTCATTACCATAAGAAATACAGCAGTTTGAGGGTCACAACAGAACATTCTGAGATAGTTAAGGATTGTTTTATTGGTTTGGAAGCTTCAGAACTGACACTACCAGAAGAAATACAGCAGTGTGAGGATAGTTCCATACAAGTAGGTGGCGCCCTTAACCTAATGGAACCCGTTTCAGTGGTCAAAATGGTCTATTGTATCACACCCGCCATATACTGGACCCCAAATTACCGATATATGGGGTGGGGTTCAAATCCCGGTTGGGTATAATGATGATAGATGATGTATCACTCTTACTCCATGCAAATGCAGGGTCACTCCTTCTAAATTCTACCTTCTCAGCCCCGACTCCATTATCGTGATTACATATATGTGTACAACACGAATGGATAGCAAAACGTGGGGAAGGAAGGGGAAAACAAAAACTGATGGCTTGGTATCTTGAGAACTGAGTTCGAATACCTAATAGACCATGATTGGATATTTGAGTTGTTTGATTGAAGACTTACCCGCCTTGGTGGCGTAGTTGGCTAACGCGCTAGTCGTGTTGAGCCCGACTGCCGAGGACGGGGAGATCGAGGTTCGAATCTCGGTCGGGTGAACTGGGGGTGGCTTTTCCTAAATGGTTTTCCACTCTCCCTCCACGCAAATGCGGGTTCACTTCCTCTATTCAACCTTCCCAATTCCTAATCCATTAGCGTAATTAGTACTTAAGCGTATAACCCGAACGGGTAGTAAGACGCGGTGCTAAATAATAATAATAATAAATAATGATTGAAGACTTGATCCGTTTTGCAACCGGGTCCCTCAAGAAATATTTTTGTAACTAGAAAGATATGGAATCAGCTTCTTCTTGCGTTGTTCTCACGACTCTCAAGGAAATTGAATAACATCCTCCTTCTCTAAAAATAATACTTCCCTCCCATCTTCGGGGAATTGTTTGTTTAGAAACACGGGACAAAATCTAAAATATATTTGAGACTAGTTCCTCTATCGCGTTGAAATGTTGTTTCGTTCAATTTGATTTCAAGGGAGATAAGTTTTACAATCACAGACGTATAAGTAGGCCTTCAATAGAAGTTAAAAAAATAACAGTACAAGGCTCATTTAAGCTGGTTTGGAAAGGTAGAAGTTCAAATCCTGGCCGGGTGGACTTATGATGGGTTTTTAAATGGTTCCCACTTTCTCTCTGCACACAAATGCAACTATATTATCTTTAGATCATACCTATCTCAGCCTTACACCACTAACGTAATTAATATGTAAATGGGCCGGAGAGTAATTAAGACGTTTATTATAGCTTAGAAAACATCTTCAAAAACTAAATAATCACCTTAGTAAGTCATATATAGTGTTATTCACCATGAGAAACATTCCTCAAATGTATATTTTAAACAAAAATGTTAGTTTTTTTTCAAATAATATCTCATTTTCGAAAATCAGTCATCAGTAAACTTCCCTTGATTTTAAATATATAGCTAAAATCCGTATTTTACCCTGAACTGTGATATATAAATATCAATAAATCCATCAACAATTTCGGTTGTAGCCCCAGGCAGGCCTACAGAAGACAGACAGACATATATGATTGTAAAACCCTCTTTAAGTTCGGGGGTGAATAAAACGTCACGATTTCTCAATCTTGAGGAAGACAATTTTTCAGAGTACAATGGTTTATCGATATGAGATGGTAAAAACTATGGGGCTAAACGTATTAACGGAAAACCAAGTCTATCCTGTTGAGTGTCAAGCCACTGTGTCCTCTGTTCATTCTGACAGACTGGAAGTGTTTCCATGCTCTTGTCTCCAGTATCTGTCCAAGGAGTGTCGAAGGTTTGACTGACATCGCGCTCTAATGATGAATTATATACAGGCTGCAGCTCAGCCTGACAGAGAAGAAACCAATGTATTGTGGACACATTTACCAAACTTTAACTACGAATTGTGGGCAGAGAGAAGGAACCAGATGTATTGTGGACAAAGAGAGGAACCAGACGTCGTGTGACAAAGAGAAGGAACAGATGTATGTGGACAAAAGAAGGAACCAGACGCCATGTGGACAAAGATAAGGAACCAGACGTCGTGTGACAAAGAGAAGGAACCAGACGTCGTGTGGACAAAGAGAAGGAGCCAGACGTCGTGTGGACAAAGAGAAGGAACCAGACGCCATGTGGACAAAGAGAAGGAACCAGACGTCGTGTGGACAAAAGAAGGAACCAGACGCCATGTGGACAAAGAGAAGGAACCAGACGTCGTGTGGACAAAGAGAAGGAGCCAGACGTCGTGTGGACAAAGAGAAGGAACCAGACGTCGTGTGGACAAAAAGAAGGAACCAGACGTCGTGTGGACAAAGAGAAGGAGCCAGACGTCGTGTGGACAAAGAGAAGGAACCAGACGTCATGTGGACAAAGAGAAGGAACCAGACGTCATGTGGACAAAGAGAAGGAACCAGACGTCGTGGGAACAAGATAAGGAACCAGACGTCGTGTGGACAGAATAGGACCAGACGTCATGTGGCAAAGAGAAGGAACCAGACGTCGTGTGGACAAAGAGAAGGAACCAGACGTCGGTGGACAAAGAGAAGGAACCAGACGTCGTGTGGACAAAGAGAAGGAACCAGATGTATTGTGGACAAAAAGAAGGAACCAGACGCCATGTGGACAAAGATAAGGAACCAGACGTCGTGTGGACAAAGAGAAGGACCAGACGTCGTGTGGACAAAGAGAAGGAACCAGACGTCGTGTGGACAAAGAGAAGGAACCAGATGTATTGTGGACAAAGAAAGGAACCAGACGCCATGTGGACAAAGATAAGGAACCAGACGTCGTGTGGACGAGAAAGGAACCAACGTCATGTGACAAGAGAAGAACCAGACGTCGTGTGGACAAAGAGAAGGAACCAGACGACGTGTGGACAAAGAGAAATAATCAGATGTCATTTGGACAAAGATAGGATGTTACATTTCTTAGTTTCAAGGGTGCGTTCAGAAAGATAGAGAAGGTATTCGGCACGAATGTGACTTGCAAATCAACTCATAATTACATAATCACTGGAACTAGAAGGTGCTATATTATATTATATCTTCCAGCCGCGTTGTAAAATGTATTCAAGCAAGGAACGATAAAAGACAGCGTATAAAACAACTGAACGAGTATCAGCGGACGAATAAATTGAGTTCCGATAGTATTAAAAGAGACTCTAGTCCCTCCCTGTAAATCTACCAACCTATTTCTACACGAATGCGGTGCATTTCCTCTATAACTATCCTCCTCATCCTTAACTCTCAGAGTATAAGCTCGCATGTGAACACACTAATTAAAAATATATCCACACGTGTATTTTATCAAATTAATGACAGAAATTTGAGAACGTAAAAGAAAGTTTATATCTAGCTTATTGAAAGTACAGACTTAAACTATTGCATTAACTATCTTTCAGCAACAGAGGTAGGGTGAATGCTAAGAAACTGCGTTAGCATTCACCTGAGGTGAAAATAGGAAACATTTTACAATTTGAATATAACTGTTGATCTTAATGTGCACATTCCAATCGACTGATTATATCATCCCACGACTTACAAAATATCTTAATTCTATAAGACACGACATTCAGTCATCCATCAATGTTAAAGGGGAAGTCCAAATTTAATTAATAATTAACTTTTCAGTTATGCCAAGAATCGAATTTGAGACCATTATCTCAAAAGGTAGGCGTGCTACCGACAGAGCTAATAGACTCAAAACGCCGAAGGGGGCGGCCAGACTGGGCGAGCGAGCGACTAAAATATAAAATAGAACACATTGGTTGTAATGAGAGGTGACCAGACTGGAGCAAGCGAGTGAGCGCGCACACTTGAAAGATAGAACTGGTTCTAGTTTTCAAGCGCGCGCGCTCGACCCGGTACAGTCTAGTTTACAGGCGCTAGGCAATATTATTATATGTTGGTTCATTGAGTGCTAGGAAACTTCTCATTTTGACATTTTCATTAATATCGATAGGTTTAGCACACTTGCTACTAATGACCTAATTTAATTGTTAAGATCATAAACCACATATATAATATATATGTAGAACTGATATGTTAAAATACTTCAATATTATCAAAGTAGGCCTTTACAAATAAGAATCATCATTAGCGTGTAGAGAGGATGAGAAAACCACAACAATAAATCACTTGTCAAAAACCACCCTCAGTTCACTGAGCCAAGATTCGAACTTGCCTCCTCGTCAACAACTATCGAGAGCTATTTGCTAATCACGCGCTCGCTCGCCATTCTGGCCACCCAGTCGCTTGCGTACTCGCTCGCACGCTTGTCAGTCTGGCCGAACCCTAACGCACCCGGTAAGTTTTAAACCATGATCTGTCCAACACGCCAGTTGAGCTGCGTAGCACGTCTTCACCTGATTTAAAGGTCCTGAGTTTGATTACTGGCAGGACCTGAAAAGTGTGTCTCTGTGAAATTAGTTTGGTTCCCTATCAATAGGTGGTAAACTACCGGTACGTGGTTAGATTCTAGTTGTTGTGCTTTTCCTAATTTGAGCTAAGTTAAACCGGTAATACTTATGCAGGCGTTAAATGGAGATTTTTAATTTTCTTTAACACCCTTTCGAGTCAAAAGTCAGGCGCATCCTCGATCATCTAATTCTGCCAATGAAAAATAAATTAGACAGCTTCGTTTTTCATTCGAATAATTTGTTCCATATAAAAATACTAAAAAAACTTTTCTCGCTGCAATCAATTAAGTTATCTTACATTGCCGCAAAAATAAAATCGATTAAAACTAATAATCAATAAATCATCCCCTCCCCCTCTAACTTTCCTCTCTCATCCCATTCACCCAAGTAATTCAATCGAAAGTAAACAAGCTACTCCAGAATACTAACAAAAAGTTCATCCTTGGTAAATATATTACAAAAAGTTACTCTAAACTTATTTTTTTTAAGTGCTTGAAATAATATTTTCTTTCGCCTACCGCGTCTTTGCCAAATAAACGTGTGTACGTAGTCTACATGTCTAACCTGGGATCTGCGTTCGAAGAGAGGTCACTGCAACAACAGCACAAGAGACAAACTACCAGAAATAGCTCATGGAATCATTTACTAAGAACAGAGACTAATATACTTTCATTGTCTCACGAATATATTATATTGATATCAACATTGATAACATTTCACTATATTATTATTGTTATTTTATGTATATTGATAATATACATCACAAGTGACCGCCTCAGATCACAAGACTTCACGTATGAATAGATGCTAGTTTTAGTAACTGTGAGTAGGCCAATATAGATACATGGTAGTAGATTCGAGCGGTACATTTACTTTATCTCGAAATGTACTAAAGTTAGAGATACGAGTTTTTTTTACCGGTTACATTCAGTCCTTATTAAATATTTTACACCCGAGATTTTGAAAAAAGGACTATATATTTTCATTAAAAAAAATTAATATTGGTATTACATTTACCTTTATTTTTGTATAATATTTTACTTCTACCCAAATCCGCTTGTTAAAGTGTATATTACATCCATTACTGTTTTCAGCCTGTGGTCAGTTTTTTTATTTCAGCTATATATTTTCCACTACCAGCTTGCTAGGTCTGTTATAGCTTCCAGGTGCGGATTCAAGGGGTCGCGGGGTGTCAAAGGGTCAGTTGACCCCCTGTGAAAGTTAGAAATTAGTATTAAAAAAATAAAGTTCACATTTTAGAATAAAACAAAACACAGATAAAGTATACACATTTTTTTAATCTATTTACGTGCATACACCTCTTAAACCGGGTCCATGCATGCATTATTCGTCACGTTTAATAAATGTTCGATACGATTCACGCAAGTGTGGAAAAAATATTCGCTTTCATGTAAGAATATTTGTCGTGCATAGCGAGTAGCGACATTGTTCCGCATAGAGACGGTAGACTAGCACACATCAAAAAGACCAATAATCGCCTGAGAGCAAATCATCCACGATTACCGAATATAGAGTATGTGTGGACGGCAGAGCGCCGGAACTGTGGGGGACTCTGCCCCCCTGGAAATAATTTGCCTCACCTTGGAATAAATCCCCCCCCCCCCTAGATATATTTCAAATCCTCTGATATTATCGAATATAAAGCTGAAAATGGCCTTGTATTAAACTCCAAATGACTTCTAGATGCATTATATTGTCAAAAATTTGCAGCAAAAGACTGCTTCAAATAACTACTAGACTATAGGCATCTAACTGGCAAAAAAAGTCATGGGAGGAAAGCTCTAAATAGCTTCCCAGGTCATCCAAATTTCAAAAATGTCTAGGGGAGGACAACTACAAATAGCTTCTAGATGCATGTTATTTTGAAGAATTTTCAGGCGAGGCCCACCCCAAATAGCCTAGTTTCTGAAATAATTTAAATTTCAAAATTTTGTCGGTAGAACACCACTTTAAAGATTATCTTCTAGGGATATCTAACTATCGTAAAAAATTAAGGTGAGGATCAGCTCTAAATAGCTTCGAGGGGGCGTCCAAATTTCAAAAATTTCTGGTTGAGGAACACTTTAAATGGCTTATAAAAGAATCTAATTACAAAATCAAGGTGAAGATACTCATAGCTTCTAGAGTGAACCGTTTTACAAAAAATTGTTGAAGGAGGGCCACTCTAGATAGTTTATAAAAACTATTTGATTTTTAAAAATTGAAAAGGATGACACGGTTTAAAACATACATAAGATAAATATCAATGAGAAGCTATTAAACGGCTTTAAACATAAATCTACATTGTAAGTAACTATGTTATTTATAATTATAACTCCCCTATGAAAATGATCTGGATCCGCCCTGAAAGCTTCATATGCCTTATAATATAACCTAAGAATAGGACAGGCACAAAATCCAGTCCTCAGCCGTTAACTCATCACTGTGAAAGGGTAACCCATATTTTACCGATGATCAATTTTTCAGCCATGCCGGGAATCGAACATGGGGCCCTTAGCTCAGTAGGTGGACACGCTACCCATAGACGCTACCTACCGAGATAATCTGTCAGATATTTTTTATATATATATATATTATATATATATATGTTTCGGACAATTGGCGATAAAGTTATTTTAAACATACATTTTAGGGAATTTCCTTTGGTTTTTGTTATTTCAGTAGTTCTAATTTAATGTAAATGCTACACGCTGTCTCGTAGATTGTACATTCTAGAGAAAAATTACAATTGTGACAATTCATGTGTTCTCTGATGACATTCTGCTGGAGTATAAAGTGCTAATACTGAGAAATTACATCCCTAAACTGATTTGAATGAATTATTGACATGGAGGAGAGCCCGGATAGCTCAGTCGGCATATAAAGCTGAATGACCAGGGTGCAAATCCCTGTACGGGTGTCATTTTTAAATAAATACACAAGTCAACTATTGTTGGTTCTGTCAATTTTGATATCCCTTGAACTAAAGAATTGTTTGAAAAATAACTATTTGACCAACTGATCATACAATAATAATTAAATATTTAATATCCTATTCATCATTTTCACATTTCAAATAACGGCTGTTTTTATTTTGATACTTTAAGAAGAGTTTTGTTAGAGGAGTATTTTTAGTTGTTGGTTGGGCTGGATCATTGCTACCAAATTAAAGAGAGTTTTTACTGTTTAATCCTGTATTGATTCTATTTTGAATACTCTTGGAGGTTTTCTGGCCATTGTAATTTCATAAAACTATAATAATTAAATCACAAGGACTAAATTAACCTGATAGCTCAAAAACAAACTTCAGTATACATTAATACAGCAAAACAAATAAGAGCTGTAGTTGCCAGGTAAACAAACATCATGAAAGTAACTTACTATATAAAAAGTACAAACACAAAAAAAGTATAAAATAATATATAGATACAAATTAAATTAAACACGATTTAAATATAAAACTATTCATACTGGTAAACCAAAAGTAAATATCTCAAATATCCACAGAGCTCAGAAGTATACTACATAAGTTCTTGAAATATATTTTATGTAGGTCATACAAACGAAAGCCCACTAAAACTTTATCCACCCATAATTATTAAAAGTATTTCCAGTTGCTTGAAAAAGTACACACAAGTTTGTTAAATCATTTTCGTATAGTAATCAAGAAACAAAATCTTTTCTCCAACTATAAACCCGGATAACATATTTTGATATGAAATTTCTTCACAGACTTATATTGGACAAAAATCCTGTGCCGAGCTACAGGAATTCTTTATTTTAGCATCGAGTCTTATTACACGCTTGGGTTATACGCTCATGTGCTAATTACTCGACTGTGTTAGGGATGAGGAAGGTTGAATTATATCCGTATTTGCTTGGAGGGAGAGTGGAAAATCATACAGGGGAAACTACCCTCAGTACAACCGACCTGGATCGAACCCAGATCTCTCCGACATCAGCAGTCTAGTATATTGCAAGAGTGACACCTTATACCATGCGGTCATTGAAGCCGGTTATTATATTCTTACTTCCCTTAAATCTGACAAGGAGTCCCAACACATTATCCTGTAATTGTAACTATACTAATTCATTGTAAATTATTACAGTTTGGTAAACAACAGGGACATAACTTGAGACCTATTCGACAGCACTCAGCCTGTCTTCAAAAACAAAATTACTACCAGTATACCATTAAATTGCCTATATATTGTATAATATGTTTCATTTTATATGTTTCAGTTAAGATGTCTATGTAATTCTTTAATTAATTCAGCAAATTGCTGTTATTGGAAATTAGTTTAACAGCCAATAACAATTGTAGTTCCTTCAAATAAAATAAAAGTATGAAGTGTAATTGTTTTCAAGAAAGTATCGGTTTGTATTAAAATCCCTCGAGTCCCCCTAGAAATATAAGTGTTGTACAGTCAACCTTATCACCTCCTCACGCCACGTGTTGTACAGTCATCCCTATCACCTCCTCACGCCACGTGTTGTACAGTCAACCTTATCACCTCCTCACGCCACGTGTTATACAGTCATCCCTATCACCTCCTCACGCCACGTGTTATACAGTCATCCCTATCACCTCCTCACGCCACGTGTTATACAATCACCCCTATCACCTCCTCACGCCACGTGTTGTACAATCACCCCTATCACCTCCTCGCGCCACGTGTTATACAATCATCCGTATCACCTCCTCACGCCACGTGTTATACAATCACCCCTATCACCTCCTCACGCCACGTGTTATACAATCGCCCCTATCACCTCCTCACGCCACGTGTTATACAATCACCCCTATCATCTCCTCACGCCACGTGTTATACATTCATCCCTATCACCTCCTCACGCCACGTGTTATACAATCATCCCTATCACCTCCTCACGCCACGTTTTATACAATCACCCCTATCACCTCCTCACGCCACGTGTTATACAATCATCCCTATCACCTCCTCAGGCCACGTGTTATACAATCATCCCTATCACCTCCTTCACGCCACGTGTTGTACAGTCACTCCTATCACCTCCTCACGCCACGTGTTATACATTCATCCCTATCACCTCCTCACGCCACGTGTTATACAATCATCCCTATCACCTCCTCACGCCACGTGTTATACAATCACCCCTATCACCTCCTCACGCCACGTGTTATACAATTATCCCTATCACCTCCTCAGGCCACGTGTTTATAATCACCCCTATCACCTCCTTCACTCCACGTGTTGTACAATCACCCATATCACCTCCTCACGCCACGTGTTATACAATCATCCCTATCACCTCCTCACGCCACGTGTTATACAATCACCCCTATCACCTCCTCACACCACGTGTTATACAATCATCCCTATCACCTCCTCAGGCCACGTGTTATATAATCACCCCTATCACCTCCTCACGCCACGTGTTATACAATCATCCCTATCACCTCCTCACGCCACGTGTTATACAATCACCCCTATCACCTCCTCACGCCACGTGTTATACAATCATCCCTATCACCTCCTCACGCCACGTGTTATACAATCACCCCTATCACCTCCTCACGCCACGTGTTATACAATCATCCCTATCACCTCCTCAGGCCACGTGTTATATAATCACCCCTATCACCTCCTTCACGCCACGTGTTGTACAATCACCCCTATCACCTCCTCACGCCACGTGCTATACAGACACCCCTATCACCTCCTCACGCCACTTGTTATTACCGCAATCAAACAAGTAACGGCCAAATGAAAGCTCGGTGTTTATTGCGAGACACGTGACGTGTCTTATCACCCTCGTCGCGGGAAGGGAAGGTGAGGGAGGGGTGGAGAGCGAACCCAGGGTGTATCGGACTTATCTGACGACGACATAGGGCCGTAACGTTGCGGTACGAGCGGAAATGAACTGATCGAGCGGTGGATAGTGACGGCGGGAGTGATTCTGTGGTGCGTTCTAGAACCGGCCTGATACAACGTGGACGATATTCACTGTCCAGTGACGGAATAATGTTCAAGATTTGAATAAAAACAGGTCCCAATACATCAATATACGAAACAACAGGTCTAAAAACAGTGACATACAATACAACAGGTCTAAAAACAGTGAAATACAATACAACAGGTTTAAATATAGTAACATACAATACAACTGGTCCCAATACATCAATATAAAATACAACCAGTCTAAATATAGCGACATACAATACAACGGGTCTAAATATAGCGACATACAATACAACAGGTCTAAATATAGCGACATACAATAAAACACGTCTAAACACAGCAACATATCAACAGGTCTAAATATAGCGACATACAATACAACGGGTCTAAATATAGCGACATACAATACAACGGTCTAAATATAGCGACATACAATACAACAGGTCTAAACACAGCGACATACAATAAAACACGTCTAAACACAGCAACATATCAACAGGTCTAAATATAGCGACATACAATACAACCAGTCTAAATATAGCGACATACAATACAACGGGTCTAAATATAGCAACATACAATACAACGGGTCTAAATATAGCGACATACAATACAACAGGTCTAAACACAGCGACATACAATACAACAGGTCTAAATATAGCGGCATACAATACAACAGGTCTAAACACAGCGACATACAATAAAACACGTCTAAACGCAGCAACATATCAACAGGTCTAAATATAGCGACATACAATACAACGGGTCTAAATATAGCGACATACAATACAACGGGTCTAAATATAGCGACATACAATACAACAGGTCTAAATATAGCGACATACAATAAAACACGTCTAAACACAGCAACATATCAACAGGTCTAAATATAGCGACATACAATACAACGGGTCTAAATATAGCGACATACAATACAACAGGTCTAAAAACAGTGAAATACAATACAACAGGTTTAAATATAGTAACATACAATACAACTGGTCCCAATACATCAATATAAAATACAACAGGTCTAAATATAGCGACATACAATACAACAGGTCTAAAAACAGTGAAATACAATACAACAGGTATAAATATAGTAACATACAATACAACTGGTCCCAATACATCAATATAAAATACAACAGGTTTAAATATAGCAACATACAATACAACAGGTCTAAATATAGCGACATACAATACAACAGGTCTAAAAACAGTGAAATACAATACAACAGGTTTAAATATAGTAACATACAATACAACTGGTCCCAATACATCAATATAAAATACAACCAGTCTAAATATAGCGACATACAATACAACGGGTCTAAATATAGCGACATACAATACAACAGGTCTAAACACAGCGACATACAATACAACAGGTCTAAATATAGCGGCATACAATACAACAGGTCTAAACACAGCGACATACAATAAAACACGTCTAAACACAGCAACATATCAACAGGTCTAAATATAGCGACATACAATACAACGGGTCTAAATATAGCGACATACAATACAACGGGTCTAAATATAGCGACATACAATACAACAGGTCTAAATATAGCGACATACAATAAAACACGTCTAAACACAGCAACATATCAACAGGTCTAAATATAGCGACATACAATACAACGGGTCTAAATATAGCAACATACAATACAACAGGTCTAACACAGCAACATACAATACAACCAGTCTAAATATAGCGACATACAATACAACAGATCTAAATATAGCGACATACAATACAACATATCTAAACACAGCGACATACAATACAACAGATCTAAATATAGCGACATACAATACAACAGATCTAAATATAGCGACATACAATATAACATGTCTAAATATAGTGACATACTATACAACAGTTCTAAATATAGTGACATACAATACAACAGTTCTAAATATAGCAACATACTATTCCAAGAACATAATCTACAGAGAGTACAATTAAAACAGTTTTGAGTCTTGTAGAAGTCGTGGCACGACACAACCCAACCCCCATTAGTGACTCGCGTGCAACTGTCTACACTTCAGTAAGTTAACTTACAGCTCAACACATAACCACAGATTGGGGGATTGTTTGAGCTTCCAAAACTATTGCAATCTAATTTGACCGTATATAATTATAATACATACATTCCATCAAACCTTGGAGCTAACAGTAACAAATTAATGTTACATTATATCAAACCTTGCAGCTAACAAGGACAAACTACTCTGGTTGTTTGTGTAAAACATTATAATACTTACATGCCATTAAACCTTGGAGCTAACAGTAACTACTCTCGTTGTTTGTGTAAAACATTGTAATACTTACATGCCATCAAACCTTGGAGCTAACAGTAACTACTCTCGTTGTTTGTGTAAAACATTATAATACTTACATGCCATTAAACCTTGGAGCTAACAGTAACTACTCTTGTTGTTTGTGTAAAACATTGTAATACTTACATGCCATCAAACCTTGGAGCTAACAGTAACTACTCTCGTTGTTTGTGTAAAACATTATAATACTTACATGCCATCAAACCTTGGAGCTAACAGTAACTACTCTCGTTGTTTGTGTAAAACATCATAATACTTACATGCCATCAAACCTTGGAGCTAACAGTAACTACTCTCGTTGTTTGTGTAAAACATCATAATACTTACATGCCATCAAACCTTGGAGCTAGCAGTAACTACTCTCGTTGTTTGTGTAAAACATTATAATACTTACATGCCATCAAACCTTGGAGCTAACAGTAACTACTCTCGTTGTTTGTGTAAAACATCATAATACTTACATGCCATCAAACCTTGGAGCTAGCAGTAACTACTCTCGTTGTTTGTGTAAAACATTATAATACTTACATGCCATCAAACCTTGGAGCTAACAGTAACTACTCCCGTTGTTTGTGTAAAACATTATAATACTTACATACCATCAAACCTTGGAGCTAACAGTAACTACTCTCGTTGTTTGTGTAAAAAATTATAATACTTACATGCCATTAAACCTTGGAGCTAACAGTAACTACTCTCGTTGTTTGTGTAAAACATTATAATACTTACATGCCATCAAACCTTGGAGCTAACAGTAACTACTCTCGTTGTTTGTGTAAAAAATTATAATACTTACATGCCATCAAACCTTGGAGCTAGCAGTAACTACTCTCGTTGTTTGTGTAAAAAATTATGTATTCTACCTGTTGCATTTTACCTGATCGCCATTTGTCGGCTTTTTCACTGCGTTCCGTTCGGATTGTATACACACATTATTTAAGATGGTAGAATAGGGATAAGGAAGGGAGAATTTAGGGGAAATTTATCCGCATTTTCGTGAATAGAAAATGGTAGGTCATAGAAGTTAAAAACACCCTAGTTATACCCAACCGGGATTCGGACCCCGATCCTCCTGTCACCGGCAGTCCAGTCCAACACGAGAGTGACGCCTTAGACCGCGTGACCAGCGATGCGGATGCTATTTATTTACTCGAACGATTAACACGAGAGATGATATGTATGTGAGAGAGACGGGGAGGGTATCGTGTTAGAGTAAATGCACCCACATTAATGTGGAGAGAGGATTGGAAAACAAATTCCCGAAGACCCAAGTGAGATTTGAACATCGACCTCCCTGTCGTCTGCAATCCAGCTTATTGACGACATATACCGCGTGATCACCAGTGTGGGTCTGAGCTACCGTGTTCTGGTGTGATGTAGGTGATGTGTGTAAAGTGTGATGAATGTTAATATTGTGCAATCAGTGCCAAACCTACCAGACGTCATAGGAAGATGAGTAACGCAACACGAGCGCGGAACTAGGCCTGGCAGCGTCGCGACGGAACGACGCCTGCTGGACCTAAACAAAACTTTTTGGGGAAGAAGCGTCGGTCGCTTCCCGCCTCGAACACTGGCCCTGCCAGCTGGGAGCGCATGCGCAGTCATTGCCAGCCCAGACTGTGTTAGTACTACGATACGTGCGGGTTGGAGCAGGCCAGTGGCGTAGCTTTAAACGTTGAGAGGAGTTTGTGGGCTATAACTGCTGAGAGGGGTTAGTGGGCTGCAAACACCCCCTTCTCCCTATATCTGTGAGAGGGGGTTAGTGGGCTCAAACTACCCCCTTCTCCCTATATCTGTTGAGAGGGAGTTAGTGGGTGCAAACACCCCTTCTCCCTATATCTGCTGAGAGGGGGGTTAGTGGGCTCAAACACCCCCTTCTCCCTATATCTGTGAGAGGGGGTTAGTGGGCTCAAACACCCCCTTCTCCCTATATCTGCTGAAGGGGGGTTAGTGGGCTCAAATAACCCCCTTCTCCCTATATCTGTTGAAGGGGGGTTAGTGGGCTCAAAACCCCTTCTCCCTATATCTGTTGAGAGGGGGTTAGTGGGCTCAAACACCCCCTTCTCCCTATATCTGTTGAAAGGGGGGTTAGTGGGCTCAAACACCCCCTTCTCCCTATATCTGTGAGAGGGGGTTAGTGGGCTCAAACACCCCCTTCTCCCTATATCTGTTGAAAGGGGGGTTAGTGGGCTCAAAACCCCCTTCTTCCTATATCTGCTAGAGAGGGGGATTAGTGGGCTCAAACACCCCCTTCTCCCTATAATCGTTGAGAGGGGGTTAGTGGGCTCAAACACCCCCTCTCCCTATATCTGTTGAGAGGGGGTTAGTGGGCTCAAACACCCCTTCTCCCTATATCTGTTGAGAGGGGGTTAGTGGGCACAAACACCCCCTTCTCCCTATATCTGTTGAGAGGGGTTAGTGGGCTCAAACACCCCCTTCTCCCTATATCTGTTGAGAGGGGATTAGTGGGCTCAAACACCCCCTTCTCCCTATATCTGTTGAGAGGGGGTTAGTGGGCTCAAACACCCCCTTCTCCCTATATTGTTGAGAGGGGTTAGTGGGCTCAAACACCCCCTTCTCCCTATATCTGTTGAGAGGGGGTTAGTGGGCTCAAAACCCCCTTCTCCCTATATCTGTTGAGAGGGGATTAGTGGGCTCAAACACCCCCTTCTCCTCTAATCTGTTGAGAGGGGAATGTAGGCTCAAAACACCCTTCTCCCTATATACGGTTGATGAGGGGTGATTTAGTAGGCTAAACACCCCCGTTCACCCTTAAATCTGTGGAGAAATGGTAATTATTGGGCTCCAAACAACCCCTCTCCTCCATATATTCTGATAGTTGACAGGGATATTAGGGGCTCAAACACCCCCTTCTCCCTATATCTGTTGAGAGGGGATTAGTGGGCTCAAACACCCCCTTCTCCCTATATCTGCTGAGAGGGGGGTTAGTGGGCTCAAACACCCCTTCTCCCTATATCTGTTGAGAGGGGGGTTAGTGGGCTCAAATACCCCCTCTCCCTATATCTGTTGAGAGGGGGGCTAGTGGGCTCAAACACCCCCTTTCCCTATATCTGTTGAGAGGGGGTTAGTGGGCTCAAACACCCCCTTCTCCCTATATCTGTTGAGAGGGGGTTAGTGGGCTCAAACACCCCCTTCTCCCTATATCTGTTGAGAGGGGGTTAGTGGGCTCAAACACCCCCTTCTCCCTATATCTGTTGAGAGGGGGTTAGTGGGCTCAAACACCCCCTTCTCCCTATATCTGTTGAGAGGGGGTTAGTGGGCTCAAACACCCCCTTCTCCCTATAACTGTTGAGAGGGGGTTAGTGGGCTCAAACACCCCCTTCTGCCTTTAACCGTTGAGAACCGGCCCAATGTAAAGAGAATCGAAGAGAGCACCAGATCTGATTGGTTGAGCGTGTGACGTCACTCAGTACACGGTCGACATATGAGGAGAGTGAACATTTATCTAGGAAATACCACCTCCGGTACAGCCAGCTTGTAAGAATCATGTGGCAGATAAATGAGCCTCACAATATTAGTCTGCGTGATCACCGGTCCAAGACAGTAGCAACTAATTCATGGCTCCAATACTTCGATTAACTTATATCTGAGTAAGTCTGTCCACCAGGGCCATACCGAGGGGGTATTTTGGGGGCTAACCCTCCCCCCCAAAGTGTTATAATAATGGGTTTTTTTCATTCCTCAATGCGTGGGCTGATTGTTTATTAAATTATTGTGACAATCAGAACAGCTACCACAGTAAACATGTTTTATATAAATTTAGACCTACTTCAAGAGGGGTTAAATAAATCCTTTCCACCCCTATTTAGGGGCTTTCTCCCTGATCAAACCCTCACCCTCTCAAAATATATTTCTGGGTAGGACCTTAAGCTCCACAATTACAAAAAGATGTTGGATCAAACCGGACAATATTGGCGACAAATAGAGCAGTACAATATCCTATTAAGTTTTGAATCAAGGAGAGTGAGTTTGGTTAGAATCGGTGAAGATCTCAAAATGTAGAAATTGTTAAAAAAAATCATTTTGATTCTTAATTAGTGAAAACAAATTTATGAGTGAAGCGTTTAGTCCCAGAAGATACAAGAATATTAATTTCTTGGTTCTTTGGTTTTTCAAAAACTTATTTTAGATCCGATTGATAACTATTCCTAGCCCGTACCGGTGGGTGCGCAGACAAACTGTGCTTGTGAAGGGGAGGTCGGTATTTGAATCACTGCCCAGTGTACCGAGGTTATTTTCCCTAAACGCGTGTTATTTCTTCCAAAGCATCCTCTCTGGGCCACGAATGTGAATATGTGGATATAACGAAAAAAGAAGATAGACAACTTTACCTCCCTTTGACCAACTTGAATCATGGCAAGGTCGAGATTCTTTCTACAAATGTCTGAGGTTTTCTTGGCCTGGTTGTCGGTTTTAAAACGAGTGACGATCAGAGCAGAGGCGTGGTGTATTCGTCAAGCCCCTTTGTAAGCTCTCACAAAGCTCTACGAGAGGCAATGTATGGTTGTATCGTGACAAGATACAAGATGAAGACTTCCCTCCCTCAGAGGCAATGTATGTGTTGTATCGTGACAAGATACAAGATGAAACTGTTCCCTCCCTCAGAGGCAATGTATGTGTTGTATCGTGACAAGACAAGATAATCCCCAGAGGGAATGTAATGGTTGTATCGTGACAAGTCAGATAGACCTCCCTCAGAGGCAGTGTATGTGTTGTATCGTGACAAGATACAAATAATGGAAGAGGGTTGTTCTCCAACTCCCTTAGAGGCATGTATGTGTTGTATCGTGACAAGATACAGAGAGATCACCTCAAGGCAATATGTTGTATCGTGACAGTACAGATGACTGTTCCCTCCCTCAGAGGCATGTATGTGTTGTATCGTGACAAGATACAAGATGAAGACTTCCCTCCCTCAGAGGCAATGTATGTGTTGTATCGTGACAAGATACAAGATGAAGTTTCCCTCCCTCAGAGGCAATGTATGTGTTGTATCGTGACAAGATACAAGATGAAGACTTCCCTCCCTCAGAGGCAATGTATGTGTTGTATCGTGACAAGATACAAGATTAAGACCTCCTCAGAGGCAAAGTAATGTGTTGTATCGTGACAAGATACAAATGAAGACCTCCCTCAGAGGCAATGTATGTGTTGTATCGTGACAAGATACAAGATGAATGTTCCCTCCCTCAGAGGCAATGTATGTGTTGTATCGTGACAAGATACAAGATTAAGACTCCTAGAGCAAGATGTTATCGTGACAAGATACAGATGAGACTCCCTCAGAGGCAATGTATGTGTTGTATCGTGACAAGATACTAGACAGGGTCCGGGAGCTGCAATGAACGCGCTGACCAAGAACTAACCCAAAGTTAAGGAAACAGATGAAGACTAATCGGTTACAACCGACGCTGATTCTGATGAGCTTGAGTACTCTATTGGTTCGTTCAAACCAAGCAATCCAGAGGTCTGGGGTTCCATCCCCGTGCTTCCAGATTGCTCTATGAAGCAGTGTGTCTAGAAAACCGAGATTAACGGCAGGTGGGCTTGTTGTGCTGAACACATGACTCTTTCTGTCCCCAACATGCGGCGTCAGTAATGCTCGCTTGCGGGATCACGCCATGAAGTTCCTGATTGTAGTTTGACGGGGGTGAGGGTGAGGTTGTATTGTTCTTTGGCGCGATTTGAGTGGGGGTTATGACATTATGAAATATCACCCGAGGGGCTGAAGATGAGACATCCATATCCCCTTTACAAACAACACCAGCCTCAGAGTGTCTTCATTTCCTACCGCCTGTCTGTTTCAGTTGGACAACATTGTTTTAGTGAATAGTCTCTCTCTCTATTTGTAAAGTTTATAATTTGCTTGACGTTTGGGTGATGAAAAGATTTAATGAGAAAGCAACACGAGGGTATTTGCAACCCAGAATAACAGGCTGCTTGGACCTATTTTTTAAAGTTGGGAGGATGGGTAACGCGCTCCATGTTCTCACAGTCTTTATAACCCAAACAACTTATTTGTCCAGTAAAAACATTAAGTTTAGTTCTCTATACTTGGTGATATTACCAATTGTTGAATATATGTCAAGAGCATTTGTGGTATTAGAATATAAACTTTTTAAATTAAGGGAAAAGATCTTTTGTGACGTCTGCTATGCTCATACCAAGTGCAGGAATACAAGTGTTGAGGCGTCTTCAAATAAGTGATAAAAATGACCAGAATTAGCAAAAAAAAAACAATGATTAAAGGTGACTCATCATCATCATCTGTTTCCAGCCTGTGGTCAATTCAGTTTAGTAAAATGCCTCCATCTTCCTTTATTCTTACACTATTCTTCTTCTCTCACTTGAACACTTGTTTTTATCAGCATCTCCAATTTTTTTTTTTTCTTGGTCTCCCTTGTGATCTTTTCCCTACATACTTCCTTTCCATCATTCTCTTTGGCATCCTCTCCTTCTCTGTCCTCATTACACGCCCAAAGGTGACAACAGTGTCTAAAAGTGACAAGAATGAGTGCAGATGTTTACAAATTTACAAAACAAAAATTCACTTAAGATCAGCGTTCGACTATAAAATTATATTTTAGGTTTTTATAAATCAAAGAAAAACATTATAAGACGAGTTTTGCGTTTTAAAATTTTCCTTTTTGGGATCATTTGCTACATATACTAATTTTTCTCCTTTTGTAAGATTAATTGGCAAATATTTTGTAAATCCTATCTACTGGTAATCTTTCATTTGCTTTTGTGAATCGCTCATTTGCAGTTTTTTGCTTTTCAAATTTCACTTCTATTTAGTTATTCTTTAGCCTAGCTTTCTTTCCTCCCCTTTTTCTTTTATTTTTTGTGTGTGCCTTGTGTTTTTTATATTA
The DNA here is from genome assembly GCA_033556935.1 of Timema podura. Taxonomy (NCBI): domain Eukaryota; kingdom Metazoa; phylum Arthropoda; class Insecta; order Phasmatodea; family Timematidae; genus Timema; species Timema podura. Next base: position 43,011,745 of record JAVRXN010000009.1, on the reverse strand, counting down.
TTGTTTTATTAATTTATAATCTAAGTTACTAAATTATGAGAAGTCTTTCTTTAAAAAAACCTGGTTTAAATTAGGAGGGATAGCCAGCACACTTACCTTGGTGATACTGGAGTAGAAATTGTTTAGATTTAACACTAAAAAACATACATTTCTAATTTAAACCATGATTTAGCCTTCTGCTCTATTCCAAATAACCTTAAAAAACCTGAAAATAATCTTTAACTTGTGGTAAAAAGTGACAAGAAGAAAAAGAACTTGCATTCCTGCATGTGTAGAAAACTAAAATAAATCTATCTACTAGAACAAGATTAAATTTATTATGTTCTATGTTGAGGTTAATTGTCGCTCAGCAATTAATTTATTCATTGTTTTGTTGGTAGACATGTAACGCAATAATTTTGTTTTCCATTGTTATAAAATTCTTTGAGGACAACTTGAAATTATTTTTGTTATCATTTTTAAGTTCAAGTAAAATATCTGAGAGAACGTCAGAGAAACAAAAACTAATGACGTGTCGAATATTTGTTATCTAACGGCATCGACATATAAAAGTTATTAATTTGTTCAATAAACTTTATAAAATTAAACAACCTGTGTCTTTGCTGTCTCAAACTTAATAGGTTATGGGCCCAGGACAGTGCTGGAGGACAACGTAGACAAAAGCAAAGACAAGGAAAAGCAAATTTGCAAGCCGAAAAGCAACAAGTCGAAGCCGCAAGACGTGAGCAGTAAGCCGTAAGTAGTAAGCCATAAGCAGCAAGCCATCACACGTCGACAGCAAGCAACAAGTCGTGAGATTTTTCGAGCGACACGTCAAATTATGTTTCATATTTTACTTATTATAATTAGAACAATATTATAACGTCAAGTCAAACTGTATTGAAAAAATTTTGAAAGACTTAATTCACGTCTAGTCAAGTTAAATTAATTACATTGATAAATTTATATTAAAATCAGTCAGTATGGACACTGTAAGATCTCACTTAGAAACTTTAAGTGAAGATGCTCATGGAAAAGTCAATTTCGTATCTTGGAAATTTAAATTAATTCTAACATTAAAGTCAAAAGGTTTATATAATATTGTAAGTGGTCTCACTGTAAAGCCAGCAGGTGGCGCTAATGATGAGCAAGATATAGAGTGGGTCAACAAGGACCTTGAGGCTCAGACTTTAATAGGCTTAAATGTTAGTAGTAATATTGCGATCAAAATTGCAAATTGTACAACGTCAAGACAAATGTTAGAGAAATTGACAAGTTTGTATGGTACTGTGACAGATGTCACTGTAGAAGGTCTGCAGAGAAAATTTTTCAGCTTCACTTATGATGAAAACAAGTCAGCCGTGGAAAATTGTATGGAGGTTGTGCAAATTGCCGATGAACTAGCAAGTGAGAATGACCCGATGAGATCTAACTGGATTATCACCAGGATTATCAGCGTACTACCTCAGAAGCTGGCACATTTTAGGACAGCCTGGGATACCGTCACAGGAGCAGATCGAACTGTCGAGAGATTGATTGAACGATTGAGGATCGAGGATGAGAGAATCAGTTCTGGTGAAAATGCACCGGATCTAACCTCACATAGTGCTCTAGTATCGAAACATCATAAGAAGTCAAATCAGCAACTGGCAAACAAGCAAGAGAAGTCCAAAGTGACTTGCTATAAATGTGGAAAACAAGGACACGTTATTAAATATTGCAGAGGTAAGCCATGTGCGAAATATATTGAGCATTGCAAGAAACTGTATTCGTGCAATACATGCGGAACAAAAGGACATTTCGCAAAAGATTGTCCACAGAGCGATCAGAAGAAAGCAACATCAAGCAGCAACAGACCAGCCTTGTTGACAATTGGTTTGTCAAGTGCAGAGATGGAACACGCCAAGCAGAAACAATATAAACGTAACGTCTGGATTCAGGACTGTGGTGCATCGCAGCATATGACTTCACATAGAGAGTGGTTTTCACACCTGACACATCTTGAAGAACCTGTTACCATTGTTATTGGAGATGCAACTGAATTGGAGGGTGTTGCCATCGGAGATATTGATGTTGAGGCATATGATGGAAACAACTGGAACCCAGTGAGTCTGAAAGATGTACTTTATGTTCCAAAGCTGGACTACAATCTTTTCTCAGTAGGACAGATCTTGGACAAGGGGTACATTCAAATGGCAGACAAAAGGACTTCTAGAATTGCTACTTCAGATGGTCAACACACGAAAGTTATTGCAGAAAGAGAAGGAAATTTGTACAAGATGATGTTACGGAAGGAAGGACAAGCAATCTGTATGATTGCAGACTCTATCAGGATCTGGCACGAACGACTAGCTCACCAGAACGTGAAGTACGTTCGAAACGTTTTGAGCAAGAACAACATCAAGTATGTGGATGACTGGCAAGATTATACATGTGAAGGCTGCATCTATGGCAAACAGCACAGAGTCTCACATCCAATCAACACGAAAGTATCCAAAGAACCTCTGGACTTAATCCATGTGGATCTTGGTGAAATGGAAGTTACGTCGATTGGAGGAGCCAAATATTTTCTGTTATTCAAGGATGACTTTTCACATTTTAGAACGGTCTATTTCTTGAAGTCAAAGAATGAAACAGCCACAAAACTGGATATCTTTATGAAGCTGGTGGAAAATCAGTTTGACAGGAAAGTCAAAGCTTTGAGATCAGACAACGGATTGGAAATCAAGAACAAAGAAACAAGGAAACTGCTTGAGGAACTTGGAGTTTTTCACACCTTTACTAATCCATATACGCCAGAACAGAATGGTAGAATCGAGAGGGAGATGAGAACCGTAGTGGAAGCTGCACGTTCAGTTATTCACGCAAATGATTTGAGTAAGACGCTTTGGGCAGAAGCTGTAAATTACGCAGTCTTTACGATCAACCAGACTGGAACGAGTTCAGTACCTGGCAAGAGTCCTGCAGAGCTTTGGTTTGGTCGTAAGATGGATGTGAGCAAGATGAGGATCTTCGGAAGTGAATGTTTTGTACTGAAGTCAAAAAGAAACAAACTAGACAAGAAGTCAGAGAAAGGAATATTCGTAGGATACGATGCAGATTCAACAGGATACAGAGTGTATATACCAAACAGTCGTCGAGTAATTAGTACAGATAATGTTACTTTTAATGAAGCCAAGATGAGAAGCCAAAAGCAGACAGAAGTTGAATCAAGCTTCAAGAAGGAAACAACAAAGCAAGATGAAGAAGATGATAGAAAAGAGGAATCAGAAGAATCAGACCATGATGATACGACCATTAATGCAGAAGAAACACAAGAAGAACAGATTGAAGAGTCAAACGAAGATATTGATGAACAATCAACATCGTCTAAACAAGAAAAGAGAGTATTGAGAAATCGCAAGACACTGAAGAAACCTGCAAGGTTCTCTGATTATGTAATGAGTTACATCAGAGGAGATGCAAATGCAATGATTGGTGAAGTTCAGGACATACCAGTGGATGAGGCATTGAAAGACACAAACTGGTACAATGCAATGAAAGAAGAATATGACTCGCTGATCAGGATGAAGACTTGGGAACTTGTGAAGTGCCCACCGTATGCTAGACCACTCACCTGTCGCTGGGTTTTGAGAGAGAAGACGAATGGAAAATTCAAAGCTCGACTGGTGGCACGTGGATTTGAACAAGAGAAAGGAATTGATTATACTGATACCTTTAGTCCTGTGGCTCGTCACACATCAATTAGATTGCTGTTGAGTCATGCAGCAGCTGAGAAGATGAAAGTAGTGACCTTCGATGTTAAAACGGCATTTCTTCATGGTGACCTGGAGGAGGAGCTATATATGCATCAACCAAAAGGCTTTGAAGACGGATCTGAAAAAGTGTGCAGACTACGGAAAAGTCTGTATGGTCTGAAGCAAGCACCTAGAAAATGGAATGAAAAGATTTCCTCACACTTGGAGAAGATTGGATTCAATAGTACAGATGACGATCCTTGTATATATTATAATGAGAGCAGGACAATCATGATCTCACTATTTGTCGATGATGGTCTAGTTATAGGCAAGAGAGAAGACGCTATTTTCGAAGTCTTGAAGAAGATCAACGAACAATTTGAGATCATGTACGAGAAGAAGATCCAAGACAAGCTATCCTACCTTGGCATGGAATTGAAAATTGAACAGGATGGAATCTTCATAAGTCAGCCAAAGTACACCACAAAGATCCTGAAAAGATTTAATCTTGACCAGTGCAACTCAGCTTCAACACCGATCGAAAAAGGGATGGTGACTGACGAAGAAAACCAGAAGAACGACAAACCAGTACCAGTGGGAACCCCCTACAGAGAGGCTCTCGGATCACTGCTCTATCTGGCAACAATCTCGAGGCCAGATATAAGCTACGCCGTCAATTATCTGAGTCGGTACAGCAGCAGACCAATGAAAAGTCATTGGAAAATGATTAGAAGAGTGTTCATGTATCTGAAGGGTACTGTGAACTATGGCATCAAATTCGATGGAGGATCAAGACTAGTGGCCTACACAGACTCTGATCACGAAGGAGACAGAGAGTCAGGAAAGTCAACGAGTGGAGTACTGCTGATGAGAGGAGGACCTGTGATTTGGTACTCCAAGAAGCAACCAGTGGTAGCAAATTCTACTGCTGAAGCCGAGTACAGAGCTGCTGTTTCTTCGATAGATGATGTCAGCTGGACAAGAAGAATCTGCACGGAATTGAAAATCCTGAAGACTGATGAACCAACTACCTTGTACGTTGATAATAAGTCAGCAATTACTATGCTGCATAACTCACATGAAGGCAAGACAACCAAGGGTAAAAAGCACATAGAAATTTCAAGAAAATTCATTCAACAGAATATAGGTAAGATTGTACTTCCTGAGCATGTTCAAACCAGAAGTCAGCTTGCAGATATTCTGACTAAACCACTTGCTAAAAGCTCATTTGTAAAACTTCGTAGAGCGATAATTAAGGAGGAGTGTTGAGGTTAATTGTCGCTCAGCAATTAATTTATTCATTGTTTTGTTGGTAGACATGTAACGCAATAATTTTGTTTTCCATTGTTATAAAATTCTTTGAGGACAACTTGAAATTATTTTTGTTATCATTTTTAAGTTCAAGTAAAATATCTGAGAGAACGTCAGAGAAACAAAAACTAATGACGTGTCGAATATTTGTTATCTAACGGCATCGACATATAAAAGTTATTAATTTGTTCAATAAACTTTATAAAATTAAACAACCTGTGTCTTTGCTGTCTCAAACTTAATATTCTACATTTGAATTAAGCTCACCTATTTTTCAAATTGGAGAAAAAAACACTAGAAAATTTTTTATTGCGATATATTTAAAAACAATATAAATACAATTTGCCCAATATTTGTTTTGAACTGCGTCCCTATACACATTCGGGTTGCACACACATGTATTAACTACTCGTGTGTTAAGGATGAGGGAGGTTGAATTCAAAGGAAGTGTACCCACATTTGCTTGAAGGGAGATTGGAAAAACATTGAGTAAAAACCCTCCTTAGTACAACTGACCAAGACCTGAACCCTGATGTCTCCGTCATCCGCGGTCCAGTTTACTGCGCTAGCCGTGTCCAAGGCAACACAATCACAATATAATGGGAGTATGTCAAGGTTCAAATAACAACCAATATTAAATTGCTTTACACTCTCCCTCCATACAAATACTGATACTCCATCTCTAAATTATATCATATAATTGTCACTAGGCAAATAGCACATTAATGGTCAAACATGAAAACAGGGAGATGCTTCCATGGATTTGAACTCCTGCCTTCTCGTCACTAGACTAAACATGAGTGATGAACCTGTCAGTGTTCCCCCCAGGGACTACTGTGGTATGTCAGTGTTCCCCCAGGGACTACTGTGGTATGTCAAGTGTTCCCCCCAGGGACTACTGTGGTATGTCAGTGTTCCCCCAGGGACTACTGTGGTATGTCAGTGTTCCCCCAGGGACTACTGTGGTATGTCAGTGTTCCCCCAGGGACTACTGTGGTATGTCAAGTGTTCCCCCCAGGGACTACTGTGGTATGTCAGTGTTCCCCCCAGGGACTACTGTGGTATGTCAAGTGTTCCCCCCAGGGACTACTGTGGTATGTCGGTGTTCCCCCAGGGACTACTGTGGTATGTCAGTGTTCCCCCCAGGGACTACTGTGGTATGTCAGTGTTCCCCCAGGGACTACTGTGGTATGTCAGTGTTCCCCCCAGGGACTACTGTGGTATGTCAAGTGTTCCCCCCAGGGACTACTGTGGTATGTCAGTGTTCCCCCCAGGGACTACTGTGGTATGTCAAGTGTTCCCCCAGGGACTACTGTGGTATGTCAGTGTTCCCCCAGGGACTACTGTGGTATGTCAGTGTTCCCCCAGGGACTACTGTGGTATGTCAAGTGTTCCCCCAGGGACTACTGTGGTATGTCAAGTGTTCCCCCAGGGACTACTGTGGTATGTCAAGTGTTCCCCCATGGACTACTGTGGTATGTCAGTGTTCCCCCTAGGGACTAGTGTTGTATTTCAGTGTTCCCCCCCAAGGACTACTGTGGTATGTTTATGTCTGCTAGCCATTTGAAAAAACAAAACAATAAAGAGATTATTCAATTTATTCTCAAACAAAAACAATTTCAGGAAATTAAACTTTATTAAAAAATAAAACAAAACATGATTCATGAAACAGGAAACATGTATGTAGGATTCAGTTCGTGATCCAAAAACACCTAATTTTGAAAACTGACACAAACAATACATTGAAGATATTCATACAAAATTAATACAGGAAATTACAAACAAAATACTTTATATACATTTGGAAAAATAAAATTTACCTCTTAGCTAGCAATTTTTAATGTTTTAAAAGCAATAATAAATAAACCATGGAAGTTCATACTGTTAAGTGAAATATTGCCCATCCCAAAAAAAAAACTGATTAAGGGGGGAAAATGTTAGCAGGAATGAATTGTTTTTCCATCAAATTCAGTCTTTTCAGTCTTCAATATAAACAACAATTTGTAATAAGTTGAAGCCCCAGTGGCTCCCTATCAGGATTACAGTGAATGACTTATACAACCACCTGTCTTAACAAATACATATTTTGTCATTTTAGTAAAAGAAAAACTCCTTAGCAAAACAAATCTTCACAATAAACACAACACTTTCATTTTATCAAGTTACAGCTTTCAGCCGAATGACACCCCATGACAATTTCACCCTTCCCACAGTATTCTGTTGTTCAGATGGATTCCTTAAAAGATTACAAAATATTTTACAAATATTGATGATGCCCCCTTATTCCTAAATCAAACATTTGAGACTCTTTCGTTTAAAACAACTCCCTCCTCCACCCCAAATCTGTCGCACCTTACAGTCACTGAGGAGGAAAAAAGTCTTAAGCGACATAGTGTGCGCACATCAAATAGAAACGGAACCTTACGACAAGTCCCACAGACCTCGGAGCTGCCCTCTACAGCCACATAAAAACAGTCGGTATTCTGAAATAAACTAAATGCTGGACTCTTGACACACCAAGGAACTAAATTTATAAACATTTATGGATGGAAACATAAATACTAATAGCAAAAACATTTATTCAGGAAGTTGTATTATTAAACGGCGCTGCCGAACCGAGGAATGCAGTCTTCAAATGAACACATCTCCTATCTGGTGTGCGCTCTCACGAGTATGAACACAAGGTTTCAATCTACAACTCTTCCTTCTTCTTGGGTTTGCCTTTCCTGTCCCAGCCCTTCAGCTCGTTGGTGGCGTGCTTGGCGATGTACTTGATGAAGTCGTCAACTTCCCGACCACCCTGGGAAATAGTCATACGATTGGTTATAATATAGCATTGGTAAGATCAAGCACAAATCACCAACACAGATCTCGTTAAGTAAAAGATTTATTTTTTATTTTTAGAGATACATGTTGTTGCATAAGGAAGAAGTTACAGAGGAGTGAGATAGGAACAAATAATAGTATGAGCAGTGTAAACAGAAGATCCTCTCTGTCATTGACTGTGTTCCTCTCTGTCCAGTGTGAGCTGTGTTCCTCTCTGTCCAGTGTGAGCTGTGTTCCTCTCTGTCCAGGTGAGCTGTGTTCCTCTCTGTCCAGTGTGAGCTGTGTTCCTCTCTGTCCAGTGTGAGCTGTGTTCCTCTCTGTCCAGTGTGAGCTGTGTTCCTCTCTGTCCAGTGTGAGCTGTGTTCCTCTCTGTCCAGTGTGAGCTGTGTTCCTCTCTGTCCAGTGTGAGCTGTGTTCCTCTCTGTCCAGTGTGAGCTGTGTTCCTCTCTGTCCAGTGTGAGCTGTGTTCCTCTCTGTCCAGTGTGAGCTGTGTTCCTCTCTGTCCAGTGTGAGCTGTGTTCCTCTCTGTCCAGTGTGAGCTGTGTTCCTCTCTGTCCAGTGTGAGCTGTGTTCCTCTCTGTCCAGTGTGAGCTGTGTTCCTCTCTGTCCAGTGTGAGCTGTGTTCCTCTCTGTCCAGTGTGAGCTGTGTTCCTCTCTGTCCAGTGTGAGCTGTGTTCCTCTCTGTCCAGTGTGAGCTGTGTTCCTCTCTGTCCAGTGTGAGCTGTGTTCCTCTCTGTCCAGTGTGAGCTGTGTTCCTCTCTGTCCAGTGTGAGCTGTGTTCCTCTCTGTCTCTTGTTTTTCCAGTGGCAGCAGTTCGTATTTTCTAAACCGTCCTTCCTTTGAACATCGGATTGTACCAAGACAGGGTTCCTACAGTATTTGTAAAAAAATTACCCCTGACTATTTTCCCAAGTTCCCTGACCAACTTCTCACAAAAATTTCCACTATAATTTTATGGTACTATTCATGTGAAATTATTAATTTAATTACATTTATTTCTGTCTCCTCCTCCCCTACAGCCCTACAGCCGACCTTGCCTCAACTCTCATGGAAAAATAAGAAAACAGACGTCTTGCCATCAGTTCAGAGAAAATTATGGAAAAATAACAAAATATATCAAACCCAATCAAAAAGAAAAAGCTGAAATCCATCTGCAATTGTTTTGCAGAAAGCTAGTTTACACTTCAGGAATGGATCACAGGCTGCTCTTTTCAGTATCCCTACAGGTTTTGTTTTAGGAAACTTTTCTTCTTTGTGAAACTTAACGTGGTCCCATATTTTTAATGCCTTTTGAAAGAACGTTGCATTCTCTAACCACTGCACACCCCAGAACTTCAAAGGAAAGTTGTACACCCTGTCAACTGGGTAAACAATGCTTGACGAGCTGTAGAGTCAGTGAATAGGTAGTATGTGTGACACAATAAGCAATTTTTATCCCAAATGATAGGTTCCACTCCTGTTCTCAAGGATTTATCAAAATACATACTTCAGTGTCTGTGACAGATTTTATGTGTTCCTGAAGAAGCGTTATAAACTTTAGATTAACATTTGGGCCATCCATTGACACTTGTATAAACTTAGAGACTGGAAGAGGAGAAATACCATCAGAGAAATGCTTAAGTAATTCGTCAGCGGTGCTTCTATCGAAAAAAAAACACTGTCCAAGCAATGACTGACAACTTTATGATTTTCCTTGTCCCAGAATCTGAATACAATGTCCATTTGCCCTCTTTGAATAACTTTATTCAATGCCTCATCAAAACAAATTACAAAGTTGCTACATGATTTTAGTTAGTCCAGTAAATTGTTATGAAAGAATGGAGCCAAGCCACTCGGAACATTCGGGAAACAAACTGAAAAATTGTACTTAAATTATTGCACAAATTGAAATACATTTTATTGTCAACAACTTGCAAAGCCCAAATGACTTCCGCCTTATTTATATTATCTTTCATAACAAAAGTGTTAGGGTTTCTTCGAGCCACTACACTACTTTCACTTTTGGCAACACCTTTCTTCTGCGGCTTTACAATTTCCGATGAAACTGAAGTGTGACATGAATTGTCATTTCCCTGACTTTCCCTGACTTTTCTTAAGCTTCCCTGACTTTCCCTGACCATAATTTTTTTCCCCGACTTTCCCTGACTTTCCAGACCGTAGGAACCCTGCAAGATGGTCATCATAGCATTAATAACTTTAAAAACACACAATGAAAATAATATTTCACATTATTAAATTTATATTTTTATCATTTTTAACAAGCTGTATTTACTGTAAATTGTAGGTCCCTCGCCATGTCTAATTTAACAATTTAAAGATTATACCTCATATTTAACAGGCGAGTTCTTCTTGTCCTTGGGGGCCCAGTAGAGGGTAGGGAAGCCCCGCACCTCATAGGGGCCAGACACATCATTGCTGTTGGCATCCATCTTAACTATCGCCACATCCTCGTCTTTCAGCTGCAAAATATCATTGTTGGGTCAGTCATTAAAAAACTTGAAACTGGTCTTTATTCACTATGTTTACACATTTGATTATATTTGGAAGATTATTGGGTTGAGAAAAGTAAAGTATTAAATTTAAATTTAGGTAAAGAGGTCAGGTGAAAATATGCTACCCAAATAGAATGGTAATAAGATGTATTAGTTCGGCAGAAAATGAAATTTCAAGATAAATTCTGTTTATTAAGGCATTCAAACCTATTAGAAACGTATCTTGAAATGGCTGTTTAGAGAAAAATTATGGGTAATTACAATAGCGAGTTAGGGTGATTATGATATTGTGCACGCTAGCCTGGGTAGTTACGATATTACAAATACAAAACTCCGCACCTTCTCCCCAAGCTCATCATAAATGGGAGCCAGTTTCTTGCAGTGACCGCACCACGGTGCATAGAACTCAATGAGCGTGTCCTTCCCGTTGTCCGTCACCACCTCGTCAAAGTTCCTGCCCACGGCAACCTTCACCGGACCGTCATTACTGTCTGGGACAGGTTCAGATTTGAGGTACGGTTCCAGCTCCCCGGCCTTCAAGCTTGTCAAGAACTTTTCAAAACTATCAGTCCTAAAAACAACAGATACAAGTTGTGCTTTTTAATTTGTTTACATCAGAGAGACACACTTTTGTAAGATATCATCAATAAAATAACAATAATAATACAGTAAAATGTTATCCATGTTGATCACAAATAGACATTTGTAAGAAAGTCAAGGTAAACCAAGACTTTTTTGGAACAGATGGTAACTATATTAATGTTTTTAATAACATGTTCCCATAAACAATCAACATTTAATGTTAACAGTCATGCCCACCACCACATGAATCCTAAAAATACTGTTTTATTATAGTACAAGACTTATCAAGAAATTAATTAATTTAAATGAATAAGCAATTAATTTTGATTATCCCAAAAAATGTGGCTGTATTAGATTAATATTCTAACCCGCAACTGGTATTTGTGCGGTCTAACAGGGACTGGATGGCCGGTGGTGGGGAGACTAGGGTTCAAATCATGGTTGGGTGCACTTGAGCAGTTTTATCCTATGGTTTCCCAATATCATCTCATGGAAAATACAGGTATGTTTCCTCTTAAGATATCCACTCCTCAGACCTATACCATTATAGTAATTAATTAGGGATGGACGGGAACTACTTTTTTATTTCTGGACAGGAAATGAGTCAAATTATCGGGACTCTGGACGGGAAATTTTAAAATTATTTTGAATAATTTTAGATTAAAGATATATTTATTTCTAAACTAATGTGGTAAGACTTTTAAACGTTATAATATTATTAAAACCTGCTCCGGTGGCTGCCATGGTCTAAGGCATCACTCTCGCAATAGATTAAACTGTCGATGACAGAATATTGTAGTTCGATTCTGGCCAGATGTAGTAAGGGTGAATTTTCCTAAATGATTTCCCACTATCCACGCAAATGTGGGTACATATCCTTTAAATTCAATCTTTCTCATTCTTAACACACTATTCACTAGTAAATAGATGTATATATGGAACGGGTTATAAGACGCGGTCCTAAAAAAAGGTAATAAAAATATTAAAAATAGCAACAAAATAGACATTTGCGAATAGCATATTTTTATTAAATTTTGTATGGACATTATTTTTACTAGTTAATTTCTTTTAAAATCGTGTTTTATATTTAATTATTTGCAGAGTGCAAAAAATACTACAAAACATAATGTTTGGCACCTCTTCAATGTGCTCTAAGTATGGAACTGTAAAATATGATTTATGTTTGAAACCTCTTAAAAGTTAGGTACTTAGATTTATTAACGGTTTTATAAAGGTTGTATTATTTTGCGGTCAGTATGGTAAAAATTAATAAAGTTTGTGAGGAGCATGTTAGCTGTCATCAGGAGAAACAAGATAAGGAATGAAGTTATCCGGGAAAGAGTGGGTGTACATGAGATGATAGAGAGATGGGTGAAGCAGATAACAGCAAGTGTGCAAGTGAGAGGAGTAGAATGGAACAAATCAAAGGAGCAAGACTGGTGAAAGGATAAAGGAAGAAGGAAGCATATTACTAAACTAACCCAGACAAGGGCTGGAAACAGTTGATGTTGAGGATGAAAGGAGGATGGAAGGGCAAGGCCTACACACCTATCAGAAAATTGTAGTCCTCAAAGTTCACAATCAAAACACATAATTATGTAATTTATTCAACAGAAGAAAGCGTGACAGACTGGACCCAGCTAGCATAGCTAGAGGTAGGTCATGGTTACTTAGATACTGTTGTTGCCCATTTCTTGATTTTTTTTTTTTTTTTTTTTTGCTCACCAATATATAACCAAATCCACCCCCCATCTTAACTTCAAATAACCTTTCCTTTTCCTCCAAGCAGGCCTACGCACACCAGTTAGTCATCATTTCTATATAAATAATAATAAAAAATAACAACTGTCTCTGCCCAGTTCGCCTTTTCGTGGGCCTAATATGTCAGGATAGCTTGCGGGGAAGGGTAGGGACGATGGCAAAATAGATGGTTGGGTCTTATTTTTAGGGTTTATTAGTAGCATTAGAAGTTAATACAAAAAGGTGATGTTAAAAGATATTACAAAAAGATATGAGAACTTTGATGTAGGAGTTTGTGAGAGAACTGGCTTAGTGAGGAATACTTAACTAGTGGCTCGACTGACAGACTCATAACCCCCCTTCCAGACACGAACCTGGTACCTTGTGCATGATGGTAGCCCTCTAGCACAAGTACCCGATGACCCGATGATGGGCAGAGTGAGTGCCTCTAAGTAGATATTAATGTGTCAGCCGCAATAGCTCCCAAACAGCACCCTTTATAGTTCAATTCGGCCCAGTTACCAAGCACAATGGGGACAAGTTGTTATGAGTTGTCAGTGTTTTTCCTCATCACAAGTATGCTAGACCAGTTCTTCCCCTCAATTTGTTTCAACAATGTTATGTCAGTTTTAAATAAACATCCAAATCTAGGGTAGGGTTATTACACAACTGATAATTTAATTGTTAAATATAATTAAAATACAACATTATATCTATCTAGCAAGAGTCAAGACAAGTTTGAACAGGCAACAACAGTATCTAAGTGACCATGACCTACCTCTAGCTGTCTAGCTGTGCCGCTAAAGTCCAGTCTGTTACAAAGTTATGTGTTTGTTGTGTTTTAGTTGTGAACTTTGAGGAATACAGTTTTTGGGTAAGTGGGTAGGCCTTGCCCTTCTAAAAAAATATTAACATATTTTAGGCACATGTGATATTTGCAACAGCCTAAAGCCATATCAATATTATGGGAGCTGTGCACCGCCTAAGAACCCTTATGTATATGCAGACTAAGACTCGGCGAATAAAATTAGTTTAATAAACTTATTGCTAAGTAGACTATCCATTTTAAATTACAGAGTTTTTGAATGATTAGATCTTGTAAAAGGGTAACACCACAACCATGACTACACTAATTTAAGTATGTAAACAAATAGGACATACGTGAACTCTCCATCCATGATAAACTTCTGGTTCTTTTCATTTCGTGCAAACACGACGGGTTTATCCCCCTTGACATAGTCGTGACCAAACTCGTTGAGTTCATGCTGGAAGTCGTCCTTGGAGCTTATGGCAAACGAGAAGCTGTCAGTGAAGCCCTTGGCCACTTTCAGGATGCGGTTACGCCAGTAGTTAGTGCCTGAGATAAAAAAAAAGTTTGGACTTTAAAGTAGGGACACAGACATTTCATAATACTTTTTTTTAGCTAAATTTACTGGCATATTAAAATATCATAATGTTTTTAGGTTCATTGTAAAATTTTTAAAAATATAACAAAACCCTGAATAAAACGGAATTGAATCTTTCCACAAAATAGATTACTTGGCCTTTTATTTGAGAATAATAGTTAATTTTTACGAGAATTGACTATATCCTAACTATACACATTTTTACTTAGTAGCAGACCATATCGTTCTTTACCTGAAATTGTTAGAAAAGTAGTAAGCACCAAATGCACTATTATCACTTCTTAATATTCCTATAACCAATCAAAGTTTACAGCCCAGAAAAAATATTTCCCTCCGCCAAAAACGTGGTAAAGTAGAAGTAAAATTTGAGTTTGATCTGGTTCTTATAAAAGTCAAATTATGAACATTATAAAATGTTTCCAGTCTTTAGCCGGGCCAGTTCCTCTAACCTTGCTCCTTTAATCACTTCCATTCTTCTCCTTTCACTAGCACACTTTCTATCAGTTCTTCCATCTATTTATTGGGCTCCCTCCCATACATACTTCATTCCAACATTTTCTTTGGTATCCTCTACTTCTCCATTCTCATTACATGCCCAAACCATCTCAGTTTTGCTTCCTCTACTATCTCATGTACTACCTGTACCCTCACTTTTTCCTGGATAACTTAATTCCTAATCTTGTTTATCCTTGTGACAGCTAACATGTTCTCCTTGTCTATCTTACATTAAATGTCTAAATTTCTGCTTCATATGTGACAATAGGTATAAAGTACCCCCGTACAACACTTCAAGGGCACTCCTCTTCTCTATAGCAAGTCTCTTATACACCTATAGAACAACTCTCCCAGCTGTCCTTTTCTCATTACATCCTCTTTACTTTCACCTTTCGCCTCAATCACGCTTCCAAGATATTTTATTTTCTCTAAGCTCTACTCCATCCAACCTTATAACTTTATCAGGTCTTATCCTCGTCCTTGTCATTACCATCACTTCGCCATTCCTTCTCCCTCCATACCAACAAGTCATCAGCAAACATCATGGCTTTCATTCTTTCCTCCTCGAGTTATCCTGCCACTTTGTTCATGACCATTTATACTATCATTACAAATACTAATGGTGAAAGGGCACTCCCCTGCTTAACTCAATTTTTTTTAATTTGGAACCACTTTGTCCTTCCACTTTCCGTCTTAACACAACTCTTGTTATCCTCATACATACTTTTCACTCTAGTTAACTCCACCTTTCACCTTGAACCCCTCCATCGCTTTCCAAACTTTATTTCTATCCACACTATCATATGCCTTCTCCACATCAATAAATACCATTACCAAGTCATTCCCATATTCATACCTTCATATCATCTGTCCTATGGTAATTAATTAATTAATTTTAGCACCGCGTCTTACTACCCGTTCGGGTTATACGCTTAAGTACTAATTACACTAATGGATTAGGAAATGGGAAGGTTTAACTTAGAGGAAGTGAACCCGCATTTGCGTGGAGGGAGAGTGGGAAACCATTTAGGAAAAACCACCCCCAGTTCACCCGACCGAGATTCGAACCTCGATCTCCCCGTCCTCGGTGGTCTGACTCAACACGACTGGCGCGTTAGCCAACTACGCCACCGAGGCGGGTATCTGTCGTATGGTAAAGATCAAGTCTATTGTAGACCTCTGTTCACTAAATCCGTGTTGTTCCACTCTCCACCTTTTAATTTAATTTCTTACTCTCTTTTCCAGTGAAAAAAGACAAATATTAAAGAAAAAATTAAATATAACAATGTGAAATTTAGCCTTTATTTTTCTATCCATACCTAAGTTTTGATAGATTTTTTAAAAACTATTTTTAACCGAAAAATGCTTGTCATTTATCAACTTTTAATATTGAAATTCAAATTTGTATTCAACAAAATCCAATCTTTTTTTTCCACCCACAAATCAGTATCTCTGTTATAAGACTGCACTGAAGTACAGAGAAGATTTGAAAATATATTAGGTCAAGGTTGGTCATACTTGTGACCAGGCAACCAGCACGCAAAGTCTTGTGACTTACTAGGTGACAACTGTCTAGCGACAGCATCTGGTGTCCAATGGCCGTGAATAGGAGTAAGAATTATTAAATCCAGTTTGTGGTAGTTTGTTGAACTTCTGTGTCTTGCAAGATGTTTGTTTTGGTTTGAACTATCGTTTCAACTAATAAAAATGGTTTAATTGTTAATGGAGGTATGTCGCTTGTGATTGGTGCGCTATTTTCAAACAAGTTGTTCAATTGGTCCAAATCAGAAATGTATCTTCTTGTAACAGTTTTCTGTGCCTTCTATATGAAATCTTTAAAAAAGGGTACAGCAAACTTATTTTCTACAACCAATTATTTCCTCAACTTTAAAAATATTCCTAAAGAAAATATTAAAATAGTAGCACACTTTTTTAGAATAAATTATTTAAATTTGCCCTAAGCATTTAAAAACATTTCAAAGCTTTGTTTTAACAACTATTTGAAAAGTAACCTTGTGTATTTATTTGACTAATTGCTTTTAAAAAATAATATCCCAAGTGTCGTACTTTTATTTGTCCATTAATTTATCATTTATTTAATAAAAGTTTGTCAGTTTTATACGTTGACTCATTACTATTTTAAAAACAAAACTGTTTTTCATTATTAGGCATTTATGCACTATGAAGAATTTATCCCACAGATATGAGAGTGCGAAAAGGCCTACAAATTTTGCTAGTAAAGGTATTTTCACATGCCACAATCAACGGCTTTACTTTCCCTCTGAAGGAAGGTGTGCTGCAGATTTTGATCGCTCAAGAAAAATCTGTCAACCCGCTGGGTATGAATCCCATGACCATCGGGTCCTGAGGCGAGCACTTTACCCCAAGACCACCGAGGTCAACAATTTTAACAGTGAAGTCAAGTAGGCCTATCTGGATACCTTTTACATTCTTGACATAGTCCACATTGTAGTATGCTACCACAAGCGGGGAACTGAAGTCGTTCACCGTGTCCCTCTGTCGATGACCCACCAAACCATGGCTGCAAGGACAGTAAGTTAATGCTTTAGAGGTCAAACAACATAAAACAAATTAATCGTTAATGGAAATTAAAACCAGAAGTAAAAAAGAGATATATATATATTAATGGAGAACATAATTAACATATTTAGTCCCGAGCTGTGTAATGACCCTGTTGGCTGTTCTGAGCCCCTAACTTATTTAAAAGTCATGGACAAAGTATACATTTTTGTTAATATTTCATACTTAAAGAACCATATGTAAATTTACTTACATACTTTATCCATGGATGACCAAGCAATATCAAAGAATATTATTTTCTGTACTATATTTTAAATTTGAGTTAAATTATTTATTATTAATATCTTTTGATTTAATTATATTTATTTTAATATTTTTTTTAAACCATAAGTTGTTTTCTAAAGAAAATGTAAATATAATAAGAATTGCATCATCCTTTGTTTAAGGCTTACTTTTGTTCCATATTAAAGTTAATTGCTGAATCAGCCAGGTTTTAGTCCACAGATACTTAGACAACCAATAAGAAATTAGTTTTCATAATTACAACCAATCAAGAGCTCGCTTTTTGCTTGGTTCAATACCATAAAGAAAGGGGAATCCCAAAAAGAAAAATCTAGTCTGATAATAGGAGCGGGAGAGCGTCTCCTGGCTCACTCCACGTTGGCTTGCAAAGTAGGCATCAACTCTGGTCTCCGGGTTGGTCTTTAAAGTAGGCATGAACTCTGGTCTCCGGGTTGGTCTTTAAAGTAGGCATGGACTCTGGTCTCCGGGTTGGTCTTTAAAGTAGGCAGGGACTCTGGTCTCCGGGTTGGTCTTTAAAGTAGGCAGGGACTCTGGTCTCCGGGTTGGTCTTTAAAGTAGGCAGGGACTCTGGTCTCCGGGTTGGTCTTTAAAGTAGGCAGGGACTCTGGTCTCCGGGTTGGTCTTTAAAGTAGGCAGGGACTCTGGTCTCCGGGTTGGTCTTTAAATTAGGCAGGGACTCTGGTCTCCGGGTTGGTCTTTAAATTAGGCAGGGACTCTGGTCTCCGGGTTGGTCTTTAAAGTAGGCAGGGACTCTGGTCTCCGGGTTGGTCTTTAAAGTAGGCAGGGACTCTGGTCTCCGGGTTGGTCTTTAAAGTAGGCAGGGACTCTGGTCTCCGGGTTGGTCTTTAAAGTAGGCAGGGACTCTGGTCTCCGGGTTGGTCTTTAAAGTAGGCAGGGACTCTGGTCTCCGGGTTGGTCTTTAAAGTAGGCAGGGACTCTGGTCTCCGGGTTGGTCTTTAAAGTAGGCAGGGACTCTGGTCTCCGGGTTGGTCTTTAAAGTAGGCAGGGACTCTGGTCTCCGGGTTGGTCTTTAAAGTAGGCAGGGACTCTGGTCTCCGGGTTGGTCTTTAAAGTAGGCAGGGACTCTGGTCTCCGGGTTGGTCTTTAAAGTAGGCAGGGACTCTGGTCTCCGGGTTGGTCTTTAAAGTAGGCAGGGACTCTGGTCTCCGGGTTGGTCTTTAAAGTAGGCAGGGACTCTGGTCTCCGGGTTGGTCTTTAAAGTAGGCAGGGACTCTGGTCTCCGGGTTGGTCTTTAAAGTAGGCAGGGACTCTGGTCTCCGGGTGGGTCTTTAAAGTAGGCAGGTACTCTGGTCTCCGGGTTGGTTTTTAAAGTAGGCAGGAACTCTGGTCTCCGGGTTGGTTTTTAAAGTAGGCAGGAACTCTGGTCTCCGGGTTGGTTTTTAAAGTAGGCAGGAACTCTGGTCTCCGGGTTGGTTTTTAAAGTAGGCAGGAACTCTGGTCTCCGGGTTGGTTTTTAAAGTAGGCAGGAACTCTGGTCTCCGGGTTGGTTTTTAAAGTAGGCAGGAACTCTGGTCTCCGGGTTGGTTTTTAAAGTAGGCAGGAACTCTGGTCTCCGGGTTGGTTTTTAAAGTAGGCAGGAACTCTGGTCTCCGGGTTGGTTTTTAAAGTAGGCAGGAACTCTGGTCTCCGGGTTGGTTTTTAAAGTAGGCAGGAACTCTGGTCTCCGGGTTAGTTTTTAAAATATTGACTTTGTAATTATGAATAAGTTCAAGAAAGTGTTATGTAAAAGAAAGTAAGGATTAATTGAATATATTATATATATAGAAATTAAATAACTTCAAGATTTATTAAATTGTATTCATGAAAAAAAAAACTCATAAGTATAGCATCATAAATTATCCCCAAAAGAAATGAAGATGCAGATCGTTATAAATTGCCGCCCAACTGGGGGCCTTTACTGGATGTTATAGTTGATAAATTAAGTTACTATCACAGCATATATAGTAAAATTATTACAGGTTTTACTTTTAGTCACATGAACATTAATTTGTTATGTGCACAATGTTCATCCACAACTGAGGTGAAAGAACCCCCCCAAGTCTACTCTCCTACAAATGAGGTGATGGTGTATCAGTGAAAGAACCCACCAAGTCTACTCTCCTACAAATGAGGTGATGGTGTATCAGTGAAAGAACCCACCAAGTCTACTCTCCTACAAATGAGGTGATGGTGTATCAGTGAAAGAACCCCCCAAGTCTACTCTCCTACAAATGAGGTGATGGTGTATCAGTGAAAGAACCCCCCAAGTCTACTCTCCTACAAATGAGGTGATGGTGTATCAGTGAAAGAACCCACCAAGTCTACTCTCCTACAAATGAGGTGATGGTGTATCAGTGAAAGAACCCACCAAGTCTACTCTCCTACAAATGAGGTGATGGTGTATCAGTGAAAGAACCCACCTAGTCTACTCTCCTACAAATGAGGTGATGGTGTATCAGTGAAAGAACCCCCCAAGTCTACTCTCCTACAAATGAGGTGATGGTGTATCAGTGAAAGAACCCCCCCAAGTCTACTCTCCTACAAATGAGGTGATGGTGTATCAGTGAAAGAACCCACCAAGTCTACTCTCCTACAAATGAGGTGATGGTGTATCAGTGAAAGAACCCCCTAAGTCCACTCACGTTTCTTTCTTGAGGAATGTGTCGATGCCGGACTTGGAGGCCTCTCCGTCGTACTTCACAGAGTCAGGTTCAAACTTGTTGTGGAGGTGTTTTGGGCGGAACAGAACAACAGCATCGCTAGAAACATATGACTCAACAATCACAGTCGAATAGAAACCACTATTTTACAAATACAAATCTTCATTTTACCAAATCTCAAATGTGAATATGAATCTTGGATATAATGTTGAGCTTAAGAGTAGAGAGAAAATATAAATAGTGTTATAATGCATTCACTATTTAATATTCTTTAATTAAGTTAGGTGTTAAATCAATGGTTCAGGGTCTGGGTTAAGTTTTTTCTAAAAAACATGTTGGGCCCGAACTACCACTAAGCAGTGTAAGATCATTCTTAAAAATCCCCATTTAAAACTCACAAATATCCTTCAATGTTTGAGGGTCCTGTCTGTATCAAAAATAAAATAGCATGGATAGATATGTTTTAAGAAGATGAGTCGTTATTACGTTATTAGCGTATTTCTTTGATTCTAAGACGCCGTCGATTGTAAGACACACCTTAATTTTTCAGTATAACTAACAGAAAAAAGCTTTGATCCCAAGAAAATAAATAAAACTAATAAGCTAAAATACTTAATTTACAATAAATATTATTATATAGTTAAATTTACTAACAACATTTTTATCAGTAGTTATGTTATTCTCAGTCCCGTCTGAATCAATATCAGTCTGATTCTTCTGAGCCATCTTTATCTACACAATCTCATAGTATATAGTCTTCTGAGCCACCTTTATCTACACCATCCCATAGTATATCGTCTTCTGAGCCATCTTTATCTACACCATCCCATAGTATATCGTCTTCTGAGCCATCTTTATCTACAATATCCCATAGTATATCGTCTTCTGAGCCATCTTTATCTACACCATCCCATAGTATATCGTCTTCTGAGCCATCTTTATCTACAATATCCCATAGTATATCGTCTTCTGAGCCATCTTTATCTACACCATCCCATAGTATATCGTCTTCTGAGCCATCTTTATCTACAATATCCCATAGTAATATCGTCTTCTGAGCCATCTTTATCTACACCATCCATAGTATATCGTCTTCTGAGCCATCTTTATCTACAATATCCCATAGTATATCGTCTTCTGAGCCATCTTTATCTACACAATCTCATAGTATATAGTCTTCTGAGCCACCTTTATCTACACCATCCCATAGTATATCGTCTTCTTAGCCATCTTTATCTACACCATCCCATAGTATATCGTCTTCTGAGCCATCTTTATATACAATATCCCATAGTATATCGTCTTCTGAGCCATCTTTATCTACACCATCCCATAGTATATCGTCTTCTGAGCCATCTTTATCTACAATATCCCATAGTATATCGTCTTCTGAGCCATCTTTATCTACACCATCCCATAGTATATCGTCTTCTGAGCCATCTTTATCTACAATATCCCATAGTATATCGTCTTCTGAGCCATCTTTATCTACAATATCCCATAGTATATCGTCTTCTGAGCCATCTTTATCTACACCATCCCATAGTATATCGTCTTCTGAGCCATCTTTATCTACAATATCCCATAGTATATCGTCTTCTGAGCCATCTTTATCTACACCATCCCATAGTATATCGTCTTCTGAGCCATCTTTATCTACAATATCCCATAGTATATCGTCTTCTGAGCCATCTTTATCTACACCATCCCATAGTATATCGTCTTCTGAGCCATCTTTATCTACAATATCCCATAGTATATCGTCTTCTGATCCATCTTTATCTACACAATCTCATAGTATATAGTCTTCTGAGCCACTTTATCTACACCATCCCATAGTATATCGTCTTCTGAGCCATCTTTATCTACACCATCCCATAGTATATCGTCTTCTGAGCCATCTTTATATACAATATCCCATAGTATATCGTCTTCTGAGCCATCTTTATCTACACCATCCCATAGTATAGTCTTCTGAGCCATCTTTATCTACAATATCCCATAGTATATAGTCTTCTGAGCCATCTTTATCTACACCATCCCATAGTATATCGTCTTCTGAGCCATCTTTATCTACAATATCCCATAGTATATCGTCTTCTGAGCCATCTTTATCTACAATATCCCATAGTATATAGTCTCCTGAGCCATCTTTATCTACAATATCCTATAGTATATAGTCTTCTGAGCCATCTTTATCTACAATATCCTATAATATATTGTCTTCTGAGCCATCAAGAGCATTGGTTGAAAAAAACCGCAATTCTAGGACGCCATCCATTCTAAGACTCTCCCCATTTTTAGAGACGTTCAAAGGGGAAAAGTGTGTGCCTTAGAGTCAAAGAAATACAGTACATATAAAGTGGAGCTAGCTTCTGATTAACAGTTCAACTATTAAATAAAAGTAGGCTCCATGGTGAGGATATAAATGGGCTCACAAAAATAAAATTTGGAGGTTACCAAAACATACAGGATGTTTCTAAACTATCTGTCCAAACTTAAACTACAGCATCTGTGGCCAAAAACAAACAGAAAACCTAGTAAAAACTGTCTGGAAAATTCATCTTGTATTACTGAATGTAAGTTAAAGTTAGGTGCAACAATTCTGGAAGCTCGCAGCTGTAAATACATGCATGCATGGCAAGTTGCATTTTATTAGGGGGTCATATCATGAATTGACTTAGTCACAATAGTATTCGTCGGTTGCATTTTACAAGTGCTCACCCTTCAGACACGTTTCATGTGACTGGTCACTTTTGCCTGCTTTAATGATATGCAACTTGTACAGCTGCATACTCCCATAAAATTGCTGCGCTTAACTTCAAATTACGTTCATTAATACAAGATGACTTTTCCAGACAATTTTTTACTAGGCTTTCAGTTGATTTTTGCTCACAGATGCTGTGGCTTAAGTTTGGCAGATAATTTAGAAACACCCTATATTAATGTATAAATTTTCCAACAAGCAGCTAATTTTCCCCCCCAAAAAATTGGAATTTGAAATTGTTTTTAAAAGGCTATATCTCTATTGAATATATGTGGTAAGAGATTTTCATAAATTAGGAAGAAAATATCCAACTGCAGCAAGGTGACAAGGTCACTGGATGGTTGCTTTTTTATATTACTGTATCTATCTGAATCCAAGAAGAGTTTTTCCCCCAAATTTGTAACTTCAAAAGCTAAGGGTCGTCTTAAAATCACAGACTAAGGATTGGATTACATCAAAAGATAATATTTTACATCTTTATTTAATATTAATACAATAGTGTGGACCTGCCTTTTTTACAGACTTTACCCATTTTCACGTATTTTAAAGGTATAACAAAGATCACAGGATATGTTGTTATTTTCACAGATTTTTAGACTATTTTTTTAGTTATCATTAAAAATAGCTAGTTAGTCTGTGGCCTGATACCGATACTCAATACCCATAGTACCGACTGGTATTGCAATACTCAATAGTATACACTAAAAATATCTATACCACTCTTTAATATTCAACACGGCTAACTCCTCAAATGAATGAGGGATATTGATGGGCATAATGAATGATTTAAATAATCAAATAGAATTTTATTTCATCATTCAGAATAGTCAAAATAGATTTAAAAACAAATAATAGTTATCAAATGATTATGTATTTGATTCTTAAAACATTGTCCGCACAGCGCTTGACAAGTAAGATGTGACGAGAAATCTCAAATCGATGCTTAAGAGTTTACAAGACAATTTTAGCGTTATCAAAACTTTAGTTTTATTTCATGAAATTCCACAACACATCTAACTTTTGGATAATATTAAGTAAATTATTATCCTTGCTTAGATGTACATAATTCATCAGTTTTGAATAAGAATAAAGATGCTTGTTTGATTAGCACTTATTTTTTATGCTTTGCTGTCATAGCAGCTGACTTTTACAGTAATTCACAGCAGGCGTGTTTATCAGTTATATTTTTTGTAACATGTGAAAGCAACAGTTTGTTGTATATTTATCCTTTGATTTCTTCCTATATCTCTTTACTTTATATTATTTTATTTTCTGTATATCATTGTGAAAATGGTCAGTTTTAGAAGCTAGCGTGTTAATTGTCGAGTCCAATACTCGTATTTAGGGAAAGTAGGGTATGTATGATACTCAGATCTTCAATAATTATTATTTGTCATAATATAAAATTAACTTCTCATTGTTTTTATGATACTTTTCAAAGTTAACATTCTCATGCAAAAGCAAGATTCCGACAAAATAAAGAAAATTCCTTAGCAATTTAGTAACCTTAATTAGATTTTAATATTAAGGATAGGTGTTTTATTTTATAAACAAAAAAACAATTTGTTAGCATTACAAAATAAGTACCATGATTATTATTTTCTTCAGTCATGATAAAATAAATACCACTTTTAAAAATATATCCCAAATCACTGAAAACTTGAGGGTTGTGGTCATCTTGGATTCGGGTAAATACAGTAATTTCCTTCTACTCTCATATTAGGCTCAAGATTATATTTTACTAGTACTCATATTTATACATACGTTATCACTACATAGCTCATATGTGGTTGTGCTTACAAGACCAACTGCTTCTGTACTTGTGTCACCGTGACTGCTTATCAGACTGTGTTCATACGTTTGTGTAGTGTTAGGTCACATATGAACGTGCTTATCAGACATACTAGTGTCCAGAAATATATGTTACATGATGTAACTAGAATGGGACCATCAGCGTTTGTAAACTTTTTAAGTTTCATGTATGAATTAAAGTGTATTAAGCATATTGTTTATTGAGCATATTATATGTAAATTAAGAGATATTACAGATTGGTAGTGACATGCAAAATTCCCATTTGCGATAACACCAATTCTACTGTTTTCCCACGAATAACACAAATTTAAGTGTTTTTTTTCTAAATAAACAAAATTTCTTTGTAATTTGGCAAATACCATGTCATGCAATACAATTTTCAACGTGATAACACTTGTGATAGCGCTATGCTGGGGCTGTCGTTTGTATGGACAGTGTCAGTTTTTTTTGCTGGTTTTAAAGGTATAAAATGGATCAGAGGATATATGAGTATTTTCACGGATTTAGGCTTTTCTATAGGTTAACATTAAAACATCACAATTTCTACTATTACACATTATGATACTTAAATTTATATTTTATAGATCAATTTTTTGTTTTCAGCCTTTAAAAGATTTCACGCTAGGTCCAAGCTAGGACAGAGATATATATGGACCTTGCTACAAGCAAAATTTTATCTTATTTATTTTTGTTCCCTTCTACTTATTTGATAGTAGTTAAGTCTTCTATGACATGTTTCGGTGATGTTGTTTGGTCTAAACATAAATTGATATCCGATTATTTTGATATTGTTATTTGTAAAACTCGAAGGTATTGATATTGAGATGTCGAGTTTGACAGTAATAAGCGTGAAACCTTTTGTGCACATTTATATTTGATTTTTCACTGAACATGTTAATAAATAATTAAATATACAATATGAACAATAAATGTAGACAGTTTTATTCTAGTTTTTTTTAATGAGTACTAATTGGACTCATATTTTATGTAAATAATAACATCGCTTTCTGCATATAATATCACAACTTTTTTTAGAATAATAACCCCACTTTTCCCCTATAAATAACCTCGCCCTTTGCACATCCCTACAGATTGTAGAAAATGAAGCACAAATAAAAGTAAAAACATATTTACAATGTGCCATTGAAATAATGAACTGTTTGTAAATTTGTGTTGGTGCTATTTGTAAATATGTGTTGGTGTATTTTAAATATGTTTATAAGTTTTGAAACACACTGATTTTCCCAGGTCTTTAAGCCTATAATTGTGCATTTTCTACTATGTAAAACTACAAATAAAAAAGACCCATTATTTTCACTGAATTCTATTAATTATCTATGCCAGAATTATCATCACTATCATCAACCGTTTCCAGCCTGTGGCCAGGTCAGTTTAGTAAACTGTATTCATCTTCCTATGTCCTTCCACCATTCTTCTCCTCTCACTTGCTGTTATCTGCTCCTTCCATCTCTTTCCTACACACTTCATCTCCGCTGAGTCTTATACTAACTAGCCTTATATTATGAGGTTCAAGAGTTGACTAAAGAAATCTGGAAAATAATGTATATAAAAGAGCATTTGACTTATAAAGTGAAGGATTGTAAAACTCAATATCATTACTAGGGTTATGACCTTCTACTTTACATTTTGAAAAATATGTAGAAATATCTCGAAATTCCAGTGACATTTAAAAAATATCCCAGACTTTCCATGTGTGACTTAAATGTGGAACATACTTCACAGATTAAATGTGTCCCTACATAAATGCTATATCCTGTAACTACGTGTGGCCGTGCTTGGACAGCAGATCTCTGTTGGAGGTGTGTCCGAACCGAACCTTCTCCCTGAGCGCGTCCGCAACCTTTGAGGAACGCACTCTTGAGGTCAGACTCCTTCTCGAAGAAACCGACAACAGCCACGTCCTCCTTGTTGATGAAATCCTCCAGTTCAGAGTCCTTGTTCAGGTCCTTGGAGCTGGGCCCCACCTGGGACTTCATGTGCTTCACGATGCCAGCTGGAGAACAGGGGGACAGTTCGAGGTCAACTTCTGGGACATTGCCTCACAGCCTAACCTTTTATTACCACAATTAAATTGAATACACAGGTACTTGTCAGGTCGACATATTGATTATCACCCTCGAGTTGAGATGGAAGGAAGCACAAGTTGAGCTAGTATTTTTACAGTTTTTATAACAAAAAATTTGTGTCCGAAATAAATAAGACATTGTTCCTATATATATGTTTAGTTTAATAGTCCAATATGCTCATGAACGATATTCAAAAGTTTGTAGTGGCCATAAAGGTTTTTATGTTATAAAAACAGTAAAAATAAATACTTTAAGTCACACTTCCCTCTCTCTAAACACTAGGATGTTGGGTGTCAATGGCCTTCCATTCTAGCTCCAGGTGGATGCTGGTGCATTTTATAAATACACCTCCTTTCTTTGTCACCTTTAACTAAGTAGTTTGACTATTGGCCATCACACTTACACTTAATGGCTATTTTATTCATGGCAGAATCTCTAATGCTAGTTTGTGGAGGACAAGTTTCAATAAATATTTGTGTGTGTTTCGTTACCTGCTTCTCTGGGCCCATTGTACTCCTGGGACACTTCCCCACCTCGGAAGATCTTGAGTGTGGGGTATCCCGTGACACCATGCTTGTTACAAGTCTCCTTACCGGCCTCTGTACAGTCCACCTGGAGAACATATGATACCCCAACAATGGTTAATGTTGTTGTACACTTTGTGGATCTCAAACAGATAATTTTAAAATGTGATTTATTTTCCAGCTACAATTTTCTAAACAAAGTGAAGTTTTATTGGCAGCTTTAAGGAGCCAATAACCTTCCTTACTCCTTCCTTTCTTGTAGCACAAATTGAAAACAGGAGAGAAACACAGGCTGTGCTTATTTTCTAAAATTTACAGCTGTATTTTGATGACTTAATAAAAACAAACAAATCAAGGGCTCTGATAGAAAGATGAAACAATTAAGATTGAGATCGCTCACCTTAGCAAGTGCTATCGGTGGGTCATTGCCCTTGATAAGACCCGCAGCCTTCGCATACTCAGGCTTCAGCTTTTTACAATGTCCACACCTGAAAACAATACCAATATATATGTTTAAATGTACTTTACTCTATTTCAATATCCAAACATCATGCTGATGGAAAAATAACCAAGAAGGACAGTTGATAGTCAAACCGACCACAAAAACTGTTTGTATATAGTTCTCATTGTTGAAAGGATGTCACAGAGGCATATCCATACCATGGGATGCGAGAATAATTACGTGTAGAAGATTAACAAATTGTCTCTGATCATTCTAAGAGTATTAATCTAGTTTAAAAGACCAAGGCTCGTAACCATGTGACAGTTATTTGTGACCAATGACACTTCCGAGGGGCGAACCCTTGTATTACAGCTGGCTTTGTCAAACTAAATTAAAACAGCTTAGAAACGAACCGAAGCTCTTTACATTTAAAACAATTGCTCTCGAGAATCATATTGATATATCTTACCAGGGTGCGTAAAACATGACAAGTACTGTATCATGTTCTCCCAGAACTGTCGAAAAGTCGTCGTCTCCTAGCTCCAACACATCTTCTTCAGCTCCCAAAGTAATATAAAACAAGCTAATTAGTAATATTAATTTACAGAGGATCATTTTAAAAACCTAAAACCGCAACGAAGGAGAAAATAAATGTTATACGTGGCTGGAACCAGCAGAGTGAATGAGCGAATGACTTGTAGACAAATCTAGCATTAGAGCTTTGTGTTGTCGCTCTCTGATTGGCTATTTCGGAGGTTGGCTCGGGATGTGTAACTTTTGAACTAAAACTATATGGTACGGGAACTGCTAGATTAATTGAAAACTCATGTTGTATTCGCTTAGTTCAAAATGCAACTGATATGCGTATCTGTTGTGGTAAAGTGTCAAACGATGTTGCAAGAAAAATATCCTATATATAAAATATAATAATATTTAAAAAGTTATTATAAGATTAAGTATTAATATGTAATCATTATGAGAATATAAATTATAGTTATCAAAATATAATGCAGGAAGTCTTTTATAGCCAAGTGACCAGACAAAAACTTAAGTCAGTGTCTTTGCTCTCGTTTTGTTGTTCTCATTAATTTTAAAATAACATATTGACGACAAAAGTCTAGAAGGGTAATGACTAATATTAATACTGGTATTGGTTTTTATTATTATTTTTCAGATTACTTAGGCTTTGAAAAATTAGGTTTCCCTCTACACGGTAATGCTCAACTATCAAATTAAAATAAAACCCAAAATTAAAAATTTAATAAAATAAATCAAAACTGTGATATCAAAATTAAAAATTAAGGCCATATGTACAGATTTTTTTTCACAATTCAAAAGAGTTTTCTTCTATGAAATGTTACACACCATAAATATTTTTATGTATTTTTTCTAACGAGCTATGAGGGTAAGAAACTTCCATTTTTACGTTTTCCAAATCAAGTTTTAGGCCACACTTTTTGAAATAAAAATTTGAAAATTGAAATTTAGTATCTTTAATACCATACCTATTTGATAAAGCTGGGATTTTACCGTAGGTAGAAGCATACTCTATATACATATACTTAAAGTTCCCTTAAAATCAACACAATTCAACAATTGTTTACTAATACTAATCAATCTATAAATATTAGTATTCATACGATTTATAGATGTGTATACTTAAGATAAAATATATATTCAGATTTAAATATGAAACGATTTACTGAATAACTTGATTTCCGTATGACATAAAAATATGCACTGAAATTCCAAGTTGGCTCGCCAGATCAAAACTTTGTAGGAAGTGTAGCTTAGTTTAAAGAACGGGTGATAGCGCCCGCCTCCACAATTCGCGCAACACACAGCGGCTACTCCAGCTGTATTATCACAGAAATCCAAGTGATCTGCCGTCCATGCGAGATTTCTGTTTGAACGATCATTCACAAGTTGTCTCTTGAAATAATTAGCCTCATCTTTTAGTGATATTTATCTTTATATCACTGCCGAGTTATTTCATTATTGAAACATGTTGTAGTAATTTAAAGATTTGTGTTTTATTTGTGATCTCTGTGAACTGTAAAGAATATATAATATATATATATATATATAATTATTAAAATAATAAACAATGGTTTCTTCCATTACAAACTGGAAAACGTCAATCTTTGAAACCGAGAATGAGCATAATGTATTATATGGGCAGATAGGCTTTATGTTTATTTTATATATTAAGGGTTTTCCAGAATCAGTAACACAGAATATACAATTTAATAAACAATAAATGGCTGTAAGCGATAGCCCAAGGTTTCGACACATCGCATATCAAGAATGATGAAATAAATACTTAACATTTGAAAGCACTTTTTACAGCCATTGTAAAAATAATCTTTTTCATGAAAAATAAAGTAATTTAGGCAGTTTATAGTGTTTTAATTTCTTAGCTATTTGAACTAGTTTAGTCATTATTTATGCAGAAAAGGCATTATTTTATATAACTTAAATTTGCAAAACTTATTACCCTGAACACATCTTGTGAATGTGAAGAATGCCAGGCCTCCACCGTGGTTCGGATTCCACGTTAAACTGTAGGTCTTCCATTTAATTTCACGATCACCCTAACATTACACATTAGCGTAAGTGCGTATAGCCCGAACGGGTAGTAAGACGCGGTGCTAATAATAATAATACCCTAAATACATTAATATACATATAGTAAAAATAGTTTCATATATTCAATTTAGTGAAAACTGCAATTATTATTATCAATTAAATTATCTATGTTTTAATAAGTATTTATATTTTTAATTAGAGGTAAGAATATTTATACTGTCAGTCAGACTTAGATATTGGTTCATATGGGATTATCTGCATTATAAATTTTATTGATCAATTACATTTTAATTAACATTAAAATTTTGTGATTATCTACATCTTAAATCAGAAAAGTATTTTTATGGGCCTCACTTCCTCCTAAGCTCCAAAATATTGGTTTCGTCTATTTGTGCAGTTGTGAAACTACCGAAAGATACATGAGATCTTACCTCCCTTTTCCCCTACCCCCTCAAGAGAGCTCATAACCTGGTTACCCTAAAGTATTGACATCGCACCTTCCTTTTGTTTGCTACTATTACTGTTAAGATGTAGTAAATAGTATCTTTGACCGCAAAGAGACATGATTGGAACAAAATGTCAATTATTTCAACTCTGACACGAAGAAGACTAAGAAATCCCTTGACGATAAGAATATTTTTTTCAAATCAAAGTTTATTAAGCGGACCCAGAATAAATTTTCAAAATAGTGATTAAAAATATCTATAGAATAGCCTGAAATTCTAAAAAAATTGCTACAAATTTGCCAAATAAACAAACTAAGAATTTAAACAAAAAATCGGAATGAATGCACATGACTAAATCAAAAACGTTCTTTACAAATGGAAACTAAAAATAGCTCTGCAATGAAGTCTTTTAACAGCTAAACTCTTGCATTCTCGTAAATATAATATTGATTTACAAAAATTTACTTTAAAAGAATTCCCATCCCAACGCAACTTTTCACTGTTTAATTTCAGCGTCTAATCGGTTATGTGGATTTTACAAACATAACAAACAATAGGATACATAGTTAATTTTCAACATTATCTTATCATCCCTACAACTGTTTGATTAAAAAGAATAGGATTGATTATCTATGCATTATAAAATATCGATATCATTTAAAAAGATACTAATTTAACATAAGTGCTTGGATATTATTCAAACGGAATGGGCTACCGTGAAGTTGGCCCTCTCCTCCCCCCCCCCCCAATGTAAACATACTATTTGTGGGCTTTTTAAAACGGAACAAACAAAAATTTGTGTCTAACAATACGGAACAACCGAGTGCAATCAAAAACCATGAATTATGAATTTTTAAAAGGTTTTTTTGAGGGGAGGTTTCCATGAAGTTGGCCCCTCATGAGTAAACAAAGTTTCAAATTCACGTACCATTTGTGCAAGAACAAATACACAGCAAACGAAACTTTTTGCGGAACGATCCGGAACAAACTCTATCGCAACCATGTAAATGTCAATTTTCCAAAGTGTATGGGGGAGGGGGTCTATCGTGAAGTTACCCCCCCCCCCCCAAATCACAATATAAACACACCATTTGTGGATTTATCAAATGGAACAAACGAAAATTTTTGCGGAACAATCCAGAACAAACGATTGCAATCATAAAAACTTGAATTTTTCATAATGATGGACCAACCACGGACGTAATTGATGGATATCCTGTCAGAAATGTAATCGAACATAACTCTACTGAATGTATTGCTCTTTTTGCAAGCTTATCAAAACATCCCAGCCCTTGCTAATCAGATGTTTCATCACTGACCAGCCAACGAAATTATCAAACCCTAAGTTCAAACAGTTGACCCACGGAGTATCAGCTTATGTCTGTGCCTCTGTACCGACACAACAAGGCTGCTTGACGTACACTACCGTAATAAAGCTGAAGTCATGTATACATGCGAAACTCTAGAGCTGCCAGTGATAGTAATGCCCTTAAGGTCAATGACTAATTGTGAACACTCTAGGAACAATAAGTCTATAGATAATTCCTAAATGTTCAAGGACCGCGAAGTGCAAACATAACCTTTCTCCTGTCAAGTGTCAATGTTGTGACTCAATTGCAAATAGTTGTTGTGATTTGCGTTGAGATAGTTACTTAAAGAAGCGTATTGTTTTATTTAAATACGCCATAAATATGTTAGCATATATAAGGTGGTCAGCAAGAAGCCTTGTTCCTGTGTTTATCAGGTCACAGAAAGTATGTGTTTGTTCTTTGAGGACAGAAATAAGTTGCACTGGCGGCTCAGTTATTAGACACTCACATCTCCACCGGGAGCACCCAAGGAGTACGTTCCTAGATACTTTTAGGAGATTAAAGTTTGATGGTAACCCCCACCAATGTTGGAACTGTGGGGGTAGAGATGCTACTAAACAGTTATTTTGTAGCAGATGCAAAGTTCTGCAGAGACCTGAACAATCCAGCACGTATTTTGATATTATTGGTGTAGCACCAACCTACAATGTGTCACTGTCTGAACTAACTTCAAGATATCGTATGTTACAGAGTTCTCTTCACCCTGATCGATTCAGCAACAGGAGCGAGGTATAGTTACAGGAGAGAGATATACTATTTGTGCCTGTAATGTTAGAGTTGTTACCAGAGGCTGGATGTATCTCTTTTAATGGCAGGTTACCTGGATATTACATAGGCTACAATATTACACACTTACCATATATATTGAATTGATATTTTATGTATTCTCCTTTCTATAAAAGTTAAAATAAAGTTTAAAGTGTGTTATTGAATTAGTATTTTGAGAAGAAAAGGCCTGGATTTTCAAGGTAAGGATTACAAATTGTTTATAAAACACTTAGGCCTATATCAAAAGCAAGTAACTAAATACAGTAAATTATACTTTAGAATATCAGCTATGTATACCAAACTTGGAATATTGGAAATATTATTTATATCTTGTCAAAATATTTAAAATATAAAAATAGACCGCATAGCGAGACATGGAACACAATGTAAGGGGAGGCATGGGATGGCTTTGTTCCATCCCTCACTTATATTTTTAGGACTATGTTGTTTAATATGGGCATTTTCTATAGGCCTACTTTATTAATAACTTTAAAATAGGGTAAGGCCTATTAAAAACATGATTATTTTTAAAATATTAAAGGATAAACCTGTAGAAAAGTCTTACAGCTTAATGCTTCCAATAGCTTTCATATGAAGTTTGCTATCAGCTCTATTTACTAAATATAGCTCAATCCTATTAGAATTTTTACCCTATAGAACAAAAATTTGATTTTAAATCACTAGCTAAGAGGGGAAGTCTCATTTTGACAGACACTCTCGAAAAATGGGAAATAGAACAAATGGAAGCTAAACGTAGGTTTAAACCACCCATAAGTAAAAAGGACGAAAAGAAAATTGTTCCTAAATTAGTTAACAATACAGAATCTGAAGATTCTCAAATTGATGAGTTAACAGCCATTCATTAGAAGAGTCAGCTGAAGAGGATGCAATAGAAAGAGCACTTAAGTCCAATGACAAAGATAAAAAAATATTTTTGGCAGTGGGTAGTGAAATTTATTTTGTGGACTTGAGTCAAATAGTTGGTATTTTTCCAAATCCAAGAATGGTTCAACAAGGTGCTGGATTTAGATATGTGTTTTATAACCCCCTTAAGTGTGTGTTTGAAAACTAGCACAAAATACATTTTGAACAGTTATATTGTGGTAAATTTGTAGCCTAACATATCTTCCTCTCAAATAAGAGACTGTTGAGTTTGATATGTACAGTGTTGGAGTAATTAATTGAAGAACCTATTATGGCTATACTTGTACTTATCTTACTGTAAGAGACTACTAGTATTATTTATATTAAGGTCCCATCCCTCCCCTGAACATGTCCCATGCCTCCCTAGGTAAGGGAGGGATGGGACAAAAAATATCCGACAACCATTTAGTAAGACCACTTTATATTATTGCAATTTTTAAAATGTACAACAATTTGTAATGATTTTATTAAATCTGTACCTAACAATTCCTGAGTGCAAAAATCTTGTGCTAGAAATACAAAGTTACATTTTTAGTGCACATAAAGTGAAAAGTGTCCCATCACTCTCAGTCTCCCCTAACATTAAAAATTATGAATATTGAAGACTTTATTTTATTTAAATCACTTTTCCATTTAAGCAAAATAATCTTTTCAGGTGACAACACTGCTTACCAGTTGTATGATTCTATTAAATGACCAGCCAAAAGTAAGATGCACACATGTATTATTTTAAAGCCTGCAAGCCTCCGATTCATCCTTCTTTCCACCCTTCCCCTCAGCTACCATTGCATTTACATGCAAAAACCCCGAATTTTCAATTCTCTCGTAAAAACGAACAGGGTTGTCAACTTGAAGTGGGAAGCTATTTGCTATCAAACATCAAACCCAATATTCACCAAATGATGAGAACAAAACACAGTCAACCATCACAATAATGTTCAATCTTTGTTTTTTGTTACCACTATGCTACCTGTATTATATTAATTTTACTATAAAATAAAATATAAGACAAAACCTTTGGATTTTTTATAATAGTAGTGACAAAAACTAGTGTGGGATGGTGGTGTGCAAATTTGATGTTCGATGTTAGCTGAAAAAAGTTTGGAACCACTGGTCTAACGCGTCTCTTTCACGATAGAGTGGACTGCTGATGACAGGAAGGTTAGGTTTAGAATACCGGTGGGGTGGGGGTGTACTGAGGGTGGTTTTTTCGCTCTCCCTTCCTCATCCCTAACATCTATGGTAAAATGGTTTCACTGATGTTGACTCCATTGCTCACTAATGTCAACTACACCCGCCCAACAATGTGACACCTGCCTAAGTTACGCTTTGTCCAGGAGGAGAGGGCTCATTACGTTATTTGTTCATGGAGGGTGGAAAGTCACATCATGTTAAAACTAGCTCCAGTGCAGCAGGTTAAGACTGATCTAGCGTGTTTGTTTCCCAGGAAGAGAAGATCATCTCAGAGGACTACTCTGCCCTAGTGAACGCAGCGTACTCAACGCTGCTCCACCCCATGAAGCGCGGACTGTACATGCTCCAACTGAGAGGAGTGTCTCTAGAGGAGGGAGATATCCAGACAAGTCCTTTGCTCCTCATGGAGGTGATGGAGAGGAACGAGGAACTAGCGGAGGCCCGAGACGAGGCCAGTGTCAAGAGGATAGCTGCAGACAACAAGCAGAGACTGGACCAACTGGCCAGGTACACACTTCCAATATCACATTTACATTCCTACTTTTTATCACATCAATTTTTACCATGGGATATCTAGTAAAATAGAAAATTTCCCACCCCAGCTTGAGGTGTGTGTGTGTGTGTGTATATTCGTGGTTCGAAGTCAATTCTTCCCCATTTGACCTGAACTTCTTGTTATATACTTGGAGATTGGTTGACTGACTAGACTATAAATACAATCCTCCAATTGGCCTAAACTGCTTGTTATACTGGAAGATTGGTTGACTCCCAAGACTAGACTATAAATACAATCCTTACTATCCATCCAGACCATACAAATTTGAACTAAGCTAATGACATAGGGAGAAAAAAGGTACCCACATCTGACTGAAGGCAGGGAGGAAAATCGTTTAGGAAAAACCACCCTAATTAGATCCAACCAGGATTAAAACCTCAACGTTCTTCCCAGCTGCAAACTTGACTAGATGAGCCTGATATTTAGTCTTTGTGTCCATCAATTCAATATTTTTATTTCTGAGACAAAGTAAAACAATATTATTTGAAACCCGCCTCGGTGGCGTAGTTGGCTAACGCGCCAGTCGTGTTGAGCCAGACCGCCGAGGACGGGGAGATCGAGGTTCGAATCTCGGTCGGGTGAACTGGGGGTGGTTTTTCCTAAATGGTTTTCCACTCTCCCTCCACGCAAATGCGAGTTCACTTCCTCTAAATTCAACCTTCCTAATTCCTAATCCATTAGTGTAATTAGTACTTAAGCGTATAACCCGAACGGGTAGTAAGACGCGGTGCTAAATAAATAAATAAATAAATAAATAAATATTATTTGAATGGAAACATTTCTGTTATGGCTGATTTGTTGTACCAAGTTATAACAATCATAAAGGGCTCTAGTTGCAATAGTTGTGACCAGCTACAACAATCATAGAGAGCTTTAGTTGCAATAGTTGTGGCCAGTTAAAACACTCATAGAGGCCTCTAGATGCAATAGTTGTGGCCAGTTAAAACACTCGTAGAGGCCTCTAGTTGCAATAGTGGTATCCAGTTATAACAATCAGAGGGCTCTAGTTGCAATAGTTTACCCAGTTATAACAATCACAGAGGGCTACATTTGCAATAGTTGAATCCAGTTATAACAATCATATAGGGCTCTAGTTGCAATAGTTTACCCAGTTATACAATCACAGAGGGCTCCATTTGCAATAGTTGAATCTAGTTATAACAATCATATAGGGCTCTAGTTGCAATAGTTTACCCAGTTATAACAATCATATAGGGCTCTAGTTGCAATAGTTTACCCAGTTATACAATCACAGAGGGTTCCATTTGCAATAGTTGAATCCAGTTATAACAATCATATAGGGCTCTAGTTGAAATAGTTTACCCAGTTATAACAATCATATAGGGCTCTAGTTGCAATAGTTTACCCAGTTATACAATCACAGAGGGCTCCATTTGCAATAGTTGAATCTAGTTATAACAATCATATAGGGCTCTAGTTGCAATAGTTTACCCAGTTATAACAATCATATAGGGCTCTAGTTGAAATAGTTTACCCAGTTATAACAATCACAGAGGTCTCTAGTTGCAATAGTTGTGGCCAGTTATAACAATCAAAGAGGGCTCTAGTTGCAATAGTTGTATCCAGTTATAACAATCAGAGGGCTATAGTTGCAATAGTTGTGGCCAGTTATAACAATAAATAGAGGGCTTTAATTGCAATAGTTTACTCAGTTATAACAATCATAGAGGGCTTTAGTTGCAATAGTTTACCCAGTTATAACAATCATAGAGGGCTTTAGTTGCAATAGTTGTGGCCAGTTATAACAATCATAGAGGGCTCTAGTTGCAATAGTTTACCCAGTTATAACAATCATAGAAGGCTCTAGTTGCAATAGTTTACCCAGTTATAACAATCACAGAGGTCTCTAGTTGCAATAGTTGTGACCAGTTACAACAATCAAGAGGACTCTAGTTGCAATAGTTGTGGCCAGTTACAACAATCATAGAGGGCTCTAGTTGCAATGTTGTGGCCAGTTACAACAATCATAGAGGGCTCTAGTTGCAATAGTTGTGGCCAGTTATAACAATCATAGAGGGACTCTAGTTGCAATAGTTGTGGCCAGTTATAACAATCATAGAGGACTCTAGTTGCAATAGTTGTGGCCAGTTACAACAATCATAGAGGGCTTTAGTTGCAATAGTTTAACCAGTTATAACAATCATAGAGGGCTCTAGTTGCAAGTTGTGACCATTTACAACAATCATAGAGGGCTCTAGTTGCAATAGTTGTGGCCAGTTACAACAATCATAGAGGGCTCTAGTTGCAATAGTTTACCCAGTCATAACAATCATAGAGGGCTCTAGTTGCAATAGTTGTGGCCAGCAGTGACTGAGCTATGAACAGGTTGTTACAACTTACTTGTCATTACTTCCAGAGAAGCAGTCAAGGCCTTCCAAGCTGAAGATATTTCGACGGCTCAACAGATTCTAATCAAGATGAAGTATTACAACAGTCTTGATGAAAAGATTAAAGACACTAAACAAAAAAGGGGATCATGGAAGACTGAACGTGATCATGATATCGGACAGAAGGCTAGGAACTGGTAATGGCTGTGCAATCTATCTACTCTACATTCTCTGTATTTGTACCGCCCTTAAATAATTCCCAATTTGACTATCAACAGCAATCAACATTTTCTAATTCTACCGTCTTTTTCCTTTGAATAAAATGATAGACACCTTTAATTTCTGTTGAAGTTAAGTTAATTTGTTGTATATCACTGCAATATGTGCTTCATATAAATAAATAAATAATATGCACTTCATTGTATGACTGTGTTTCTGGAAATTTCTAAAAATTGAACAATCCTTTTTACTTGTGAAAGTGATTATAGGATGGAACTGGGAGGAAGAAGTTTGTTTTCTTACTCTACTAAGTCATCAGGCTATCATTATTAGGTAAGATCAGTACTCGTAGATTATTCACATAATAGGTAAACCAGACTTTGAATCGACCGACCAGGTAAAGAAACTGATGTTTTATTTATTCAAGTGTTTTTTTGTTTATTTTATAATACATTTTTGTTACCTTTAGAATAATAAATAGCAATGCATTTGTATTCTGTCTTTGTGCTCTTGTGGTCAGAGTTCTGGCTATGGATCCAGAGGGGTTAGGTTCGATCTCCGGGGCTTCAGATTTTCTGTGTAGCAGTGGGTCTTGGAATGAGATCAGACTAAACCTCGTGAGGACAAGTGAGAAACTACTTAAATGAAAAAAAATAGCAGCTTTGATCTAGAAAACAGAGATTAATGGCTGAAGAGTATGTTGTGCTGACCACATGATACCCTATAACCACAGAAGCTATCACTATCTTCTCTAACACAGGCAGCTGCTCTGTTGGTATAGCTTGATTGTGGTCTGACTTGAGTTTTTATTACTAGTGGTATTCTATAAACCAATAAACCTCTTTTCTCTTTTTGAGGTAGCATATTTCATCAAATAAATGTCGCATAGTATAGTCACTTTAAAAGGTAAACAAGGCATGATGCACCCCTAAAGACCTATTAGCTGTTGACCTTGGATGCGAAGTGGTTCTCTCATGCTCTGGGAGTCTTGAATTACTCAGCACCATTCGCAACGTCCCAGAAGACTTACATTTACCCGCGCAAGCTAAGCTGGTGATTGTCTGCTAGTGATAAAGTGATGTGCCAAGCATTATTATTTGAAGCTTCATATATTGGTCACAACCCCCTTTTTTACACAAAAGTTAGGCTTAAAATTTGCGAGATTATGTTATAAATACGGTACATGTTACGTATATTTACAGGAAATAGGGTAAGGAATGAACACAATATGGCTTTTACAATGAAAATAACACAGCCTCACACTCAACACATGCTGCCACTGGACAGAGAGGTAAAATCTATCGTTACCACCCAGTTCCCCCTGACCTAGGTTTTCATTCAATGCTTAATTTCACACTCCCTCCTGAGAGTTCTGATAGAATGAAACCTATAATCCATTCACGACCTTAGTTTACTCGGATGTCAGCTCAAAGAGTTGCTAGAAATAGTCCTAATATATTCCTACACCAACAGCTGACATCCATCACTTTGAATAACTGTAATGAAAACAGATGGTAATATATGAATGTGAAGTTAACTCACAGTAATTTAGGCCAATATTATTTATATATTTATTTGAGATCGGACACAAAGCTTATTTATTGTTTTATTCCACTTAAAAAATTATTATTCACAGCACTTTCCACAAAAAGGTTTAACGAAAATAGCTTTAAAATGGCGACCGACGAATTTAAACCATGTGATTGAACATGACGAAAGTAAGTTCTTTACAATGATGAACCCACACAGTGGATAAAAATATTTTATTCAGTTAAATATTTTGAAATACAATAAAATAATCATAAAATAATTTATTATATATATAAAAATTTACAAGTATTTTCTCTTTTCCAAGTAAATATGATGTCTGTATTAAAGGCATTGATGTATGCACTATATTACACATAGTCAATAACATTCCAAAACGAAGAATAGGTACTTTTAATTATGTGTAAAATATTGTTTTGAGTTGGATAAAAAGAAATTATTAAAAGTAATGAAATAGTATGATAAAACTTACATTTATGTTATTTTTGATGTAAAATATAACAGGTGATTAAAAAACTTAATATTATAACAAAACAGTGATCTTTTACAAGTGTTGGCAACCCAAAATATAATATATGATTTTTGAACTGTCATCCAGGTAAAAACCTATCATTAACAGACTCTGGGTCAGAGGATTGTGTAGTGACAATCAACTTTCTTGGAGAAACAGCCATCACCTCTCTGTCCAGTGGTAGCAGTGTCAAGTATGAATTGTGTTTTTTTCATTGTAAAGGTCATATTGTGTTCGTTCGCTTTTAATTGTTTCTCTCTCCTCTTTCCTGTTATATTACTATAAACAAATAAGAAATATTGTATAGTTTGTAAATAGTTCCTAAAACAAAGTCTATAATATTTTATATCTGTACAGATAAACACAATTAACAGGGTTAAAAAAAGCTTTTCTTGGTCAAATAAAATGTTTATTGTTTTCAAGTATTTTGCAGATTCCCACCAAATTTAACACTTTCATACAATGTGTGATAAAAATATATTTGTATTGTACTTTTGTTAAAAGGGTGAGAGGATAAAAATAGATTCACTAACCTAAGATTGACTGTCAGAATATTTTAAGTACCATACACAGAAAACAAAATCACCAAATCAACCACAGGTTTCTTATGATCTGTCGATGGTTGTAGTGAAATCCAATATCTGCTGGAAGTGGTTTTTTGTCTTACTTTTGGAGACCTCACACTGTTAAAAAAAAAGTTTTAAATGTGACTCTTTCACTTATCTTTTTTTATTATTATCACACTTTAACGTTATTGTATCACTATATTTAATTTACATTCCGGTTGTAATAAAATATTGGCAATGTTGAACTTCCTCCTTGTATAAAGAAATATTTATGTGTTTAGTTAATTTTACATTATGTGAATTGTCGCCAACTATTTTTCACATATTATATTTAAAATAAATAAAATGATAGAATTGTAGGGGAAAAAAAGCACAAATAAAAGGAAAAACACAAACACACATTTACACACACTTCAATATTTCAATGTTTTTATGTCATCTTTCTCAGCTCAGGAAGTAGACCTCAGAGTGGAACCATGGACTTAAACTGGGTTTTCAGGGTTCTGTATGTTGGTGTCTATTCTTACCTTTATAGAAAGTTTGAGTGAGGAGACCAATATGTTTCTGGCATTCTAGTTGGTAACTTAGTTTACCGGACTCACATGTGTGATGACTGCCTTTGCTGAGATGGAGTTGGTCATGTTAGTGGCTGCTGGGTGATGTATTTGGCAGGTTAGAGCCTGAGTTTTGAGTTTAGGGTGTACCAGAAGATGAAATGGTGGTTTCTTGAAGATCTGGGCGGCTCAATGCTTCCAATATGTGAAAACTTTACGCTAATGAGCGCAATAAAGCATCAAAATATTTGTGTGTTAAGTGTTTTTACTTTTATTTATTCTTTGTTTTTATACAATTCTATCAGTTTAGTTACATTATATTTTGCTTGATGCACTTTATTTAATACATATTACATTAAGTAATGTGATATG
This sequence comes from Timema podura, assembly GCA_033556935.1. Taxonomy (NCBI): domain Eukaryota; kingdom Metazoa; phylum Arthropoda; class Insecta; order Phasmatodea; family Timematidae; genus Timema; species Timema podura. The sequence goes on along the minus strand of JAVRXN010000009.1, from coordinate 42,970,075 downwards.
TGAAGTATATGTTGGTAAAACAATGTGTGTGAGGACTTGTACTCGTTTATTCTTCGACTCGGGTAACTCGCAAATAGTAAAACAATCGCACTTCATGACCTAAAGAAAGAAAGGAAGTGTTCCTAGCTGATTGAGGTATTGTGCGAGTCTCTCCAATAATCCACCCAAGCCACCATATTGTTCAAGTTGTCCTTCATATCCTCAGGAGTGTTGCTGGAAAGCTGGTGGACTATTTCTGCCTTGTATGAGCGCTGAGCTTCTTCCAGGATTGTCTGGAAGATCTCGCACTGTACATTGTCTTCCAACTTCTTGTCCTTGTACCCTCTGCAAAACAATCAAGAAAACATTTAGCTTCGTAGAGTCAGCCATTATCTGCAATATTAAGATTACTTGATTTGATCCTAATGTCTTTGACTTGGCCTAAGTAGTTTTTAGATATTTTTCAAAGGGGCCATTCTTAAATTATGTAAGGGTTTTTTTTTGTTTGGGGGGAGGGGGGGGTTAGCTTAAATATTTTTCTTGCTTTTCCTTACAAGAGGGGTGAGGGGGTGTCAAAATCCATCTTATCTAAGTTTTGTTATCAATATATATAGTGAGCAAAATCTAAAAAAAAAATTGTCAGAAAATTCTGAAATGTTTCAGTTTCACTATTTTAACTGCAATTAAGGTATTCTAAAAATTCCATATCACTCGCTTGATTACTAATCCTTATGTTTGGAAATAATTAAACGATTAAAATAATATAATCCACCAAATTGAAAAAAAAAATATGGAAGGGGAATGGAGAATCTTATGATCCCTTATGTGGGAGGGATCAAAAAGCATGAAGAAGAAAAAAACCTTACATAATTTAAGGACGGCCCCAAACTAAAACCTCGTTTCAAAATAGTATATTGATACTTTTAGCTTTAATTACCTACACAGGTTTGCCACTATTTTCTTAATATAAAATCCCTTTTATTTTTATTTGTTAAAACTACAAAAAAAAAAAAAAATATATATATATGGCGGGATACAAACAAAATATTAAAAAAGAATATTTAACCCCTTGACGTCTTTTGACAAGCAGGGCTCATACATTGTGTTCTTGCTTATACAGTAGACTCCGACTATCCCCTAGTACTATCCGGCCTAGTTAAAAAAAAATTCTTCGTGGTAAAATGAGGTACATATTACTTTGCCAAGGCGTTGGAAGCTGGCGTCTGCTAAACCATGCTGAAATGTAAATATAAAGTTGAGGAAGCTTTATTTTTGTGGCATGAACACTTAAGAGTAAAAAGCTTGCCTGTTACTGGGCTGATATTGCAGGAAAAAGCATTGACATTTAAGCAACTATTAGAAGAAGATTCAGAATTTACTGCCAGTGATGGATGGTTAGATCGCTGGAAAAAATGATTCGCTATTTATCAGATTACCATAAGTGGGGAGGCTTTATCTGCTGAAAGAGCTGCACCTTTGTTCAAAGACGCTGTACTTTTCTTCAAAGACTATCTTTTAAGCTTATTGAACAGGAGGGAATTTCTGGGAAGCAGTTGTACAACTGCAATGAGACCAGTTTAAATTATAAGATGCTCCCTACAAAAACAATTGCATCAAAAAACGAAGCCGCTGCACCAGGATACAAGAAAAGCAAGGAATGAGTCACTATATTGGCTTGCAGTAATGCAACCGACAACCGTAAGCTTAAGTTGACTTTAATAGCAAAATCAAAGAAACCTAGAGCTTTTAAAAAAACTGAAAGATCAGGAATCACTACCCCTATATTACATCACAACAACAAAAAGCATGGATGAATTCAGACATCTTTAAAACCATGGTTCCAAAATGAATTTGTACCAGACTGTAGAAAAACATTTGAAAGCCAACAATTTGATGAGAAAAGCTGTGCTAATTCTTCACAACGCACCTTCTCATCCGGTCACTGATGAACTCTCAGATAAAGACATCAAAGTTATTTTTATCACCCAATGTGACGACTGTTTGTCAGCCGATGGACCAAGGTGTCTTTAAATGTTAAAGAAAAAGAATCTCCGGCGTCTTCTCAGTTCGTCGATATCACGATTGATAATAATGAAGACTACTTAACCCTCTGAAAAAGATTGACATGCTAGATGCCATAGGCGGTGGCCGAGACATGGGAAGAGATTCCACACATATCCTTGTAAGGTCTTGGAAAATTCTTTTGGACCACGAAGGTGGACATTTCAAGCTTGAACCCATGTGTGGTGAAACCGAAGTGGAAGATGAAAACGATAAACTTGTTTCGTTGCTGGAAAATGTACCAGGCTGTGACGATATTAATGCAGAGGACATTAAAGAATGGATTGCAAACGACGAAGTTGATGAAATAACTGACAGCGATATTGTGGAAATGGTGACACAGGGAGAAGTAATAGAAGAAGAGGAGGAGAATGGCAGGAAAAATCTCATCTCACATTCGGAAGGGTTCAAGACGATTGAGGCAGCACTCCAGTACATTAGTCAGCAGGAGGAAGCAACGCCATCTGATAATCATCTACTTGTATAAGTGGAGGGACATTGCATCATGGAAGAGGGCTAAAAGGGAGAGGCAGTCATTTATCAAGGACTTTTTCAAAAACTAAAAACTGTAAGTACTGTATTCATACTGTACAGGGTACATGATTTTATGTTTCCTGTAATTAAGTTGGACATTATAAAATTTATCTTAAAATGTGTACAATAATTTTTATTCTTGAACTTCCTTTTTCTGTAATAAATTTTTAAAACGTACAGTAGAGTACATAACAAACATGTATAAAGTACAGGCCTGTACTAAGAGGTCAGAAAATATGAATAAGAGTGGGTTTTGGTATAAAACGTTTTTTAATGGTATGGGGGGACAGGAAGTGAGTATTTATAGAACTCCAGTCTATCCGGCTCTTTTGTTATCCGGCCTGCCCTTCCGCCACATTAGGCCGGATAGTTGGGAGTCTATTTTACTTCATAGATGGCAGGAGCTGTATAAATAAAACTTGGCAGTTTTATTCCTTATATTTCAAACAAACGTTTTGTTTATTTTTTTGTATTTTTTTCTTATTTCTTTCATGAATTGTAGGTGCTACTGCTATTGACGGCAGGAGTGTTATAAATAGAACTTGGCAGTTTTATTTCTTATTTTTATAACTCCCCCCCCCCCCCACACCCCCATGGAGAGCAGGTGTTACTTCCATCTACGGCAGGAGCGGTATGAATAGAACTTGCAGTTTTATTCATTATATTTCAACCAAGACTCTCACATAGGTTTTTATTATAAAGCGGTGCTACTCAATTATTAGTAAAGTCAAGCAATGAAATAGCATCAACTAGTAAACAGAAATTTTCTCGGCCTAAAAAATGGCTAACTGACGAAGAAATGACACAGATACTTTGTGATTGACAATGAAAATGATTTAGTAGATACTAGTGATAATGAGGATGTAGATTTTTCTGATGATTATGATAGTGAAAGTGTAGAACTAACTGAATGTGTCAGCAATAATAACTTAGATAAACCTTCTGAAAGTGATAGCTCTTTTGACAGTAGAGATTCAGACAATCAAACAAATGTAAATACGGGTGAAAAACGAAAGCATATACAGTACACTCTGGTTATAATGAACCTCTACGAACTCAGATATTTTGTTCACTATGTTCAAAGTTCACTAAAACTGTTTTTTTTTTAATCTGAAAGTAGTGGGTTAGTGATAAACAAAATAAGAGTTCAAATACAATTGCTCTTTATTGAAATATATTAATTAATCTTAAAAAATTGGTGATATGCTGCTGTTTATTGTATACCGTTTTAGTTAATATTTTTTCCAGAACCTTCTCTAGAGTCTGTGCTTTCTCCACACTTGAATCCACACTATCCATGCATTCAAAAAACTAGACTGATGTCAATGAATACAGTGACTGTTTAAGCACAACCCTCCCTCCCACTCCTCATTATATGTACTTTCATTCAAGCTTTGCACTACCTAAACAAGAACTCAGGTAGAGAATCGGTGTCTTCAAGTTTAAACAACCAAAAAGTTATGTTTTTAAAGAGTTATGATGTTAGAATGATATTTTTTACTGAAGTTTCAATTTTTCTGTTCACTAAAACTGAAGGTGAAAGTTTATTATAAACTAATTTTTTAACACACATTGAAATATATGTGGGTTGGGACTAATGAATTGGGTTCACTGTAGCCGAATGTTCACTACAACCGAGTTCACTAAGACCAGAGTTGACTGTATATGACAATAGAGGCTGGGCACGGTATTCTGGTGATAATAACCGCTTATTTATCCATTTATCGGTAAGTGTGGTATTCCATATACTATTGTTGCAAATCTAGTTAATTCACCAAGTGAATTTGAATGCTACTCCCTCTTTGTTTCTACTGATTTTTGGTGTCAAATATCTTCAGAAACTAATCATTATTATGATTTATATGATAAATATAGGCAAATATCAACACTATGCTTTATAAATAATTTTATGTTATGTATAAATTTGATTTTTCTTGAACAAAGTATATACAGTCAATAATAATTATAATTTGCCATGATAAGAACATGCATAGTGTGGAAGGAGGAGAGATATAAACTGAAGGATATGGGGGAAATAATATAAGTGGGAGGGGGGTGAAATAAGTAAAATAAAGTGATAAAAGAGAGATAAATAAAGGCCAAATGGAAGTGCTAGGAGAGAGGGGTGATAGTGGAGCTAGATTGAATGGAAATAGGAGGGAGAAAGAGGTAAAGTGGAAGGGAGGAAGAATGTAAATGGGAGGAGGGAGGAGAAAAAATGATAATTTAGCATGACATAAAAATGCGGGCATTGAAATTGCAAATATATTGTAGAAGTTATATCAGTTAAACTAAACTTGTGCATAAAGTATTTTGACGTGAATTTAAATGGTAATCATGGTGTAAAACATAGCCAGGTTAAATGGTAAGTCAAGGGTCAGCAATGAGGTGGCCCAATGGCTAAATAATTTTATAATGATGATGGCTTTTATAACCATTTACCTAAATATCATAGTTTTATTCATGTTTATTATGTAGTTCAAGACTGATTCATGAAGCGGTTACTTGTTATACCGAGCACACCAAAAGGAAGTTTGTTACTGCCATGGACATAGTGTACACTATATAAGGTCAAGGTTGCACTCTTTACATTAGCATCATCCCTCAAGTAGTTTCTGACGCTGTAACATTTATAATATTTAAATTATGACTCGCGTAAACATTTCTTAAAATGTAATTTCAGACACCATAACTATTTAAACTTTTAAAAAATAGCCAAGTTAGCAGCCTTATCATTTATTCCTTTCCTTAATTACCCACCCCAACAATAAAAAAAACCCTGACGAGATTTCCACAGCTTCTCTGAGAATACTGGCTCCTGTGGACCAAACGACTCCTGCTCTACCGAGAATACTGGCTTCTGTGGACCAAACGACTCCTGCTCTACCAAAAATACTGGCTCCTGTGGACCAAACGACAACTGCTCCACCGAGAATACTGGCTGCCGTGAACCAAACGACAACTGCTCCACCGAGAATACTGGCTCCTGTGGACCAAACGACAACTGCTCCACCGAGAATACTGGCTCCTGTGGACCAAACGACAACTGCTCCACCGAGAATAATGGCTCCTGTGGACCAAACGACAACTGCTCCACCGAGAATAATGGCTCCTGTGGACCAAATGACAACTGCTCCACCGAGAATAATGGCTCCTGTGGACCAAACGACAACTGCTCCACCGAGAATAATGGCTCCTGTGGACCAAACGACAACTGCTCCACCGAGAATACTGGCTCCTGTGGACCAAACGACTCCTGCTCTACCAAAAATAATGGCTCCTGTGGACCAAACGACAACTGCTCCACCGAGAATACTGGCTCCTGTGGACCAAACGACAACTGCTCCACCGAGAATAATGGCTCCTGTGGACCAAATGACAACTGCTCCACCAAGAATAATGGCTCCTGTGGACCAAATGACAATGCTCACCAAGAATAATGGCTCCTGTGGACCAAACGACAACTGCTCCACTGAGAATACTGGCTGCCGTGGCCCAAACGACTCTTGCTTCACCCTGCCACACTAATGATCCTCACCTATTGGTCAGCCTAAATTAGTATCTGCCACACTAACAATCCTCACCTACTGGTTAGTCCAAATTAATATCTGCCACACTAACGATCCTCACCTATTGGTCAGCCTGTCATACAGGAGAGTGTTGTTGGTCCTCAAGACAAATACAATGTCGAACCAGCGCTCAGGGAAGAAATCACAGCCGTGATAGTCCACAATCTTCCCTCCAGGGCCCATCATGAACTCCATGTTGTCCAGCAGCTGGACAGAAAAACAAAGTCAGTCAGTGTGAGGATACAGAGCATGTTCAACAAGTAACCAGATACATTATATGAGCTGACCTTGTCTTCGTCCAGTACAGGACACTGATACACCTCATCATACTCCTGTAGACATCCCAACTGCTGGGCGAGTCTGCTCACCTCCAACCACTCCAGACCAGTCTTCTCAGCCAACTGCATTGCAAGTGTCGACTTTCCCACGCCTGGTGTGCCTGGAAATATTCACTCGTCTTATATCCGCACATTTACATTTGTATGGAGGGTATGAGGAAGGTGGCGTTTAGTTTGTGTCTCCCTATGCAGGTGATTGGAGGTTTTAAGACCATTCAACTTACTAACCAACCCAACTAACTTCCTGTCAAGAACTTTTACTAGGCTATCTGAAGAGTACTTAATTTATAATTTTTTGATGCCAATATTTAGGCCTATTTTTTGCATAATATATATTTATATATAGCCTAACAGTGTAAAATATGTGAAACTATTCTTAATCACGTGACCATGCCAACCAACGATAAATTTGGAGACTATGTCCAGTTACTCTTTGAAATAAAATTGTCTAAAGCAGGGTGCAAGCAGACGTGATCTGTGAAGCCGAGGCTATAAGACTACCAATGAGAATTTTAACCTATCAAAATGACGCTACTCTTTCTGAGGACTTGGTGTTTCTCTGAAAACTGTTTTCGAGATACTACGCTTCTCAGTTAAACAAAAAATTGAAATAGTTCTGTGTAAATTTCATTTTATATCTTTCATCACCATGGGTGCTTTCATTTCTATGCATGTACACATATTTACTTTGCTTTGATTGGTAGTCCTTAGCAGTAGGCATATGTATCGTCTAGTCCTTAGAAAGTTAAAGTTGAGTCATCTTCTGCGGAATGATTTAGGACTTTAAACATAAGGATAAAGAGATTGTAGAGAGTTCAATATGTTAATATGAATTTGATCTCTTACAGATCACTACATATCTTAAAGATACGAAGTTTGTAGATGGGGCTTTTGGCTTGTATATGGCCCTTTAGGCTTGTAGATTAGACTTAGGCCTGTAGATGGGTCTTTAGGTTTGTAGATGAGGCTTTAGATTTGTATATGGGGGTTTAGGCTTGTAGATGGGTCTTTAGGTTTACATAATTGAAGTATGCTCCTAACATTTGACAATAGGGTTGTATCTGAAAAGTATTGAGGATCCTTGAGCTTGAGATTTGATAAACTCACACTTCTAACCCATAAGCCAATTTGAACAGCAACGAGCCTTGCTACATCCCTGTGACTGCAATGCTACCACTTACTAATGATCTTAGAAACTGTCAGACACCATCTACTGAACCAAATGAAAATAAACAGACTATGTTTAATCTCAGCACCATTTTATTATGTCGACCGTTTTACCATTGTCTTATGAAAATTAAGGCATGCTAATAAACAATTTGATAATTTTGGTGATAATAAATTATAGGCATAAATATATTTAAACAACTTTTCAAAATAACCAACTTCTTAATTTAATAAAACGTGTCTGCTTTAACAACCGTATAAATTATAATGGTAGGCAACATAATAGTTCAGAGCTCTAGCAGACGAAAAGAAATTAATAAAAAAGTTGCCAGCTGGCGTGTGAGGGGTGCATCAGCATCCTTGGTGACAAGTCAGACGGATCTACACTTGGTAACATGACTCCCGATGGAAATGGAAAGGGTACATACCAAGGCGACAACGCATAAATAGAGAATTTGAATAAAGCCTAAATATTTAGATTTATTTATCACCTGTGATGAGAATGTTTGGTGAAGAACGCTGACTGTTACTCATCTTACAAACAGAAAAAAAGTTTTGTAAATATCTTATTCATATAAGTTTCTTATAGTGTAACTCCACCTGATTATTTCAATCTTTTTACTGGCATTTTACTTTTAGTGTTTGTGTACTTGGTGTTTAACGAATATCAATAACTCGAGACGATGTACATCATGAACACCACAGATCAAGTTATGAACACTTTGTAACCAAACTTGACGGTGGTAAATGTTTATATTAAAAGTGAAATCAGTGTAAGTGATGGGCACTATCGAATGAAAACTATCGAATAAGAATAATTCGATAGTATTAAACTATCGAATCGTTCGAATTGAATTGAAATGTGGCACAGAAAATTTGGTCACATAAATGAGTCTGATTTAAAATTGGCTCTAAAAGATAATCGCCTCAAAGGTTTGCATTTCAACACCAATGAATGACTTGGTGTGTGTGAAATATGCATTAGAGAAAAATTCACCAAACTACCTTATCACATTAGGGAACAACCGAAAACTGTAGACAAGCTGGAAATAATACATTCTGATGTTGTAGGCCCCATGCACACCACTTCGTCCGGAGGCTCCAGATATTTTGTTACTTTTATCGATGTGGGAACTCGCTATACAAGAAATATAAAAATGAAGTCTTAAATATTTTTAAGAAATTTAAAAATGAAGTAGAAAATCGACAGAAAAAAGATTAAATATCTTCAAAGTGACAATGAAAGGGCAGAATATATAAATTTGGAGTTTGACAAATTCTTATCAGATTGCGGAATCAGAAGGCGCCTTTCCGCTGCAAGATAACCCCAGCAAAATGGATTGGCCGAACGAAAAAATAGGTCACTGCAGGATAAGACCAGATGCCTACTACTGGAATCAAATTTGCCCCACTCATTTTGGGCTGGGGCCATCTACTATGCAAATTATTTATTGAATCGCAGACCATCCAGGATTCTGAAAGATGACACTTCATATCAAAAGTGGAGCGGTCATGTAACTTAAGTTCATCATCTTCAAGTTTTTGGATACAAAGCGTTCGTGTACAACAAGGACCCTAGCAGAAGAAAATTTGATCCAAGAGCCAAAGAAGGAATTTTTGTCGGATACTCTGAAGTATCAAAGGCTTATCGTATTTGGGTAACATCCCAAAGAAAGATCTCAATTGCAAGCGATATTAAAATAATTAACAAGCTCTACAATGACTCCAACCAAGAACCCTCAAGTGGTGATCAAGTCGGTGAAGAATAATGTGAACAACAATCAAATACACAGAAAAAGGAAGAAAATAGTAACAGTTGAGAGATTTCAGTAATAAGGAATGACGAGATTTAGAAGAAATTAATGTAGTCGCAAATGACAGAGAAGAAAACAACGAAGAATCTGAAGATAGCTTCGAGGAAGAAGGACAAAGATGTTTAAGGTCATTCGACCATCAAAATGTTATTGTATTATTTTAATAAGTGTATAAATATAAGCTATAAATATTGATTCAATGATTTCAAATCATTATAGTTCTCAAGTTATAAGTAGTCAAACTTACTATTTTATCCATTTTACGTACTAATTTTAAGGTAAAGTAGTTAATGTATAGGGATTAAATTTAGTCTAGCTAGACATGCATATGAAGTGTATGCAATGAAGTACTTACAATATTTTAAATAAAATTAGTTTTTAATTTTTAAGCTATTTAATAGTTGTAAAATTACATAATTTTTGATATTATACAAATACTTCTCGTTTTATACCCCGATACTTTGATTTTATATCATTTCGTAGTGCATAATGTCGTTATTTCAAATTTATTTAGTTTATTAGTCTAACTCTACTCTTTTATTTTATTAATTACACCGCGTTGATCAATGCAAACGTAAATTTTTTATGTACATTTCCTGAAACTTCTTGCTTTGATTGTACCTACCAATAACACAGACTAGCCGACCAAGGAAGGGTCGGGCTACCCCGGTCTCCGACTAGTGACTTACCTTAAGTGGGGTTTTTTTTAGCACCGCGTCTTACTATCTGAGTGATGAGCTGTGACATTTATTTTGTCTCTTTTTCCTTCCTCTAGTAATTTGGCACTTGGATAGTATTTTTACTGTATTTGTTTTATTCTTCAACTCAAAGTGTCAAAGGAACTCATCTCTTGGTACATCAAAACGCGTAATGATTTTAAACCTATTATTTATATGAATATTACAATTAACTTCATAAATGAATAAAAATATATGAGTTTCACTTTTATTACTGTTTGTAAATTGAACATTAAAAAGTATATAAAATCTTAAAAGTTTTGAAAATATATCTAATGTCACATGAGTATTGCATTCCTTTAGGCATTTTCTAAAAAAAAAAAAAATCACAATTTTGCTTGTTTATTGAACATGGCTAAGTTCAACCCTAAAAAGCAATGTGCATCATGACCAAGAAAACTAAGCAAAAAGGCGAAATTGAACAAGAATCGGTATAAACTTAAAACAATGAAAGATTTAATCTACGATGTTTTCAGGTAAGTACAAGGCCGTGGGGGGGGGGGGGGGGGTGAAACCCTCTCCGAAATTTTATGAACAAAATATATACGGCTTTATTTATGGTTCAAACAATATAAAAATTAAGATACGAGTACAAATTGGGGAGCTGTGTAACCATAAAAAGCACTTCAGAGAGCTTCTAGAGGTGTTTAATATTTAGAATTTATCATAGCCTCTGGCAGTTAGGGGGTTATGTTTCCCAAAAAAACACTTCAGATAGCTTCTAGAGGTGTTTAATATGTAGAATTTTTCCTAACCTACGGCAGCTATGGTGTTATCTCGCCAAAAAAAAAACTTCAGATAGATTCTATAGTTGTTTAATATTTAGAATTTGTCCTAGCCTCTGGAAGTTAGGGGGCTATGTGGCCAAAAAAAATTCCAAATAACTTCTATAGTTGTTTAATATTTAGAATTTGTCCTAGCCTCTGGGGTTATGTTGCAAAAAAAAACACTCCAGATAGCTTCTAGAGGTGTTTAATATTTAGAATTTGTCCTAGCATCTGGCAGTTAGGGGGTTATGTTGAAAAAAAAAATTCAAATAGATTCTAGAACTGTTTATAATTTTTTTTAAATTCTAGCTTCCGGCAATTGGGGGATGTGTCCATCAAACACCCCCACCCCTGAAATTATTGGCTGGCTACGGCCTTGGGTACGTAATGAACTCATAACAAACGTAGGATATATATATATATATGTGGCGTATATATCATTTGTTAAAGAAATTGTAGCTCCCTACTTGTTGGAGTTGGTAAGGAACTATATCATACATTTAAATTCACCACAAATAGTTTTGGTTTGAATTAAGGCTTCCTTAAATAATTACTAATGAATATCAACACACAAGCTGCAAAATCATTTTAATTACGGGAAGGTCCTCATGGAGGAGAATACAATTTAATTAATTTAAATTTGTTGAAAAAGACACCTTGACATTATAATAAAATTGAACCCGGGATCTTAGCGCGTCAATGTTCTAGCACTGAGCTATCCCAGATTCGTCCCTCGCTCATGATATTAAATCCACGCGCCCTGACGATATGAAAGTGTAGTCAGTTTAGTTAGTTCAGACTATAACTTATGTAAATATTTTAGTATAGGTCTTTATCAAAGGTACAGCTGTAGATCACATGATTTGACGTATGAATTAGTGACCCTATTTCTAGTAACTTTTATAGTTGTCAAATAATTACCTTCCAGTCTAAATCATACATTCAACTTATCCACCAAGAATCTTAGTTTGAATTACAGCTTCAACTCGGAACCCACTGTTGTTTGTTGTTCCGGGGCCTAGCTACCAATGGTTCATAATATTCTATTGCTTTATGTCCAAGGGCCTTGTAACCACTGGTTCATAATATCCTATTTTATGTGCCGTAGCCTTGTTACCACTGGTTCATAATATTATATTTTATGTCCCGGGGCCTTGTTACCAGTGGTTCATAATATTCTATTGCTTTATGTCCCAGGGCCTTGCTACCAGTGGTTCATAATATTATATTGTTTCATGCCCTGCTGCCTGGCTACCAGTGTCTCATAATATTATATTTTATGTCCCGGGTTCTTGTTACCACTGGTTCACAATCTGCTATTATTTATGTCCCGAGGCCTGGTTACCAGTAGTTGAAAATATTCCATTATTTGATATCTCGGTGCCTGGTTACCATTGGTTCATAATATTCTATTTTTTTATGTCCCGGGTCCTTGTTACTAGTGGTTCATAATATTCCATTATTTGATGTCCCGGGGCCTTGTTGCCACTGGTTCATAGTCTACTATTGTTTTATGTCCCGGGGCCTGGTTACACGAGTACGACATTAATTGTACCAACTGGTTGAACTCATGCATATGCGGACAAAATGATCAACAGCCAACTGGTTAACCCAAAAATACCAGCTTAGAAAATTGATGCCTTACTAATAATGATTTTAATCCACAAAATTAGCGTATAACTGAACGAGTAGTAAAATGCGGTGCTAAAAAAAATCCACTAGAATGTTTTTTTTCCTTAGCTCTCACTCCCCATTTGAGCTTGTAAAGTGGTCAGGGCTCTAGACCATTTCTTTTACATAATTAAATTTGTTTGCCATTGTTTACATGTTAATATGATCATACTGAAGTATTAAATTTATAATACATTATGGTTTTCCATTCGTCTAGACCTACTTTAAGCTCTATGCTAGGATAAAATGTTTAATTATAAGAAAGTGTGGGGTTTAATATTAATTATAAGCTGTCTAAATCTTAACCAAAGTTGTAAGCAATATTTGTTTTAAATTTCAATTATTAACTTCATTTTTAGGCCTTAAACTTTTAAATCTAGTATTTTTCATTTTCGTAAAGTCTTTGTGGGCATTTCAACTTCATCTAAATTTATTACTTTTACTTTTCACTTTCTAGCATCGTTCTATTTAATCTTATCTGTACCCGGAAGCTGTGAGGTCCACCTGTGGCTTGCACGTGTGGCCTCACAGTGGAAAGGGGAGGTTTGGCGCGAACAGCTAGCCAATCAGCACATCCGATTAAGCGTCTGTGTTTGACCCTATGTGGGTGGGAAGCGTCAGTCGCAAGGCACTTCCTGGTCAGCACGCGAGTTGAGAGGACGTACTAGGAAACTTCCCGGTCAGCACGCAAGTTGAGAGGACGTACTAGGAAACTTCCCGGTCAGCACGCAAGTTGAGAGGACGTGTATTGAAAAGTTCTTTTCGTGTGGATAAAAGCGTGCATAGAGATGGGTGGGAGGAAATGGAGACCATGTGGCTAAATGCCCAATTCATTAACTATTTAATCATCTTCATGTAATAAGTATTTTGATTCTTCTTTACATTAAGTAACCCAGTGAAAAATGTCTAAAATGTTTATATAAAATAAAACTTAAACTTCTACTCTATAAATTTCCACTTATTTGATCGGCGATGTCCTCTACCCCCACCATTAATTTACTAACCCCGAGATGCTCTACTAAACACACTGACTGCCGTAGACCTATACAAACAACAAGCTGAGAAGGTTAGGGAGAGATTCGACTAGCTACAAGCTATACGCAGAATAAGGAATGCGAATGACGCATTAGACCATATGACCACAAATGTGGGTATTTATTAGAGCTATAAATTTTATTTAAAAATATTTCATAGACTTTACTTGTTATTTTCCGTTTACGATTTTGTTGTCGAACACATTGTTTGTAATGTATTAACTTGTAAGTCAATTTGTCAATTGGTCAATCCATCTCAACTTTTGTATACCAGTAGGTCCCCTCAAGTCAAACAGTTGTATATCTTATCACATGGTCCTAAACGTGTCTATCATTTGACACACTCAATCTTTGAAATATTTTAATTTATTTGTTCAACCAGTTGGCTGTCGATCACTTTGCCATCTTATGCATTAGCTTGTCGACCATTTGGTCCTAGTCTTGTAGGCCACTTGAACTACGTGGCATTCAAACATTTTTACAGCTTTTTGGCTGGTTTTTAAGATGCCAATCATGAGCTCTGTTGACTATTATAATAATAACAACGAAAAGTAATACATTTTGTTATTACAAATAAAGAACTCTAAAACCTGATCCGGTGATCTCTAAGGTGTCATTCTCATCGCAGACTAGATCGTTAAAGACAGGGAGATCGGGGTTCGATCTCGGTCAGGTGTACAGAGGGTAGTTTTACTATAGATTGTTTCCCACTTTCTCTACGCAAATGCGCGTGCACTTCCTCTAAATTCAGCTTTCCTAATCCCTAACTAATTAGCGTAATTAGTACATGTGAGTATACCGCGAACGGATAGTAAGAACTCGGTGCTAAAAGAATAATAATAAAAGAACCCTTAAACTTTCACCACTCAAATTATTTCACTAAATTGCCTAGTAATACATTTTTTTCTTCTAATAACACATTTTGTAAATATAGGCCTACTAGTATTCGGTACAATAAATACTTTGCGACACGTGTAGTAAGTTCATTATTTTAAATTATTAATATTCTATGAATCTTAGTAACCAGGATTCAAACTCAAGACCACAACTCCTGGGTGAGCCATGCAGTGACCATTCATGTTCTAAATTAATAAATAACAGTGAAGTTCCTTAGCGGAAAAAAGAGGTAGCGTTATGACAACATTGATGTGAACATAGAGCTGGCAATCTCAGATTACTTTCCCACTCCACCTGACCACCCCCCCCCCCTTTCACAACACAACACCCCCCTTCAACCGTGTTAAAAATTCCCTGTCAAAATGTTATAGCCGATTCATTCTAGGAGAAGCTTGCTGGACGAATCACCTTAAGACCAAGAAATACAATTAGACCACCCCCTTGGACGAATGAATATGACATGTTAGCATTCATTATGTGCAGTTAGGGAAGCTATAGAAGGACCAGATGCGGAAGAATGGCATGAAGTCATGGGTAAAAGCACGTCTTGTACCTCGAGGATTCTCACAAAGACCATAACTCGACTATGGAGAGACGTATGCCCCAGTCACCAGATTAAGCTCTATCAAAACTCTTCTTGCGATAGCAGTCAAAGACAATCTAAAAATAAATCAACTTAATGTCTCAACGGCTTTCCTTAATGGGGATATAGACGAGAAAATATTTATGCAAAAGACAAAATTTCTAGAAAAAAATCCTATGCAACATCATGGTTGGAAAAAAGTGCAAGTGAAGACTCCACCATGTTCAAAAAGGTAAAGAAAATGCTTGAAGAACCACGCAAACAAAATGGTGAGAAGGTATGTCGTATTAAGAAGGGGTTATACGTGCTAAAGAAAGCGGGACGCCAATGGTTCTGTAAATTAGATTCCAAACTTTGTAAATTAGGATTCATCCCTTCACAGGCTGATCCTTGCATCTACATTATGATTAGAGGAGGAGAAAAGATGCTTGTTGCAATTTATGTAGATTATGTAATAATGGCATCAAATAGTCAAGAAAAATTGAACCATATAAAGAAGGAGCTGATGAACGAATTTGAAATGAGAAATTTGGGAAATCTCCAATATTGTCTTGGTATAGAATTTGACTGTAAAAATGGAACTATTTCAGCCTCACAGAAGAAATGTATTGATGAGATCCTTCATAAATTTAATATGGAGATCTGTAATCATGTGAAGATTCCCATGGTTTCGGGACAAAAGTTTACCAAGGCGTCAACAGAAAACCTACCAAAATTTCCATACCAAAATCTGATTGGAGCCCTTATGTATCTCGCAACAGGTACAAGACCAGATATTTCACATTCGGTAAGCTACTTAAGCCAATTTAATAATTGTTTTTATAAGGAGCATTGGCTAGCAGTAAAAAGGGTTCTCCGTTACCTTCAAAGTACCAAGGAATTGTCTCTGATCTTCCAAAAGACTGGAAAACCATTGACCGGATATTCTGATGCAAATTGGGGATCATGCTCCAGTGATAGAAGCTCGTACATGGGGTACTGTTTTAAGTATGCAGGTTCAATAATCAGCTGGGAATCCAGAAAACAAAGAACCATTGCTCTATCTACTCAAGAAGTTGAGTACATGGCCTTAACAGAAGCGGCAAAGGAGGCAATGCATTTGAGGCAACTGCTGAACGACATGGGATCTTCTCAAAAAGCCATTCAAATCTTCAATGACAACATGTCTCCCCAAAATTTGACAAAGAGTTCTATAATAAGTTCCCGATAAACGCATTTAAGTATAAAAAACACTTTATTCGTGAGAAGGTTCAAAATAGTGACATTGTTGTGACACACAAGCTTTCTAAATCCATGGAAGCAGATATTTTTATAAAGGCTTGGCAAGTCCCAGACACACCCTGTTGAGCCAATCTGTTGGACTGCATCCTCGGCTCTGACAAGTGAGGGGGAGTGTTGGGACTTGAGTAATTCCATCCACTCAATATAGTACTTTGTAAGTGAACCTTGACAAACAAGAAGACAGACAATGCCTTCTAAATGTTCCACTGTGTTTTGTTTTACTTTGCTTGGTCCTACATAACAAATGATCTGTGTTATTAATTATCAAGAATGTAAAAACAATCATGAACATTTTTGCTTTGTGTTTAAAATATGCAGAGTGTATTCAAACCATTAATTTATGTTTTCATATCATTTCCAATACTACAATTCAAACTTACTTGTATTTATTTGTTATTAATTTAATTTATAATAATTGTCTTTCCCCTAAGGCTATTTAACTAGGTCCGTGGTTCCCTTATGATGTATCCAACGCCTTAGCTCAGTCAGTAACGAGTCTGCCTACTAATTTAAGAAACCCGGGTTTGATTCCCGGCATGGCTGATAAATCTATTATTTGAGAAATGTGGGTTTCACCTTTCACAGTGATAAATTAGTGGTTAGGGGCTGGATGTTGTGTCTGTTCTAGAATTTAGTTAATATAAAAGTCGTGTGCTGATATAATCAACCGCTTAATAAAGAGCACATAAAACACCATAAATAACAGAAAATCACGAATTCAGCCATCTTAATATATTAATGCTTCTACTCTCGTTTGCTATAAAAAATAAAAAATCTTTATAGACGTCAAATATGCTACATATTGAAACATTTTTTTTTTAATATGCATAGCTTACGTATTTTCTTCCTGGCGGGTGTAGGCCTTTTCTCTTATTCTAGTAGAAAATTGGTTTTTACAGTCTTTTGTGTTGTAGGTTTTTCTTAGACGCAAATGGCACATTTTGTAGTGTTCATAGTTAAATAATGTTCTAACTTAAATCTATATCTCTGTTAAGTTTATCTTCAAAGTAGTATTACTGGGACAGGGCCATTAAAACAATAATAATCACTAATTTGAAATTATATTACGATAGAATTATCATACACTATATTAGGCGAATAAGTATACAAATAAATTATACAATATTGTGAAAATTATTCATATTAGTTTTGACACATATTGTTTTCTTACATGTTTTAAAAACGTTGACTAAAAATTTATTTCAAAATAAAAGAGCATTTAGAAATATTACCTAATTAAAGAATATAATCACCATAATAATATAACTATAGGTAGCTAATATTATCACTTTCAACTAATCTATAAATGCATACAATGATAGTGAATTGTTATTTAGGATATCGCTTAAAATTGTGATATTAAAAAATTACTTTTTTATTGCCATAATATTTTTATTTAAAAATATTATAGCATCCAAATTTTTAGGATGAAGTCTATTTTTCGCTCTGTCAAAACTTTGCCCTGCCTTAGAGAAAACACATTCCAAAGGCATTGAAGTCGCAAGTAAGCACACATATTTCATGGCCAAAATATAAAGTTCCGTAAACAATGCTTAGACCAGAACTGCAATGGATCATTTACTCGGTTAAAATATGGCATTTCCATATACTGTCGCAACATTGTGATACTGCTGCTTACTGGAGTTAATGTTTTCTTCAATTGAGCCACTTTCGTGTCAAAATTATCCCACAATGAAACATCTATATTTGTGTTTTTTGTTCCCTCGCACTATTGAAACACCATCCACTCTTCAATGTGATGGCACAAAGCAGATAAATCATCACTTGCCAAGTATGCGCTTGGGCTGCATTGGTTTCAACTCCGAATTCAGATTTTTTGAAACGAGGGTCTAACATTGTTGCCATGGCTGCTAACTTCTTCTCTCCAGAACAGCTAATCTTCGCGAAACTCCCTCAATTAGAATGGTTTGGAGTCCTTTTAGCCAAACTAGTTTTTGGTGTTTGTTTTTGTAATGAAAACTGAACACCTCTAACCATTGGAATTACCTTTGCTGCAGTTGGATATTTGTCTCCAGACAATTATGTGGTCATTATTTCCAATAATTTTAAAAGTGGCACGCACTCCTCAACTATCTCCCACTCTGCCACGTCCAAAGAAGGGGTGGCTCGTGGCAAGGATACTAGGGAGGTGGATAGTGGCTCCTTCAAGTCAATTATCTTCTTCTAACATAATGAGTGTGGAGTTCTACCTTGTTGCCACATCCTGTTTGGGCTTAAGCTGGCTAGGCCCCATAGTTTTTTGGATGTTTCTAAGTTTGCCTAAAGCTAATGTCTCCTTTTGAAATGACCCAGTAGTCCTCTAACCTTCTGCAGAATTTCACTTAGCCTTAAATTTCCTAACAAAGCTATACACTTACTTAATTGCGTTTGCCATGTTAGCTCTATTGTCCGTAACAATTACCACAATTTTCTATCGTAACTTCCATTTATTCATTACGGCCAGCAAAGTATTCGCATTGGCTTCTCCGGAATGACTGTGCTTCACTTGTTTACAAACACAAGTGAGTTAACAGACAGTTTAAAACCCTCATTTTCCACTTTTGAAAAAGATTGTAGGTCATTGGCGATCATTTTTACTAGACCTTCGTCCAAAATCTTGCTCTTCGCCACTGGCAGCTTTTTCTACGGAAAACTCCGCTGGAGTGTCAACTGTTTCTGACGCTTTGCTGGAATTGAGGTGTATCTGGATATGAAGAAGGGCCTGCTGATGGTATTTCAACGATTGCGTCTGCTGCTATATAAATCATAGCGCGATTGTCTTCAATTTCTTCCAGCATTTTGGACAATTCCAAAAGTAGGGGTCCTTTTTAAATGGTCACGCATGTTTGATGTCTTACCTGTACTTTTGTACTCTCGCTTGCACACTTGACACGATGTTTTACCATTTGGCTTCTTCTCAAAAATCCCATACAATGTATCTTTTCTTTAAACGATTCATGGTTGTATAATCAAATCAAAAATAATTTTAAAATAAGTCCGCTAATAATAAATAAAAATTATGTTTTATATTTAAATATATTATATTGGTTAACACTAAAAATATTAGTATATTTAAAACGGTTTAAGAAACCTAAAAAACTAGAAAAATGAGTTCAATAATAATAATATACATCAATAAATACCACAAAAATATGTTATAGTCTATACCAAAAAGATTGTTGTTACTGAAACCACATTAAATAAAAAGTTTGAAATGGTTAAATTAGAATAGGGTCTAGTAGATTAATTAAATAAGTTGAACACAAACACGTCTTCAAGTCAAGAACTCAAAAATCACAAAAACAACCAATGAAACCAGCTGCAACGAACTGTTTTGTATGTTTTCAAATGTCTCATATCACCCTCGAACTTCTAATTCTGCTACAGCAGACATTATCTTTAAAATAACTAATAATGTATCCGTGTTTATATTTGGTAAATGCTTGTATTTCATGACACAGGCAAGTGTGAAAGAAACTGCTATTATTATTATTTTGATTAGTAAGCTTTGTTATGGCTTAATGAGACACACACAGCAGCAGCTGCAAATGAATAGCCAATTCATTCGATTTAAAACGAAAGGGACGATAGCTTTAATTCAAATTATCATTCGTTAATAGTTACTAACGAATATTCATCATTGATCTCCATAATATAACTGGATGGGCATCTGTGGCTGAAATTTAAGAGCTGTCGTCTGTATACCATTGTGTAAGAGAAAAAAAAACTTTCGGTTTTGCTCTATCTCTCTTACATACAAGGCAATGTGGCATTTTGACATTGTTCATTAATTTGATTGAATATATGAGATACATCAATTTTTGATTATTTAAATGAGATAAATAAGTTAGTAAAGGCATTGAAGAGCATAAAAAAGTTCGAAACTGGTGAGTTTTTTCTTTAAATAAGTTGATGTAGCCTACTATATTCGATTATTTTTTAAGGAAGCTCGCTTGGAAGGACTTATCTCGTACCAGAAACCTATCCTATAGTAGTGTTTAGGTAGGATAAAAGACTTTCCAGTAGGAAATTTCTACTTTCATTCTAAATGGCCATTTATCTTCCCAAAATATTATATACTGTATATTATAGTGTTCTAGTAGGAAATAAAGACTTAAAGATTGGGATTCTGAATAAAATCAAGGTTTGGTAGATACCGTACTTCCTACAAGCCCATAACATAAACTATCATTAGAACATAATACATCTGCACAAAGTATATCATTCAAACAAATGTAATTCAGTTTTTAGTTAACTTGTTTCATTATGGTTATCGAACTTTCAACATAATATGGTTTCTGAAAACAATATACAAGATATGAGCAAGCTTTTTTTTTAAAATTGTAATATAATAATACTTCTACAAGCCTAAGTAATAGTTTGAACGTATGGAAAATGCACGAAGTTTGTCATACAAACTAATGTAATCAAGTTTTAAGCTATCTTATTCATTATATTTATCGAACTTTCAATATAATATAGTTTCTGAAACCAATATAAAAGCTAATAGATAACTTTAAATATAAGTGTATAAGTTACGAGCTCTTCTAGCGCACCAGGTTTTCGTTAAACCGAATTTTATCAGAAAGACCGGTCCGTCATTCCGTTCGGTCACTGACTGACGATTGTGCTTGAAGGGAAGCTAGACGTGATAATAGTGATTTAATAATTGAAGTAATAATAAGACTTGGTTTGTGTAGTATAACGCACTATATCTCTTTCAAGAATGGCCCATCGGCAAAGGGAGAAGCATTAGTAGCAAGTAATCATATAACAAGGGTGGAGGAAATAACACGAGATTCGGAAAAGATTTTTTTTAATGTATTACCGCGTCTTACTACTCGTTCGGGTTATACACTTAAGTACTAATTACGCTAACGGTTTAGGAATTGGGAAAATTAAATTTAGAGGAAGTGAACCCAAATTTGCTTGGAGGGAGAGTGGAAAACCATTTAGGAAAAACATATCCAGTTCACCCGACCAAGATTTGAACCTCTATGTCCTCGTCCTCGGCAGTCTAGAAAAGATTATTGAAGGTTTCATCATAAGACAGACAACAGTAAGCCTACAATCATATAAAGTGGTATTACATAATGTAATAAATATATAAACTATTACAGTAATTTTTGAAAATGATGGCAAGTGCTATAAAAATTATAAGTGGTTTTATAAAGCCAATAGCTTATATTTTGTCAAAATTAGGTACAAACAGAATTTCAATATTATTATATAAGTATTACTAAATTACTTTTCAGAAGTACTAATATTAACTTAATATCATTCATTTAATAATAATTTATTTGACACAATATAATATATTTTCACTGATAAATGCGGGTGTTCTACTCTAATTTAACGTGGACTTTCTATGATTAAACTCGTTTCGTTTGCAAAGAAATTCTCAACATCCAGTTCTAGGCTGACAATTCACCAAAGATTAATATATAGCATTTCAGGAATCGAACCCGGGCTTGAAGAGCTCGTAACTAAACACATCAAACTGTGAAAAGTATTGGTGTTAGAGGAATGAATCTTATATAAAAATAAAATTCATTTCGTGATTATCATTTCGTACACTTATACTACCCATCTATCTCAATTAGGAAAAAACTTTCACACAGAATGTAAATATGTCTGCAGTAAAAACCTCACTATAGTTATTACTTTACAAAATAATTTTTAAAGCGAACCAATTGGAATATGGGAATTTTAATAATAGCCTCATGTCTTTTAAGGTTTTTATAACAAATTCTGAAAAAACTACTGTGATTGTCCAAGCAGTTTACGAGAAACGGTGAGTTGTGTTTTAGGATTTTCCATTGATCTCTATAATATAACTGGATGGACATACACATACTAAATGCCAAGGACAAAAGCGTGACGTTCAAGTTTATCGTCTGCTACACTGTTGGGGGAAAGATTTAACGGTTTCTTTCAATGTTCTCACGCAAAAACATGTCTCTGATGAATAAAAGTGTTATTGTTTGAGAATAGTGAAGTGTTATACCACACTTTCCTTGAAAAATCATTTGCATTAAAGGATATAGAATTCAGTTTTACAGGTAATACTGTACAAATACGAATAAAATCTTTAACATATTTAAATATGTAGCTATCATCCGTGTTGTTTACATTCTGCCAAGACTACACTTATATTTAAAGTTGGTTATTAGCTTGTATATTGATTTCATAAACCATATTATATTAAAAGTTCGATAAATATAATGAATAAGGTATCTTAAAACTTGATTACATTTGTTTGAATGACAAACTTTGTGTAGTTGCCATACCGGTACATTCAAACTATCACTTAGGTTATAGGCTTGTAGAAAGTACCTATTATTATATTACTTTTTTTTAAAAAGTTGGCTCATATCATGTATATTGCTTTCAGAAACCATATTTTGTTGAAAGTTTGATAGCTATCATGAAATAAGTTAGCTAAAAACTGTATTACATTTGTTTGAATGAAATACTTTGTGTAGAAGTCTTACGTTCAAATTATAATTTAGGTTATAGGCTTGTAGGAAGTACGGTATCTACTAAACCATGATTTTAGTAATAATACCAATCTGTAAGGCTCTATATTGTACCAGAATACTATTCTATACATAATATTTTGGTAGGATAAACGGCCATTTAAAACGGAAGTAGAAATTTCCTTCTGGAAGGTATTTTATCCTAACTAAACACCACTATAGGGTAGGATTTTGGTACGAGATAAAGCCTTACAAATGAGCTTCCTTTAAACATCATCGTATATATTAGGCTACTTCAACTTATTTAAAGAAAAAACTAACCTGTTTCGAACTTTGTTATGGTCTTCAAAGCTTTTACTAACATATTTATTTAATTTAACTACTCACACATTGATGTATCTCATATATTCTGTCAAATTAATGAACGGTGTTAAAATGTCACATTGCCTTGTATAGGTGTAAGAGAGAAAGAGATACCCGAAAGTTTTCTTCTCTCTTACACAATGGTATGCAGACGACAGCTCGAAAATTTAAGCCACAGATGTCCATCCAGTTATTTTATAGAGATCAATGGGATTTTCAAGTATTTGATCACGGTAGACATGATGCCGCTTGGATTTACCCTTCAAGAACTTAAAAATGTGGCCGTCTTGCGCGCTCGTGTCGTGAATTCAAATATCATCTGCACGTTGCCTATAGGTCCTTCATGAATTTTGAAGAAAGAATTGTGAAGCAAAGATAATTTGAAAAATAAGAGATTCTATCATTATTAATAACATCATTTAATAAGTTCATTGAGGTGATAAAATATTGACATCAAACAATTATTAATTTTACTAAATATGACATTACGGCAGTCAAAATACGAGATTGTTTTCAATACATCAATAATAGTTATCAAATTATTATAAAAAATCAATTAATTCAATGCCATTACCGTTAAACCGTCCATAATGCCCATCAATATTAGCACAAATCGATCTTAGATGATTATTTATATTTCCCTCTCTCATTATAGCAAACCAATATATCCCTTTATTTCATTTATTTAGAACAACAATGCTCTAGTCAGAAGTTTTTGAGGGATGTATGATGACTTAGCAACTATGGGGGTGTTGTTGTTTAATTATTCTTAAATACTGGAAAGCTTACGCGACTTAACAGACCTCAGTATCCTAAAACTTACCCAAATATTACTTTTGTATCCTCTGGTTTTGCACTATATTATTTAACTTAGGATACGATAGGTGATTCCATGGGCAGCAATCATTTGTCAATAATTTTGAAAATAGATTTAAGGTCTCATATAGCTATAAGACTGTTCCTCTGGTTGTGTCAAGTCAAGCAACTTAAAAAACCAAATTGAATATTATATTCGACAAAAGAGGATTTGGCAGTTCAAAACTTATCAGTGGGCCGTGATCCTTTGTATGATATGACCATTTGTTGACGTTCTACAGAGCTCAACTAACGTTGCAGTGCTGAACTTACACAGACGACGCCATAGGAGAGTTAAATGTTGCACTTGGTGGACAAAGGCAGGTTCTAAAGCGATCTTTCAACGGAGGTTGTCATTATCTGCTAAGATCAAATTTTAACCTGGTAAACTAGGAAAGCTACTGTCGTACTACCACAGCAGCTACGTGGCTAACTTTGTTACGTATGAAACGTAATTATTGGCGTTAATATTGCAAGTTTCTTTCCCCTTAAGTATGTTTGACACAAGTTTGGAGTGGAATCAAATGGTTCAAGGGTATTGCTACAAACTTCTGGTTCCTGTGGTTGACATGGATGCATAGGCAGAGTCGTTCGTTTTTAGTGTGCTACCAGATTCACTTATGTGCCCGCCGTTGGAGTTCCCAGATTTGGGTGTGCCTCAGTTAGATAAGGGTTTTACTGGCAGTTAATTAAGGGTAGCATTGAACCTAGTGCACTGCTGTTAGCCTGAACAATGTATCTGATGGTACGTTTACAAATGTGTCGTATGATTCTCGACGAGTGCTACTAGAGGTATTTTATACTCTAGAGGAGAGGGAAAAATACTACCCGCATAAAACATTTCCTTTCTGGTTCCTAATCCAAAACCGGGTAAAAGCACAACCTTCAAGACTGGAGTACTCACCTCGCGTCCTAGAATGAAGAGTGGGACGAACTAGCCTTGGTGAGCCAGCAACTGAGGTTCCAAGCGGACAAGTCAAATCGATCCTTATGGAACTAACCAAAGACAACAACTGACGGCGACTATCCTGGGGTCCGGCATGCAAGACGGTATCAACCATCAAGACATGGCGTGATGTGTACGTCACAGGTGCATCAGTCAAACAGATCTCTCTATCACCCCTGGAGGGCGTGATCAAGATAGGCCACCAATCCTAGCCTGATCAGAGGACTACGTGCTGCCTGCACCCATCAAAAATGACCGATGGGACGTCACCGACCAATATAGACATCCCCCCTTCCAACCCCAAGCGACTAGAAACACTATATAAACCTGGCGGTTCTGAACACCAATGACTATTATTTATCTACACCTTCAGGAGAAGTCATGTCTTAGACTATTATTTATCAACGTCTTCAGGAGAAGTCATGTCTTAGACTATTATGTATCTACGCCTTCAGGAGAAGTCGTGTCTTAGACTATTATGTATCTACGCCTTCAGGAGAAGTCATGTCTTAGACTTTATATTTCGGCGCCTTCAAGAGAAGTCATGTCTAAGATTTTATATTTCGGCACCTTCAAGAGAAGTCATGTCTTAAGCATTTATACTCAACGCCGTCTGGAGAAGTCCTGTCCTGTACTTGGACATTTGCAAGATGATTACGTATTTTGCTTATATTACCTCATCTATGTTATTTTAATAGACCTGAATTGTGGCTAATTCAATTTTGAATTAAAGTAATGTAAATTTTTGGAATAAGCCGGAATATGCATTGTAAATTATTTACTAAAGGTTTTTTTTATTAAACTAAATTTAAGTAAGTTAATTCTTTTTGCCGCCACTTGGGCGCTAGTGTCAGTGAAGTAACGTAAAATATTAGATTGCCATATTTATAAACTTTATGTTACTAGAAGTATTTAATTTAAATTGACTGAGTTTTGCAGACTAAGTAAATGTAAAATTCCTTTTTTTATAATGTTTTCGTATTTAATTGTTGTTTGAATTAACGTAAAGTTTTGCGGATTGATTGATTTAGACTTAATAATTTTCCAAATTATTTATTTGAAACTTCTTGTGGTTTAACTAGATATTTTGTAAGTCAAATTTTTTATTAACAAGTAGAAATCTTGTTGACGTCTTTTGTTGTGTTGACATTTAATAGTCCCGCGGGAGTTTGACTTAATGCTGGTAAGCCAAACTCTCGTGTTTATTTAAATATCTGGGTGTTATTTAACCTTTATTTTGTTTGTCTGTATTCAATATGGTGAAGCAGACACCTTTGTAACCATTTCAAAGATGCCCATTAGGCTCTTTTTTGTAGTCAAATAAATATCTGACTAGATATTTTAAAATAATGATTTGTTCTAATTGTCAACGTTTAAGGTTGTTTTGTCAATATTCACTGTTGTGAAACTGACAGTGTAGTTTGGTCGAGTTGTTGTCTCTTCCAGACTGACCTAGTTGACTTAAGGATATGTTTCATGTTTGGAAACATTCATGCGCTTTAATATTAACATGATTTTCAACATACCCCCGATAGATTTTTGAGGCCATGTAAGTTATTGTTTCAATTGTTGTTACCTTGAATAAAACATTCATATTGTTATTTAATTGTTGCTAATGTCTTACTTCTTTTGTATATTATATAGCTTAACCCACCTTCCTTTTAGTCTAGTGTGGCCGTAGCTAAGAGGTAGTAGAGTGGATTGTAACAGGCGCGAGAACAGAGCTACAACCACGAAGGTATGTGACTCACTCACTGACAAAGAAACAATGGTAGTGGAGAAATAATATGCATGCGAATACTGCACAACAA
This sequence comes from Timema podura, assembly GCA_033556935.1. Lineage (NCBI taxonomy): Eukaryota > Metazoa > Arthropoda > Insecta > Phasmatodea > Timematidae > Timema > Timema podura. Next base: position 42,943,189 of record JAVRXN010000009.1, on the reverse strand, counting down.
TCTAAAATGCACACCATGAGGATATGTCAGACTAAACGGAATATAGGATAATCGAAGGCCGGATTATCAAGACTCTACTGTGCAATGTTACAAATTTACCATGGGCTTGTACGCTCTCGATTAGAGTACCTATGGGTGTTTTTATATCACACTGCATCACGGTCCACACTAACGAAGTTGTACAAAATCCAATACATGGCAGTAAGATTGTTTTGGGCACTTTTCGTACTTCACCAAACAATGCTCTCCTCGCTAAAGCAGTGAAGCTTCCTTTATTTTTTAGATGCCGGCCTTCTGCGGGCATGTTTTTTTTACTAAAGATTGTTCTACATCGAGTTCTTTGCGGTGCAGACTTCGTATCCTTACAAACTATGGTGAGACTAAACCATATTGGTTAAACAAAAGGTGCCCAGCGTTGATGGATAGATTTAGGGTTTTAATGATCAGCTTCAGTATATTTTTTTCTCTTCCTTATCCTGTCCATTGTATCACTGGAGGGCATGACGCCCTTTTGGACGTGCCACTGGTGTTATCTATTCCTGAATCAGGAATAAAAAGCGTTACTCTTCCTATCAACCAGAAGTTAAATGCAGTAAGGCAGTGGTTCTCAAAACTTTTTTTAGATCGTACCCCTTGGCCATGACTAAAAGTTTAATGTACCCCCAAGATAAAAAAATTCCAAATGACACGCTTTAAAAAAAATTACTACTTGGTAAATTATTGGTCTATATAATCAAGTAGGGAAAAATATCCGTAATCAAAATATTTCAAATGTGACAAAGTTAGTTAGAGAGAATCCTACTTTTATAGCCTTAACATGATCTTTTATTGATAATCGTTATGATCATTTAAAAAAACATAATTTTACTGTAAAAAGTTGTATACTTTTTTTCACAAATTAGTTCAAAAATAAAGAAAAAAGTAAACATAAACACAATATTTTCAAATAAAAATTTTAATTGTAATTCTGGAACTTATAAATTATTAATCCCAAAGTTTTTCAATGAGAGGGGTGTGGCTGCATGGCTTGGCACAATTGTTGATGCCTGGTTGTCCAGTTGAAACTTTCAAGTGGAGGTCCGGCTCCAAATTTAGCCTATTGCGGTACTTATTTTTTAGGTACACCATGGATTAAAAACCACTCTAACAGAGATATGTTGTTGAGAAAGGCATCATAAACTGCTAATGTAGAAGGTGTCAAGTAGAGGGATGAAAATTCACAGAAATCGGCCTCCAGCCGAGAGAAAATATGGGAAAAATAGGGGTGGAAATAACCAGATAACGTTAATTGTCAACAATTAGGGTTTTCCCTAAGTCCCCTGTTATTTTGCCAACTTTCTCTTGAGAGCTGCTCGCGTACCCCAGTTTGAGAACCGCTGCATTAAGGTATATAAAGGAAAGTTGAAGTAGATACAGGTTTCTATTCACATACTGTGCGAGGAGGTGAGGAGAGCCAGTTATTGTGGGTGTGGCTTTTTACGACGGTAGTATTAGCAATGGTTAGACATATCGACTACATTCCAACTCGTCAATAATTACAGCGGAAATATTTGCTACTTTGTAAGCATTTAACTATGTCTTATCCTTACGTTCTCAGCCAGTCGTGGTGATATGCAACTTCCGAAACGCTTTGGAGTCCATACGTGGTTTGTCAGGATCTCCATCACAACATTAATACAATAATTCAAGTAATTGACGAAAGCATCTCTCGCCAAGCTCGAGGTTACTTATTGGGGTTTTAATGCATTCCTGGTCACGTGGGTATCATGGGTAATGAGAGGTGGATGGACGGGCATCTAGTGTAAATTTACTTTTTGTTGTACAGGAGATCCCAATGCCACACAATGATTGGTATTCCGAGAATAAAATTCAGAATTTAGGATATATGAGGAGAATGTGAGACCACATGCCAACAGAAGGCAAAATGGTACCATTAGGTTTGTGGTACAAAATTAGCTACACCATGGTTTTCGGTAGTTAAGGGCACCTGTAAGTTTATTTGTACTTTAATTCACCTTCAGCTCGGGCACGCCTACATGAAAGACCGACTTTATTTGAAGCTCAAGTTTCCGTCTTCACATTGTGTGGAATTCCACGTTCCTGAAACACTAGAACATTTATTTATCACTTGCTCTGTACATCAATTGGCGTGGGGAAATTACATTCATAGCTATATTACAAACTTTTCTTTAGTTAATGTGTTAAACTCAGACAACGTTACTTTATATAGGCGGCAGTTTAATTTGCTTATAAATATAAATATGTCAGTGTTGGTACGGACAAATGTTTTCTCGATTATACCGTAAACGAAATTAACGATTAGTTAGGGCTAGATTTTGTGGCTTATAACTGAATTGGACGATTGAACGCATGGTGATATCAACAAAATAGCATCGAAATTGAATCGCCAACGAGTGTTCCTGGCTAATTTAAGTCAATTTCAATGCCATCGAAGAAAGAAAGAAAAGAAGAAAAAGATATAAACCACTGCTATGCTCCCCACGATTTGCTAAATACTTCTTTGTCCAAGCCTGACAGTTCATATATCTCGCACCTATGGTTACCTTATCTATGGTTCACATGTTATAGGTTTAGGTCGTGTTAACTTGATCTGTGATTCAGGTTGTGTCAAGTCAAACTATTATAGGATGATTCACAAGATTCTTTACTTGTATCAATAATGTCACAGTGGCAAAAAAGAGTTAAAGCAGCTAAAATATTCATAATTGCCGTTTTAACCGTGCATCTAGGAACAAAATTGATAAAACCACTTCTGTTACCTGACAATTCAATCAAAAGCAGTATGTACACCTTTATAATATAAACATACGTTTTTTGGAGTGTTGGGTTCTTATAATTAAAACGTTTTTAGCATGGAATTAAGAATTTTATTTTGTGTTGGCTGTATTTATTTATGTTGGCAAACCTGTTCTAGCAGACGCCACAATTATTCTCTTGGCTTGCATTAATTTTCTGATTTTCATTACTCTCTTGTATTTATGAAGTGTTATAAATATGCGAATTAGACGCCCTAGAGGTGTTACCACCACACAATTATTGGTTGTTTCGATCGTGGGATTCGTAGGTGGAGTTTACATATGGAAACCTCTTCTTCAGAAGTACTTGATTGAGTCAAAAGAACAAAATTCAAAACAAAAAGACATCTAACTTTGCTTCATAGAATAAAAGCAGGTGCCCAATTTTTTTTTTGTCTCTACAGTATAGAGGTTATTATTGACCACTTAATCAAAAGTGTGTGATGATAATATTAAAGAGGAATCTTACTTTTTAATTTCACAAGTTGATTAAACATTTTTCTAAACTTGTTAAGGGAATTTTAAACCTGTATATAAAATTGTTTCATTTTGAAAAAAAAAGAAATTAAGGTTTTTGCCAATACATTGTATAAAGTAGCTATAGCCACTTTTAAAAAGATTTAAGTAAGACCTGATTGGTGTAAACAATCATCCAAATTATAGGGGAGTGTAAACAAAGTTTACACTCCCCTATAATTTGTTAGCTTACCTTGACAGGTTATGCTATGGTGCAGCTTAAATGATAGGGTCATAGTGGAGTCCAATAAGGTTGGACTGTAAGCTTGCATGATAAACAGATTGTACAGTGCTTTAACATCATTAACTCATTGTTTTCAGTTAATTGCCTTTTGATTTAAGATACTTCCTGTTGATATAATTAAATTAATGTTTCAGACAATTCTCAAAATGAGTGAACGGACTAAATCACCATTTGGGTTTTTGAATAAATACAAAGGTCAACCATTAGCATTGGGTATGATGGGAGTGTTTGCCACGACTGCAGTCTTCATTGGGTACCGCTTCTTTATTGCTCCCGCACAAAAGAAGCGCAGACTAGAGCAGTCGCAAGCATGGGCGGAAGAGTTGTTCAATATCGAACAGAAGAAAGCAAATCAAGAGTGATGATTGCAGCTAGTCATTTATCTTATTGTTTTTAGTGATAGCTCATATAGGGGCTCAATATTCACCACACAGTGACCTACCTGTATATTCTTGTTATTAACATAACTGTAGGCCTACCTGCTGAGAATGGGTTTAACTTTTATTGTAAATATTACCATAGTCTAATGGAAAATAAAGTTTTACAATTTGTAAAGTAATAATTTACTATTAAATGTGTTTACATTGTTTTCAAGTTCACTTGACAATACTTTCAACACGTTTCACCATTATGCTAAGAGGTATCTAGTGCAATAAAAGTAATTAGTAGCATTATGTGATATGCAGCAAGAGTAATGTGCAAGTTTTCCAAAGCACTCCAAAACTTTGTTCCAACTGATATCAGAATTTGTCGGAGACTTAAGTGGACGATAATCTCTCTTAATGCGAGCCTATGGTCATAATAGAATAACTATACAGTAATTACCTCAATAATATAAGCCTTAATAAATTGGTTATTTTTGGACCCACTTTAAAATGATTTGTGGTAATTAATAGCACAACTCAAGCCATTCTTGTTTTAATTAATTTGACTAGCACAGTCAATACCTGAGTAAACCAGGTAACTCCTAAAAATAAATTTATTAAGACTAATAATAGGATGAATAATTTAATGTGTATCATGACAGCCAAAACATGTATAACTTAAATTTAAATTTTTGGCAAAACAATTGAGGGGGTTACATTGTTTGTATTGACAAACTTCCTAGTTACTTTCAAAACTAGCTCAGTAAATTATTTTTTAAATTTATTTTAGGTATTTAACATGTACTTTCGTAACTGACTACATCAGCACACAACTTATAAAAACTAACTTAAATCTATAACAGACACAACACCCAGCCCCCGACTGTTAATTAATCATTATCAAAGGGTAAACCAACATTCCACCAATGATAAGAATATAACCCAGGACCTGTAGCTCAGTATACAGACATGCTATTGAATGAGCTAGAGTTTCAGACTATTAATCATCTAATCATTAAGCTATTTCATGTCCATTACTGCTTTTATTTAAACTATAACCACCACACTAATTATGTGTAGTACTTAATAATTAGAGAAATCTTCATTGATGAGCTAAGCTAAATTACTGAGTACTGGTAACAATGCAAGGAAAATGGTTTCAAGAACATGCTTGAATACAACTTTTTACGGATTTATTGTTTAACTTTACAGGTTATAATAAATATACATAATTAAAGAAAGTTCCACAGCCAATACATTCTCCTAGATGAATTTAAATAAATCAATATTCAAGGGTAAAAAAAGAAACTGCAAAGTATTTAACATGATATTTCCACTAAAATGACTGACTAGACATCCAGAAAAATTAATTATGAAACTGTCCTCTATTTTCATGTAGAATAATTCTGATCTCCCACTGTTGCAAACGTGTAACATCTTAATTAGTCTTCTTCAGCTTTGAACTTGCCGTTGTAAAAAGGAAGATATTGAAGGATCAGTTTCCAGTCTGTGAAGTAGAGCAGAGCACTGCCAGCCGTCACCCCGTACGCCGTAGCTGTTGGTAACCTGGAAGAGAATAGACCCAACACCAATTAGGATAATGCTACTCTGGAACTGGGCTAGCACATTTATTTGGTTGGGTATTTGTTAGTTTAGATGGAGACAAGTCTTTACAGTCCAATATTAATAGGATGAACCTTGTCTGGCAGCTATAAAAGTGCATTAGAACTTTTCACTCCTGCTAGATATTACCTATAAAATAATAAGATGGTAAAATTTTACAGTGTTAGCCATAACATTATTTATTTTCTAAAAGCCCCTTCCTATGAAAATTGAACTACATGCACAACCAATAAACTGTTTCCATCCTGTAGCCGAGTTCATCTAGTAAAATGTCTCCATCGTCCCCTTTCCTTCCACCATTCTTCTCACGTCCACACTTTCTCTTATCTACCCCATCACTTTCTTGGTTTCCCTTGCTGTCTTTTCCCTATATACTTCATCTTCCTCCCTCAACATCCTCATTACAAGCCCATACCATCTCAGTCTTGCTTCTTCTACTATCTCCTACTCTTTCTCAGATAACTTGATTCCTAATCTTGCTTCTCCTCATGACAGCTTAACATTTTCCTCACAAACTTAATTCCTATGGCCTCCACTTTCCTCATCTCTTTTACACTCAATGTCTATGTTTTTCCTGGTGACATTCTCTCCTAGTCTCTCTTACATTCACTGTCCATCTTTCTCCTAGTCTCTCATACACTCACTGTCCATGTTTCTACTGGTCTCTCTTACATTCAATGCCATTATTTCTCCTAGTGACAGCTAACATTCTCTCCTAGTCTTTCATACATTCAATGTCCATGTTTCTCCTAGTATTTCATACATTCAATGTCCATGTTTCTCCTGGTGACTGCTAACATTCTCTCCTTGTCTCACATTCAATGTCTATTTTACCACTGAATGTGTGACAACGGGTGTAACAGTACAACACTTCCTTACACTTATACACTAAAGGGGTAAATATGCATATTTATCACTCAACATAATGTTATCTATTCCCTTTAGAGGAACTCTCAGAAAATTATCTGAATACCTGTACACAGTCTAAGGTGTCGGGATTGCAAGAGACTTGTCTTGATAAAATGTATACTTGCCAATATTCCCTCACCTCCATTTAACAGATCAAATAAAACCAATGAGGAAAGGCTGAAAAATTATTTGCACTCGACTGTAGCAAGTCAACAATCCTCTTGTCCCATTGCTACAGAAAGGAAAATAGATTTGTTGCTCCCTTTTCATAAGTTTGCCACAGTTAATGTTCAATATTGGTTTTTTGCGTATAACCCGAACGGTAGTAAGACGCAGTGATAATAATAATAATAATAATAATAATAATAATAATATTGGTTTTTCCATTATAAGCGAGTTTATATCACCGACAGTGAGATTTACATGAATCAGTGGACAAACACAAAATGTCTGGTCTTGTAGTCGGATGATGAGACTAGGGTTCAAACCCCAGACATATATACTAAGGTGGTTTCTCTCTTTTCCTCAACACAAATTCGGATTCATTTCCTATTCCACCTTCATCTTTACCCATTGGTTAAGCTAAATATGTATAGTCATGGCAGGTGTTAAGGTGTGCTGCAAAAAATAACTTTAAAATTACAACCATATATTTTGTACTCTAGTAACTTGTTAGCCCTTGCCCTCTAAGTGCAGCAGGACTATCTCAATAGAGGAATAAGGGGTGTACTTCTGTAAGTGTGACAATGAGCTTTCGAGCTCCTTGCGTCAAAGTGTGAGTAGGTAAGTAATTCTGCAGAGTTTGTCATCATTTAACTTATCATGTAACTTATTTTAAAACATTCCTGAGGTTGGGAAGTTTTTTTTTAAACTACTAAATCTTAAAATATGATTATTGATTATAATTATTGAAATATAATTAGGTCCCTTTCTTTATTAATCAAATTAGGAAGATGTTAATATATAGCCAAAAAATCTAACAGTGTTGCCATTCTGGAATGCAATCATCAACACTTAACATCTTGTGGAAAAACAGTTTATGTTGGCAGATTGTTGGGGTTTAAATCATTGTGGAGTGAAGATATAACTAATATATTACACTATTTTATATTTATAAATATAAACACAAAAACATGAAAATACTATTGGCCCCAACTTCCTCGCCATGCACAAAATCTAATTTTTTTTCCAGTTTTCCAAAAGTTTAACTTCACTGCGACACATTCAGCTGGTCAAGGTTTTATAGAAATGTGAACATGTCATGTTTCTGTATTCTGCATGAGTCCCAATGTAGCATTCATCTGAATAAACAGTTTACAAACAATGTGTGTACAGCTCTTTCATTTATTCATTCTATAATATATTCTTAATTGTACAGAGGTGCATTAACTATTATTTATCTCGGAAGAAAAACTTTAACTACATCTCTCTTATGGAGTTGTTCAAGTTTTATTAATATTAATCATAGGAATATTATTTTTAAATTTTTCAAAAGAAAATTAAATAGATTATCAAAACAAAGAAGTTAGCCTTTGTATAAATTTATTACAAACAGAATAAAAACTAAATTTAATTTTGTATTACTTTAAACTAAACTTGAAATGGCTCTTAAAACTTAAGACAACTATTGAGTCTCAATTCCTCTGAAAATAAAAGATAGTACTAGATATTGTCCACTAGTTACCAAGTGTGCTCGGAAGTAAAAATATAAATCTCCAGAGTCTATAAACAATAAACTTGAGATTACTCAGAAAATAAGCACCAAAACTCATTCTTAGGATTAACAGAAGGAAGTCTAACCAAAACTACAGATAATGATGGTTTAAGAGCACATTTTACTTTTAAAAAAAAGTTAGCAACATCTTTGTTACTTTTTTATACTTACTGGTAGGCTACGATAATGTTTTTTAACTAACAAAATAAATGCAAGTTCTATAATTATCACATTTTCCTAACATATTGAATTCATTCACAGTAGAACAAAGTATAATTACCAGTACAAATGTTTGTTTTTCAATGCTCTTGCAGGCAAAGTTTCAACAAAAATTGTGGTTACATAGTTTTATATAACACTCCAAATTGCATAAACATTTATTTGAAAAGTATTTAGGCCAACCGTCTAAAGAAACCTTCATGAACTAAATATACACAAATACATTTGTACATTTCAAATAAACTAAAAAAAAAATTAATATTGCACAGTGTTGTAGAAAGGTAAAGAATAACAAATATCATAAATCTGATGTTGAGTTGTTGATGAACTAAAGACCAACGTAATTCTAACTAATAAAAACAAACTGTTTCTGTGCTGACGTGGGAAAGGTACCATAACTTGAATGAGATTCAAACACCAGTCTCATAAACTGAAATAATTTCACGGGAACCCCAGGTGGGGATAGATGAATGACAGTTTCACTTTGTAAACACAAAGTTAGATTTCAATACCAAAATAAACGATTCCCTTCTCAGTGGGCAACTTTTCAAACCAAAAGATGACAAAATATTTCACTAAATTTAGTGTCCCCAACTGGGTGTGCCTAGTTGGGCCATGTCGGTCGCAGCATGTTATATTGGTCGGGAGGAAGCATCTGATGTTGCTGGGGTACATTGCGGTAATTTCCTGGGATTCTATGTAAGCTCGGTTTAGTATGGGGCGCTCCTAAGGAATTTTGCAAGGTCGCTGCCCCCTGGCCGAGTCGAGACATGAGCAAGGCATTGAAATGCTGTTGTTCCACATTCACCGAACTTGGGGCAGGGGTCCAATTGAGAGGAGACCTCCTGTAACCCTCTTGCACAGGGCTCTGTCTTGAGGACAGCTGGCGGGACAGTTGAGACAGATAGGAAGGGTGCTGACGGTAGTCCACCACCGGAGGTATGTACTGGGCACTGTGTGCTTCCATGACTCGGCCTTGATGCTCCGGTCTGGTCCATCTAGGGGGTCCGACGTATTGTGCAGCGCCAAGGTGGGGCTGAGGCATCGCACCAATGGAGTGTGTTACAAGCTTATGATGCTCAGATTTTGTTTGCTCATTCAAGGGCTTCGCCTCAGCGGCCATCTTCCTCAGCACCACCGTGGGTGTGAAGGTAGGTGAGAGATATGTTCGTTTATTTGCAACATCTGCCACTCTAAGAAAAGCGCTTCGGTTAATCTCCTGGTTGAGCTCTCGTTGGCTGGTCTCCACCTTGGTCTTGTGGATTGGAGCGAGCGCAGGTTGTTGACCAAGTGAGTGCACAAGAGAGGTTCGTGTCTGAGTGGAGACCAGACTAGCGACAGCAGCGGGAGAAAGCGCTTTCGGCTTAGGGAGGTGTGTCGGAACACTGCTCGTCATCTCCAGACGATGAACATCTATCATTTCTCGTGAGGTGGGAGTTGCTTTGATCCTAGCAGGCTGACCACTCATTCTTACATCACGGTTGGCTACTGTCTCACTACCGCTGTTGTCTACTTTCCAAGATTTTTGAAGCATCTGCAAAACACTGACAGACTGAGGGTCAGAAGGAGGTGTGACAGGCTTGGACGACATTCGAGCGAGAAGGTTTTTAAAAGTGGTTACATCATCTTTATCATTTCTTTGAGTTGAGAAATTTCGAGCATTCACTGTCGCTTCCACCTCCTCCACACTGTAAATGTGGCCAAGAGGCTGTCCCCGGTGCAACATCTCTAAGAGAAGAGTGGCGGGTTTCATCCCCTCTGAACCAGATAGACCAGACAAGGTTTGAACTGGTTCATCCTTTTTCTGATCGACAGGGCTTTGAGGCTTGAACCAGCGACTAAACTTGGAGCCTATGTTGATGCGGCTGCTGGACAGGAGGTCTGGTAATGCATCTGCGCTCAAAAACTCCTCAAGGCTGAATTCTGTGAGGGAAGCCCGCAGGTTAGTCGATGTTTCAGGTTCTTCGTCTTTGTTGGCATTCAATAACGGTGATGGATCGTTAGAATGTTGCATCGGGGATAATCTTTCATTACATGTGCCTTGCCCAACAGAACTTGTCGAATACCAGGCCGACGAATGTTGAGTTGCTGGGTTCTCCTGGACAGAAACAGGACTTGGGATTATTTCAGGTCTTTCGTTGTTGGAGATTTGTGTGTCATCAGTCTGTGTCTCTGTAGTCTTGTAAGTGTCTGTACTCCTTACATTCCCAGTAATGGAAGTTGATTGTGTTTTGTTCAGATTGGGGAGAGGTTTTTAAGAGCATTTTCCCCATCTCGCTCAACCAGACTGTCCTTGAAACCTTGTAGTTCAATCGTCTCGTGACGAGACAAAGGCCCCCCTGAAAACCATTCTGGCTCTTCCTCGTTGGATATTTTGCGACGTGATGTGTTACGTCTCTTCAACACCCTCCCTCCTTCCTTTTTCTCGATGTTAAAATGTCGTGATGTAAGAGAACCACTGTTGTCCCCTTTCTTTACTTGCTGCAAACGACCCACCATAGAGTTAGATTGATCCTGTGCCCCCCATGAGACGATGCGACCACTGCCGACATGTCGCAGAGGTCTGTCTCTGGGGCTGCTGCTGCGCTTGGTAGGAGCTTGGATGTGACAGCCAGCGATGAAGCTGCGTCGTTGTGGACTCAGCACAATATCGTCTTGTTCTGCTGCATTCTCAGAGTCATTGCGCCAGTTCTGGGGCTCCCAAAGACCACAAGCAACTGCGTTGTTGAAGACTGCGTCCAGCTGTTTATTGCACAGCGGGAGACAGCGAATCGATAAGAGCTCATCCCTTGAATACCTCCGTGGTGAGACATCCTTGAGGGTAGGGCAGACATCTGGCTCCACTTTCGTCTCGGCGTCAGGAGACTTTGGCGCAAGGACGTCATCTGTTGGGCTCTTGTTATCCATCATTCAGTGCTGGTCGTTCAATTCATTCCTGAGGAGTGGTCGAGTCTTAAAATAAAAATTGCCAGGGGCGCTCCACAGACAAGAAAAAGTTTAAAGATAGCCCAAAACCAAAAACTGTGTTTTAGAAGTTACAACAACAAAAGTTTGTTGGTTATTTTAAACTTGCCATAAATATTGTTTAACATAAGTGTTGGCAACATATCATGTGAGCTGTGTTAACTACAACATGAGGTAGCAGGTCTTAGGAAAATAATATTACTTTAGGTAAAGTATTTTTTTTTAATTAAGAGTCATCTCGTTGATCTTTTAACTTGTCCACTCGGTTTTTAAAGATTTGGGAGTAGAATGCAAAATGAAGTCATTAGTACTAGCTTTAGAAATATTAAAAGTAAATCTATCTATAAAACAAATCAACACTATTTAAACAACCATTTCAGATTGATATCAACCTAACCTTAAACACATGTCAATTTAGAATTTTTAGATAAAAAAATTAATTCCCATCACATAGTACTTTCCATCAGAAAGCTGACTTCCCCCAAACGTTTAGGTCCACAGACATATTCTTGGAGGTTGATTGATGGCCCTTTATTGCTGTCAAACTTTCCCTTATGTGTGTGTATATATTAGGCTGTTTGATTTAAAATGCTTCCTTCAAGCTGTAGGGTTGACTTTATGTATAAAAGTAATAGCACATTTAAATAACTGCGTTTTAAAGATGAAATGTTCTACAAGAGAGTTATTGGAACAACTTATTGCATTTTATTTCGGAGATGTGTCCAGTGCAGCTAGTGAAATAACTAGATATGGAAAAAATTTGCAAACTTCCCCTATTAAACAAACGTTTATAAAGGTAGGTAGGATCTAAAAACGACTATTTCTTAAATAATGTTTGACAGTTTAACGAGTAATTTAGTAAATATATTAGATTAGTTAACAGTTTAACAATACATTTTATCAAATAGTGATTCACTAGCTCAGCCTACATTTTTTTGTTCAAGTTTTTAGGCCTAGATAAAATTATCGAATCCAAATGCTTATTGTAAAATATTTAGAGAAGTGTTTTTTACGATTCCCAAAAAAAAGTTTAGTTTGATTAAAAATATCAATAGATTTTCACATTAATTTATTTCTAAATACTCCAAGTTCTTAGCTAAAAGAAAGTTTCTAAACTAGGATTGAGAACTATCAAGATAGGCTTACCATTGAGTGACTTGTTCTACACGTTTCTTTCCCAATACTTGGAAAGGTAACGGTATTCTACCAGGCATATTAAATTTTGAATTAAAGTCGTCTGCCACAAAGAAATCCAAGAATATGTCGTAATAAAGAAACTTGTCCAATTTATTTTTAGTAACAGATGATTGGCGAAATGGGTACAGGCTTACAGCTGGACGAGCTGGTCAACGTTACAGAAATCGGATATAGTAACGTCTTGCAAATAAATTCCTTACTTCAACCTTAATTCCTAACGTTACTAATTCATTAAAGAATTTTGTTAAAATTTTATTTTTAGTACAGCTAAAAATATTTATTTGAATCTAAAATTAGTTTTATTTTTATATATTGAAATTGAACAACGTAGAAATAATTTTATAGTAAGGAAATGTTGTTCGCATCATCTGTCTTTGTAGTTTGTATGACGAGTGACGACTGACGACCATTCCAGAGACTTCCGGTTCCTTTGAATGCGTGTGAAATGGCTGACCAGGTAATGATATTTATTAAATATTTTCTATCAGTGTTGTTGAAGTGATTCTGTTTTAGTTTTATCATTAGTTTCTGTTTTACATGATTACATTGCTAACCATAATTAAGTACTAGTTTTATTATCCAATTAAGAATCAAAGAGCTTGAGATGGGATTTCATAAATAACACGTGTAAGGCTAGTATAATCTTATAAAGTTACTTGGCCTATAACTTATTATATGGAACTTCAAGGTGTTAATGATGAAACCTACGACGGTCTTCTGATGATAATGATAGACATTTATCGTACCTGAAACACCATACACTAACCTAAATATTTATTTAAGAAAATTAGATACACTTTCTTGGCAACCAAATATAGAACACTTCACTAAAAAAATTAAGAGTTCCATTTGGGATACTAAAGAACCTTTCATTTAAATTTACCCCCGTATGTACTAAAGCCTATATATGTTGCTTGATTCACTCGCATTTGTCCTACTTATATGTGGTTTGGGGGAATACTTTAGAAGTCATTTGATACCTCTATAATTAGTAAAATGCAGTAATAAAAGCTTATGTATATTAAAATTAAAGGAAGCAATATTTTTTGATACTGTGGTAATGGTATATAAACTTACAATTTAACGATTAGTAATTTAAAATTTGGAGGAAGAAAAGGGGGGAGTTACCAAACAAGAAGTTGAAATAATTTTTTCCAGCACAGAGTTAACACATCCACATATGGTCTTTTTTCAATAAAGATACAGAGTTTAAAAAGCTTTTATAAAATACCAAAATAAATTAAGAATAAAAACCTAAACTTAAATAGGTTTATAAGAGAATTTAAGAAATATAGGCCCTATTTTGGAAAATAATATAGACTAAATTGTACACAGGGGAATAAACTTTATATGTATGAGCCACAGGGCTTTTTTTTTAAAAGAACGAATCAATCAATATCATATGACAATGCACCTAAGGACTTATGTTGTATTGTGTGTTGAACTATTTGCTGTTATACATACCAAATTAAGATGTGTGTTTGCATACATATACAAATGTGGGCCATACTATTTTTTTTATTTTAATATTATTGCTATCATAATGATAGGTAGTTAGTTAAAGCCTGGTTATAGTTTATTTTGTATGACCGGATGAGGACACCTAATAGATTTCTGTAAACGTTTCTCACTATCCTAAATGGTTTCGATCCACGCCAATACTAGGATGATTTTATATATATATATATATAAGAGCCACTTAACTCTTTTAATAAAACAAATAGAGAATCAATCAAAATCTCTTATAATAATTAGGCCATGATCAATATAATTTTGCTGAACTGATTAAAATACCTGCAATGATTAGTAATACTTCCAACTCTTAAGATTCGCAAGTATTGCTACATTTTTGGGTCTCTATAGTAGTAATAGTAGTACTATAACATTATTTTACTTTTTCTACTGTAAAGCTAATTACCTAAAATTTCTCACTAAAGTCTTTAAATAAGAGTAATAACTGAATAAAGAAGTGTTAGCTGTGCGCATTTCCTGCACTAAGCTACCCTCCCAATAATACCCATAAGTGCTGTTCGTTAATGAGTGCATAATACAGAATGTCCTCGGAGTAATTGAGCCTGTGACTGATGACTTTGTGGAGGGGAAAGTAAACAGTAAAATTATAAAATATAATGACCATGATCAAAAATGAAATAAAACTTAACTGGTATACGGTATTGTCATGACGTTCATAATGTGATGCAGGGCTTATTTTATACAATATTTATACAGCACAATTCCTGAAACAGTTAGTAGAGGTACTGGAAAATAACTTAATGGCGATGGTGAGTATCTTCCAGCTATGGTGGTTTTGGATTATTTTAATATGTGATCCATGTAAGATTAAAAAAAAAATCGTATAAAGGATAAGTTAAGAAAATTTGTAAACATTTGCTAGTAAGTGAGAAGATGTTTTTAGCCACTCTGTGATAAAAGACTCATGACTTTTCAAACTTATTGCCAAGTATGGCAACCTGACTAATATTGTAAAGGGTGTCAACAAATCTTAGTTCGATCCTGGTGTCAGGCTGTTTTATGTGCATGAGTATGTTTTGGTGTTTCAGAATGAGCGTTCCTTTCAGAAACAACCCACAATATTCTTAAATCGTAAGAAAGGCCTCGGTGCCAAGAAAAAGAAGTCCCTGCGCTACATTCGTAATGTCGGTCTGGGGTTTAAGACACCCAGGGAGGTACGTGTAACCAGGGTCATTCTTACACTGTTTGATGCACGCTAATATCCCCCTTCCCTTTTTTTTGTTTCAAAATGACAGACAGAGAAAGCCTTTCAAAAGCAGTCACACTTGAATCTGAACAGGAAGCCCGGTTCGAAGAAGAAGAGTCTTCGACGTCATCGTAGTGTTGGTCTTGGGTTCAAGACCCCTTTGGAGGTTTGTTTATTCCAGTCTTGTTGTCGGGAGGTGACTGGGGCCCTGCCTCTATCATCTTGCTGGTGTTGGGAATCTCTTGGATGCTGGCCATGTCGCAGAAGGGGTTTCAATTGTAAAAACTTGCTTGACGATGTTGGTGTTCCTCCTGGTCCTAACTGTGGTGTTTCCTCTTGTGGTGTTTATTGGGCAATATCAGATGTCTGTCTAACATGGCTTTCAGGTGTCACTAACAACTGTGGAGGTGGAGAGCGTCAAAAGGAAATATCACTTTGCCACACTTTTTTAGACTAAAAGCTTATCAGATAAAAGTGATGCTTTCTTTGAAAAATATCCATTTGATAAAATCTGAGTGTGAAGTTTGTGCCTTCAGGTTGTACAATTACATTTTAACTGCCTTTCATGTCAATCTTAAACTCTTAGAGAGGGTTCTATAAGGTAAATATTTAAACATCAACTTTTTTTTTTAAAGAGATGAGACCATGTAATACCACCCTTAATTAGTTTAGTTTTAAAACTTGAGTAAATAATCTACACAAGATAATCAAAATAGATATTGTTGGAATGTTGTGAAAGCTTCCGAGCAATAGTTTATTTATAATCCTGAGCTAGTTTCTCAAAATGTTCCAAAGTTCTTAGCCTAATCTTTGTGTTACTCTATTTGTTTACGATGTGCAATTCACATATATCCAGTGAAGTGTAAATGGTGACTTATTCAGCAACAGACACAAACTATAAAAAAACCACTTTTGTGATCAAACAGTCTTTCATTCTTACAATAGACCGGATTGCTCATGACTGATAGATCAGAGTTAAAATACAAGTCAGGTATACTGAACTTGGTTTTCCACTCTCCTTCCATGCAAAAGTTAGTACACTTTAAATTCAACCTCCCCAATCCCTAACATGTGAAATTAGTTCATATGAGTATGACCTGGGTGAGCAGTGAAACATGCTGAAAAAAACAATATAAAGAAATAATTGTCTTTCTAATGAAAGTTGAAGTTGATCATCAAAGGCTTGGCTCAGAAATTTGTATCCTCTTGAGGTCTCTAGTTTTAAACTATCAACTGTACTTCAAGGTCTAGTTTTCAACTGTAAACTGTACTTCAAGGTCTAGTTTTCAACTGTAAACCGTACTTCAAGGTCTAGTTTTCAACTATAAACTGTACTTCAAGGTCTAGTTTTCAACTATCAACCGTACTTCAAGGTCTAGTTTTCAACTATAAACTGTACTTCAAGGTCTAGTTTTCAACTATCAACCGTACTTCAAGGTCTAGTTTTCAACTATCAACCGTACTTCAAGGTCTAGTTTTCAACTGTAAACTGTACTTCAAGGTCTAGTTTTCAACTATCAACCGTACTTCAAGGTCTAGTTTTCAACTATCAACTGTACTTCAAGGTCTAGTTTTCAACTATCAACCGTACTTCAAGGTCTAGTTTTCAACTATCAACTGTACTTTTGTACTGTACAACTGTACTGTATGTCTAGTTTTCAACTATCAACCGTACTTCAAGGTCTAGTTTTCAACTATCAACTACTTCAAGGTCTAGTTTTCAACTGTAAACTGTAATTCAAGGTCTAGTTTTCAACTATCAACTGTACTTCAAGGTCTATTTTCAACTATCAACTGTACTTCAAGGTCAAGTTATCAACTATCAACTTTAACTCAAGGTCTAGTTATCATCTTTCAACGTTATCTGAAGGTCTAGTTTTCAACTTTAAACGTTACCTAAAGGTCTAGTTTTCAACTATCAACTTTACCTCAAGGTCTAGTTATCAACTATCAATGTTACCTCAAGGTCTAGTTTTCAACTATCAACTTTACCTCAAGGTCTAGTTTTAAACTATCTACTGTACCTCAAGGTCTATTTTTCCAACATAAATATTTTAAACTCAAAAATGAGCAAATTCATAATTGAGAGGTTTGTGTCAGTGACTAAATTTAAAATTACCCATTCAACTATAAGACTAGAATGAGTACTATAAAGTTATATAATTTGGAATGATTTTCTATTTGGTAAATATTTGAACATAACTTTATAAAATTATAATCCAAAAAACCCGCCTCGGTGGCGTAGTTAGCAAACACACTAGTTTTGTGTTGAGCTAGACTGCTGAGGACAGGGAGATCAAGGTTCAAACCTTGCTCGGGTGAATTGAGGGGGGTTTTTCCTAAATGGTTTTCCACTCTCGCTCCACGCAAATGTGAGTTCACCCCCTCTAAATTCAACTTTCCCAATTCCTAACCCAAACGGATTGTAAGATGCTGCGCTAAGTATTATTATAGTCCAAAAATATTCTTAACAGATGTGTTGTAAAATCTTGTTAGTTTATAGTCACAGAACATTTAAAATTCAAGAATTTGTGTGCAACACTCAAGAGTTACGATATTTCCCAATGTGCCTGAGCAACGCTGGATCTTTTAACTCGATATGTTTTAATCTTGGAGGCAAGAAATTGTCAAGTCCTTGTAACATTTCCTGCATATATTTGTGTGTAGCTTGTCAAATGTCGATGTTTTGTATGCATGTTTCACTGCTTTTGGGAGAGGCTCATTTTAAGTGCGCTTCATTTATGTATAAAAATATTAGACCTAGGCTATGATTCTTTAAGTCTGCTCAGATTGGTTGTCTTTGATATTTTAAAGGGGACTGAAATGCCTTAGATTTGTAAATATTTTCTTCTTTTACATGTTGTTTCATTGACTGCATACAAGTTTATAAAGTAGCCTGGAAAAGTCAGGGAATTTTAAAATAGAGTTTGGTTGGACACCCTGATTTATTGGGTCCATAATTTAATTATCTAAGGTCAAAGGGTGCAAACCATTTTTTAATCTATAAGTATGAACAGGAAAGACAGTGCTTGGAAAAACCCATTTTAAGTACAAGCTAATATTTTTGTGTGAAATAGAAATTTTAAATTCATAACATTACTGTACAAATATTTCAAACTAGAAGTACTTAACGGTATTTAGCTTTAGATATAATCTAGAGATTGCTCAAATCAACTTTTTCTTTGATCCCAAACTTAACAAGCATAAGGGCAGATTTCCCACAGTGGTAAGTGAAGTAAATTAATGATCTAGGGTCTGGGTGTTAGGCTTGTTTTTGAGTCTTTAATATATATTTTTGAAACCTAAAATAAGTGATTATTTGGGATTTATTTATAATTATAAAATTTAAGGTTCTAGTTGTTTCTAATTTGATGTTTTGTCCAACAAACTTTATAATTGTAGTTGTACTATGCATGGAACTCATTTTAGCTTTTAATTACTACTGTTAACTAATGGCAATATGTTATTTTTCAAAGTCAAAACTGATGTTTTGATAACTTCACACACTTCTTTCATTTAATAATTTCAACTTGTTGAAATATGACGGTTTAGTTTTGCCATTTTGTGAATATGACAAATTACACAGTAAATAATTCAATAGGTGCACACTGTGCTCAAATATGGGTTGAGATTCTGGTCGTGTCTCTTTCCAATGCATCAAGGTTGGTTTTCCAATTCAATTTCCAGGCTAATGTTGGTGAACTTCCTTTCAACTTCATCTTCCTGATTGTATTTCCAAGTAATATGTTGACAGTCTGTTGATAATTTCAACCCATTACAACCTTCATGACAATTAACTGGCCGAATACAACTGCTCGGCTCATTTCCCATGCACGGATGAGTTTGTTTTGTCCAACACTAATTTACTTACTAAGTACCAAAGAAAGAGATGACAAATATAAAACATCAAACAAAAATACCACCCAAACTGAAATATTTGACTGTGGAGAGCGGATTTAAATATCTTTAAATAATGTTTGCATGTATTCTTAGTGTGTGAAAGTATTCACATTTAAAGAACAGTTGACAACCTTGAGCATGTTATACTCAATGAGCATATTTATTTGTTTATATTATAAATCTGGGGGTTGGTTTCCATTGTGGCATAGTGCATGACTTTGGGTCGTATGTATATTATTGGGAATCCCCCAACAAGCACAGTGTTGTTCTCCAAGGCCTTTCTAACGGCACGGATAAAATCATTGTTTGTTGCACAAATCATAAAATATTGTACCATATCACACTGCCCCTGCCCGGCTAGCAAATGAAGCAGTGCACGAGGTACTGGTGGACCTTTGAACCTAAACTATAAACGGCTCTTAAGAGTGTAAGTATTTGATGTAGGCTTGAAAAAATTATAGTAGGCATAAAATCAAAGAAGGCCTATTTGAAATCTTACATCATGAATATAATAATAATAATAATATTTATATTTAAAATTTAGCTTAAGGCTTTTTTTTTTAAAAGCTTTGGTTGATTATTTGAAGCATGTGTAATCTTGTGCAAGTGATGACATCATGACGGTCTTCTGAAGTTGAATGAGGATCCTTATTAAACCAACTGAGCATAAGAACACTCCAAGGTAACTATAACGAGACATGAGTGTAGCAGTCATCCTTAATCTTTTGTTTTGGCTTTGTAATAGGCTATTGAAGGGACATACATAGACAAAAAATGTCCTTTCACGGGTAACGTGTCGATCCGTGGACGTATCCTGACAGGAGTTGTGCAGAAGATGAAGATGCAAAGAACTATTGTCATCCGACGGGACTATTTGCATTATATTCGGAAGTACAACAGATTTGAGAAACGACACCGAAATATGTCTGTTCACCTCTCTCCATGCTTTAGGTAAATATTATAACAATATGTCAATGTGCAAAAGAGAAATACTGAGTTCAACCCTCCCCTATTACAAAATTTAAATAACACCATTTTTTAATTTAACACCGTTCAATAATCACAAGTTTTAACCGATGTTAATAGGATAATTAGTTTCAACCGATGTTAATAGGATAATTAGTAGCAGAGCTAGGTCGTACTTTGGTTATAGTCTGAAACATTCACTGGAGGGGACTCTGTTCTTTAAAATACACACACATCCTCATAATTAGTGTAAATTGTGATTACCCATATTCGCTGACACCTAAGTTGATATTGTAGAATATGATGTCAAGCGCTACATCCATTGTTAGTGTTTAAACTTTCGTTTGATCTTAATTTTTCTACAATTCTCTAATAGTTATTTAATTACAAATTATGTTTTTCTTAATGCTTTTTTTTTCCCATACGTATAAGTAAAAAATAAAATTCTATTGACTTGATGAACTTGTAGATAAAATGCTTATTTATAGTTAAGTATGAACTTCTTTTGATATTGATCAATAAAATAAGTTGTAACAATATTTAAAGGATTTTTTAAATTCTGAGAATGTTAGCTGTGACATGTTAAGTTTGTGTTGGCACCATTGTATAGTTCCAAGCTTCGACTCACGATTTGATTATTTATTTTTTCGGTGTTCTGAGTCATATACACTAACTATACCAAGACATCGTTTGAAACTGATATTAATTAACTTAAAATAGTTTTTCGACTTGCTGTTTTGTTCCTTTTTCCCAGCAACTGAACTTGTGTTAGCTAGAAAATGCTAATATTGTAAAAAGTGTTATATATGGAGTTGATTTGGAAAGTAAGTCCAAGTTTTATGAAGAATTCAAAATTTACTTTACAAATTTTCAACAATGTTGTTTCACTATTGCTGAGGCTGGCCCAAATTTTTTTTTTTATTTCAATTTGCACATAACCATTTATTCTTGAACATGGACTATCCACATTCTGAGAAGAAAATAGCTGAACTATAATTTATTATCTAACATATTTTGCAGAACATTTTCAATTTTTTTAGTGTTGCGTCTTACTCCTCCTTCAGGTTATATGCTTGTGTACTAATTATGCTAATAGTTTTAGGGATTAGGAAGGTTATATTTAGAAGAAGTGTACCCAGATTTGCATGGAGGGTGAGTGGAAAACAATTTTGGGGAAAACCACCCTCTTTACACCCGACCGAGATTTGAACCTCAATATCCCCGTCATTGGCAGTCTAGTCTATTGCGAAAGTTACGCCTTGGTCCATGCAGCCACTGAGTTTGAATATAAGAACTATACCTCAATTTTAGCTTCTGTGGTGCTGACTGACAGCTCACAGCCGACTTCTGACGGCTTTGAAAAGCTACCAAACCAAATTATTTATCCCTACGTCGAACCATATGATCTGCAAAAAACATGTCTTTAGCAGTTGTCATTCTGACAGTCAAAATTTAGGTACATACCTAAATGTTGACTGTCAGAAGTCAGCTGTGAACTGTCAGTCAGCACCAAAGAAGCCATGGGGCTACTGTAACACTTAAAAAAAGTCAATTTCAAATATAAGAACAACACTTAAATAAAAATATAATAGGAAAAATAATTTATTGGTTACAACACTCATCTAAGACATTAAAATACAAAAAAAGTGTATTAAATAAGTGTTTTATTGAGCTAATATTTCCTTAAAATATGCTTGCATAACTTTATTTACCCTATAAGTAAACATAAGAATCATTACCAGTTAGAAATTTGAAATGTTTCATATTTAGTTTATTAGTCCTTAGTGTAATACTCGCGCATGATCACGTCTTCTGTTTCAATTCCATTTCTCTATGCGCAGTTGCACAAAATCATGCTAGAAATGATCTTATTGTGAAATTTATTTCTATTAAATTTTTAATGCTTGTAACAGTTGTGTTCAGTAAAAATTAAAAATAAGACTGTGAAAATAATATTTCTAGTAAACAATATAAAATAATAAATGCTTTTTTTTAATAAAATGTGGTAAGCTTGGTAAAATATTTATTGCGATGTTAATCAGCACAGGTTAATCAACCAACCAACATAATTATATAAATGAATAGTAACTAAACTAGTGCTAGTTTGTATAAACTATGATAGTTGTAGCTAAATATATCAATTAATACAAATTTTAAATATCATAAACATTCAATATGTAATATATTTTTTATGTTAAATTTTTAATCTAACTAAAATTATTATTTTAAAAAGGGACTATGTAAAGATATTTAAAAAAGGATTATTCTATAACGTCCCCATTTAATTTGGGTGGATGGTAGCCAACCCTAACTACAACACTAACTGCCACCGTAGGGACTTAAATGGTTGGGGTGGACCTCGAGTGGTAGGGGTTGGAATGGTGTTGTGAGAGTGGACCAGTGTTGTCCAAATATATTATAGATTCAGATGACTAAACTACTACATAGGTAAACGGGTAGATATCCCGTGATGATGGAGCATGCACGATAACGGGACTCGCAAAACTTTCTATAGACTTGCGATCGACCCTCCGGTGGGGGAACCACCAGATCACATTTTTTCCCTCCGTGTCTTGTCAGTGGTTGCTAGAGGACGACTCTCATGCCCCAAGCATGGCTTCTCTTCAACTTTTTAGTCAACCAATCACTAACCAAGGTGGTATTACTATTACTTAAACTTGCTGATCTCGATGTGTCCAACAAGCCAGGAAGGTCCATCGGTCGCACCGTGCTCTCTTGTCAACAGGATGCAACCATGATGATATATATGCTATGCTTATCAGGATGGCAACCCAACACTCCTGACTTCCAAGGAAATGTACAAGCGTGGGTTAACCTCTTGTCAGAATAAACCTTAAAATAATTGTGCTCTTACAATTCACTTATTTAGTAGTCTATTTAGCTATTTGTATTTTCATTGCTTTGTCATGGAAATACAACTTCAATTAAGGATAATTCAAAATGGACGACAATATTGAATTAGTTTACTGGTTGAAAGTATTTTTAAAACTCTATTACAATATTAATGTGAAAATTGGTATTAATTTTAACAATTTGTTAAGCTATCGAAAGATTTATAAGTGGAAATCCCGACATCTAAATTAAATAACCAATGTTTACCATCGCGTTTTAGAACTTGATTATTATGAACATCAAGTGGAAGTTTGAAAATGACGAGCCTACAAAACATTCAATCTCAAGCTTAAATGACGAGCTCGGCTCGAAGCTTGAAATCTGAGTACTCGCAGAGCACTAATATATATATAATATGTTTTGTCTTTTGACAATATAAAATCTTATTTTTTTCATTCATTTCAAGCCTTAAACATTTTACTTCATGCACCATAATTTTGTTTTTATGACTTGCCCGCTTTGGTCGCCACATAATCTAATGCACTACTCTCACGGTAGACTAGACTTCTGATGATGGAGAAATCAAGGTTTAAATCTCTGTTTGGTGTACTGAGAGTGGTTTTTCCAAAATTGTTTTCTATGCAAATGCTGGTACATTTCCTATAAATATATAACCTCCATAATCCCTAAAACCATTAGCATAATTAGTATATAAGCATATAACTCGAATGAGTAGCAAGACATGGTGCTAAACAAACTTTTTTTAATTAGCTTATATTTTTTATCTTGTAAAACAAATATTTTATTTAAAGAATGCTTGTAGGATTAACATACAAAATAGACTATTTGAGAAATACCCGATCCTGCCCTGAATTCCCATCCTTTTCCTGAGCATTAGGGATTCCTTCCACTCATAAAATTATTTATATTCATTTTTCTCTTGAACCTTGATAAATTTGTTTTCTTCTCAAACTGAAAATGTGCCTTCATACGCATATTAGAATGTAAGCAGGGTTTTGTTTGTTGAATAGCAGATGATGAAACAAACGACGGTCTTCTGATAATGTATGAAAGATTGTTATATCATTCTGATGTTATTTTGATCAGTAGCTGAGGCAAATTGAAGGCCACAACTGGAGAATGTTTAGTGATTACGCTTGAATTTTCCCCTAGGGATGTTGAGATCGGTGATGTGGTAACAGTGGGAGAATGTCGACCACTCAGTAAGACCGTGCGATTCAACGTTCTGAAGGTGACGAAAGGCACCGGCGCCAAGAAGAGTTTCAAGAAGTTTTAAAATATATTTTTGTAAATGTAATCAAGAAGTGAAATTAAAATCTATTGTTTACATCAGTGCTTTTTCTATTCATTAAGCAGTCATTAATATGTGCTTACACCAAGTTCTAGACTTACACAGCTAATTGATTCTAAAGGTTTCTGTTCAAGTTTAAAAACAAATCAAATGGCAATGAAATAAATTTTTTTATACATTTATTAGTTTTAAGGAAGGTCAAAGGTAAACAGGTTTTTCTTAAGAAAATGAAACTATAAACACAAGGGTGATAGATAACACTATCAGCTGTTGGTCTGATCACTGGGAACAACCTTTATAATGTTTAAAATGGCTCATGTTTGTTGCTGCAAGCTTTAAATATGAGTAGTAAGTACAAAACAAGTGAAGGAAGAGGCACAAAAAGCACAGCTTTTGGGTGACAAATTTGTTCCTTGCTAAAAAAAATTAAACACAGCACCTTACCACCTGTTCAAGTTATATTTATTTTATTTTATTTAGCACCGCGTCTTACTACCCGTTCGGGTTATACGCTTAAGTACTAATTACTCTAATGGATTAGGAATTGGGAAGGTTGAATAGAGGAAGTGAACCCGCATTTGCGTGGAGGTAGAGTGGAAAACCATTTAGGAAAAACCACCCCCAGTTCACCCGACCGAGATTCGAACCTCGATCTCCCCGTCCTCGGCAGTCGGGCTCAACACGACTAGCGCGTTAGCCAACTACGCCACCAAGGCGGGTTTCAAGTTATACATACACATCATACAAAATCATCCCATTCCTTTACAAGATAGAGCTATATTAACAGTTTATTGCCTCTTTCTCCACAATTCCTTGTCCTTGTATACTCCCCTTGCTTCTACAACATCTATACACAGAGTTATACATGCTCTTTTATTCTTAAATTCTTAATGTTTTTCTTTTTCACACATTTGTTTAAAACACTTTGCCACACACTCTACCTTTAATGTTTTTCTTTTTCACACATTTGTTTAAAACACTTTGCCACACACTCTACCTTAATGTTTTTCTTTTTCACACATTTGTTTAAAACACTTTGCCACACACTCTACCTTCATATATTAGCTTCTTTACTTGATCCATACTCCTCTCAACATAAACGAACTTATGACTTCTTTCACATTGACCTTTTGGGTAGCCTTTCGAACCACACTCCTTCAGCACCCATTCATCACTCACTGTCCATACTAGTTTTTCCACATATACTCCATTCACGGTAGGAATTACTCTCTGAAAGGTCTTTTTTCCTACCAATATCCTACTTTATAATAGCTTTCTGGTAGGGAAAAAGGCCTTTCAGAAAAAATTCCTACGGTGAACGGACTTTACGTTTCTTAGATATCTCAATCCAACTGCATTCACCTTGCTCTTGTTTTTTCCCTGACAAACCCACACTTCACATCTATAAAACAACGTTGGCTTTTATACACTGACATATTTGCCTCTTTCGATATTACTTCCTTTTTGTAATAGTCCACATTCATACAACTACTGTCTCTGATATGCATTCAACCTTTTGCCTTAGTTTTGTAGATATTTATACAAAGATACATTCTGTAAGTCATGTTCTTTCTCAGTCATTATAATACGGCACTATCTGCATTTAACAGCACACTCGCATTCTCATTGTCCATTTGTTCTCCAACCATGTCCTCCCAAGCATCTCTCATACACTTATTCATGAATACATTAAACAATGGGGACATAACACAACCTTGTCTAACCCTGTTCAATGTCAAACCATTGCTCAAAGCTCAATGCACCCACACAATGCTCTTTAATAACATACTTCTCTTCACCCGTACGCTTTCTCCAGATCAACGAATGTACAATAAACTTTCTTCCTTACTATCATATATTTCTCAATTGCTTGAGGTTAAACGCAAATTTACTGAACACACTTATGAGTTAGGGATGAGGAAGTGTATCCACATTTGTATAGAGGAAGAGTGGAAAACATAAACCACATTGATCTAAACTATGTTCTCTCTTACTTTATTGTACATTGTTTCTATATTGTGGGAGTAAAAATTGCTAAATTTCATCAAAATCAAAGAGGGTCAAGTCCAAAAGTAGGTAAAATTTGTATCCTTAAACTTCTACTTTGCTTTAACTTTTAAAAACATATTTCCTGTGTGTTCATTCTTTGCTAAATGTTTGCATTTCTTGAGATTCACTTCTTGGTACATATAAAACTAAGGTTGAAAATGTTTAAAATCAAAGTATATTCACTCTTCACTTGATGAAATACCACTCAACATTGTATTTGGTATTTCAACTGCCATTTTCTTATTCATGTAGGGTATATAATAGAAACTGTAATTAATTTTAATTTTTTTAGAATAATCATCTTTCTTTTTCCAAATTGGGATCATCTTAAAAGTGTTTACCTGAAACAAACCGGCATGGCCGAAAATTTATCGTTTGTAAATGTGGGTTTACCCTCTCATTGATAAATTAACGGCTGGGGACTGGATGTTGTGCCTGTCCTAGGCTTAAGTTAGATTATAAGACATACAAAGCTACGACAGGCCTAGCAGGCTGGTAGTGGAAAATATATGGCTTGAATAAAAACTGACCTGGACCATTGGCTGGAAACAGTAATATATGTTTGTGTGTCTGTCTGTCTCTCCAATCTGAACATAATAATAATAATATAATAATTATTATTATTAGCAGCACCGCGTCTTACTACCCATTCAGGTTATACACACTTACTCTAATGTGCAATGGTAGGGTGATTGTGAGATGAAATGAAGGACCTACAGTTTAACGTGGAATCCGAACCACGGTGGAGGCCTGGCATTCCTCACATTCACAAGTTATGAATTAATACACATCTTGCCAGAGGTGAAAGAAGGGTTTGGCAATCAGATAAATTTGTGCCGGGACCGAGGATTGAACCCCGGACCCCCAGCACAGAAGTTTGACACTTTACCCCTAGACCATCAGGTCACCTCCGAACATAATGAAAAGTACCAGTACTTATTCTTTGTTTTATGTATGAAATAAATTGCATTGAGCAAAAAAATTGGTAATAAATAAAATGAAAGAATATTAGAAAAATGGAAGAGCACAAATAAAAGTAAAAACACTAACACACATTTATTTGTTTTGTAATATTGTGCTTACATTAATTCATTTTTGGTTAATACTATTAATACAGGCATCTTATTTACTTGTAAAAGAGAAAATACTTGTCATTTTTTAAATATATAATAAATTATTTTCTGATTATTTTATTGTATTTCAAAATATTTAACTGAAAATATTTTTATCCACTGCGGGGGTGCACCATTGTAAAGAACTTGTTTGCGTCATGATCATTCACATCGTTTAAATTAATCGGTCGCCATTTTGAAGCATTATTTGCTAGACCTTTTGTGAAAGTGCTGTCAATACATAATTATTTTTTTAGTGGAATAAAATGATTAAAAAGCTTTGTGCCCGATCTAAATTTAAAAAATAACATTAGCTCAAATTACTGTGGTTAACCATCACATTCATACATTTACTATATGTTTTCATTAGAGCTGTCCAAATGAAAGGTGTTAGCTGTTGGCGTAGGGATACATTAGGGACTATTTCTAGTAACTTTTTGAGCTGTCATCCAAGTAAACTCAGGTGGTGAATGTACTTTAGTAGGGGAAGCAAGAATGAGATGTAATGAGGATGGAAAAAGAGTGGATCACAAAGAAAATGTTGGCAATAAAGTATGTAGAAAACACCGCAAGGGAAGCCAAGAAAGAAATGAGAAGAGCAGATAACCGAAAATTTGCAAGTGAGAGAAAAATGTTGGAAGAAAAGAGGAAAATGGAGGCATTTTACTAAACTGACCTTAGGCTGGAAAGGATTGATTATGTTATGTTTACATACAACGCTGAAACTATTTCTGTCATTTATTTCTTATTTTAAGCAGCAATAGCTAAAAAAAAAAAGCATATTAAACAGATAAGTGCATTTAGAATAAAAGAATAATTATTTTATCAACTAAGCTAGTGTATCCTATTGTATATTTATAAAAAAAAATTAAAAAATTGATAATGATTTATTTAAGTCTTTTGAATAACTACACAAAGGTTTCAATTTCTCCGGACAGGCCGACAATGAAAGTCTTTCCAGCAAACTTCTCTGTAATTTCACCATCA
The DNA here is from genome assembly GCA_033556935.1 of Timema podura. NCBI lineage: Eukaryota > Metazoa > Arthropoda > Insecta > Phasmatodea > Timematidae > Timema > Timema podura. The sequence continues at coordinate 42,914,724 of JAVRXN010000009.1, read as the reverse complement.
CCACGGATAAGCTCCATTCTATGTAGGAACATGCTATCATTACTCAGTCCAATTTCCATCGAAAATAATAATAGTAAAAAAAAAAAAGACAATGTTGCGGCTACCACCAATAACGTGTTGCCATGTTATTGTTATTTAATAAATACTGATAATATATATCACACAACTAGAAGTATGACTGAATGAAAATAGATCTATTAACTTTTATAACTGTCAGATAAGGTTCTTCCTAAAAAACTAGATTATTTTGCCACTTCATCATTGATAGCAACGTTTCAATTATTGAATTTATGCTAGTTTCATTTTGCTTGAAAACAAACAAAGTATGGACATGTGAAACTATATCCCAACCAACAGCTCAGCTTGACAACTGCCAAACAAATGTGTCTGTGAACCCGTTGTTCTCCAAGCAGGTGTTGTCCAGTAGTGCGTATTGTGCGACAAGGATATCTGAACTCTTATGCAGTTCTTGTTGCAACAGTGTCCTCCCTGGGTCTCCCACTAGCACTAGCGCACCTCCTTGGACAAGTATCCGTAACCATGACAAGAGAGTTCTGGCAAACACTTCATCGTAAAACATGTCACCGATCAAAACACAATCCCACTTTAGCTGTGTTTTTCCGATAAGATTTTCAGATGAAATGTCGACAGTGACTTCGTTGAGAGCTGTGTTCAATGCTATCGCTACTCGAGAAACTGAAACAAATACAATACATACTATACAAAACTTTGAATCATTTATTTCAATGCAACAGTATCAAAATCAGGTTTCTCTTTCTTGGCTTTGTATTGAAGAGTTTCTTCTTAGACCATTTGGCCTCTTAAGTGGGTAAAATACATTTGATGGGAATAAGTAAGCAACAAGAGCTATAAAAAAAAATATGTCACTGGCATAGTAAAATTTCACCTGGGTCTATATCATTTGCTGTCACTTGGGCCCCTATTTTCGCAGCAGCGATTGCACAAGCTCCGCTACCACTTCCAATGTCAATAATCTTGCGCGAAGACAGCAAGGAAGAATTATCTAAAATGTATCTGAAATGGTTGAACTTTGATTCAAATAATTGTTAAATGGTGGGATATCAGTTGAGAAAATAGTCAATATTTATAAATTATTTTGAAATATATTTAGTACTACCTCGAAAGAGCTTGACCTCCAGGCCAATAAAATGCCCAAAATGGATCTGCAAAGGGAACATCAATCGGATTTGCTGACCAAAGTTTGCATGATGGTGTTATCAAATGTAGACTTAATTCTGGTGTCAGGTGATCCCTACTAACTTGTGTGTTTTCTATGATTACCCTTTCTGTTGTTAAACGAGAACATTGTCTAAAACTTGTATTCAGGATTTTTCCAGACCTAGAAAAGAAAAAATCATTTTTTACATGGCTATCTACATATATTTACTAGTAGGTAGGGCTCAAGGACTTTGCAGGGGTAGGTAGTAAAACAATGTTGGCGGAAATACTTTATAAAGGTGGGAATTTTGTGGAGGGTTGAGATCTTGAGTTTGGGAAATTTTATAACTACTCTGAACCACATTAATTTTGACTATAGAAGTTCTTTACCGACTTGCACAGACAAACTTTAAATTTCCCAGCTGGCATCCCTATCATACTCTTCAAAAGTTCCCATAACTCGTCGAACATTGAAAGGAGGCACCTTCTATAGTAGATTGTATAGAAAGCTTAGTTAATCAAGTTTGTTAGTAGTGCTTGTCACTGCCTACTAGTTCTAAGGCTACTACTATACAATAGTAGCCTTATGAAGGTTAGGCTATGTTTTAAGTTGATAACATGATAAAGCCTCAAGTTTTTGCAAACCGAAACTTGTTAGTTTTCCTTCACGCAATGATGGCGAATGCCAAAACAAATAGCACTTGTAGCTTGAAAAATCAATCACTAACACCTTTGAAAATACAGTTGCCTAAACCATCGATTAAAGTTCTATCACCAAGTTTTCCCTGGTCACCTGGCAATTTTTCTATTTCAGAACGTCTTGTGTACTCGTCAATGTGATTAAAAACTTTATTTGATGAAAGAATAACACAATAAATTAGATAATGTTACCTGACATATTCTTTAATTACTCCAAACATAACTTTTACTTGTGTGATCGGGGGGGGGGGGGGGGGGTCTTGAACAAGAAGGTACCATCTATCAAGGGATGTCGTTTTGTAAAAAAATTGAAAAAATGTATAATAGTTACAAAATTAATAATACAATCATTATTAAAATAACTATTAAATCCCAAGGTTATTAATTATTGTATTATGTTTGTGAGGTAGGTACTCACTCTAAATCATAAAAATATAAGGTACAAATGTGAAAGGTGCACCACATTTACGCCCTCCAGTATCGGCAGACGACAACTCTATATTTCCTTCCAAACTTTCCAAAAAGTCGCCTCTGTAATTGCAAGGCGCAGGCGCATGAAGAACATAGTGCCTTTTGCTCAGAGTTCACTGCTTAAGCTCAGTAGTTCACTGCTCTAAATGCCTTTTATTAGGTTTAAGATTTCTACATTGCTGGTTTTAGCAGGATTAGTTTTGCAGCCTTATTTTTATTTCAACTCTTAGTTCTTATAAAACTTTTTATTATAATTTTGTTTCCACACCAGGTAGGTGTCAAAATCGAGCCCCACCCAGAGCATAAACTGCCTTTACTACACCACTGTGTCTGATTGATATAATATAAATAGCCTAATCCAGATGAATTAATATTTTGAGGTTAATATCCAATTACTTACATAAACAAATTATCAATGGGAAATCTCATGACTGTTTTTATAGTATTTCAATAACTCCTGTTATAAAATTATGTCTTCAAGTACCTAATGAGAATAAATTTTTTAAAATTATTATTTCAACTGAATAAATGTCAGCTATAGGCTCCGAGCAAAGTGCAGACATTATTTGAATTCACGACACAAGCGCGCAAGACGGCCACATTTTTAAATTCTTGCAGGGTAAATCCAAGCAGAATCATATATATGCTGGGATCACGATCAACTTTAACGTTAACTTAAAGTTAACTTAACGTATGTGTGATCACGATTCACGTAACTTAACGTAACAACTCTAGCCAAACATCTTCATTCTCGAGTATGATCTGTGATTTGTACTAGTTTTACAGTGATGATCTGTGAATGTTTATAGTTTTCAATCGATATAATAAATATCTATTACAATTTTTTTTATATAAATTTCGCTTTCCTATTTTAGTGTAATTATTTTGTTTCAATGTCTGATCACTAGAACTTACGCTAAAGAGTAAACATTAGTCATAATACCAACAAATGAGGTACTAAATATCTCTGATGACGTCACTCATATAATGATTGGCTGGCTAGATCACGTGATACCCTTCAAGTAACGTAAAGTAAAGTAAAAGACCTCCCAGGACATCTCTTACGTTAAGTTAAGTGCATCGTGATCGCTTCCATTTAAACACACGAGGAGGTTCTTATCGTTAAGTTACGTTAAGTTAAGTTTAAGTTGATCGTGATCCCGGCATTACCGCGATCAAATACTCAAAATCCCAAAACTTAACTCACCCTTTCTCGTAAACTACTTGGACAATCACAGTACTTTTTTCAGAATTTGTTATAAAAAGCTTAAAAGACATGAGGATATTAGTAAAATTACCATATTCCAATTGGTTTGCTTTGAAAAAAATATTTTTTAATGAACTAACTATAATGAGGTTTTTACTGCATATATATTTTCACTCTGTAAAAGTTTTTCCCTAATTGAGATTGGGTAGTATAAAGTTTGATTCACACTGATAGGACTGTGCGCAGGCCGCAGGCCGTGCTGGGACTGTCATGTCGCTACCATTCACACTGATAGAACCGTGCTGGGACTGTGCTGTTAGCGCTCCTGTTTTGCTCGTCGGCAATTGTAGACATAGAGCAAAGGAATATGTGATTGTTGCATGCGGACTTTATCTTATTTCACTTGATAAAAAGAGGAGAAAACGAAGAAAATACTGGGTTTATAATTTGTTTGGAGCAAGAGAAGGAGAATTTCACAATATGTTTGGGCGACTCAGAGATGACCATCAAAAGTTTCACAAATATTTTAGAATGAGTGTCCCGAAGTTTGAAAACTTACACAAACCTCTTGCATTCAGTTTTTAATCTATCTCCTTACAAATATCTTCCTTAGTGAGATTATTACCATAATCTTTATGTTGTAAATTATATAAGCATTCATACTCCTGAATCAACATTATTAAGTTTTCTTCATCCATAGTTTTGACTTATTGCACACAGTTTTGTTAACAATGTTGGAATGTTCCGCAGCCACTGTAAGATTGTAGATCAGCACATTCGTGAAGGTTAGCCGCTTGCTGGAAGAAGCCGAAGTAGGTGAAACGACATTAAGGCGACATCATCTACATTCACACTGATATGACTGTGTTGGGACTGTGTTTGGACCGTGACCTTGGGAAATCACTTTTGAAACGATCCAAGACGACACAGTCACAGCATGGTCTTACAAGGTAACTCTTATGGGAATGACCTGTTCGAGATTGTTGGCAGCAGGACACAGTCCCAGCACGGTCTGCGCACAGTCCTATGAGTGTGAATCAAAAATGGTCTTACAAGGTAACGCTTATGGGAATGACCTGTTCGAGATTGTTACCTGGGAGTTTTTTTTTATTGCAGACATATTTTCACTCTATGTAAAAGTTTTTTCCTAATTGAGATAGATGGGTAGTATAACTGTACTAAATGATCATCATGAACTGAATTTTATTTTTATATAAGATTCATTCCTCTAACACCAATACTTTTCACAGTTTGATGTGTTTAGTTACGAGCTCTTCACACGCGCCGGGTTTTAAGTGTAATCACGGACGCTAACAATAATTTTACTTCGGCGTAAAGCTGTAAAACACTAATTTAAAACATTCTTAATTCTTTCACTACCTATAAATAGAATTGTAACAAGGTACATTGTAACAGTTCCATCAAATGTCATAACACTCACCCTCCGACTCGTTTGGTCTCCAACTTCAACACGTCTGGACTCCACCTTCTCCCTCTAACACTTCATCTCGTTGACTGAAAGGATGCGTGACCCGACTCCAAGCAAGCGAAAGAGGCCGCACCTAAGAGAAACAAATGAAGACGGCTCCACGCATCTAGTTGTTACTTCCTTCACCTGGCCTGTTTGAGCGCAGTCATCAAGTTTCCAGGATGCCCGTGAAGCTTCTACAAGCTTCTACGTGATTCCAGGTCTCATCCCTTTCACTCCCCTCTCCCCCTTTTTCTCTCCTACTCTCTGCGGACATGTGGTCTTGTGAACTCGCTATATATGGTGGTGGTTTGTATATATCGTCTCTCATTGTATCATAGGCTTAGCTCAAGGTGAGAGCTGCAATTTAAGCTAAGGCTTAACTTTAATTCTTCAAAATTATCTTTCGGTTAAATTATGGGGATCTTTTCAAAATTAATATTTTCGGACTTATTAATTTAAATTTAGGTTACGGGATGGGGGTTTTTGGTATCAGCTTGGTAATCTGTAACCACGTATCTATTAATATTTTTCCTATTATAGGAACTTAACCTTTCTCCAATGCAAAGTAACTTCTGTAACCACATTCTTTGAAAAATAAAGAATAACGGTATATTTTATTGGACAAAAGAGAAATGGTTAATAAACAAAAACAAATAATAAATATATTAATATTGGCACTCTGATAGTGACCTCTATCGGAAGTTCGCTGATCTTCCCAGTGGCAATATCCGCAGTCGCTCATCGACCCTTGAAAGTCTCTTGCTGGAGCACATTGGCCCTGGCACTTGACACTCCTGCTATATCTTTCCCAGCTGACCCACCGAGGTTGACCCCCGTCTCTTCAAACAATGGGGTCCATCCGCCTAGTTGACATCTGACTTCCTTCCTCGAGCCATGGGACTGTCCAGCACTTAATCCCCAGAGACAGAAAAAGAGGGAGTTGAGGGGGAGCCAACAGGAAGTGGGAGGCCTCTCTGAGAACAAAATCAGAAAATATAAACCTCATCCTACAATACAGAGTTCACAAATAGCTTTGCACGGCATCGTATCAGTAGAATCCGATTGGGTTCACCCAACCTGGGAGAGACTTTGGCAAACTCGGTTACATAGTTCTTGGAGATTGCCTTCCCGTAGATATCGTTTAAGGCCAAAGTCTTCTAAAAAAAAAGTACATATCTTATGATGTCATTTGACTGGACTGACGCACATGCGCACCCTTAATCTTGCACAAGCCCAGACGTTATACTTAGAACTTTATAATAGCATTGATCACATTTTCCTTTTCTCATTATATTGAAAGTAGGGTGCCCCATTCTAATTAATTATCATGTAAGAACATAGAATAAATTTAATGCCTAAACACACAACACCTAACTAAATAATACCTAAACGCTAACAATAAAGGCAGGGCAATGACTCATTGTACCAAAGTCTTGAGGTGGCTCACATGAACCCGACGAGTTAAAGACGGATCTGCTATCTCTCTTAGCAGCACAGAAACGGGTGTTAAGAGCCTGGGGATAGACCATGACCCGCTCCACTTGTACACAAGCTTAACCGACGATTTATACATTGCCGAGCTCTGGGGTGAAACACTTGCAAACTACATTATCCCCAACCTTAAATGAAACGGGGACTCGCCCCCGCAACGTTCCAGAAGTCCAGGTGTTTATCCCAGTGGGAGTGGTCATGGTGGTGGAAGATGGTCAGCACCACAAATTACGGTTGAAACGTTCCACGTGGTTCGGGAAAGGATTGTAAGGACTGGTAGTCACGTGACTAATACCCCACGAAAAACACATGTCTCCGAACGTCTTAGCCTAAAACATGGTTCGTTATCACTCACAATAATCCTTGGGGTCCCTAGCAATGCCCAAACCCGCCTAGATAAGGCATTCACCGTCGTTGTAGCCTTCATTTCCTGAGAGGTATGAGCACCACGAATTTAGAAAATGCGTCTATGGCAATTAATATCGAGGTGTTACCTAGGAAAGAAGGAGTGAGAGGTCCGACAAAGTCAACCAAAACCTTTTTCCAGGGAAGCGTGGCAAAGTCAGCAGAGTGGAACCCGATCTTAGAGTTTTGGGAGGGTTTGGCCTTTTGACACGGCTCGCACCTACCCACTCAATTTCTAACGTCCCTAGATAAATGTGGCCAGAAAAACTCTTAGGAGACCTTTCGATAAGTTATGAGTATACCACAATGGCCACCGAACACGGAGTCATGAAAATATTTAAGGAGCATAAGCCTAAGCTTCTCAGGAATGTAATATCTAGTTCTCTCTCTAACAGTGGCTACCAAGAGGCCTTTGCGGATGCTGTAGTTCTCCACGATCTCTCCAGCTCTAATTCTCTCGATTACCTGTCTACAAAAATTGTCCTCAGATTGGTGAGTACCAATCAAGATAAAAGATTTGGGAATGTTATGTATAACACACAGGGGTCGGCTTCACGGTACCCCTTAACAGGATCAAGATCCTCCGACATGTGAGATAACACATCCGCTACCACATTAATCTTTCCAGCCATATGATGAGTAGTGAAATTATACCTGGAAAGTCTCCAGCGCCCTATCTTCCCTAATTACTTGGGGTGGTTCCACATCCAGGTCAGCGCCATATTATCAGTGAACAGGTCAAACTTCTAAGTTCAAGATAGTCGGTGAACTTCTCGACAGCAAAGACGCACTCAAGACATTCCTTTTCATAAATACTATATTTCTTCTCCTCCGCATTTAAGGTCCTACTGGCAAACGCTACAGGTCTACTACCCTCTGAAGTTTACTGAGAGAGAACCGCACCAAGTGCTACCGAAGAAGTGTCTACAGAATTTGGAATGGAAGAGAAAAATCTGGCATGAGCAAAACTTAAGGAGAAACAAGATGGCGCTTGAGAGCGAACAAAGGACTCATTTTGCTCTTGTCCCCACAAATAGGTTGCTCCTTTTTTCTAAAGGAGTTCAGGGGGCTGGCGACTTCAGAGAACAGAGGGATGAATCTGGCGTAATACGCGCACATACCCAAAAATCGCAGCATAATAATAATGTTTTTTGGGGCCGGAAAATCCAGATTGGGTGTAACACGCTCAGGGTCAACAAGAAATTCCCTTCCTAGATGATATATCCCAGGTAAGGGACAGATATTTTGCCCAAGCGACATTCTCCGGATTGACAGTAAGTCCTGCTTCACGCAGGCGACTCAAAACGGTTTCTACATGGCACAAATGATCTTCTAGGGAGTTGATATAGATGCAGATATTGTCAAGGTAATTAAAGAAAAATATAAATTTTAAGTTGGCAAGGATATGATCTAATACCCTGCTCAGCGCTTGCTCCCCACAACTAATGCACAGGGGCACACGGTTAAACTATAAACCTGCCACGGAGTAATGAAAGCAGCAAATTTCTTGGAAAGCTCTGAGAGCGCGCACTGAAGAAAACTCGCGTTAAGGTCGATTAGACTATAGTATTTAGCCCCACCAAGATGTTGGAAGGCCGATTCGATACTAGGCATTGGGTAAGGGTTAAACACAATTTTTTTATGGAGCTTCTTGTAATCGACTATCAGACGGTACCCTTGGCCTTTGTGAGGACTGATGAAAGCGGGACTTGCATAGAGGGATTTATATGGTCGAATAACCTCTTTCTGTTTGAGATCAAAAATCAAATTCCTGAAAATGTCAATTTTAGGAGGCGCACTGGAATGTTGTCCTGCGCAATGATGTCGTACGGCAGAATATCACATTTACTCCATCTATCCGTGATAACATCCAAGAATTTGACTGACAACGCGGTTAATAGCCTCACTATCGCTATCTATAGAAAATAAACCTAGGATGTATTACAAACCGCAAAAGGGACACATTCCCCTGGCGCGAAACCGAAGAACATTTCTCGCTTACCAAGATTCAATTTGGCCTTAGTTTCAAATAAGAAATTATTCCCTAAAATTATGTCGAACGGATGTCCGGTGCAACATAAAAGGGACGTTTCCAGGAGAATCGCCCAATTTTAAAAAGAATGTTGACCTTACAGTCTACCACCAAACATTGCGCCACAGCATAAGACTTTGGAGCAATACTTCCATAAACAATATTAACTTTACCTCTTAAGTCGTTGACAACCTTATCACAAACAAACGAATGGCTATCCCCAGTATCAAATAGACCCAAACACTCCATTGAGCCTACACAGATTGACACAATGGGACTTGGAATACGTGGCTTAGAACAGATAGGCGCGGCCGCACCACTACCTCGAGCACGCCTGAAAAATTTCCCTCTCTACACTGCCTCTGAACATGCCCCAATCTGTTACAGCGATAGCACCTAACTCTCGAGAGAAGTCACGGGGTGCTCAATTCCTAGGATTCAAACCCACGGGGTTGTTTCCACCAGCAGGCCTATTCCGGCTAATATGTGGCGAGGGGCCGAAAGATAGCGCTGTGTTTGCTGGTCCGGGATTTAAATCCGTTCGCGCGTGATATTCCACCGCGGGTGCATACACATGTACGTACGCCTTTTCCGAGAGTAGGGTCCCCTCAATGAGCGACGCCAGGGTATAGAGCTCACGGATAGAGGTAGACTTGTTAGAAAAAACAAAATGGGGCCTAGTCAAGGGTGATACATTCTCAAGGATAATGTAAACTAACTGATGCTCCTCCAGCTCGGTGCTAAGCACACGAGCTGCCTCAGTGATGGATAATACAAAGCTCCTAAGTGATTCGAGTGGGGGGAGGGGGGGTTTGGAACCTATGAACAACTTATCTACATAACTTTTATCTAACCCTGTTAGGTAGCAACGCATTTGATATCGGGTTTGTCACTACCCTTAGGGACAAATTCACCTGAATCCCCTGGGAGAACAGCTCAGTCAAGAAGCCAGATGTCTTGGTTAAGCACAACGTCAAAAATTCAGGTTCGCTGACTAGCCTCAGACACGATGCCTTGTTTACTTCCACAAGGAAACTAAATACGACCGTGTGGTCCTGTCCATCACACACGGGAATGCGGCCTAGTATCTCTATCAACACTTTACTCTGACACTTAGGATAATATATTACTGGCATGGAGGGGACAATAGGGGATGGCATAACTGGTTCACCACTTGCATCCTTGCCTATACCAGAATCAGCCGAAGCTTCCCCAACCTCGCTTACCAGCTCACCCACCGTAGCGTTGGGTGGATCAGGGACACCCCAAACCTTGAGCTCGATCAGTAGTTGGTTGCGGCCAAGCTTGTAAACATCAGTTTTTTTTTTATCTTGGCCGAAGAATTGGTGGTGGAACAAAACACAGGCGAATATTAGTACGAATATATATACCAATGGGATATGACATGCGGCTTGTCCGTAGATACTAGAGAACTACCTCGGAAACAATCTGGAAAACCTGAACCATGGAACTATGAACCATAGAACCACTTTCTGCTACCACTTTTCTCTTGTAACTACCTTTTTTGAGAAATAATAGTCAGGGAGTTACAAGAGAGTAACAGTATATTTTATTGGACAAAAGACAAAAGAGAAATGGTTGGTAAACAATAACAAATAATAAATATAGTAATATTGGTTAAAGCCTGTAAAGTTGAAGACTTTGATGTTAAACATTATATATCATAAAATATGAAAATCGACTAGAATGTTCAAAGTCAGAGACTTTAATATTAAACATAATATTTAATTAATATGAAAATTGACTAGAATGTTCAAAATCTGAGACTTTATTAATAAACAGTAATATCTCATGAATACCCAAATATTGGCTTGAGTGCCTTAAGTGGAAGACTTTAATGCAAAACAAAGATAAATCATAAATATCTTAATAATGGCCAGAGAGCGCAAGGTCAAAGACTTAGATATTGAATAAGGCTATCCCATAAATATATAAATTTACAATGTCCAAAGCCAAAGACATTAATAATAAATAAGAAGATTTCATAAATATATTAAGTCTACTAGAAAACGCAAAGTCAAAAATATTAATATTAAACAAGGACATTAAATTACTCTCTCTCTCTCTCTCTCTCTCTATAATATATATATATATATATATATATAATATATATATATATATATATATATACTTCTATTATAGAGCGTTCTAAGATAAAGACTTTAATAGCAAACGAGCTCGCCTATAATGGTGTCAATATTCTGGGCATTATAATAACAAAAGATTCCAAGATCACACAGCAAATTCATAATAAGTTCCCCCGCCTCTCGTGCTAATACTCCATCCACTGACGTAATAGAGACACGTGATATGAAGTAGAACATCAAGAAAATATCTTACCACTACAAATAAGTTCGCGAGCATTTTAATGTTAATAGAACAGCGTCGAATATAAGTGTCCTGTCTAACAATGAATTCCATAGAGATGGAGTCATAAAAATTAAAGGCGGCCAGCTTCCCTTATAACCGCTTAAAGCAGCCAAGTTAACCAAGGTTACATACATAATGTCAACAATTGAGTGTGCACTTCTCATATAATAATAAAAGATTATATATTGAATCAAGGTTAATATACCTAAAATATGTTCCCCAGCTAATGATGCAAACAATTGATCAAAAAGGCGGTAAGAGCGCAACCCAAGGTTATCGCCTGGCGGCGAAAAATAGAAAGAAGGTTCACATTTGAACAAAGATTAAGTTTTCCAATAAAATTAAATAGAATGAGAAGGCGATTACAAATCAACCACGTTGAGACCCAAAAGAAACCCATCCCATAATTGACAATCATAATATATAAGTCCGAATCAACAATTTTGAAAAGATTCCCACGTGTTAAGCCGAAATAGAATTTTGATGAATAGAATTACGCCTTAGCTTCATTTGCCGCTCTGACCTTTAGTAAGTCTATGGTACCATGAGTATCGATACTAACGAAACATCACAATATATAGCGAGCACACAAACTGACATGCCCACAGAGAGTTGGGGAAAAAGAGGGGAAAATGGAGTGGAAGGGAGGATACCGGACAATGTTGGGAAGGATCGCGGACACTCCGGGAACTAGTAGAAAGCGCTGGAATAGTCCAGGTGGCGGAAATGATAACCAGACGCGCGGAGTCACCTTCGCTTGTTTTTTTTCTAGGCGTGGCTTTCTTCTTGAGCGGAGAGTTGAATCACACCTCCGTTCAGTCCGTGTAATTGTGTATTAGAGATAGGAGGTAATGGCACATGTGCGTCGGAGTTCGAATCCAATAGGGCAGAGGTTGAGTATTCTCCCATTTGATCGGACTTGTTACTTGTAACTTGTTAAACTTCTGTTTCACCGCTTGGTGGCTTGCGTTTAGTTGCGCTCTTGCAGTCTGTCTGATTAGCAGTTGATGTAATTTACTTAATATTTGGAGTATATTTAACTTTGATAACTTAAATTAACTTATTGGTATGTGGGAACCAAGCACTTTAACATTTAGGTATGAGCTTGTAACTTTAACTGTTTCAAACTTACGTGATGCTGTGATGATAAACAATGACGTACGGCGACTTTTCTCAAACAGGACGAGGTTCGAAGACACCTTTCATATGGGGCTAAAGAGGAATACTCTTCATATAATTTACAATATGTAGCTCAACCAATACACTTTTACAGGTCATAGGTTACGCAATTTAGCTCCCTTCAACCAATTCACAATATTTAGACATGGAATAAACAAACAAATACATAAATAAATATATAAATTAAACAAAAACATGTATAAAGATAAACAAATAAATACGTAAACAAGTAAATAAAAAAATAATAGTAGACTCTTAACTTTATTTGGATATTAGTGCAAACCTTCTGTTACCTTTCGAATGAATTTGTCGATAACAACGTCATAGAATGATTTTTAACTCTGCAGTTCATCTAGCAAGTCTTTTTCAACTGACAACAAGGAAAGTGAGGAAAGCCTATTCTCTCACTTGGTGTTACGCAGTCGTCTTAATAAGTTTCAAACAAGAGAAGGTGCGCTCAGCAGTGTATATTATCACTGGTATTGTTGATACCAAACAACATAATGTATATGATTCTTGGAACGCTTCTTCTGCTAAGTCTGTTTCTTCCAGGAACTTCATAATTTCAGTCACAGTCTTGTCTGAAAAGTCCCTTCCACAAGCTTTGTTGTGAGGGAACAGTTTCCAAATCCGAGTCCCCTTATATATTTCACACTTTCAAACCCTGTCAAACTAAATCGACAGTCGAAAACTTTAACACTTCACAAGATCTCTTTCATTAATAGGAACAATTACAAAACCTTAACAACCACAACACTACCACTTATAAGAAGCAAACCAAAATTACATTTACTTGTGACAGAACGCCAAGTGTTAGCATATAATCTTACCATACAGACGGACTAGGATGGCTTCAACTGGTCCTCACCCCGGGGAGAGCTGATAAGACTCGAGAGCTTCCGATGCTAGTTGGGAGATGGGAAGGGGGCCGCGCAAATAGCGGGGATATCATTGAGTATTGTGACAGCGCTTCTGATGTTAGTATGTTGTCATTGTAGAGAAGTGGAGAGCTCACAAATATCGAGAATATCGTAAAGTATTCTGATGCAAATTGAGACTCAGGTAGATTTTATTTTATGCTTTTATTTCCCATGGAAATTTAACTCAAAATAGATAAACTAAAAATGTCTGGGGACTAGCCTAGTCCTACTAACCCATTGACGGCACGCCATTGGTGATAAGCTAAATAGATATTGTGTGGATAAATAATACCTTGATAGTTTAAATCTACATTTTGTTATGTGGAGATCGAGGACTTTAACATTAAGTAATATGCTTATAGCCTTAGTTGCTTTGCCATTATTATTTGATAGTACGAGAAGGAAGCTATTAAACTATTAGCGTAGAGCTTTGTAACACTAATAACTTTGAATTACATTAAACTGCTATGAGAAAGCAGAACGCTTTAATTATTTAGATTTATACTTTATTTCTTTGAAATTCATTTTTAGGCTTAACGCTTATAAATTTAGTACTGTACTATTACACTTTGATGCATTTGAACATTTTGTTATTGTAAGACATCTCCAAATATATCATCCATTATGTCTGTAACGATGTCACAAGCGAGAAGAAACGCAACGATATAACCCTCAGTAAAATGGGCCTTACTCACCTCCCAGCTGACTGAACGCGGCTGGCTCGATCACTTACGTCACGACACACTCTCCCGAAAAGACCTCAACGCAGACTAAAGCGAGGCCGGATTCAACGTCCCACTTGTGAATATTGGCACGCCCACAATGAACACGAACTCTATGTTGATTTAAGTGGTTTCCGGTTCAGCGAATAGAACGTTATCAGTGCACTCTATAGTTCCCAGTGTTACCCTTTTTCCCACCCTGAGCGCTGCTCACCTCCTTTCTTTTGTTTTCTTCTCCTGCCGTTTTCCCCCTCTCTGAGAGAATTATGGGTGTTTGTGATTGCTATATAATGACCTGTAAGCTTCGATTCCAGACTGACTATACTGCTGGCATTTAAAAGGCGAGGGCGCCTGCTTGAGTCTCTTCCGGGGTTTATTATTCAAAATTATTGTTTGGGCGACATAATGGGAGGGAATTGTTCTTCAAAATTATTGTTTGGATTTAACTTTTAGGAAATTTACTTTCATTATGGTTTTGGGGATTTTCCGTGGCGTGTCCACAACTTTGTTTAAGTTAGTTGTTATGATAGTAATTGAGACCTTTAATTTTTGTCAGTGCGCTCTTGCAGCTATTTATGTACTTTAATCTACTTTGTCGATTTGCTATTATCAGTAAACTTTGGCTACACCGACTGGGTAGTTTCAAATGAGGGGAATGGTCAAATTAGATAATTGTAATATCTTTATTTTGAATAGCGCTTTTAATGGACATGGTCCAATTATATATTTATGTTAGGTTTAGGTATTCTTCAAGCTGTGTTTACTTCATTCATGGTTAAAATTAATAGTTACAATATGTTGAGCCTGAATATTTTAAAGAACTTTTATTGACTTTAATAATGAGGTGTCAAGTTTCAAATTTGTTGAATGAGGGGCATAACCCACTTAGATCTATATGGTCTTTGAGTATCTTTGAATGGCTTTGCTGGCCAATTTGTATATAATTAGTTTGAGCAATAATCTCTTCCAGGAATTTATTACGTTACATTAGGTTATGTTTATAAATCTCCGTCATTCTGGTAATTGTTGTGCGAGAGCATTGTTAGAGCGAGGTTGGAATTATACCTTTCAAAATAAAGACTTTGTTTGGCCATGTTTAACATGTTAATAGTTCTGTCTTTGTTCGATGGCTCAAGCTAGGTTATTGTTAGAGATAGGGTAAAATAGCATTAATTTTTAATTTTTTTAGCATTAATTATTGGAAATTTAGCGTTTTGTGGCATAATTTAGCATTTTGTAGCAAAATAGGTAAAAATGTCTTTCGTCAATGTTTTTAGGGCCTATACAAAGGATTTATGGTAAAAGCAACGACTAACGGAATGTGGCGATTAGCCGGATGGGCTGTGGAAGGTACAGGATGCAAGTAAAACCCGAGCTGAAGCACACAGACGAGTGAAACTCAATGATTTTTTAATCACTTATTTCCGCTGAAAAACATCGTTTTATAGAAATTCTCAGCATTTTATTTAAATGCACAGCATTTTCAGGGAATTCGCGTCTATTTCGCTAAATAGAATAATTTAGCTAAAATACTCTCAAAATCACGTTTTTCGCGTTAATTCGCGAAATAAAAATCGCTTTAAACACTTTCAAATGCCATGAAACGCAAAGAAAACTTATAGATACCCTATTTTCGACCCTTTTTTTCCTTTTCGCGTTTTTCGCAAAAGCGAATTTACCCTAGCTCTAGTTATTGTATATTTTGAAGAGCGGCCTTCTGCCGTGTATATGAGAACATTTTATCAGGGTTTAGTATTATGGGTTCTCGACCCGTGTGTAGGATAAATGTATATTGATATACAGTTAATGGGACTTTGGATGAGTTCACTTGTATATAATACACTGCATTTTTCAATTTTGATCTGTATAAATAATAAATAAATAAACACTGTTTTCTGTTGTGACTCCTGGACTATTATTATCAGCGCGCTTCCTTCATTTGCAAGGGCGTCACATGTCTTTTAACTTCAATTACCTCAGAGTACATATTGTTAGCGCAAGAGTGTAAGGAGCTTAGTAAATGATTTTGACATTGCATACTTGGGGACTTTAATTACTGTACAGTCTAAATATCGTTGCCGCGAGACGGTGGATTTCTTATATTTTGAAAGTTATTACTATTTCTTTAAAACATTATGATGGTACAAATAATAGTCACCGGATGACTAAATATTTTAAATTGAGGTGAATTCAAATTACGACTTTTGAGTCACACCTTGTTGGTCTCTATCCTTGGTGGTAATTATGATTGTCCCTTCTGGAAGCCGGAAGATGGTGGATCTATAGTTAATATATCAATATACATATTTATTAATGGTTATTGTTTATGTTTGATTCTTTGTGTCTCAATAAAAATATACTATTGTTCTCTTGTGACTCCTTGACTATTATTTCTAAAAAAAAAGGGAGGGGGTTCAGAATGTTGTGAAATTATTAGTTAATTCTTTTTAAACATTCATATTTATTTAAATTAGAATGAGTTAATAAATAACACAAGTTTTTCAAGTATGGCAGTTTAGTTTAGCGCTCTACCAACAGGTACCAACCTATTCTTACATCAATTCAATGTAGGCCTATAACCAGTTTGGTTTTAGAAATAGTGAAGGAAATTGTTTTAATGTACTATTTCACTTTGATTTGTAACTTTTTTTGCTCTTGTGCAATCTAAAATATATTTTGTTTTTATAAACTATATTTAACCCCAGTTTAGCTTAACTTAGATGACTACCTCTTGGTCTAGTGGTCATAGTTCCTGGCTACAGATCTAAGGGTTCTGAGCTAAATCCCCGACGCTTCCAAAAATCTTATGTTATATCAAAGGGTCTAGAAAGGGGCGAAATTAAGCCTCGTGAGAACAAATAAAGAGCTACTTGAATAAATAAACCTTTAACCTTTGTTGTTAAACCTTTGGTTTTTTAATAGAATCTATTAAGATTTTATTTTTTTGTTGTACATTTAATGTGGTCGTAAAATATTTGTTTAGTTATCTACCACTCTTAATTTTTAATTTAAAATAGGTAATGTCCCATTTATTTTCTCACACCCTTAGATATAAATTAATGTTTCACTCAGAATTCGCTTTGTTTACTATGCACCAAGGTCCAAGATACACGGGTCTTGATATTCTTTAGTTCCAGACATTGAATCCAAACAACGCTAGTGTATCTGCACATCAACACGCGCGCAATTCAAATACCGAAGAGAAGTTTGAACAACAAATATTTAATTTTGTTATTTTAGGTAATATGGTGACCATATAAAATAATCAATAACGTAAAGACATTGTTAACAAACACATCAACTACAATAATAATGTTCGCTAATGATTGTAAAAGCCTTTAAAGTTGCTCGGTGATGTTAAATATATATTTATTCTCATAACATAAATTAGCTCTGTACGCTTGGGGAGGGGAGACTTTATCCACTTTGTTTTATATTTAAATTGTATAAAAATTATTATAAATAAAATATATTAAGGCAGGGGTTACCAACCTTTCATACGGTTTGAACCCCATTTTTGTCTTAGGGATCATCACGACCTCTTGATAGACTACAGACGTTCAAATCCTATTTTTTAATTATTTTTTCACTGCACTCGTCACGGCCGAATTTTATTACAGTTGTTTTATATGTAAACTTTAGACAAAATTTTAGCCTTATTTGCTTAGAGGGTGTAAGCCATTTAGGAAAATTCCTCCCTCAGTAAAACTTACACCTGACCAAAATTTTAATTCCAACCTCCCCGTCACCGTCAAACCAAGCGAACGTGGCGTTAAGTCTGCGTACCCACTGATACTTGTTTTAATTGGGTACTATTGCTTATATAATGATTAAACGACTGCGACTAATGTTGCTAAAGAGAATCATTCCACCCAGCGGGTATTTAGGATGTTATGGTATCAGCGCTACTCATCCAAATACTAGGCTGCTACAGTCAACTACGTCAGAGTTGTGTAACCAAAACAAACCTGTAACGTGCTAATTATTGTAATTAGCTAAGCTACAGAAGAAAGCCCAGAAACTCCCCTAATCTGGAACTTTTATGTATAATCTATTGTCCTGTGGCTAATGTTCGTCCTCTTTATTCATTTTATGATCGGACCATCATGACCATCGGCCGAGGCCGTGGCGTAGTTTTGGAGTCGTCGGAAGTTGAGCCGTGGTTTAGATGAGTCCGATCACGTATGTCATATCGGCACACCATTCAACGTGTCGATCTATTTCCCAGAAGTCATAGCGAAGCAGCAGTGTCAAGGTTCCAGAGCACAGAATAATAATTATTGAACACTCTAGTAACTGCGTCACTTGGAGAAGGGCGCGTCCGACATCAGAGACAGCAATGGGCGTTTTCCCATTTACCGACACCGACACGATACCGGCCCGACTTCACGAGGACACATTTTAGTGATGGGCGAGGAGATGCGACTCCCCTGTTTTGTTTAAGCCCGCTCCTACCACGACGTGTCCAGTCCTTAATAATAGTCAAAATGGCTGCAGTTAACAAATAATATTTATATCCTGAAAATTGAAAACTGACACCTGGACACGGGAATTGAACCCGGGACCTTTGGTTTAGTACGCCAATGCTCTAACAACTGAGCTACCCAGGAATCGTCCCATGTACGGGAAGATTCCTGGGCAGCTCAGTGATTAGAGCATTGGCGTACTAAGCCAAAGGGACGATTCCTGGATAGCTCAGTGGTTAGAGCATTGGCATACTAAGCCAAAGGTCCCGGGTTCGATTCCCGTGTCCAGGTGTCATTTTTCAATTTTCAGAATATGATATCTATATGGAGTGAATCCTAACTAAAAGCACAAATAATAGCTTTGGCTATTTTATTCTTAAATAATATTTACTTTATTTGTTATATTTAAGACGCAAGAGACGAAGGCTTGCGCATAAAAGATGGTTTTGGGTGCACCCGGTTATAAAAGTAAGATATTTAAAGGGCACATATCAGCTCTATTAAAGTTACCTCATCATACTTAATATTGGCCATACCATTTTATTATTAATAAATATACGCCTAGTTCACAACAAAATATGTACGTACACGTAGCAGATATAAAGCTGTGTGGCAAACTGTCGGCCGGCCGGCTCTACTGGGGCGACGACACTCCACCGACATGTCGGCGCGTACGACGACACGATGACGACATGTCAGTGAGTGTGAAAGCATTCCATAAATTAACCTAAGATTACGTGACCACCGGCATCGGTGTTGGTGTCGTGCTGGTGTCGCGTCGGTAAATGTGAAAACGCCCATTAGGACCAGACTGGCGAGGATGAGTCGCAAGTTACGGGTTGTGGGTGTAGCGATTCACCAGGATCTCCATCAGCACAGCGAGAGTCATCGGCGTTTAACCAGCAAAGACATTGTGCTGAGACTGTCAACTGTTCTGTAATGTATTGTATGTCTGTAGCAACATACTATGGACTTTAAATGTTGGATTAGGATTGTGTCTAGAGCAAAGTATTGGGTAGTATGTAAGGATGATTAGGAAAGGCTCGAAATGAACATACTGTTTTTTTTATATTTCTATTAGTTATAGGTTTAGGTTTCAAGATTTCTATGCAAATATTAGAACGAGAACTATGTAATGTGTGTAGGTTCTGGACAGAGCTTATTAGTTATCTGAGCGTTGGCCCGCAATTTGGCCCGCAATTAGTGTAATATTGCTGGAAGTAGTTAACTCAGGCCCGGATTTCGCATAAGGCCAACTTAGGCCATGGCCTAGGGCGCAGATCGAGTAGTTGGCAGTTGGGAAAACGGAGAGAGAGAAAGAAGAGAGACTTAGGGGCAAAAAAAGGTAAACATTTTTTAAAAGGGAAAACAACATTCCAGGGTTATTAAACGAATAAGGAAACACTTTGCCAATTTCGTTGGCAGCTGAATTCTGTAGGCACCAAGTTATAAAAATTTCTTCCCTAATCGTGATAGTTAATATTTGATTAAAATGCATTCAGAACAATACAATTTACACAAACAAATTTCACACAAAAATTGTATCTTTTTTCAGACTTTGAAATGAGTCAACCAAAAAAAAATGCCTTTCTGGAGCGGAATAAAGGAAGACGGCTAAATTGAATGCACAAAGTGACAAGAAAAATAGTGGAGCCCTGAAAAATTAGTTGACATCGCAAAATGAAAATAATGATGGATAATGTTGCGATGTCGCTAAATTTAGTAGGAACCCATGCAGATGACTCTTGCCTTGAAGCTGTGACATTATTCAGTCTGATTCAAGAAGTTTACAATTTTTTTCGCAATTCAACGAACAAATTGGCAGTACTCGATCAGTTTAAGAATACATCGTTGATGATCAAAAGCCTATCCATTACTCGATGGTCTGCCAGGTATGATGATCTTAGATCCTTAAAAGAAGAATGGGCTGTAATATTTAGTGCCTTTGAGGAATAAGAAAAAGACCAAGCACAAAAATCTGTAACCTGACATGACGCGAGAGGATTGATCTCCAAGTTGAACAGGCTGGAAACGGTGATCATGGCACTGTTTTGGGGAACTGTCCTTCTCAGGCTGCACAAGCGGAACAAATATGTGCAGAACGTTGATGTAGATGTCTTGGCAGTAGTTGAAGTTCTCAAATCACTAATTCAGTTCTTCAATGAGCTTTGGGAGCATTTGATTTGTATTAAGAGAGAGATCTAGAGGTCTCCAAAAAGAAAACATATGATCAAGATGAGAGACAGCAGACTGTCAGAAAACCTCAAGTGGCGAGACCCAATGATGGCGAGTTACATTTTTCTGGACGATACAATTTCAGAGTTAACACATGCATCCCCATTGTTGACAAGCTGAAAGAAGAAATTAAAAAAAGAATGACCCCTGCAGAACTTGAAGACGTGGGGAGGAAACTGCTAAAACTTTTTAAGGAAGACCTAGGACCGTTGGTTAGTGACGAGCTACTTCACCTCAAATCTCATCTTCTGACCAGCAAGATTTAAGCTAAGAATCCAGTATCACTTTACAAATGGCTAAGGGAAAATGACCTGTTAACAATCTATACAAATTTGGATATCCTGTTAAGAATATATGTTTGCACACCTGTTACGAATGCATCAGCTGAGAGGTCCTTTTCTTGTTTGAAAAGGATAAAAAAGAATCCACAGATCGAAACTGCAGCAAAACAAACTTAACTTTCTAACGCTTCCTTGCATTGAGGCAGATTTGACTCAAAGTGTTGATTTCAACGGCACCATCGAAGCGTTTGCTTGGTCCAAAGCACGAAGAAAGAAATTTTAGAATTTTAGAAATTTGTGTTAAAATAACTTTGTATTAAAAATATTCTTGGTTTTTTGTATATTTTTTTTCTAATTGTACTGTTGTCTACACTTAAACACTGCGTAAGATTATATATCTTTAAAATTATAGCCTTTTCGAATATCAACTGTATTACGTTATTATAATTTACCATAATATCCTCAATTAATATTTTATATACAAATTAGAAAATAGTGTGACGTAACGTGAGCTAGTTTATTTTCCATTAACCTTTAACATTAAGTAATTTTAATTCTAAACAAGTAACTTATTGACTGTATATTAAAAATAAAATCTTACAGAGTAAAGAAAAGCTATTAATATTTAACATAAAATCTGTTGAGCTATAGCTTTCGGAAGAAGATTTTAAATAATTTTAATATTCATATATATATATATATTGGGGGGTAGGACGCAGTCATGAACTTTGGCGTAGGTCGTAAAAAAGTGCAAATCTGTTTGTTAGTCATGTCATGTTTGTTATGTTAGAGTGTCAAGCATCCTTTATGTTTTGAAAGGACGGCACGTTTAATTGGTTTAGTTATTTATTTTAATCTCAAAGACGAGAATGTCTAATTGCTTTCGAGGACCCGGTCCGAGACTCGCGCTCGTTCAGGCCCTGTGACTACACCCAAAACACACCACGACCTCAAATGGGGTCATAATTCCTTGGTTGGAAACACTAGTTGAAGGGCAATGAAGCATCATTCTCATCAACTAACTTAAGATATCTGAGGGAGTTCGTGTTTGAATCCTGTAAGGTGACATTTTGAATAATTTGTCTTTATATTAAGACCAGTAAATGAAGGACATGTAAAAATGAAGAGGAATAGGTAGTTTTTTTAACTTGGCATACAACTGAAAATAAGGCATTGTAATATTACCACTATTGTGTGAAGCCTAAATTATTGAGTAAACTTCACACCGCAACTCAATTATGCTTATAGCCCCAAATTGAAAGGAACTGTTTTTAAATATCAAATTCACACATAATATTATTTATTTCAATGATTCATCACAGATGGTATGAGATTTTAAAAATAAAATTAACAAATAATCTTTATCTATCCAAGCTACGCTTAGATTTCTAATAATGTTTGAAAGCAATCATAAACAACCGTTATTTCACACCACACATTCATAACAACAATATGCAGCGATCACAGCGCATGGCGTAGGGATACATAATTTGATCTAGTAACTTTTTATAGCTGTCAGGCACCACCATATAAGCCCTGGATCAACTATAGTTCATGTGGTGAAACTATGCAAATAACAGACTTCAAAATCTGATCAACTTTTACATGCTGTGGAGTGCGAAGTGCCAAAAGGCTGATGTGCGCAGACAATGTGGTCAAGCTATGTCTCCTACCTTCATTAAAACTATGTATGAGTTTTACTCATAAAACAAGATGGAAATAATAATTTATCTTGTTAGCAGCATAGTGAAATTATGAAACCACTTCAATTTTAATTAAAACAATTACAAATAAAATTAATTACAATCTTTCATATCGGTGCCTGAATTCCGACTGTTTAACGAATAGAATACATGTGTGGGTAGACACACACACACACACACACACACACCCGTAGCTCTATTTTATGTTCGCGTTTCATTAAAGTTGCTATCGATATTTTATGAGTATAATTAAAACGAAATGGTTTTTAATTATTATAATACATAAATTAAAATATCACAATCACATAATAGGGGTCATCATAATACAATCTCAACTAACGATCAACTGTTATTATTAATTATTTGTACAATGTTGCCAAAGAGTAGCCCTACATGGGCTTATATAATTTTAAAACACAATTTTAAAGAGCCATTTTAGTTTGTCTCAACAATAAAACTGTTTGTAACAATTAGTAGAAGCACTCTCGTGGCTTGTGTATTCTATTTTACAAGTGTGAAGTGATGCATATGGCAGGGTTCCTCTCAACTGTTTTCATAAAGTTTCGCTTACCATCCACGCACTATTGTAGGAAAATTCTTTTGACTCAACACATCTCGACGATCAGGAAGTAGTGCCAATATCACGCACGTGTATTCTCCTCGTAGCATCTTCTTGATAATAGTACTTACGCAGAAAGCAGAGCCAACGCTGCACGTTATGTACACCTCCACGCACCAGGCGCGGAAAGATACTTATGACTAAATACGTATCAACGATCGAACTGCCTGTAAAAACTCATTACAATGTTTCACCTCAAGTACTCCTCCGCGCACTATAACACCTACCATCGCAAAGATACAAACGGTTAGCACGGTTGCACGCTGGGACCGCTCTTTCCAGCGTCGCCACCTCCAGGTGCTTTCTCCTTTTCCCCTGGGAAAAGGATGCCGTAGTCCGGGGGCTGGTCAAGCTCTTCGTATTTGGGGGGTGCCGCCTCCGACCCACGCTGCTGGCTCCCAATGATGAAGATGCTGTGGGGGTGGGACGGAAGTGGGGGAGCGCTCGCGCCTGGGACTTCCCTTGGTTGTTTACGTCGTCTGCAGCAACACTCCCAGAGTCCACACAGCATGAGGAGGGCCCCACAGATAAGGGTACCCAGCATGAGATACCCCCAAGGACCATATCGCGACAACGCCTCAGGGAGTGTGTCCTCTGCAACAAGTAAAAAACTCCACGTCACACCCAACATTGACTCGGCCATGATTAGAGTTAGACAATGAGATGAGAGATCTTTGTTCGAATCCCGGTGTGTTCAAAGCTACTGTATATTCTTCGCGTGGTGTTAACATAGGCAAAGTACGAATGATTCAGAGTTCTATATTAGTTGCTGGTCCACGTGGTGATGACTCGCCTTTGCCTCTGTAAAACAATCATT
The DNA here is from genome assembly GCA_033556935.1 of Timema podura. Classification (NCBI taxonomy): domain Eukaryota; kingdom Metazoa; phylum Arthropoda; class Insecta; order Phasmatodea; family Timematidae; genus Timema; species Timema podura. The sequence continues at coordinate 42,890,436 of JAVRXN010000009.1, read as the reverse complement.
TAAATAAAAAAACTAAAAACAACTTATCTTACTTTATAGTGACAAAAATAATATATGCATTTATAACAGAAAGTAAAGAAAGAATTGGAAAGAAATGAGCCAGCAGAACCCAAAAGTCATCCTCTTGGAATTGAATTTTGAAACCTTCTAGATCAAAGTCCACCACACTATTCGTGTAGAAAACCTTGTCGGGAACATTATATTTTGGACAATATTAGCCACAGCTATTTCGTACTTGACCTTAACATAAAGAGTTTCAGCCACCAGCACCTCAGATATTTGTTCATCTTCCTTCCAAACACGGATATTGTGATATTTCACAGAAACTGAAACTTATTTCATTTGATACAATTTGGAAACAAGGTCCAAACACCGATGGGTTAAGTCAGCACTACCAAGAGCTCGGCAAGGTTTATCCGGGATAACGATTAACTTAACGTTACATTAGGTTAAGTTCAAGTGAAGTGTACCACGTGTTATCGCCAGCAATCATGTTGCAAGTAACGTCAACACGGCTTATAATACTTCATTTGTTTGCATATGGTGTGCAGACGCCATCTTGGATATAGTTTGTATTCTTGCTGTTTATTTTGTAGCTCCAGTGAACTTATATTGCGAGTCCTAATTACCCTAACTGCTTGAGCTACAATTTAGCTTCCCTTTTATTTTTATTATTTTACTTTTACTGTCTCTTTACATTTGTGTCATTAGGCTGCCTTTTATATTACTCATTATAAAATTATTACATTCATAATCCCGAAAAGTGTACTATTTGTATGTTTACTTTGTTTATTAATATGATTGTATCATCTGCTATTTTTCTATAATTAAACTACAAATATTTTGTGAACTACTGTAATTGGAGTCTCTCTTCATGGGAGTTCTCTGTTGTGATTGTTTACGTCACGTTACAAGAATCCTGATCACACCTTATGTTTATTTACGTTAAATTGACCGTAATCCCGGCATCTACAACAACTTTACACTTGTATCAAACCTCAACTAACTAAAACAAGCCAAACTTGCTTTTCGTGTCCGTTATCTGCATGCGCGAGGACTGAGCCCAAAGAACCATCCGTAGAAAACTATCCATGACTTAGTATTTAGAACAATTGCGTCGCAAGAGACGATTAAAGTAGCTGTTCAAACAACTTGGCTCCTAGAAACTTGTCTATTTGTCTTCAGATAGAGAGATCTCATTATCGGGTACCTTTGGAGTCAGGACACAAATTTAAACGACCTTTAACCAGCACTCATCTAAATTGCTGTAAATATTGACTTTCACCTGCGTGAATAATTAAGTGTCTCCCGTTTTAAAGTAAATTGCTCAAGCTTAGCCACTGATACTGTGCCGGACGCCGTCATCATTTCTCTATGACTGTGACGTAACTGTATGTACTACATTCACAACTAGACAGCTCAGAGCGATCACTCCAATAGCTACGGACTCAACAAATATTTGTTTTTTGATATGACGTCAGCAAAGGCAAAAGTATTGTGAGCTAATAGCATACTGTAAACCTTCTAGCTTTAGATTTAATGCGCAGTCTAGGAGTAATAAATAAATGAAGAAATGGGATCCTGTTTTTAAGAAGGAAGTTTTTGTGGTGCACTGCTTCTCACTTCACTTTCAGGCTACCCGCATATATTTACTATATTGATCGCTTAGGGATGATTAAGGCATAGTTTAGAGGAACTATACAAATTTATTGCGGAGTGACTCAACCACTGAGGTGGGTTAGAATGGTAATCCAAGCTCGGCCGTATCAACATCATAATTATCATTTCTCACCCAGAATTATATAGCAATAAAGAAGATATTTTATTTAGCTTGTACACTAGCAAAAACCTATTTACAAAAATTACATCTTACCAAGGTCTTCACTAATTCAATATCTGAGTAGCTTAATATCAAAAGCAGACATCTGGCCCCTATGGTCAAAGTTTAGGTAGCAACAAGGGTGTAGAAAGGGGGGATCCGGGTGTCCGGACCCCTCCTTAAAAGGGGGTTCTCATTTTATAAAAACTTATGGTACTAACGTTTAACTTTTACTATAGCTTTATTTGTATATATCATCAACTAAATACTATTTGGTTAATATTTTAAAATTCACCTTCAAGATGCACCTTGTAAAACTTCCTGTTGTAAAATTAGCTATATCAACATTTCAAATGCTTTTATTTCCCTAGATTCAACCTTTTATTGAAAAACAAAGGACGTTTCTTGGAATGAGCCGAGTAAATGTGGTCCAAGAAAAGGAGACAACATTTTTATATCACAGATCATAGAGCAGCTCAAATAAAACAACTGTCAGATATGGAGTTAGCAGTTTATGTAGGATTTACTACCCTTCCCCCAACATTCTTTCAAAACGTCTACTTACCCAAAACATTATTTTGTAACTATAGTAAGTTAGAAATCATTCACAAAATGTTAACAGCATTGCTAGTTAACACGAGGTTGTGTAAAGCTGTGTTAGAAGGGAATCAGTGGCCTGTTGCTAATGTAACATGTGTTAGTTATGTAAAAATATGTCAAATTTTAAAAAACAATGTACACCCGATTAGTAAAGAACCACCAGCAGGAACTATTTCTTACGAGACACCAAAAGAGGTGAGATGATTTTTATTTCTTTATTACCCCGCGTATGAGTACTAATCAGACTATTGTTGTAAGAATGATAGAGGTAGAATGTAGACGAAATGTAGCTGCATTTACGTGAGGGAGGATTGGGAAACCCTTTAGGGAAAACGACCCTCAGTATACTCGACCAGGATTCAAACTCTGACTTCACCAGCGAACCAGACTAAATGATCTTGACTATGTGCTCACTGCCATGGGTAGTAATACTGTCAATGCCACTAATATTAACAATATTATATATGTTTATGTGTAATTTAAAATATAACATTTTTATTACATATTATTGTTACCAAACGCTTTATTATTTTGACCAATCTATTTTTACTTTCTCATCTAAGGGGGATTTCTAATCACGAAACAATCCGACCTTTAGATTACAATGAATATTGACATTTAATGTGTTCCTCGGTTTGTCTGCCTGTGCCTGGGGCTACTATAGAAATGGTTTGATGGATTCCTTTCAAACTTGATATTTAGGCGTTATTATGGTATTACGTTGAACCATTTTTTAATTTTTACTTTTAGCCCTTAAAATAAGTGTTATTTATTTAATAGATTTTTTTAATGGATTATTTTTTCAAAACTGGCTCTAGAAATCTTAATTAAAATGGATATAATAATTATGTGTGTATTTGACACAATAAATAATACTGTGTAGCCTACCTATTTTTTGGAGAAAATTCACTCAAGAGTAGTTTACTATCAAGGGCATAAAAAGAGAGAATCGGGGGGATTTGGACCCCCCTTAAATTTGATGGAGCCCCCTAGGGGTTCATATATATGTATAAAAACTTTTATTTGCCAAAGTTATAGTAACATTTTCCAGTAGACCCCCTAGAAATATTGTCTTTCTACGCCCTTGGGTAGCGGTGGATGTTTATAGTATTTTTCATGTCTGGGTTTTGAAGTTAATGTTTTTAAAGTGTTTCCCAGATATTGATTGTCTGTGAGGAAGAAGATCCAGGTTTATCCAACCTCCACGGACTTAGGGACTTTCATTCTGTTATTCTGGATCTTACGGACCTTACGTCTGATGATCATATCGAACAGGCCTTAGCAAGTGCTTGGTTTAGTATCTACATGGCTCTACATGGCTCGCTAGTGAGAAACTAAATTTAATATTACCAAGTTGTGCGGGGAATGGTTTGTGCAGACGCAGTCACACTTAGTCTGAGGCAGTGACCTGTGTTCGAGGCTAGGTGCCGAGAATAAAGAATCTTAATGAGTATAATCTGCAAGGAAATAAATATAATGTTTCGTACATTTGAAACCTGTATTATTGTTATTTTAATTTATCGGTACTGACGTCAACTTCTGAAGCTACTCGTGGGTTGTTATCAGGGCTAGTTCCTTCTGACGATACTGTACTAGTAAACGGTTTCCTTCCATTCTATTTTAAAACCAGTGAACACAATATCCCCTTACTACTTTATCGTGTGTGTGGTTTGTCCAAAAGATTGTGAGGCTATTTGCTGGTATAGTCCCTACTTTATCGTGTGTGTGTTTTGTCCAAAGAATTGTGAGGCTAGTTTGCTGGTACAGTCCCTCCAAGAGCAGTTGGATCGGTAACAGCCCCCCAGTGTACGTACCTGGACCACTGCTCTCGATATCGTAGTCTGTGTCCCCGGGGAGGGTGGCGGGCGTAGTCCTGGCTGGCAGGGTTTGCTGAGGGGCGGAGTCCAGCCCTAGACCGCACACCTGTGGGTTCTCGTCAGACCCCGTCATGGGGCAGTTGACGTGACCGTCACACACCAGGTCACTGGACACGCACATGAGCGAGTACTTGCCGTTCATCGCTATGACGCAGGGGAACTTGGAGGCGGCACCGCACCACCCCGAGCCTGGGAGCAAGGCGTTGGTATACTACCCGTGCAGATAACATTCACTAGGACTACAACATCACTTAACTCGACATGTAGAGGTGGTTGTTGTCTGAACAGTTTACACATGCTCTACTTCCCCTGGCAACAAGTCACGACAAGACACTGCAAATTAAAATACCCTCCGTTTCTCCTGAAAGCTAGCAGTCTTACTTTGACTAATTACACTATGGCCCTGTCTTAAGTTACAGCATAGTGGAAGAAAGCCAGGTAATAGGAAGGCTACCTGCTTTTGTGGACGCATGGTCTAAGGCGTTACTCTCGTAGTAGACTATACTGCCAATGATGGAGAGATCAAGGTTCTAATCTCGGTCGGGTGTACTGAGAGTAGTTTTTCCCTAAATGGTTTTTCAATCTATCTCCACGCAAATTTGGGTACTATTCCTTTAAATAAAACCTTCCTAATCCCTAAAACCATTAGCGTAATAAGTACACAAGCGTATAACCCGAACGGGTAGTAAGACTGGTACTTGAGGCTGTTATTGAGTGATTTGAACGCTCTGTAGGAAGCGAGCCTCTGTACTCGTCAGCATAGACTACAAGACCAACTATTACCAGTTGAATATAGCTGTTAGCCCTCCTGACCCTGACAGACCAATAACAACAACTTTACTGTTCATTTTTTCACCTAAGATATAGAGATTTCCCAACTTTTATCCAAGCCAATGAAGATATTCTTCCTTAAAATTCATCCTTCTAATCCTGGCTTGATAGATCATTTAGACGAAGACTAGTGAGATGCTAAACATAAAGAGAGGTCTTCCTCGCACGTTCTCGGGTTGGATCAAAGGAAATAGCTGGCCCGCATTACACAACCCAGTATCCTGCAGGGTTCTTCATCCAACTGACGTCAGACGTGGCTGACCCATGTCAAGATAAGGTTGTCAAGCTTCTGGTTACACCGCAAAAAAAAAGTTCACAACCATCATACCTTGATATCCCAAACCTGCTACTACGACTCAATCACACATAAACTCTGGATAAAATGACCACACACCTCCCAAAGGTAAATGTACCAATCCTTGTGTAATTTCTCCCACAGATTCTTTTCCTTAGTTCACCTCCCTATTAATATATGTCCTCCTACCACCACCCTCATACCACGAGAACAAGGAGCTGCTAGGAAACCCTAAACTCGTGAAACAACATCACTCGCAACCGATCTAAAAGCTCCTATCAAGCAGGTCTGGGTTAAGGCAGAAGCCGAAAGACCTAAGTTCGCCCAAACACGCATGTCATATGTGTTGAACTAAACGGAATATTACACTTTGTTGTGAACCACCAGTTTCTAAACCATGTGATGTGTTAATTTGTTTGTGAGGAGACCACACTCTCCTTGTTGAGTATTTTAAATAATCACGGGTTCCATTGAACTGGCTCTTATTGTTAATTTGGCTTATGTTAGCCTGCACGTGTTTCTCCAACCATCGAGTAGCCGTTGGACCTCTCAGGCGGATCAATCCTTGACATTCCAGCAATAATATTAGGCAGTTGCGTTGCCATTTCATCGAACACTTGATTAATGTTGAAGTGAAGAGCTCTTAGTGCCATTAACAAGGGAACCAGACCAGAGTGACCTGACCTCTGATGTGGCATGACGCAACTACAATGTCGATCAGAGCTCTCTCTATATTCTGGCCGCACACAACACTCATCAGAGTGATGCATGACAGCCTGGACAGCTCACTTCCCAGTCCGTGAATAAAATAGTTGGAAATAAGATAGCTACCTCTGCCGACCACCGTGATGACGATGTGGCTCGCCCTCAGTTGGCTCGATGACGTAACCGCAGGGATAGTCCATTTGAAGGTGGCAGGTTCGCTCGACATCACCATGGATTTGGAAGCAGCTCTACGGTCGCAGAGGTCCATATTCCACTGCCTCTTCTTGCCCACAGTCATCTGAAACGATTAGATTGGAAAAATAAAGCTCTATTCGTTATAAACAGTTTAAAACTATGAGTGCCTGTAACAGTGGAGTCACTAATGATAGTAATTCAACGTAAATATCTTCATCAATCAGAAGAATGTTTCTCCAATCATTCGGCTCAGCTCTTTTTCATTTAATTAACCGATGTGCTGATAACTTCCTCTTTTTAGTAGAGATGGACCACACCAGCTACTTCTTTTAACTCTACTCTTTTTATGGTGTTTATTATTATTATTTTACAAACTAACAGGTTTAAAATAAATAAAACTCTTCTAAGACTGACATTTCAACCACGGGAACTACAAGGAGACTGCAGCCCACTACAGGTTCAGTCTGAGCTGCACAGTCCTAGTTTGCGCAGGCAAGTCTACGGAGAAAACTGAGAAGGACTTCTAATAGAGCATGAGAATTGCAATTGGGAATGTAGGGGGTCCTTAATTAGAACCATGACAGTCAAATATGGTAACACACTCTAGGGTTGGCAGCGACAAATATGTGGAAACTTATCTCAACCCCAGTTTTCAGAATAATGACACTCTGGACATGGTAATCTAACCCAGGACAATGCTCTGATATTGAGATATTCAGGATTATTCCCATGTTCAGGGTCATTACTCACTCCTAGTTTAAAGCATAGTCTGTGATGGACATGTGAGTGATAGCATAAGGCAACGCCAATCGCTGGTGGCTGTGATTCAATAATAGCTCAAGTAATCAATTCACACATCCATCACAGACTTGTCTGATTGGCGCGCTCAAAGCTATATCCGTACCAAGGTTAACTTCCACCTGTTGGTGTATGAATACAAAAAGTCGTTCTAGTATTTTCTGTAACTGTCATAAAAGGTTCACTATGTCGTTACTTGATTATAGGTCTAGTCCTAGCCTGACGAGAAGGGCGCATCGACGCATCTTTAGGCGAACATTTCATTTAAGAATCTACGACCAGCTTGGAATTTAGTTGATAAAAATATGTTCCAAATCAGGGTTTGAGCTTTGGATCAACAAACAATGGCATGTTAATGTAAACAAAAAAGTGACACTAGTTCTCATAGCTCATCCAAGTAGAGCCTTTTATATATTTTCTCGCCTCATTGATAACACAGTTGGTTTTTAAAAGGATTGATCAAAACTTTAAAAAAAATTGTATTCAAGTTTATTTAATTTGCCATCGCTTTATAACTAATCATAGAAATCAATGAAGTGCGGTATTAAAAGGTACTGACCACTGTGAGTGAGCAATTCTCTCCGCTTGAGCGCCACTGTAGCTGGTCCCAGCGGCTCGACCGGTCACCTGCAGCGATACGAGAAACCGTGGTGGACCCACAACGAGTAACGCACACTCCAGGGCCTCGGGTCCAGCCTCAAGGTCAAGCAAGGCGGCACTGGTGGAACCGGAGTGGTGTAACCTCAGTAGAGTCATGTGACTGGGCTCCTTGCCCTTGGGGGTACACACGCTGTCTGGGGACACTGAAGGAGGTCCCAGGGGAGAGTTAGTTGGGGAGGGGTCAACCATATAGGGGAACACGAACTGGACAGCCAATGACGTGTTTTAAAAAGCCATCTCTGCTATAATTTAATGGTTCAAATTCCAATGGGTTCAAAGTTCTTTTTTCCAGCCCTATCGTGATGCGTGGTCCCTTTGAGTCGAGACCCTAGTCAGAAATAAAGAGAGATATTCATGTATACGTCATTCTCTCTCTCTCTCTCTCTCCCTACTCCCAATTATAATGCATGGGTCGCATTGAAGATGACATAGGATCAGAAACAAGAGAATTCGATCGTCGTGACGCATTTGGATCGAATTACTTTGTCACATGATGGATGACAAGGAACTCGATGCTTGACGGTGAAACAAGAGAATTAGCCAGATCTGTCGTGGACGCCATTTTGGATCGAATATTACCTTCTTCTTGCCTTCACTCAATGAATGGACTAGTTTGTTGTACTAAGGAACTGCTTCGATGGCTTCTGACCTGTGTGGATAGACAAGAGAATAAGCCATATCTGTCGTGGACGCCATTTTGATTTGAATATTACCATCTTCTTGCCTTCACTCAATGACTGGACTGGTTTGTTGTACTGAGGAACCACTACAATGGCTTCTGACCTGGGGGGATCAGTGATCTCTATATTATACTGGATGGACATAAACATACGCATTGCCAAGGACCAAAGCGTGACGCTCGAGTTTATCATCTGCTTCATTATGGGGAGAAAGATTTAACGATTTCTTTCAATGTTCTAATGTGAAAACATGTCTCTATGAATGAAAGTGTTATTGTTTGAAAATAAGTGAAGTATTATACCACACTTTCCTGAAGAAACATTTGCATTAAAGGATATACAATTCAGTTTTACAGTTAATACTGTACAAATACGAATAAAATCTTTAATATATTTAAATATGCATTATCATTCACGTTGTTTACAGTCTGACCAAGACTACAATTATATTTAAAGCTGGCTATTAGGTTTATATTGGTTCCCGAAACCATATTATATTGAAAGTTCGATAAATCTAATGACTAAGGTGTATTAAAACATGAGTGCATTTCTTTGAAAGACAAAAATGTTGTGTAGTTGCCATACGTTCAAACGATCACTTAGATTATTATAGGCTTGTAGAAAATATTATTAAATTACCTTTTTTTTTAAAAAGTTGGCTCATATCTTGTATATTGCTTTCAGAAACCATATTATGTTGAAAGTTCGATAACTATAATGAAACAAGTTAACTAAAAACTGTATTACATTTGTTTGAATGACATACTTTGTGTAGAAGGTTTAATTTCAAACGATAATTTAGGTTATAGGCTTGTAGGAAGTACGGTATCTACTAAAACTTGATTTTAGTCAGAATCCCAATCTGTAAGGCTTTATTCTTACCAGAACACTATCATATAAATAATATTTTGGTAGGATAAACGGCCATTTAGAACGGGAGTAGAAATCCCCTTCCGAAGGTATTTTTTTCTACATAAACACAACTATAGGGTAGGATTCTGGTACGAGATAAAGCCTTAAAAGCGAGTTTCCTTCAAAAATCATCGTATATATTAGTCTATATCAAATTATTTAAGATAAAAACTATCCAGTTTCGAACTTTGTTATGCTCTTCAAAGCTTTTACTAACATATTTATTTCATTTAACTAATCACACATTGATGTTCTCTATATATTCAATCAAATTAATGAACGATGTCAAAATGCCACATTGCCTTGTATGGGTTAAAAGAGAGAGAGAAACCTGAAAGTTTCCTTCTCTCTTACACAATGGTATTCATTCAGACACAGCAAAAATTTCAGCCACAGATGTCCATCCATTATATTACAGAGATCAAGGGGGGGGGGGGGTTCTAGACAAGAGAATAAGCCAGATCTGTCATGGACGCCATTTTGATTCGAATATTACCTTCCTCTTGCCTTCACTCAGTGACTGGACTAGTTTTTTGTACTAAGGAACCACTTCAATGGCTTTTGACCTGGGAGTATAGACAAAAAAAATCAGCCAGGTATGTCATGGACGCTATTTTGGTTCAAATCTCAAACTATTGTTGGCTTAACTAAATAACTGGATAAGCTTAGATTCAAATCGTTACCACCCCTCGTCTCGAAATGTGATTTTAAAACCCTAAATAAACTATGACCCAATCAAATCATTGTTATTATTCATCATGACACAACAGAAACTTTTTTGCTATAAAACTGTGGAAACAATCTAAAAAAATGATTCAATTTTGGCCCAAAAACACACTTAGGAACACATAAAACTTATTTCACATTTTAATTGACCCAACTACTATTTTATTCCTACTTAAAAAACATTTTGTCACCAATTGAACGTTTGAACAAGCCCCCTTTATTTTACACTTACCCTAGAAACACTTCGTCACGTATAAAACAATGGAACAATATCACTGGTATCTCTTTATGGTGACATCACAATGAAATATGTTATTGTTACTCAGTAGTTCTAGAAAACACTGACGATAATAAGTTCAGCAAGTGCCCACTAAGTTCGAACTTTGTGATTGCAAACATCAGAGCATCTGTTATTGTCTACACGGTTTAAATAATATAGTCCCCCATCTTTTTTTTTCAGGTAAACTGTCTAAAATATAAAGAATCGTGTCGACAACATTGTTGATCATGTGCGACCGTTTTCACATCCGTCAAAGAATAGTTCTACTCTATCGCGAACATAGTATGGCTGTATCACGCGTGCGATCCAAAGTATAATTGCCTCAACTGATTGCACCGCCGTGACACTGTTGCGGAGTTATATTGCAGCTGTTTCGAAACAGCCAGGTCAGAGTGAATTGTGAAATAATCCCGGCGAGGTTTTAAAACAAAGAACAGGAGGATATGACAGAAGGAGGAATGGGCTCACTTTGGCGCGAGGAGGTTCTGTCAATCGGTGAACGTGCGGATTAAGCGTCAGTATCGTCTGCTCTGGTTCGCCCGTGATAGTGAAGTCGGGGCTGGAGTTCCAGCAGCATGTACTGGAACTGAATTGTTTATCCTAAATAGTTCCCCATTCTCCTTTCACTTAAATGAGGGTACCTTTCCTCCAAGTTCTGCCATCCTCATCCCTGGACCATCAGTGTAAATATGTAATAGCCTAGATGGGTGGTAAGACGTGGTGTAAATAAATATTATCATTATTATTATATTAATATATTATTATTAATTTTGTAATGTGCGACTAGCACAAGTAGAGGGTTAGTGCCTGGTACCACACAACATGTTGTAAACCACTGGCTTAGGACCCCAAGTAAAGACTACATTTCGATCAAACCGGGATTCAAACCAAAGACGATTCGGTTGTATTCCGAAACATGGAGCCCCATCACTCTCGACCTTGGTGAGGTGCCAGAGCCAGTAAATGCACTAGTATTCTCTAGTAGAGGGTAAAATTAAACACTAACGTAGAATAAAATATACTCAGCACACCAGGCCAGCATTGAGCCCCAGTCTCCTTTGGTCAAAGTCCGTGTGGTCAGTAGCAGACCGAACCAGGAGCGCACCACTGAGTTAGTCAGGTTCCTCCACAAGCCCAGGTTCGACTCCTGTGTCTCCGAATATGACAGATTCCGCACTGTGATGACGCCAACGTACAGTGAACAATTTCCCGGCAGATGGTTCGTGAGAAACAATCAAATGTACGAGTGAAATGCCCCATTTGATCAACTAAGTTCCATTACTTGCTCCTGCACGTCTTTCTTTATAAGGTTTTATATTTTGTCTAGTGTTTGCTTTTGTTTCGTGACGTCCTGATATTATTAATAGCAGTCAAAGAAAATGTATCGATTATAATAAGTAACAAAAATTACCTTCGAAACGATGTTTTTCTAACTGGAATATTTAGAGCGTAAAACATACCCAGTGAAAACTAAACATAGGAATGTCTCGTATTATTCTACATACGCTCCGATCAACCGGGATGTTCTTAGTGTCCCACCTCACGATCGATCAACCGGGATGCTCTTAATATACATCTCACGACCGATCAACCGGGGTGTTCTTAATATCCCATCTCACGACTGATCATCCGGGGTGCTCTTGGTATCCAATCTCACTACCGATCAACCGGGATGCTAGCTACACTATTACGCTCGAGTCAGAAAACCTAAGTGTGCTTGGGTTGTATTATTTAAAAATATGGTAAAACTTACTGATATAAATTCCATTGCTTTGCAATGTAAACTGTTTACAGTCGCACCAGGATGTGACGTCTGGTTCTAACTGTATTATCTACCTAAGTCAAGTGTTATCCGGGCAGTGAGACGAGATCTTAATAACTAAATTACCCTAACAAAAGTGGTAAAATCGCTCGAAGCCAACAACGCGAACAGTAAATACGGAGGACGTAGCTCTTTAACCTTGATCTATTTGTGTGAATAATGCGCGTGATAACTGATAAGGTGATGTACCAGGATACCAAGTGGTACTGTTGTTACCAGGCACTGTACCAGGACACTGAGTGGTACTGTTGTTACCTGGCTCTGTACCATGACACTGAGTGGTACTGTTGTTACCTGGCTCTGTACCAGGACACTGGGTGGTACTGTTGTTACCTGGCTCTGTACCAGGACACTGAGTGGTACTGTTGTTACCTAGTTATCTACGAGAACACTGGGTGGTACTGTTGTTACCTGGCTCTGTACCAGGACACTGAGTGGTACTGTTGTTACCTGGCTCTGTACCAGGACACTGAGTGGTACTGTTGTTACCTGGCTCTGTACCAGCACACTGAGTGGTACTGTTGTTATCTGGCTCTGTACCAGGACACTGAGTGGTACTGTTGTTACCTAGTTATCTACGAGAACACTGGGTGGTACTGTTGTTACCTGGCTCTGTACCAGGACACTGAGTGGTACTGTTGTTACCTAGTTATCTACGAGAACACTGGGTGGTACTGTTGTTACCTGGCTCTGTACCAGGACACTGGGTGGTACTGTTGTTATCTGGCTCTGTACCATGACACTGAGTGGTACTGTTGTTATCTGGCTCTGTACCATGACACTGAGTGGTACTGTTGTTACCTGGCTCTGTACCAGGACACTGAGTGGTACTGTTGTTACCTAGTTATCTACGAGAACACTGGGTGGTACTGTTGTTACCTGGCTCTGTACCAGGACACTGGTGGTACTGTTGTTACCTGGCTCTGTACCAAGACACTGAGTGGTACTGTTGTTACCTAGTTATCTACGAGGACACTGAGTGGTACTGTTGTTAGCTGGCTCTGTACCAGGACACTGAGTGGTACTGTTGTTATCTGGCTCTGTACCAGGACACTGAGTGGTACTGTTGTTATCTGGCTCTGTACCAGGACACTGAGTGGTACTGTTGTTACCTAGTTATCTACGAGGACACTGAGTGGTACTGTTGTTACCTGGATCTGTACCAGGACACTGAGTGGTACTGTTGTTATCTGGATCTGTACCAGGACACTGAGTGGTACTGTTGTTACCTGGCTCTGTACCAGGACACTGAGTGGTACTGTTGTTACCTGGCTCTGTACCAGGACACTGAGTGGTACTGTTGTTACCTAGTTATCTACGAGAACACTGGGTGGTACTGTTGTTACCTGGCTCTGTACCAGGTCACTGAGTGGTACTGTTGTTACCTAGTTATCTACGAGGACACTGAGTGGTACTGTTGTTAGCTGTTGTTTTCCTCCTGTCTGACAACTGCCCACAGCTCTTGGAGACCAGTATTCGTGTCTGTGACGTCAGGAATAGGACGGGTAGTTAGCGACTGTCTCACAACCATACACAGGAGACTCCTAATTGACGTTACATGATCTGCCCCCCCCCCCTTCCCTCCACCTGTTGGCGGCAAACACGGGAGGAGCTGTCGGACTCCGAATCTCTTATTGCCCCCCACCCCCCATCCTCGCATATCGACAATACCAATCTTCGACTGAGTGTCTTTTTCTATTTATTTTGTGAGTCCCGCATCTCACTTCTTGCTGTTTATACTAAATGGGATGAAGATGAGGAAGTTATATACTAGAGGAAATGTACCAGCATTTCTGTGGGGAGGATAGTGTGGAAACAATAGGGATAGAAAGCCCTCATTACACCCAATCAGGATTCGAGCCCCGATATCTCAGTCTTCGTCAATCCAGTTTATTGCAAGAGTGACGACTTAGAGCGTTCGACCCCCGAAGAGGTTATTTCTAGTATTTATTCAAATAAAGTCTCTGATCCAGTGTAAACAGATGATTTATTGGCCTACTGTCAACGTTTATTTTATTCTTCAAGTAATTGACTAAAAGAACGTCTAACAAAGTTGTTTTACTAAATGAAATATTTATTTTAATTGCTATGCTACTTTTCCCAGGGAAGGGAAATGGGTAACTGCCCCCTTAATGGAAGCCCGTATCCGTATTTCCCGAGGTGACTTGCGATAGCGTTATCAACTCCTAGGCTCACATGTTCTATTCATTAGATTAATAATTGCAGTCATTAACTATTTAACGCTCGTACTCGCACCCGTGGCCACGTCGTCTGATACGTCAGGATCACACTTGATCACCGTTTACAGAGAGATCGGATTTCCAATCCCAGCTAGGTGCCATAATCACTGTATGTATCCCATCCATGATAATGCAGGTGCATTTCCTCTAAACTAACTTTCTTGTCGATATCCATTAGGTCAAGCCTTGGTTTAATTGGGGTTACATTAAAACGATTATCAGAGCACTAATACTAATTACAAGTGGGCTTAATTTATTATTATTATTATTATTATTATTATTAGCACTGCGTCTTACTACCCGTTCGGGTTATACTCACTTATGCTAATGTGCAATGGTAGGGTGATTGTGAGGTGTAAGTGGTAAATGGAGGACCTACAGTTTAACGTGGGATCCGAACCACGGTGGAAGCCTGGCATTCCACACATTCACAAGTTGTGATTAATACACGTCTTGTTAGAGGTGAAGGAAGGGTTTGGCAATCAGATAAATCTGTTCCGGGACCGAGGATTGAGCCTCTGACCCCAGCACAGAAGTCCAACACCTTACCCATAGACCACCAGATCACCAGTTTAGTATTGATTGTTAGATGACTGAAAATGACGCAGTAAGTCGAATAAGATATTTTAAATTTGTTTGATTAAATTTAAACAATTTAGTTTCGATAGCTGAAGTTGAAAGGGCTCACCTTGAACAATCAAGAACTAGAACTGCACGGAATAAAATAGACTCCAAGACGTCAGCCCGCAAGCGAGCTATACCATAAAACCAAGTTTTGAAATCTAATACTATTTGAAATAACAATTATATATATATATATTTTTTTTTTTCTAAATTGTTCTAGTTTTTTAAGTACGTAGTTTCTTATAGATCCATTGTTAAGTTTCCGTTTGATCGACATCTTCACAGCAAATAAGACGTTGTTTCCGGTTTCCACGTCATTACCTTCTCAGTTATAATTTGCTGCTCATATAGTCCATTACTTGAACTATATGTACCTAGCAAATATCGAGGCTCGACTTATTTTAAATAATGACTGATCATTACATTTATACATTAGACACGTACGTCGCACATTCCGACAGCTCAAACAATTAATCACATTGAATTTATAAATAGACTATGACTTTGGTTGCTATCATTGAAAGCCTGTTAACATAGAGCTGGTGTCATTCATTGCTATCCTCATAGCAACAGTTATTTATACAATTAAATGTAAACACGGGATAAGATTATTTTAAATTATCTGATTCAATCAAATATAATTACCATTTTATTCAATTTCTCTTTTGAGGTACACAGACGTGCAAGACTATCTTCTATAGCTTCTTTGATTGACTGATTTTGGTTTTAATTGATAATTATTATTGTTATTATTATTTGTATCCTAATACCACCCGATTGTGTTTACATAAACACTATTTTAATAAAATTGATGTAAAGCATACTATCCGTACATTAGTGTAATTAGCAGAATGTAGGCTCTAGACAGTGCCTCGGCTTATGATAGCTTCATTCAGACTGGAAAACCGGCACATTTATGTGAATAGCACGAAATATCCTATACTTATTTAATCTATGGGATTAGGAACTTGAAAGTTACAAATGTACGCCACTCATCCCTATCTTGAGCTAGTTATATCCAGTCCACCTCATTACACCCTATCTCTTTTGAGATAGTTCTATCCAGTCCACCTCATTACACTTTGTTCCTATCTTGAGATAGTTCTATCCAGTCCATCTCATTACACTCTATTTTTATCTTGAGCTAGTTATATCCAGTCCACCTCATTACATCCTATCCCTATCTTGAGCTAGTTATATCCAGTCTATCTCATTACATCATATTCCTATCTTGAGCTAGTTATATCCAGTCCACCTCATTACACCTTATCCCTATCTTGAGCTAGTTATATCCAGTCCATCTCATTACACTCTATCCCTATCTTGAGCTAGTTATATCCAGTCCATCTCATTACACTCTATCCCTATCTTGAGCTAGTTATATCCAGTCTATCTCATTACACTCTATCCCTATCTTGAGATATTTATATCCAGTCCACTTGAATATAAATTTAATTTTTAACATAATCATTGCTACGAATATAAATCTACATTCAAGTAACTATTTCTTTGATACTTTAAACTTTCGCTCATTTAGGGTGACATTGAGAACTGTTTACGTCATGTTTATATTTCTGTAACGAGCACCTTGAAAGTTGAACCAGCATACTAAGCTGTTTACCCAATCACGTCTACTCTTTTTCTGATCAAATACAGCCTCCATCAAAACATTGGGAGCTTTTCTTCTGTGAGCAAGGCGAGTTTTAGTCCTCTGGCAATCTATAGTAGGTGAAGGGCTAGGTTGTGTTATCTCACAGAGCATGCTGCATTTAGCTATTAGCCCCACTAGTAGGTGCAGGGCTAGGTGACAGAGAAATGTCACTCACCTGATGCTCTTGTAATATCCGTCCGTGTTGTTGACGTCAATGACACTTCTCAAGAACCGTGCCAAGGATGCGAAGATCCCGCGAGGATCCTGCAAGGCAGAAAAAGGATCCTCCGATGCACGACTGTTCTTACGGAAGCCGACAGGCTGACTAGAGTCTTGTTCTACCAGTAGAGTTGGCTGAAGTGTTTTTGTTACTTATTGTATGACGTCATTGTGTCTGACACGGCGAGGTCGTGGCCACAAACAGTTTACACTCCCAAATATGTAGCGTCGTTAGTGCTTAGCGCTTTTTATTAGTGTTTTATTGTCATGTAACAGTGGCGGTATCTCTCTGACTGGCTGAGTAGTCCGGGGGTAAAGTTTGTTAGTTGGGGTACACTTCAAAAATAGGAACTGTGGTACACTTCAGAACTAGGAGTTGTCAGTTGTGGTACACTGCGGAACTAGGAGTTGTCAGCTGAGATACACTGCAAAGCTAGGAGTTGTCAATTGGGGTACACTGCAGAACTAGGAGTTGCGAGTTGGGGTACACTACAGAACTACGAGTTGTCAGTTAGTTTATACTCCAGAACTAGGAGTTGTCAGTTAGGAAACACTGCAGAACTAGGAGTTGTGAGTTGGGGTGCACTACAGAACTAGGAGCTGTCAGTTAGGGTACACTACAGAACTAGGAGCTGTCAGTTAGGGTACACTACAGAACTAGGAGCTGTCAGTTAGGGTACACTACAGAACTAGGAGTTGTGAGTTGGGGTACACTACAGAACTAGGAGTTGCGAGTTGGGGTACACTACAGAACTAGGAGCTGTCAGTTAGGGTACACTACAGAAATAGGAGTTGTAAATTGGGGTACACTATAGAACTAGGAGTTGTTACTTGGGGTTCTCTACAGAACTAGGAGTTGTCAGTTAGGGTACACAACAGACCTAGGAGATGTGAGTTGGGGTACACTACAGAACTAGGAGTTGTTAGTTAGGGCACACTACAGAACTAGGAGCTGTCAGTTAGGGTACACTACAGAACTAGGAGTTGTGAGTTGGGGTACACTACAGCACTAGGAGTTGTCAGTTGGGGTATACTACAGAGCTAGGAGTTGTTAGTTGTGGTACACTACAGAACTAGGAGTTGTTAGTTAGGGCACACTACAGAACTAGGAGCTGTCAGTTAGGGTACACTACAGAACTAGGAGTTGTCAGTTGGGGTATACTACAGAGCTAGGAGCTGTCAGTTAGGATACACTACAGAACTAGGAGTTGTCAGTTGGGGTATACTACAGAGCTAGGAGTTGTTAGTTGTGGTACACTACAGAACTAGGAGCTGTCAGTTAGGGTACACTACAGAACTAGGAGTTGTGAGTTGGGGTACACTACAGAACTAGGATTTGTTAGTTAGGGCACACTACAGAACTAGGAGCTGTCAGTTAGGGTACACTACAGAACTAGGAGTTGTCAGTTGGGGTATACTATAGAGCTAGGAGTTGTTAGTTGTGGTACACTACAGAACTAGGAGCTGTCAGTTAGGGTACACTACAGAACTAGGAGTTGTGAGTTCGGGTACACTATAGAACTAGGAGTTGTTATTTGGGGTACTCTACAGAACTAAGAGTTGTCATTTAGGGTGCACTACAGAGCTAGGAGTTGTGAGTTGGGGTACACTACAGAACTAGAAGTTGTGAGTTGGGGTACACTACAGAGCTTGGAGTTGTTAGTTGTGGTACACTACAGAACTAGGAGTTGTGAGTTGGGGTACACTACAGAACTAGTAGTTGTGAGTTGGGGTACACTACAGAGCTTGGAGTTGTTAGTTGTGGTACACTACAGAACTAGGAGTTGTGAGTTGGGGTACACTACAGAACTAGTAGTTGTCAGTTGGGGTATACTACAGAGCTAGGAGTTGTTAGTTGGGGTACACTACAGAACTAGGAGCTGTCAGTTAGGGTACACTACAGAACTAGGAGCTGTCAGTTAGGGTACACTACAGAACTAGGAGTTGTGAGTTGGGGTACACTACAGAACTAGGAGTTGTTTGTTGGGGTAGACTACAGAACTAGGAGCTGTCAGTTAGGGTATACTACAGAACTAGGAGTTGTGAGTTGGGGTACACTACAGAGCTAGGAGTTGTTAGTTGTGGTACACTACAGAACTAGGAGCTGTCAGGGTACTCTACAGAACTAGGAGCTGTCAGTTAGGGTACACTACAGAACTAGGAGTTGTGAGTTGGGGTACACTACAGAGCTTGGAGTTGTTAGTTGTGGTACACTACAGAACTAGGAGCTGTCAGTTAGGATACACTACAGAACTAGGAGTTGTGAGTTGGGGTACACTACAGAGCTTGGAGTTGTTAGTTGTGGTACACTACAGAACTAGGAGCTGTCAGTTAGGGTACACTACAGAACTAGGAGTTGTGAGTTGGGGTACACTACAGAACTAGTAGTTGTCAGTTAGGGTACACTACAGAACTAGGAGCTGTCAGTTAGGGTACACTACAGAACTAGGAGCTGTCAGTTAGGGTATAATACAGAACTAGGAGTTGTGAGTTGGGGTACACTACAGAACTAGGAGTTGTTTGTTGGGGTAGACTACAGAACTAGGAGTAGTCAGTTGCTGTCGCCAAGGATATAAAATTTGCCTGAAGCTGATTTCAGTTGAACATTACATCCAAAGCCAGGAGTCGAACACAAACTCTCTGGTTCTATTGAAATAGCCTTAGTACATCCAACCAGATTTCGAACCCGTACACCCCATCTACAGCATCATTTTTTTTTTGCTGTACGTTCAACACAAAGTATACATCAAAGGGTTAAAAGATGAAGAGGATAGCTTATATAAATGCACCCGCGTTAGGATAAATACCCTCGATGGTGGGTGCGTGAATAAAGGTGTCAAGCTAATATGGTCTGGTTTGCCGTAGACGAGGAGGTCAAGGTTCGAAGCCCGGGCAGGTGTACGATGTGGTTTTATTCTAGATTATTCCCTATTCTCCTTCCACACAAATGTGTGTACGTTCCCTATAAATCCTACCTTCCTCGTCTGTACTACCCTGTTGGCGTTCTGATAATACGGACGGGTGATAAAGCTGTTTCCGGCGTTTCTAACCACTTAGATACAGAGCCAGACCTTATTGTATTGTGGGTAATACGGATAATAGCACGCGGTCAAGGTCAGCCTTTTTTGTAATTAAATGAAGGGAAAAGTCATTAACAAAGTGCACAAAGATCCTGACAGATATTCAGCAAATATAGATATTACCAAGTGTGGGATATTAAACTAAACACATCTACTGGAGCAATGTTTGGCTTATTTTGGACCACAAAGTTTATTCCTATAAAAAGTATATAAATACTGCCCCTATCTGACCCCGCCTTCCCTAACATTAAATGGCCCCAAGAACTGACAACGCCCAGGGGAGTGTTCCCTGAATTTCTCCCTGTCTAGTGACGCCACTGGTTAGCAAGCGGCCTGGAGGTAGCGGCGTCGTGGTCTCCCAGACCAGATGTGTACAGGAGGGACTCTCCTGTCCTACTAACAGATCATTACTCTCTTTATCTTTCTGTTTAGAGAGAGGGCGACACTATCCGGAAATAGCGCCTTTCGGGAGAAAATAATGACGGAAAGGATTTATAGATAGTAGCTTTGTTCTCTGACGGATTGCTAACACGCCAGTGTTGCTAGCACCTGGAACCTACTGATACACATCTCCCCAAGTGTAAAGCAGACATGTTGTAGTGTACATTTCCGAGCAAGTTCAGCAGTTTGCCAATCCCCGACCTGTGTTTGAGCACGTGTTACAAAACTGTCGCAACTGCAACATTGGCAGTTATTAATTTCAAGGTGGTTTATATTCTCTCTTTCTCAACTGAGACCAGATCCTTCAGCTCCCCCCACGGAACTCTAGAGCAAGCGCCCCCGAGTTTTTGTGCAATCACAAAACAACAGCCAGCCGTATGAAGCGCAACATGTCGAGCTTGTAGTGTAGATTTGAGGTTTCAGAAATATACGCGTCAATTGGAAGTTCAATTAATCTAGGTAGAATATATTATATTCCTATTGTAATTTTAACCCTCCTCTAACTATTGATGGTGCCTGAATGACATACTAACGGACTGACTTATATGAGTATTGCAATCATCCGATATGTCGATATGACCTTGAGACTTAGATTCGGACCAAGATCCGCCGTTGCCTTTGTCCAGAAGCCTGGTCGGACGAAACTGAGATAGAAACCGCAAGAACAATCGATTAAAGTCATGAATAAGTCACTTCAGGTCACACCCCGTTCCAGTGGCGTAGCTTCCAGGGGGGATAGAGGGTGGAGTTACTTTATTATTGGTGAATAGATATTTTTTCTGACCTTGGACTGTTGTTACAGAACACGTAAATAAAATCGCTGTACATTTTTATGATTTAAATATTAGTGTATCAATTTTAGTGAAAATTTTGCTCTTGGCTACTGGAAACTCTGGATCATTTTTTGATAAAATAGATTCTAATTTTTTATTAAGTATAATTTGTGTTTTTGGAAAGTGTGATTTTACGTAAATTCCAACAATTCCTGCGTTCGTGGTTCTTACGTGACGTACCAAGGTGGATATTTTCTTTACTTTGCTTGGTGTTTACCTAGAGGATACTATAGCTACAGTTGAGAGTACACTACAGCTAAAGCAGCAGTTGAGAGGATACCATGGAAACATGTGCGTCATATTCGTAATGTTATTTCATATGGAGTGCATGCAATGCTGTGTGTGCTGAGACTAGGACGTGAAGCCCTGACCTAGTCGTGGGAGCGCCGTGAGATAGAAACGATGCAACTTACACTACACGGGTGTAAAGAACTTGCGGGGTTTCAGGGGATCTGTTGCTACCAGAGATAATAATTATAACTGCAGCCTTGAAGATGTTTGTCTTAGAGCTCGCCATAAAACGATACGTGTCGTGTGTTTTATTAAGACTTACACTCGCAACAGATTAACAAATAACTGGCATAGAAGAACTATTTTTAAAAACAGATTAAAAAATAACTGGCATAGAAGAACTATTTGTAAAAACAGATTAACAAATAACTGGCATCGAAGACCTATTTTTAAAAACAGATTGCTTTGCCAAGCCTACTAGAGTTTTCTA
This sequence comes from Timema podura, assembly GCA_033556935.1. Lineage (NCBI taxonomy): Eukaryota > Metazoa > Arthropoda > Insecta > Phasmatodea > Timematidae > Timema > Timema podura. The sequence continues at coordinate 42,868,427 of JAVRXN010000009.1, read as the reverse complement.
ATCTTAAAATGGCCTAAACAAGCAATACTTAAGGAGGCCGACTAGTTCAGTGAGAAAGTATCAATCGCTGTCAGGCCACACGGCTTTAAATATAATGGTTTGGGTCGTTTTATGAAACAACTTCTCTAATCTGTCTGAGCTTATACTTCCTTTCGCTCTTCACCTGCAACCACCCTTTGCCATGTCGATAAGAAAGAGGGAAATAAAATTACAAAACTTCTTATCTGTAGGTAAAGAAAAAAGTTCTCTGCTAATTCTCAGATATCTAACATTGTCTGTTTTGAACCTATTTAGAGATTACTGTATTTGTAAGAGGAAGGCTAAATCTAGAGCCCTTTTCATCTAGATTAGTCTCATAGCTCCACAAATATGATTAAAATGTCGTTGAAAATGAGCTAATGTCACATTTTCACAAATTTTTGTAAATTAACAAAACCTTAATAATTGAGCTTTCAGAGAAAAAGAGCCCTGTTGGAATCTTTTGACTTTATTTTGGCGTGAACCATATTTTGAAATAACGCATCGCACAATTAAATATTGCGTTGGAGCTGAACGTCTGCGCAGCAACTCCTCACTTACTAGGGCGGCCCCCTTAAGAGCTTCACATGAACTTACAGGTGTGCTATTGACAGTCCCTGTCAAAAGACAAGTTTCCAGGTTTGATATCCATGAGACAGAGCACTGTGAACATTTGTTCAGATTATGTCTAGAGGGGCGCCTATAGAAGCACTGAGGCACTTTGAGACCTCTACAAATCTAGAGTCATTAAGAGGTGGGCTGCTGATTCAAAATATGGCTCGTGCCCAAAGGGAGGTGAAAGTTATCAACATGTTCTTTTAGCGTTACAAATTTCGAATTTCAAAATCTGTCAAGAAGAGGTGAAATTATCATATTTTTATGAACGTTTCAGTCGAAATGTGTCAGTCGTGAGATCACAGTAAATGTTTGGAAACATAGATCCAGCCTTCCTCACACAAATAAAGTTGTTACAAGGTCACAACAAAACATTCTGAAATAGTCGAGGATCGTTGTAACTTCGGTAGATAGTTGTAAACCTGATTCTCTCTCAGCAGACAAGCGATAGAAGTAACACGTGGGTATGTTATTACCGGAATGACGAGGTACCGCTTACTGATTACTTGATCGTCTAACATCTTCAGTTAGCAATTGTTGGTCATGTCTCCATGTGTCTGTATTTAGGGTGTCTACAAACTGACCAAACTTTTCTGAGGAAATCAACCAGGATCATGTTGGTTTGTTTGACACAGTCATTCGTGTGCTCAGAATAGAACAGTGTGGTACTGTTCGTGGATCATGTTGGTTTGTTTGATACAGTCATTCGTGTGCTCAGACTAGAACAGTGTGGTACTGTTCATGGATCATGTTGGTGTGTTTGAAACAGTCATTCGTGTGCTTCAGACTAGAGCAGTATGGTACTGTTCATGGATCATGTTGGTTTGTTTGACACAGTCATTCGTGTGCTTCAGACTAGAGTAGTATGGTACTGTTCATGGATCATGTTGGTGTGTTTGAAACAGTCATTCGTGTGCTTCAGACTAGAGTAGTATGGTACTGTTCATGGATCATGTTGGTTTGTTTGACACAGTCATTCGTGTGCTCAGAATAGAACAGTGTGGTACTGTTCTGGATCATGTTGGTTTGTTTGATACAGTCATTCGTGTGCTCAGACTAGAACAGTGTGGTACTGTTCATGGATCATGTTGGTGTGTTTGAAACACTAGTCATTCGTGTGCTCAGACTAGAACAGTGTGGTACTGTTCATGGATCATGTTGGTTTGTTTGATACAATCATTCATGTGCTCAGACTAGAACAGTGTGGTACTGTTCGTGGATCATGTTGGTTTGTTTGATACAATCATTCATGTGCTCAGACTAGAACAGTGTGGTACTGTTCATGGATCATGTTGGTTTGTTTGATACAATCATTCATGTGCTCAGACTAGAACAGTGTGGTACTGTTCGTGGATCATGTTGGTTTGTTTGATACAATCATTCGTGTGCTCAGACTAGAACAGTGTGGTACTGTTCATGGATCATGTTGGTTTGTTTGATACAATCATTCATGTGCTCAGACTAGAACAGTGTGGTACTGTTCATGGATCATGTTGGTTTGTTTGATACAATCATTCGTGTGCTCAGACTAGAACAGTGTGGTACTGTTCATGGATCATGTTGGTTTGTTTGATACAATCATTCGTGTGCTCAGACTAGAACAGTGTGGTACTGTTCATGGATCATGTTGGTGTGTTTGAAACAATCATTCGTGTGCTCAGACTAGAACAGTGTGGTACTGTTCATGGATCATGTTGGTTTGTTTGATACACTACTCATTCGTGTGCTTCAGACTAGAGCACTGTGGTATTGTTCAGGGATATTGAGGGTAAAATTATCGTAGAGTTGCTTTAGTAAGAATATTTGATTAGACATCCACAATAACATCTCAACGTTTGGTAACAGTTAGTATTAATCCTTTATCCTTATTTATTATCCTTATGTATTATGATTCTGAGAGGAAAATGCGTGTCTGACATTTACAAACATATTAAAACTTGATTATTACATCCATACAACAAGTGATGTGGTCTGCAGCTGTTAGTTTTAATATTTACTATTGATATATATATATAAAATAACAATAATGATGTATTGAAATTGTATTATTATTATTATTATTATTATTATTATATATTATTATTATTATTATTATTATTAGCACCGCGTCTTACTACCCGTTCGGGTTATACGCACTTACGCTAATGTGTAATGGTAGGGTGATTGTGAGATGAAATGGAAGACCTACAGTTTAACGTGGAATCTGAACCTCGGTGGAGGCCTGGCATTCCTCACATTCACAAGTTGTGATTAATACACGTCTTGTCAGAGGTGAAGGAAGGGTTTGGCAATCAGATAAATCTGTGCCGGGACCGTTGAAATTGTAACATTGAGTTACATTTGAACTCGCCCCCATGCTAAACTTCATACTCAACTCGCCGAAGAATCTTACCACCCGCTCCTAATAATATTCAATAATATTCTAAACCCTACAATAGTACTCTTCACTATTGTAGTTCCTGTAAATTGAGACAACTTTATAGACAATTCAAATCAATAAAATCAATTCAATAGAACTATGGAATACATTGTAATCTGTACTCACCAAATCTATCGTGTGTAGACAACGACGAGCTACACCGGGTAGTAACAGAGACTCCTTCACCGAAGTCAACCCCGACTAAATCAAATAGACACTGAAGAGACGCCAAGCCATACTATCCACGATCAACAGAATTCTACCCACCTGCACCCTGGTGGATAGTTCCACAACTACAGAAATGACGTCCGATTGAAGAATCGCTGCTCAAAATGAAAAATGGGACAATAATATCAACAATCCACGTCATGTTCCATTCCTTCTAGAAGGAGGGCCACCGACAGAATTGTTCTTTCCCCCCACCTTGTTACCGTGCTGTGAAAAACCCCTATTTAAAGTCCTGTAATCGCATCATTAATTCGACTATTCAACCAACACTGGACGGAGGAACATAGTCCTAGGACCAGGACTATGCCAGGATCATCCGTGATAATCTACGAACTTTAACTATGGCAACGTATACTTTGAACATTATAATTCAAAACTTTAACTTTTGTATAAGCCGTGTTTATTTTCTTCGCCAAATAGTAAAATATATAATGTCTGTCGCCACTTGGGCGCTCGAGACAGCTGTTTAGTTTGATCTTTACTTTATAATAACTTTGATAAATTTTTATGTTGAAGAAGTTTATTAATATTTCATTCTGAAATAATGTTGCAAATAAAATGTCATGATTTATTTTGTTATAATGAACACTTATAAAATTTAACTTCGAAACGTAAATTGTTTAACTGATAAAATTAATTAGTGATTAATTTTATATTTGATCGTTGTTTAAATGTTTTCACTAGATTTTGTTTATTGTAATTTATTAACTTTAATTTCACGAATAGATTGAAGTTTCTAAACTGTTAGTTTAGGTCATGTAGTCCCGCGGGAGTTTGACTAAAGTCTGTTAGCCAAACTCTCGCGTATTTTTAAAAATGTCTAATAAATATTCTTTGTATATTTATTATTTAATTTGTTTGAAGTCTGCCTTAAGCGATGCAGTGCAGACGAGTTTGAAACAATATAATAAGGCCCATAAGGCTCTTATATAAAGCTTACAAATGTATTAACTGGTTTATTATTTGTTTACTTGTATTCGTTTCAACACTGTGGGTTGTTTGTCTCATAAAGACTAGCCCATCTGATTGTTTGATTTGTCTAACAGTAGAGAAGTTCTCTCTAATGAACTGCGCTAAATAACTGTTTATTTCTAATATGATTTTCCACTGAACTCAGTACGATTATTGAGACCATGTAATTAATTGAACTCTAATTGTTTTTGCTTTGAATAAACCATTTATGGTATTATTATTTAAATCTTGCATTTCATGTCCTTTGTGTAAACTATGTAGCTTGCAACACTCCCCCTTCCTTTAAATTATCGATGGTCGTAAGGAAAGGTTGGAGAGAGGGGTGTAACAAAATGTTATCAATATTGACCGTATATAATATATATATAATATTTTCCACACCCGGAAGTTGGTTTTATGCCATTTCTGTCGATCCGGAGCTGAGCATGCATTCAGCCCTTAGGATGATTAACGCTGCCTGCACCATCTGATAGAAACCACATATATTAGGAAAGTTCAGGAGATGCGGTGATTCCCCGTTGCCCTTAGGACTGGATTTCTATGAGCAAGCACGAAAGAGTCTCCCAATTTTACCAGGAAAGGTATTTACACATACCTTCCAGGGTTCTTTTACAAACAACACTCGAAATGGAAACGACGGCTTTCCCTCCAAAGAAAGTTGTGCTACATTTTATTGCACAAGAAGACTCCGTCAACCTCAGCTGGATGTGAACCCAAGAACATCGGGTCCTGAGGCTAGTATTTTACCCCAAGACCACTGAGTGAGCTCAGAAAGATTCTTGTAGAAAGAACCTTTTATCAAATATAAACAGTTCGTGCCTCTCCCCCCTCCCCTGACTGTGATTGTACCAGGTGAGGCAATGATCAGTAGGTCCCTGGTGCTACCATCCCGAGTGTGTGTGTACCAGCTGAGGCAATGATCAGTAGGTCCCTGGTGCTACCATCCCGAGTGTGTGTGTGTACCAGGTGAGGCAATGATCAGTAGGTCCCTGGCGCTACTATCTCGAGTGTGTGTGTACCAGGTGAGGCAATGATCAGTTGGTCCCTGGTGCTAACATCCCGAGTGTGTATGTACCAGGTGAGGCAATGATCAGTAGGTCCCTGGCGCTACTATCTCGAGTGTGTGTGTACTAGGTGAGGCAATGATCAGTTGGTCCCTGGTGCTACCATCCCGAGTGTGTGTGTACCAGGTGAGGCAATGATCAGTTGGTCCCTGGTGCTACCATCCCGAGTGTGTGTGTACCAGGTGAGGCAATGATCAGTAGGTCCCTGGCGCTACTATCTCGAGTGTGTGTGTACCAGGTAAGGCAATGATCAGTAGGTCCCTGGTGCTACCATCCCGAGTGTGAGTGTTACAGCACCATGTTGTGCCTTGACCCGAGTCACGCGTCATGACCAGGCCCTGCGGCGGCCATACTGACGAGCGCTGAGACACGTACACTGTGGACCTACTGACGGTGACTCACAGCCAGATCACGGCTCGGACCAACACTTGGCAGCAGTTATATACTCTCGTGTATCCATACGCCAGGCCACGTGCCATACATATGCAAGAACATTGCGGGGAGGGGCTACATACAGTCCAATATCCACAGGAAGGGCCTTTTAGAAAATATAAACATGTTTTATTACGGTCAACATTGATAACATGTTACTATATTATTAATGTTATTTTATAGGTACTGATAGTATATATTACAAGTGACAACTGCAGATCACATCACTTGACATATGAATGCATGAAAGTAGATTTAGGTACTGTTCTGTCAGACTGTAGGTGGTATAGTTTGTACACACTGAACTGAATAAATGGGCCTCTAGCTTATAGGAGAGGTATTTTATTATAACTATGTTATTCTTGTGTAAATTCCTCGGAGAAGTGAACTATATAATATATATGAGAAAAGGGTTCGATTCCCAGGTCCAGAGGATCAATTTTCAATTGTATTTATAACCTCTAATTAGTTTCTAGGGCACCCAACGCTCAGACCATCTGTCCCCCTTCGATCATTCGCGTCTGTGCAGATGTCACAACGGACTGTACCAGATTTACAATGTTTTGGGTTTGAATGTAATAAGTACTAAGACAAAGACTAATTAATACATAGTAAGTCACTTTTATTTCCGTACAAAAAAATAAATAATTTACAAACAATAACTGGAGTGAAGTGATTCGTCTCCCCTCGCAGTGTATACAATTGTGGAACATTTCAGACTTGTTGTGGAATATTAAAATATTGTTCCAAGGACGCAACAAAGGTACGGCCGTTTTAGAAATAATATGACACTTTAAACAACAATACATTTTGGGTGTAAAATAATGAAAATTGACAACGCACAAGTGTTTGAAATAGCGACAACTTTAAAAAATACATTCGATATAAAGAAATCAGAGAGAATCGAGTTACACAATAAAACCTTTAATCCCGATACTATTGTATTTTATCAACAGTATCATATTGTACTGATGTGCGTAGTACGCTTTTAAGGTCAGTCTAAAATTAATTTTTCCGTCGACTTAAATGTGAAAATGTAGCTCATCCGCTAAAACAAGCACTTAAAAGTGTTTTTTTTTAGTCGTGTACACACTGTTCCAATATAATCCACACTCCTTATTAGTGCAGCCGTGTAATATAACTCGCAGCACATAAGTCCTCAACTTACACGGTCAATTTGCTCCGAAGGTTTCCACGCAAGTTGAAAATCCGCGTAAGTCAAATGCTGCTTAAATACGATACATTTTTGACATATATGTTCGTTTCAAAGTATAACCTAATTATTAAAACCAAATAGGTTCTGCTTAATAAAATAAAACTTTGAGAAGATGAAACTTGTGTTCAAGGTATAAACAAACACAATGTCTGTCAGATTACTAGGAACTATATTGTTGTTGGTGGTGACTGATAGATGCCGTTGCTAGTTGTAAGCCCAAGTACCGCAACCACGTATCTATGAATCCGCGCAACTCGAATCTGTGTAAGTTGAGGACTTATTATATGGGTTAACCTACCCCTGATAGTATTCCGAGAACGTAATGTAATTAAAACAATAAATTACAAATGTTTTGTTTCTTGTGCATGCGCTCTTGCATTTTATCGTTGAGTCTGAATTGTTAGATCAGTGAGTACATTTTTTATCACACATTTGAAAAAAAAAAAGTTTACTTAAACTATTATTAGCATTGTTGCACAACCATACGCTATATCATCAGTCAAATATAATTAATGTCAATCTTCTGCATTGATTAATCTTATCTGCGTGATTTATTGAGCTCCTTAGTAACTAATCACTCAATCGAGCTAAAACATATAAAAACAACACAACAATCGAAGTTACCAAGCCATTGTTTCTATCAAATAAAAAAATGTAATCTTTTATAAAAAATATTGCCACCATAAATCTTTTTTTTTAACAAAACTTCATACAAGATTGTTTTCGTGACAATGCCCTAGCAATAGAGAGCAAATAACAAGATGGCGATTGAAAAGATGGCGTTCGTCCCTTCTGTATCGAACTATTATCATCATTGAAACGTTAATAATCTTACATAATTATAACAATAGGGTTTAGACCAACATAGAGTCTTGTTTTTAATTTTCAATCAGTATTTTATAATGTCTACAATTAAAAATCCACTTAGCCCGCATCGGTGACTGTATAGGCTAAGACGTTACTATCGCAGTAGACTAAACTTCCGATGACGGGGAGATCAAGGTTCGAATCTCGGCCGGGTGTACTGAGGATAGTTTTTCCAAAATGGTTTTCTACATGACGTAATCAGTCATTCGCTGTCTCAAAAATATGCCGCCTTGTGTACGCGCGGCCGTCTGCTGAACTAAAAACTCTTCAACACTAAATGTACCATTCTCGTCGAATCTTTGTCGTGTTCTTCTTATAACCCACACCAAAGCCACCGAGACAGTGGCAACAATTAGATGCACTCAAACACGCGATAGCTTCCAAGTTTCACCGCAGGAAACGCTATAATAAAGGGACCGATCATCCATTACGTTTTTGACGTATCGTCCTTTTCTACTCGGCGGGAAGAACCTTAGTTTTTATCATCTTCTTGGACGGAGAAAAAGCAAAACTAAATCTTGCTGTTTTTTTGTAATATTTGTTTTCTTTTATCTCCGCGCGAACTCGTCAAAGAGAATACATCCGCCTCCATACGAAGGGCGGACACAACACTAGAAGTAGGAACTGTGACCCAGGCGTCGGGGGACGGGCTCTAGGTGGGAGGGGGCGGCGCCGAGACGTGGACAGGTACGACGAAGATCTCCAGTCGGTCCTTTTTCTCGCCGTAGAAGAGGGAGTCGTAGGGGGGCGGCGCGAACATCTCGTAAGGGGGAGGGGGCGGATCCTCGATGACGCGGAACTCAGCCGCCTCCAGGGCGGCAGTGCTAGCGGCGGCGGCGGCCTGCCTCCTCTTGCAGCAGCACTCCGAGCAGCTGACGACCAGGAAGAACGTCACGAGTCCTCCGAAGGACCCAATGTACCACACCAAGGACCACGGATCCAGCTTGGAGGTGTCAATCCCGACATCTGAGGACAAAAGGATTGTTTTTACTACACACACTAATGGGGTAGGGGTAAGACAGGGAGAACTGATCAGAAATACACTCATATTTGCACATAGGAAAACTATTTGGGAAAAACACCCTCAGGTCACCCGACCAAGATTCGAAATCGGGCCTTACAGTCATCAGAAGTTCATTCTATTGCGAGAACGACGCCTTAGACCACAGCAACGGGTGTATAGAATTGAACTTGAGGTTGAATGTAGCAAGATACATTAAGGGCCGATGTTTCAATGTCAGGTTAAGGTTTCACAGTTAACTAATTAAACTGGGGTTTAATATAAACTTGAGTTAAAATCTCAGGTTAACGCAGTTAAGTGTTTGAACATATTTTTATGTGGAGGTTGGTTGACCTGGAGTTAATTTGTTGGATGCAAAGGTTGGTAGACTATTTAACGCAATTTTCACGGGTGGTAATGTAAACAATATTAGTGAATGCTGAATAGCGTTAATATAACCATTACCTTATTTATTATTGAACAAGCTCTAGGTTACCGCCACAGACGTGTGAGAATAATCTTTTCTCAGCGAACGGGTCGGGTTTACAATGAAACTTTAATTACTGTAAAGGGCCCATTTGATACAACTTGGCCTAGTTCTTTATGAAGTGGTCGAAAAGGAGATTATAAATTCAAGTATAAGTTGTTTTTCCACGTAGCTATGATATATTTATGGAAATAAAGCATTGTTTACTTTTCAATTGGTATGATTGGCCGCCAAATTCTTATTCCTTTGCTAAAATTAGGCTTTCCTCTGTTTGTTGATCTTTCAAAACTATCTCTAATAATCCCTTACAAATAGCTGTAAGTAGTTTTCGTCAGTCTGAAACGTTAGTCAAATTCTTCGAAAGAATTAGTTCGTGGTCGAAATGTAAGTATTTTTATACCTGTTAAAAAAATTGTAAGCATTAATAAAATATTTCTTCGTCGTGTGAATCTAAATAAAATATAATCAGGTTTGTTATCTCAACTCAATCCAACAACAACACAGACTGGAATGATTTGAACAATCAGCTGACAGAGTTGCGGCCATCTTGTACTCACTCTTCTTAGGCTTGTGATAATCTAACATAGGAACACTGGGCCTAAAGTACACTCCAGTAAAGGGGTTAATTTTCTACGTTCACAGAAAGAGGAGGCTGAATTATTATAGTATGCACCCACATTCACCTGACTAAAAAGATTTTTTTTAATGTAGAATTTTTTTTTCATAGCACCAGGTCAGAGTCAGGAGTGCTAACCACTAAGCTAGCTCTGTAGGTGTAAAAGTTGCATCGTAGACGTGACAAAAAAAAAGAATAACTAACAATCTAAGCACCCGAATCGGTGGGATCGCGGAGTAAATGTCAAGATCGCCCAGTCTGGTTTGACAGATGATGCGAAGATCATGGTTCGAATTCCCAGCGAGTGGACTTAAAGGTGTTTTCCACATTACTTCCACGCCAATGCGGATATATTTCCTCTAAATATTACCTTCCTCCTCCATTCTCAATTAGAATAAAATCTGGCGTTTGTTTATTGATTTAATTTTAATTATGTATGATGAATTATCTACTTTGGTTACGTAATCTGGTCTGTAACCCGAGAATCAATCAAACACATTTTATGACTAATAAAATCATTTCGTTGAAGACAATATTGAATAAGAGCAGCTTTAATCCGCAAAATAAATAGTTATATTTTAATGTGCAAGTAATAAAAACAATCTAAGTCGTTTCAAGAGAGGTATAAACTAAACTAATATAATCGTAACTTAATGTCAATCGATTGAACTGTTGTTTGTTCGGCTCGAACCTAAATATAGAGTTGTAGCCATTGTTCGTGCTGGTACAATCCACCAAACATGGCTCCATTATTCTTCACAAAGCTCCCCAAACAAACTGACAACAATTGCGTGCTTGCTCCATTGTTTATTGAAACTAACAACATTGTTGGTTGTTTTACCACAGCGTCTTACCACCCGATTGGCTTAAGTTAAAAAGAAATGTACTCAACGTTTGCATGGAGTGATAATGGAAAATGATTTAGGGGAAAAACCTATGTATGCTCGGCCGAGATCCAAACCTCGACCTCCCCATAATATGCAAACCAGACTAAATAAGACTGACGTTTAAACCGCGTGCGCACCGGCGCGGTTTGATCAAAATTGTTAATATTTCAATTATATTCATCTTTTTTAGATTGGATTTTAAAAATAAACACATTAGACCTATATTATAGAACTCCTAAAGTGTGTACGCACCTTCTGAAGGAATGACTACACCTAATTTCATAGCTGAGGGAACTGCAGGTCTTATGGAGAAAAGATTTATCTTCGCTCTCTCTCTGGTACAAGTTGCCAAACTTTCTAGCTTTCGGTTGTTGGAATGTGAGGGGGGAGGGTTTACTTGGAAATCCCTCATTGTAAACAATGCGGCATGGGGTGGTTGGGGGGTTCAATTGACAGGTAAAAGCATTTCCTATCGGTGTACAGCCTTTTCTAGAAACATTACCTATTTCCACAATCGTAATTTTTTCAAGATTGAAGTTTATTAACGTTTCTCTATTCCCTCCGTAATTATGCTTAAAATATGTTATGTATAAAGCTTTTTTTCCTCATAATTAATATACAAACAAATATATTAAACATGCATTTTATAAGAAATGCTATAAATTACATTCTTACTTGTTCTTGAATTTAAAGCCAATATCTATAAGAAACCTCTGAAGTGTCGTCAATGAAAAATTAGGAAGGTCGCTATCAGTATCAATTAAAGCTTTAATTTTCTTTAGGGTAGGTAATTCATTGTTACGGTAAAGTGAATGTACCTTTCTGCGAATTGCTGCTTGACTAAAACTGTCATATTTATCCAAACGCTTCATTTGAGTACAGTTATTTCTTTTGATTGGTGTCAATAACTTACCCTTAGTTTTGAATTCTTGTTTAATAGAGATTACTAACTTATAAGACACACCTGTAGCTTCTGCAGTCTCCATTGCCGCTTGATTTACTGAGCAAGTTCCGTCTTTACGAAAATAGGTGTAGACTCTTATCACCATTGCCCTTTCTTTACTACTTAATATTTTCCTCTTGGAATGTAATTGTTTGTAACAAGCCGGAGATTCCATAATGTTTGTTATATCTTAATTGTTAACAATACACTATTATTCAAATAAATATATTAATATGCACATAAAACTATAGTTCCACAACCTTACTGTAAAAATACAAAACACGCAACCAACACATACAGATACACACCAAATCTTAACGTGATCAATAACACATATTATTATACACAGAGTACTTATAAAATATGAGTGTTTATTTAGTCAATGTTTTTGAGCTAGCTATTAGGAACACGAGACTCAGACTACTGTAACTTCACGACTGTGCTGGAGGAAGAAGCACCAATTAGTGGCAACAACGACAGCCCAGCATTGCCAAATTTGATATACATTCGAAGGAAGACTGATCACGGAAAACAAAAGAATGACAACGCTGTTGCTCAATAGTAAGCATGCAGTTCCCTCAGCAATGAAATTAGGTGTACTCCTAAAGTGTGTACATATCTCCTGAAGTGTGTACCTACCTCCTGAAGGAAGAAAGGAGTCCTCGTCTCTATCCTCCGTGTCGGGGATATCCCCAGTGGAGTCCGATATTGTCTGGATCTGCAAGGAGAAGTCATCCCCGAGCCCCACAGTCCTAGACCAGAGACCCTCGGATACCTTGTAGGGGGCTTTGCCCTTCAACAGTTGGACTGAAACAAACAGTAACATCATCACACGTGGGGACTGTACAAACAGTAACATCATCACACGTGGGGACTGTACAAACAGTAACACCATCACACGTGGGGACGGTACAAGGAATAACATCATCACACGTGGGGATTGTACAAACAGTAGCATCATTACACGTGGGGATTGTACAAACAGTAACACCATCACACGTGGGGACGGTACAAACAGTAACATCATCACACGTGGGGACGGTACAAACAGTAACATCATCACACGTGGGGACGGTATAAACAGTAACACCATCACACATGGGGACGGTACAAACAGTAACATCATCACACGTGGGGACGTGGGGACTACAAACAGTAACATCATCACACGTGGGGACTGTACAAACAGTAACACCATCACACGTGGGGACGGTACAAACAGTAACATCATCACACGTGGGGACGGTACAAACAGTAACATCATCACACGTGGGGACGGTATAAACAGTAACACCATCACACATGGGGACGGTACAAACAGTAACATCATCACACGTGGGGACGGTACAAGGAATAACATCATCACACGTGGGGATTGTACAAACAGTAGCATCATTACACGTGGGGATTGTACAAACAGTAACACCATCACACGTGGGGACGGTACAAACAGTAACATCATCACACGTGGGGACGGTACAAACAATAACACCATCACACGTGGGGACGGTACAAGTAATAACATCATCACACGTGGGGACGGTACAAGTAATAACATCATCACACGTGGGGACGGTACAAACAGTAACATCATCACACGTGGGGACGGTACAAGTAATAACACCATCACACGTGGGGACGGTACAAGTAATAACATCATCACACGTGGGAAATGTACATGTCTAAGGAAGGCTGTATCTATGTTTATAACTATTTACTCTGAACTCAGAACTGAAACATTTCGAAAGAAACTTCCTTGCAAATGAGTTAATTACATCTTTTAATTGTTATCTTTGTTGTTTTAACCCTATGGGAACATGGTAGCTTTCATCTGCACCTTGGAGTTGAACCAAAGACTCGTGGATATTTGTAAACGTCTCAGCGCACAGTTCTCACGTGATCAGCAGGAAGTATCAACTTTATTTCGGTTTTGGTGACGTACATGCACTATTTTATTCGATATCAGTACCGGCGATCACGATATTTCCCTCTCAACTCGGTTAAGAATTAAAATAGAATAACTGTTTGAATACCACCCTGATTACTACCGCGCTCACTCACACGGATAGTAAGATAGCCACACTATCTTTCAAGTATTGTGGTGTGAAACTGTGGCTAGGATGTTTACTCGAAAAAAATAATCCTAAGATTAATATTTGTACATTTCAAGTCTAGTTATAGATGTGAGATATTTACAAAAATATAATTTTATAGCTCGATATGCATTTAAAAAATAAAATAAACCAACTTAAGCTTAGGGTGGGGATGTAGGGGACGCGAGAAAAGATCAATGTTTCTGCAGTTTTTATGGCAAAACTTTTTTTGGTCAAAATAAATCAAATATTTCTCCAGTCCAAACATAATACACTTTAATTTTCTTCAGCTGGTGATATCAACAGGTGTTGAATATCTGTGGAGGGTGCCCTGGAATTTAGTAACAACATTCTTTCTCCATTTCAAAAGTTTATCTTCTAATGCCATGGCATCCCGTGATCATGAAAGATATTCAACAACTGTTGATATCATCTTGTGAGGGAAAAAAACTAAACATTGCTACTGGGGCAATATTTTATTCATTTTGAAAAAAAAAAAACTCAGCAAAACCCGCGAAAACACTGGCCTTAACTCGCGTCCCCTACATCCCCACCTTAAGGCCACCTTTCTAAGGAAACCATCCTACGCTCTTATAGCACTTTATTACTGTTTCATATAGTGATCTAAGTCTTACTACCCATCCGGACTACCTATATGTTTGTACTAATGGGGTGGAGATTAGGAATTTAAAATATAAAAGACGTGTAGCCGCATTTGCGTGAAGAGAGTAGGAAACTATTTAAGATCAATACCACAGTGCATCCAGCCAGGATTCGAACCCTGACCATCCCATCACAATTATACCGTACCAAAATAGACTGACGCCTTTATTGGTGAATCCCCGCGTGCGAGTTTTATTATAATAATTAGTAGTATTTAGAGTAAAATTCAGTACCATAGTTATCTCAAAACACCGTGAGATAGACAGAGAGGGAAGACCACGGTTTGGTGGGCGAGTGGTCTAAAGCGTCAGTCTCGCAATGGACTGACCTGACTATGACGCGGATATTGGGTTTACGGGGTGGTTTATCCTAAATGGTTTTCACTTTTCCCTACTGAAAATACGGAGACCTTCCCCTTTAAATCCTACCTTTCTTATTCCTAGCCCATTAGTGTGGATGTGAATTCAATTGTGGCCTATAAGAATAAAGTCAGGTACACTAATGATGTCTCCAGCCATGTGTCCACTAGAGTCAAGTATACTAACCCACTAGAGTCAAGTACACTAACACACTAGAGAGTCAGGTACACTAACTATGTCTCCAGCCCTATGTCCACTAGAGAGTCAAGTACACTAACACACTAGAGAGTCAGGTACACTAGCCATACCTCTAGACCTGTGTCCCCCAGAGAGTCAGGTACATTAACACACTAGAGAGTCAGGTACACTAATAATGTCTCCAGTCCTGTGTCCACCACAGAGTCAGGTACAGTAAACCACCAGAGAGTCAGGTACAGTAAATCACCAGAGAGTCAGGTACACTAACTCACCAGAGTCAGGTGCATAAGCCCTGTGTCCACCATAGAGTCAGGTACACTAACACGTCTCCGACCCTGTTGCTCCAAATGAGGCGATCATGCCTGGTGATGTCATTGAGGCACATTATAGTAAATGTTGCCCCGAGGTTGAATCTCTCCATTATTACAAAGCGAGCCATAATAACATACATCAAATAATTGAAGGTCGCCTTGCGGTTAGTGTGTACTTTGGTAGAAGAGGGCACTAGTTTGACTTGACCTTGTCCCGAAGTTTCCCGGGGGGAAAGTATAATAGTTCCATTCTACCTTGTCCCGGAGTGTTCCAGGGAGAGAGAGCACTTGATCCACTCTACCTTGTCCCGGAGTGTCCCAGGACGAGAGGGTAATAGTTTCACTCTACCTTGTCCCGGAGTGTCCCAGGGGGAGAGGGTAAAAGTTTCACTCTACCTTGTCCGGAGTTTCCCAGGGAGAGAGGGTAATAGTTTCACTCTACCTTGTCCCGGAGTTTCCCAGGGAGAGAGGGTAATAGTTTCACTCTACCTTGTCCCGAAGTGTCCCAGGAAGGACCCTGATATCTCGCACATGTAATATTGAGTCGACCTGAAAGTACCCTGTCGGATGTAACACGTGTCACCTGCTTTGAGAAGAGCTCTACACCTCAGCCATGGTCGGGATTTGACAGCCCTTAATAGTTCCCATGCTCCGTGGTTCGTGATTGCCGTCAGTTAGAAAGTAATTAGAAACATCAGTCTCGCCAATATGTGACTCCCACATTGATAAGAAGTAAATGTGGACCAACCCATGCGAGACATTTTTTATTCTTATTTAAAATAAATACAGTAATAGAAATATACAAATAAGATGTTTTTATATTTATTTTGTAGATTTTGAGACACCCCAAATTGTTCAAACCGAATTTGCAATTTTTTAATCTAAAGTTTT
Organism: Timema podura; assembly: GCA_033556935.1. Classification (NCBI taxonomy): domain Eukaryota; kingdom Metazoa; phylum Arthropoda; class Insecta; order Phasmatodea; family Timematidae; genus Timema; species Timema podura. The sequence continues at coordinate 42,852,148 of JAVRXN010000009.1, read as the reverse complement.
CAGATTTCTCCGGTAATCATGGATATACGCTTTCCAAAATTCCAATTTTCTACCACAAAGAGAAGTCGTTATTTCAATTCGTTTGGGAAATTTCGAGGTACATTCTCACCATTTTGGAATATCAAAGTTTCGGACTGGTAGCTCTATCTACTTGCGATGTTAGATTGTTTTTATTTTTATTTTAAGCCTTTTTTTTATTAGACCAATAAAAATATATTTGGTTTAAAAATCACAAATCCTATATATTTAGGACGAGAAAAATCAAAGTGAAGGAAGGGTTTAGGCGTGTGTGGGGATCGCTTCTCGAGACATTCAGGGTCCGCAGTGCATTGTTGGTGACGTGAGAGGATCCCTTGCTTAGCAGTCACTAAGGTGTTGAGTCACTCTGCAAGAAAACCAGACCGAGGTGTAATTGCCTCGCTTCCAGTGAACCCGGGACAGCTCTCCAATCAATTAGTCATCACGCGCACGAGACCACTCAGCCGTCTCATGACTCAATTATGGCGCTGATTTCTTGTTTTAGTTAAAAGAAATGGTTCCCGTTTTCTCACTTTTTCAAGATACACAATTTTATTGTGATGACATTAGGAAACTGGTCCTTATTTGTGTAAATCCAGGGAGAGAGGTTGGTGTACCAAACGTTTACACAAAACTCACCAGAAAGTTTACAAAACCGGTTGAATGTGCGCATCAAATAGCACACGAGCGCGTGAATGGTTGTTTTCTGTTAGGAAAAGGAACCCGAGACATCACGGACATGAATCCAACGTCAGTTTTCTTGATCTCAAGACAAGGTTTCAAATCTAACACTCAGACGGAAATATACTTCTCTTTGGAACCGGCCGGTATCGACCTCCGACCTCCTCATGGATGAGACTTACTCGCGACATGTAGCATGCTGTCCCTGCAACTTAACCTAAGCCCGAGTCTTTGTTTGTAAGGGTCTAATCTCCCTGAGAATGTTCTCGATAGCACGCGATATGTCCTCTAGTGACGTCACAAGGACACCGTGGGAATTAGTACAAGGCGTGGGACCAGGCACTCTTGTGGGGAACACAATTTTAAGACCTGGTCTACATCCTTCCTAACTTGAATGTCCTTAAGGTGGATCTTAAGATGGAGTGAATGGAAACATGTGTTAAGGTCAGTTTTGTCGTAGTTTTTATAGTAACAAAAATTATATTTTGGCCGAAAGTTAGTCTAGTTTTCTACAGTTGGTAATACCAACAGTTGTTGAATATTTCTCATGGAAACAGCGGGTGGCATTAGATTAGAAACTTTTTAAATGAGGCTAAAAGTCCTGTTTACCTCCACCATGTCCATGACGGATATTCAACAACTGTTGATATTATCAAGTGGAGGATATTAAACTTAACACATCTACTGGAGGAATAGTTTATTTTATTTATTTGGAGAAAAAGCTCTTTGTTATAAAAACTGGAAAAATACTGACCTTAACTTTCCTCCCTTCCCCTAACTCCTTGAGCTCCTCAAGCTGTTTCAACCAGTGGTGTGACCAGGGAGAAAAAGGAGGGAGTTTGACCAAAATCTCAAAACATTTAAATAAAAACGCATCCAGTACAACCATCATACACAGCACGGAGGATGCGTTCGAATGTAAAGGATACATCTTAAGATTCTGGTAAGTAATATATTGTATGCGTTACTCTCCCGGATGTGTTTTGAATCTTTCCAAGAAGATAGAAGTGCAAACCTGATATTCCCGAGAGCTAGTCATGACCAGTTACATTGGGCCCACATGTGAACAGCGGAAACTCTTGTTTGTGTCAGTGTGTCGTCTCCACAATACACACCCCGTTACCAACATAATGAACAGGAGGAAACTGACGATTGTCGTGTGACCACAGATACGGACTGATGAATTAGTCCAGAAACAACGCCTCCTAATTACTCTGGATTTGAATATTCTCCTCAGGAATATGTTGATGACAGTGGCTTGAGAGGGGGCTGTTTCAGGGGTTCTGAGCCCCACATATTCCACCCATACCCCTTTGAATTTCCCGAAACCTTAAAATAGCTCGTCTTTTATGTTGCACTAAAACATTAACAACATTTTTCATCACTGAAATTTAAATTAGGGTTAGAATAGTAGGTCACTCAATCAATCCCACACAAGGTTTCTAATTACGCCACTGGTTGACGTGTTATTATTTATATGTTAACAATGAATCATGTGAGTGGCAATACCACGTACAAGTCACAACAAGAGAGTTGCATCACGAATTACAAACTAACAATAACATGGATGTATAAGGTGTAATGTGTTTACACAGCCGTTTATAGAAATATATTATCTACAAGCTAGTGATCATTTTACAGCTAGAACGGTTACTAGTTCAGCTTTTACGTGTTCATACGTCAAGTCGTGTGATTTGCAGCTGTCATTTTTCATATATATTATCAATGGGTTTACAAGTAAAATAACAATAATAATATCGAAAATCAATCAATGTTGACAAATTACAGTTTATTGGCTTCTCTCAGAAGAGAAAAAAAATTAAAAGGGTCAAAAAGTAGGAGTCCAGGAAAAGGTTATACTAAATATTTTATACACATGTAAAACCCACGTTTTAACTTTCAAGCCAACGCTACACATGTGGCATTCGCCGAATGGCAAATATTCGCCTCTTCCCGAACTACTTGCCGAACAGTTCGTCGAATCATGAGCACACCTCTACACACATGAGCCTATTTGCCGAGCCTCATAGTCACTATAGATTCAAGAAGTTGCGGTCAGGAACGGCGAACATTCGTGCCAAATATTGAGGATGAGATGGACAGTTATAGCTGCGATCCACAAATTTCTGCTGCGGCATTTAAAAAATTCGCTATCTTCTCGAATGCAAACCAGTTTGGCTTGTAAACATCATCTTCACCCTAGCCACTTCTACTTTCTTTAAATTTATTCATACATGTTCTGAACGTTGCCATTAAAGACTCTTTTTTTTCTTCTTAAGGTCGTTATTAGAACAATCTACGCTAAATATTTGTTGAATACGCTTTCAGTAATCAAAAATCTCATTCCTATTTTTATGTAAATCATGGTCTGTATTCCATAAAGCAGGTGACAAGAAGTGTCCAAACAATCTTCGAGAGGCCATGTCTTCCTCAGGAGTCACATTTGCTGTATGATCCGCTCGTCACGTTTTAGATAAAATCCTCAGTACCCCGACATCCTCGTCTCCGCCAAACCAGACCAGAACACACACACACGCCTTTGTCCCCGTGCCCACCGGTGCTTGTCCAGAACAACAGTTTCTGTTAACATCTGATGAAAAATGGGCACACTCTTCCGGAAATGACATCCGATGTTGATAGAGCAGTGCACGGATTTGCATTTTACAATAACAGCCCCCTTGTTCTCGTATCGTTCCACACCTTGTACCTCAGCCCACTGAATATCGTGTTGGCCTTGGACGTGGCTTGGTAGAGAGGAGAGAGGTTCGCCCTTCATTACTATGCGTGGTTCGCCATTGCTACGAATACTGCGTCAAGCACGCTCTACTGCGACCGGTGTGAATGTATCAACGTGATGCCCTGGACTTGACAGACTGCACGTATCAATACAACAAATTGTATTACTTGTGCTCTTTAACGTGCACTTTCTAAACCGACTCATTGTATAGCTACAATACTTATAAATTATGTCATGATTATGGTGGGAAGTCTACTTTTCTGGAAGGCCTTATTTCGTACCAAAATCCTATTATATAGCAGTATTTTAGTAATATAAAAGACCTTCCAGAACGAACTTTCTACCAAAATCAGAGTATAGTACCTTGGAGCTAACACAGACACAAAAGCCTGCCCCCGACCCACTGTCTGTGTTGCTCAAGTGTGCAGGACTTGTCTTTATTTCCACAACAGCACCCTGTCTCATCTGAACCCTCTTGTTTGGAAAATAGGATGTCACACACAGACTGACGAGACATCTAGTAGCAAACAAAACCTACGTTATGAGCTACCTTTGACAGGGTTTCAAACATAATATAACAATTTATCACAGAAGATATGTATGTACCCATTAATAATTGAACGTCTTTGGAGAGAGATGACTCATTTCGATTGTCTCACTCGATGTCTAAAAAAATAGTATGTACTAATTATAAAACGTTATCATTCTAAACTTTAAAAAGAGGGCATTGAAAAAAAATAACGCTATCATGAATGTATAAATAAACTGCAATATAATGTGCAATTAGGTCACTAAAATAAACTGATAAGAATTAATGTGTGTCTGCATTTCTGCTCAAGAGGCAGTTATCTGAAACGGCGTCGCCAAAAAAAACCATATAAAGTCAGGAGCTTACCGAAGGGTGTGGGCAGGGCCTCTGAGAGGAATTTTGTCAGGGGTACAAAGTGTTTTCGGGCCCCCTTCCATTTTACATTAATCATGTATAGGAACAATTAATTAATCCTCTCTGATAAAAAGGGAAATAAACAAGACTAAAATGATATATAATTAAATGTCTTCAATATATGCAAACATTTTCTGAGATCCCAGGAAATTCCCAGGTACAATGTACCCCTTTGACCCCCTTCTCTAGAGTCTGGGTGTAGAGTAATGTTTTGGGGTTCAAAGCCCCCTCCTTACAAAAGTATTATTAATAATATATGTGTGTATTCCTCTTGACCCCCTAGACTAGAAGCTTATTAGAGTATTGTAACTTCCATTTCATATACAACGCCAATGTTTTAAACATAATATCTTAAATGCTTGAGGAATTTAACGTTTAAGAAAATCCTTCTGACGTGGGAGAGCTACAGTAGAACCCACCTTCCCCCCTCTTTTTCCAAAATATGTTTGTTTACGGTCGTGTATGAAATCCAGTACAAGGATTTGTTAAGCTCATGACAGATTTATTTGAAAGTAGTGTTTGTACGTAGTAGGAATTTCTTAGGAAAGAACTTTTAGAAAATACAAACATATTTATTTGCGGTCAACATTGATAAAATTGTACTGTATGATTTGACGTATGAATACATTGGCATTGTAACGTTTGCAAGTGTAAAAGAGATTCCTTCTTACAAGCACCGGACTGTACAAACAAGTACTGTCACGTACAATCCATTATTGCCCACAAGTCACGTTCGAATGTTATGACTTTGTTCGTGGCATCAAACCTGCCCCCTCCGGGTACTCCAGTCCTCATGGGGTTTAGGGGACCCTCTCAGAGGACATAAGTGGCTCCCTTCACTCTCTCAGAGGACATAAGTGGCTCCCTTAGTCCCCATCCAGTATATATTCATACTGGTTAGTAAAGAGGAGCTACCAACAAAGAGATTGTGTCCCTCTTCCCCTCCGAGTACGCCACTGTTCAATATTCCTCCGGTGTGCAGGACATATTTAGACTAAGAATGATTAGGTAGTGGTTCTTTGTTAATGCCGCCTTTAGGATTCAAAGGCTTTTGACATAATAACATTCTAATTAATTGTCTTTCTTTTTAAATATATAAGGATTAAAAAAACACTGCTGTTGATGCGATGAAGGCTTTGGTAAATAACTAAGGTGTGAGGGTTGAATGAAGTAGCATTAATTTCCTTGAACACAAATTTCCTAGTCAACACTGTTGGGTGTCAAAGAGATGCCGTTCTTTTGAGTGCGTGCCGATGCTGTACTAAGAGTCCTTGCGTTCAGACTAATAATATCCTGGACTAATGTTTTACGCTTACACCGGGCTTCGAACCTTGATCTCCCCGTCATAGGCAGTCTAATCTACTGCGAAAGTAGCTCCTTAGACTGCGGGTCATCTTATGTTAATCTTGAAGTACGTAGGTAATTTCTTTGAAAGTTTAGAATGATATTATTGGTGGTTGTTGAAAGAGCATCGGCCGGTCGAGATCTTCAAGTCCACGCGCGTGTGTGTGTGTGCTTGTTAGCAAGTTGAGTTTGTGCCAGAATTGCAACACGCCTCTTTGTTAGCTTGTGAAAGCGTGAGATGTTTATAACATGCTTCTTATGATGCAAGCAGAGCAGCTTCAACACTCTCATATACTCATACTTCAAGTAATCTCATCTGAAGATGTCACTTTTCATTAACAACACTGATAAAATACAAGTAATCCTACTAATATAACATATCTGTCTGTTCTTCTTTCGGAGTTCGCAAAGACTTAACTTGGACGTCCGTTTAACATTCAGGATAATTAGGCTACACTTAATTCACATTCGTGATTTTGTCTCAAGATGGCGGCTACAAAATACGTCTTTTTGGCCTTTCTTTAAGATTCTGCTGAACGGATTTTCACTGAACCAATAATGAAAGGTTTCTAGTTATAGATACGTAAAATAAAACCCATTCCGTGCAAATAAAGGATAATTAGCTAATAATAACGTAACATGTTTGTAGGGCCTACTTTCTAAATCTTTTTCCTACCATAATCCTGTTATTTAATTTATATTAACTATGAAAACTGGCAGCTACAGATCCCTTGACTTGACGTATGAATACATGAAAGTATATCTAGTAACTGTCCTAACAGTCAAATAAGGTTCTTCCTGTGAAAGTTGGACTCTATCTTCAAGTTCGTGGCTTAGAACACAAATCAACCAGAAAGTTTAAAAAAAAACAAGCAGCTAGACGTTTCTGGCACAAATTCAAAATTCCCGCTCGAACATCTCGAAGGTCGACGTGTAATGATAGAACGTACCGGTCAAAACACCCAGAGCAATTACTTTTGGGACTAGGAGCACCCATTACTGCCAACGAGAGTTTAGAAATAAACTGTATTTCAAGAGGTTGATAACATGAGCTTTGTCCAAATGACCTGGGTTCCCCCCCAGATGGCGGCTGATGGGCGTGGCTATTTAATTGCTGATCGTTACGTTGGCAAATTATGGGATTCGTATCATACTTTTCCCTGAATCAGATAGTTTTAAAGTAAGGTATAATTTGAGAGAAAAGTACCCACGTTTGCATGGAGTGAGAGTGGAAAACCACGAATACTTTTTTTAAACGATACTTTCCGGGGCTAAAATCGAATAACTAAGGACCAAGGAAAATTTTAGTGATGCAGGATAAAAATTACTATCTAATAATGTTTCATTCAACCATTCCAGATCCTTCTCCCAAAATACTCAATTTTTCTGTAATCCCACTAAATATTTTGATAATTATTATAAATTGATAATGATAATATTTATTCACTTATTTTAGTGTTATGTCTAGGTGTTTTTGTATTAATGTTTTTTTAAATTCCATTGTTGATTAAATATTTGTGATCATCCTTGAGGTATCTATACCAGGATGAAATATATTCTATTGTATTTTGTCTGATTTTTTATCAATTAACTTTGCACAGATTAAAATCAATTTTTTTTAAATTGTCTAAATTTTGAGAGACCCATACATATTTGTTTTTTTTGTAAGCACCAAGAGTCATTAAAGTACTTTCAATCAAGACTTGAACTCCACTTACTTAAATCGAAATCTTCACTTTGTTGGTTGGGATGGCTTTCCACACCGGCTAGCACCATAAAAGACGCCACCAAAACGCTGACGACGCTCGACACCATTGTCCCAAAAACTATTTGAACAAAGTTGAAACTATACAATTCAATCTCAGACACGGTCTCCACTGACCCTAACTTTCACAGAGAGTAACAATCACTGACTATTGCTAGCAAGAGACCTTTGTTGTGTTTGCGCGCCAACTCCTCCTTCCTTCTCCGTGCGCATGCGCAGTGCATGGATTCGAACGTAGCGCGACTAGCCTTCGAACAAACCTAACCTGAAAACTCGTATGAGTCACCCGTTCTGTGATTCGTCCCATACACCGTCAATTAAACGCGATCATTTATTTTATTTATTTCTTCTACTGAAAAATCAACGATAGACAAAAATAATCGCTAACTGCCTTAAGTATGTTCCACGTTATCAGTCATTTTCCTTAGGTGACATGTTTGTAAAAATTATCGATCGCAATCTTTTGAAGACGTAGGAGACAGGGGCGAAGGTTGAACAGAAAAAAAATATGGATGATGTAAACGGCGCGTTAAAACGAGCAACGCTAACTAGGACTCTCTAATAATATCGTGCTATTGTTACAATTATTTTAAAACTTATTCATTTAGAAAAACCGACAACGATTTAACTCAGGGGTTCTTAACATTTTTACCATTACAGACGCCAAATGGATTGACCAATACGTCCCAATACGTCCCCTTAACCCCTTCTCCATACTGTCGAAATCATCATCATCATCACAGTCCTATTAGGTACCAATATGACGTCGAAAGATGTCAATATCTTGGTTTTACTCCACATGGGTAGCTTGGAACAGAACAACTGAAATAAAATGATAAGGATATTATCATATTTATTTATAGAAAAATGGCAAATCACAAACACACAAGTTATATCCAGATTTTCATAAAAAGTCCATAATATAACAGCCATAAAATCTATTAGATCTATTTTCACGTATTCATACATCAATTCATTTGATCTGTGGATGTCACTACTGATAGATATAATCAATTATATAATAATAATAAATAATAATATAATAATAATAATAATAATAATAATAATAATAATAGGTATAGTAAAATGTTGGTCGCAAACAAATACGTTTGGTATTTTCTAAACCGGCTTCTTTTGAAAATCAGAGTATAGCTACAACTAGTGTGATTGTTGCTATTCAGAAATTGAGTCCCATACCCCTTATTTGGTTTCCATACCCCCGACTAAGAACCCCTGAATTCCAAAGGTACATTTCCTCAGAGGCGACCGCCGCAAAGGACTGCTACCGATGTTAAATTATGGAACAATTGTGATGGGAAGGCCCTCTTACAAAATACAAACCAATTTTATTACGGTCCACATGGATAGCACCCACTTCGGTGGCCGTATGGTCCAAGGCGCTACTCTTGTGTTAACTAGACTGCCCAAGATGGGGAGACCGAGGTTCGATCCCGGTTGGGTGTATGGAGGGTTGTTTTTCCTCAGACAATTTTCCACTCTCTCTCTCTCCACGCAAATGCAGGAGCACTTCCTCTAAATTCAACCTTCCTAACCCCTGGCTCATTAGTGTAATTAGTACACAAGCGTTTAACCTGAACGGGTGGTAAGACGCAGTGCTAAAAAAACATTGATAACCTTTTACTATAGTATTAATATTATTGTTATTTTTATTGATGATATCTATCAAAAGTGACAACCGAAGACCACATCATTTGACGTATGAATACATGAAAGTAGATCTAGTATTTTTTAAGCTTATAGATAAGGCCCTTTTTAAGAAAATTGGACTATACAGCTAGACATCAGTGCATAAAATTGGTTCAACTAGAATATTATATTTAATAATAAAATTATTAATGGCTACCTATTATAAAAGTTGAAGGTGGTAAAAATAGCGATTATTATAATAATATTAAGTGTGGGGGGGTTCCCAATTGATAGTTCGTACAAATAAAACAATGCTGATCTTTATCTAGTTCTAAAGTTAGCAACACTTTGGAAATATTCTAGGTTGATATATAAATATGGACGGTATCTGCGAAGCAACATTATCAACTAGTAAAACTTTTGTAACTAATGGGTTTTGTAATCTAGAAATACAATTAAAAGCATTCACAATTGAAGTACTAGTTGTAGTTGTACATAAAATAACGGATATGTAAGAGCATTAAAATATAATTAATACTTACAATTAGTAGAAACTAATAATAGCTATCCTCTGATTATATGTTTTAGGGACCAGGGGGGGACCTTGGGCGAGAAGGGGACTTTTTTTAAGTCTTGCTGAAACTATCCCTGATAAAAACCCACTCAACAATACAGGTGTACTAAACAATACAAATAAAATAATAAAGTTCTAACTACACCATTTGTGATGAAGGTATAAAATACACCTATATATTCCTTGGCAACCATGTGAACATTATTCTTTGGAGGCTTTGCAGAGGAGAACATTTCCTCACGCAAACTATACAAGAGAAATGGGTCATAAGAGCTGGGGACCTCTATTTGAAGAGTAATGTGAGACAGAATTTCGAAACAAAATCGATGAGGTGTTGTTCGTTTGTAAAACGCAATGTGAGCGACTCTGCCGAGGTTGAAGGCTGCGTTTGGCCTCTGAGACACGTTTAGTTCATAATTTGTTTTTGTCCAACGGATACGTAAATTATATAACCGACGAAGCACAACACAACGCTGGATTTTTCCATTAAACCTAAATATATTTAAGGCGTTCAGTTTCCTTCAACAAACCGAAACCTTAGCTCTGTTGGTAGCGTGTATGTCTACTGAGCTAAGAGTCCCAGGTTTGATTCTCGGCATGGATGAAAAATGTATCATTGGTGAAATGTGGGTTTACCCTTTCACAGTGATGAATTAACGGCGGGGGACTGGATGTTGTGCCTGTCCTAGTCTTAAGTTAGATTATAAGGCATATGAAGCTAGGACAGGCCTAGTCAGCCGGTAGAGGAAAATATATGGCTTGAATAAAAAACTGACCCCCAGGTCACAGGCTGGAAGCAATAATGGTTGTAAAAAGTGCCCTTTAACAAATAATCCGATGTGTTCTGGTAGGAGCATTGTGTTAAGTCGCAACTATCTTAGAATGTTTTGTTGTAACTAACTTTGTTAAATAACTTTGTGTGAGGAAGGCTTTGTGATCTCACAACTGACACATTTGGACTGAAACGTTCTTGAAAATGACATCATTCCACCATTTCACGATTTTTGTTAATTGTGAAATTTAAAAATCTAAGGTTTTCAGTATTTTTGTTTTGTTGGGTTTTTTTTTGTTTGCGTCTTACTACTCGATCGAGTTATCTTACATTATTAACTAATTACGTTAATGTGTTAGGGATGATAAAGGTTGAGTTTAGAGGTAGTGAACCTGCATTTGCGTGGAGGGAGAGTGGAAAACTATTTAAGAGAAACCCCTATCAGTTCACCCAACCGGTGTTTGAATCTTCCCGTCATGGGCAGCCCAGTCTGTTGCGAGAGCTGACACATTAGACCATTCGACCATCGGTACGGGTAGGGTTTTTAATCTTAAACGGACATGTTGGTAACTTTCACCACCCTATCCATAGTCCGTGGTACGTAAGAAGTTGACTCCACAGTAACAGTTTGCTTTGTACCTGCACAAAGACTCTTTCCGTAAGGGTCACCTTTGACTTCCTAAGGAACGTCGCTACGGCCGTCTACGGAAAACTCAATCACAGGCAGCAAAAATAAATGAACATCAATGTGTGAATCGGAATGAAAGCAATGAAGGAAACAGTTGCCATTTTATAACCGTATCATGTTTTCATTTGTCTGCCTTTAACAGTAAGTCCAAGAAAACGTCAAAACTTCACTGGTCAAAGATTATCGTTATTTGAACTTTTTAACGGCAGATACAGAATAAAATTATTAAAATGTGTATTGCGTTCGTCGAGATGGTTTTATTTCATGAGTTTGAATGAACAAAGTAATATAGCTACCTTTCCATTGGCTCGCACGCCATCACGTGATTGATTACAGGTGCAGGCGTGTGTTTATAATATTGGCATGAAATAATGACTCTAAGGATAAAGAACTAAGGACTATGTTGACAACGCCTTATCCTGAAATTTGGCCTAATCTCCAGGATCTGATGTCGTCTAGTACAAGCTAGTATCGATAGGGCTTTTTAGTGTCAGGTTCAAGGTATTAGAAACTTGATGTGCAGTTGTTTACTTGTTCACTGTACAAAATGTTATAAATAGACTTATTACTCCCATACTGCGCAATCTAGTACCTATGTAGTCAATATGTATTGTAATGTCGATCTCAGTTCAGGGGCGAGCAATGAGCAGTCTACGAGTAATAAGTATATTTGTTTCTCCCTAATCAATCTGGTTCTTTCTTTAATTTATTTTACCGTGTGCGCTATAATTATATGAGACATAGTTTTTGTATTTAGTTAACACTAAAATGTGGAGTTGTTAGCACCTGGGACTGTAAATACGTTAAACACCTTATCACCTATTGTTCATCCACACTAGTGGGACCGTGGACTAAGACATTAGTCTCATCTAGTCCAGTTTACCGGGGACAGAAAGTTCAAGGTTCGTCCCCCGGCTGGGTGTACTGAGGTGTTTTCTCTCTCTCTTCTCTGATGTTTTGATGGTAGGTTGTAAGAGAGTACGTCATATCTGAACCAGGAAAACATAACTCGTGGGAGGGTATACCTCTTGATAACTTGTTTTTCCTGACCTTCACACAAAGTTCTCTGAAACCTAAAACACGTCTATCTCCTTCCACGTCCCACACTCTCGATACTTGCACGTCATTTCATCAGCAGCTGCTTCAATACAACGTCTCACGATCATTTATTAATGTTTGTATTGTTCTAGAGTATTACCAGGAACAAATTTAATATAGTAGTGAGAGGGTATTATATGCATTCAAGTACAGTTCAGTTTTCATAGAAAGAACCTTATCTAACAGAACAGTTATTAGACTGATCTACTTTCATGTATTCATACTGCAACGCATGCGATTTGCAGTTGTCACTTTTGATAGATATTATAAATTATATAGTAATAATAATAATAATAATAATAATAATAATAATAATAATAATAATAAAGTGAGATGTTATCATTACTAACTGCAAAAAAAAATATTTCGAAAGTTTCCGGCTACCAAAATCTAATATAGGCGGTGCCCTTAAGATGGGGTGCTAGTGAGCGTGAGCTTAGGGCAGTATTTTCGAAGTTTTTATAGCATAAATATTTATTTGGCCAAAATAAATAAAATATTTCTTCTATAGAATCATAGAGTTTAGTTTTCCGCACATGCTAATCTCAACAGTTCTTTAATATCTGTCTAGGGTGCCCTGGAATTTAGTGACAACTTTTTCTCTGCATTTAAAAAGTTTGTCACCAAATGCCGCTATGCTCATGAGAGATATTAAAGAACTGTTGAGATTAGCATGTGCAGAAAGCTAAACTCTATGTTTCTATAGAAGAAATATTTGATTTATTTTTGCCAAAAAATGTTTATGCTATAAAAACTGCAAAATTAATGCACTAAACTGGCGCTCACTAGCACCCCACCTTAAACGGACACAGAAACATTTTCTATAACCCGAAGATACATACATAGACTTGTAAATGTGCTTAAAAAGATGAAATTCTCTTCTGTGAAAAAAAAAATCCACATATTTTTGTTGATTATTAAAAACTGAATGGACGAGAAAGGAAAGGTAAAATAATGTGTTATTTCCTCGTCTCCTGCTTGTTCTCCTACTGCGTCCAGTAACGCTTAGTTTCTGGTGTCCGTGAGTTTCTTCTCGCCTGGAACAGCTGACACGAGCATGGAATACTCGGAGTTGTAAAATTACAATCTCGCTCAGAGATGCGCACAAACCTGCGCGCGGGACTATATTAATGATGACGTGAGGGCTTTCTTGGAAACCCGTGGGACCTGTTTCTCTTCCCTCAGGGGGCAGAATGACGCAATATCGCGAGTCATGGAGACACACCTTCACCGTCGGGCCAATCACGAGCAAGGTCGCACAAACGAGAAAACAAAAAACAACTTCGTTGTAAACAGTTTTAATAAGTCTCTGGTTTTAGTCAAGACGACCTTTTGTCTTTTTTTTTTGCTCTCGTTAGTGGGTTGTTGCCAGGGCGAGCAATGCATGACGGACTGTACTAGTAAAGTGTTTCCTCCTATGTGAATGTGAGGAATGCCAGGCCTCCACCGTGGTTCGGATTCCACGTTAAACTGTAGGTCCTCCATTTCATCTCACAATCACCCCACCATTACACATTAGCGTAAGTGCGTATAACCCGAACGGGTAGTAAGACGCGGTGCTAATAATAATAATAATAATAATAATAATAATAATAATAATAATAATAATAATGTTTCCTCCTATCTCATTATTCATTTGGACCCACCACATACCCAATCATGATTTACCAAGGTCTATTTATTGGGTTTAGGACAAGTTAGAGAGTACACTCCGATTTTCGTAGTAAGAGCCTTTTAGAAAATACAAACATATTTTGCTGTGGTCAATAACATTTTTTATAGGTATTGTTAAGCATTAAAGAGCTAGTTTAGAATTAAGAGGAGAGCACTAAGGAGCTAGTCTAGGACTACAAGAAACGTGAAAGGAGTATTTTTCTAGCGGTCATGTACAGTCCTGACAACAACACACGAGCTACCCAAGTGACTCAGTGGGGCGGACGGCCAATCGCTTCTCTAGACAAGATATTTGTTTGTCCTCCGGAGTCAAAGTGTTATTTTATCACAACGCTCGGTTTGTTCAAATGGGCCGCACGAACCAAACAAACAATGTTATAATAAAGTGCTAGGTGTACAGTGTACACGTACTACACGTCCGTTATAACTAAATAACGCGGTAGAGATGAAGAAGATAGAATTTAGAGGATATGTTCTAGCATTTTGGTGGAAAACTATTTAGGGAAAAACATATCAATAAAACAGGCCGACGTTCGAACCTCGACTTATTCATGGCCGGAACTACAGAAAAAACGAGACTGATGTCGTCTTTATCTCCGTACACACGGTCATCTAAAAACAAAGTTGAAATTTAATAAACCGCAAATCAATATTTAATTGTATCTCTAGCTCTCTGTAGATATCAAAGTTACTGTATCTCTAGCTATTTATGGATATCCAAAGTCCTGTGCCTCCAGCTATTTGTGGATATCCAAAGTCCTATATCTCTCGCTGTGACCCTCAAGATATATTTATTAGATTAACTAATATTCTCCTGCATTTACCTTATCAGTTCTCTAGGTCGTTTATCTGTAGAGAGTGCTTAGACGATATTCTTCACCCCAAGGGCCTAATCTCAGAGTTCATCAGATGAAACAGCGCCCCAAACCACTGTTGCAAAAGGGCCCCCTTGGGCTATTAGCTAGTGTTTGTATTATAACACAACCTAAGCCTGTAGAATGTACCATAACCTTAGGCTGGAAGAACCTTATCTTACAGCTAAATAAGTCACTAGAACTAATCTGATATATTCATACGCCAAGTTATGCTATTTGCATCTGCCACTTTTGAAAGATACAGTATTACCATTATCAATAACTATAAAATAATAATAATAATAATAATAATAATAATAATATGGTAATATAATTTCAAAGTTGATTGTTTAGAATTATGTTTGTAATTTATAAACTCTATTTCTTGTCATCTTACGTTAAATTCCCGCAGAGTTCCAACCCCCCTCCCCTTCCATTGAAACTAAAATGGTGGCAGCGCTGGTATGAAATTTCGGGTGTGAACTGACTGGTGTGAAATGATACCATTGTTTTTTTTCTCTCGACTACTTGCTAATCCAGGACCATAAGGAGAGCACTAAGGAGCTAGTCTAGGACCATAAGGAGAGAACTAAGAAGCTAGTTTAGGACCATGAGGAGAGCACTAAGGAGCTAGTCTAGGACCATGTAACTGTTGGGGTTGAGAGCACTAAGGAGCTAGTCTAGGACCATAAGGAGAGAACTAAGAAGCTAGTTTAGGACCATGAGGAGAGCACTAAGGAGCTAGTCTAGGACCATGTAACTGTTGGGGTTGAGAGCACTAAGGAGCTAGTCTAGGACCATGTAACTGTTGGGGTTGAGAGCACTAAGGAGCTAGTCTAGGACCACGAGGAGAGCATTAAGGAGCTAGTCTAGGACCACGAGAAGAACATTAAGGAGCTAGTCTAGGACCACAAGGAGATAATTAAGGAGCTAGTCTAGAACCACGAGGAGAGCACTAAGGAGCTAGTCTAGGACTATGAGGCTCTATTGTAGTTGAGAGCACTAAGGAGCTAGTCTAAGACCACGAGGAGAGCACTAAGGAGCTAGTCTAGGACCATGAGGAGAGCACTAAGGAGCTAGTCTAGGACTACGAGGAGAGCACTAAGGAGCTAATCTAGGACCATGAGGAGAGCACTATGGAGCTAGTCTAGGACCATGAGGAGAGCACTAAGGAGCTAGTCTAGGACCATGAGGAGAGCACTAAGGAGCTAGTCTAGGACTATGAGAGCACTAAGGAGCTAGTCTAGAACCACGAGGAGAGCATTAAGGAGCTAGTTTAGAACGAGGAGAGCACTAAGGAGCTAGTATAGAACCACGAGGAGAGCATTAAAGAGCTAGTTTAGAACTAAGAGAAGAGCACTTAGGAGCTAGTCTAGAACCATGAGGAGAGCACTAAGGAGCTAGTCTAGGACCAAGAGGAGAGCACTAAGGAGCTAGTCTAGGACTACGAGAGCACTAAGGAGCTAATCTAAGACCATGAAGAGAGCATTAAGGAGCTAGTCTAGGACCATGAGGAGAGCACTAAGGAGCTAGTCAGTGTTCTAAGAGTCAGTTTTAATTCGACCGGCTGAGTGAATACTTCAAGTGGAATGTTTACCAGGTCACAATGAGTGGTCTGTTTCAGACACTAATAAACAGTCTGAACAAATAAAGGTTATATTCACTATCCTGATAGCAAAGGTGTTCGATTGTACTGATATTACTGATAGTTTTGTTTGATCAGGAAAGCAGGTGTCTGTATTGTAAATGATTTTATATACACAGAATTTATGATACTAAAACAAGTGTAATCAAGCTCAAGTGCATAAGTACAATAATATAAATTTTTATTTGCGTCGGATTAAAAAAAATCCCATTCATATCAGCAAGCTGTCGACCTGTGAACTAAATTTACTTTATAAATAGAACAAGTGGTTTAATATGCTGGTGAAAGTATAGCCGGGACGGAGAGGGAGCTATTGCCCACCAAGAAAGAGTCTCCCCCAACACCACTATATAGAATAAATTTGCCACTCTTTGGAGTTATTTCACCTCCCTCTGACTGATATTCTTGAATATGTGGCTTAAAGCCGTCTTTACATTAGAAAAGGTAAAAAAAAAACCAAGAAATAAATAAAGGTATATAAAAGTTAGTTAAAAATCGCCAGCGTCAACTTGTTCATTTTGTCCGAAACACAGGGTTCGTGTTAAGGCTGGATATAGAGCTGTGTCAAGGCCGGATATAGAGCCGTGTCAAGGCCGGATATAGAGCAGTGTCAAGGCTGGATATAGAGCTGTCAGGGCTGGATATAGAGCTGTGTCATTCTATAGTGCCCAAAAGAGAACTATATTTTGATTTTAAGTTTTTGGAGGTCCTGGGGTGTTAGCCCCAGTCTCCCTGCCGGGCCTGTTTGTAGTAAAGCCAGTGACAGTTCAGACGTTTTGTAAATTCTATGAAAATCTACAGATTTGAGCCTTTTAGTATTTAGCACCGCGTCTTACTATCCGTTCGGGTTATACGCTTAAGTACTAATTACGCTAATGGATTAGGAATTGGGAGGGTTGAATTTAGAGGAAGTGAACCCGCATTTGCGTGGAGGGAGAGTGGAAAACCATTTAGGAAAAACCACCCCAGTTCACCCGACCGAGATTCGAACCTCGATCTCCCCGTCCTCGGCGGTCGAGCTCAACACGACTAGCGCGTTAGCCAACTACGCCACCGAGGCGGGTGATTTGAGCCTTTTTTTTTTTAGAGACCTCAACCACTTTTATATAATGTTGGGAATTTGGAGTTGATAGCGTCCATACATTCATAATACACAGAGATTGAGGCTTCGATAGTGAGCATTTGTATACTCTGTTACATTAAAAAGCGGATGAGTAGAGCTCAATAAATTTCTGTTGAAAAAAATTTGTATTTTTCTGAAATTGTAGCTTCTCCTTTATTTACTTTTGAAATTTGAACTTTTTGGGAACATTCTTAGTGTATAAGATTTAATTAGAAATTTAGAAAATGGGTTGTGTGTACTCGGGGAAACGTTATTTCTTAAATTGTAAATATAAAGATTGTGTATGCCAATGTGACACAATCTTCACAATATTCTGCACTGAGCCAACAAGCAAGCGCAATTCTTGAAAATATCTTTTATCGCAATCACTTTATATTCCAACAAGTTTGTTATAATTTTTTTACTTTAATATGTTCAACATAAAGTAAGTTATGGTGGGATAGTAGAGATACTAAGCAATTTGTTTCAGCCAAAATTTAAAAAATAGTGCTTCTTAATATCCTACAGTTGGTATTAGATGAGAGTATCTTTTTAAATGAAGAGAAAAAGTTGTCATTAAATTCCAGACAGATATTCAACAAGTGTTTCTAGTGGATAAATATTTGATTTATTTTGACAAAAAAAAGATTTTGCTATAAAAACTGCAAAAATACTTTCCTTAACTCACAATTTCCACCTTAATAGCAACTTATTCTACCAGCTAGCCATTGGTAGGAAAACTTGGAATAAACACGCCCATATTGGCGTGGAAATAGAATAAAAAAAACATCCCCCAGTGACCTGAGCCCAGATTCTAAACTCAACCTCCTCATCACTAACAATCCATTATATTGCGGGCTTGACACCTTAAACCAGGTGACCACCGGTATTATGGCTAGAGGATTTAACTTAAAACAAAATGTCAAAACAAATTGATTTGCTTCTTGATCAAAGTTTAATTAATAACTTTTCATATCTTATCTTGTGAATTGTTTGTAGTGTTTTCAGGAAGTGACACATTCTCAGTTTATTGCAAGCGCACATCAATAACAACCTTAAGATAAATGATCTAATTATCTAATGTAGTTTTTCTAGAACTGGGTGATAACTTGGTTAGGGCAGTATCACACTCTCATGTCTCGTTGATAAAACAAATATGACAAGTCATCAAATATATTTTATACAAACATTTACATTCATGAGAAGATGTCAAGAGTTTCATTGTACAGTCTGAACAGAATATAATTTATAAAGTCTGTTTCTTAATGATTTTTATAATTAATGGAGCAACTTTGATGAGAAACTTTATAAAAGTTTCTTGATCCATTCATAAATATTTGTGTTAATATTCTGGATCTTGAATTCTTACAATCTATTGTAATATCACCCTAAGGGGGCAAGGAGGTAGCATAATTAAGGGGAGCTGGTATGATTGCTAGGTTTCAAGGCCAGCTGAGCTTGATGTGCGTAAATCATCAATTTGTGGGTTTGATCACTGAACCAAGATGCACCCAGGGGGCAGAAAGGGCAGTTACCCTCCACCCTAAGACACAAGTAACTAAAAACTTAAAATACATCAAGTTGAACTAAAATTTGAGCTCTTAAGATGTGTTGAATGCATTTAATCTATATTTTTAGTTAAGTAGACAACTAATTTTCAAAAATTTGCCAAGCGAAAGACTACTCCAAATGGCTTCTCGGTGCATCCACATTTGTAACATTTTAGTGGAGAGGATCCTTGGGGTAGAGGGGAATACCCCTTAAAATAAAATTTTAGTTTGCTAACCATCCCCCCTCCCATTTAAATTTTTGCCCCAAATTCTCTATTACTTTAATAGTTTGGGCTGGTAATGAGCATTCTGATTACAAACAACTCATCCCAAAAGGTAGGGATTGGAAGAGTAATTTATAAGAACTGCACCCACATTCGTGTAAAGATAAGATTGTATGGACCTCCTCCCAACTCTTCCCTTCAGTGGCACCAAGCAAAGATTTGAACAAAAACCTCCATAGTCACAAACAATCCATTCTGCTGCAAGTCTGACACCTTAGATTGTATAGTCACAGGTACAGGTAGCATACTTTAAAAAAAGATGGATTGATTTCCTTAAAATATTTATCATAAATAATGAGTGTTTTATTTGAATAAACCAACTCAACTTTTACATGAAATTTACTAATATGACTAAATGTCCCAAATGAGTAGTTAAAATACCGTATTTGATAGTAGCCTGGAGGCAATACGGTAACTTTAATAATGAAATGTAGTTCTGAGGAGTATTGATATCTTTGTTGGGTTAGTTTGTACACCGACACACAAATACATTATATTGATTAGTGTATAACTGTTACAGTGATCGAGAAATTGATATGTTCCCATGTTGCTACAAACTAGTACAGAGAGGTGTAACACTCGACCAAGCGCTTCTCACTCGTACTCCAAACATTACTATCATACCCAGTCAAGTTGAGGTTAAGAACATGGCAGGTTGAGTCACTCCCAGGACTCGGTGCGACCCAAGGGTGTATGTATATACATGTCTATATGATATGCTCTCTGGACAAACAATGTTTGTTTTACAGAATGTTGTAGAAATGGTCACAAAGCCAGGATTATTTTGGAGCTTGTGAACAACTATAAACATTTTGTATGTGGCGCAATAACATCAGTTAGTTACGATGATTAAACTGAGTAATTGAAGTCAACAAGCACTGAATCAGTGACCCGTGCAGTAGTGAAAGAACTGAAAGATCTACTTGATTTTAACATGGATGAAATCAAAGAGCTGAGAGAAGAAATTAAGAAACGAGATGCTGATCATAGTCAGCTAAAGCGTGAACTTGTCCTTTCAAAAGACGAATTGGAACAATACCAAAGACATTCCAACCTGAGATTTTTTGGTATTGCTGAAAACACCTCGGAGAACACGGACTCTTTAGTGCTGGATGTGATTAAGAATAAACTCAATCTACCGCATGTGACTCTTGATGACATCGACCGTAGTCACCGAGTAGGCAAAACTACAAGAAGCAAACCCAGGCCTATCATTGTGAAGTTTGTTTCATACAGAAAACGAAGTGAGGTCTTCCGTGTGAAACGACAGCTTGCTGGGTCAGGAATAACTTTAAGGGAAGACCTAACTGCTGAGCGTATGATCTTACTGCAAGCAGCTATACAGAAATTTGGTTTGAAAAACGTATGGACTTTAGATGGACGCATTGTTTTTAAGACTGAAAACAGGCAAGTTGCACATAAACTGCATGGAAGAGCTACCAAGGGCACAGTGAATGATCTGGAAATACAATTTTACTACGTCTCTTGTTTATTTTTATTATTATTTTTCTTTTAGATCTTTTTTTTTTAATTTTGTAACTTTCGTCATTTTTATTTGTTTTTAGTGCAGTACTTGATTCATTGTTCTGTGTTTTACTCTTTATTATTAACTTACTTAGTTCAAAAATCAATTACATATTTTGTATATATATTTTTTCTCATGCTTCATTTGTTTTTAGTGTGGTATTTGATATATTATTGTGTGTGTTAATTATTGGTATTAATTTACCAAGTTCTAAATTGCGTGTATGGGGATGTGTATATGTGCTAACAAGCTCAACTCAAGTCTTAAGATCTCAGGTAATGGTAAGTTTAATTATTTTTATATTTTTGTATGTGTGCGGATAATATTTTACAAGGGCGAGATAGCCCAACTTCAATATGTTTTAGTGAGCTATGTTCCATGTCTGTTGGTGACCTTGACAGTGCTCCCTTCCTTCCTCCCTTCTTCTACAACTCCTTCAACAGTTATGATGCTTCAAAATGTACTTGAAAGCCAGCGCTATCGCTGCAGATGGCCCACGTAAATGCACAATCTTTGCTAAGCCATTTCCACGAATTTGACAGCTTATTTTCTTAACTGTCCTTTCATGCTATTCTTGTTTCTGAATCCTGGTTAAAACCATCCCTCTCTTCTAGCTTTAGTACACCTGAGTGGTTACCAACTCGTTAGAAATGACAGAACCATGAAGGGAGGTGGAGGTGTGTGTATGTACATCAGAGATGATATTAAATATAAAGTACTATCTGCATCACTGAGTCCGTACTCAGCGCAACCTGAATACATCATTGTTGAAATAAACAATTCACAACAAAGGCTTATGTTATCTGTGGTGTACCGGCCACCTCGAGTTGGTCAATTTACTGCCTTTGAGACTGACCTGACTGAGCACATGCACAAATATGAACATATAATTGTAATGGGTGATTTTAACGTGGACTTACTTAGTAGCAACAATGAAACCTCGCAATTACTGACTTTATTTTCTTCATACAATATGACGCCATGTCATTTAGACGCAACACATCATACTGCAACCTCGCATACGTGGATTGATTATCTATATACTTCAAACTCTAATAAAGTGATTTCTTCTGGACAAATCGCGGTCCCAGAATCTCGCATCATGATCTTGTTTACCTATCCTACTCAATGCGCATGGCTAAAATTGCACCCAAGGTAATCACATATCGTGACATTAAATCTATTGATACAGACAAACTGAATGCTGACGCTCAATCCATGTCATGGTATCAGGTCAACATAAATTAAACATTGATGACAGGTTACATCTTTTTAATGATATGATCCTTGACTTGTACGATAAACATGCACCAGTAAAAACTCGACGTGTTAGTAGACCACCTGTGCCTTGGATGACTAAGGACATAAGGTTATTGATGAGAAGACGTGACCAAGCATAAGCAAATTTAAAAGAGAATCGAAAATCAAGCCACTTACAGGCAACATAAATTTTGAGGAGTATAAACGTCTGCGTAATAAATGTACCCAGGCCATTAGGAAAGCTAAAATGGACTTTTCCCTTTCACTCTCTAATACTAGCCGAGCACCCAAAAAACTATGGAGGGAACTACGGAGGATGGGAGTGGGACATACAATACCCAAAAGCAATCATATGCACACCATTCCCAATAAACTCAATGAAGAGTTTCTTCACATTCCTAATTTAACTAACAAGATGGCTAGAATACAAACTGTAAACGATATTCATGCCTCCAATCCAAGTAATTATAATAATGACTATAATGATGACAGTACTTTCTACTTTGCCCATTTGACTCATCGTGAGGTATACAAATCAGTAATGAGAATAAAATCGAAAGCACAGGGTATAGACAAAATTTCAATATTGCTAATACAAACAATTTTGAGAAATGTTATATCAACAATAACTGACTTATTCAACTTCTCACTTATGACCGGACAGTATCCGCACTTGGAACTTGCACTTATTACGCCAGTACCTAAAAAAGGACTAGCAAAAGAGTTACATGACTTTAGACCTGTAAGTATACTTCCGTCCCTTTCTAAGACACTAGAATTCCTAGTGCATCAACAAATTTACCAACACATTAACAAACACAATTTGTTAACTGCCTATCAATCAGGATTCAGATCACATCATAGTACATGTACCGCGTTGATAAATGTCACAGACAACATCAGACTAGCCATGGATAAGCGTGAGCTAACATTTCTTATATTATTAGATTTTTCAAAAGCTTTTAATACTGTGGATTTTAATATTCTACTAGCAAAATTGCATGTATTATTTAATTTCTCTCCAGGCAGTATACAGTGGATGAGATCTTATTTGAATGGTCGCCAGCAAAGTGTTATGATAGGCAACATGTTCTCAACATGGCGCCCAGTTGAAGCTGGTGTTCCAAAGGGCTCAGTTCTAGGGCCATTGCTTTTTTCTCTATATGTAAATGATATCACTTCTTCAATGTCATACTGTAAATATCACATGTATGCAGATGACCTTCAAATATATGTTTCCACTGACCGTTCTTCAATAAATACAGCCATACAACGAATAAATATTGACCTAGCTGCAATAAATGCTTGGTCTGAAAAAAATGGACTCAAATTGAACCCTGATAAAACTCAAGCCATTCTTATAGGAACAAGCAGACTACTACTGAATGTGGACCAATCCCTGCTGACTGACATACGATTAGGAGTAACCACGGTACAAATGACAACAATGACTAAAAACCTTGGTGTGATTATTGATGAAAATCTTAATTGGACAGATCAGGTAACTTCGATTTGCAAAAAAAGTGTATGCCTGCTTACATTCACTGAGAAGACTAAAGAATTTTATCCCAGAAACTTTACGAATTATCCTTGTCCAGAGCTTAATAATGCCACACTTTGACTACTGTGACGTAGTATATAATGACTTAAGAGATGATCTAGCAGAATGACTACAAAAACACGTGTGTTCGATACATATTTAACTTAAAACGGCATGACCATATTTCTAAGTATTTTACAAAACTGGGTTGGTTAAGAATAAATCAAAGGTGAAGGCTACATTTATTAGTATTGCTTCATAAAATATTATCAACATCTCAGCCTCAATACCTATCCAAACAGTTCCTATTTCTTAAAGATAAACACAGCCGAGCTACTAGATCAGAATTCACTCTACAGATGTTTATTCCCATACATAGATCTCAAACTTATGCTCGTTCTTTCACTGTCTTGGCATCACAGGCTTGGAACAAAATAGATATCTCGACTCGTCACCTAACATCCACAATTCCCTTTAAGCGTGCGGTCACGCAATATATCTTGTCTAATAAGCTAAACTGAGTCTATCTCCTGACAATTTTCAGTCAACAGCATAATAAAACTACATCGACATCAAGCGTTGATCTTTGAGTCTTAAAAACTTGCAAATATGTCAAGTAGTTTCAAATAATATATTTTAATGTGACCAAAACAACTTTAATTGGTTATAACCGATAATGTTATTGGTAATTTAAATTTGAAGAAACTTTAATCTATTTGTGTACATTTCGGTTGTCTAATTATGTAGCTCATGTTTAATTTGTACTTTATAAGTTAACTTTAGTTGTTGATTTAAAACAACATTTTAGTTTGAATATTTATTTTGTTTGATGAATACTTGAAGTGTTAATTTCTGACTCCGTTCACATTGCACACCCCAAACAACTGTGTGCACACCTTTAATGCCAGCAGAGAGACACAAAATAATGCTCTAAGTACTTGACATGATCATTCCTGGCTCCACTCACATTGCACATCCCAAACAACTGTGGTGAAAGGTTTGATGAGATCTATCTATAAAACTCTAATGGGTATGTTAAAAGATTTGTATTTTTCTTAATCCTTGATACAACTAGGATCTGATAGATGTTTAAAAGATTCCGAGAGGATATGATTTAACTTTTATAATCTAGTTGCTCTAACTATTCATTAAACCTATTACATCGACACAGCTATTTCAGACACACGAAAATTCTTTGGGTTTCTAATAATACTTGAAATATTTAAAAAAAAATTAGTAGTTGGTTAGCACATTACAATCTAACATTTACATTTTACATAATTTGGTAAAAATTTAGCATTAACGATCCTGTCATAGCCTTTAATGTTTCTTGACAATACTCCATTGGAACATTGCTAGAGGTTTAACCTATACTTGACAGGGTTATTGAAAATACAACTTTCTCATTCATGATCAGTGACATTGTTATAATTTATCTCAGGGTCACTGCCCCCCTCACCACAAGGATATGTCATATACTAGGAGATAGATGGCTTTAATCAGAATTTTAGGTAAATTTGATTTGACAACTATTTTTTATATGTAAAAAAGTTGCAGATTTCAAAAATACTAGTCTTATTATACCCACGTAAGACAAAACTACAATTTTGGCCTATCATTACTCCATTTGGCCATTATCCTTGTTTCTTTATATTAAAAAAACTTTATCCTACAAAATTACTGTGCAGTGTATATCAAATTAAAGTGCTTTGCATGTAGAATACAGATTTGAAATAAAAAAGGAGGTATATGTGGTCATTTGGGAGATATTTTGAATTTAATGCTCAAAATCTATATTTTGTTTTTATAATATAGATATATCAGGAAAAAAAAACACCTTACATCAATGAGATGTTATATCATATTTTAAAATTGTGCAACAAAAGTTCAGTTATCAATCATCTCCATCTTTATCACCACTGTCATCATTATTATCTGAATCATAATCAGTAATGCTGTCATTATCATCACCCTTATCTACATCAGCGACATCTAATGGTTACATGGTTTCAGAAAGTATAGTTGGTATCCGACTTCCAGTAAATCATACTAGTTCATAGATTCAACTAACCTTTTTCCAGCCATGATCTTTTCATTGTTGCATTCAATACATAATGTTGTGTAGGAGGAGCTCCAATGTTTGTCAAGTAGCATATTTTTTGAGATGGTAAATCGTGTTTGGTTACTGTAGAGTTCTGTATTTTGTATTCAAGACTTGACTCTCTTTTTTTTTTTTTTAGTAAATGGTGTAGATGCTGTAATAGATGATGGATTTGTAGTAAATGTTGTCACTGTTTCTGTTGGCGATGATGTAACTGGAACCTCATTTTGGATAACGATGCCCTGTGTTTCGTGATACATCGATTCATCATAGTTGTCCCATGCTGAGTTTGTACTTAGTCCCCTTCTTGGTTGTACGTCATCGAGAAGAACTGTCTGTCAATAATATGACAGCAATTTGAGTTTTATATTCTTCTGCAGTATGATATCCTACACAGTGGCTGAAGTGATTAACAACTTCCTGAACCTTTCTGGAACAAATAATATTTTTCAAGCCCATTCCAAGTAATATGTGTTTAGATGGCTTCAACTTTCCACCAGAAGCTTTGTAGATATAATCTTCAGCTGATGATTCAACACAACGCCAAGCTCTCTCATTGGCTTGATCTTTTGAGCCAGTGTACATGATTCTATCAAACTCTGACAGCTCAGCAGGTATACTCGGACACTGACCAAAAATGTTAGCTTCTTCTGTAATTGGGTTAGGAAGACTTTTATACTGGATCTTCACACTTAGGAACAATGCCATATTCTGTATTTTATTATTCATAACTTCCTTTGAAATAGATGTATAAACAACTTGTTTCTTACTTTTTTGCTCAATCAGAAGCTTAATGCAATAATGTTCTCTGATTTTGTACAAAAGAGGGTATGGCTCTGGTTTAGGCTCCTTAAACTCTTCAACAAGGAATGTGATGTAGGTTTCATTTACATCCAACAATTTCTTTGATGATTCTTTAAGAAATATTTCAAAGCTTATATATAACAGTAGTTTATTGAAAGCAGTATCGCGTGTGATTGCGTTTGTAATGACTTCATCTTTCGGTTGGACCTTGGCACCCTTAGGAATGTACCAACAACTGCACGTATTATGGTATTGAACTTCCTTAGCTATAAAGTCAATGTGTACATATTCATCAAGAAACTGTTTGTCTTCCAGTTGCTTTGCAGCCTTTATAATACCATCTTGTGCCTGTATAGTCTCACATGCGGCTAGTGTTTCAAAACCGCCTGTGAAATGCTTGCGATTTGGACCTTGGCAGAAAATACACTTTTTCTCCAACACGCCAGTAAGTGAGGTAGTTTTGCCATCAGTGGTTTCCGCACCATAGATCTTGTTTCAACAGTAATAGCTGTGTATGAAGACGCTTTCATTGCTTTGAATTGTATCCGATAAGCTGCATATTTACTATAAGCCCCTGTGAGATAGTGGTTCACCTTCAAAGTTAATGGATTGAAATATAACATAGTACTTTGATCTCTTCTGATCTTGTTTTCTGGCTTGGGCTATGTCAGCAGCTATTCTCCATGTCTCTTCAGTGAATAAAACCGCTGCATCATATTCTTCATCTCCACTGATATACAGCACACATTGCAACGGCACCTCTATACGATCATTCAAATAATATAAAACACATACACATTAGGTCAGTCAGTAGGGTATTAGGCTATTAGCCAAGGGGTCCAACTTTTGAGTCCCTGGTTTGGCCATTTTTTTAAATTTTAATTTTTTTTAATTAATAAAATTTAATGTACAAATTTATTCACACAGGTTTGCTAATATAATTTAAATCATGGAAAAATGTAGATTTTGACCACTAAATTCAAAATATCTCCCAAACAACCACAGCTTTTGATTCCAGATCAGTATTATACATGCAAAGCACTTGAATTTGATAGACTGCACACTAACTTTTCAGAATACAAAATTTTTTTTCCATAAAAAAACATGGATTATAGCCAAATGGGTCAAATTAGGCCAAAATTGCAATTTTTTCTTATGTGAGTATAATAAGACTGGTATTGTTTGGAATAAGCACCTTTTTTACATAGAAAATATTTGTCAAAACTAATTTACCTTATAAATTCTTATTAAAGCCCTCTATCTCTTAGAGCAGAGGTTCCCAATGTGGGGTATGCGTACCCCCAGGGGTACATGCCAGGAAGTTTGAGGTTATGCGAAAATATTAAAATAGTGGCGGAAAGAGCTAGGTTTGCCAGCAGTGTAATAAAAGACAAAAGATCAGTCAAAAGTTATGAAATTAACTTCAACGAGATGGTGAGGACCGGTTCGGGGTTTCTTCTATATTTGACCTTGATAAAATGATTTCAATTTCAAACATAAAGTAGTTTTATAATTATTATTAAATTGAATGTGTTAGTTTTTACTGTAACTTTTGCTATTTGAATGTAAAAATATATTTCACCTTATTATTACATTGTTTTTTAATCCCATTATTAAACCCTTTATTTTCAGTGGCCATAAATAAATTAGAAATAACTACAACTGTAGTAATTAAACATTTTGCTAAAATTAAGAGCACAATTTATGGAAATGGGCTACCAAGGAGTACGCAAGCGAAAAAAGGTTGGAAACCGCTGTCTTAAAGAGTATCAAGTTGATGTTTCAAGCTTCCAAGAGCTGCAATTCTTCACAAGATATAAGTATTCAACAAGTCGTACTTAGTAAGATAATAAGAAAATAATTAGTAAAATATTTATATTTCTTTAATAATAGTACTTTTTCTCTTCAGAGATGATACAAATATTGAATATCATAATTATTAAAATACCCAGATCTGAAATAACTTGACCTTATACAAAATATATTGATATTCATATTAAAAATATTATTTACAATATTTCATAAAAACTGACCAGTTTAAGAACTGTACAACATTTACACAAGATAATATAATACATGATATATTTCAAGATGGTAGTGTTACTATATTAACTGCTTTCGCAGATTTTAACACTAATTAAAAGCATATAAAAAATATGGCAACTACATTTTTACAAAACTTCAAGAAACAGAAGATGTATAAAACCGTCACATGTTTCAAATTTATTATTTCAATAAGAGAAAAAAAAAAAGGATAATGTGTTTTTACAGCTAAAATTTTCTTTCTCATTTATAAGAGAGAAAATTTATAACTCAAAAAATTATAATTGAGCATCAAATCAGAGAGCATGAATCTTAGTTTTGGTAAAACTCAGTTTCATATCTGTACAAATAATTTGTAAAGCCTGCTATAAATAATATTCTGACCAAATGTTTCAACTTTAATATTTTATCTGGGTCCTGAGGAAATTAAATAATTAAAATATGTTAATTTCAGAGGAATAACAAATAATTAAAACGTTACTTGGTCTTAGCCACATTATTCTTACTGGTTGTCTATTTTTGATATGAGTCTAATCGATTGTGTGGAATCCACGGTGACAGAGATATACAGATTGATTATTCTCCTTCCCTATAAAATGTAAAAGTACTTCTTTTATCAATGTACAAACAGACAACATTAGAAACACAAATAAAGTTGTGTGCATTGATCAATGAATGCGACTGTGATCACTTACTCGAACAAATGCAGAAAAGTTCAAATGAGTTTAATATTCAGCATTGATAATACCTTTCTAAGCTAGGACAGTTTTTCCCTGGATGGGGATGTGTCCCCGGGTGCCTCTGGAGACAAATACCATCCTTACAAGGGATGAAATCTTGTCAATAACTTCTCATGCAGTCTTTAAAATGCTGCAATTTATTGTTTTGTTACAAATGTATCAGTCTCAATAAAATAATATAAACAGATATAATGTTTGAGTAAGTTTAAATAAAACAATATCACAAGAATGGACGGAAAGTTTTATACATCGGACATTACTTGGGAAGATCATGTTGTAGAAATCCTTGAGTAGTGTAGTGAATAGAAATAAAACATCAACACATTGTGATAGGGAAGAAGTCACTCCTCGATAAAAAAACAGACAATTTCTCTCGTTGAGTGAAGAGAGATGTTATATAATCTCTCTTTCTAGGATTCCTCTTTCCCTTTCACTTACATTTTACAACTAGCTCTCAAGTTATGTCAATGTTATTTAAATGTTTTCACAATAACGTGGGAATGGTATTACTAAAATTCTTCAGATTCATGCAATCACTTGTTTAAAATAATATGCCAACATTTGCACAGGGTGACTGTTGCAGAACAAATTTCATAACGAGAGTGAGAGTATTGTCTTTGTCACTGTCGCCAGCCAATAGCAAACATAGAGAAATGTACTCGTTTCTAGGTGTTACACCCACTAACCATTTCCTTTATTTCTTAAGGGAAATGTGTGTTTGCTTTATACAGCTATTTCCAAGAATGCAACCATCACATACATTGAGAGCCGAATACACACTTTGTTTACCCTGGAAGATAGCAAGCTTACCTTGACAGATTCCACTATGGCGCAGCTCATAGACACATAGCCTACTTTAGTCGGTCAAGGTAAGACTGCAGACTTTCAGGATAAACGGAGTGTACAAAGTTTTCACAGATTTTTAGGTACAATTTGAAATATTAATTGATACATAACTTTCTTAATAATTAGTTAGAATAGTTCGAGAGTATACATTTTCAAAAGACACATGGTGTAAAAAAAGACAACATTTTGAGCAGTGAGTAAGTTGATAGTTTTTTTTAATAATGGTTTTTGAATGTGTTGTGAATCACTTGCACTGAACCTATTTTAAACCATATATTGATTAAATGCCACCCTGTTGGGATTCAATCTCAATTATTTCAGATATAGTATGATGCATGATCTTGACCACGACTAATGCCAGTCAAGCTAGAAATTAAAGGGTAATGCAGAAGATATTAATTATGCTGCCTGATAAGCATTTTCACAAGAAAAATAAAATGCTTTATCAAAACCTCAAATATTACCGCTCATGACAAACTGCTGAATAGAATATTACCCCAAGCTCAGCTTCAATTTACCTTTTGGACGATTTTTTTGATAAAGTTACACGAAAAAAACACTTTTTCGTATTAATTTATTGATACAAGCTCCATTGAAATTCTTTTTAATCGCTTCGAGGGCATTCAAGAATTACATAAACACATTTTGGAACATTTTGGGCCCCCCTTCCTCCATCTTGCTTACGTTATATTTGCCAACCGTTTTTTGTAATTTGTTCACAGGCATTTCCGTTATTTTTCATGCAATTTATAAATTGCTAGTAGTTATTATCACTGTAGAGGTGTAAATTAGTGATGCAAAATAATTGACAATAAATACTTTGTAAACGAAACTTAAATTTACTGTATTAAACGGGCAAATTTAAAAAAGTTATAAAAACTCCAATCCTCTTTTAAACTGATGACAAGATCCTTGAATCCCTCTCTCGACACTTTTAAACTGATGACAAGATCCTTGAATTCCTCTCTCGACACTTTTAAACTGATGACAAGATCCTTGAATCCCCCTCTCGACACTTTTAAACTGATGACAAGATCCTTGAATTCCTCTCTCGACACTTTTAAACTGATGACAAGATCCTTGAATCCCCCTCTCGACACTTTTAAACTGATGACAAGATCCTTGAATTCCTCTCTCGACACTTTTAAACTGATGACAAGATCCTTGAATCCCCCTCTCGACACTTTTAAACTGATGACAAGATACTTGAATCCCCCTCTGGACACTTTTAAACTGATGAAATGATCCTTGAATCCCCCTCTCAACACTTTTAAACTGATGACAAGATCCTTGAATCCCCCTCTGGACACTTTTAAACTGATGAAATGATCCTTGAATCCCCCTCTCAACACTTTTAAACTGATGACAAGATCCTTGAATCTCCCTCTCGACACTTTTAAACTGATGACAAGATCCTTGAATCCCTCTCTCGACACTTTTAAACTGATGACAAGATCCTTGAATCCCCCTCTCAACACTTTTAAACTGATGACAAGATTCTTGAATCCCCTTCTCAACACTTTTAAACTGATGACAAGATACTTGAATCCCCCTCTGGACACTTTTAAACTGATGAAATGATCATTGAATCCCCCTCTGGACACTTTTAAGCTGATGAAATGATCCTTGAATCCGCCTCTCAACACTTTTAAACTGATGACAAGATCCTTGAATCCCTCTCTCGACACTTTTAAACTGATGACAATATCCTTGAATTCCCCTCTCAACACTTTTAAAACTGATGACAAGATTCTTGAATCCCCTTCTCGACACTTTTAAACTGATGACAAGATACTTGACTCCCCCTCTCGACACTTTTAAACTGATGATAAGATCCTTGAATACCTCTTTCAACACGTGTGTGTCTATTTGGGGTAACTTCGCTATTCTTGCCCGTCTCTCTCTCTGTCTTATGTAACCATTTTTCTTACCCCCCTCCACCCTTGTCAGCAAAAATAAACAAAATAGGGACTCCTATAACCCCTAAGGTGCTTAAATAATACTTGAACGACCCCTTTCATGCCTTACATGTTTAGTTTGCCGGCCCACAGATTCTGGGGGGTCACACATTATATGGGTTCTGGTGGATCATGCTTATATTATATGGGTTCTGGTGGGTCACACTTACATTCTATGGGTTCTCAACTTGACAAGAGAAAATCATTAAGTCTTAGCCGCTCCCAACACCAGAAAAAGAGAACAATAATTATTAAAAATTGCATTTTTCAAACGTAGCCAAGGACAGGATTTCCTCCTGTTGGTAACTCATGGCATATAAACAAGGAATTACAAGAAGAGTGGTTTGTATTCAAACTATTGAACAGTGGCGCACCCATAAATTATGAAGAGAGGAACTACAAGCTTTTATTTCTGTATTTTATCTCAATTGGGTTTGAATATGTGTAACAACAAGAGCTAGCCAGGACTGTACATTTGACACATATTCACATATTACTCAAGTACTACTTTGAGTGAGGGGGGCGAATGCACCCCCTGTGAATATCGCCATAGTGAAATAATACACAACTATTTAAACAGCATCCAAACAACATTTCAATTGTTTTGACAGTTCATTTTTAATGGAGAGACCATTTATTCTCTTGATGAACAAACCTTTGTAGTAAAACAAACAAACTTTCTCTCATTCACTCATTTCTATATAAAATATACCAGAGTATTTATTGTCAGTAAAAACCTCAATAAACTTCAATGAGTTGTTTGTATACAACAATGGAACACACATAAGTGGTATAGTGGTCTAAGGCATGACTCTCACAAAAGAGTGGACTGCTGGTGACAAAGTAAGGGTCCGAATCCCTGCCAGGTTGACTGAGATTTTTCAATCCATCTCCACAAAAATGCAGGTACACTTCCTCTGTATTATACCTCACACGTCTCTACCCCAACAGGGTAAATGTGCAGATAGTCTTGATGGGCAGTAAAGTGCGGTGCTCCTCCCTTGTCTCTACCCCAACAGGGTAAATGTGCAGATAGTCCTGATGGGCAGTAAAGTGCAGTACTCCTCCCTCGTCTCTACCCCAACAGGGTAAATGTGCAGATAGTCCTGATGGGCAGTAAAGTGCAGTACTCCTCCCTCGTCTCTACCCCAACAGGGTAAATGTGTGGATAGTCTTGATGGGCAGTAAAGTGCAATACTCCTCCCTCGTCTCTACCCCAACAGGGTAAATGTGTGGCTAGTCCAGATGGGCAATAAAGTGTGGTGCTCCTCCCTCCTTTCCCCAATAAGGTAAATGTGCGGATAGTCCAGATGGGCAATAAAGTGTGGTGCTCCTCCCTCCTTTCCCCAATAAGGTAAATGTGCGGATAGTCCAGATGGGCAGTAAAGTGCGGTGCTCCTCCCTTGTCTCTACCCCAACAGGGTAAATGTGCAGATAGTCCTGATGGGCAGTAAAGTGCAGTACTCCTCCCTCGTCTCTACCCCAACAGGGTAAATGTGCAGATAGTCCTGATGGGCAGTAAAGTGCAGTACTCCTCCCTCGTCTCTACCCCAACAGGGTAAATGTGTGGATAGTCTTGATGGGCAGTAAAGTGCAATACTCCTCCCTCGTCTCTACCCCAACAGGGTAAATGTGTGGCTAGTCCAGATGGGCAATAAAGTGTGGTGCTCCTCCCTCCTTTCCCCAATAAGGTAAATGTGCGGATAGTCCAGATGGACAATAAAGTGTGGTGCTCCTCCCTCCTTTCCCCAATAAGGTAAATGTGCGGATAGTCCTGATGGGCAGTAAAGTGAGTAAAGTGCAGTGCTCCTCCCTCATCTCTGCCCAACAGGGTGAATGCGCGGATAGTCCAGATGGGCAGTAAAGTACAGTACTCCCCCCTCGTCTCTGCCCAACAGGGTGAATGTGCGGATAGTCTTGATGGGCAGTAAAGTGAGTAAAGTGCAGTGTTTCTCTCTCGCCTCTGCCCAACAGGGTAAATGTGCGAATAGTCCTGATGGGCAGTAAAGTGAGTAAAGTGCAGTGCTCCTCCCTCGTCTCTGCCTAACAGGGTGAATGTGCGGACAATACAGATGGGCAGTAAAGTGCAGTACTCCTCCCTCGTCTCTGCCCAACAGGGTGAATGTGCAGATAGTCCAGATGGGCAGTAAAGTACAGTGCTCCTCCCTCGCCTCTGCCTAACAAGGTAAATGTGCGGATAGTCCTGATGGGCAGTAAAGTGAGTAAAGTGCAGTGCTCCTCCCTCGTCTCTGCCCAACAGGGTGAATGTGCGGATAGTCCAGATGGGCAGTAAAGTACAGAGCTCCTCCCTCACCTCTGCCTAACAAGGTAAATGTGCGGATAGTCCTGATGGGCAGTAAAGTGCAGTGCTCCTCCCTCGCCTCTGCTTAACAAGGTAAATGTGTGGATAGTCCTGATGGGCAGTAAAGTGCAGTGCTCCTCCCTCGTCTCTGCCCAACAGGGTAAATGTGCGGATAGTCCTGATGGGCAGTAAAGTGCAGTGCTCCTCCCTCATCTCTGCCCAACAGGGTGAATGTGCGGATAGTCTTGATGGGCAGTAAAGTACAGTGCTCCTCCCTCGCCTCTGCCTAACAAGGTAAATGTGCGGATAGTCCTGATGGGCAGTAAAGTGAGTAAAGTGCAGTGCTCCTCTCTCGCCTCTGCCTAACAAGGTAAATGTGCGGATAGTCCTGATGGGCAGTAAAGTACAGTGCTCCTCCCTCGCCTCTGCCTAACAAGGTAAATGTGCGGAGAGTCCAGATGGGCAGTAAAGTACAGTGCTCCTCCCTCGCCTCTGCTTAACAAGGTAAATGTGCGGATAGTCCTGATGGGCAGTAAAGTGAGTAAGGTGCAGTGCTCCTCCTTCCATCCCCAATAAAATGGTATTTATAAAAAAATAAAAAAATGTTATAGTAGTACAAATCCATAACTTTAGCTATATGTAATATTGCCAAGTAGTGTAAAAATTGTATTTTTTTAAACCAAACAAAAGGAAAAATTGAGGGACTATTGGTCACTAACTAAGTGAATATGTGCGACAGAATCTGAGATAATGCATGGGTGAGTAGATTTTAAATGTTTGTAACACTATGTTTGATTACACATTGTGATAAACCATCAACTGGGGATATTTAGAATGTGCTGCTAGGAATAGAACCTGTCATATAAACTAGTATTGTGCATGATTATAATCTAATACTGCTAAGTTGAGGTTGGAATGAGATATCTAAGAAATGTATGTGGAGAAACTCATATGGACAGATTCAGTGATGAATGGGTGCTGAGGAATCCAATAGGTCAATGTTTAAGAAGCATCTTACATTGGTTTGGACATGTTGAGAGGATAACAGTGGATCGATTGACAAGCAAATATATGAAGGTAGAGTGTGTGGATCAAAAGAAAGGAGAAGACCATGTAAGACAGGGCTAGATATTGTAAACGAATGTGTGAAAAAGAGGAACATTAAGAGTTTTAAGAATAAAAGAGCATGTATGACTTGGTGTATGGATGTTGTTGAATCAAAGGTAGTATGCAAGGATAGGGAAGTGGGGATAAAATTAATGAGGATGGATTAAGTATGCAGTTGTTGTTCTCAGCTATAAGCACAGTGTGTTGCATACCCCATAAGGGAACATCGTGATTAGGTATGTATATATGTAAAAATAA
Source organism: Timema podura (assembly GCA_033556935.1). Classification (NCBI taxonomy): domain Eukaryota; kingdom Metazoa; phylum Arthropoda; class Insecta; order Phasmatodea; family Timematidae; genus Timema; species Timema podura. The sequence continues at coordinate 42,816,288 of JAVRXN010000009.1, read as the reverse complement.
AGTGTTGTGTCAAAAAATATTACTCTCATTTTAAAATAGTCGATACAGTAAGATACTTTTCTACAACCTGGTTACTTGTGTTTCCTGCGGAATATCCTTTTCTACAACCTAGTAATTTGTGTTTCCTGCTGAATATACTTTTCTACAACTTGGCTACTTGTGTTTACTGATGAATATACTTTTATACAACCTAGTTATTTGTGTTTCCTGCTGAAAATCCTTTTCTGCAACCTGGCTACTTGTGTTTCCTGCTAAATATAATTTCTGAGCTTGTTTTAGATTATCTCTAAGACTAACAAACATTTATTGTCCAATCAGCGATTTCTGTGCACGATCTCTACATCTTACAAACTGAAAACACATCACACTGAAAAGATAGGAGCAACAAGGAAGGTAGAATTGAGAGAAAATGTGAACACATTTGCATGAATAGAGTGGGAAACCATTTATGAAAATGAAACCTCAGTACTCAGTTGAACTTCGAACCTCAATCTCAACTCAATGGGAATCTAGACTAAACTAACATGGCATTTAGTCTGCGTGCCCACTGATACATGTGATGAACGATTAACCATTTTATCAAACATAAGTGACTTGAGAGTGTAATTTGAATTTATTCTTAAAATTGTGTGGATAATTTGTTGTTCAGAATAGTGAAAATAAAATACAAACAAAATAAGAGGTCTTGAATCATTAGCTATAGATAAAATATTCAAAATTAATTTAAAAACATACCAGTTAATAAAAACCACTATAAATACAATTCCATTTAGAAATATTTATATAATTTTTTAACTATCTGTAGGCCTATATTTCTATAGTTTAGGTAAACTAGGAGACAAACTAATTGCTACCCCAGGGCAGTAAAGAGTGATGTTTTCTACTACTTGTTAATGAATAAAAGCTGTTATTGAGCGAGCTAGTTGCAAGTTCAACAATTCTCTACCAATGTTCGGTTGTGAAATTCCCAAGGTTCATTGCAAGGATGTAAATAGCATTATCTATAGAACCTAACAACCGTCGGATTACTCTGGGCCTGGTAAGATTACTGACACAAACAAGCGACTCACGCTGCATCACTTTGGGGTACACTTGTTTTCATCACAATTAAAGTTCAAACTTTATTTTTCATCATTATGAACTGTTTCCAGCCTGTGGCCGGGTCTGTTTAGTAAAATACCTCCATCTTCCTTTGTCCTTCCACCATTCTTCCTCCTGCACTCTGCCACTTTCCTCCTCTCACTTAAAAATTTGCTACTATCTGTTCTTCCTCCCAACTCTTCCTTCATCTCCCTTGTGATCTCTTCCCTACATACTTCATATCCATTAATCTTCTTGAAATCCTCTCCCCTTCCATCCTCCTTACAAGTACATTACCATATCATCCTAGCTTCCTCTATTATCTGTACCCCAACTATAGACCTTACATCTTCATTCCTAATCCTATCTCTTCTGGCGACAGCTAGCATGCTTCTCAATACTTCAGGGGATTCTCTTTTCTTTTGTCAAGCAGAAAAGGAAATTAAACAAAGAGTAAGCTATAACCTTTTGAGGTGATCATGGGGCACTAAATATAAAATTATCTGAATGTTTATGGGTTCGAATCGGGCTAGGTACAGTAGAGATGACTTAAAAAATAGTCCTTCCTCAAATTGCACTTCTTAAATTAGTGTAGGCTAAAGATAACAGAAATAAGTTCAGGACTGAAAATTAACTTGAGTTTCCCCAAAATGTATAAAAAGAGTGAAACGTTGCAGTGAAGCATGAACATTATGGCCGTGAACGTTAATTTAAGTGTAGACAACATACACAATCATTCTATGTATAATTAGAACACATTTAAGACTGTGACCTTGCCAATGAAGCTGATGAAATAGCCAATTGAATTAGTTCCACTTGTCTTTATGAAATTTGGCCAAAATATTTTACTGCAAGCATTTGTGCCTTCAGATAATACCCCACTGCACTCTCATAAACAAGGTGACAATTAGGTACCACCCATCCCCCACCCTCCTCCTTTCCACCCGATGATATAACGACATAAACTGGCAAGCTCAATAATGTACATCAGAAGTTAGTAGAAAATATAAAACATTATTACATGTGTGAAGCTTCAAAAGCTTTTACTTCACTTCAAATATATTTGTTAAGTTCAACTATACTTTGAAACAATTCTTGGTTTCAACAATTACAAACCTTTGCCAGTAAAAATACAAATGTGTGTTTAATTTTTTTAAATGTTCTGTTATGTACACTCCATTTACCAAGAAAAGTAGCAGTCTTACCTTGAGGTATTACACTATGGCACTATATTATAAGAAACACCGTAGTGGAATAATGCAAGGTAAGCTTGATACAATACAGAGTAAATGAAGGGTACATGACAGAAAATGTTTACTAATTAAATAACATGTTGAAATGTTATGTAATTTAATCAATAATGGATAGAAATTGTGCTTTTTGGAAATCAATACCCTTTTATATAATATTTAGTGTCTAACTTTATAAAAAATATGCACAGTATTGTATTTTTTTCTCAAGATTAAAGTATTTTTTTATATATAATATTCAAATTGCTATTCAGCTTTTGGGAATATTTTAAGTAATTGATTGTACTTTGCTTGGAATTGAAATGTGGACTTGACCCTATAAAACAAGAGATGTACTTACAAATAATTGTAAGGTATTGATAGTAGAGAGAATAATAGAAACAAAATGTTTGTATGCAAGATATGATGCTAGGGACAGTTATGCCACTTTCTCTGCAACAGTTTGACCTATTTTGTAATACCAACATATTATTTAATTATGTTTACATATAAAAAGTAAATACTATTTTTTTAAGTAGACTTCCCCATGCTCCTTATTGTGCAATTTTATTTTGCATGTGTTGTAGCTTCCTCAAAACCACAAACGTGTCAAAACACACAATTTAGCACAATAGACCAATAAAAACCACTTATAAATTATTCACAATATAACAAACCAAATATAATGACAACTAAAGAATCTGATAAGAACAAGCAAGTTATTTTAAATGGGGAATGGTTTCAAAACTACTAGATTCTATATTTTCGACACACAGCAGTAAGTAAGACTCAGCTAATCAAATAAAGCTTTAACTGTACAATAGATAAGCTAAGCTAATACATTTTCAGTAAAATACAACTTCACTCACACCCTTTGAGCGTAAATTGAACCTTTTTTATCCTCCACACAATGACAAGAGAAAAAAAATGAAATAATTACTGCGAATGAATGACATTGATTAGAAATAAAGATTAACCCCCCCCACAACACCCAAAAAAATTTTATCAATACAGTTTGTACCCCAAGGCAAAAACACCCCACCACACACCGGTTTTGCAATAGTTGTACAAGCTAAACTGCAGCTCGGTGGTTGAGCTCAACGCCGAGACGGTGAGATCGAGTCGAGATCGGTTCGTCTCGGTGAACTGAGTTTTTTTTTTCCTAAATGGTTTTCCACTCTCCCTCCACATACATGCAGGTTCACTTCCTCTAAATTCAACCTTCCCAATTCCTAATCCATTAGCGTAATTAGTACTTAAGCGTATAACCCGAACGGGTAGTAAGACGCGGTGATAAATATTATTATTATTATTAAAACATGTCTAAACATCTAGATATTATATAATACCCATATGTGTCTTTTATGCCCTACAAGGGCTCTTTCTCCCCCTCCCCGATATCCTGGAGAGTTGACATTTGATATGGACATTATGGAAAATGCCATCTTCATGAGAAAAATATGAAACTTGAAAAATACAAAATGGCAGATGCAAGATGATGGGTTGCAATGTTCAAATTGAGGTCTCTAATACATCCAGATAATCTGTCAGAGCCATGGAAACAAATCTCACTACCTCCTGTTATGAAATATATAAAGATAGATACAAACAATGAACAGACTTTGCATGATATTTGAAAGTGCCCCTGTCAGAGAGAGGCTTAGCCCCTGGCATGATAGATAGCCTACCGGTGGTATGTATTCTCTTCAGTTAACTGAACACTTGCTCCTGAAACTTTAGCAGCTTGTGATGTTCACTAGAGGTATTCTTATTGTGAATATCAACTGACCTGTCAGTCATCTTAATCAAAACAAACACAGACCTTAATTACAAACACTCATTAACTCTGAATGAGATTCAAGTAAATAGTCAACTTGAGATAAACAAATATATATAATATGTATTTATATTTATTTCAATTTTTTTTTTTTTTGGAATTTGCTTTAAAGCTTTTATACTTCTTGGTTGTTTGGTGGTTTAGCTCAACACGATTGCAAGGCAAACCAACAACCAGACCCAGAACATTGATTTAACACTTAACTAAATGTATGCTGAATGTATTATAGCAAAAAACTGTCAACTTTTAATTTCTATTTCTATTTTCTATGGCAACTTTTAATGTAGTAAAGTAAGCCTCCTAAATTTACCAGGTTTTATAAACCTCTGATTCAAGCTTCGTAGCTAAAATTTAAAATAGTGGATTCAGCCAATATTTACTTATTTTATATCTTACAGTAGTGTGTTAAGACTTTTGGTTAAATGTGACCAAACTTTTGTCCACTTGGACAAACATTGTTTACTCAAAAGCTTCTTCTATTTTTGGTTTTTATTTAAAATGTAAATATATGTTCTGAGTGTACTTGCGTTGTTTCCGCTCATTTGCGCAAGACACAAAGTATCCTACTTGGCAGGGAAGAGGGACTCGTAAGGGGGCGGCAAGTCCTTCTCTTGTGCGATGATGGTGACTGTCGGCTCTGTTGGCGCAGTGGCGGGGGCGGTGTGGCCTCGTCATCTGAGACCAGTGTGTGCATGGGCAGCTGGAGCTCCGCCACAGCGGCACTATTACGTCTCTCTGCAGGACCAGCGCAGCTCGGAGACCAACAGAGCTGTCGGTTGCGCCGCATGATATACAGACATGTGAAGAAGAGGAGGAAGGCAAGGATGACTGTCGCTACCGCACCAATAGTCATCTTGGTGGAGTTGTGCCGTTCAACCACTGCACCAAATGGAAATCAAACGGTTAGTATATTTTGAAAAAAAAGATTCTTGGGGAGAGGGTGCCTTGACCTTCTCCTTGAGGTGTCAAAATCTCAGCAGAACTAGAGACTTTTTCCAAAACAAAGTAATTAAAGGATTAATTACAGGAATGAAGTCTCAGTTATTATTTAATATAAAAACATTAATTCACCCCTCAACACCAGATGGGTCATTAGTACCCAAGATCACATTCATTACGAACTCAGAAAAGCTTCCCAGATTGTATAACTCATCCAAACCTTAACTATGATTCAACCAAGATTCGAAGCAAAGTCTCCCAGACGTGGTTGGTAGTCTACAGAGACATCACCTACCAAACTTATACTGGTGGCCACATTGATAAGGGCATCATTCCCATGTAGTATGGTTTGCCTGTGACAAAAAGGTCAGGGTTTGAATCCTGAATCAGGTATACAGAAATGGTTTTCCCTGAAAGGTTTTACACTCCTCCTAAAGCAAATGTTGGTACAATTTATTTAAATTCTATCTCTGTCACTAGTGTAGATATGTGGCTAGCCCATACGAGTGATAAGAGCTCTTGACCTTGACCGTAGGAAAGAGTAATCTCCTTAAGAGCCCGTCTCACTGCCAACTGTGTGAGAGAGCAATCTCCTTAAGAGCCCGTCTCACTGCTGACTGTATGAGAGAGCAATCTCCTTAAGAGCCCATCTCCCTGCTGAATGTGTGAGACAGTAATCTCCTTAAGAGCCCATCTCACTACTGACTGTGTAAGAGAGCAATCTCCTTAAGGGCCATCTCACTGCTGACTGTGTAAGAGAACAATCTCCTTAAGAGCCCGTCTCACTACTGACTGTGTAAGAGAGCAATCTCCTTAAGAGCCCGTCTCACTACTGACTGTGTAAGAGAGCAATCTCCTTAAGGGCCATCTCACTGCTGACTGTGTAAGAGAGCAATCTCCTTAAGGGCCATCTCACTGCTGACTGTGTAAGAGAGCAATCTCCTTAAGGGCCATCTCACTGCTGACTGTGTAAGAGAACAATCTCCTTAAGAGCCCGTCTCACTACTGACTGTGTAAGAGAGCAATCTCCTTAAGGGCCATCTCACTGCTGACTGTGTAAGAGAGCAATCTCCTTAAGGGCCATCTCACTGCTGACTGTGTAAGAGAGCAATCTCCTTAAGAGCCCGTCTCACTACTGACTGTGTAAGAGAGCAATCTCCTTAAGGGCCATCTCACTGTTGACTGTGTAAGAGAGCAATCTCCTTAAGAGCCCGTCTCACTACTGACTGTGTAAGAGAGCAATCTCCTTAAGGGCCATCTCACTGCTGACTGTGTAAGAGAGCAATCTCCTTAAGAGCCCGTCTCACTACTGACTGTGTAAGAGAGCAATCTCCTTAAGGGCCATCTCACTGCTGACTGTGTAAGAGAGCAATCTCCTTAAGAGCCCGTCTCACTACTGACTGTGTAAGAGAGCAATCTCCTTAAGGGCCATCTCACTGTTGACTGTGTAAGAGAGCAATCTCCTTAAGAGCCCGTCTCACTACTGACTGTGTAAGAGAGCAATCTCCTTAAGGGCCATCTCACTGCTGACTGTGTAAGAGAGCAATCTCCTTAAGGGCCATCTCACTGCTGACTGTGTAAGAGAGCAATCTCCTTAAGAGCCCGTCTCACTACTGACTGTGTAAGAGAGCAATCTCCTTAAGAGCCATCTCACTGTTGACTGTGTAAGAGAGCAATCTCCTTAAGGGCCATCTCACTGTTGACTGTGTAAGAGAGCAATCTCCTTAAGGGCCATCTCACTGTTGACTGTGTAAGAGAGCAATCTCCTTAAGGGCCATCTCACTGTTGACTGTGTAAGAGAGCAATCTCCTTAAGAGCCATCTCACTGTTGACTGTGTAAGAGAGCAATCTCCTTAAGGGCCATCTCACTGCTGACTGTGTAAGAGAGCAATCTCCTTAAGGGCCATCTCACTGTTGACTGTGTAAGAGAGCAATCTCCTTAAGAGCCTGTCTCACTGTTGACTGTGTAAGAGTGTAAGAGAGCAATCTCCTTAAGAGCCCGTTTCACTGCCAACCAACCAGGAAAGAGACAGGATTATGCCTGCACATATCAAAGTGCTGTTTTCTGCATTTTTATTTTGACAACAGCAAAATTGGGAGATTAAATAGTTTATCATGTTTAGATAATTATTGTGCAGTTTTATTGTATTTATTAAACTATGGTAAAACTGTTTGTTTTACTGGTCTCAATTCCACTGTTTATTAAAGAAGTCTCCAGGAAACCAAACCACAAAGTAACGTCTGATTCGAGCTGTATTTATTACCTTCCTCGGTCAGGTGTTATCCATAGAGTGAGTCGGGCTCATCAAGATGACCTGTTCTCTCTCTCATTGTACACTAGTACATACATTACCTGGGACATTCTCGATACTAGCATCCGATGCCTCCCTGACCTGGCCCAAAACTAATTCTGTGGTTGAGGGATCTACAAGGTTAGCATGCATGCCTGAGTTAGGCACAGAGGCTGCAACAACAGAAATACAGTGCCACTATGTACAGCCCCAAATGATGACATGATAGAACATGCTTTAATATTTAATTTAGAAGAAATTAAAAAATGTTAATTCAGAAGCAACTTAACATCCAAAGCCAGTAATATTAATATGATGGCAATTAAAATGTTAAATGGTTAATTAAAAGAAAGAAAACTTAATAAAATTAACCCAAATGTTAAGAGAATTCCAGGAAATATAAAAGGAATTTAATGTACATTCTTTAAATGCCATAAGACAGTGAAAAGGAGAGGAAAAACCAAAAGTCACATAAAATTAAATAAATCATTTTATTTTTTATCTTTTGTTATATCTGAAAGAGCCTACAGGAAGGGTGGATAGAAACACATAAAATGGAACCAACATAATATTGCTTTTACAGTGAAAAGACCCACCTCAGTGGCGTAGTTAGCTAACGTGCTAGACTGCTGAGGACGAGAAAATTGAAGTTCGAATCTTGCTCGGGTGAATTCGAGGTAGTTTTTCCTAAATTGTTTTCCACTCTACCTCCATGCAAATGCGGGTTCACTTCTTGTATAAGGTGACCTGGTGGTCTAGGGGTAAGGTGTCAGACTTCTGTGCTGGGGGTCCGGGGTTCAATCCTCGGTCCCGGCACAGATTTATCTGATTGCCAAACCCTTCCTTCACCTCTGACAAGATGTGTATTAATCACAACTTGTGAATGTGAGGAATGCCAGGCCTCCACCGTGGTTCGGATTCCACGTTAAACTGTAGGTCCTCCATTTTATCTCACAATCACCCTACCATTGCACATTAGCGTGAGTGCGTATAACCCGAACGGGTAGTAAGACGCGGTGCTAATAATAATAATAAACTTCTTGTATATTCAACTTTCCCAACTCCTAACCTATTAGCATAATTAGTACTTAAGCGTATAACCCGAATGGGTAGTAAGATAATAAATACAAGGAAAAGAAGAATACAGTTCACACTTTACACTGCTGCCAGTGGACAAAGAGGAACACAGGTCACACTTTAAACAACAATTTCAGTTTGTTTCTTTTTATTTGTTCTGATCTTTCTTTCCTGAACCTATCTAACAAAAACAAACCTCAAAAAGTGAAAATAGGTTTTTTAATTTGTAAATCACTTGAAAGATAAGTGTGTATCTTTGAACCATTATTTTCAATGTATGATGCCAAGAGAGAACGTGAACCTGAATGAGAACAACTGGAGGAATGTGGTCTACATGTGATGTAAGGTATACTGCATGTGATGTAACGTGTACTGCATGTGATGCAATATATACTGTATGTGATGTAATGTATACTGCATGTGATGTAATGTATACTGCATGTGATGTAAAATATACATGTGATGTAACATGTATTGCATGTTATGTGGTCGCACAGTGAGTGTTTCAATCATTGTGCTTACTTGCGAGGGGAAATGGGAGGTTGGCGTGTTGATAGCATGTTAATTATGGGTCAAGACAGCTCTATGGTGCAAGCTGCTAGTTAGTATGCTAGTGATGGGTTCAGGCAGCTCAATGGTGCAAGATGCTAGTTAGTATATTAGTGATGGATCGAGGTAGCGCAATGGTGCAAGCTGTTAGTATGCTAGTGATGAGTCAAGGTAGCTCAATGGTGCAAGATGCTAGTTAGTATAGTATGCTCGTGATGAGTCAAAGCAGCTCATAGGCGCAAGCGAACTTGAACTACTGTATTTCAAGCAAAAGGAGTTGTTTAATGTTTGACTGACTCATAGTCCCTTCTCATGCTTGACGAGCTTCTCTTACTGCGAGTGAACGAGTCCTTGCCTGTTCCTCTGCTACTTTTGAATGAATTGTGCCTAGCTTACCTCCACTCCCCCTCCATTGTGAATGTTTCCTTTTATTGTTTAGGTATTATATTTTTACTATTACGCTTAGTGCTTAACTTTTAGTGCCCACATATTTTTATATGCTGTTTATCGGTGTTAGTGATAATGTAGACAGTGCTGCTGTCTATAATGGATGTAAGCATCAAGGGTCGACTCTGTAATGACTCACCTCGCTTCTAATTCATTAGTTTTCCTGACCACAACATGGAAGGAGGGTAGGTAGGACGGATTCAACATGTATTCAGTCAGTTCAGTAGTGAATGTCAGTGCTCAAGACCCGCTCACAAAGCAAGAGCTGCCAGTCACTATACTAAGTGTTATTACGATGTACCAACCTGTGCTCTTCAAACAGCCTCCCTCGTCGAAACAATTACTGAAAGGGCAGTTGACAACATTGTCGTAGAATAAGTCCTTCCAAATACAGAGCTCCACCCCACAGCTTAGATAATTGGACCTCCTCCTACTACAATCTGGGAAAAATTAAATGTAAAGGTGTAAAAAAAAAGTCTGATATATAATTAAATTAGCCCCATCTGTGGGTTCAAATCCTGATCAGGTGTACTATGGGTGGTATTTCCTAAATGGTTTCCCTGCTTTCCCTCCAGGAAGGTGTGGGTGCATTTATTATATAATTTATCTTTCTCTTCTCTATATATCTACTGTAATTGTATTAATGTATGCATATAGCTCAAACAGGTAGCCTACCAGTGAGATTTCCACCAAAATAAGTCTATTAATTTGCAAAGAGTTTCCAAGGCTAGTTTCTGAAATAAAACTCACAAGCTAAAATTCCCTCAAAGTTCAGTGGTTCTGCCAACATTGATTAACTGATTTACATGAATTTTATTTACCAGCATATGATGTAAATGCGATCTGCAAGTCTATCTTTTGTTCAGGCCTAAGCGTCATATTTCCGACCACGATTGTTACATCCATGTTACCATCAGGGTCGTAAAATGCATTATGGGCATAGTCCACATTTTCTAGAGAGCTCTCCTCGCTGCTGTCCTCAGCCCCGGGGATCAGGAAGGCGCGGATTTGTCCACAGTACTCCGGGCTTGTGTAGGAATCATCTCGCTTGAACTAGTGTAGTAAAACAACATTGAGTGCAACCATATATAGTACAGCAAGAGCTTTTATTTAATTAAGGTATTTAATGTGTACTTTTTATAGTTAATTATGTCGATACATGACTTATAAACCAAATTAATTCAAAGACAAACATAACACCCAGTCCCTTGACCGTACATTTACCACTGTGAAGGGGGAAGCCCCAATCTCACCAATAATAAATATTTTGTAGGTAAATGCTGAGAATTGAACCCGGGATCCTCAGTTCAGTAGTGAAACATGCTATCAATTGAATTAAGGTGTCAGACTGCACGTGGTTGAGAAGATGACACAACTGCATACCCCTCACCTGCACGTAATCAATGCACTTCCCAGAGTGTTCATCCCGGCGGAAGGACAACTTCTGAATGACAGCGATGACACCATCTTTGGAAGAGGCCTCCACTCCAAAACGACACTTGAACATGTAAGCTCCAGACCACGTATCAAAATAACGAGTTTCTTTGATTAGAGCAGTCGAGTGGTCATCTCGGCCAAGTTTGATTTTTCTCTTTTTTAATAGAAGAGAACAGAGCTTATCACTTTCTAGTGTATCTGGAAAAAATAAATATATATCTATAAAATATAACATGTGTTTGAAAAAAATAATTTGACATAGGCCTACCACAATTATTACAAGTGAAGTTACTGGCGCATCCAAGGGGGGAGGGGGGGTGATCAGGGTTTTAAAAAAAAACCAAGCCGCGCTACCCACCTCCTCACACACACCTCACAGAACAATGTTTTTACATTGTTTATTGTAGTATTGTATGCATCTCTCGTGGGGGGAGCTACCCTACCTGTCTAGTTCATTCTTCCCTTCAGCTTGCCAGTATTAGTGGCACGGCAGCGTGGTAAATATGTCTGGCTCTGGAAGAAAACGGCCGTCTCTCAAGTAAAGCAGTAGTTTGTCTTTTATGAAAACAAAGAAAGCTAAAATTGAACTTCATGGCAAGCATTCCACAGACAATTTGTTAAAATCATCAAATGATGCCAAGATTTGTATATCATCTTCAACTACTAGCAATAATACTGCCAGTATCGAAGATCAGTTACCTAGCACGAGCCTGATTCTACCTGTGCCTGAAGAGGGTTCTACAATTCAAGACCCGTGTTGCAGCAGGCTAACTATTGCCAACAAGTTGGACTTGGGTCTCCAAATCGAAACAGGAAAGCAGGTTAGTAATAGGCTTTCATGTTTAGGAAAGATTGTAAAATTGAGCCAATTTCCGAACATCTTTTACTACCTCAGACATCACCACATCATTTGGTTCACTCTGATAAACAAGTGATTGAAATGGTTGCAATGTGTCTTTGTAAGTGATAAACTTATCATTGAGAGAAGTTATAGATTCATCCAAGAATGGTATGAAAATCGCTAGTCTAAAGTAATCTTCTAGGCTATGCTTGGGGACATTTGTTCTTTTATTCTGGCGAACGACAGTTTGAGGTTTTGCAACAGGAATATTTAGTTCATTGCAAATACCTTCAACAGTTTGGTACAAGGCAGAAAAATTTACTTCAGCTTCCTCTCTCATTTTCTCAAGTGAGATTTTCCCATTCATTGCAGTCTGAACTGCTAGGCTGAGGTCTATGTTTACAGTTTTTAGATATTTGCTGAGAGTAAGTGTCAACTTGACTTGAGTCCAACAATAGTGAAGGCGAACTGACACTGTGGCACCAGTTCATGAAGTCATCTGATAAAAAGCCCTGAAAATCAATTGAAGCCCTTTCTATGTATAATGGGAATCTATTTCCTGTCATACACAAACTTCCCATAGCAACGTGCACAAATGAACGCTCTTTCTCGTCCCTAAAGCTGTTGAAATCATACCCGAGGAACTCTAGAAGTGAAGACAGACTTAATGGGCTTGCTCTCATGTACATACATCAAGAGGTGTTAGTTACGGAGGATGAAGTTCTCAATGAACTTTCTATAAAGCCAAGGAAAATTAACATAAAACTAAAGTGAATTATTTCAAAAGTGATTTTGTGAGATAAGAGTGAGTGCAAGTTGCTTATGTGAATTTTCAGATTTTGGTTCATAAAATAATTTTATGAATCAAATTTCCAAAATACAATTTATTGAAACTTGCATGTTTGTATATTCTAACAGTGTGGACCAATAAAAATTTGCTTACAAGCAGCTTGTTCATAAAAACTTAATAGTCATAATAATTACAGAAAAATTAGGATTTTTAGAAATTTTAAATTATTTTGGATATTATAATATTTATATTGTTGCATTTGCATTTTGCATTAATTAAATATTGACACCGCTTGATTGGTCAGTGAAACTACCCCCTCCCCCCATCCGACAAATGAATCCCGGCTGCACCAGTGAGTGACATTGAAACCAAGTCAAAGAATGCAAGCTATCCGGGAACATGTTCATAGGCTACAATCTAGAACTAAAGCAGAAGTTGCATCCGTTGGTAATATATTATATCTCTGGAGGAGGATAACTTACATGAATTTAAAGAATTTCTTACAAAAGTTAGACTAGTTACTCTCACGGTATAGATAGTATGAGATTTATTATTCGTAAAAATCTTATTCTATTAATAAAAGTATAACGATATCTTCCTTAATTGTAAACCTAATAAAAATCATACAATTCAAATCATTATGGTAGTAATTCTCAAATGTGTATGCAACCCTTACTGTGCTTTAGTGACATTCAAACAGATATCTGTTCTATGTTCAAAAAATATTATCTTGCAGAATCTTCATACATTTAAAACATAATTATTAATTTCTCAAAACTACTCTAAACTTACATTCTTGGTATATGCTGGAACATGTCACAAATAAAAAAGATAAATAAATTAAGAAGACTGACGATTCTGCTAAATTGAATAGCACCATCTTGCTCATAGATCACATACTCATCTTACTGCTGTTAGTGTTAGTAAAATAAACAATTAGGGTCGATTGAATCGAAAGTTTATCTTTTACTATCGATAGTTTAACTCTCGTTGCTCGAAAAACAGTATTTGGATACATGGTGAAATACAAAATGGTTTAGTCATTGAAATGTTCTTGTTATGAGACGTGTTGGTGACGTATATATGTTAAAAAATTAATCATAAATGTGGCCACACCGAGAGAGAGACAAAATGTAGCTACACATTTTTATAAATTTGTGTGTTTAATTTTTAATGATTTGTATCCAAAATAAATGTTGTGAGTATGATATAACTAATTTAAAAACCCTTTCATACCTTCCCTCCACGTTATTTATAAGTGTTGTTCATTTTGACTATTTTGAATAGATCCGCCCCTTAGATAAAAACAGTATAGAGTTTGCTGGATACTGATGGAAGAGCCTCTTTTATTGAAGACCAAACGAAAGCATTTATACTACTTTCGTTTCTATTTTTAAGTATTATGGCAACAGATGGTGAGCATATGTGGTATGCGAACTATTTTTGTTCGTGTACCCCCAGATAGAGTTTCTTTTCAACTTTGTACTTCCAAAGTTATTGGTGTATAATACAAGCTATAGGTACATATTATATGATACACATTTAAAATAAAACTGACGCTCCCAGACTGTGAGTCCTTAATGTTCGGGTTTCTTGTGGCTAACCCTAATTAAAGACATGGTTTATCATAAAGTAATAGTATATATAATATTCTACGTACTCCCCAAGCTGCTTTCGGGCCCTCGGGGTGCACATACCCCAGTTCAAATATAACTGCTCTAAGCAACGTTAAACATACATGTTTAATTGGATATTTGTATAAACGCCTCCAAAACTAAGGTGATCGTAGCTTTTGAAAAGGACGGATCAGGTCATGCTTGTCAGCTTAGGACAAATGGTAAACCGTTAGAACAAGTGAATGATTTTGTGTATTTGTGCAAAATTTTCTGTAAAAATGGTAGGATGGATGTGGAAATCGACATGCTGGTGAATACTTCTCGAAGAATAGTTGAATGTATGTGGACTATTGCAAATAATGAAGTAGTATAGAAAGAGGCAAAGATGGCAGTTTATAAAAGTGTGTTATCAGCAACATTGTCTTATGGATGTGAAGTGTGAGTTTGTCAGAAGAAACATAAGAGCAAGGTAAATGCGTTGGAATGAGATAGTATCTAAGAAATGTATGTGGACAAAACTCGTATGTACAAAGTCAGTAATGAACGGGTGCTGCAAGATTGAGGTTTGAAAGGGAATCCAATAGGTAAATACGAAAGAAGCGTCTTACGGTGGTTTTGGTATGTTGAGTGGATGAGTGTTTATCGAGTGACGAAGCAAATATATGAAGGTAGAATGTGTGGATCAAAAGTAAGGCGTAGGCCATGTGAGACGTGGATAAATGTTGTAGACGAATGTGTAAAAGAGAAACATTAACAGTTTCAAGAATAAAATAGCATGTATGACTCGGTATATGGATGTTTCTGAAGCGAAGGAAGTATGCAAGGATAAGGAAGTGTGGAGAAAGTTTGTGAGGATGTATCGAATTAAGTCCGGGATTATTGTTTTTGAGCTATATGCAAAGTTTCTTGCCTACCCTCTGAGGGAACGGCGTGATTAGGTATTTATGTATTTTAGGTTTATTCTTATTTTTACTTTAAAAGCACTGGCGTGCCCAGACATTTCCATTAGAAGGGGATGCTGGGATACCACAAAGTTCCCTCCCGTTCTCTAACTGAACACCAGAAAGCTTATAGTCATCTTATAGGAATTATTCCCTCACCTCTTAAATCTATATATAAAGGCAAAAGCCCTGACTCACTCATTGACTCATCACCTTATCGCCCGAGCCCCTTGACCTGGAAACTTTAAATTCAGCAGGAATGTTCCTTTCAGTTCATAGGTATTCAATAAGAAGTTTTACGAAATTCAACCCCTAAGGGAATGAAACTGGTTTTGGAACATTTTTTAAGGTATAACCGTATCTTCCAAACCACTATAGCTGGAAATATGAAACTTGGCAGGGAGGTTCTTTTAGGTAACGGCCCAGGGGCCTTTTGGAGCTTTTAGTATCTCGCTAACAACTCCCATCTCCATCATAGACTCAGCTATGAGTGAAAATGTTCCTAAGCACGGGACAAATCCTGGATAGCTCAGTGTTAGAGCATTGACGCACTAAGTCAAAAGTCCTGATTTAAAGTCCTGTGCCCAAGTGTCATTTTTCAACTAATTTGAATTAAATTAATTGTGGTCCTCTCCATACGGACAGTGTCATAATTGCAATGATTTGCAGCCTGTGTGTTGATATTCTTTATTCAGGTAGTCCTGAATCATTGTAGATCTAACTTTACTCTTGACTTGATTCAGTTTAGAAAAAGCTCATTTACAAACGGTACTAGTGACAATATCCACGCTAATATCTTTAGTATCATTCATAAATTGCATGAATAAATTTTTCACACCTTTGTATGAAACTAGTCTAGAAAGTGTACCACAATATATATATATATATATATATATCTTTGTCTTAAAAACCTTATTTATCCCTCTAATTTCTTAGAATAAAGGCCGAAAAGTTTGATAAAAGTGAAATATTAACTATGTCAACGTCAAATTTAAAATTCTTATCTTTGGTTATAACATTCCCCCTCCCCCCCCCCCCTAAGCCATCAAATCGTTTCTCAATACCTTGAAATAATGAAATGAAACATATTATTTATGAAATTAATTTATTTTATCATGCAAAGATTTGTTTTCTTTGCTTTCGTTTACATATCAAGTTTATGAATTGTCTTTATTTAACTATTGGGATTTCAAATCTATTTTCTTCACATATCTTTAAAGTTTTTCTTAAGCCTATTTGAAAAAAGTACTATTACAAAGTTGTGGTCTAAATGTCAATAATGGCCCAGAGATTCAATTAATAGGTAATCTTGAAGTTCTCTACTGACTTCAAGAAGCTTCATGAGGCACTATCAAAATGTTCTGGCAGCACAGATATCCAGATCAATATGAACATTTTCATTAACTTTTCGGGAACTGGGTGCTATTCGAAAGAGTCCTGCGCCCCAAATTTTTTGAAATTTGCATAACACTTAAAGCTATTTAAAGCGGTTTTTGTCTTGATTTTTTAGATGCCTTTAGAAGTGGCTCAGATTTAAAAAAAAATTGTAATTAGAGTTAAATGCCTCCTTCTACAACAAATAATTATTTCTTGCATTATTTGCGTGGGTGTCTGCCTCCTTGAAACCAATATTTGAAGCACCATGGGGGGAGGGGGGGAGGAGGGAGCATGGCCTACCTGGATCCCCTATGGACACGCCTACATTTAAAAGTCCGTTGTAACCTCATTAAAGTAATTATAATGATAGATAGATTCAACAATACGTATTTCCAAATATAGATGTTCTTGTTTGTGCTTAAAAGAGATTGAGTTTAAGCTCTTTATTAAGGAAAATTAATCTTTTGGGACATTATTTGTTAAGAAGTGACAAGCAAATAATAAAGTATAATGATTACAAAGATTGAATATGGTCTATAAATATAGGTATTCCTAAATATAAAGATCAATTTAATAAAATCTCCCTTTAAAAAGCAAAAAAACCAGCCATATTCAAGCCCTTTTTTTCCCCAGTTCTAAGCTTCCTCACTCATTTTTAATCAAGAGATGTAATATGGAACACTGTTTTTTTTTTTTGACCCGGGAGTATCTTTTCGAAGGAAACGAACGCAGGGGAGGAAACCTTTCTCAACGAAATGAACGCAAAACGCAAATATAGAAAGTGTGGCACTTTAAAATTGGCGATTTTATGTGGCTAGCTGATATAAGTTCAAAGTCAAATACCTCAAAATTTCCATAAGAACCAGGTTTCACGGCTATGTAGGATTGTTGTAGGTACCTAGTACTACAATCCTCACCAAGTGTGCTCGTGCTTCAATTTCAAATAGTAATACAATCCCCACCAAGTGTGCTCGTGCCGCTTGGAGTCGATTTTAATTTGAGGTTATGTTTTAAAATATTTTTATTTTCTTGAAGTTTTCCATAGGAACCTCATTTTCGTGCCACATATTAAAATACTGTTCCAATTTGTTCTAATTTGTTCTAATCATGTGTTTTAAAACGCATGTTATTAATTACTTACTGAGTTTTGGTTATTATTTCTTCAGTTGTCAAACCGCGCATATCCTTTTTTCCACCAAATTAAACGTTTATGAGGTTGTGGAAACGTTGAGTACGTTGAAGTTTGCTGTTTAGTTGATAAAATGTGTTAAGGAAAACAGTAATGGCGTATTTTTCATAAAGTTAAAGTTCACGCAAGGCATACCTTTGTGACGTCATTTCAAGCTACTCCTGGTGAACGATATTCAAACTAACTTACGGTATCAGCCTGTCTTATATGAGTGCCAATCCCATGGATACTATAATCAATGACCAGATTTAACTAGAATAAAGGCATTAAGATTTAATCACATATATAGTTTAATAAATATAATACTCAAAGTAAACGTTTTAAATATAATAGTTTAAATAATTTACTTATGTATAACAATTATTTTAATGATCAAGCTTGTATTTGAGTAGTGTAGTATTTACACACATAACTTGTTCACGTAAATGTAAAAAAGCGCCAAATTTAAGTATTACGATGACACACTCATTGTGGTAAAAATCATCTTTTGAAAAATAGTTTGTCTGAATTATTCCGAAACTACAACATATTAATATGTCCATGAAAACTTTCGGGATATTTGAATATTTTATAATGGATTACTTGATTTGTTTGTGAACTAACAAAATGTTTCCAAATAATTCTAGAGATAATCTAGTTTGGTATGACTTTGGTTCAATTTTAACAGGAAGTGTTGCTATCAAAAGAGTTACAGTTGATAACAAGAGCCCAGTAAGTGATGTCTTGGAATAAGTTAATTTTATTATAACACTTCTAAAAAAGAACTAATAGATGTATAACATTTTACTTGAAACAAAAATGGTTAGGATTATGAACGCAAAGACAAGACTGGACTGCGTTTTTCTTTGTAAACGCATTTTCATTGAAGGTTAAAAGAAAAATCAGATTATGTTAAAGATATAAATAACTCAAATGAAAGTAAAGTAGGAAATTAGGTTTAATAACAAATACAGTCATACCTATACGGTTAAACCTTAAATGAGTGTCAGACTTGTAATTTAATGCTAGCTTTAGGAGTCTAAGAATCCTCACGTCCATAACAGAAACTGCCTAAAACTATGTGAATAATGACCCTGACCATGGGATGAATCTGGGGTGGCTCAGTGGTAGATCATCAGCATTCTAAACCAAGGATCTTGGATTTGATACTCACAGCAATATATTGTTTCAACTAAATTTAATTTATTTGAAAAAAAACCCTTAACATTACTAGTATGTTATTCTAGCGGAATGCATATTTATAACTGGCTGGAATATAAGCAATCCAAGGTCACAGATTTTGTAGGATGAATTTTAAGTAAATGTACCATAATTTGTCCAGAGAGAAGAATTCAGAAAGGAAACCTATGCGGTCCAAATCCGTGTTCCAAATCCAAACACTTGGAGATTTAATCATGCTAGGGTTTAATCACAACTATAATAAGTTTCCTGAAACTTCAATAATAAAAATAATAAATGACGGGGCCACTCTGGATTTTAGGGGCCCTCAATATGCACAATGAGGGCTATTGGCACTTAGGACCACATTTATCGCAGACTCCAAGTCACTCCAAGTGACAAACCTGATTTTGACCAAACCAGATTAAGAACCAGTCTTTGGAGTTGGTGGACAATCATATGAAGGTCACCATACTCGCCCACAGACGAGGCCAGTATTTTGAAGAAGGAGGAGCGATAGGTTTTTGTGGCCAAGCTAATCAAAAGAATTTATTTTCCATTGATGGTATTTACTGAAATTTCATAAATTCTGGCAGGAGCAGCAAGTTTACAAAGTTCAAAGGGAGACGGATACTATTTGTGATCTTGATGTCTACGTTGTTGAACCAAGTCAGCTGACCATCCCAGCGGGCCATTCATCAAACTTCAAACTTCAGTATTTACCCAAAGTACCTTCGACCGTAGACTTTGATTATTTCAGTATTTATGATACAAATGGGTTGTATTTACAATTTGGAACTAAAGGAAAAGTATAGGTGAGTTTTGCAGACCTACAACTTTGATTACATTTATTGGACTCTTGTGGGTTTATATTTACAATCATCTCTTATAAAAGATAAGTTAAATATACTTTTTTTATAAATTAATTGTTTCTAAATGATATTTTACAATTCAGTTTTCCTATGGTTTGGCGAGTCAGCTGATCAACTGATAGAGCCCCAACCTAATTGACAGAGCAACTGTTGGGGTAGTAAATCAACACTAATTATGTTAATGGGTGAGAAAGGAGGAAGGTGGTGTTCTTAGGAAATGTACCTGCATTTGTGTGCAGGGAGAAGGGGGCATTCAGGGAAAAAACCCACAAAGTACACCTGACTAGGATTCGACCTCCAGGCAATCCAGCCAAACAGAGAATGACGAGTTAGACCATGTGATCACCGATGCAGGTGTGTGGAAGGGCGGAGGAGAGGCAATCCACTTCAACCAAATCCAAATCTTAGAAATTATTACAAACATAAGGACTTCCATTCCTATATCAGTTTTGTTATTTTTATTCTAATTTGGTTTATATTAACTCTTTATTTGCTAGTGAAAATATAGTCCAATTTTTTTTATTTGAGGTTTTTAACGTGCACTTTCTGAACTGATTGATTATACAGCGCATGAGAATGTCTATGAGCGATCACGAAAGGGCCTACCAATTTTGCCGGCAGAGGTATTTTCACATACCTTCCAGGGTTTTGTTACAAATCACAGTCAACATGGGACCGGCGGCTTTACTTCCCCTCTGAAGAAAGTTTTGCTATGGAATTTTATAGCTTAAGTAAAATCCGTTGACCTCTGCTGGGTTTGAACCCATGAACATCGAATCCTGAGGCGGGCACCTTACCCAAGACCACCGAGGTTGACAAAAATATAGTGAATAAATGATAGCTAACAATGTTTGTAATAATGTACATTAACAATTCAGGTACCTATGTGGTAAACTACTGCTCTTGGGTCTGGTTGATATGTTTATCACTTTTATGTTGATTTGAATCACTCACATATTAATAGTGCTGAGAAAGTCATTCAACATTTAAAATTAATATCTCCTTTAATTTTTCAAATATAAAATTTGTGTTAATATTTTTCGAATTCTTGAATCTTGTATAATATTAAGTATTTGAGTGATTCAATGATTTGAAGGTGTCATCTCAAGTTGACATCTAATGACAAGGTCTGACGTCTTAGCTCATTGAAGGGTGTTAGGTTCAATACCTGGCATAATCAAAAATGTATCATTTGTAAAATTTTGACCAGGATATTTGCTGTCATGTTTGTTCTAGTATTAGGTTAGTTTGTAAGTCAAGTGATGATATAATCACTGTGTCTAGAAAGTATAAGTTTATACCACTAGTAAAATAAATAATAACCAAGTGTGAACTCTTTTCCAGGACCTCAAGTAAATGTGTCAGTCAAAACTATCAAGTTTTTGTGCAGCGTAAAGAAGAAAGCTGCACATAGAATAATAGAACTGAGGAATGAGTCTGATATAGTCGCACATTTTCAATTTGACATAGACAAGAAACAGACTGTCTTCAAAATAGACAAGACTATAGGAGTAATAGAACCTCACAAACACCAGTACATACGAATCAATTTCATACCAACCTCACCAGGGACTTATGTCAAACAGATATATTGTCTGGTCCATTATCAGGTAGATTGTCCACCTCTGTTTTATACAGTTGATGATATCAACATCTCTCATGAGCTTATTGGACTTTGAACAAGATTGCTTAGCAATATAAAGCTTTGAAAACAAATAATGAGAGCTTACAGTTCCCAAGTTGGTATCATTTTTTTGGAGTTGGGTCAAACCCACTATTTAACAAATCTGAATCTCTAACTTTACTTTTGAATCTTGAATCCAAATCTGAATCTTGGAAAAAATTAAGAACATAAGAGTAAATATAAAAATAATAAATATAAATATTTTTTTTAAGAAATCCTCAATTCTCAAATATTATCAAGGTATCGAGTTATTCGAGGATTTGAAGGACCTATCCTTATTAAATCAATGTCCACCCCTTGTAGCGCCCGGTGGTGATCGAGGCAGTAGGGGTATGTACCACTATCAAAGAGGTGTACCCTAAAGGTTTGAACACAGTCCGGTACCCGAATCTCCAAATACTGGACGACGGGTACAAGAGTTACATCAGTGACAAATGTCACATCGCCAGGCACAATCCTCCACTGACGCTCTCAGTTACGGAACTCGACTTGGGCCGAGGGAACATCACAGAGGAAACGAGTGTACCCCGGATCTTCCACGTCAACAGCCACATTAAGATGAGCGTCCTCCTCAAATGGGACATTGGTGTGTACCATGCTCGTAGCTTCTATACGTGCTTATAGCTTGGGGGAGGGGGAGGTTTGAGCCCATGGTTCCTCATTTCTCATTTTACCCACAAATCCTGAATCTTATAATACTTAATAAACTTGAGAGGTTTACTTTACTGCATTAATTCTTAAGTTATTGTTGAAATAATATGAAGATATAATTACCTTAGGTTACAGAAACAGCCGTCATTGATGTCATATTTCAGTTGACAGGACAAAACCTGGGTAGCTCAGTTTTAGAGCAGTGGCATACTTAGAAAAGGGTCCTGTGTTCAATTCCTATATGCACTGTGTTATTTTCTTAATTGATTGAAGTAAAAATAATAAATAAATGTAAACGTTTTGTGTTATAATGCATAAATTCATACATAAATTGTAATATTAAAATATTAGGTGCTTAGCCAATCTATTTATTTACATTTTCTTTTAATTAAATTTCTTTCATTGTTTTTATATTTAAATTATTTTAAACTGTACTACTTTAGTGTCTGGGGACCTGGCGGTCTAGGGCTAAGGTATCAGACTTCTGTGTTAGGGGTCCAGGGTGCAAATCCCTGTCCCGGCACAGATTTGTCTGGTTACCAAACCCTTCCTTCACTTCTGGCAAAGTGTATGCTTACACGCTTTGTGAATGTGGGGAATGCCAGGCCCCCACCATGGTTCGGAACTCATGTTAAACTGTAGGTCCTCTCTGCTTTCAACCATCATCATTCTCACATATCATCCTACCATCTGGGGATAATGGAATCAGCTATAATGGTGTCCCCACCTCAGAATCAAATTCCTCCATACACCAGGAAAGCAGAGGTAAGATAAGGTCGAAGGGCCAGATCTAGAGCATTAGTGTCTGAAACCTTCCAATTGTAATGATTACAGACCCTAACTGAGATTCGAACACAAGCCTAGCTGGTTACACTCACAAGTAGCTAAGTCCCAGAGCTCTTGACTATGGCACTTTTATTCCAGACGTTGCGGGAGTGTTCCGGGTCAGCCCTCAGTGCGCCACGATCCCTCCATATCGGTCTACTGCATTCGAGGCATACTTTAAGCCCCCAAGGCCAGATCTGTTGTACGGCATTGAGCTGGAGGGAAGAGCATACTGGTTGCATGTCAAGAACACGCGGCAGCAGCAGCGAACACAGCTTCCAGTTCCGATCCCTCTGTCTCTCAGGATGATGGGTATGTTCCCACAAGAATACTCCATAGATTGATCAAGGCATGAAAAGTCATACATACATGCTTGCCTGCTGCACGCACGCATGCATACATATACATATGCATGCATATATATACACATACATACACACACATACACAATGGCATACACACACACTGTTCCCTTACAGTGGGCAAGAAACTGTGAATTTAGCTCAAAAAACAACCCGTACCTAATCCATCCTCACTAACTTTCTCCACAATCCCTATATTAGCATTCTCCCTTCACTTCAACAACATCCATACACTGAGTCATTTATGCTCTTTTATTCTTAAAACTCTTAATATTTCTCTTTTTCACACATTCTTCTACAGCATTTAGCCATGTCTTACATAGTCTACCCCTTCCTTTTGATCCACACACTCTACCTTCATATATTTGCTTTGTCACTTGATCCACACTCATCTTCTCAACATGCCCAAACCAACGTAAGATGCTTCTTTCCAATCGACCTGTCGGATTCCCTTTCAAACCACACTCCTTCAGCACCCATTCATTAATGACTCTCTTCATATGAGTTTTTTCACATACGTTTCTTAGATATCTCATTCCAACCGTATTCACCTTGCTCTTGTGTTTCTCCTGACAGAACTACCTGTCACGGGCAATCCATGTTGTGCGACTAACACCTTAGAACCTGTAATCTTGTATCTTATATCCCAGTTAATTGGCCAGGAGACAGGCTCTTAATAACAACACGGTGATATTCTCGCAAACATTAATAACATCAAAAAAACTGAACTCTAGTTTATAAATGAACCATGAACATGGAAATTGAACCTTAACACATCCATCACAGACTCTGCCTCAAATCCTGAATAGCTCAGTGGAAGAGCTTTGGACTCCTAAGTCCTAAGTTAAGGGTACTTGTCTCCTAGTTCTGTTTCTGTAACATTCTTCAAATATATTTAGATTAAAGATGAGTTGAATACACTTTTCCTTGAGTTTGAATCTTTATTTATTTATTTAACACTGCGTCTTACTACCCGTTCAGGTTATACGCTTAAGTACTAATTACTCTAATGGATTAGGAATTGGGAGGGTTGAATTTAGAGGAAGTGAATCCGCATTTGCGTGGAGGGAGAGTGTAAAACCATTTAGGAACCCCCCCCCCCCCCCCCAGTTCACCCGACCGAGATTCGAACCTCGATCTCCCCGTCCTCGGCGGTCGAGCTCAACACGACTAGCGCGTTAGCCAACTACGCCACCGAGGCGGGTAGTTTGAATCTTAAAGTTGAATTTTCATTTCACTTACGAATCAGGAATCATAATCTTAGAGAACAAGACGAGCGTAATTGTTCAACTTTCTCACATTGGTGGGATTATTACTCTACAAACCTGGCTTGGTTCTCATCGAGGGGTAAATTACTGCTCTGGGGTCTGATTGTTAAACCTATACTATAATTATAATTGGTTTTGAACCACCAATAAGTAGTTTTAGAGCTATAAAACAAATTACTTTTCAAAATTTTAAAGAAAAAGCTATTTAATTTGGTTTTGAATCTCAAATTTAATATTTTCTTGAATTTTTGGCTCTTGATATACTTAATGAGTTAACTAAAAATAATTGCTGTCCACAACTGCCACCAGTCGCCAATGATTACTTCACCAATTCTCTATGAGTATGTTGGCACCGTGTGTATGTCCCCCAGGTCACTCGTTCCCAGCCAGTTCCTACGGTTGGATGCCACAGTACCAAGTCTCGCCCCAGACCGTGGTGTTGCCCCCCTGTATACCTCCTGAACCTGTGTACACAACATTCCTCATCAAGAGATTTGGACATTTGCCCATCACATTTAGATTCTTCCCGCCAAACATGACGTGAGTGTGATACATTACCAGCATTGCATATAGCATTAGTGTATTAAACAAATCAAGATTAATCACTATTGCAGGGATGCTTATTGCCGCTTTAGAGTGTGTAAAACTACTTTACTTTGGTAAAAGCAAACACAATATGGCTTTTACAATGAAAGTTAGAACACAGTTCACACTTTACACTATTGACATTGGACAGAAAGGAACACAGTTCACACTTTACACTGCTAACATAGAACAGAGAGAAACACATTTCACACTTTACACTACTGACATTGGACAGAGAGGAAGGAACACAGTTCACAATTTACACTACTGACATTGGACAGAGAGGAAGGGACACAGTTCACACTTTACACTTCTGCTACTGGAAAGAGACGAACACAATTCACACTTTACACTGCTGACACTGGACAAAGAGGTTATGGTTGCCTCTTGAAGAGAGTCTATCATTACTGCCCACTCTCCCCACCTAGGTTTCATTCTATCTGAACTCATCGGGGGGAGTGAGAAACAGAATGATAGGACTCATAGAAGGAGCAGAATAAAAGGAACTAATAAAATAGAGGGCAAACACAAGAAATAGACGTTGGATGTGAATATTTAATATATCTCTTTAAAGAAAACATATTTCACTTTTTGATGTCATTATCAGGAACTGTGGCCAGCTCAATTAAGTGAAATTCCTCCATCTTCCCTTGTCTTTCCACCATCCTTCCTCCTTAATTTGCTTCTTTTACTCTCCTCTCACTCCCACACTTGCTGTTATCTGCTCATCCCATCTCTTTCTTGGTTATTTAATTACAAACATCAACTACATCATTTTGCTTTTTGAAGTGTAGGTTTTGTTACACATGGAAGAGGGAAGCGGTATGAAAACAAATACAGTAGACCCTTCCACATCCAACATCTAAATATTTGTCTCCTCGGCCTATCCGACCGTCCAGCTCTAGTGATTGTCTGTACTTATGTGTGTGTTACTGTTGTTTGTTGTTGTTGTGTCACAATGGACAGTCAGCAGCTCACATTTGTCTTATGCACGTCACAGTTTTTTTTAACCTGTCTCTGCGTTTGCTAAAACAGTAACACTGTCAGAATCTGTGTGTGTTGGTGTATTAAGCCTGCCTTCATTAGTGTAAAGTGTGTTACTTTTTTTTAATCAGTTAGTAACACACTGCAATAATGGCAGCACAAAAACGAAGACGTGATATGTGTTCATTGCAACAGAAACTGCAAGTTCTTGAACGACTTGACAAAGGTGAGTCTGTCCAATAAATTTGATGTTACCACAAATTATAATAAGACAGTACTGTACTGCCTAAAGCTCTTCCTGGATAAGATTTCACACACATAGAACCTGTCATTGTCACATTAACACTGAGGCCATCAATTTCTTATTCCAGACTGTACACTGTGAGATATTAGTAAGCTTCATCTCTTGTTTCAGACTGTACACTGTGAAGCCTTTGCAAGGTTTGATTGAAGGCGAGTACCAGATAGTGGTGGTCCAAATGTATCCGAGCCCCCCCTGCGAAGGGGCCCACACTGAGAAATGGCTCCTGCAGTTCAACGGATCTTCCGAGCATGAAGTAAGATATTATGTTGGACAAACTCTGGTGGCCTTTCATGAAACTAAGGAAACTGTCCCATGTTTCCAGTTGTGAAGGGAGGGGGGAGGTTTAGAGCATGGATTGGGGGGCGAAGTACACTCTTTCAATTATTCAAAGAAAAGTCAAATCAAATAAATGAAATATTTCTAAAACTAAATCTAAGTTCACATATTTTATAAAAATTGTTCTATTATGAAAAAAAAAGTTGTACAAATTTATATTATGTTAAACAGTGCCTAGATATGATTTTTAATCAAAATCGTTTTAGCAAATTTTAAGCAAATCAATTTTCTTGTTTTGTCCCTAAAGTAAACTATCCTTAATTTTAGGGATAGACATCTAATTCCTAAAACTCCTCTGGGTAACCTTATGAAAACCCAAGATACCAAGTTTTAGCCCACACAGCAAAATGGTTTTGGTTCTAAACCAAGGTGCAGGTAGACAATATCTTAGAAAACACTTTTTCTTGTTGTGTGAGTCATGAAATGTCAATGTCAAAATATCGAATTAGATTTTTTGATGATCACAATACTTCCTCTACTCGAGGGGTCGTGAGAAAGTAAAAATATGGTTAAAATAAATGTTAAAAAAAATTAAATATTGCAATGATTTACATTGATCACATACTCACATTTTTTGGCAACATTTGCCACATAAATTACTATTAAAAAAACCATTCTACTAACACTGCTTCTTTGTCCAATGACAGCAGTGTAAAGTGTGAACTGTGTTTCTCTCTGTCCAGTGGCATCAGTGTAAAGTGTGAACTATGTTCCTCTCTGTCCAGTGGTAGCAGTGTGAACTGTATTCTTCTTTTCACTCTAAAAGTCATATCATATTCATTCCCTTTTATTTGTTCTGTCTTTCTTCCATATTTAACAAAACATACCTCAGAATGTTTTTTTTAGCATCACATCTTATTACTTGTTCTGGCTATATGCTTATGCATTAATTATGCTAGTAGTTTTTAGGGATGAGGAAGGCTATATCTATAGGAAGTGTACCCACATTTGCGTTGATGGAGAGTGGGAAACCATCTAGTAAAAACCACCCTCAGTACAACTGAGCAAGATTCAAACCTAGATCTTCTTGTCATCAGCATTCTAGTCTACTGCGAGAGTAGCGCATTAGAACAATCGGCCACTGAAGCACGTATTTATTTTATTAAGATTGCAATTATTTTCGTGTCAACACAGATCAACCTTTTTCTTTTGAACTCATACCTTATGCATATCACTAATCCTGGTCTTCAGGAATATTACCTAGGCCTAGATGTATTATTCAAATCTGTATTCACTCTTTTTACCGGATCATCAAGTGTAGAAACATTCCTTGTTGTGTTTGTGTGCAGGTGCTTGTAACTTTCTTGAGCTATTTAGCATACCCCAAGATTGAGATAGGCTGCAAGAACACAGTGAAGTTCCCTCCAACTTATCCCGGGGGCGAGCAACAGGTGGAGGTACCTGTCAGGAACCTCACCAGACACTTCATCAGGTGAGTGACGTGGCTCAGCGCTAACAATTCAGTATTCTAGGCAATTGCTGGTTCATTTCTTTAAAAATACATCCTCATCCTGTGTTTTCCAATTAGTTTGCTGGTGCATTTATTTTAAAACTGTGTACTTTCCTCTTACTCTTGTAATTTAGTTTGTAAGTCTCAAATAGTTGGCACATTGGCATCAAGCATGTACCAATCATGGTTGCCTGGTTGAACAAGTTTGTTCGATATGTTGGATTGTTATTTGGGAGGTGAAAATCAATATAGTTGTTTGGAAGTACCTTTTAGAGAGCAGATCAAGTAAACCTGGGACAACGACAACAAAGATTAGATGACGGACGCCAGACATTTAAAAAAAATATTATATTGTCATCTTTGTTAGTAAAACACAGGTTCAAATAGAACCTCTTTTACTACAAATAAAAAGCTACCATCTTCTTTTCTTCTAGCTTCTATAGAAGTACTCATACAAAGTATTTAAAATTTGGTTGTTTATTAAAATTCAAAGTGGAGTAGGCTACTGTGTGGGAGTACTTCTATAGAAGACAGAAGAAACACAAACAAAAAATTAAGAAATATAATAAAAGACTTGTCTTTGTTTTTATCCAAGAATTTTTGCAGGATTGATCAGGCATTATTTAGAAAATTGACTGTCTTTGAAAGGGTTTTGATTTTGATGGAATTAAATGTGACAGTATATATAACATTCAAAGATGGTGTATTTCTAACATTTGGATGGAAATGAAATCAATCCACATGGTATGGTAATATGGTCTGTGGGCCGCACAGAATAGAGAGCCATGCCACAGCTGACTGACTTGTCTGGTCTGATGCACTCCCACCTCCTATAACCTAACCTAACATCCAATCACAGGTACAGTTATCAGAAGTACCCCAAATGCTCGGCCCTGAAGGTGGACATATGTGAAGGGATTCTGTGCTCCAACGAGAGGGTGCACCATACATGGACGTTCTCCCCCGATATGTGTGGCCCACACGTGTTCGACGTGAAGTTCGAGGTGTATGCAATGCAAAATGGCAACCACCCCATGAGTTCTCCCATCGAGATCACAGTCAAGTGCCACGGAAGCTGCGAATCTGTGGACCTGGTGGTGAATAAATACATCTACCTTGCTTGGTTACACTAAGATCAAATACCTGAATAAACTTCCACTTCTGTTAACTTCAAGGCCAACAGAAAATCTGATCTGGTTTTCAGGCCCTACCAAATTCCATAAATTTTGGTGAATCCAAATGGGGCATTACCAAAAGGCAAACCTTCAAGTTGTTCAATTTTGGTAAAAGTGTGGTTCACTACACGTTGAGACTGTGTCGTCCCTCGTGTGAGATAGAGAACAAGCGGGGTGATATTGTTCTGGACCCTTGGAGCGGCACCCTCCCTCTGGGGCCCATCACGAGGTCGTGGTGATCTGTCAGTCCAAACCTCGAGGGGCCGCACAACTACACTGTCATGTACGAGAACAGGAAGACAGAGAGGTCCGAGGAGACGGTCACGAGGAGGCCCCAGACCCGCCTGGTGCGGATAGAGTACGTCTGTCTGTTTGCCAAACTCGGGATAACAGATCTGAAGATATGCGGCCAAGGAATCTTGTTCGGAAAACTCGCCTTATGGAAGCTCATGAGAATTAATGAGTAAGTTATTAATCATAATATTATGTAGGAAGAGTAGATTTGTAGGGAATAGATTTGGGTCAAATCCACTATTTTACAAATCTGAATCTCCAATTTACCTCCGAATCCTGAACTTGGAAAATATTATGAACCTAAGAATAAATATAAATATAATAGAGTAGAAAATTTGAAATAATCTATTCATTATTACATTCATACATTCAGTTAAGCGATAAATTATTGGTTTGGGGCCTGGTTGTTGAGTTCATCCTCTAATTATAATTGGCTCTGAACAATCAATAAGCACTAAAAGAGCTCCAAAACAAGTATCACTCGAAAAATGAAAAAAATTAATCTTTTAAGGATTTGAGTCTCGAATTTGTAAACATTTGATGGTGATAATGATTAGTCTTGAATTTTAAATTTTCTCAAATCCTCGAATCCCAAATATCCTTAAGGATTTGAGGATTGGAGAGTGCCATCCCTAATAGGGAATGTGATTAATGAAAGACAAACATAATTTCTTGCGTTCAACATTGATAAGAACATCATTATCATCATCATCTTCATCATCATCAACAACATTATTATCATCATCATCCTTATCATTATTATAATTATCATCATTATCATCAACTTCTTCTTCTTCTTCCTATCCAGGCAGTTTCCATACAAAGATTGTTGAGTTATTGCATCTTTACTTAGATTAGTATTACTATTATACGGAGGCTCCAACATTTGTCCGTCAATAGCTTCGCTAGTTTAGTTAAGGACATTCTGGGGTGGAACCTAACCAAAATAATGTTTATGATTAATATAAAAGGTTTTTCAAATAAAACTCACCTGGGTGGTCGAATGATCCAAGACAGGTGTGTCACACTTGTTTTATCAAATGGGCCACATAAATATTGAAATATTGAAACATTGAATATTGAAATGGTTTTCACAAAATTAAAATTGTGACCATCTTAAAGTAAAAATAAATTCAATACTTACTGTTACAAAAAGAAAATTAAGTTTGATATACTAATGTTAAGACTTAAAGCGATTCTAGCAGCGTACTTGGCGATGCATTGTTTTAAATGTCCGTGTGTCCGTGGGTGACAGAAACACGCACAACTCTTTAGAAAGAGAGCCACTTGTTGTGCTAAGGTACTTGAAAGTGGAGGGTGGACCCAATACCATTTTACTGTTTAAATATTAGAATAAAATATGGGCTAGTGATGACAGCTGTGCCGCTAAAATCTCTCGGTGAAATGTACACTAACTCTCTATTTTTTTCCCCAGGAATGTGAAACTTTTCCTTGCAGACAGGCTGTGAGTGTTAGACTTTAAATCTATTGTTGAAGTCAAGACAATTGACAACAGATTCTTGTTAGTGATGTCTCGGGTGTCTGTTCCTTTTCCTAACAGAAAACAACTGTTCACATGCTCATGCGCTATTTTATTTGCACATTCAACCAGTTTTGTAAACATTCTGGTGAATTCTATGTAAACATTTGGTACACCAACCTCTCTTGCTGGATTTACACAAATAATGACCACTATCCAAATGTCATCACAATTGATTTACTTCCATTATGTTTATATGACTCTGGGGTTGCATTGTTTGTCTGTTTATCAGAAGGAATGTGAGCTGCATTGTTTGTTGGTTTATCAGAAGTTCTGTGGGCTGCATTATTGTCTGTCATAAAAGGTATGTAGTTTCATTGTTTGTCATTTCACCAGAAGGTATGTGGCTGCATTATTTGTTGTTCATAAAAAGGTATGTAGGTTTCATTGTTTGTCATTTCACCAGAAGGTATGTGGGCTGCATTGTTTGTCAGTTCATAAAAAGTCATGTCAGCTTCATTATTTGTCAGTTCATAAGGATGTATGTGGCTGATAGTTGTCACTTCATATAGGTATGTGGCTGCATAGTTTGTCAGTTCATATAAGGTATGTGGGCTGTATTGTTTGTCAGTTCATAAAAGGTATGTGGACTGCAAGTTTGATATGCTTGGTATAACGTGTCACTTCACAGTTGATGTGCTGATCCAAAGTGTCACTCTCACAGTTGTGTGCTTGGTGCAATATGTCACTCTCACAGTTGATGTGCTTGGTCTAACGTGTCACTATCACAGTTGATGTGCTAGGTCCAACGAGTCACTATCACAGTTGATGTGCTTGGTCTAACGTGTCACTATCACAGTTGATGTGCTAGGTCCAACGTGTCACTCTCACAGTTGATGTGCTTGATCCAAGTGTCACTTCACAGTTGATGTGCTTGGTGCAATATGTCACTCTCACAGTTGATGTGCTTGGTCTAACGTGTCACTATCACAGTTGATGTGCTAGGTCCAACGAGTCACTATCACAGTTGATGTGCTAGGTCCAACGAGTCACTATCACAGTTGATGTGCTTGGTCTCAACGTGTCACTATCACAGTTGATGTGCTAGGTCCAACGAGTCACTATCACAGTTGATGTGCTTGGTCTAACGTGTCACTATCACAGTTGATGTGCTAGGTCCAACGAGTCACTCTCACAGTTGATGTGCTTGTTCTAACGTGTCACTATCACAGTTGATGTGCTAGGTCCAACGTGTCACTATCACAGTTGATGTGCTAGGTCCAACGTGTCACTATCACAGTTGATGTGCTAGGTCCAACATGTCACTATCACAGTTGATGTGCTTGTCTAACGTGTCACTATCACAGTTGATGTGCTTGGTCTAACGTGTCACTATCACAGTTGATGTGCTTGGTCTAACGTGTCACTATCACAGTTGATGTGCTAGGTCCAACGTGTCACTATCACAGTTGATGTGCTAGGTCCAACGTGTCACTATCACAGTTGATGTGCTAGGTCCAACGTGTCACTATCACAGTTGATGTGCTAGGTCCAACGTGTCACTATCACAGTTGATGTGCTAGGTCCAATGAGTCACTCTCACAGTTGATGTCCTTGTCTAACGTGTCACTATCACAGTTGTGTGCTAGTCCACGTGTCACTATCACAGTTGATGTGCTAGGTCCAACGTGTCACTATCACAGTTGATGTGCTAGGTCAACGTGTCCTATCACAGTTGATGTGCTAGTCCAACGTGTCACTATCACAGTTGATGTGTTTAGGTCCAACATGTCACTATCACAGTAGTGCTTGATCCAATGTGTCACTATCCAGTTGATGTGCTAGGTCTAACGTGTCACTATCACAGTTGATTGGAATGGCTATGACGGAAATCAGGGTTTGAATCTTGTTTGGATGTACTGAGGGTGGTTTCTCACCTCTCCCTACACACAAATGTGGGTACACTTCCGCTAAATTCTATCGTCCTCATCTCTAACACATTTTTATTAGCTTTATTAGTTGATGTACAAATAATCTGAATGGGTATTAAGACGCAATAATAATTAAAAAAAATCAACATAAGTTGTCACTTTGATTATCACATTGTCACTCCCCCAGATGGAACCGGGTGCTCCTGAAGATGACTCTTGGATCGAGGGAGACAGTGAACTACTCCCTGCCCCAGTATCCCGCAGGCACAGGAGTCTGACAGTGCTGATACTCGTGAAGAATGTTTCTGGGGTCGTCACAACCTGGGACCTACAGTGGTACAAGGAGTGCGAGTGTGGGACAGTGGTCAGGGCCCGGGGCTTGTCTCTCAGAACAAGAGATTCTGTATGTCCACACCGCGACCTCATCTCCATGGGACCTGCCACGGGTACCCTTGAGGTGATACATATTTCACACTTCACACTGCTGCCACTGGACAGAGAAGAACACACTTCACACTTCACATGCTGATACTGTAAGAGGTGAAGGAGTTCACACTTTACATGCTGCCACTGACAGAGAAGAACACATTCACACTCACACTGTTGATACTGTAGAGAGAATACAGAGTTCACACTTTACACTGCTGACACTGGACAGAGCGGAATGCAGTTCACATTGTAAACTGCTGACACTGGACAGAGAGGAATGCAGTTCACACTTCACACTGCTGCCACTGAACAGAGAGGTACACAGTTCACACTTCACACTGCTGCCACTGGACAGAGAGGAACACACTTCATACTTCACACTGTTGATACTGTAAAGAGAATAACAGAGTTCACACTTTACACTGCTGACACTGGACAGAGAGGAGTGCAGTTCACACTTTACACTGCTGCCACTGGAGAGAGAGGAACATAGTTCACACTTTACACTGCTACTATTGGACAGAGAGGAACACAATTCACACAAATACAGGTAATGGACATTGGACGTGAATATTTAATATATAGCTTTACATAATGTGAGCGTATAACCCGAACGGGTAGTAAGACGCGGTGCTAAATAATAATAAATACATAATGTGAAAGCATCTGGTGTCTGATATGGATATCGCTAAAATTGTATACCCATGGGCTAAGAAATCATTTATGTTTTAATCTAAAATAATTGCCAGCCCAACACAAGCTGTATTCTCACACAATCTCACCTGTGTTAAGAATCATGTTTCAAATTGTGTGAGGAACAACTGTAGGCCTACACTGGAATCAAACCTAGGGAATTTTGGCTTAGTGCTCTGAAGCTCTATCACTCAGATACCCTGGGCTTTTCCCACGGTAAGGGTTCTTCTTCACTCGCAGTTTAAGACAGAGTCTGTGATGGACGTGTGGATTGATTGGCTCCTAGAACGATCATTGAACTACAGTCACAGGTGACTTGGGGTCGGCTTTTTCTTTCCTCTGTCTCAAACCATGAGCTAAGTATGGCTCTGAGGACGGGATGAAGCCTGGATAGCTCAGTGGTAGAGTAACAGTGTACTAAGCCAAAGGTCCAGGGTTCAATTCTCGTGTCCAAGTGTCATTTTTAATTATTAAAGAATATATATATATATGTGACTATAGCCTAACTGTAATTAAGAAATATAGTAGCTTAACTATTTAATCCATTAAGAACTTAAATAGATGAATGCAATTATTTTTTTCAAATCTTTCATCATTTGTTTAATGTCAGGTGTAAATTCAGTAGTTTTAAAACTTCTCGGAAATGTTTGTGGGTGTTTTGAATAGAAAATGTATCTAGCTCCAAACTGAAACATGGTCTAGCTGTAACTCCTGTAGATAGCAGGCCATGCTCTATAAGACGTAACTCAACGAGGAACATATCTCCTTAACAGCCGTTGCAGGAGCAAGTGTTGACTTTGAGGGTGAACTACCGCTTGGAAGGCATTCACAAGCTGACGTACGTGCTGAGTCTCTGTCACAACCGACAGATGAAACTCACTACTCTGCTGGAGGTGATAAAACCCACACAGCTGTCACTGGTGATGGACGTCAAGTGGTTCACGGGGATATACATTGGGGACAGTGATCCTGTATCTGAGGTGAGTCACCATTTGTCATGTCATGTGGTTCACAGAGATATACATTGGGGACAGTGATCCTGTATCTGAGGTGAGTCGCTATCTGACAGGTCAGGTGGTTCACAGAGATATACATTGGGGACAGTGATCCTGTATCTGAGGTGAGTCACCATTTGTCATGTCATGTGGTTCACAGAGATATACATTGGGGACAGTGATCCTGTATCTGAGGTGAGTCACTATCTGACATGTCAGGTGGTTCACAGAGATATACATTGGGGACAGTGATCCTGTATCTGAGGTGAGTCGCTATCTGACATGTCAGGTGGTTCACAGAGATATACATTGGGGACAGTGATCCTGTATCTGAGGTGAGTCACTATCTGACATGTCAGGTGGTTCACAGAGATATACATTGGGGACAGTGATCCTGTATCTGAGGTGAGTCGCTATCTGACATGTCAGGTGGTTCACAGAGATATACATTGGGGACAGTGATCCTGTATCTGAGGTGAGTCGCTATCTGTCATGTCATGTGGTTCACAGAGATATACATTGGGGACAGTGATCCTGTATCTGATGTGAGTCACTATCTGACATGTCAGGTGGGTCACAGGGATATACATTGGGAAAGTGATCCTGTGGTTGACCTGAATGTCAGGTGGTTCACAGGGATATACATTGGGGAAAGTGATCCTGTGGTTGACCTGACATGTCAGGTGGTTCACAGGGATATACATTGGGGAAAGTGATCCTGTGGTTGACCTGACATGTCAGGTGGGTCACAGGGATATACATTGGGGAAAGTGATCCTGTGGTTGACCTGACATGTCAGGTGGTTCACAGGGATATACATTGGGGAAAGTGATCCTGTGGTTGACCTGACATGTCAGGTGGTTCACGGGAATATGTACTAGGGACAGTGATCTATTGTCTGAGGTGAGTCGAGTCACCATCTGTCATCACTAAGGAAGGGTAGGTATTTTGAACCTTGTAAGGATTCGAGGTTTGATAAAAAAAACAATCACATATAATAATCCAGCTCTATTTGCTGTGTTCAGTCTTGATTGTACATTTATTATAATTATTTTGGTTTTAGTTTTAGAGTCCAAATGTGCTTTGTTTTCTGTGTTGCTTTGAATTGCCTCTCTTTTTACTACTTCTCCAATGAGAGGCCTTCTCTCACCTGATTGGTCAGACTTATCTTTTCATCGCCAGGGCAGGGGTCTGTTAGGGGTTGATTTCTTACCATTTTGACTTTGTTTGCTATTGTTGTGTTTGCGCATCAACAAAGCTGGTCTACAATGTTGTTTACAGTCCACTATTTTATTATCTTCGGCTACCAGAATATTTGGTGTGGAATATTTGGTCAGACGTGCATATGTTAAGAAATGAAAGTGTAACAAATCAAGAAATATTCAATATGCGTTGTTTTGTGCTTTTCTGTAGTAAATAAATAGAAAAGTGAAACAAGTGCTAGGCTCTGCTGTTATTTTCTCAAAATTGATAAAGTACTGAGTATTTTCTTCTTAAGTTTATTGATTTTAATCACTCAATACCTCCTCTTTGAAGGTGCAAAGTACACTTTTACAATTTGAAGCAGAGTTTGAATGTTGTAATAAATATGTCATATCTCTAAGCAGTGACTAAAATCTACAAAATGTTGCAAGAAAGATTCATCTAATTCGTCCTATAGCTAATAAATCAAAACACTATTTAATTAATTTAGATTTTCATCACGCAGACATTATTTTGTGTTAAGTACATAATAGATACAAATTAAAATAATTATTAAAATTTCATTTCATTTATTGGCCAAACCTCAAAATTGTTGAAGTCAAAATTTTGATTATTTTCGAACAAAAGTCTAGGCTGACAGATACTCAAAGCAAAGTCACCCCTACTCCATTCCACAAACATTTTCACTGCCGAGATTCTTGGTTTTGAACCGAGAACCTCCACTCCATGTTCCAGTACGCGTGGGTGTACAACCACTCCTCTCAGCCCCTGAGCTATGAGGTGGATACTGCCCCCCTGCATGCGTTGAACAAGGCATCATTCAACTGTGACGTGATGGTGTGCCGGAACCCAACGGGCACGGTTCTGCCGTGGAGCGCCACACCCCTTTTCTTCAAGTGCAAGCCGATACAGTTCCAGAAGTATTGTGTGAGTGCGATACACTTTGCATACATTCAGGGACAGTACAACTGTCTTATATGGTTTTACTAAGTGATGGCGGAACCTTATTTGTGTAAGGGAGGGGGGGGGTGGTATTTAAAAAAAATGTATTTCTGAATGGCTAAGTTCCCACAAGACAAATGTTTGAGTTATTTAATATGTTCCATTCTTAGAATTTTTTTTGAAAACTAGACTCCGCTATAAACTATTTGCAGAGGTCCTCCTCCTTGAGTCAATTTTTGAAAATTAAGACAAATTCTCATGAGCCATTTTCAATAATTCATAGGAAATTAATACAAAATGAACGTCAGAACACTCAATCCAGAAGACTGAATCATTAAAAGTGAAAAGAAGAACAGTGAAGACATGTATAAGAATTACTGAATTAATTTTTCTTTTGATGCCAAGATTTATGTAAATTCAATGTTACACTGCAGCCACCTTTTCTTTCTTTAATATATTTTTAACCTATGTGATAATTGCACACATCACGAACCGCAGCTCACATTAATTTTCCACGGCGCCATTTATATAACTGAAACAGTTGTTTATTAATGACACATGACTCATGGGAAAGGGAAATGTCACGTGAGAACTCGTCTCTAGTTGTCTTCAGAAGCTATTTTAAGTAGTTCATGGCGCTAGGCTTGTTAAGATCAACAACATTGACAACACTTGATTTGTGCACCGTGTCTTACTACCTGTTTGGGCGATCTGCTTGTCCACACTATTGAGTAAGGTATAATTTAGAGAAAATGTACCTGCAATTGCGTAAAGGAGGAGTTGGAAATTATTTAGGGAAAACCACTCTCACTACACCCAACCAAGGTGTGAACCTCTATATCCTCATCACCGGTTATTACGAGAGTGACTACCAGAGAGGGTAAAAAAATTTTTTTCATATGTTCATACATCAAGTAATGTTATCTGCAGCTGTCACTTTTGAGAGATATTACCAATAACTATAATAATATGGTGAAATGTTATTAATGTTGACCTCAACATATACATGTTTGTATTTTGTAAAGTTTCTTCCAACGAATACCGTTGTTGGTTGGAGTTGCTGTTAGTGAGTATTAGCAATATTTACCCTCCTCCTGTTATGCTAGCAGGATGCTGATAGTCATTTCTGACACTAGTCTCTTCCTGAGTCAGGCCGTGGTACCGGTGCAACTGGGGGAGAGGACTGGTTCCCTCCAGTTGATGTGTGAAGGCACTGTCAACTTCGACACACACCTCCTCCATGCCAGACAGAACATGCCGCATACTCGCCGGTTCACACACCCCCTGAAACCAGTGGTAGCATCCGTGGACCACATTGTCCTCAAACCATTCCTCACCCCACACTTGCGCCAAGTACATCTTTTTCCTGGAGAACCGAGCAGACATCGATGTGTACGGCTATGTGTGGAACAAGTGAGTGCTTGTAGAGATGGCTGCTTCGAACCCTCATACTTTGAATCCTCACCCCCCATACCTTTAATCCTAACACCCTCATACCTTCAATCCTAACACTCTCATACCTTTAATCCTAACACCCTCATACCTTCAATCCTCACACCCTCATACCCTTGAACCCTCACACCTCCAACCCTCACACATCATACCTGAACACTCATACCCTTGAACCCTCACACCTCCAACACTCATACACTCATATCCTTGAACACTCATACCTCCAACCCTCACACACTCATACCCTTGAACCCTCACACACTCATACCCTTGAACACTCATACCTTTGAGCCCTCATATCTTCAACCCTCACACCCTCATACCCTTGAACCCTCACACCCTTAAACACTCATACCCTTGAACCCTTGAACACTCATACCTTTGAACCCACCACCCTCAAAGTCTTTAACACTTGAACACTCATACCTTGAACCCTCACACCTCCAACCTTCACACCCTCATACCCTTGAAACCCTTGAACACTCATACCTTTGAACCCACCCACCCTCATAGTCTTTAACACTTGAACACTCATTCCTTGAACCCTCACACTCCAACCTTCACACCGCATACCCTTGAACCCTTGAACACTCACACCCTTAAACATTCATACCTTTGAACCCTCACACTTTCATACACTTGAACCCTCACACCTTCAACCCTCACACCCTTACCCTTGAACCCTCACACCTTCAACCCTCACACCCTCATACCCTTAAATCCTCAAACCATCTAATCTCAACCTTGAATCCTTAAATTATCAATTTGATATTTGATAAAAGTTTTTTCCTCCAAATTTTGACTAACTGATGAGTTTGTTTTTATCTCTTTTTCTGGTTATTGGTGGCTCAGCCCAGCATAATCACAGCCTTTCCTTACCTCTGTCATGGCTTTTCTTACATAAGTACTACTATTTGGAACAGACATTTATATAATAAAAGATGGTAGGTGCTTGTTAATGTAAATGGTACTTTAGATAGGCCATGGCCCCAAAAGGGGTATGTGACTGGCGAAAGACTAGGTATCACTGCTTTAGACAGATCCCCACAGTGTTGAGAAGGATGCTATTCCCTAGGCTAGTGATCCCAGGGGTGTTGAAGACCAGCGTATGGCCTCGCAAGGGCACCCTTCAGCCGGAGGATGTTCATGTGTCCTGCCTGACAGTGACCAGCTTGGGGAGCCCTGTCCTGCTCACATTCCCCTTGAGCTGCGAGCTGCTCAACTTGACAGAGAGGAGACGCTACGAGAAGTCTGTGCGCTTGGACAAGTATATAAGCGAGAGACTCCAGGGGGAGTTTGTGATCACCAAGGACTGTATCAGCTTCCCGGCAAGTTGCAACACCTGCAACCAGAATTACTACAGTTGTATTTAGATAATGTTTGAATCCTTAGAGATTCATAGAGTTACACAATAGAGCAAGTAGGATACTGACTGGAGGATTAACCCAGTATAATTAGAGTACCCCAAAGCATTAAATTACAACTTAATGTGACCAAAATTATGATAGGAGGGGGAAAAAATCATAATCAATGAAATAAATTTAATTTATTATGCGTGTCATATCATGTCTTCTTAAAATTTTGATTTGATATTTGTAGGTAAAAAAAAAAAGATTCAAATTTAAAATTCAACTTGAGGAAAAGTCACTATAACTCATCTCTTATCAGATGATCACCAGGATATTGGTAAGACTGTCACCATTATCCTGGTAAGACGGTCACTGGGATCTTATCTAACAGGAATCTCAAGTTAAGTTGAAGAAACCCCCAACCATCCTCCACGTAGTTTTGACGGTAACCTGCTACGCCAGCAGTGTGGACAACATTGACATTAAACTGTCATTGAGGGACCAACTTAGAACTACATCTTCTTCAGAACTCATATCCTTCAAGATGGGACACCCTGGAGTCCAGCTGGCACCCTTAGAAGTTCGTCTTATAGCAAATATATTGGAAAATATTATTTGGTAATCAATACTTTAAGGAAAACCTCTTTTCACTCTTAGATATAATGTTTTTTTGTACTTGGGAAAAGGTCCAAGGAAGAGGGAGAGGTACACAGTTCACACTACACTGTGCACGACAGAGAGGTAACAGTTCACACTACACTGCTGCCACTGGACAGAGAGGTAAACAGTTAACACTACATGCTGCCAGGACAGAGTGGTAAACAGTTAACACTACACTGCTGCCACTGGACAGAGTGGTAAACAGTTAACACTACACTGCTGCCACTGGACAGAGAGGTAAACAGTTCACACTACACTGCTGCCACTAGACAGAGAGGTAAACAGTTAACACTACACTGCGCCACTGGACAGAGTGGTAACAGTTAACACTACACTGCTGCCACTGGACAGAGAGGTAAACAGTAACACTACACTGCTGCCACTGAACAGAAAGGAACACAGTTAACACACACTCTGCCACTGGACAGAGAGGAACACAGTCCACTACACTGATGCCACTGGACAGAGAGAAACACAGTTCACACTACACTGATGCCACTGGACAGAGAGAAATACATATCACACTGTACACTGCTGCCACTAGACCAGGAGTGTTTGTCGTTTATCTTATTAATTTGTGGTGAGATCTTAAGCCGTGTCTAGACTAGAACATAACAATGAATCCAAACAATATTCACGGATATTTCTCTGTAACACAATTTGTTAATTGTTCTGTCCAGCCTCGAACCACCATTTGTCGGCTTTTGCCCTTAAAACTAAATATGTTCGTGTTCATGTCAGGAGTAGTTTGGAGGTCTTGGCGAACTTTTCCCCGAACATCCAGTCATTGGTGAGACAGCAGCCGAATCACACCTGTATTTTTTTTTTAACTAAATATATCTTTTGACGAGTGTATTTATGTGTGTGTGTGTGTTTTTGAAAAATAATAATCTCCTTTATTTTAGCAGATTGTCAGATAAATTGATTTATCCAAAGATCAGATCAGATAGTTGTAAAAATCTTTATACATTCAAGTAATAAACTGGAAACACTTTCCAGTGGCAGCAGTATAAAGTGTGAATTGTGTTTCTCTCAGTCCAGTGGGACAGTGTAAATTGTGAACTGTGTTCTTCTCTGTCCAGGGGTGGCGGTGTGCAGTGTGAACTTTGTTATTACTGTCTAGTGTCAGCAGTGTAGAGTGTGAACTGCATTCCTCTCTGCCTAGTGTCGGTAGAATAAAGTGTGAACTGTGTTTCTTACTGTCCAGTGTCAGCAGTGTATAGTGTGAACTGTGTTTCTTACTGTCCAGTGACAGCAGTATAAAGTGTGAACTGCGTTTATTACTGTCCAGTGTCAGCAGTGTAAAGTGTGAACTGTGTTTCTTACTTTGTTCACAGGGGTTCAGCAGGTATTAAAGTGTGAACTGTGTTTCTTACTGTCCAGTGGCAGCAGT
This sequence comes from Timema podura, assembly GCA_033556935.1. Lineage (NCBI taxonomy): Eukaryota > Metazoa > Arthropoda > Insecta > Phasmatodea > Timematidae > Timema > Timema podura. The sequence continues at coordinate 42,774,173 of JAVRXN010000009.1, read as the reverse complement.
TTAGTGTGTGAACTGTGTTTCTTACTGTACAGTGTCAGCAGTGTAAAGTGTGAACTGTGTTTCTTACTGTACATTGTCAGCAGTGTAAAGTGTGAACTGTGCTCCTCTCTTCTCTTCCATGTAAAGTGTGAACTGTGTCTCTCTCTCTCTCTGTAAGTGTGAATGGTCCTCTTCTCTTTCCTGGACTTTCCTCTAAATAGAACTAACTCATAACAACTTAAGATATTATGTATGAAAAAAGTGCATTGAGCAAAAACATTTAGTGATAAATAAAATGATAGAATATTAGGAAAATGGTAGAGCACAAATAAAAGTAACAACACTGACACATATTTACACACACTTCAATATTTCGATGCTATTGTAGCATCTTCCTCAGGAAGTATTAATTAGTCTAATTACTACTTCCTGAGGAAGATGCTACAATAGCATCGAAATATTGAGGTGTGTGTAAATATGTGTCAGTGCTGTTACTTTTATTTGTGCTCTACCATTTTCCTAATATTCTATCATTTTATTTATCACTAAATAACAACTTAAGAGTATTTTCTAATCTCCAGATTAGAATTCTAGATCCAGGTTTGTTATTTGGTATCTTAAATCCATCTTTAGCTCCTTAAAATACTATTATTGTGAGTCAGGAATTTACTCCACGGGAAGAGATTCCAGCAGACCATGGTCGAACGGTCCCACGAACCGTCACTATATTATCGTCAGTTGACAATGATGAAACAACAGAGGAGCGAGTTGACATCCCAGCTGGACATGATCCCTCCTCATTTCCTCGCAGAGAGGATCCTCAATGACATCATCTTCCAGGCTATTAGAGAGAAGTGCGGGGGAGACTCTCTGGAGGACGCTCGGCTGACTTCCAGGACAACTGGTACTTACAGGGTTGCCAACATCAGTTTAACTCCTCCATATAGTGAACTCCAAGTCACTCAACTCTCCAGTTAGATTGGGGGGAGATATGACCTTGAGATTATACCTACAGTACGATTTTGGTGAGAAGCGCCTTTTAGAAAATACAAACATGTTTGTGTTGTGATCTACATTAATAACATTGTACCTACATTATTATTATTAGCTAGAGATTATTATATTTGTTAGTTACAGTTATAGTCGCATCTAAATATAATATATTTAAATTTATAAATGACACATGGATACGGGAATCGAATTCATGTCCATCACAGACTCTGCCTTATAATATTAGTGAAGAATGTCCCTGGGCATGGGATGACTCCTGGATAGCTCAGTATTAAGAGCATTGATGTACTAAGCTAAAGGTCCCAGGTTTGATTCTCGTGTCACTTTCATCATAAATTGCATCATTCACATCTTAATCACTCATGTAAACTATGAGGGACGAATGACCTTGAGCACAGGGCAAATCCGGGCATTGGGGTGCTAATCCAATAGTCCTGGGTTTGGTTCCTTGCGCCTAACAAGTCCTTGTAAACAACTGTTTCCGTCACCAAAGCTTACTCGTCCTGAATAAGATGATAAAGTTTGTTTAAAGTGAATTCCATCCAAAGGAAGTTTACTCTATTCCCTTGTTTCAGAAGAGCTGCAAGAAATCCCAGCACCGATGAAAATTACCAAGATTAAAGTGCCAATAGGATTATGATGGTTATTAATTTGTACAGTCAGTGTGATCCCATGTCTTGCTGACAAAAAACCACCTTAGTTGTTTGAATATGTTTGCTACAAGGGGTAATCAATATATTGATGGAGTCAGGGAAGGGTAAATAGAATAAACATTAAATTTATTGTTGTTGACACGAATATGTGTATTATTTTAATATTTCTAATGTATGATATAGTAAGATATAGTTAGAAAGTGTTTTTAATATCCCTAATGTATGTTATAGTAAGGTATAGTGAGAGAGAGTTTTTAATATTTCTAATGTATGTTATAAGAAGATATAGTTAGAAAGGGTTTTTAATATCAATAATGTATGCTATAGCATTGTAATTGGAAGTAGGTACAGGAAAGCTGGATAGAAGCATATAAAAGGGACGAACACAATATGGCTTTTACAATGAAAAGAAGAACACAGTTCACACTTTACATTGCTGTTAATAAACAAAGAGGTAATGGTATTGAGATATATTATATATTCGCATCCAATGCTCTTTTCCTGTGTTTGTCCTCTATGTTATACCTTTTATATGTTCCTATCTATGTGTCCTATCATTCTTTACAATTTTCCATTTTCTCCCTTTTGTGTTTTTTTGTTTTGTTTCCTCTTTTAGGAAGTTGCGTTGCGCGTTTCACACTCATCCCTGATAAATTTCGATAGAATGAAACCTAGGTCGTGGGATTGGGCGGTGATGATCGATTTTCTTTAAGAGGCAACCATTACCTCTTTGTCCATTGGCAGCAATGTAAAGTGTGAACTGTGTTCTTTTCATTGTAAAAGTCATATTGTGTTCGTCCCTTTCATATGTTTCTATCCACCTTTCCTGTATCTTCTTCCAAATATAATACAATTACCTCATAAAGCGAAAAGAGGTTTTCCTTATTGAGATAATGTATGCTATAGTAAGATATAGTGATAGAGTGTTTTTAATATATCTAAACCTCGTGGAGGCGTCCTGACCAAATATTCTTGACTAAAGGATATAATCTTCAGATATGAAGGGTAGCTGAGAAGATATTGAATAAGCAGCCGCGGGCAGCCTATAGGGGTGATCCTCCAGCCTGGGGGTTGGGTGTGGGCGTCATGAGCCTCATCGTAAAAGAAAATACATCAAGAAACACCCAAAAGCTTACTATAGCTGTTACTGGGATAAACTATTCCATAGATAAAATAGTCCCTTCTGATCTCCAGGCGAATACTACTCCGAAGGAGTAATGGGTTAGTAAAGCTAGGAAAGACGTAGGACGTAGAATGTTAGGAGCTTATATCGGCCAAGGGCGCTATAATCAATGATTGAAGAAGTTGTATTAAATATTGTGGCTATACAAAAGGTTTGACAGTTAGGAGATGTTAGGGTAGACTCAGGGGAATACATGTTTTTTTTTTATGAAGGAACTAACACGCATAGGCTAGACAGAGGATCGTTTAACTTGTTTGAACAGTTACCAACCTATCAAATTAAAATTGTGATGTGATTTTACTGCAAAGATAGGTAAGGAAGAATTCCTTAGACCTACAATAGCTTCCATGACGTCATTAATGATAATGGAATAAGATGGAAATGAATTTTGCCACTTCAAAGAATCTTATTGTGAAAAGTACTTGCTTCAAGTATAAGGTTATTCATAAATATACTTGGACCTCCCTACATGAATTACACATAATCAAATATATCACTTGCTGATAGATAAGAGATGTCATACAAGCTTACTGGGTGTCAGGTCATACAGGGGCACATATTGCGATTACGACCACTACTTGGTAGTAGTAGTAGTAGTAATACTTAAGGAACGTTTGTCAGTAGAAAAAAAGGAAATCAGGCGAGGAAGTTAGAAAGATATGTAAAAAAACCAATGAGACGAATGTAGAAATAAATATCAAATTGATATTTTAAATAGGTTTGCTGCCCAAGAGTGATCACATAATGGAAGGAAACTATGAATCCATAAAAACGGCGGGAAATTGTCAGGAATAATATTAGAAATGTAGCAAAGAGTTGTTTAGGTCTTTGCAAAGAGAGAAGGAAGAAACAATGGTTTGAAAACAAAATGTTAGAAGTTAATAAAGAAGGAAAGGGAGGTAAAATTACATTGTTTGGAAAGTCCTAGGGAATTGAACTTAAACTCAAGGTCAGTGCCATTTTCAGAAATAAAAAAAGTAAGTATTTAAAGGGTAGGTTTAATGAGAGAAAACATAAGCTAAGAGCAAAAATAAGAATATGAGGGAACTTTATTTAGGTATTAATGTATCACCAAGGTAAGTGTGATGGCGATCCCTCCTAATTTAAACCATGATTTAGCCTAGTGCTTTATTCCAAATAACCTCAGTATACATATATGATAATAATAAGTTATCAGTGTTGGCCACAACAAAGCACGTTTGTAGTTTTTAAAAGGTTCCCTAAAATATGTGCATTTGTAAGAAAGTCAAGGTAAGTGCACATAGACAAACATTATCAACAATGAAACTCTACAGTCAATCCCTGCAACACAAGTAAGATCTGATATTGCTCTCAATATCTATAATCTCTTTGCATTCATTGAACTATGCCCTCTTTCATTTGTTTTATAATCTGTTCTTTAACTTTTGTTAAATATTTTTAGCATTTTTTTAAATATAAATTTTTCTAATATTTTTTAAACATATTTTTATTTGGGGTGTCGTTACATGTCATATTATTCTTATTTTTGGAACATTCTTTGTGTCTATTATATTTTTATTTTATAATTTTAATGTGACTTAACCTTTTTTCCTCCCAAACATGAATGTTGACTTTGGATCTGTGCTGATGGGCACTACAGCTTGTAGAGTGGTCAGGCTGGAAAATGACAGCTTGGTGAGGATTTGTTGAAACAACTTCATCCCCTAGTTACAAACTCATTAATTGGCCATATATAGTTAACTAATTGGTGACCTGGTGGTCTAGGGGTAAGGTGTCAGACTTCTGTGCTAGAGGTCCGGGGTTCAATCCTCGGTCCCGGCACAGATTTATCTGATTGCCAAACCCTTCCTTCACCTCTGACAAGACGTGTATTAATCACAACTTGTGAATGTGTGGAATGCCAGGCCTCCACCGTGGTTTGGATTCCACGTTAAACTGTAGGTCCTCCATTTCATCTCACAATCACCCTACCATTGCACATTAGCGTAAGTGCGTATAACCCTAACGGGTAGTAAGACGCGGTGCTAATAATAATAGTTAACTAATTATTTTATCACCTCATATTTCTAACAGGTCAGGGCTATACACATATGTACTAATCACGCCGCTTTGTTAGGGATAAGGAAGATTTAAATTTCAGAAGAAGTGTATTCACATTTGTATGGAGGAAGGGTTGGAAAATAATTTATTAAAAACCACTCTGAGTACAGCCCATCAAGATTAGATCCTTGATCTCCCCTTAAGTTCAGTCTATTGCGAGAGTGACACTGGCTTAGACCATTCGACTGAGACAAAGTAGGCTTGGATAACATATTGAAGCCATTTGTGTAAACAAAGTTTAAAGTGCTCAGATTTGTCCAAATAATTCTTGGCCATCGAGTTGGTGCACACTTTAGGGTTTGGCCCTGACCGAGAAGAGCAGGTTTCAATTTACAAGAGGGTACACTTAATTTAAAAAAATGTGGTTTCCCATTCTCGCATGAGACTGCTGCTGTAGTTCCTTAGAATCGACTCCCCTCATCCTTTTTTTTATTTGATATGCAATCTAAACTGTAGATCACATGACTTGACGTAAAATACATGAAAGTAAATATAGAAACTGTTCTATCTGTCAGATACTACCCTTCCTTTCAAAATTGGACTGTACACATTAACTAAAACTTACGCCAGATGAAAAACTGAATCTCTGTCCCTTCCGAGAATCATACCTTGAATTGGTAACTAAGCTCACTACCAACTAGACCGTCATTAAATTTACCATACATGCCCATGTGATTGGTGCCTTGAGATACAATCATATCGGGCACCATTCCACTCGTGTACTGGATCCAGGAACCAACCCCAGCCTGGCGATCACTTAGAGAGAGCAGGCAATTATTTGGATGAGTATCGCGACACTCCCAAATCATTGATCACATGATCTGGTGCGTCATACTGGCATTAAACTGGACTGCCCGTTATCTAAAGCTCAGAGTTCAACTCCTGGCTGGGTGTACTGAAGGTGATATTAATTTCCTAAATATTCATCAACTGACACCTGAACACAGGGATAATAACCCAGGACACTTTTCTTAGTGCACCAATACTCTGCCAATGAGCTACACAGGATTTATCCCTTGCTCAAGGTCATTCTTCACTCATATTTTAGGGTAGTGTCTGTGATGGACATGTGGAAATCTTTGCCTACTTGAGCCTAATATTGATACTACAGCTACCGATGACACGAGACTAGATCTTTAATGTTGTTAGTACGACAAATTTACATTAAAGTGAATAACATGGATGAAAGCTTCATTATTCATGTGCAACTAATTGTACAAAACATTAGCATTCTTCCATGTCATTTCGTAAATGGTTTTCCAATTTCCCTTCAATAAAAATTCGGCTATATTTCCCCTAATTATATCTTCCTTCTCCCCTATGTGTAAATATGTGTAGAGCTCGAACAGGCAGAAAGACGCTGGCCATGGCAGAATCCCACAGGTAGCACTTGAATCAAGGACTCCGCCATGTCAGACTCCCCTAGGTAGTACTTAAACCAAGGACTCTGCCATGTAAGACTCCCCCAGGTAGCACTTGAACCAAGGACTCCGCCATGTCAGACTCCCCCATGTAGCACTTGAACCAAGGACTCTGCTGTGCCACAAGTGTTGATAAATCCCACAGAGAGAGTTTGACTACGAGATCCAGAGAGATCCAGCCACCAATCCCCTGGGACATGTGTTTGATGTGGAACCATATCGTGCCACTGTGCCACCAGGACAAAACTTTGTCTTCAAAGTGAAGTTTGCGCCCAAGTTCACTTCAGCTGTTTGCGTTGATTACTTTACGGTGCTTGGGCCCTGATGGTGTAAAGCTGATCTTGACAGTGCGAGGGTGCAGCAAAGGTGAGCTATGTGTGCTGACTTGTTCAAAGTATCCTACCTACGGTGGGTGAAACCTGTTTAGGCTCCCACAAAACAAGAGGACAGCAAAGGTGAGTTATGTGCGCTGACTTGTTCAAAGTATCCTACCTGCGGTGGATGAAGCCTGTTTAACTGCCACAAAACAAGATGACATCAAAGGTGAGTTATGTGTGCTGACTTGTTCAAAGTATCCTACCTGCGGTGGGTGAAACCTGTCTAGGCTCCCACAAAACAAGAGGACAGCAAAGGTGAGTTATGTGTGCTGACTTGTTCAAAGTATCCTACCTGCGGGGGTGAAGCCTGTTTAACTGCCACAAAACAAGAGGACAGCAAAGGTGAGCTATGTGTGCTGACTTGTTCAAAGTATCCTACCTGCGGTGGGTGAAGCCTGTTTAACTGCCACAAAACAAGATGACAGTGAAGGTGAGTTATGTGCTCTGACTTGTTCAAAGTATCCTACCTGCGGGGGGTGAAACCTGTTTAACTGCCACAAAACAAGATGACAGTGAAGGTGAGTTATGTGCTCTGACTTGTTCAAAGTATCCTACCTGCGGGGGGTGAAACCTGTTTAACTGCCACAAAACAAGAGGACAGCAAAGGTGAGCTATGTGTGCTGACTTGTTCAAAGTATCCTACCTGCGGGGGGTGAAACCTGTTTAACTGCCACAAAACAAGATGACAGTGAAGGTGAGTTATGTGTGCTGACTTGTTCAAAGTATCCTACCTGCGGTGGGTGAAACCTGTCTAGGCTCCCACAAAACAAGAGGACAGCAAAGGTGAGTTATGTGTGCTGACTTGTTCAAAGTATCCTACCTGCGGTGGTTGAAGCCTGTTTAACTGCCACAAAACAAGAGGACAGCAAAGGTGAGCTATGTGTGCTGACTTGTTCAAAGTATCCTACCTGCGGTGGGTGAAGCCTGTTTAACTGCCACAAAACAAGATGACAGTGAAGGTGAGCTATGTGTGCTGACTTGTTCAAAGTATCCTACCTGCGGGGGGTGAAGCCTCTTTAACTGCCACAAAACAAGATGACAGTGAAGGTGAGTTATGTGTGCTGACTTGTTCAAAGTATCCTACCTGCGGTGGGTGAAACCTGTTTAACTGCCACAAAACAAGATGACAGTGAAGGTGAGTTATGTGCTCTGACTTGTTCAAAGTATCCTACCTGCGGTGGGTGAAACCTGTTTAACTGCCACAAAACAAGATGACAGTGAAGGTGAGTTATGTGTGCTGACTTGTTCAAAGTATCCTACCTGCGGGGGGTGAAACCTGTTTAACTGCCACAAAACAAGATGACAGTGAAGGTGAGTTATGTGTGCTGACTTGTTCAAAGTATCCTACCTGCGGTGGGTGAAACCTGTTTAGCTTCCACAAAGCAAAAGGTCAGCGAATGTTTTCTAACATCGATTCTAGATACGGGTCAGATCCACTATTTTACAAACTTGAACTAGAATCTTGGAAGAAATGATGAGCAGAAGGGGAGCTAGAAAATCAAAGTAGTAAATTAATGGCCTGGGGTTTGGTTGTTAAAGTTTGCGCTAGATTCATGTCGGGGCTCGACCACCAATTAACGATATTAAAGCTCTTAAACAAATTACATTAAAAAATTTGATATATATTGTATATCTTTTTTTTTTTGAAATCTCGAATCCTTAAATATTTGATGGTTCAAGGATTCTCTCATACTTACAAATAACTTTTTTTATCCTCTCGTTTCAATACTCGTTCATGTTGGACGCTTATATATTCGTTACACTAATGAATTGCAAATGATAATGGTTGAGAAGTGTACCTGCATTTGCTTGAAGGGAAAATAGAAAACCACTTAGGGAAAAGCATCCTCAGTACACCCGACTGAGATTCAAACTTCGAGCTCCCCATCATTGGCAGTCCAGTCAAACACATGAGTGATGCCTCGGCATGACCCTGTAACTATATATGAACAGGTATTGGGTTCTACACCCACAGAGCTATTAGTTATGTTAAATCTTTTTCTGCGACGTAAATCCACCACTAATACAACCTTTTATTGTCAGGTCCATCAGTTCAAACTTCCACACACAAGATGGTGTTCCTTTGTCTCGGTGGGAAGACGAGCGCGTCGGATATCCTCGTACTGAACAACGAGTCTGATGTGCCGGCGACCTTCCAGTTCGACGTGGACAAGATTCAGAGTGTGTTCGAAGTGGGGGAGACGACGGGGGCACTTAAACCCCATGGGACCCTGTACGTGACGGTCAAGTTTGTGCCCTCGTGCCCGGGAATCTTTGTCCAGAAGCTGGCGTGCCTGGTCCTTTATCAGGTCACTGCAATAGTGACACTATTCTCGTGGATAATTAGCAGAGAACCCAGGCTCTATTCCAAGAGGGAGCTTAAAATAATATAGTTGTGAATCAGCTTGTCCCAATATTACAATGCCTGCTGCTATGGAGGGTTTTAATATTTGTTAGAGGCTGAAGTTAAGCCAGTTTGTAAGTTGACTGCTTATATAACTGTGAGCGATGCTGTTTTACGTATGGATAAAACTGTTTAAGAATGTACTTTTTTATATCAAGTGTTTTTAATACACACTTTCTGAACTGACTGATTACATCAGCACATGACTTAAAAACTAAATTATATCTAGAACAAATACAACATCCCTCCCCCAGCCATTAATTCATCACTAATGATACATTTTTCTAGCACGACAGGAATCCAACCCGGAACCCTCAGCTCAGTAGGTGTTGGACTGATTTATTACTACTATTGAAGACATTGTTTATAGTTGTTGACTGTCCTGCTCTTGTTTTGTTTGTTTGTTATAGGAACCGTTGCTGATTGAAGCAGTGGGTGTGCTCTCTGACTCGGAGAACATCTCACCTGGAAGACTGTCTCTGACAAGTCACTGGCAGCACTGCCCCCTTGAGGAGAGCTACGAGCGTTATATGGACGGCTGCTCCAGGGCTGCCAGAAAGACACCAGAGCTAAGTCTGAGTGAGGCATACCTGGACTTTGGTCAGGCCGAGGTTGGCACCACTGACGCTCCCCTCGCTTTCAGTTTGACAAGTCACGTGGATGATGATATGATTCTGGAATGGGACCAAGGTAGCTTGGGATATTGGTTCATTCATATCAAGGTAGCTCTGGATATTGGTCCATTCAGACCAAGGTAGACGTGACATCGGTCCATTCAGACCAAGGTAGACGTGACATCGTCCATTCAGACCAAGGTAAATGAGACATTGGTCCATTCAAACCAAGGTAAACATGACATCGGTCCATTCAGACCAAGGTAAACGTAACATCGGTCCATTCAGACCAAGGTAGCTCGGGACACTGATCCATTAAGACCAAGGTAAATGAGACAGTGGTCCATTCAGACCAAGGTAGACGTGACATCGGTCCATTCAGACCAAGATAGCTCGAGACACTGGTCCATTCAGACCAAGGTAAATGAGACATTGGTCCATTCAGACCAAGGTAGATGTGACATCGGTCAATTCAGACCAAGGTAGCTCGGGACACTGGTCCATTCAGACCAAGGTAGACATGACATTGGTCCATTCAGACCAAGGTAGCTCGGGACACTGGTCCATTCAGACTAAGGTAAATGAGACAGTGGTCCATTCAGACAAAGGTAGCTCGAGACACTGGTACATCAGACCAAGGTAAATGAGACAGGGGCCCATTCAGACCAAGATAGCTCGAGACACTGGTTCCATTCAGACCAAGGTAAATGAGACATTGGTCCATTCAGACCAAGGTAGATGTGACATCGGTCAATTCAGACCAAGGTAGCTCGGGACACTGGTCCATTCAGACCAAGGTAGACATGACATCGTCCATTCAGACCAAGGTAGCTCGGGACACTGGTCCATTCAGACTAAGGTAAATGAGACAGTGGTCCATTCAGACAAAGGTAGCTCGAGACACTGGGACATTCAGACCAAGGTAAATGAGACAGTGGTCCATTCAGACCAATGTAGACGTGACATTGGTCCATTAGACCAAGGTAGCTCGGTACACTGGTACATTCAGACCAAGGTAAATGAGACAGGGGCCCATTCAGACCAAGGTAGCTTGATGCCTTGATGACTGATGCTTGATGTCTTGGTGTCCTAGCAGACCGTGCTTGGAGTGTCTTACTTGCGCTGTCTTGGGTTAAATCCCCTACCAAATGTAAAGGACTATTTTGACATTTTAATTTTTTTTAAGGGATATAAAGTGTTTTAATGCTCTATTAAGATAGTAAATAAGCCACGTACCGAAGGAATACAACAATATAAGATTAAGGTGTAGATGGTTGAAACTCTCCCCTTCATTCCAGCCATGAAAACAAGCAACCATTATGGAAACTTGTGTCTAATTCTGTATTAGTGTAGATCATAGTTTTAAGCGAGGTTTAAGTACAGACTCAAGGAAATTGGTAATTAATGATAGGACACGTGGATAGGAATATGTAAAAGGCATGGATAAAATAAAGGACAGGTGTAGGAAATTTACGTTGATCATTTCTTGGCAGTGGCAGCAGTGTCAAGTGTGAACTGTGTTCTTCTCTGTCCAATGATAGCAGTGTAAAGTGTGAACTGTGTTCCTCTCTGTCCAATGACAGCATTGTAAGGGAAATGTGTTCCTCTCTCTCCATTGTCACAGTGTAAAGTGTGAACTGTGTTCCTCTCTGTCCAATGACAACAGTGTAAAGTGTGAACTGTGTTCTTCTCGCTCCATTGTCACAGTGTAAAGTGTGAACTGTGTTCCTCTCTGTCCATTGTCAGCAGTGTAAAGTGTGAAATGTGTTCCTCTCTCCATTGTCAGCAATGTAAAGTGTGAACTGTGTTCCTCTCTCTCCATTGTCGCAATGTAAAGTGTTAACTGTGTTCTTCTTTTCATTGTAAAATCAATATTGTGTTTGTTTCCTTAAATATTTCTATCCACCTTTCCTGTACCTTCTTTCAAATATCACAGGATATAAGTCCGACACCTTAGTTCAGTGGGTAGCATGTCTGACTACTAGCTAAGGGTCCCGAGTTTGATTTCCGGCATGGTTGAAAAATTTATCATTTGTGAAATGTTGGTTTCCCCTTTCACAGTGAAGAATTAACAGCCTTGGGACTGGGTGTTAAATCTGTTCTTGATTTAAGTTTGTTTATAAGAAGTGTGCGGACATAATCATCGATTTAGAAAGTTCACATTAAATTAATCAACTAAAAAAAAAAGAACCATAAATAAATAAAGACATTGAAAGATGAGTTTGTAATTCTTGTTGTTCAGTGGAAGTGTTACTGTCCACTTGGCTATTTTCCAGACAAGAACAAAGTGTTCCATATCGACCCCCCCTCCACCCTGGTTCCTGCATGGCGGTCTGTCTTGTTCCAAGTGTATTTCCGTCCTCACACCATGGACCAACTGTACAGCGCCAAGCTGGGCGGTAGAGCCTACAGGGGTACACTCGAGACGAGGCAGAAGATGGAGCTCCCTCTGGAGACCTGGATCTCTGTGATGGGTCAGACACATGGATATCTTATAAATAAGTGCCGTGTTGTAGTTCTCACGGGTTGGAATCTCTGCTGGTGCTGTCACTCATAGCGTAGGGTGACCATTTTTCCCAAACCTGAATTTACTCACAAGTGGATTGAAATCTTCTAGCAATTTTAAAGTAACATTATTACTTTTGAAATATTAAATAATATTTTTGAACCAAGTTTGTGCCGTCCAGAAATAAATGCTAAATGCTACCACAGAACTAATTTTTCAATAATTATTAATTGGCGAACCTCAGAAAAATCACAACTGAGCATCGAGACATCAAAATCAAATATATAATAACAAGATGTAATTTAGTGCAATCTTGCGAAGAGTTCAAAAACAAACTTGAAAACAATGATAAATAAAAAAAAAATCATCTAGCAGAAAATTAAGCAGTTAAAATATGAGTAACTTAGTATTTTTACATATTATTAGCAAAAGTAAGAGTAGCCCCATGGCTTCTTTGGTGCTGACTGACAGCTCAAGCTGACAGTGACGCTTTGAAAAGCTACCAGACCAAATATGTATCCCTACGCCGAACCATATGATCTGCAAAAAACATGTGTTTGCAGCTGTCACTTCTGACAATAAAATTTAGGTATATACCTAAATGTTAACTGTCAGTCAGCACCAAGAAAAGAACATGGGGCTACTGTACCTGGCGTTGCCAGGTGTAACCATGCAATGGGTTGTGTGGTTACACCTGGCAATGAGTTTATGTGCTTCTAACAAACAGAAAAAAAAAGATCTTCATTTTATTTCTTCCGACTTAGTTTTTAATTAATTAATAAAAAATTCAAATGTTAAAATTCCAGCTTCGAGGTGACATGTTCGTGCATAGGGCCTACTAATTTAAAATGACAGCCCTCTACATGCGGTAAATGTCGCACAACGATTATGGCAAACTTTTTACTTTATTAATTATTTTGAGTTCCACAAGTACAAATTATTTATACTTATATTATTTACTGTATTTATATGATTTCTTCATACTGTTTTTTGGATATTTGATTATTTACTGTGATCATTTTTATGTAGGCTACAATAAAACATGTTTGAATAATGTTCCTGTTCATAAATATAATTTTTTAATTTCTGTCCCGGACTAGGAAATGGTCACCCTATCATAGTGTGATAAGGATTAATAACATCCGGATACTCTATTCCATGAAGATTAAAGATTCGACAAAACTTCAAGTGATCTATAATAATTTTATATGAAATTTGTTTTTGAGCTCTAATAAAGCTTTTTGGTGGGACAGCATTAACTAGGCTCTGTGAAAATACTTGGATTTTGTGCTACAAGCAGGTGCTTTAAATATATACTTGAGTTAGGGATCAAGAGATTAATGGGTTAAGTTTGAGGCTTAGATAGAAGAACATTTAGAACGGTATCTCTCTCTGCAAGGAGCTTAGAACATAAACAGTTTAGTGTAAGATGGTATAAACTACACTTAATGAAAAAGTGTACTATGTACATCTTAATAATTATTAATGCTCTAATTTCTGTGTGGTGAGAGGCCCGCACCAGATAATGGGGTTATTTATTTTTAAAAAGATTGTTAAATTTTTGCATACAATCATATTTTCATAAATGATTTTTTTTTTTTAACTTTCCAATAGAACTTAAAATTGAATCATAATTCATTTTTCTTGTGTTATTAAAGTATATTTAAAATGTAATCTTATAATTTAAACTAAACATTGAAAGGAGGATGAAGGCAAGGCCTACACACTTATCAGAAAACTGTAGTTCTCAAAGTTCACAATCAAAACACAACAAAACACTTAATTATGTAATGTTTGGGGTACATCAGTCCCCTTCTTCAGTGGTAGAGAGTAAAACACAGACTAGACTTACGGCTAGAGGTAGGCCATGGTCACTTAGATACTGTTCAAACTTGTGCCTTGACTTTGGTAAATGTATTTATATTATATTTAATTATCAGTTATTATTTATATAGAAATGACTGACTGGTGTAAGGTGGCCTGCTTGGAAGAAAGGGAGAGAAGGTTATCTAAGGTTGAAACCCGGGAGGTGTCTGGATTTGGTATTATTGGTGAGAAAATTAATTAAATCAAGAAACAGGTAACAACAGAAAAATAAGTGACCATAATCTACCTCTAGCCATGCTGCCATAATCTAGTCTGTGTTTTACTCCCTTATGTTGAAGAAGGACACGATGTACCCAGAAAATTACATAATTAAGTGTTTGTTGTGTTTTAGTTGTGATATTTGAAGTCTACAGTTTTCTAGTAGGTTTGTAGGCCTTATATCCTCTTGTCAATGGTTAATTTAAACTAACTGTTTGGTGCCATTTCTAGGCCACTCTTTTGGGCCCGACTCTAAAATGTGGGTACCTCAATACAAACTCTCTCACCAGACGGTGGTTCTACCTGCCTGTGTACCCTCGGTGCCCGTCTACACCACATTCCTTATCAAGAGATTCGGGCGTTTTCCGCTCATGTTCAAGTTCTTGCCTCCAAACATCTCGTGAGTATACACCTAGCTGAGTAGTCAGAGAGACTGACCACAGTTCTAGAGGTCCTTAACATGCTTCGGTGATCGAATGGTCCAAGGCCTCACTCTCCCAATAGACTGGACTGACGAGGAGCTCGGGTTGAATCCTGGTCGGGTGTTTTGAGGGGTTTTTCCACTCTCTTTTCATGCAGGCACACTTCCTCTAAATTCAACCTTCCTCATCCCTAACACACTAGTGTTATTAGTATGTATGGTAGACCTCAGTGGTTTTGAGGTAAAGTGCTCGCCTTGGGAACCAATGCTCGTGGGTTCAAACCCAGCCAGGGTCAAAGGATTATTTGTAAGCGATAAAAATCCATAGCACAACTTCCTTCGAAGGGGAAGTAAAGCCGTCGGTCCCATGTCAATTGTGGCTTGTAAAAGAACCCTAGAAGGTATGTGAAAATACCTTTGCCAGCAAAATTTGTAGGCTCTTTTGCTCTCGCTTATAGAAATTCTCGTGTGCTGATATAATTGGTCAGTTCAGAAAGTGCACTTTAGATACCTTAAATAAATTATTAAAAAAAAATAAGTGAAAGTACATGTGTTTATCTCCCGAATGGGTAGTAAGATCCGGTGATAAAATATTTAAAAGAATAAAGAAATCCTTGTCTCCAACTTTCAAAATAACATGAATAAAACACTAATAATGTGTGTTAGTAGTTAGCACGTATGACTCTGACTTAGTAGGTTGCAGTTTGATGTGTGTTATTAGTCAGCACGCATGATCATTACTTGGCAGGTTGCAGTTTGATACCCTATCGGGGCAATGAAATCGGTTTTAACCCCAATGCAATTTCTCAACATTCATCTTTCCTATCATGTTCCCTAAGATTAGATAAATAGATCTGTAGTTACCAATAGTGGCCCTTTTGACCCTTGCTCCTGTGTATAAATATCAGATGCTCTATTTGACTGTGTCCACAGCAACTACAGGGTGAAACCGTCACAAGGTCTTATCGACACAGAGTATCAGATTGTGGTGGTCCAGTTGTGTCCAGAAAGTCTGCAGGAGACTGCTTATGTTGAGAGATGGGGTCTGGAATTCAACAAGTCTCCAGACCAGGAGGTTGGTGTAACATCTAGAGATAGATAGGTCTTGTTTGTAATTGAGCAGAAGTGGGAGTTGTTCTACAGGTGAGTAAGAGAACTGAAGTACTCTGTACTTTGTACCCATTGTTACAGTTGAAACAAAAACAAGACTGAGATAGTAGAAGAAACAAGGGTGAGATAGTAGAGGAAACAAGGGTAAGATAGTAGAGGAAACAAGGGTGAGATAGTAGAGGAAATATGACTGAGATACTAGAGGAAACAAGGGTGAGATAGTAGAGGAAACAAGGGTGAGATAGTAGAGGAAATATGACTGAGATACTAGAGGAAACAAGGGTGAGATAGTAGAGAAAACAAGGGTAAGATAGTAGAAGAAACAAGGGTGAGATAGTAGAGAAAACAAGGGTAAGATAGTAGAGGAAACAAGGATGATATAGTAGAGGAAATATGACTGAGATACTAGAGGAAACAAGGGTGAGATAGTAGAGGAAACAAGGGTGAGATAGTAGAAGAAACAAGGGTGAGATAGTAGAGGAAACAAGGGTAAGATAGTAGAGGAAACAAGGGTGAGATAGTAGAGGAAACAAGGGTGAGATAGTAGAGGAAACAAGGGTGGGATAGTAGAGGAAACAAGGGTGAGATAGTAGAGGAAATATGACTGAGATACTAGAGGAAACAAGGGTGAGATAGTAGAGAAAACAAGGGTAAGATAGTAGAAGAAACAAGGGTGAGATAGTAGAGAAAACAAGGGTAAGATAGTAGAGGAAACAAGGATGATATAGTAGAGGAAATATGACTGAGATACTAGAGGAAACAAGGGTGAGATAGTAGAGGAAATATGACTGAGATACTAGAGGAAACAAGGGTGAGATAGTAGAGGAAACAAGGGTGAGATAGTAGAGGAAACAAGGGTGGGATAGTAGAGGAAACAAGGGTGAGATAGTAGAGGAAACAAGGGTGAGATAGTAGAGGAAACAAGGGTGAGATAGTAGAGGAAACAAGGGTGAGATAGTAGAGGAAATATGACTGAGATACTAGAGGAAACAAGGGTGAGATAGTAGAGGAAACAAGGGTAAGATAGTAGAGGAAACAAGGGTGAGATAGTAGAGGAAATATGACTGAGATACTAGAGGAAACAAGGGTGAGATAGTAGAGGAAACAAGGGTGAGATAGTAGAGGAAATATGACTGAGATACTAGAGGAAACAAGGGTGAGATAGTAGAGAAAACAAGGGTAAGATAGTAGAAGAAACAAGGGTGAGATAGTAGAGAAAACAAGGGTAAGATAGTAGAGGAAACAAGGATGATATAGTAGAGGAAATATGACTGAGATACTAGAGGAAACAAGGGTGAGATAGTAGAGGAAACAAGGGTGAGATAGTAGAAGAAACAAGGGTGAGATAGTAGAGGAAACAAGGGTAAGATAGTAGAGGAAACAAGGGTGAGATAGTAGAGGAAATATGACTGAGATACTAGAGGAAACAAGGGTGGGATACTAGAGGAAATAAGACTGAGATACTAGAGGAAACAAAGGTGAGATAGTAGAGCAAACAAGGGTGAGATAGTAGAGAAAATATGACTGAGATACTAGAGGAAACAAGGGTGGGATACTAGAGGAAATAAGACTGAGATACTAGAGGAAACAAGGGTGAGATACTAGAGGAAACAAGGGTGAGATAGTAGAGCAAACAAGGGTGAGATAGTAGAGGAAACAAGGGTAAGATAGTAGAGGAAACAAGGGTGAGATAGTAGAGGAAATATGACTGAGATACTAGAGGAAACAAGGGTGGGATACTAGAGGAAATAAGACTGAGATACTAGAGGAAATAAGACTGAGATACTAGAGGAAACAAGAGTGAGATAGTAGAGCAAACAAGGGTGAGATAGTAAAAGAAACAAGGGTGAGATAGTAGAGGAAATATGACTGAGATACTAGAGGAAACAAGGGTGAGATAGTAGTAGAAACAAGGGTGAGATAGTAGAGGAAACAAGGGTGAGATACTATAGGAAACAAGGGTGAGATAGTAGAGCAAACAAGGGTGAGATAGTAGAGGAAACAAGGGTGAGATAGTAGAGCAAACAAGGGTGAGATAGTAAAAGAAACAAGGGTGAGATAGTAGAGGAAACAAGGGTGAGATAGTAGAGAAAATATGACTGAGATACTAGAGGAAACAAGGGTGAGATAGTAGAAGAAACAAGGATGAGATAGTAGAGGAAACAAGGGTGAGATAGTAGAGCAAACAAGGGTGAGATAGTAGAGGAAATATGACTGAGATACTAGAGGAAACAAGGGTGAGATAGTAGAGGAAACAAGGGTGAGATAGTAGAAGAAACAAGGGTGAGATAGTAGAGGAAACAAGGGTGAGATAGTAGAGAAAACAAGGGTGAGATAGTATGATCATGTAATGAGGATGGAGAAGTAGAGGATGCCAAAGAGAATGATGGAAATAAAGTTTGTAGGAAAAAGACCACAAGACGTACCAAAAAATAGATGGGAGGAGCAGATAACAGAAAGTGTTCAAGTGAAAGAAGAATAATGAAACAAATTGTAATGATACTGTTTTGGACCCCTTTCATTTATTCAAAAAGTCATGGATGAAGTATGTTTTTCTTTAAAGAACTGTATGTACATTTTCTTTCTAATACTTCACCCATGGATGACCAGGCTTTTTCAGAAGTAAATTCAATATAATATGTTTTAAAACTTTCTTTGTTTAAAAATCCTCTTTCGTTCTATTTGAAAATCTGGTGCTGAGTTGGCTGCCTTTTTAGCCTTCAGCTAGCATCAGGTTGCCAGGAGTTCTCCTATTAGTTGATTTTAACACTGAAGACAAGGGGTCCAAGAACCAAGGTGTAGGTCATATATAAGGGCTGGAGCAGCTTGTGTGCAAACAGAACAAAGTAATATCACAGAAAAATAGTAAATCTCTATCTCTTGCAAGCTCTAGCACTAGCTTTGGCTCCCCGCGTCAGTTCGTTAAACAAATAACAACTGTATCATTTTAATGTCAATTTTATAATAGTGAAGGGTGAGCTGGTGGTCTAGGGGTAAGGTGTCAGACTTCTGTTCTAAGGGTCCGGTGTTCAATCCTCGGTCCCGGCACAGATTTATCTGATTGCCAAACCCTTCCTTCACCTCTGACAAGATGTGTATTAATCACAACTTGTGAATGTGAGGAATGCCAGGCCTCTACCGTGGTTCGGATTCCACGTAAAGCTGTAGGTCCTCCATTTCATCTCACAATCACCCTACCATTGCAAATTAGCGTAAGTACGTATAACCCGAACGGGTAGTAAAACGCGGTGCTAATAATAATAATAATAATAATAATAATAATAATAATAATATAATAGTGAAAGTGTAATCAACTAAATAAATTGTGTACAAACATTAATTTTTACTGATTTCAACATAATTACATATAATCAGATCATACAGCTGTGTGATGGCAAGTGCACAGTAGGGCATGCACGGGTCGTCGTCATCATCATCATCAATAGGTATCATCATAAAATGAAAGGAGGAAGAATGGTGGAAGGATAGAGGAATATGGGGGCATTTTACTAAACTGACCTCACAGGCTAGAATGTTGAAGATGAATAGAACAGTAGGCTAAATCATGCTTTAAATTACCAGCACTTACCTGAGTGATATTGGTGGAGAAATTATTTAGATAGAACACTAGAAAAACACACACATTTCTAAAGAGAAGCTTCCACTGTCACAGACAGCTTCTTCAAGTTTAGGGTAAACTGTTGCCCTTTGTTGACTGGATACAGATAATTTGGTTTTCATAGATGGCAGCACCTTGAATAGTATTTTCTATAAATATATTTGTTTCAAACAAAGATATAGAACCTCCATATTGTGAAAAATACAAGTATGGCGAGTTTTATCCAGAAGGTGTCATCTGTTTCAGGTTTCCGTGTATTTCCGAGCATATGCAGAACACCCCTCGCTGGAAATAGGGGAGGGAAATATAGTACTGCTCCCCCCAAACTTCCCAGGGTGTGAGGAGATTGTCAATGTTCCGATACGGAACTTATCAAGGCACTGTGTCAGGTATGCAGACAACTGGTCATCCAATCAAACACTGACTGCTTTATCACCGCGCCTTACTACCTGTTCAGGCTGGTAAAGGATGAAGAAGGTTGAACTCATATGAAGTGTGCCGGCATCTGCGTAAAGGGAAAACTACACTCAGTACACCCGACTGAGATTGGAACTCCAATCTCCCCATCGCTTAAAGTCCAGGCCATTGTGAGAGTGACGCCTTAGACTATGCGGCCACTGAAGTGGGTACTGGCTACACTGAAAGTGCCTTTGCTATGTTACGTAATGCAGGAATGTTAACTGAAACTTTGCTATACAAACATGAACATGGCAGAAAGATCTATTGGTTTAACCCATCATTGCTCCAGGAATGGTCCAGTGTGCAGACTCATAGTTTGATGCTGAGTTGTACCTACTGTGAACCTGTATTAATTCTACCTTTATGTTTATTCATCTAGGTTTGCTTTCAAGCTGTGCGGCACAGCCAATGACGTGACAATACTTGATAGTGAAGGAACGATATCGGCTAACGAGCTGGTCCACTCACAATGGTTGTTCAGGATGAGGTCTGTCGAGTTCACCTACGTCCAGTTCATCTGCCAAGTATGGGTCTTGCAGCAAGGTTTGTACCCCGTTGGGGTGCCGACCCAATACATCGTTACAGGATATGGGGAAAGCGAACATGCTGAGATAGTTGTAAGGTTCACCAATACCCATTTACAACATTTTGTTGTATATGTAAGGAGGTTCAGGGAAGGTGGAAATAAATATATAAAAGGGAACAAACACAATATGGCTGTTACAATGAAAAGAAACACAATCCACACTTTACACATCATGTTTCATCGATCCACTTTTTTCTCCCTTTTTTGTTTTTTTGTTTCCTCTTTTAGGAAGTTGTGTTTCAAACTCCCTCCTGATGAGTTCAGATAGAATGAAACCTAGATTAGGCGATTGTGGTGTACATAGTTTTTCTTTTAGAAGCAGCCATTTACCTCTGTCCGTGTCAGCAGTGTAAAGTGTGAACTGTGTTGTTCTTTTCATTGTAACAGCCATATTTTGTTTGTTCCTCTTATATGTTTCCATCCCCCTTGTCTGTACATTCTTACATGCAATTAAATCAAATGTATATTTGGATCTAATATGTATCAATGTTTTGGTGGAACATGAACACACATGTCACGTTTACAGTCAAAGTTAAAGTTAATTTATTAATAGTTTGAATGATACAGACAGACCCTAAGTGAACTACATGTCAGATTAAAAATGTGTTTCTTCACAGGCTGAACCAAAACATTTAGATTTTGGTGAATCTCATTATGGAGATTTGAAAGTTGGAAGATTCATCGTAATCAACGGCGGTCGATGTCCAATTCATTTTCTGTTTCGGTGTGTACACTTTGAACTAGGAAGTACACCTTCCTCCCAAGACATCAAACTGAGCCCTACATGGGGCAGTGTCCCCCAGAAGAAAAGTATCGAAGTAAATGTGTCCGTCCGAACCAACTTGGTGGGATGCCAAACGTTCAGTATATATTGTGACGTACGTAAGAGTGTGCATTCTTCAGAGGTCGTATGGCACTCTAAAATGTTGTTGGCTCAAGTGAGTTATGAAGGTCTGACCCCGAAACTAGAGATAACCGATATTTCGTCGACTGGAGGAGGATTGGTTCTCTCCAAAGCTGACCTGTGGGAAATTCTACAACTCAACAAGTAAGTTGATCTATCAGGGCTATGTTTGTTATCTTCACTTCCTGTTCTGGTTGGTCGTACAAATATTCATCACACTGGCAGCGTGGCGGGACAATGGGAAACCATTTATTAAAAACACCCTCGATATGCTTGGCCGAGATTCGAACCCTGACCTCCTCATTGCCAGAACGAGGCTGTCATTTAAACCATGAGTCCACACAGACGCTAGTAGTTCGAGGGATCAACGGTTCGAGTTATTGGTCTCATCGAACACAAGCAATGTAATACTAACAGCTAGTTTGTGGCACAGAAACAGAAGGGCATATGGGTACGGTGTGCCCAGGCAGGATTTGATTGCCATTTGTACCCACCCAAATTTTAAGATACAATTACTTCTCATAGCGTAAATCTATAGACGAGACGTTCAAATCTTCTGGTATTCGAGAGATTCAAGATTTGTAAATACCTCCTTGATATAACAATGTTAAACAACTGGTTGGAGAAATTATATAGACTTGTGTAGTCGGGAGAATAACAAACTATAAAAAAGGAAAAATAATTGTATTAATATAATTAATTTACCAAATAAGTGTTGGGTTTGATGTTTGTGAAGTAATGGAGATGACAAACAAAATATAATTTTGTCAGTCGCACTAAGCCTTGAACAACCTTTTTTTTTATATTCACTTTTCAAATATTTTTAATTTAACTAAAATTATAGGTCAACATTTTTTAAAAGATTTAAGGATTAAAATTTGGATTCAAGATTCAAAAGAAATTTTAAGTTTTGTATTTGAGAACCCTAGGATTTGACTCATCTTTAATTTAAAGGTGAAATACTTTTGATAAGTTGTTTATTTATATACATTTTTGGAAGAAATTTGTTGGGCCTCCAATCATTAAAATATCCTCTCATAGTTTTGAGTGATTCAAATGTTCAACAAAATACCTCTCTCACACTTACTGAGTCTCTGCTCCACCCGGTGTTGACTTCTCATATCCTCCTGTACTCCTCTCACACTCACCGAGTCTCTGCTCCACTCGGTGTTCACTTCTCATCTCCTCTTCCTCAAACAAACTTATTTTTTACCATACACATCACAAACAAAACCAAGATGGAATGAAGCTCTTTCCTCGACAATCCCCGCAAGATAAAGTTGGTGAGGTTTCGGGTGATCGAGCGGCCCCAGGGCTCAGCCCCCTTCCTCGTGCACCTCCTGTTGAAGAACTGTTCGAACATATTGACTCACTGGGAACTGCGCCGTCACAAGGAGTGCAGGTGCCGTCAACTCATCAAAGACCACAGGATAAGCTTCAGAGACAGGAAGATACATTGTCCTCACCGACAGCTGTTCACTCTACAACCCCTCAGGGGTACACTTCAGGTACTGAGACTTCACCTACAATCCTTCAGGGGTACACTCAGGTACTAATAACTGTTCACTCTACAGCCCCTCAGGGGTACATTCCAGTTACTGACAACTGTTCATCTACAACCCCTCAGGGGTACTCTCCAGTTACTGATAACTGTTCACTCTACAGCCCCTCAGGGGTACTCTCCAGTACTGATAACTGTTCACTCCACAGCCTCAGGGTACTCTCAGTACTGAAACTTCACTCTATAAATCTTATTTTTGGAATTATTTTGATGGTTAATAGTGGCTTAGCCCGACATAATTTTATGATAAAGCTAATAAACAGACCCCAGATCATTAATTTACCACTTAACTGAACTAACAACCAAATGTTATTATTTAGTTATGATTTCTATTTTCTATAGCAGCTCTAGCATTAATGTGGACATACACAATCCCTGGGGAATACTAATTTCATGTCTCTAAGATTGGGATTTTGGTAAAGCAAAGATTCATATCTAATTATAGTGTTGTGTTTCTCAGCCCAAGGAGGAGCAGGTGTTGACCTTGAATGTCCAATACGCTATGGAGGGAGAGTTTGCGCTTTCTTATATTCTCGGTCTGTGTGACGACCGCCAAGTGAAGTTGACGGCTTTGTTAAACGTTACACCTGGCAATCAACTCTCTCTGGTAACAAGTACAAAACACATGAGGGGCATATACCTTGGTGAACTCTGGCCCCCCGCTGAGGTGAGTAGTCTGGCGATGTTATACCTGGCTATCAAACTCTAGTGTCTACATGGTGTTATGACCACTGATACGCTGTAACACGTTTTCCAACAGCATGTGTGGCTTGTTTGCAGACTGTGTATATCTACAACAGTTCTTGTCAGCCCTTGGACTATAAAGTAGACACAAGCCCCCTGAACAGTGTTAGCGGCAGCAAGGACATCCTGACCTGCCTCAACCCAAACAGGATCATTAGCACCAGAAACCTGCCATCCCCTTCTCTTCAGGTGTACACCGACTCAACTTACAAACTATGAGGTATACATGCATTGATTAACACTTCTTTATCCTCCCAGAAAAGTTTCCATCCTTGGACAGCTAAGTTGGCACCACTGAAGTCAACTTCCTGTGCAGTCTACTATCTCCTGAATATTGAAGTGTTTGTACTTTCATTTGTGCTTCATTTTCTATAATTCTATCATATTTATTTAATGATACATTATAACATGAGTGTTCAAATAACAGCTTCCAATGAACATCTAATAGTACTTATTTCACTTTATTTCTTATAGGTGACGCTAGACGTTGTGTTGGGCGCTAGAAGCGTCACATTGAAGTTGACATGTGAAGGAGTTGTATACTCGTCTAGGCGACTTGTGTCACGTGCGCCCCACTCTGAACGCCTGACAGACGAGGCCCCAGTTAGTATCTCAACCTGCCACATCGTGTTGGAGCCCTTTCTGACGCACAACACGTCTCAATACTTGTTCTTCATCACGAACCACATGGCCAGCACCGTGTACCAGTACACTTGGGTGAGGTCAGTAAATATTGTCTTTGGTTGGGGGAAATATAATTCCTGCACTGAGGGAACTTTAGTTGGTTACCACCAGGGCTGGGTTTGATGACACATTGTTTTGTTTTTTTGTTACACACAGACAATGCTCTTTTGCACATACCTCTGTTCATGAACCGCTGGTTTGTGTTAACTTCAATTTTAAGTATTTGTGGTCATTCTAGATATTTAGGCCATATTTTCTTGGTCTGCGTCGTTTTTATGAATTTTACACATGTATGTTAAATAAGTATGCTTTTAAATACTATCAATATCTATAGATCTTGAATACTCAAACATAATTTATTTAATCCCTCAGTTGTAGGAATGAGTAGATTATGTAAGTAATGAACTTGTGGTTGAATACACATTCCTGGTGAGACTGCAACTAGGCTGGAGAGGGTTGCTTTGGGAGGGGTGGCTATTACTTCTCAACAGATATTTGTAAATAAATATATTCTGCGAGGTGTGTGAGTTTAGTATGTTTTATTGCCCAGTTGTGAAGTTCGTGTTTGATTTAGTCTTTTGCATTTATTACAAGTGTTGGCTTAAATTTATAGGTCGTTTTTTGATAATCTTCAAGTCCTCAAAGTCCCTGGTTATTATAATGTTGAGAATAAGTGTAAAGAGCAGTTGGGTCTTTGTGCAAGCTCAAACGACAAAGGTATGGAATGACATCTTCTGCTACTGGTTAAAAATATATGTACTTTTGATATCGTTAACAAGGATGGAAGAGGAAAGAAAAATACCAAGGAGAATGACGGGTAAAGATTGTAAGGGAGGCCAAGGAAGAAATAAGAGCAGAAAACAGAAAGTGTGTGAGAGGAGAAGAATGGTGGTAAGGAAAGAGGAAGATGGAGGTTATCTACTAAACTGACCCGGCCACTGGTTGGAAACAGTTGATGATGATTTTGATTAATTTGCATTTAAATCAACAATATTAAACATAATTCAATTTATTAAAATGAATTAGTTGTGTTATTTCACTCAAGTACATGAATTAAAAATGACTACAGTTTAAATAGGTTTTGAGAGTAATTTAGATTTATTAAGGTGGGATGAAGGGGATGCGAGAAAAAGCCAGTGTTTTTGCAATTTTTATTGCAAAACATTATTTTGGCCAAAATAAATACAATATTGCTCCCTTACAAACATAGTTTAATTTTCTTCACATAGTGACCCTAAAATTTTTTAATATATCTCGAGGTTGTCCTGGAATTTAATGACAACATTTTCTCTTAATTTAAAAAGTTTGTCATCTAATGCCGCCATGCTCATGACATATATTCAACAAGTGTTGACATCAGCGTGTGAAGAAAATTAAACCATGTTTGTCTGGAGCAATATTTTATTTTTTAGAAAAAAAAAATTGTCATAAAAACTACAAAAACACTGGCTTTTTCTCGCGTCCTACCTTGAGTAAAAGTTTGTAAAGCCACATCTCACTAAATGTCTGAATCGCTACTTAAAATATATTAGGAAGGTTACACAAACCGTCACTGTAACTCAATGTTTATAACTATGTCCATGACGCATGTAACTGTGTCTAGGTGTGAGGTAGAGGGTGTTGCCCGAGCTTGGGTCAGACCCTACAGGGGGATCCTGCCTTCGGGAGAGAGCCATGCTTGCTGCCTCACTGTCCAATCCTTGGGCACCTCCGTCATCCTCCCTCTCAATCTAACCTGCGAGCTACTGGAGCTCGACACTCTGAGTAGCTGCGAGAGGAGTGATCTGTTGGTGAAAGAGGTAACTAGGAGGTGGAGGAGTTTACTACTATAGAAAACATAACCTGTCCTGTAAGAGACATCTTCACTCGGTGGCTAGGGACATTCAATGTCGAAAGCAGCTTTTTGCCATGTAACTAGACTAAGGAACTGCACTATTCACTCTATGTAGAGTTTCCCAAAACTCTCTCCAGTTGCATACCTTTCAGGGCCATGGACTTACCAAGGTACATCTTTCATTTCTTTATACAAAAATAATTTATGATAAGATTTAGATTCACATTTAAGATCGCAGGTAAAAGTTATGATTTGTAAAACGATGGATTTGAGCCAACCATCTAATTATTTGAATGAAACAAATGATACAATATGTAAGTGTTTACTTCCTTTGAACGCAATGTTTTTTATAATAATATTTGAAGAGAATTTTCTAAACACATGTATGTCTCAATTCCATGATTCAGACGCACTCTAGTGTGTGCAGATTCTCACTCGAGATACTTTGGTTTAAATCCTTTAAAGGGTCAAAGACTTAGTTTTCATGTGTATGTGGATTCTAAGCTCTCTATAATGGCAGTCCCAGGCGCTGCTGACTCCATCTGTATGAATGTTTTAAAACAGATGCCAGACGTGGAGCAGCCTCTGCCATGGCACCAAGTGCTGATGGTATCTTGCGACATTGTCAATCCTGCTGATGCGAACTTGAAAATCTCATTGCTCCGACAGTCTCCAGGCCCGGAGCTGTATCTCAAATGAACTCTGACTCGCAGGTCTTGCCGCCCAGTCTGGCCAACCTTATGAAACATATCCTGGAGGAGATTACTTGGTACAACACTTGAACCTTCCTCAACAAACATTAAGGATCCTTCAGGGTATTATAAACCTGAGGATTCAAAAAATATAATTATTTTACTTTCCAAATTTTGATTTGTAATTTGTTTTAAAGCAGCTCTAATTCATCTTTTTTGGGGTTAAAACCCAGCATGATTATAGGAACAATATAAAAACCAAAACCCAGAATATTAATTAACTCAATATTTAGTTAAGATTCCTATTTTATATTATTATATATTATATATATATTTTCTCTTAAACTCAAGTTTAGAAGGTAAAATTAAGCTCTGTGGTTTTGATCACATGAGTCATACAAAGTATTGTGTTAACAGGATAATTGTGTCCAGTGATGGTTCATCCAAACCATGATTAGGTCGAACAAAGAACTGACGCCATATTACAGTCAGTTTGTTCTGAACAATAACGAGCATGAGAAGCTCATCCAGCAGTCTTACGTGAGCCCCGCCCATGGCCTTGCTGGGGACATACTCAGGGACATCATCTACCATCTAATACTGCAGGAGTTTCACCTCGACACAGTATCTCACTCTACAAACACAGACGACCTTGGGCAATGGCATTGACATTTCCAAAGGTTGAATAAACATGATACCTTTGTAGAGAATGGAGCACAAATAAAGTAAAAAAAACTAACACATGTTTAGGGGTAATACATAATCCACGTAACCTGTTGTGAGGGTTAAAAGGAGAGATTTCTAGTGTCTACATGGTGTTACACGAAGGGATGGGTTAAAAAAGGTCAGTGGTTTATGGATAACCCCTTTTACCCCTTTACACACATCTAACCGTCTTACAAGTTGAACTTACTCACAGTTTATGGACAAAAATATGTATATATCAACTTATTAATAAGTTTGAAAATGAAGTTGCAGTGTGCATTTCACACTCCCTCTGATGAGTTACAATAGAGTGAAACCTGGGTTGGGAGATTGGATTCTCTTCAAGAGGCAGCATTACTTCTTTTCCAGTGCAGCAGTGTAACGTTTTTTTGTTTTCATTTTAACAGCTATTGTGTTTGTTCTTAAAGGTATTGAGATTCGAGACTCAAATCCTTAAATTGTTTTATTTGTTATTTTTTATTTTTTTAAATTTTAATTTGTTTTAAAGCTTTAACATGGATTTGTAAAATATTGTATTCGACCCAACTATATTCCAAATAAGAAATTTTCCTTAAGAGAAAATTAAGTATATATAAATTGTTTTCATGTATTATTAATGACAAAATAGACTAGAGGGCTTTGCTAAACTCTTTTAATGTTTACAACCATAGTGAGTTAATACTCCTAAGATAAACTACTCTGTGTTCTCGAAGCACAGCACTAAGTATTTGTATTTTTTTTACAGAAATGAGGAGATGGATCATTAACGAATGTTTAGTGGGTTCCTGAATTAAAAGTACTAATATTGCATAGAAAACCTATCAAGAATGAAGAAATATGAATACAGCATTGTGAATGGAATACTTTAGTTCAACATTTACATGGACAAAAGAATATTTTTTTACACAATACTGTAGCTGTGTTTATATTATTTAGAAAAATAAACAAAAAGTTAATTCAGGCAAATTCTTTGTAACAAAATATCAACTTGAGAATAAAGCCAATAATTGAAAGTATTTTTTAGGGGTGTGTAGTTCACTTTTACACAGACGAAACAAAGTTAAAGCAAAACTTTAAAAGTGTGAATGAAAAGTGAATATCACCAATAAAACTCCAGTTTATTAAATTAGTAAACACAAGGAGTCGATGTTTTTAAACTTGAAAGGAAAAAAATAATTTATCCTACAACTTTTTAGAGCCCCTTACTAAATTAGGTCGAGATTTGATGGTAACGATTGATTTTCTTAAAGAGGCAGCCATGTAAAGTGTGAACTGATTTGTTCTTTTTATAGGTTTCTATCAACATTTCCTTTACCTTCTTCCAGTTATAGCAAAATAAAAAATCTGAAGTAATCGATTTGAATGTTGTGATAGTAATTTAATGTTTATCAAATTAGAATGAAATTTTTCAAACAATAACTGAGCAATAATATATTTTATTGAATAAAGTTATATGCATATTTTTATAAGCATAAACAATTAACAAAATATTCAAACTTTGATTTGGCTTTGAAAATAATTCATTAATTCGATTCAGGGTAGTTTTGAAATAGAAAAAATGGACTTCGCATACCCTTTAAAAATAGCATTCAAATATTTAATAGTAAATGATCAAACAATAAAAACTTGTCTCAGTAAATGAACAGTTTTGGTTCTATCTTTACGTTCCCAACGTATGGTTTGTTGAAACTGTCTATTATAAGGTTAGCTGGCAGAGTGAGTGTCAGGGACCCTCCTGAAGACTGCTAGAAACTTGTCACCCTTGTTGCGAGTTACCTTCAGTCCCTCCTCAGAGCTCTCGTACAGTTTGTCCACCACTGGATCAGACCTCTGGAGAAAACAAACCGAGAATTTAGCACACATGGGAAGTTACCCATTTACTTTACCTAAGACAACTCAATCGACACATCAGTGTTCATGTGGTCTAAGGTGTCACTCTCTCAATATAATGAATTGCTGGTGACAAGAAGGGTACAACAAGATACTCTACAGTTGCTTGCAGGCTGTACCGGACAGAGTACAAGATACTCTACAGTTGCTTGCAGGCTGTACCGGCTAGAGTACAAGATACTCTACAGTTGCTTGCAGGCTGTACCGGCTAGAGTACAAGATACTCTACAGTTGCTTGCAGGCTGTACCGGACAGAGTACAAGATAATCTACAGTTGCTTGCAGGCTGTACCGGCTAGAGTATAAGATACTCTACAGTTGCCTGCAGGCTGTACCGGACAGAGTACAAGGTACTCTACAGTTGCTTGCAGGCTGTACCGGCTAGAGTATAAGATACTCTACAGTTGCCTGCAGCTGTATCAGCTAGAGTACAAGATACTCTACAGTTGCCTGCAGGCTGTACCGGACAGAGTACAAGGTACTCTACAGTTGCTTGCAGGCTGTACTGGTACTCACCAGGTCTTCATCAGACACTTGGGAGAATAGAGGATGTTCCTCAAAATGTAGCACCATCCACTCGTGAAGATCCTTGACATCCGTGATGGTGTATACCAATGCCTGTAAACATGTGGCCCAACTTGTTGCTAGGGGTGTTCAACGTACATGTAGCTCTAGTTGTTACTAGGTGTGTTCAATGTACATGTTCTAGTGGTTACTAGGTGTGTTCAATGTACATGTTCTAGTGGTTACTAGGTGTGTTCAATGTACATGTTCTAGTGGTTACTAAGTGTGTTCAATGTACATGTTCTAGTGGTTACTAGGTGTGTTCATTGAACATGTTACCTGTTACTAAGAGTGTGCAATAGTTATGTGTTTTAATTATGGAGAAACCAAAACAACCAAGTCCCAGAACATTAATTCAACATTTAAATGAATGTATGAATATTATTATGAAAGTATTATAATCTGAACAAAAATGTAAAAAATTAATCTTTTCTATTTCCTCTTATTTTCAACATTTGAATTAAAATTTGAGATAGATTTGTAAAATAGTGGATTCGTCCAAATATTAATGACATCTTTGTGAATAAACTTACATTTACTGCCAACACAAACGCGTACTCGGCCAGAAGTGACCTGTTGATGATTCGCCATTTATGTTTGGCTTTCTTGAAATGAGGATCAGGGTACAGGAAGAACATCTTTGTCAACTAGAGGGGAGGGGGAGAGATGATTAGATTCACAACAGTCCACAAACATGACATAATCACAGGGGATGTACAAGTTATACCTGTCCTTTGTAGAAATAGTTTGGTAGATACTTCATTGCATTTGTTCGCAAACACGCATGTTGTCGTATTGTCCCGAATGTTGTGACCGTAGAGCCGCTATCCGATCCATCACATAGTCGGAAACTTTCACTCTTATTTCCATCCCGAGAATCAACGTTTCAGGAAACATGGGGCAGAGCGTAACTGTCAACAAACATTGACTCATCAGAGTTTGTCCTCAATCTTAGAGACAATCATTTCATAACTTGGTCATGGTATCTTTACAAGTAGGATTTCAAGGAAAGGTACCCATATTTGTAGGGAGGGAGGGTGGAAAGCCATTTATAAAAAAAATACCCAACTGAGATTCAAACCCCAATCTCCTCGTCATCAGCAGTCCAGTATTTTGTGTGACACCTTGGATCATTTGACCACTGAAGCGAGTCACTATTTGTTATTTTACGATAAACTCGTACCAAGCAGACCACCATAGCCACATCCAACATCGGCGAATTCCACACGTTTATCTGTCGAGGAGGGAACCTCTGAAGAAGTCCCAGGGAAATATTTGGGATAAAGAATGGACCAATCCATATCATCTGGAGTTCTCGGACTGGAACGGAAGATTAAGGCAAACATTTATAAGTAATAATACTCTGATATTTATTTCAGTAAGTCCACAATATAACTAAATAATAATAACAATAATGACAGTGTTAATTTTGTATCTCTAAGAGTCCCAGGATCAATCTCTTGATGGACTAAAGGGATTCTCATATTACTATAGTAGTTTGAAGGACTGTGGAGTTGGTACGGAAATCTTTCTACTGTTAAACTAAAGAGTCCTTCATAAATTGCTGAACTACTGTATATTAATTAGTAATAACAAATTGACTGAATAAAATGCTCTGATAAAGATTACTTCATGGGAAGCTTCTTTGACATTGTGAATTTATATTTAAATAAATTTATCAAACAAAATTACAAACATTTATCCTAAAAAAGTATAAATTTAAAATGATATACTGTATTTATGATGTAATGTTATAATATAAAGTTTTTATTTTGAAGCCGGAGTCGAAGTTGTACCGACTCCACCCAAAATTGCTTATGACACCAACTTCACAAACATCTGCGTCTTCGGGCTGTTACAGGTGTTCTGCCAAGGACTTTCTAGTGCAAGGCTGATTTTACTGTCCACCCAGCTAAAATCAATGTTTGTTGCACACATGATCTTACATTGCAAAGTATTATTACACTGCCCCTGCCTGGTCAGTTAATGCCACCTGACAGGAAAAATCCTCTGGGAGAACGCTGAAACATGTATTACTAGAAAACAATGTCACATTGGTTTTCTTAGCACCGCATCATACCAGGTGTCTATTAAGGTTATACACATATGCACTATTGATGTAAATGAGTTAGGGATGAAAAAGGTTGAATTTAGAGGAAGTGTACTCACATTTGTGTGGAGAGAGTGGAAAACCATTTATGGAAAATAACTCTCAGTACACCTGACCAAGATTCTAACCTCGATCTCCCTGTCATCGATAGTCCAGTCTGTTACAAGGATGATATCTTAGACCATGCGTCCACCAAAACGGGTGTCACAATGTTTATCAAATAAATAAATGCACTATGATGATACAAACAAACTATATTAATATTCGAATCTCGGTCGGGTGAACTGGGTGGTTTTTCCTAAATGGTTTTCCACTCTCCCTCCACGCAAATGCGGGTTCACTTCCTTAAATTCAACCCTCCCAATTCCTAATCCATTAGTGTAATTAGTACTTAAGTGTATAACCCGAACGGGTAGTAAGATGCGGTGCTAAATATTATTATTATATTATTATATTAATTGGTATGTACCAAATCTTAGTTTGTTGATTGTGAATAATCCATTTTGGTTGTGTTATGTTGGTGGGAAAACTTGTTTCTCCATTAAGTTTAAATGTACTTTTCCCAAAAATTGTATATGTGTTTAGCCACCGGGCCTATACTATGTACAGTCCAATTTACATAGTAAGAGCCTTATCCGACATCTATAAAAGTGACCTATCTATTTTCATGTATTCATACATTTAAGTCATGTGATCTGCGGCGGTCGCTTGTGAGAGATATTATCAATGCTTATTAAATAACAATAATATAGTAAAATTTTATCAGATTTGGATCAAAAATGTATATTTATATTTTGTTAAAGGCCCTTTTAATAGAAAAGAGATGTTTTCATTCTGACATGTTTAATGTCTTTGTACTGTCTGTAGCTAGTCATACTTACTAATCTATACAGTGGTCTGCTATAGGGTTTGAATGAGCCCGC
Source organism: Timema podura (assembly GCA_033556935.1). Classification (NCBI taxonomy): domain Eukaryota; kingdom Metazoa; phylum Arthropoda; class Insecta; order Phasmatodea; family Timematidae; genus Timema; species Timema podura. Next base: position 42,741,053 of record JAVRXN010000009.1, on the reverse strand, counting down.
TGTCTGTAGTATTTTTTTTGTGGAAGACCTTTTGCTTTTGTTGACATCTTCACTTTTATGTAAATAGGCAAGCGTAAATGTTATACGACACAAATCAAGTTAACACGAATATAATATAATATAATATATATATTATAACCTAATATACAAATAACACATGTGAAGACCTTATCACAGATCAGAGATAAAGTATAGTACATATCATATAACTTGTTTGATGAGTCACAGATCATTCATACAAACTATATTTTTATTTATTTATTCAGAATTTGTTTATAAAAAGAGCCAAAATTGGCTCGTATATATATAAACATCCTAAAGTAGGCGTGGTTCATTCACTCCCCTGTAACATACATTTAGGAAAGTATATCTATTACAGGCTATACATTATTTGTCCTCACCCGGCCACATTTTTTTTTAGATGCAATCACCCCAATGATAGTAAGATTAAAACAATAACAAAAATAAAAATAATATAAAAAACTTTACATTTTTTTTAGTACAGTATACATATAGATTCAGCTCAAATTATCACATCAGTTGCTACAAAATTTCAGCTACCTTTTCACCCACATATCACTTGGGAAAAATTATTTTCCAGAATGTACCTCTTAACTTCTTTTTTAAAAAGATTAAGTTTCTCCATCTTTATTTCTTGTGGTATTATATTGAAAAATTTTAGTCCCTTGATCTTTATTGAGTAGAGTCCAAAAGTAGTGGTGTTTACTCTGTTCTGGAAATAATTATCCAGACTTCTTGTAAAGTAGTTCCCCTTTTGGCGTTCCCCAATTTTTAGGTTACTAATAGTTAGGTTGTTTTCAAGTTTATATACCATTACAACCGTATAAAAAAAATAGCTTCTGTTAATTTCAAAATACCCAAACTTTTGAGCTTGATGTCGCCGTCCACACCGCTGGGCAGCCGAAAAATATTTTTAGTGCTGTGTTTTGTAGTCTTATTAATGGTATTAAATGACTTTTAAAAGTATTACCCCAGATTACATTTAGGTAGGACAAGTGCGAGCTAACCAGAGCAAAGTAGATGGGCTTTAACACGTTTGGAGTGAATTTATAGGAAAGTTTTTTTAGCACCTCAACTGGACCCCTAATTTTTTTGTGATATGGTTTATATGTGGGCTCCAAGATAGTGAGCTATCAATGGTCAGACCAAGATATTTTGCTTTCTTGGCTCTTTTCAATATGTTATTCCCAAAGCTTATCTGGTAATTATCTATATTCTTTCTATCTTTGTTTCCTGGTCTAGTAAAAATGACATAGTTAGATTTTTCAAGATTCAGCGACAGTTTATTGACTCTTAACCACTGATATAACGATTTCAGGTCAGTTTGAATATTCTCTGCTATAGTTTTAAAATTTTGTCCAATGCAAAATAAACTTGTGTCATCTGCATATAGTTGTAACTCGGCCTTGAAAATTTACCTGGAAAATGTCGTTAACATAAATAAGAAAAAGTAAAGGCCCAATTACCGAACCTTGAGGGACCCCACATGTGACATCACCTACAGTACTTTCGTGATTGTTTATGTAAATGTATTGTTTTCTGTTAGTAATATAGCTTTTAAACCACTGAAGAGTTACTCCTCTTATTCCTATTTTAGACAGCTTGTATAATAGAATTTCATGGTTAACAGTGTCAAATGCTTTTTTAAATCAATAAACAAAGCTCCAGAAAGCTTAGTATTGTCATCCATAGTATTCTGTATTTTATTAATCAATTCAAAAGCCGCAGTTAGTGTATCAGATTTCCCCCTAAATTCATATTGGGGGTGTTTGAAAAAATGTATTTTGTCTAAAAACTTAAGTAATCTAATTTTCATTATTTTTTCTAGTATTTTTGATATGGAAGAAATAAGTGAAATAGGCCTGTAGTTTGATGGATCACATTTTAAGTTCCACCCTTATACACGGGAATAGTTTTTGATATTTTCAGTTGTTCCGGAAATTGACCTTCTGTTATAGATTTATTAAATAGAACAGAGATATACTCTGCAAAAAAATTTGAACAATGTTTTAGTACTTTATTAGAACATTTGTATATAATATTTTTTAAACAGACTTATTACTACTAGATAATACTTTTAGCTTATGTGCCAGATTAGAGGGTGATACATAATTATATATTAATTCTGTTAGTGTCTTAGGGATAAGTAAAATTAAATTTAAAGAAAATATACCACCATTTGCATGGAGTAAGAATTATAAATAAATATCTATCTACAAAATTGTCCATACTTTTTAATAAATATCACAAAGCTGTTCGATATTGTGAGCATTATATTAAGGTTTCATATGCGCAGATCTTGGTAAACCTGGTTCTGTTCTGCTCAGTTCTTTAATAACAAAAAAATTAATATACAATTAAATCCGCACTTCAGGACCTATGTATGAAAAAGCAATAATTTTGACATTAATTTATATTTATTTTAACTTTATTAAAACATATTTTATACAAAATGTATTAGCTGTGTGATAAGTTAAGTATTTGAGTTTCCTTTTTTTTTTTACTTTCATAAATACACACATAACAGTGGTTGGTGATTTCGATTATTGGCATTCCTTTTTATTGCACTGACTTGATTGAGGTAAGACAAATTTTTTGTCATTAATGATTATATACTCTGTTTTGTGCCATTCTTACACTTATTTGGATCTGTAACTTTTCATTAGTTAAAAATCTAAACAAATGTTTCTACAAAGTTGTCAAAACGTATTGAGGTAGGTCCATTGAAGGTTTTGTAACCCGAAATCAACAGTGGAGTGGAAGGAGTTATGCAGCATTAATATTTAACTGTTAATATTTTTGTAAATACACTCTTGATCCCACTAAGACTAATAGGAACATTAATCCTTCCCCTTCATTCTGTTGAGGACAGTATGCCTTGAACTCTGTTACAATTGTAACCAAGTAGGTTAAGATAAGAACATTAAATATAGGCCTACTGTTGTTATGTCACAATTCAATGAATACATTTGGGAATAGTACACAAAAGAGGGTGGGATTATTTAAATTGTTGCAACAGTGAACATTTTTATTATAATATTGGCTTACTATTCGAATTGAACATAACCTAACCTTACTGACGTTAACATATTTTTCATTAAGGTTCAGAAATCCTGAAATATATTCACTAGATACTGTCTTAGTTTTATAAACTAGCCTATTTACAATTATTTTACAATATTAATTTTGTTATCCTTAGAAATTTGCTTTTGTTTTTTGTGTGTATAGATGATGAAAAGTATTTAATTTCTCATTATATAACATGAAAAAATAGACAATCCCGCCTTCTTTGTTACTATATCCATAAATTCAAGTCAGTAAGTTCCAAAATGTGTCTGTACTGTGACGTTCCCTAAACATTAAAGTCACAACAGTCAATGGAAATGTTTGTTTTTTGGATTTATTTTTCACGTTCATTAGGTCTAGTTAAGCTTTAGAATAAATATATATTGCTTAATACTATACATGCCTATATATAAACAGAAAGTGCTATTTTGTATTCAATCCATAGTGAGTAATAGGTACTTTTTTCTCCAAACATGTTTTGTGTGAAACATCAAACAGTTGAACCTCAAGTTCACACTTTTTTTAATGGACAATGTCCTGCATGTGTGAATATTAAAACGTTTTAATTATATATTATTACATATTAGTTTGTGTGATCTAATAGCAAACAGACTAAACTTGAACACACACAAAAAAAAAAATCACAATTTGGCATCAAATTGTTAATTAATAGTCCACCACTCCTCACCACACATTGACTTCACACTGGTAGTTAATAGTCCACCACTCCTCACCACACATTGACTTCAAACTGTTAATTTATTAATTGTCTGCGTATAACCCGAACGGGTAGTAAGACGCGGTGCTAATAATAATAATAATATTAATTGTCCACCACTCCTCACCACACATTGATTTCAAACTGTTAATTAATAGTCCACCACTCCTCACCACACATTGGCTTCAAACTGTTAATTAATTAATAGTCCACCACTCCTCACCACACATTGGCTTCAAACTGTTAATTAATTAATAGTCCACCACTCATCACAATTTGTTTTATTTCAGGGTTTTACTGTTTGAGTGTCTCAGCTCATGCCCTCATACAAAGGCTTGTACATGGAGCAAAGACTTGTCACTTTGCAGTGACACGAGATGTACCCACTGGCACCCCATGGAGACAACTAGGAACCATTGAAAGGTTTGAATTGCTTTAAGATTTGGAAATGGGATTTAATTGTCTTACTTTGATAAGTATTCTTGGAATGTGATTGTTGTAGAGGGGCAATATTGTGTGTTTTTAACCTGATGTGTTTAGTAGGAGAAGATATGGCGATGATTATATTGGATAATATTAGAAGGAAAAGATATGGCGATTATTATCTTGAATATTATTAGAAGGAGAAGATATGGCGATTAATAGGAGAAGATATGCTGATTATATTATTAGAAGGATAAGTTATGGCGATTATTATCTTGGATATTATCAGAAGGAGAAGATATGGCGATTATTATCTTGGATATTATCAGAAGGAGAAGATATGGTGATTATTCCCTAGGATATTATCAGAAGAAGAAGATATGGTGATTATTATCTCAGATATTATTAGAAGGAGAAGATATGGCGATTATTATCTTGGATATTATTAGAAGGAGAAGATATGGCGATTATTATCTTGGATATTATTAGAAGGAGAAGATATGGCGATTATTATCTTGGATATTATTAGAAGGAGAAGATATGGCGATTATTATCTTGGATATTATTAGAAGGAGAAGATATGGTGATTATTATCTTGGATATTATTAGAAGGAGAAGATATGGCGATTATTATCTTGGATACTATTAGAAGGAGAAGATATGCTGATTATTATCTTAGATATTATTGGGAGGATAAGATATGGTGATTATTATCTTAGATATTACTATAAGTAATGTAGGCCATACTGTTATGTCATATACGTTCTATCAGAATAGCTACCGACTATAATTTTAAATGTTTTTAGAAGAAGATATAATAACAACCTGCTTCGTTGGTCAAATGGTCTAAGGTGTCACTCTAGCAATAGATTGGACTGCCAATGATTGCGAGATAGGCTGAACTGAGGGTAGTGTTCCCCTACATAGATTCCCATTCTCCCTCTACACAAATGCTGATACATTCCTCTAAATACAACTTTTCTCATCCCTAACACAGTACTGGGAGAAGTTTTTTTTCTAAAATATAACCCAAACAGGTGCCAGTAGTTAGATAATAGACTCAGTGAAAACATATATGATAACCTTGGATGTTACCCAACAAACTATGAAATAAGAATCTATGTACCAACATGTTTGACAAGTGCAACTGACTCGGGTGCTTACTGTTGAATCTAGTTCAGCTCAAGTACGCTATAATAGACATTCATAGCCTCATTTCTTGAATACTTTAGTGTTGGCTTATGTTTTTGAAGGTCAAAGTGCAGATCCTGGCTTGGTGCACTTGTGTTGATAATATAATCTCTATAAACATCCAAACTATAATCAATATGGTTTTTAAATTGATTTATGTCAGCTAATGGAATGTTTCAAGACAATTACTCCTGTAACAACTTTTATAAATGCCTCATGAGTAATACAGGGCTTCAAAACTGTCTTTACTTTAATTCGGTTAGTTTAAGTTATTTAACGTGTAGGTTGGGAACTGTCTGATTATATCAACACGTGACCTGTAACCCATTTTAATTGAAGCCCCAATTTCATCAATGAGACATTTTATACCATGTCTTAAATCAAACTCAAAACACTTAGTTGAGAAGACAGACGTGCTACCTAGTGAGCCAAGGTGTTGAATGTCACCACTGTCACACACTCATATCACCACTGTCACACACTCAAATCACCACTATCACACACTCAAATCACTACTGTCACACATTCATATCACCAGTCACACATGGATTTTGAACTAAAATAGGCCTACACATAATTTCATTTAGGCCTAGCCAAACTATTTCACATTTTGGTTAAAGGATGTAAAAACCCAAGTAATTAAGGATCTAAGGATATAGAAATATGTGATGTTAGAATGTTCAACCTCTACAATCTACATTTCATGGAGCTTTTTATTAATTGTTTTCCCTAGCGGCTTTCAAATACATTGTAACTTGTAACTTGCAAAGCTGCCCACAGAAAAAGCTGTCAGTAATTGTGCAGCTACCAAATTGACAATAGTTAATCGCTGATACCCACTTATAAAGTATATTTTGTGCCAAATTAGATGTATATTCTGCCAGTAAAATATTCCCCGGATCCTCTCCTGCGTGGAACAAGTATGAGCTAAAAATTAATGGACCTCAATAAATATACATTATTCTTCTTACGACTAATATTTAAAATTCACATTAAAAAAACATATCAATGGTATTCTGATATAATATTTTTCCAACAGGCAACAACTTCTCCAAACTATCAACTACGTTTATGTTTCAATATCATTCACTCACTAGTATTCATAGCACTTTCATCATTCAAGTTACTCATTCTCTGAGTTAATGTCTTTTGTTGAAAATAAAAATACTAGTCTTCAAGGCTGTAAGGCCAAGTGGTTTATTACCATTTCTATGAACTTGTTTTTTTAAATTCCCATCAATTTGTGGTGTTTAAGCCTTTGTATACACTTATTAGTGCCTTATTGCTGAACCTTCTGTGACTCATCAAACTCTTCAGCCAGGTTTTCAGTCCTCGAAGTGTACTAAACATTGTTTTGCAGAACAAGACATTGCTGGAAGCGGCAACGCGATTTTGATTGTTTTCTGCCTGTGGAATATATTCCTTAGTCCTTACAGTTATTGCTTCCTAGAAGGTCCCTCAAATTGACTGTTTCTATGTTTGATTTAACTTGCCAAATCTGATACTTTCTTCTTTGAAGTTGTCAGGTACACTTCCAAAATAGTCATCTTCAACAGCCTTTCCAAAGTCTTCACAGTTTAGGTTTTTCATTTTATTTGGGTGCAAGTAAAATAGTGAGAAGCATTTTCTTTTCTCACCCGAAAACCTTTCCTGTTTACATGTAATTATTGAATACATAGTATACAGAATGAATAATACCTGTTTGAAATAATGTATTTCAATGTCTGTGGGGTTATTAGCACGGTTAGTTTGGGGTACAGTTCTTCTTTGAGGTTTTAAGTCTACATTGATCACTTTTGTTGCTATTTTGCTATTTTTGAATATTTGTTAGATTACCTCATCTGCATTTACCCTGTCTTGCTGCAATACAAACAAAAGTTCCCGTATGTTTGTTAAATCCTGCAGAAAATCATTGGAAACAACCTGTAATATAAAAGTGTTTGATTCAAATTTTGCCGAATATTTTCCCATAGTGATTGTAGTGACTATTGATGTTGGGGGGTGACACCACAAAGAAGCTCGCGTGCTCGCTGCCGCTCTTCGCTTTTAAAATGCAATTGGTGAGGACATTTCTTGTAGTCCTTCCACAACAATTGTAAAGTTCTCGTTAAAATTCTCGACACTTTAATGTTTCTCATTCCATCGTGCAGTAGGTCTGGGCGAAACAATCAGCTCTCACATTCATTGCATTACTTCAGCAACAAACATCCTTAACCCTTCCAAATTGACCATAACTGAGACAAACATTCCTTAATTATGGAAAAAATATGTAAGAATCTCAAATCTCACTGACTGCATATGCAGTCATTGGCAGTGCCCTTTGGGAGGCCCTGGTAACTTGTACTGCCCTCATAGTTTTCCCCATAATACCTACCTACTGCCTTCCAAATAGTTCCAGCCAGTTACATTCTGATTATCACAGGAGGCTGCTTTCAAGGACATTGTAACTTGCACCCGTATTTGCGTGGAGGTAGAGTGGAAAACAATTTTGGAAAAACAACCCTCAGTAAACCCGATCTGGACTTAAACTCTAAACTACCCGTCGTCAGCAGTCTAATCTTTTTGTGAGAGTGACGTCATAGACCAAATGGCCAACAAAGCAAATAGAAATCCACAAGGAAGTATTATTGGAAGCTTTTGGTAACTTTTATATGAACTATATAGTTAGTAATTCAAATAATACATGTATATTTCTAGAATGCCTAGAAAGTGCCTTCCTATAGAAATCAGGGTCTACTCATAAGAGTAATGTTGAGCAAACAGAAAAATAATGAAGAGCAATTTCTCAGGTACAGAACACTTAAAATTAAAAAGAGGGGGAGGGGGGCTGTGCGCAGTTTAAATTAGGCCACCAAAGTAAGGCAGGCTGCCAATAATTGACACTTCAACTAAAAATTTGGAAACCCCTGTTTTAAAGACAAGTCATAGGGCACAACACCCTCTTCTACACATGATATCTTAAATAAAGTGTCCTCTAAAATGGCTGTATAAAGGTTGGAGCATAGGGCCCCAGGATTGTCGACAGCATCTTAATAAACTCTCACCTGAAAGTTTAAGCATAGGGCCTCAGGATTGTTGAAAACATCTTAAAATTCTAACCTGAAAGTTCAACCATGGACCCCCAGGATTGTTGACAGCGTCTTACTAAACTCTCACCTGAAAGTTTAAGCATAGGGCCCCAGGATTGTTGACAGCGTCTTACTAAAACCCTCACCTGAAAGTTCAAGCATAGGGCCACAGGTATGTTGACAGCATCTTACTAAAACCCTCACCTGAAAGTTCAAGCAAAGGGCCACAAGTATGTTGACAACATCTTACTAAAACCCTCACCTGAAAGTTCAAGAATAGGGCCCCAGGTATGTTGACCTGAAAGTTCAAGCATAGGGCCCTAGGATTGTTGACAGCCTCTTACTAAAACCCTCACCTGAAAGTTCAAGCATAAGGCCCCAGGATTGTGGACAGCGTCTTACTACACCCTCACCTTAAAGTTCAAGCATAGGACCACAGGTATGTTGACAGCGTCTTACTAAACTCTCACCTGAAAGTTTAAGCATAGGGCCCCAGGATTGTTGACAGCGTCTTACTAAAACCCTCACCTGAAAGTTCAAGCATAGGGTCTCAGATATGTTGACAACATCTTACTAAAACCCTCACCTGAAAGTTCAAGCATAGGACCACAGGTATGTTGACAACATTTTACTAAAACCCTCACCTGAAAGTTCAAGCATAGGGCCACAGGTGTGTTGACATCATCTTACTAAAAGCCTCACTTGAAAGTTCAAGCATAGGGCCCCAGATATGTTGACAACATCTTACTAAAACCCTCACCTGAAAGTTCAAGCAAAGGGCCACAAGTATGTTGACAACATCTTACTAAAACCCTCACCTGAAAGTTCAAGCATAGGACCACAGATATGTTGACAACATCTTGCTAAAACCCTCACCTGAAGGTTCAAGCATAGGGTCCCAGATATGTTGACAACATCTTGCTAAAACCCTCACCTGAAGGTTCAAGCATAGGGTCCCAGGTATGTTGACAACATCTTACTAAAACCCTCACCTGAAAGTTCAACTATAGGGCCCCAGGATTGTGGACAGCGTCTTACTACACCCTCACCTGAAAGTTCAAGCATAGGACCACAGGATTGTTGACAGCGTCTTACAAAACCCTCACCTAAAAGTTCGAGAATATGTGCCAGTTTCATAGTCAAATTTAGTACGCCTCAAGTGCGGCGCTATACTAAATACAAGACGTCACCTACCTGAAATTGAATGGAATGGGCCAGTTTCGCATTCAATTTCAGGTAGGTTACGTCTTTTATTTAGTATAACGCCGCACTTGAGGCGTACTAAATCTGACTATGAAACTGGCCCTAAGGCCCAATGCAGGACCAGTATCACCAAGAGTCATTTGACCGGGCGTAGTAAGGTTCTGCCATTCGACCGTTCCTGCGCTTGTGTGTTTAGAAAGTAGGCCTACACTCTTGTGTTCGCGAGCAGTCGACGGTTTAGACACTATGCAGAGGTTCTGGTTTACCCTCACTCGCTACGATAACCCAGACGATGGTTTTGGGAAATACGTAAGTCTTTTTATTTTATTGGTCGACTTAAGTGGGGAAATACGTAAGTATTGTTATTTTATTGGTCGACTTAAGATACACGACAAAGCCAACGATTAAATCCCAGACCGTTAATTCACCACTTGGTGAAAAGGAGCAAACGAAATATCCTCGTGATGACGCTTGAAACAATATCTTGGGTCATTGGACTGACAGCATAACACTCCTAGTCTTCCTGTGACAGAATAACCCTTCTGGTCTTCCTGTGAAGCTACACATCTGACAGAATAACCTCCTAGTCTTCCTGTGACACTACACGTCTGACGGAATAACCTCCTAGTCTTCCTGTGACGCTACACATCTGACAGAATAACCCTTCTAATCTTCCTGTGACGCTACGCACCGAAGGAGACGCATTGTCCTGTATATATATATTACTGATAATATGAGGAAACTTTGTGTTTGGGTTTACTTTCCTTGATTACTTTGCTGGAGCCGAACAAATCTAATACATATGTGAGTACAGTGACATACGTTCTTTGATAAAATATACGATAAAAAAGAGATGCCACCAACTTACAAAATATGTTTTCAAAGTTTGAAGGTCTACATTATAATATGTGTAATCCGATTACAAAAATGGACGCCAATCATGATGACTATTTGTGATCTAAACTTAGGCAATCTAGAGAATATTTAATATGGCGGGCTAGCTTGATTTACGTGGTTAAATTCTCAGATTTTCATGTGTATTCTTTCAGACTTCGCCATTCTCCTTGATAGAATCTTTAGAGCATGTTCCATAGAGTAAATATTTTATAGAATAAATATGACCATGTTATATTGTTTCCAACACTAATGTGAGACTGCCATAAGGCTCAGAGTTAGAACTATAGTGCCTTGCTACACACACTACAAACAAATGGAAAACACTATATTACATGTTCTTGTGGGAAAACATATTTTAGATCATTATCACGATGGATGTTTGATTAACATTGTGTTGGGTACGAGAATGACAGACCTGACGGTAGACGCGGCTGTTTGCTTGTATCGCGCTTTAAGGCGCATGCGCACTGGTAAACTAGTTTGGTTTTGAAATTTATTGGTTCGCCCACGTAGATTTTAAAAAGAAGTGCGGGCCAAACTGTGATTGGTTCATAGCGCGTCACATGACCACAGATTTTAATGTAGAAGTGCGGGCCAAGCTGTGATTGGTTAATATCGCGTCACGTAACCACATTTTAACGGAGAAGAGCGGGCCAAGCCGGGATTGGTTAATATCGCGTCACGTGACCACAGATTTTAATGTAGAAGTGCGGGCCAAGCTGTGATTGGTTAATATCGCGTCACGTGATCACAGATTTTAACGGAGAAGAGCGGGCCAAGCCGAGATTGGTTAATATCGCGTCACGTGACCACAGGTTAACAGAGAACCACGGGCCACACGTGACCACAGTTTGGGGTGGTCGGTGAAAAGGTGAGAGCACCAATACCTCTGTCACTTAAGGGCATTACTACCACTCGCAACTCTAGAGCTTCGCATGGATACATGACTTCAGCTTTATTACGGTAGTGTACGTTAAGCAGCCTTGTTTTGTCGGCACAGAGGCACAGACGTAAGCTGATACTCCGTGGGTCAACTGTTTGAACTTAGGGTTTGATAATTTCGTTGGCTGGTCAGTGATGAAGCATCCGAGTAGCAAGGGCTAGGATGTGTTGATAAGCTTGCAAAAAGAGCAATACATTCAGTAGAGTTCTCTTCGAATACATTTCTGACAGGATATCCGTCAATTACGTCCGTAGTTGGTCTATCATTATGAAAAATTCAAATTTTTATGATTGCAATCGTTTGTTCTGGATTGTTCCGAAAAAATTTTTGTTTGTTCCATTTTGATAAATCCACAAATGGTGTGTTTATATTGGGATTTGGGGGGGGGGGGGCAACTTCACGATAGACCCCCCCCCCCCTCCAATACACTTTGGAAAATTGACATTTACATGGTTGCGATAGAGTTTGTTCCGCAAAAAGTTTCGTTTGCTGTATATTTGTTCTTGCACAAATGGTACGTGAATTTGAAACTTTGTTTACTCATGAGGGGCCAACTTCATGGAAACCCCCCCTAAAAAAAACCTTTTAAAAATTCATGGTGTTTTGATTGCACTCGTTTGTTCCGGATTGTTAGACACAAATTTTTGTCTGTTCCGTTTTAAAAAGCCCACAAATAGTATGTTTACATTGGGGGGAGAGGGGCCAACTTCATGGTAGCCCATTCCAGTTTTAATAATATCCAGGAACTTATGTTAAATTAGTATATTTTTAAATGATATCGATATTTTATAATGCATAGATACTCAAACCTATTCTTTTTAATCAAACAGTTGTAGGGATGATAAGATAATGTTGAAAATTAACTATGTATCCTAATTGTTTGTCATGTTTGTAAAATCCACATAACCGATTAGACGCTGAAATTAAACGGTGAAAAGTTGCGTTGGGATGGGAATTCTTTTAAAGTAAATTTTTGTAAATCATTATTATATTTATGAGAATGCAAGAGTTTATCTGTTAAAAGACTTTATTGCATAGCTATTTTTAGTTTCCATTTGTAAAGAACGTTTTTGATTTAGTCATGTGCATTCATTTCAATTTTTTGTTTAAATTCTTAGTTTGTTTTTTTGGCAAATTTGTAGCAATTTTTTTAGAATTTCAGGCTATTCTATAGATATTTTTAATCACTTTTTTGAAAATTTATTCTGAGTCCGCTTAGTAAATTTTGTTTTGAAAAAAATATTTTTATCGTCAAGGAATTTCTTAGTCTTCTTCGTGTCAGAGTTGGACTAGTTGACATTTTCTTCCAATCATGTCTCTTTGTGGTCAAATATACTATTTACTACATCTTAACAGTAATAGTAGCAAACAAAAGAAAGGTGCGATGTCAATACTTTAGGGTAACCTAGTTATGAGCTCTCTTGAGGGGGTAGGAGATCTCGTGTATCTTTCGGTAATTTCACAACTGCACAAGTAGACGAAACCAATCTTTTGGAGCTTAGGAGGAAGTGAGGTCCATAAAAATACTTTTTTTACTATGAGTTTTATGGCATGCAATAAGTTGTAGACCAAGATCTCCCTAGTTTTTGTATTTCTGACTTGCTTAGCCTTTTTATTGCTTTTTTGTGCATAATGAGTGAATCAAAGGCAATATTTTTCATACTTTGACACAGAGTGTGGGACAATTCTTTACTTGGGCTCTGTGTGACCATACAGATCGCACACACAAAAGGCCATCATTACTAGTGACACTAGTTTATTTAGCATTTGTAAGAGATATAAGAACTAACAAACTAAAATATAATGCACAATAATCTGGAACAAACTAATAAAGTTATAAAACCAAAATTACAAACTTTGTTATATTTTATCTAGTTGAGGGAAGGAAATGGAGCTTAGCATAGTGATAAAAATATATTAATTTTAAAACTATCAACATGAAATAAACACATTTTTTTAAAATAAATTCAGAACAAAATAAAGATAAACATGTTAAGGAACTCAAAGAAACTAACAACAAACTTTAAATAAAAAATGTTCAAGTTTTGAAAGAATGTGAGAGAGCTACTACTAGAAAAATTTATCGAGGCTTTACAATAGGAATAAATGGAAATCTTCGCAAAAAGAAATCTAAATGAACCAAGAACGAATTATTGATTGCAAAGATAAAATATCGATTTTTAAAAGTTGTGTGTGTTCATGTGGCGAATATGGTTGCCATAAAGGTGTCAATCAACGCTCCTAGTGTAAATAAATCTTGTGTTTTCCTGCCAAAACGAAATGTGCGTTTATTTTAAGGAACCATCCGGAACAAACTAAGAACAAACGATTGCAATCATAACTTTTTTTTAATGTTATTAGGGGAAAAGGATGGTGAAGCAGCTTCATGGAGGTCCAAAATAAACATATCATTTGTGAGCGTATAAAAACGGAAAAACTGATTTTTTGCGGAACAATCCGGAACTAGCGAAGAAAAAACTATTGTAATCATAAAAAAAAATTTTAAAGGGGGAGAAGGGCGAATTCATGTATGTCAAATGTTAAAGTATGATAATTAATTTTGGGTACGTATCAAGACGTAATTTTTTTTTCAAACAATCTGAAACAAACGATCGCAACCATAATAATTTCAATTTTCAAAAGTGAGAGGGAGATATCGTAAGTTGATACTACTAATGTAAACATATCATTTGTGAGATTATCAAAACGGAACAAACTAAATATTTGTGGGACAACCCGAAACAAACGAATGCAATCGTAAATACATGGATTTTTCAAAGTGGAGGGGCTACCGTGAAGTTGGCCCCTCACGAGTAAATAAAATGTCACAAGTTCATGTCCCATTTGTGCAAGAACAAATGCGGAACAAACGAGCCTTTTTGCGATACAATTCGGAACAAACTATTGCAACCATAAAAATGTAAATTTTCCAAAATGGGGGGGCTGCCGTGAAGTTGGTCCCACCAATGTAAAGATATCATTTGTGGGCCTATCAAAACAGAACAAACGAAAATTTTGCGGAACAATCCGGAACAAGCGAAGAATAAACGATTGCAATAAAAAACTTGAATTTTTAATTGGGGGGAGGGGGGAGGCAAACCGCGGACATATTTTTTTCACAGTTGGACCTACCCATGGTACAAATGGTGGGATTATTTACATTTGGTTAAGAAAATATTAAATATCTATCCATTCCTGTTATATTATTTTTGACGGAGATATCATTCTCATCAATAATCTAGGTATGTCATCATCACTTTCTTATACAACTCAAAATTCTTCATTTTCTATTGAATTAATCTCACAACTATCACCTTCCTCAGAACTTTAGAATTCTGAATAGGTACATTCAACATCAGAATACTTATAGCTAATACTGTTATCAATTGGGGAGGGAGGGAGTTCTTCCACACCGGACATGTACTCCGTATCACATATGTCTTCTCTGTAATAGAAAAAAATATTAGGGCCTAAATTATCTCAAAATGTATATTATTTATTCTAATAAAGAACAGGCAACTAATGATTTTGCAATAGAGATAAAGCGTATTATAAAGATAAATATGTTTTATACACCTATATAAGTTGTAATTATATATATATATATATATATATATATATATATATATATATATATGAGAGAGAAAATTGAACAAGACTGATGATTACGTTGTTCATTTGTGCAAGTCATGTGACATATAATAATTTTTTTTTCAAAGTGTGCATATATTATATAAAGCTAAACTTCGATAAGGACTTGAATCAGTTGGTGAATCAGGCCAAAAATATTTATTCAAAAAATTACTAGGAACTTGCAGCAATAAACTCGAGTCTACAAAAATAAAAGTTAGGTTTATTAATAATTTACCTATACAAATAATAAAAATATATAATTTTTACATATTTTTTAGGTGGCTTGCCACATGAGTTCTCTTTCTATAGTTTCCCCATCCACTCTCCACGTAAATAGGGTGCATTTACTAGAAAAATGTGTTTCCTTCTCCTTGCACCATAGAATAACTCAAACCTCCAAACCTAATCACTAAATAATTCAAAGTACCTAAAAACATAGGAGAGCGATTATATATAAGTTTATAAGCTACATCTTGTTTGGATAGTAATGCTTTAGTTATTTTGATTAAATTAATTCAAATAAAAATCGTTCTTTCTCTTTCACACACATATTTTTTTATGACTCATATGTAATAAACGACATTCCTTTGTGAATAAAATCATTATTTCATTACATTATTTATTTTCAAAAAAATAATAAAAAAAATTGGTAGAAAGACTGTCGTTACAATAGTAAATAGCGGTTTTTCATTTGAAGTAAATTCAGAGTGCTTACACACTTGCAAATGCAAACATCAATTACTACTATAATATCATACTTGGGCCTAAAATTACTCTCTAAGTGAGTTCGAAATATATAAATAATCAATACTATACCTTCCTATATTGTTTAGGTACCCAACAGGATATCTTACTGATTGGAACATCATTATAGACTACATCTAACTTGACCTGATTATACCCTTATAGGTGGAATTAACAGAGAAATTCTAAATATTCAAATATAATAGTTTCCAAAATGTAAGCCATATAAAAGGCTGGAAAAATTGCCAGATTAAACGTAGATTCTTGCATTCATACCATTTTTAAGGCGATAAAAAAATCTATTTCTTATCAAGCATATTTTCAAGAGGCCACTCAATTAATAATTTTACAGCTGTGGGAGAGAACGTAAGAAAATATAGGCTATACATGTGATATAATGATAGTACCATAGCCCGACACGTTAGCTCACTTGCTAGCAGGATGGTCTACAGTGCAAAAGGTTTCGGGATCGATTTCTGGTAGGGGGTGTAATATTTATTATTTGATCAATTCTCGGCCTTCTTCTGGATGTTGTATATGTCTTAGAGTTCAATAATTCTTTTTAACCGTGTAAACTTGCAGTATTCCTAAAATTAACAAATATTTGAACAATATAATCAATTTAATTGTAACCACTTAAAGTAAAATGCATATATATATATATTATATATATATATATATATATAAAAATATATATATATATATATATATATATATATATATATATATATATATATATATATATAAATAAATGCTTTCATAATCACCATCTATGCACACATTATATTTACCTATAGCCTATGGCTAACTAATTTGAGGCAAATCGTCCAGATGATTTAAAATGTAGATAATCACAAAATTTTAATGTTAATTAAAATGTAATTGATCAATAAAATTTATCATGCAGATAATCCCATATGAACCAATATCTGAGTCTGACAGTATAAATATTCTTACCTCTAATTAAAAATATAGATACATATTAAAACATAGATAATTTAAATGATATTAATAATTGCAGTTCTCACTAAATTGAAGATCATGAAACTATTTTTACTATATGTATATTAATGTATTCAGGGTATTTTATTATAATTAGCACCGCGTCTTACTACCCGTTCGGGTTATACGCACTTACGCTAATGTGTAATGTTAGGGTGATTGTGAAATGAAATGGAAGACCTACAGTTTAACGTGGAATCCGAACCACGGGGTAGGCCTGGCATTCCTCACATTCACAAGTTGTGTTCAGGGTAATAAGTTTTGCCAATTTAAGTTATATAAAATAATGCCTTTTTCTGCATAGATAACGACTAAACTAGTTCAAATAGCAAAGAAATTAAAACACTATAAACTGCCTAAATTACTTTATTTTTCATGAAAAAGATTATTTTTACAATGGCTGTAAAAAGTGCTTTCAAATGTTAAGTATTTACTTCATCATTCTTGATATGCGATGTGTCGAAGCCTTGGGCTATCGCTTACAGCCATTTATTGTTTATTAAATTGTATATTCTGTGTTACTGATTCTGGAAAACCCTTAATATATAAAATAAACATAAAGCCTATCTGCCCATATAATACATTATGCTCATTCTCGGTTTCAAAGATTGACGTTTTCCATTTTGTAATGGAAGAAACCATTGTTTATTATTTTAATAATTTTATATATATATATATATTCTTTACAGTTCACAGAGATCACAAATAAAACACAAATCTTTAAATTACTACAACATGTTTCAATAATGAAATAACTCCGGCATTGATATAAAGATCAATATCACTAAAACATGAGGCTAATTATTTCAAGAGACAACTTGTGAATGATCGTTCAAACAGAAATCTCGCATGGACGGCAGATTACTTGGATTTCTGTGATAATACAGCTGGAGTAGCCGCTGTGTGTTGCGCGAATTGTGGAGGCGGGCGATATCACCCGTTCTTGTAAACTAAGCTACACTTCCCTACAAAGTTTTGATCTGGCGAGCCAACTTGGAATTTCAATGCATATTTTAATGTCATACGGAAATCAGGTTATTCAGTAAATCGTTTCATATTTAAATCTGAATATATATTTTATCTTAAGTATACACATCTATAAATCGTATGAATACTAATATTTAATATTTATAGATTAATTAGTATTAGTAAACAATTGTTGAATTGTGTTGATTTTAAGGGAACTTTAAGTATACATATATAGAGTATGCTTCTACCTACGGTAAAATCCCAGCTTTATCAAATAGGCATAGTATTAAAGATACTAAATTTAAATTTTCAAATTTTTATTTCAAAAACTGTGGCCTAAAACCTGATTTGGAAAACGTAAAAATGGAAGTTTCTTACCCTCATAGCTCGTTAGAAAAAATACATAAAAATATATTTATGGTGTGTAACATTTCACAGAAAAAAACTCTTTTGAATGGTGAAAAAAAAAATTTCTGTACATATGGCCTTAAGGCTCGGCCACACAGAATGCGGGCTACCGCAGCATCCTGCAATCGGGAGACGTCATACACACAGCGGTACACTAATGCGGACGGCGCTAAAGCTCAGTATGACTCCCACCTCTTCTATGATCATTTCTGTCTCCATGTTCTTACTAGAGCGCTAAACGCAACTGGCAACACAAACTGAAACTAGCCAGTTGCGGTAGAACCGCGAATGTGTGACAGGGATGATACAATATAATGTATTACAGATCAGCGTGCTAGGATCTCAGGACGCTGCGGTAGTCCGCATTCTGTCTAGCCGAGCCTTTATTGAACTCTTGTTTGGTAGTTTAGGTCGGTTTTATGTGCTTTCTATCGCTATCATCCGTCCCCCGTCCCCCATCCCCCCTCCCACTGCTACAGGACTACACAGCTCCGTCAACACTAATCTTATCATTTGTAAACCTTGATAACAGTCTGTATGTCTTGTCTAGTAAACCTTGATAACAGTTTTATGTCTTGTATAGTAAACTTTGATAACAGTCTGTATGTCTTGTCTAGTAAACCTTGATAACAGTCTGTATGTCTTGTCTAGTAAACCTTGATAACAGTTTTATGTCTTGTATAGTAAACTTTGATAACAGTCTGTATGTCTTGTCTAGTAAACCTTGATAACAGTCTGTATGTCTTGTCTAGTAAACCTTGATAACAGTTTTATGTCTTGTATAGTAAACTTTGATAACAGTCTGTATGTCTTGTCTAGTAAACCTTGATAACAGTCTGTATGTCTTGTCTAGTAAACCTTGATAACAGTCTGTATGTCTTGTCTAGTAAACCTTGATAACAGTTTTATGTCTTGTATAGTAAACCTTGATAACAGTCTGTATGTCTTGTCTAGTAAACCTTGATAACAGTCTGTATGTCTTGTATAGTAAACTTTGATAACAGTCTGTATGTCTTGTCTAGTAAACCTTGATAACAGTCTGAATGTCTTGTCTAGTAAACTTTGATAACAGTCTGTATGTCTTGTCTAGTAAACTTTGATAATAGTCTGTATGTCTTGTCTAGTAAACCTTGATAACAGTCTGTATGTCTTGTCTAGTAAACCTTGTTAACAGTCTGTATGTCTTGTCTAGTAAACCTTGATAACAGTTTTATGTCTTGTATAGTAAACTTTGATAACAGTCTGTATGTCTTGTCTAGTAAACCTTGATAACAGTTTTATGTCTTGTCTAGTAAACCTTGATAACAGTCTGTATGTCTTGTCTAGTAAACCTTGATAACAGTCTGTACTTGTCTAATGTTGATGGCCTCCAAACCTGGATGACAGATGGGACATGCTACCAACTCACTCATGTTTCAAGTTGTACAATTCACACCTATGTGTGTTTAATTCCCCACGCGTCGGTGGCCGCAGGGTCCAAGTCGTCACTCTCACAATAGATTAGCCTACTACTACTACTACTACTGATGATGGTGAAATCGGGGTTCGTTTTCGGTCGAATGTACTGAGGGTGGATTTTCATAAATGGTTTTCCACTCTCGCTCCACGCAAATGCGGTTACACTTCTAAATTCAACCTTACTAATCCCTAACACATTGGAGTAATTACTATACTATATGGTCGTATAACCCAAATGGGAAGTAAGATACTGTGCTAAGAAGAGAGGAGTAAGCTACAATAACAGCAATAACAGCTCTCTGCTGACATTCACGTGTCGACTACAGCGCTCGGACCCGCCTCGGTGGCGTAGTTGGCTAACGCGCTAGTCGTATTGAGCTCGACCGCCGAGGACGGGGAGATCGAGGTTCGAATCTCGGTCGGGTGAACTGAAGGTGGTTTTTCCTAAATGGTTTCTTACTCTCCCTCCACGCAAATGCGGGTTCACTTCCTCTAACTTCAACCCTCCCAATTCCTAATCCATTAGCGTAATTAGTACTTAAGCGTATAACCCGAACGGGTAGTAAGACGCTGTGCTAAATATTATTATTATTATTACAGCGCTCGGTGGTTGACTGTGCGACTAGTGTCATGTCTGCTGTGTAGACCAGGGATAACCTCTCCTTAGTCCAGGAATTATAGAATAAATATGGAAATTACGTAAGCTCGTGGGGGGGGGGGGGGGGGAGCAGAGGGAGGAGAGATCGAAAATCACGAAAAAAATTCTTGTGGTAATTTTAAGGACTGCCCCCAAGATTATAAGTCGAGTAAGCTGATTAAGAGATAGATGGAGCGGCAAAAAGACAGGGGTCTGTATAAAAGTTTTCATACTTATGACGGATTAGTTATTAATTATTATTAAACTTATTGTATCTTATTCATCATTACATATATTATCTTATCACTCAAATCTCTTCAAGGTGTGGAACTGTCAACACTTGCTAATTCTCGCAGGTTCACAATCTCCTCAAGACTGGATTTACCTCGCTTGAATTTTCAGGGGGAAGGAGTGGACTGACGATAAAATTGAAAATGAACGTTTTTTTAGGAAATTTAATCCTAAACAATGTTTGTAAAAAAAAAATATTGGCCACTGTTCACGAGATATGCTAACAAAAATAAAATATTTTCAAGGTCATTTCAAGGCCACAGCTGCGGAAGTTCACACGCTATTGATGAGGACTGTTAGTATGTTAAACTACAGGCCTAAATGAACTTATCCACCAAATTCCAGCTAGATATAATCTTTTTCCGCTATTTGCCAACAAAATATATAACATGACTGGACTACATTCCCCCCGGATTCAATCCACTGACATTGTAACTAACCAACATGGCCGCCGCTATCCAAGGTTTGTTTGTATCCATCCCACAGCAAACACAGGAAACACATTCACTCGTTCCTCAGTCCTGGCAGACACTATAGCACCAAGTATCCTGCTGACCACTGCAAAGATCCCATCCGGTATCTCGGTGAGGAAACGGAAACTATTTTTTTTCTGCCAATGAAACTTAAAATATATCGAAATACACACAAACAAATTGTGACACCGTGTTAAAAACTCACTACGCAATTTGTCGACATGTATTTCCTCTCGCTCCGGATGTTCTCCTAAGCACATAGCCCCCTCCCCCCCCTCGCCCTCCACGGAGTGTAATTAGCTCGTGATTATCACGTCGTGCGGTAAGTTCACTTGGAAGATTTGTTGACGAGCGGGCTGTGACAGTGTTTTTTGTCTCTCAGGTGAGTCGGACTATTCTAAATATCGGTGTGGGTGTTTTATTTTGTTGGCTACTTGTGGTTCGCGATCTCGTCTAAGACGCTAAGGTTCTGGGGGCGCGTCCCGACGACATTAACAAATAATGTATTTAATTAAATTATCTAATAATTATTTCTAAATAAAGAAATAACATCTAAATATGTTATCTAATATTAAGAGTATATATTTTTTATCACCGCGTCTTACTAGCTGTTCGTGCTATACACATGGTGACAAGTAGACCTACTACAATGGGGTGTGGATGAGGAAGGTAGAGTTAGGTACCCGGTCTAACCCGAGAGTGACGTCTCAGAACGCTGGCCCGCTGAAGTAGTTTTTTTAATGATTAACAAAATACAGCTTTTTTAGCGAATCATTTTGATGTTAAAATATTAAAAATACATGAAGCTATTTTATGTTTGCACCAAATGATTGAGGGGGCGGCACCTTATTTATTATTTGTCCGGTATTTTGGTACTTTGTTGTTATTACTATTATTATTGTGCGGTCTTTTGTACAGAATACAACTGGGCCTGGGTTCATTCCCCAATGGAGAGGAAATATGTCTACATTCTCCTGTCTAACAACTTCACATTTCGAGTTGTATGATTTAAAAATATATCAAATAAACTGTGAGATATCATTTTCAAGAACCTTCCAGTCGAAAAGTCAGTTGTGAGATCAGAGTAAATGTTTGTAAACATAGATCCAGCCTTCCTCACACAGATACAGTTGTTAACAGAGTTACAAGACAGTCGAGGATTGTCACACACTGGGAGAAAGGAGGGGGACTAATCTAATTACAGTCAAGAGCTTGCAGCTTAGTAACTTGGGAACATGTGGTTATTTGCTAGTGCTCATATGTGAGGAACTGAGTGAAAATTTGGCTCTCTATGGTGTGATTGTGTCCATGTGTCAGTTTCGTGTTGACAGTGGATATAGGACTGTCTTGAGCGTGTCTCGGTGATACTCATGGTCTCGACGTCTCCTTTGCTCGTTTCGTGGTTTCTATTCTGCGCTAGATCGTAGTAATAGAGTTTTTGCCCCGAGGTGGGGTAGTGGGGTGCGTGTATCCTTAGTGCTATTATCTCAGTACTGTGTATCCTCAGTGTATATATCTCAGTGCTATGTATCCTCAGTGCTGTGTATCCTCAGTGCTATTATCCTCAGTACTGTGTACCTCAGTGATTAATACAGGCTATGTCCTCAGTGCTGTGTATCCTCGTGCTATATATCCTCAGTACTGTGTTCTGTGATATATATCATCAGTGCTATGTATCCTCAGTGCTATATATCCTCAGTACTTATCCAGTGTTATATCTCAGTGCTATGTATCCTCAGTGCTGTGTACCCAGTGCTATATCCTCAGTACTGTGTATCCTCAGTGATATATACATCATGCTATTATCCTCAGTGCTGTGATCTCGTGATATCCTCAGTGCTGTGTGCCCAGTGCTATGTATCCTCAGTGCTGTGTATCCTCAGTGTGTGTATCCTCAGTGTGTACCCAGTGCTTCATTGTAGTTGTCCCTCAGGTATCCACTGTTACTAATGTGATATCTCGAGTGAAAAGTTTCACTCCTCATTCCTCCTGTTTGTAAAGTATCATCATTCTGACTGCCATTCACAGCTCGGCAACTGTTCACATGCTCATTGTCGGTCTATTGTGTGCCAAGCTATGCCACAGGCCCACCTTGTGCAAGGCCGGAGCTACTATTTTAGACTGTTGTTAATACAATAGGACGATAGTCTACTCTTGAGATGCCCGTATTTATGAGTCAGCAGCAAGGGTTGTGGGAAGGGGTGACTTCTGACGAGGGAGGGGGAGAGGGTGACTTCTGATGAGGGAGGGAGAGGGTGACTTCTGACGAGGAGGGGAGAGGGTGACTCGACGAGGGAGGGGAGAGGGTGACTTCTGACGAGGGAGAGGAGGAGGTGACTTCTGACGAGGGAGGGGGAGAGGGTGACTTCTGACGAGGGAGGGAGGGTGACTTCTGACGAGGGAGAGGAAGGGGTTACTTCTGAGAGGAGGGAGAGAGGGTGACTTCTGACGAGGGGGGAGAGAGTGACTTCTGACGAGGGAGTGGAGGGGGTGACTTCTGACGAGGGATGGGGAGAGGGTGACTTCTGACGAGGGAGGGAAGGGGTTACTTCTGACAGAGGGAGAGGGTGACTTCTGACGAGGAGGAGGAGGGTGACTTCTGACGAGGGATGGGGAGAGGGTGACTTCTGACGAGGGAGAGGAAGGGGTTACTTCTGACGAAGGAGGGGGAGAGGGTGACTTCTGAAGAGGAGGGGGTGACATTTATCGAGGGAGAGGGGGTGACATACTAGACACAGACTATCAGTGACCTATCTTAATTTCATTCCAAGAGAAACAACCTGCCTCCAGACCATCACTAGGTTGAAAGACCCAGAGTTTGGTGAACTCGAGTTGCAGGGCTGGCCCATGTAGGATCTCCTTCAACACAAACAGGTAGGCAAACACAGAGCGAGCGCTAACTAGCGGGGAATTATTCTAACCTCGACTGTTCGTGTCTAATTACTAGTGAACGCTTGATGACGTCAGGAGCAGCTTTCCACTGCATTGAATACACTCCAATTTTCATAGGAAGGTTCCTTTTGAATATACAAACCTTGATAACATGTTACTATAGTATCATTTTATAGACATTGATAAAATATATCACAAGTGACCGCTGCATTTCACATCACTTGACGTATGAACACGTGACAGTGTATCTAGAAAGTTTTCTACCTGTCAAATAAGGCCCTTCCTTTGAAAATGGTACTATATGTTATCGTCGCTCTACAAGACGTGAACTAGAAGCCTTGTCAGATATAGTCTCGTTATTCTATTGTAAATGTTGTAAACAAGTTTATCTCAACTTGTGAATAGCTTCGTCCTATCAAGGTGAGGTCGTGAGTCTAGACGAGGTCGGGATTCCAATTGAGGTTGTGAGAATTGAAAACGTGGCCCGTTACCGTGATGCAGGGAGTCATGCGTGGGGTTGCGGATGGTTCTAAAGAGCCATTATCACAAATTAATATCATATATAATATTACGGTCTGCACTGGTGGACACGCGACTAGAGACGTCAGTCTCGTATTGTCTAATTGGTCGGGGCTTGCGCAGGTGTATGTGAGATGTTCCTCTTTCTCCAAAAAATGCGGGTACATTTTCCTATATTTTACCTTACTCATTCCAACTCTGTTAGTGCCTATATGCGAATAGCACGGTGAATAGTAAGTGTAGATCTCCCCCCCTGTTTAAATGTAAGGAGCGTTTTCTATGTACCTAGTTGTAAAGTTGACAGAAACATTATCAAGTGAGTTACACAAAAACAGCAATAACATTCTCTTCTCACACTCACGTGTCACCACTACAGCGCTCGGTGGTTGAATGTGGGTACGAGTGTCGGGTCTGCGGTTGTCCCAATAATATGTTCCTCTCGGATTTAACCGGGAGGTGGGAGGGAGGGAAAGAGTGGTAGTAATCGTTATTTCCCCTACTCCGAGGAGTAGGTCCCAGGTGCTAATTAGTCAGCCACGTCTACTGAATTGAACCACATGTCCTGTGGATGACGCAACATCAGGCTCTAAGCACGTGTGCTGGTCGATTGATAATTACAGACACATGAGACTAGCACATTCCGGGGACTCGAACCCGGATATGCGAACCTCGGCGGGTCTCCGACCCTGGTGCAGCGTTGCTTAGGCTCGGGAACGGAAGTTGGAGATATTGCTGAATTATGGAAATACTTAACCTAAGAAAAAAAAAACACTAGAGAACCGCGTTTCGAGCCGGGAACTATAGTACCGACTTCACACCAATATATGAATACTTTTCCTCATACTTGGGACCGAACTAAGTGCTCCTTGATCTAGAGTTGAACTAGACACCGATAATTGCTTGGTCATGGGTCACACTTTCATCTCAATAAACCACGCAATCAACTAACTCTCGCAACAGAACATAACACAAACACAGCTTGCACCCCTGACACTTAGGCAGTCCACCAGGCAGCCACGCTGAAAGAGACAACTAACCACTGCGGCGCTAATGGTCGACTCGATTCAAGTTTTAATAAAACCAACACGCTATTTCCCCATTATTTTCAATGTTTGCGTTTAAATAGAATATCATGGTCAATTAATTATGTGGAAAAACAAATTATATCATAATCATGTTTAAAATGCAGACATACTTTAGTTACAATAACCATTTTAGGGCAGATTTATGCTTAAAATGAGTTACATTTGGTATTACTATTTGAATGTCGGTTGATATGTGTCGCAAAACTAATACCTTACACATTTTATTTTCAGTACGTAATTGTTTTTGAAAACTTAATAGTTTAAGTAATATTGTTTTTTAATTGCTTACGACGTATGGTCGATATATGTTTGCGAGAATGTTCTACAACTCGTCTGTGAACAATAATGGATTTTATCTGAACAGAAGTGTACACACATTTTTAAACCCATTGTTAAACTAAAAAAAAAATTACGTTAAATTAGAGGTATTGTATTTATTTTAGTGCTATATCACTAACATAAGTTGCATATCACTATATTACCAGCTCAGAAACAAGAGGTACCCCACTATTTTACCAGCTCGGTAACAAGATACACATCACTATCCTACCAACTCATTTACAAGAGATACACCACTATCCTACCAGTTCATTTACAAGAGATACACCACTATCTTACCAGCTCAGAAACAAGAGATACACCACTATTTTACCAGCTCAGTAACAAGATACACATCACTATCCTACCAACTCATTTACCAGAGATACACCACTATCCTACCAGCTTATTTACCAGAGATACACCACTATCCTACCAGCTTATTTACAAGAGATACACCACTATCCTACCAGATCATATACAAGGGATACACCACTAACTTACTAGCTCATTTACAAGAGATACACCACTAACTTACTAGCTCATTTACAAGAGATACACCACTATCCTACCAGTTCATTTACAAGAGATACACCACTATCCTACCAGTTCATTTACAAGAGATACACCACTATTCTACCAGTTCATTTACAAGAGATACACCGCTATCCTACCAGCTATATATAAAGAGATACACCATATCTTACCAGCTCGGTAGCAAAATACACATCACTCACTATCTTACCGGCTCATTTACAAGAGATACACCACTATCTTACCAGCTCATTTATAATAGATACACCACTATCCTACAGCTCATTTACAAGAGATACACCACTATCCTACCAGCTCATTTACAAGAGATACACCAATATCTTACCGGCTCATTTACAAGAGATACACCACTATCTTACCAGCTCATTTATAAGAGATACACCACTATCCTACCAGCTCTTTTACAAGAGATACACCACTATCTTACCAACTCATTTACAAGAGATACACCACTATCCTATCAGCTCATTTACAAGAGATACACCACTATCCTATCAGCTCATTTACAAGAGATACAACCACTATACTACCTGCTCATTTACACGAGATACACCACTATACTACCTGCTCATTTACACGAGATACACCCTATCTTACAGCTCATTTACAAGAGATACACCACTATCTTACCAACTCATTTACGAGAGATACACCACTATCTTACCAACTCATTTACGAGAGATACACACCATCCTATCAGCTCATTTACAAGAGATACACCCTATCTTACCAACTCATTTACAAGAGATACACCCTATCTTACCAACATCATTTACAAGAGATACACCCTATCTTACCACTCATTTACAAGAGATACACCACATCCTATCAGCTCATGTACAAGAGATACACCCTATCTTACAGCTCATTTACAACAGATACACCACTATCTTACCAGCTCATTTATAATAGGTACACCACTATCTTACTAGCTCATTTACAAGATACACCACTATCCTACCAGCTCATTTACAAGAGATACGCCACTATACTACCTGCTCATTTACAAGAGATACACCCTATCTTACAGCTCATTTACAACAGATACACTACTATCCTACTAGCTCATTTACAAGATATACACCACTATCCTACCATCTCATTTACAAGAGATACACTATCTTACCAGCTCATTTACAAGAGATACACCACTATATTACCAGCTCAGAAACAAGAGACACACTATCTTACCAGCTCAGTAACAAGATACACATCACTCACTACCTTACTATTTCAGTAACAAGAGATACATCACTATCTTACTATTTCAGTAACAAGAGATACATCACTATCTTACCAGCACCGTTACAAGAGATACATCACTATCTTACCAGCTTGATAACAAGATATACATTAATTGGTTCAGTCTAATAAAGGATATTAAAACCCATATATTGGTGGGCACACTTGGGTGAGTTAACTTGTGTTAGTGAGGTCAGGGCTAGAAGCTTGGCTGGATGTACTGATGGCTGCTTTCCTACTCTCCCTTCGCATTGATGTATTCACATTTCCTCTAAATTATACCTTCATCACCTGTAGCCCACTAGAGTAATTAAAATACAGTTAGCACCAATAAAAAAATACAAAATGTTCTTCCCCAGTCCTGGCGACATTGTCTCCCAGGTGCGGTACATGTCTGCAAACACTGTCTTCCAGTCTCGCAGGCGCGATAAATGTCTGCAAACTGTCTCCCAGGCGCTATACATGTCTGCAAATATTGTCTCCCAGGCGCGGTGCAGGTCTGCCAACTTTTGTACGGGTTATCTCGAGTGGATTCTCTCACTTAGCGCTAATCAGATGAATTGGGTGCGAGGTGAAATAACAATGTTCATTGTGTGAGCAACACAGTAACAGTTCACTCCGTCTAGTACCGGGGGACTCTGGCAACACAGCAACAGTTCACTCCGTCTAGTACCTGGGGACTCTGGCAACACAGCAACAGTTCACTCCGTCTAGTACCGGGGGACCCAATCAACACAGTAACAGTTCACTCCGTCTAGTACCTGGGGACTCTGGCAACACAGCAACAGTTCACTCCGTCTAGTACCGGGGGACCAATCAACACAGCAACAGTTCACTCCGTCTAGTACCTGGGGACTCTGGCAACACAGCAACAGTTCACTCCGTCTAGTACCGGGGGACCCAATCAACACAGCAACAGTTCACTCCGTCTAGTACCGGGGGACTCTGGAAACACAGCAACAGTTCACTCCGTCTAGTACCGGGGGACTCTGGAAACACAGCAACAGTTCACTCCGTCTAGTACCGGGGGACCAATCAAACACAGCAACAGGTCACTCCGTCTAGTACCGGGGGACTCTGGAAACACAGCAACAGTTCACTTCGTCTAGTACCGGGGGACTCTGGCAACACAGCAACAGTTCACTCCGTCTAGTACCGGGGACTCTGGTAACACAGCAACAGTTCACTCCGTTAGTACCGGGGGGACTCTGGAAACACAGCAACAGTTCACTCCGTCTAGTACCGGGGGACTCTGGTAACACAGCAACAGTTCACGCCGTCTAGTACCGGGGACTCTGGCAACACAGCAACAGTTCACTCCGTCTAGTACCGGGGGACTCTGGATCACAGCAACAGTTCACTCCGTCTAGTACCGGGGACTCTGGCAACACAGCAACAGTTCACTCCGTCTAGTACCGGGGACTCTGGTAACACAGCAACAGTTCACTCCGTCTAGTACCGGGGACTCTGGTAACACAGCAACAGTTCACTCCGTCTAGTACCGGGGGACCTGTAACACAGCAACAGTTCACGCCGTCTAGTACCGGGGGACTCTGGAACACAGCAACGTTCACTCCGTCTAGTACCGGGGACTCTGGTAACACAGCAACAGTTCACGCCGTCTAGTACCGGGGGACTCTGGCAACACAGCAACAGTTCACTCCGTCTAGTACCGGGGGACTCTGGTAACACAGCAACAGTTCATTCCGTCTAGTACCGGGGGACTCAGGTAACACAGCAACAGTTCACTCCGTCTAGTACCGGGGGACTCTGGCAACACAGCAACAGTTCACGCCGTCTAGTACCGGGGGACCAGGTAACACAGCAACATTCACTCCGTCTAATACCGGGGGACTCTGGCAACACAGCAACAGTTCACTCCGTCTAGTACCGGGGACTCTGGCAAACACAGCAACAGTTCACTCCGTCTAGTACCGGGAGACTCTGGCACCACAGCAACAGTTCACTCCGTCTAGTACCGGGGACTCTGGCAACACAGCAACAGTTCACTCCGTCTAGTACCGGGGGACTCTGGTAACACAGCAACAGTTCACTCCGTCTAGTACCGGGGGACTCTGGAAACACAGTAACAGTTCACTCCGTCTAGTACCGGGGGACTCAATCAACACAGCAACAGTTCACGTCGTCTAGTACCAGGGGACTCAGTTCATGCCGAGTGTAGACCGCTAATCCGGTTTAGAGATGAAACATTTTCTGTAGAAATCTCGGGTGATTGAATCCCGGAGGAACACACCTGGTCTGAAGCAGACCCGACACTAGTCAGTAGTCACACATTCAACCACCGAGCGCTGTAGTCGACACGCGAATGTGAGAACTGTTATTGTAACTCATCTGTTAAAATTTCTGTTAACGTCAACTTCACAACTCAGGACATCTCGAGGGTATTAGCTACGTTTAAACAAGGAGAAAAGGTGAAGGACATTTATTGTATGTTAGGGGCTTGCTGCTTTATTCTTTCAGTTGGAAGCGAGGGGTTGTTCTACCCGGGGTCTTAGGTTCGATGTTGTGACATGGATCGCAAATTTTGTGACGAGTAAACTTATAAAACTCCTCACTTCAACATTTTGTTTGTTTTGTTTCGTTTCTAAAGCTTTCTCCACAACTGCCAGAGGGACCCGACATTTAAAATTAAAAAACAAAACTGCTATCATTTTGGTGTTTGTGTTGCGGTGGTGATTGTGAGAACTAGTTTGTGCTGCGGAGGGTATCGTGACGGAGCACACACGGCACAGACAAGTGTGTGGAGTTGTGTGGTAGCCATGTCCCAGAGCACCAAGACTAGTCCATCTCGTGACCAGTACCAGGCTGTGCCCCAGGAGAAGGAGCCATGGAGACCCCGCGGGCTACGCAAGAAGAGGGGCGTCGACCTCAGCCACAAGGTAAACCAGGCCCACAAGCTGTATCAGGTTAAATTTGTTATCACACAATAAACACAAAAACTAACAGTGATTCGAATAATACAGATTGTTTGAAACTATAATAAAATTATAAAATTAAAAATGTACTCACCAAAGTGACGGGGTAGCGTTCGGCCATATTACCACGGTCTCTTTTATTTATAATGACGGGAAAAAACCTGTCGATAAACAACACGTTTTGATTCCGTCACTTGGGAGGGGTGGGGGACGACATTGATCAGGAAAATCAGGAATATTCTTGAATGTTACTGTAAGATCTACCCGCTTTGGTGGCCGCATGGTCTAAGGTGCTACTCTTGCTGTAGACTAGACCGCCGATGACGGGGAAACTAGGTAGGGTGTACTGAGGTTTTTTTTCCAAAATAGTTTTCCACTCTTTCTCCACGCAAATGCGGGTACACTTTCTATTAATATAACCTTCCTAATCCTAAAACCATTAGCGTAGTTAGTAAATAAGCGTATACGCCGGATGGGTAGTAAAACGCTGTACTAAAAAATAAAATTACATCTTGTAACGTTTGTTTGTCCACGCTGATGACAAACAATAATTAATGTCTCATTATCTTGTTAAAACACATTTTGATGAAATGACACAAAGTAAACTGTCACAGCTTGGAATCTCACAAAGTAATATCCCGTATTTTAATGACGTCGTAGATATTTCAGCGCGCAGTAATTAATATGTTTAATCAACTCTCTCAACCTAATTTAACCTAACTTTCCCTGCTTCGGTAAATACAATTTACAACATTCTAGTAAGTTGGGCTGTGTAATTTTGTTGTGTTGTATTGTCTTATATTTTTGGATGTTTTTTTTTCCGTCGCTTCTTACTACCTGTTCATGTTATACACATAGGGCCTTCACTAATTATGCTAATGAGCCAGTGATAAGGGAGGTTAAATTTAGAGGTGTACCTGCATTTGCGTTGAAGGGGTTAAAACCCATTTTAGAAAAAAAATTCGTACTTATGCCCGACCGGGATTCGAACCTCGATCTCCCTGTCAGTGGCAGTCTAGTTTGTTGCGAGAGTGACGCCTTAGACCATTCGGCCACCTAAACGGTAATAAGCTATTTTTATTGAGAAGGAATGGAATATGATGGTGATACCGTGAATAAGGGGAAAATATTTTATAAACTTTTTTCCTGCATGGAAGGCTACGTTTTGTTGGGTTGGGTTAGGTTAGGTTAGGTTAGGTTAGGTTTGGTTAGGCTAGGCTAGGTTGGTTTATGATGGTAATATCCGAACCTCTATTTTCTTTTTATTCATACTAATATGACATGTAAAAACTGTCTCTAACCTTAAAAATATTTGTGCGCTGTTCCCAATTGTGGTATTTAACTAGCACTTTCTGAACAAATGGATTATATCAGTAAGCAACTTACAAGCTAACATAATTCTATAGACACAACACCCAGTCCTCTGACCGGCAATTTATGAGAAAGATAGTGTGCATGTACAATTAACAAACCATTCTGTTTACTTAGTCCGAGTTAGGTAGGAAATAACTTTGTTGACAGCTGCAAAAAATACTCAAATAATGAATATTATACATTCATACGTCAAGTCATGTGAACTGCAGTTTTAATTTTGGTAGATGTTAGCAAAAACAATAATAAAAATATAATACTAATACTACTACTACTACTACTACTATACTACTATAATAATATAATATTACAGTAAAATGTTATCAAAGTTGATCTAAACTAATACCCTATGTTTGTAAAATACTTCTGTATACTTCAATTTTCTTACGATAAGCCTTATCTGACTGACAGCTAGCTATGTATCCATACGCCAAACCATATTATCTGCAAAACTGTTTGTTGATTTGTTGTTACTTTTAACAGGCAACATTTTCATTAAAAACAATTTGGTTTATAATTTTTTTAACCTTTTTTATATTATTGAAATACGAACTTGTTAAAATCACCGTTTGTGTGCTGCTTCTATAAGGCTGCGTTCTCTTCACAAATTAAGATGGCAAACCGGATGAAATTAGGGCTGTTGATGATGTCATACGACCCGTTTTCGGTTGTGTTCATGTGCATGTGTTTACGAAACAAAAACGTTTTATTTTGAAACTAATATTTTGTGTGGCTCTTTCTCTAAGTTTTAAAAACGCATCTATTTATTTAATTTTATGGACAGTTGTAAGAATATACAAATATGAATATAGTACTTTTTTGTGCTTTAGTAGTTCATGCGCTATAATATCTCTTGTTACCACGGATATGACAATTGCGGTTGGCCAATTTCAACTATTGACATTATACTACTATAAAGCCACATGGCTGACACACTCACTCACTCACTGACATCAATGTTTACACACTTCCAGATGAGCTAGAAACTTGAAATTCGGCAGACTTAAAGCTTCTAGCCTGTAACCGACGGGAAAATTCCAAAAAGTTAAAACTTTTAATTTTCAACCCCCCAAAAAATTCTAAATGGTGGAGCAACTTTAAAGTCGGCGCGGACCTTTCTTTGGCGGTCTCTTGTGGCTAAACGGTAAGACCTATCAAAAAACGGATTGCACCAGCAGCTACGGATTTGGCGATATCCACAAGGTTTACATCCACTGGCAAAGAATACTCACTGGGGGTTTAGGGCGGAGTCCCCAACCAGCAAAGCGAGTAAAGAATATAAAGCTGTGTCGGATATTTCTATATATCGTCGGTATAGTGGTCTTAT
Organism: Timema podura; assembly: GCA_033556935.1. Classification (NCBI taxonomy): domain Eukaryota; kingdom Metazoa; phylum Arthropoda; class Insecta; order Phasmatodea; family Timematidae; genus Timema; species Timema podura. The sequence goes on along the minus strand of JAVRXN010000009.1, from coordinate 42,707,663 downwards.
TTGTTCCCACAACCATCAACAAACCCTTTTTTTTTTAAACTTAACCTAATCCAAACCAACCCAACCTATCCTGAGTTAACATAAGATAACCTAAGCCAACCCCCTTTCAACTCCGAAGCTGACCCCCTACCTGGATCGCCCACCTGCTCGACCCTTTGGGCGCAATTGTGAGGACATCGTTACCACAACTATGAAACAAAAAATGTAATAGTTGTATTAATATATTTTGTATTTTCACTTAGCTACGAACAAGACAATAATTTCCTTTAAGGAAGCCTTACAAGAAGCTTTTGGTTCACATTATTGGCTCCAAACCTATATTAATTGTAGAGAAATAACATTGTTGTAGGTTCTACAAAAGGAAATGGACGTATACTGTAGCTATTATGAGCATGCACACTAGCGAGTCGACCACTGTTAAGTCCAATAGACAGTCACAACAAAGAGTAAACAACATTGTGACCCTGTTTTTGTCTGAAACCACGTTTACCACCACCATTTGTAACCATCACAATGACTGGTTTTGGATTTGTTAGCGATAATACGAGCGGTATTTGTTGACACGTGGCTTAAGGCGTCAGTCTTGACTGAGGTTTTTTTTTACTCTTCCCTCGCCACTAACTTCCCTCCTTATACTTATCATGTAGATTAAGGTGGGGATGTAGGGGAGGCGAGAAAAGGCCACTTTCCCCCCAGTGTTTATGGCAAAACATTTTATTGGCCAAAATAAATAAAACATTACTCCAGTACAAACCTAGAGTTCAATTATCTACAGTTGGTAATATCAACAATTGTTGAATATCTGTCATGATCATGGCAGCATTAGATGACAAACTTTTTAAAGGAAGAGAAAAAATTCTCATCAAATTCTAGGACAGGGCAGATATTCAAGAACTTTTGATAACATCATGTAGAGAAAATTAAACTGTAATATGTTTTACTGGAGCTATATTTGATTTATCGGCGCCAATAAAAATATTGATGTAAAAACTGCAAACGCACTGGCCTTTTATCGCGTCCCCTACATCCCCACCTTAAGCCGTGTTTAAAACTAATACAGTCAAAAACGTTTCCTTCAACTTTAGCACCGCGTATTACTACCCTTTGGTTCATACGCTTATGTACTAATTACGCTATTGGTTTAGGGATCATTAAGGTTATATGTAGAGGAAGTGTACCCGCATTTGCTTGGAGAGAGAGGGGAAAACCATTTTGGGAAATAAACCTCAGTACACCATACCGAGATTCGATCCTCGATCTTTTTGTAATCGGCAGTCTGGTCTACTGCGAGAGTAGCGCGTTAGACCAGTAGGGGCTTCACTTTAAATTATTACTTTTATGTATGCGCTGACGCGCCTCATGGATGTTTGCTTTTAGACAAGCAGCATATGCCGCGCGTCATGAAAAGGGTGAGAGGAAATAAAAAACAGAGACCAGGATTGCCAGTCTCTTATTTTCTACCACTCGTATTGGATCCGTTTATAGTTGCCATTTCAGGAACAAATAATAAAGCGGTAGACAACAAATAGACAACCACAAAATAAGAAACACACAAACTGCTATAGAAGTGAACTGATACTTGTACTGAGATACACTGACGTTCCAACACACGTGACGTAGAGGCTGGTTGTCCTGCAATCTCGCCAGCACGGCGACACAAAAGCTGACGCCTGTATAAAATGCCCCATGGAATATAATGTAACTTGGATCGTCGCGCGGCGTTCTCTAGGTTACGGCGACATACTTTTCAGATCGCGACTACATGAATGACGCGCGGCAGAGTATAAAAGCACTCATTGTCTCATGTGTATTTAGAGAACGCGCGTCACGAAACGCCTTTATAAAGGGCCCTAAGGGTAGTTTTCTGGTGACGGATTAAAAAAAAATATTAAATCTTTTAAAGTAGCTTTAACGATTTTGTTTACAATATACATCTGGGAAACGCTGAACATTCCAAATAACACTTTTATTTTTGGTCATATAAAATATATTTGGTGATAATTTACTGGAGGCCAATGCTGTCTATAGTACAGAATGTGATTCATGTAAGAACATTATGAAATGAAGCTGCCGGGTCTGATCATGCCAGCTATAAGGAGCCGATCATCTGGTTCCTAGGAGGGGGTCTGACGATCACCTGGTTCCTAGGAGGGGGTCTGACGATCACCTGGTCTTAGGAGGGGGTTTGACGATCATCTGGTTCATAGGGGGGTTTGACGATCATCTGGTTCCTCCCGTCACTCGTTAGGTAACAGACCTCACCTCTCTCAGGGTGAACTGAATCCGTTCAAGTACGCAGTTAGTGACCAATTCCTCACGGTCACCCAGATGTTATCAGTTTGTACGCGCACTCCGAGGTCAATAGTTCACCGGTTGGGATACGCTAGTTCTTGTTTGGCTCCGGAGTTGAACTTATTCGCCGTCAATAACTGTTCCCTGACTCCTTCCCTCGTCGTGACCGTGGTGGGAGGATTTACTGGGGATCGTCGAGTGTGATCTGGGAGCTGTGTGATCGTGTGTTCATCAGCAAGTGTGTTGTGAGGAACTGTTCCTTGTGAAGTAAAGATGGTGCTTCATTCTTGTAAAAATATCAATTAATACCGTAACTGTTTCCTGTGAGCTCATTGGGGGCTGGCCAACAAGTTGTTCCGTCTCAGCATAGAAGCTTGTTGTTCAGTGTCTCACAACTCTGCCTCACACTGGACAGCTTCCATACCTTGAAAACAGCTCGGCGAACGCTTGGTTATCTCTCTGGTCCGACTTACACACGCGATTAAACTCGTTCTTTTAGTTCGTGTTTGACTGATCAAGTGGAACTTCACTATTAGCTTTCCACTTGAAGAGTCACACAACTGGTTAGAATACTACGTGACGTCATTGTGTACACATCTACTGACCATTTTTATAGGAACAGCCTTTAAGAAAATATAGTCGTATTTTGTTGTGTTCAACCTTAGTAACATGTTACTATATTGTTATTGTTATTGATAAATTTTACATCAAAAGTGGCAGCTACAGATAACATCACTTGTCGTATGGATGCATGAATATTGTCGGAAAAGCAGCTAATCTTGATGAAACATCCACGGCTATTGAAACAGATAATGGGAGGTTTGGTTGAGTGTCCCTGGCCACTCGTCAAGTGTATCATTCCTGTTATCGTGTTATCACAGCCCAGTATGTGTCAGTCCCGATACAAGACCAGGACTTGAGCTCTTCTTGTTTATAACCTCAGTCGCGTTATTTGGTCTCGACGTGTGTGGTGAACCTGTGACGTCACGTGTTGCGTGACAATGGCCTCTAGGCTGCCCAAGCCAAGAGAAGCTCTTCCTCTCATCTTCCAGCACCCTCCTCCGAGGAGCTACGGTTCGGTCCTCGCCTACTACAACTTCATCAGGAGTGGGAGCGGCAAGTTCAAGGTAAACCTGTCCAGGAGGGGTGGTGGTGTGGACCAGGAGGGGTAGTTGTGTGGACCAGGAGGGGTAGTTGTGTGGACCAGGAGGGGTAGTTGTGTGGACCAGGAGGGGTGATGGTGTGGATCAAGAGGGTGGTTGTGTGGACTAGGAGGGGTAGTTGTGTGGACCAGGAGGGGTGGTGGTGTGGATCAAGAGGGGTGGTTGTGTGGACTAGGAGGAGTAGTTGTGTGGACCAGGAGGGGTGGTGGTGTAGACCAGGAAGGGTAGTTGTGTGGACCAGGATGGTAGTTGTGTGGACCAGGATGGTAGTTGTGTGAACCAGTAGGGGTGGTTGTGTGGACCAGGAGGGGTGGTGTTGTGGATCAGGAGGGTGGTTGTGTGGACCAGGAGGGGTGGTGGTGTGGATCAGGAGGGGTGGTGGTGTGGACCAGGAGGGGTGGTGGTGTAGACCAGGAAGGGTAGTTGTGTGGACCAGGATGGTAGTTGTGTGAACCAGTAGGGGTGGTTGTGTGGACCAGGAGGGGTGGTGGTGTGGATCAGGAGGGGTGGTGGTGTGGACCAGGAGGGTGGTGGTGTGGACCAGGAGGGGTGGTGGTGTAGACCAGGAAGGGTAGTTGTGTGGACCAGGATGGTAGTTGTGTGAACCAGTAGGGGTGGTTGTGTGGACCAGGAGGGGTGGTGGTGTGGACCAGGAGGGGTGGTGGTGTGGATCAGGAGGGGTGGTGGTGTGGACCGGAGGGGTGTTGGGGGTGTGGACAAAGAGGGGTGGTGGTGTAGTCTAGGAGGGGTGGTGGTGTAGTCTAGGAGGGGTGGTGGTGTAAACCAGGAGGGCTGGTTGTGTGGGACTAGGAGGGGTTGGAGTAGTGTGGACTAGGAGGGGTTGTGGTCCTGAGTACCTCTGAACCAAGGAGTGTGAGATGGCCCACGACGACCCTGAGGGAGCATTGGCAGTCACAGTTTTACTCACCAGATGTCTGTTGCACGAGGAGTGGAGTGTTAGCTTTCCTACTACCCCGTCCAGTTATCTATGTATTCACGATACTGATAATTTTAAATAAAGATAATTAAGCTTGTTAATAGGTTAAGACTAATTTACTTTATAACTGGAGAGGATAAGGAGCATATACTTGAGAGAAAATGTACCTGCATTTAAGTTGAGAGCTAGAAATGTTAAGGAAAAATTGCCTCAGTACACTCGGCCGGGACTCTAACCCAAACCTTTGTCAGTCAATACTAGAGATGACAATTTTCCGGAAAATTTTGAATCGGAAAATTGTTCGCAGTGGCGGCTTGCGGTGGAGGGATTAAATTGTGGAGGTGGCACCTAGAGCCTAAATTACTTCAAAATATAGTGTGTTAAGAGAAGAGGGGGAGGGGTAGATAGGAAGCACGGAGGATAGGGGAGAGGGGAGACAAATATTGGGCCAAACTTTAAATCATTTTAGTTAACTTATTGATGATAATAAATTGAAGTATGATTTATGAACATAATGGGGCTTCAAAGGCTCGTGTATTTATTTGTTTATTTCTACTTATTTTTAGCACCGCGTCTTCCTACCCGTTCGGGTTATACGCCTATGTATTAATTACACTAATGGATTAGGAAGAAGGCAGGTTGAATATACAGGAATTACACTCGCATTTGTGTGTAGAGTGAGTGGAAAACCATTTAGGGAAAACCTCCCTCAGTGCACCCGAATCAAACCCCGATCTCTCTGTAAACGGCAGTTTAGTCTAGTGCGAGAGTAGCGCGTTGGACCGTGCGGCCACTGAAGCAGTTGTTTTTACTCTTACTATTATATTACTAGTATACTACCACCCCTAATTATTATTATTATTACCGTTATTATTATTCATCATTTAATCAGTTGAAATTAATTAACAGAAATAATAATTGAAAATTTTCCGTTTTGGAAAATGTTCCATCTTTCATCTCTACTCAATACGAGACTGATGCCTTTGTCAGTGTACACTGGTACGCCCAGGGCCGGATTAAGGACTTTAGAGGCCCTAAGCACTCAAACGATCTTGGTGCCACCTATTATATTCAATATTCAAAATTTCAACAAATATAAGTCGTAAAATAAAATTTTATTTTTCTCAACAAAACTTACACTTAAGATAGAATATAATGTTTACATTTGCAAACGCCCACTTTATTTATTTAAAAAAAGTTTTCTCCTACTTTTTCTAGTAGCAAAGTCTTTGATCACATCCTCAAAACTAATTTTCCTTAACACATCTGCTTCAATACAAAGTAGAGATAAAACATCAAGCTTGCCTGACATAATTGTTCTGTTGAGATTTTTGATATAATTTAACTGAGAAAATGAACGCTAAGCTGAGCAATTGGTAATCATTAATGTTAAGAATATGCGGAATCCAATATCAACATTTGGAAAGGCACACTCAATATTTGTCTTCTACAACTATTTAATAAAGTTCTGCATGAGTGAATTTTGTTTTTACAGTTTTTGTTGCACTAAATATATGCTGCACATAAGAATGAAACTGATGAAGCTCAGCTGCAAAATTATTGTTTAAATCCTCTGGATAAGAGTATTAATCAACTTTTCACAACCCTGAGAATATCTTTCACTTTCAGATGATAAGGTAACATTATGTGGCACATAATTTAGTATCGAAAATCTCTCTGCTATTACTTTATACATCTCCCCTCTTCTTCTCATCTCACTTTGTAGTGTATCAATAACTGTATAAAAGGTATTTATGCGAAATCTGTCTCTCGCATTCAGATCTATTTCTGGTCCATCGCCTTCATTGGGTACCCTCTTTCTGATACCTTTTCGAGTTAGCGTGTAAACCACATCTGGTAGCATTTCCTTGGTAGCTGTTTCATATTTTTCGAAATTATTTCGTAATGTACAAAGTTGATCAGCTAATGAGATCTGCACATGTTTTTAAGTTTACGTCCATATTCTGTAGAACTTGGCTTACTTTATGAAAATAAAGATGAATTCTAATTCTTGCATCTTAGCTGCTATATTATTTTCTTCTCTTCTAGTATCCTCCCTTTTGATACTGTTCTTCAGCTAAACATTCAAGTGCTTCTAAAATTTTAGGATCAGATTTAAATATTGTTGCTGTAGCGATAGCATGTGCCTCCTATCTGGTTTCGGAGAGGGATTTTAAGACGTTTCCGTTTCTAATACAACTTTTTTTAAAAGGATTTTCCACCGGCTGGTTGATACCGAAAAAATAATTATAGAGCAACTGCACTATCGAGAAAAAATGAACTGCCTCTTGGCAGCAGTCCACAGCACTTCGGTCTGTTAGATTTAATGAATGGGCTTCACAGGGTACATATATAGCAAATTTGTCTCTTTCAACTTTTTTTTTTTTTTGCTGCATCCCCTTATAACGCCCGGACATGTTAGTAGCGTTATCATAAGATTGACCTCTGCATTTCGAGAAGTTAAGCTTATAATCTTCTCGTAAGCATTGGCGCAGGAACGTTTTTATTTGGGGGGGGGGGGGGAAGTTTTTTTGTGTGTGTGTAAAAATAATTATATGCTTTAATAGGGGATAATATTTTTGAGATTAAAAAATGACCAGGAAAATGTAATACAGCTGTCCCTCACACTACGCGAGTGATTGGTTCTGATAAATAATCGCATATCACGAAAACGCAAGTGAATTGATTTTAACATGGGTTTTATAGGATTAATCCAAAGGAAAAAAGTAAATAAAAATTAACACTTGTAAATGAATTGCAATTTTTATTAATTTATCTAACTAGTACAATGCTATAGGTAGCCCACACCTTTTGCCAATCTTCAATCCCCTGAAATTTGTAAACAATCTAATTAATACAATGCTACAGGTACACTTACTGTTAATCTTCAATCGCATGTTAAATTATCTGGATCTGGCAAATCTGGATTATCACTATTCTGCTCTCTTGAAGGCCCTGGGATGGTAAGCTCTTGTTCTCTTGAAGACCCTTGGATGGTAAACTCTTGCTCGCGCATGCTTTCTCTTGCTCTCCTTAAGGGCATGGATTGTAAGCTCTTGCTCTCTTGAAGGCATGGAGGTAGACTCTTGCTCTCTTGAAGGCCTTGGATGGTAAGCTCTTGCTGGCATGAAGACCCTGGGATTGTAAGCTCTTGCTCTCTTGAAGGTCCTTAGATGGTAAGCTCTTGCTGGCATGAAGACCCTGGGATTGTAAGCTCTTGCTCTCTTGAAGGCCCTGGGATGGTAATCTGTTGCTGTTGTGAAGGCTTGGGTTTTTAGACTGATGATTTTCAAGTTCTTTGATGAAATGGTCAAGACTCAGCTGACGGTCAGCATTCTTCCTTTCTCTATAGAGTTCTTTGTAGCAAGCCAAGGAACTCGGGATCTCTTAACCGCACTGTCAATGTGCTTAAAAAATTCAGCAGTTTGTTTTGTTGAAAGTTGTTTGATAGGCTTAACAACATAGGGCTCCTTGCCTGGTCAATGTCCTCAAATCCAACAGATCCTGCTATGTCAGCGATGGCATGTCTTGAATTGGAAGGCTTGTGTTCAGGATCAAAATCATGAGAATCAGAAACTTCAGGCCAAATATTTTTCAAAACTACCTTCATCTCCAATGTTGTCAATACCACCTGCCTAACACCACACTGTACAGTAAAGATCATTATCCTCACTGGAATGTGCGCGCACAAGATCACACCACCACCGCACAGGGTGACTGCGAAATTACAGCTGACCAGGCATTATTTGATTTTTTATTTTGAATTGCGTTTTAGCGAAAATACGTAAAGTGAGATCGCGTATAACGAGAGATACCTGTAATTTATGGTCCCATTGTGCATTTTTCTCATTTATTTTAGTCATTCAAACATTCGAATTAATACACACAAAACAAATTAAGAAAAATTATATCTGATGCGGCTCAACTAAAAACTACGAAACATTGAAAATTAAAGTAGGTTTCCATACACCTTGGCCCTATATTTGTTACTAGCTATAAAACTACTAGCTAGTTTTGAAATTTCAATTTTGCTAAGCCTTCCAGGGAATTTAGTCTACGTTGCCTCATCGTGGAGTGAAGATAGTTTTTAATGCGTCCAAGTATTGAAAAACTTCTTTCTGCAGTAGCTGATGTAGCTGGTATCACTATCAGAGTTTTCAAAATCTCTTCATTGTGTGCTCCAACCACATTTTATTTTTACTATGTTAACTTAGTGTGAACTTTGTATCTAAGTTTTACTATATTATTTTTGGGGGGGAGGGGTTAAAAATACTTTCTACCCCCTTCAATCCTTTTGGAGGGGTAACATTTACCTCCGTAAATCCCCCCATCCCCCTTCCTGCGCCACTGCTCGTAAGTAATGTAATACCTGATTCGCGATTTCTTCGCCAGTATGGTTTTTCATTTCTAAAAAAGTAGGTTGTCCATCCTTTTAAGTATCTAAGTACAACACTTAACTGGTCGACATGTGATAAATCCGGTGTTGAATCCACTGATATACTAAAATAACCAGAATATTTCACTTCGTCAACAATGTGCACGTGGACCTTTTGAGCCATTAATTGAATTAGTTCCTCGCAGGTGGTTTTCGATAGGTAAGATGGATTTCCTTTTCCAGAATTTCCATTAGTATTTAGAAATGTGACCTGCTAAAAATGGATCAAACTGAGCAATGAGCTCTAATATCCCTAAAATGTTCCCACTCTGCAATTTTACAAATCTTTCTTCCTTTCTTCGAAAAGCCAAGCCACGTTCAGCTAACGTACGAATAACAGCTATGACACTCTTCAAGACATGTTCCAGTAATCACACTCTTCCTGAATTTGTATTTCCAACAGCTGTTTCAACCCCTTACCTTGCCTCTGTGTTAAGTACGTTAGCATGCATTCTTGGTGAATATTGATTTTTTCATTATTATCAATTACGATAGTATTTCGCCAGTCACTGAACCCTTCTCTCATTACAAAATGTAAAATTATTTTAGGAGCAAACAGTTTACATACAAAACAGTAAACTGATCCTGTTGATGGTGAATACAATGGCCACTCTCTCTTGAAATTCTCACCATTGACTTTTGTTCCAACAAAAAGTTTCTGTGAGCAGTATCTTGCCACTACTGAAATGACGGTAAGACTTGTCGAATGGCCCACTGTGGTGTTGACAGTCACAAGGACCACGGCAAGCCAATAAGATACGTCATCAGCAGACAAATCAAGCCACAACTCTGGATCTTTTGTTAAATTTACTGCATATTTTGTAGACCGAATAATTTCACAATGATTACCTGGTCTACTAAACTTTCATTTTCAGCAGTTTCTATCCTCGAATCAACATTTGCAATAGGGATATCAAGAGGAGAATTTACAGATAAGTTGAGATCAAGAGAAAGAGATGAGTAGATGAACCAGCTTGTGCTTGTCACACTAAGGATTTTGAAGTAATGAAAGTGTTTGTGTCAGATTATGACGAAGATTGTGTTTGTATCGGCATCGGTATATCATGTTGTGGAATTTGAGTGAAGAAATTCGGTCTGATTTGCACTTTTAAACACTATATCCATAGCTTCTCATGTTTCTGTTTTGATTTACGCTTTTCTGCACCATTCATTTGAACACGTTTCATCTTGCTTGATTCTTGGGATCTATGAAAAAAGAAATAAAAAGAACATTCTGTTTTATTCTGGAACAACTAAACTACCAATAGCATAAATGTAGTCCTACAAATGGCTACGATAATTTTTTTTTTACTAAAAACAGCAGATTTCGAATTTTTAGGTCGTTTGCTCCATATATTTGAAAAATCGTTAATTATTTAATCAGTTTACAAAAAAAAAATAAAGAGTAAATTTACCTAAGCAAATAATTTGTTAGGTCATGCCAAACTAAAACTAAATGTAAACAACCTTAGATAGTATTAAATAAGTTAAAACAAAATCATAACATATTATACAGTAGTAACTTTTAAAAGTTATCATAACTCCACGGTGGTTTTTATATAAAATAAATTCATCGTATAATTAAAACATGTGACGGTGAAACTTAAATTTTGATTAAAGAAAAAAATATCGTTAAAAGATTTATTTTTCAAGTTTAAAAGAGAATTATCCATTTTTTGACTTCCCAGTGTATTACTACTCAACAGGCTTTTTTTATATTTTTTTACATAATTACCATCTTTTAAATTAATATAGCTTTTATAAATGTTAACATAAAACAGCTAATGTTTGTTATGTATGATTTGGTTAAATTAACTAATAAACGAAAATATTTTAAAATATGGTAAGAAATATATTCGGATGGTTTTAGCTGGTTATAATATAAAGGCTTTCTTTAGGGCCTATATAAAAAAACTATCTGATATGATAACATAAACATTATTTAAATCCGTGTTCATTGTTCAAAATACACACTATTGTATTATGAACAGTAGTTGTTACTATAGGTGTTTACATTGAATGTACCTATTAAATTACATCTTGTGTTCATAATAATGTTTCATGATAAAAGGGTGTTTATAATAGACAGTATTAACTGTACTTACTTTTAAAATGTTATGTCTATCAATTAAAAAAAAACATTGTACACAAATAAAATACTAGTCAAAAATTCTACAGTCACTTAAACACATAATTCAGAAAACACAGGACACTCAATAGACACGTAAGTCATAACACATTCAATATTCAAAATTGAAATGAATCTGAGAAAGTTAAAAAGATGCCGGTATTGCTTACGTGTCACAGACAACCATGTACGAGAAACTAAAGCTCACTCAGACTCCAGACTCCAGACTCAAAAGCATGCTTTAATGCACCCTGAAGGGGTGCGCGAGAGCAAATTCCAACACAGTACCGACCAATTGGTCACACCTGTTGGTTTTCAGTATCTAAAACGAGGGGTTGTCGCATTTCGCGAAGTTACTTAAACAACAAAAGCATATTATTAATTAATATTATTTGAGGAAAAAGAAAAATTTTGGAACCGACTAAGAGGTTTTTAGAGTTACGTGCGGAGACACTACTCTATGGGGGGCTGTGTGAGAGCCTCCCAAACCACGTTTGTCACATCTCGCTTATCCGAGCAGGGCTTTGGGACGTCGGTGGCACCCTCCAGGGTCGATGACGTAATTCCCAAGCCCCTGGATAAGAGGATTGGTGGCACCGGGAAGTCTGTCGTAGAAGGACTGCGCCAGATTCCGGAAGTGTCCCTTGATGGTAGGCATATCCAGTCTCGGTGCAGAGTCACATTCCGAACGTACCAAGGTGCGTTCACAATGATCCTCAGACACACGCTCTGGAACGCCTGCATCCTCCTCATATACGTGTCCGCCAGGTGGCCCCAAGCTGGACACGCATAGTCGAGGATCGGTCTGAGCAACTGCTTGTACAGTGTCAGACCGTTCCTAGTAGATAGGGCGCTACGCCTGTTAAGCAGTGGACCTAGGACTCCCAGCCTTTGCTTCGCCTTGGTCAGTCTCTCGGTGCAGTGAAGTCGCCAGGTCAGTTTGGTGTCCAGCGTAAGTCCCAAGTACTTAGCACTGTCCGCCCATCTTATCTGTTTACCAGACAGCCGGAGTGGGGCCGGCCTGTAGAACTTTCTTTTCCATGTGAAGAGCACTGCTGTACTCTTCTCCACGTTAATACTTGTTCTCCAGGTAGTCAGCCACCCCTCCAACTGCGTCAGGTGCGTCTGGAGTCGCCTCTCCACCAGCTGCCCTCGCCACGACTCCGATACTAGACCCATGTTGTCCGCATACAATGCCAACTTGGTGTCTGGGGATTTGGGAATGTCGTTCACATAGAGACTGAAGAGCACTGGGCCCACAAGGGAACCCTGCGGCACTCCAGCCCGGATGGTTCTGACTTGGGATGTGGCGTTCCCAAAGGTAGTGGAGAAGGTGCGGTTGGATAGATAAGATTGAACAACCTTAACTAGGTAGAAGGAGAGGTTCAAGGAGAGGAGTTTGAAAAGGAGACCTTCGTGCCAAACACGGTCGAAGGCCTTTGCCACGTCGAGAAAGACAGCACCAGTCAGCCTGTTGATGTTGAAGTTCCTCGTGACCTGTTCCACGAGCTGGACGAGTTGGTGAGACGTAGCGTGTCCCGCCCGAAAGCCGAACTGCTCGTCCACCAAGATGCCCGCCTCGCGAACATGTCGGATCAGTCTCGTCAGTAGTAGTCTCTCGAACAACTTGCCCAAACAGTCGAGCAAGCTGATCGGTTGATAAGACGAAGTTAGGGCCGGGTCCTTACCCGGTTTATGGAGGCAGAGGACGTTGGCGTGCTTCCAGAGCTCGGGGAAGTGACTCAGGAGCAGGACGGCGTTGAATAACTCCACGAGGAAGTTAATCGCCTCCAAGGGCAGATTTCTGAGGACCGCGTTATTGATGCCGTCGCGTCCGGGGGCCTTGTTTATTCTTAGAGCGGCTAACGCCCGCGACATTTCTGCCGCCTCCGTGGGTTCAGGTTCATCCAAGGGTCTGTACGAGACCGCTGCGATGACCTGAGCCACGTGCCCATTGTGCACCGGGTCTGACGGGTCGTCAGTCGGTACAAATTGCGCCTCTAAGTGCTCAGCGAGAGCATCGGCCTTCTCCTGGTCTGAGTTGGCCACCCCGTTACGACCTACAATAGGCGGCCTTGGTGCGGGAACCCGCATCAAGTTCCTCGTCATGCGCCACAGGGACCTGTCCTGTACGCACAGCTCTCAATCTTGTCCTCCCAGACACTGTTCCGGTATTCTTTGACCATCTCGCGAACCGCATGGACTTTGCGGCTCCAGTTGGCCTTGTCTACCGGGTTCCTCGAGGTTTGCCAAGCCCTCCTCAGCCGATTTTTCTCCCGGACGTGCCTGAGGATAGAATCGGACAAAGAAGCCTGTGGTGCCTTCTTAGGACGGTGCCTTGGCGTCGAAGCTTCGAGCGACACCTTGATGGCGGAAGTTATGAACTCCGCACCGCGATCGATTTCTGCTGCTGTTCGAAAGGTAGGGGTGGGTCCCAACCTCTCTCTCAACACATTCGTGAACCTGTCCCAGTCAGTGCGCTTATGGTCAGATTTTTCGGGGGGGTCTATGAAGGACACCGCGCGTCCCAAGTTCACAAGAACGGGGTTGTGATCCGAGTATAGCTCAGCTAGAGACTTCAACACCAACCGCCTTTTGATCCCTCTGGAGACAACGAAGTGAGGACGTCCGGGAAGCCAATGGGATTGAGAGGGAAGTGGGTAGGGGTCGGGGGACCGGAAGCCACCAAGCCGTGTAGATCTATGACGTCGCGGAGCAATCCGCCGCGAGCGCACATAATCTTAGAGCCCCATGAAGGGTGCTTAGCGTTGAAGTCACCACCGATTAAAACAGGCGTGGTACCTCGAAGCAGCACCTCCATGTCGGCCCTCGTGGCCTGGTTGAACCGGCGGTAGGGAGGGAAGTAGATGGAGATAAGTCGCACTGGGCCGGTAGAGGTCACCAGTTGGATAGCCGTTGCTTCCATGTGTTGGAGGGGAGGAAGAGAGACGACGTGATGGTCAAGGCCCCTTCGGACCAGGACCGCCGTCCCACCCCTATCCACATCCCCCGCTCGGTCACTCCGATGGCAGATGAACTCTGCCAACGAGAACCTCACTGCGGAGCGCAAGTGGGGTTCTCCCAACAGCATTACGTCGACACGATGCTTCGCCAGGAAACTTTCCAGCTCAGCCTTCTTCCCCGCGACTCCGTTGGCGTTCCAGAGTGCGACCGTGAGCTCCTTCAGCACTGGGGGTCCTCTATTCGGGTGCGCTGCCATGGGAGACCAGGTAGAGGATAATATGCTCCATGACCAGGTGGCCACGGTTACTCCTCGGAGACTCCTGGACCTTCCTCAAGAGACTCGATGAAAAGTCCCATGGATCCAGTCCCGGAATCACCTTGAGAAGCTCAATACAAATTTTGAGCTTTTCAGCACTATCCTCAGGGGTAGGATTGGGTATAGGGGTGGCAGGGTTAACAGGGGTAGGAGTGGGGAGTGGTATGAAGGGGTTGGAAGGGTGAAGGGGTTTGGGGAGGGTGGTGGGTCGAGATGGGATTGGGAGAGGAGCGGTCTTGGGCGGGTCCTCGACCGAAAGGGATGAACCGGATGCAACCGGTTCAGGTAGAGTGGCTTTGGCAGGTGCCTCGGCCTGGGATGGAGGGGTTGGTCTCCCTGACAGCGCACTGGCGAAAGATTGCACCAGCGGCTTTGGCTTTGGAGCTGGAGTCACGGTCACCTTCCGTACCGCAACGTGCCCCGAGGGCTTCTGGCCTTCGCTTAGGCCATCCGTCCTCCCTTCGTGAACCTTGGAGGCCCGTACTATCCCTGCCGCCCGCAAGGACTTGTACGTGGGACATCCACGCCACGCCGAGGAGTTAGCTCCTGAGCAGTGCAGGCACTTCGGAGGAGATCGTCTCTCCTCCGGGCACCCGCCCCTCTCGTGGTCACCACCACAGAACCCACACCTAGGGTTAGCGCGGCAATCCCTCCGCACATGCCCAAACCGGAAGCAGTTCTTGCACTGCACCGGGCCTGCGGGAGACTTGTACTTCTCCACCCTGACGCGGAGCCAGCACACGACTGATATGGAGTACAGCCTTACGGTGCGCTACCCGGGAGTCAGAGAGACAACGAAGTTCGGCAACCGCTGCCTTTCTCCGGTCCTCTGGTCCCGTTTCCACTGGGAGAGCATCTGGGATACAGATTTCACGGGGAAACCCATCTCCGCCAGCTCTTCCTGGATGTCGTCAGGGCTTGTCCGAGTCAGGAGTCCCTTCACCACGACCCTGACCAGTCGCTCCCGTCCCAGCTCGTAGGACCAATGCTGGATCCCCAAGCTCGGCAAGAACTTCTGGAGGGCGTGGTAATCTTCCTCCGACCCGCACTGAAGGCGCACTCGATCCCCCGGCTGCCTGACCGCCTCCACAGGCTCCCGAACCTTGGTTCAAATGGCCCTCGCCACCTTGGAGTAGTCCTCCACATCACACAAGATGATGGGAGGGATCTTCCCCTTGGCTTTGGGAGCCGGCCCAGAACCACTAGTACCAGGCTGAGGCGAGGCACGGCTTGTATTCTTACCCTTAGGTTTCCGCCGCTTCTCACCTTTGGTCAGCGCTAGCGCACCCTGGCCCAGGCCACCGTCGTCTCCGCTCTCATCACCAGAGCTACCGCCTAAATGGTTAGGATTGCCCCCCGGTAGCTTCCTGGTGTTGCCGGCCTTACCCCTTCGGTCTTATGGTCTGAAACCCTTCAGACTCATCATCCGACCCCTGGATCGACTCGTCTCGCATCAACGGGAGGTCTGGTCCTGAAGACAGTCCCTCCACGTCCACAGACTCGCACGAGATGTCGACACGCGGGAAGCGTGTGACCCGGTCTTCAGAGTCTGAAGAGAATTCAGCCGGGCGTTTATTTCCTGCCGACATCCCTTGGCGTGAGGTTTCGGAGTTGACGCGGGCTTGTGAGGCCCTTGCAGTCGCGCTTGCTTCATTGCCGCTTGCAGCGGTCTTGACCGGCGAACGGCGGCTTGGCTCCCCCTTGTCAGGGCTTCCGTTGGCACCGTTAGGTTTCCACCCATCGTGCTGGCGGGAGCTTTCGCCATCCTTCCCGGTTTGCGGGCTGGTGGCCCTGAAAAGGGCCTCCAGTACTTTTTGGCTGCCAGCGGCACGCACACCTCCTGTAGTTGGAGGGGCCCCGCTGGACACGCCCGCATCGGCATTGCTGCCGACGCTTTGCAGGAGGCCGGTGCTGGTCAACGGGCCTAGGCCCGAGGACGCATCGCCGGATGCCCCGGTGGTTCCACCAGCGGCACGCTGCCCTCCTGAAGTCGGAGGGGCCCCGCTGGCTTCCCCTTAGCCATCTACGCCCACCTCACCGGTACTTTTTGGTGAGGTCACGCTGGCCGACGTGTTGGCCCTAGAAAGGGCCGAATCGTCACCGGACGGTGACTCTCGCTGGGTTCGGTCAGCGGCACACTCACCTGCGGTAGTTGGAGGGGCCCCGCTGCCTACACCCGGTGGGCTGGTCACGCCAGCCCTGTTGGCCCTAGAAAGGGCCGATGCTTGTTGGCCCTAGAAAGGGCCGATGCTTGTTGGCCCTAGAAAGGACCGATTCGTCCCCGAAAGAGACTCCCGCTTGCCTCGGCCAGCAGCACGCACGACTCCGGGAGTTGGAGTGGCCCCGATAGCTTCGTCCTCGCCTGCAGGCTTGTTGCCCCTCGAGAGGGCAGCTGCCGCTAAAGCCTCGGCCTTCGGGCTCGTGGCGGACCACTTGCCACCCGGCACTAGCTCCTTCCTGACCGGAGGGGCCTTCAGTCCCCGCGAGCGGAAACCTTCAACTCCCCCTGCCTGGACGGGCAGCACAAGCCTACTACTGGCGGCGGTTCCCCCGACGCACGCCGCCAGCTTCCTCCGCCTCGGGGCCGGTCGCTTCCCGGGCACGGGATTCTTCTTCGCCTCATCCGGCGGTCTTCTCCCGACGCCGACACCTTTCTTCACCTTCGCAGAGGGCTCCATCGTAGACGTTGAATCAGCAGGGACGCTTCAGACACTCGAAAAGCCAGGAACACGTAAGGGAGGCAGGACGACACCTTGCACTCCCATCTCAAGCTCACTTTTCCTATCGATGTTGGTTATAACGTTGTTCGTGCCAACGAGTCAACTCTAATATACAATTCAAAGTATGCGCATGCGCTTATGTTTCAGCTTAGTGTATGGTCAAGGTCAGCGTTTGTGAAATAGTAGCGTCGATGAAGCGTAGCTATTGATTTTCTTATTATTATTATTTTTTAAACCAATTGAAAATTTGCATCATCTTGATTTTTTTCTAAGTGTATTTTTGTGGTGCCCCTTTTCTCCAGATCCAAACTTTAGTTGGTATTTTATAAATAGTTCACGAGATGTTCTAGTTACTATTGTCACTCCCATTATATCTGTCTGCTGTTATATAACATAACTCGCAGCCTCGTGTTCAACTTGTTAGCGCTGTCTTATTCAGTGACACAGGATAAATAGAGCAATTACAGGCGGAGTTGAGGGGGACGTGGACCCGCACCTCTTTACCTTGAGAGTGCAGTGTTCCTCCCCCCCACTCTTTTCCACTGTGTTAGTTACCATATGCACACACCAGATGCTTCCACTTAGGTCGGCGCTGCTTGTTCTGAAACAAGCCGTACAAAGGTCGCAGGGCACTGGGTACAATCGCTATCACTTCAACTAGACCTTGACAGCTCCATCACTCCTATAACTAGAGATGAAACTTTTTAATCGGAACATTTTCCGCAGTGGCGGCTTGCGGTGGAAGGGCTAGATCGTAGAGGTGGCACCTAGATCCTTTTATACTTCCAAATATATTGTGTTAGGAGAAGAGTGAGTTATAAGAAGGGGGCACGGGGTTGGGGAAGGGGTAGTTAGGAAGCTTGGAGGAGGGTGTAGATAAATGTCGGACCAACCTTAAAATTATTTTAGTTAACTTATTGGTGATAAATTGAAGTATGAATTATAAACATAACGAGTCGACAAAGGCTCGCATTCATTTGTTTATTTAAAACTTTTTTAGCACCGCGTCTTACTAACCGTTCGGGTTGTACGCCTATGTACTAATTACGCTGATGTGTTAGGGATAAGGAAGGTTGAATTTAGAGGAATTGCACCCTTGAAAGTGGAAAACTCTTTAGGAAAAACCACTCTTAGTGCACCCGACCGAGATCGAACATAGATCTCCCTGTCATCGGGAGATCGAACATCGATCTCCCTGTCATCGGGAGTCTTGTATATTGCGAGAGTTGCGCGTTAGACCGTGCGGCCATCAAAGTTCGTTTGATGATGTTTCTGGAGTTAACGCCCTTTGGAGAGATTAATATTAGGTAGAAACGTTGACATTTGGGACTTCTATATTTCAATTACATTAGTTATATTTAATATTTGAAATTATTGTATGAACAAAAAGTTGAAAATTATCTGTTTTGAAAAATTTTCCGGAAAAAATATAGGGAACATTTTCTCTCTCACATCTTTAGGAACCCTGGAAGCTAAGCAACCATAATTCCTCCTGTAACCCCGGAAGTTAGGCAACCAGAACTCCTATAACACAGGAACTAGGCAACCAGAACTCCTATAATCCAGGAGCTAGGCAACCAGAACTCCTATAACCCAGGAGCTAGGCAACCAGAACTCCTATAACCCAGGAGCTAGGCAACCAGAACTCCTATAACCCAGGAGCTAGGCAACCAGAACTCCTATAATCCAGGAGCTAGGCAACCAGAACTCCTATAACCCAGGAGCTAGGCAACCAGAACTCCTATAACCCAGGAGCTAGGCAACCAGAACTCGTCTATAACCCCGGGAGCTAAGCAACCAGAACTCCTATAACCCCGGGAGCTAGGCAACCAGAACTCCTATAATCCAGGAGCTAGGCAACCAGAAGTCCTATAACCCAGTAGCTAGGCAACCAGAACCCCAGGATAAAAGGAACTGCAGGAGCTTGTATCTCAACTTTAGCTGTTATTACTCAAAACGACCAAAATAATACTTCTCGCTTATTTCTGAATCATCTGGGTTTTTTCAATCATCATCTGTATACCTGGCATGTTAAGCTAGTGTTACGTCTCCAATGAAGACAGGGTTAGCTGAGCTATCCTAAGGCGGGTTGTACCGATATTTTACCATCCTCTCTCCAGGCGAATGCTCGTTCATTATCTTCCCTAATTCATTTGACTTCCTTGTTCCTCTGTCTGTCTATACTAAGGGATGCGGCCAAAAAGGTTTGACGGACCTAATTCATGCCTCGAGTAGAAATAGGGATTTTAACTTTAGGGAACTTTACTGATGGCGGCTTCTTAATTCTTTATTTTTCTTACCCGCCTCGGTGGCGTAGTTGGCTAACGCGCAAGTCGTGTTGAGCTCTACCGCCGAGGACGGGGAGATCGAGGTTCGAATCTCGGTCGGGTGAACTGGGGGTGGTTTTTCCTAAATGGTTTTCCACTCTCCTCCACGCAAATGCGGGTTCACTTCCTCTAAATTCAACCCTCCCAATTCCTAATCCATTAGCGTAATTAGTACTTAGGCGTATAATCCGAACGGGTAGTAAGACGCGGTGCTAAATATTATTATTATTATTATTTATTTTTCTTTTTCTTAAAAAGTGATTTTGTTAGAAATGAGTTTCTCTAGAATGTTTAATATAATAAATAACAATCTACTTGTGTTCAATAGACAGATTCATTCGTGGTTAGTTTGCTTATGACATATATTAAGAAATATCGTCACAAACTGTGATAGTGAGCAAGTGTTTGTGGGGAAAGGGAAGCGTTGTAGATAAGTTATCGCCCTTTATTGGTCTGAGAAGTCACTCCAACTGTCACGGCGCAAGGCTATCCTGGTGAGTCGGTCTGCATTCATCACCCGCGTCGGTGGGCACGTGGATTGAGCGTTGGGCTCATATAGACTTGGTTTATTTTCCTCGCCCCTGTATTGTCATTACGCATACGTCATAATGCTGGTAGACAGGACGGGTGGTTAGAAGCTGTGGCAAAAAAAAAAATATTAGTCATCTCCAGTTGTGGATTACTCTTTCCTTGTTGGTGAACTCCGAAATCTCTGACATCTCGCAACGATAACGAATTCGGACAGAATGGCTCTTCCCTTTGTTTAATTAAACTGATGAAGGTTGAATTTAGGGGAAATGTACCAGAAGGCGCATGGTATAAACACACCCAGCTGTAATTTGAACATTGAACCCACGACCCCTTTGATCGACAAACTAGACATGAAGAGGTTAGTGCCTTAATTCTGTAGATAATAACTAGAGTAGGATTCTGGTAGCTAGAGCCTCAAACATTGGTAACATTTTACCATATTATTATAATTATTATTTTATAGGTATTGATAATATCTATCAGAAGTGACAGCTCCAGATAACGTGAATTGACGTATGAATACATGAAAGACTGTCATGATAGTTGGTCTGTATATTTGTAATCAAAATGTCGAGGTGGTATTGTGTTAGGTAAACTCTCTAGATGTGTCTATGTTGATGCAAGCTATTCTCTACCTCTTTGTTGCCTGTTTGAAGGCCACTAGAGGCGATGTTCCTGTGTAAACTCCTGTAATCACGTCCTACAGGCAGTTTGTGTCTGTTCTCGATAGCGTCTTGTTAGGATAAGTGTCTTCGAGCATGGTCCACCACACTCAGGTAGGTGGGGAGGATCTAATACTTGTAAAGGTGGGAGGTGGGGCACTGTCTAGTGCTTGTAAAGGTGGGAGTTGTGGCACTGTCTAGTTCTTGTAAAGGTGGGAGTTGTGGCAGAGTGTAGTGCTTGTAAAGGTGGGAGGTGGGGCAGTGTCTAGTACTTGTAAAGGTGGGAGGTGGGGCAGTGTCTAGTACTTGTAAAGGTGGGAGGTGGGGCAGTGTCTAGTGCTTGTAAAGGTTGGAGGTGGGGCGGTGTCTAGTTCTTGTAAAGGTGGGAGGTGGGGCAGTGTCTAGTGCTTGTAAAGCTGGGAGGTGGGGCGGTGTCTAGTACTTGTAAAGGCGGGGCAGTGTCTAGTTGTTGTAAATGTGGGGCATTGTCTAGAACTTGTAAAGGTGGGAGGTGGGGCAGTGTCTAGTGCTTGTAAAGGTGGGAGGTGGGGCAGTGTCTAGTACTTGTAAAGGTGGGAGGTGGGGCGGTGTCTAGTGCTTGTAAAAGTGGGGCAGTGTCTAGTGCTTGTAAAAGTGGGGCAGTGTCTAGTGCTTGTAAAGGTGGGGCAGTGTCTAGTTGTTGTAAAGGTGGGGCAGTGTATAGTCCTTGTAAAAGTGGGAGGTGGGATGGTGTCTAGTGCTTGTAAAAGTGGGAGGTGGAGCAGTGTCTAGTACTTGTAAAGGTGGGGCAGTGTATAGTCCTTGTAAAGGTGGGAGGTGGAGCAGTGTCTAGTACTTGTAAAGGTGGGAGGTGGGGCAGTGTCTAGTTGTTGTAAAGGTGGGGCAGTGTCTAGTACTTGTAAAGGTGGGAGGTGGGGCGGTGTCTAGTTGTTGTAAAGGTGGGAGGTGGGGCAGTGTCTAGTTGTTGTAAAGGTGGGGCAGTGTCTAGTTCTTGTAAAGGTGGGAGGTGGGGCGGTGTCTAGTTCTTGTAAAGGTGGGAGGTGGGGCAGTGTCTAGTTCTTGTAAAGGTGGGAGGTGGGGCAGTGTCTAGTTCTTGTAAAGGTGGGAGGTGGGGGTGTCTAGTTCTTGTAAAGGTGGGAGGTGGGGCATGTCTAGTTCTTGTAAAGGTGGGAGTGTGGCAGTGTCTAGTCTTGTAAAGGTGGGAGGTGGGGCGTGTCTAGTACTTGTAAAGGTGGGAGGTGGGAGCAGGTTGTCTAAGTTCCTTGTAGAGTGAGGTGGGGCAGTGTCTAGTCTTGTAAAGGTGGGAGGTGGAGCGTGTCTAGTACTTGTAAAGGTGGGAGGTGGGGGCAGTGTCTAGTACTTGTAAAGGGGGTGGGGCAGTGTATAGTCCTTGTAAAGGTGGGAGGTGGAGCAGTGTCTAGTACTTGTAAAGGTGGGAGGTGGGGCAGTGTCTAGTACTTGTAAAGTGGAGTGGGCAGTGTCTAGTACTTGTAAAGGTGGGAGGTGGGGCAGTGTCTAGTACTTGTAAAGTGGGAGGTGGGGCGGTGTCTAGTCCTTGTAAAGGTGGGAGGTGGGGCAGTGTCTAGTACTTGTAAAGGTGGAGGTGGAGCAGTGTCTAGTACTTGTAAAGGTGGGAGGTGGGGCGGTGTCTAGTCTTGTAAAGGTGGGGCAGTGTCTAGTACTTGTAAAGGTGGGAGGTGGGTGTGTGCTAGTCTTGTAAAGGTGGAGCGTGTCTAGTACTTGTAAAGGTGGAGGTGGGCGTGTCTTGTCCTTGTAAAGGTGGGGGTGGCAGTGTCTAGTACTTGTAAAGGTGGGAGGTGGCAGTGTCTAGTACTTGTAAAGGTGGGGCAGAGTCTAGTATCTTGTAAAGGTGGGAGGTGGGGCGGTGTCTAGTCCTTGTAAAGGTGGGCAGTGTCTAGTCTTGTAAGGTGGGGCAGTGTATAGTCCTTGTAAAGGTGGGAGGTGGGGCAGTGTCTAGTACTTGTAAAGGTGGGAGGTGGGGCAGGTCTAGTACTTGTAAAGGTGGGAGGTGGGGCAGTGTCTAGTACTTGTAAAGGTGGGAGGTGCGGTGGTGTCTAGTCCTTGTAAGGTGGAGGTGGGGTGTGTCTAGTCCTTGTAAAGGTGGGCAGTGTCTAGTGCTTGTAAAGGTGGGAGGTGGAGCAGTGTCTAGTACTTGTAAAGGTGGGAGGTGGAGCAGTGTCTAGTACTTGTAAAGTGGCAGGTTAGTCTTGTAAAGGTGGAGTGGCAGTGTCTAGTTACTTGTAAAGGTGGGAGGTGGCAGTGTCTAGTACTTGTAAAGGTGGGGCAGTGTATAGTCCTTGTAAAGGTGGGAGGTGGAGGCAGTGTCTAGTACTTGTAAAGGTGGGAGGTGGGCAGTGTCTAGTACTTGTAAAGGTGGGAGGTGGGGCAGTGTCTAGTACTTGTAAAGGTGGGAGGTGCGGCTGGTGTCTAGTCCTTGTAAAGGTGGGAGGTGGGGCGGTGTCTAGTCCTTGTTAAGTGGAGGTGGGGTGTGTCTAGTCCTTGTAAAGTTGGGAGGTGGGTTGTGTCTAGTCTTGTGAAGTTGGGAGGTGGTGGTGTCTAGTCCTTGTAAAGTGGGCAAGTTAGTACTTGTAAAGGTGGGAGGTGGGGCGTGTCTAGTCTTGTAAAGGTGGGGCAGAGTCTAGTACTTGTAAAGGTGGGAGGTGGGGTTGTGTCTAGTCCTTGTTAAGTTGGGAGGTGGGGTGGTGTCTAGTCCTTGTAAAGGTGGGGGCAGGTCTAGTACTTGTAAAGGTGGGAGGTGGGGCGGTGTCTAGTCCTTGTAAAGTGGGTGGGGCAGAGTCTAGTACTTGTAAAGGTGGGAGGTGGGGCAGAGTCTAGTACTTGTAAAGGTGGGAGGTGGGGTATGTGTCTAGTCTTGTAAGTGGGAGGTGGGTTGTGTCTAGTCTTGTTAAGTTGGGAGGTGGGTGGTGTCTAAGTCTTGTAAGGTGGGGCAGAGTTCTAGTACTTGTAAAGGTGGGAGGTGGGGTTGTGTCTAGTCTTGTTAAAGTTGGGAGGTGGGGGTGTCAGTCTTTAAAGTGGGCAGAGTCAGTACTTGTAAAGGTGGGAGGTGGGGCGGTGTCTAGTCCTTGTAAAGGTGGGAGGTGGGGTTGAGTCTAGTCTTGTTAAGTTGGGAGGTGGTGGTGGTGCCTAGTCCTTGTAAAGTTGGAGGTGGGGTGGTGCTAGTCCTTGTAAAGATTGGAGGTGGGGGGTGTCTAGTCCTTGTAAAGATTGGAGGTGGGGTGGTGCTAGTCCTTGTAAAGATGGAGGTGGGGTGGTGCCTAGTCCTTGTAAAGATTGGAGGTGGGTGGTGCCTAGTCCTTGTAAAGATTGGAGGTGGGGGTGTCTAGTCCTTGTAAGATTGGGAGTGGGTGGTGCTAGTCTTAAGATGGGAGTGGGGTGGTGCCTAGTCCTTGTAAAGATTGGAGGTGGGGTGGTGCTAGTCCTTGTAAGATTGGAGGTGGGGTGGTGCTAGTCCTTGTAAAGATGGAGGTGGGGTGGTGCTAGTCCTTGTAAAGTTTGGAGGTGGGGTGTGCCTAGTCCTTGTAAAGATTGAGGTGGGGCGGTGTCTAGTCCTTGTAAAGTGGGCAGTGTCTAGTACTTGTAAAGGTGGGCGTAGATCTAGTACTTGTAAAGTACTGTACCCTCCACTGGTACTGATGAGGTTGAATGGTCCCAGTATTGTATTATTGTTGTTTAGTAAAGGTGTTGTGCATATAACGACGGGGATTGGTAAATAATATAAATCATGGTGTTGTTATCATCTGGAACGAGTTTACCAAATGAAACTAGGCTCGTTTGAACAAACTACCACTAAGCTAACCCACTAATGACTTTTGATAAGCTGTGGTGTCTTATACAGCCTTAAATATATTGCTTGTAGTTTAGTGGGTTTATTAGCTGGCACTATGTACAATCACAGACGTAGAACACCAGGGATGTAGACTGGCTCACACTATACAATCATAGACATTGAACACCACATCTGTAGACTGGCTCACTCTGTACAATCACAGACGTAGAACATCAGGATGTAGACTGGCTCACACTATACAATCATAAACATAGAACACCACATCTGTAGACTGGCTCACTCTGTACAACCACAGACATAGAACACCAGGGATGTAGACTGGCTCACACTATACAATCATAAACATAGAACACCACATCTGTAGACTGGCTCACTCTGTACAATCACAGACATAGAACACCACATCTGTATACTGGCTCAATCCGTACAGTCACAGACATGGAACACCACATCTGTAGACTGGCTCACTCTGTACAATCACAGACATAGAACACATCTGTATACTGGCTCAATCCGTACAGTCACAGACATGGAACACCACATATGTATACTGGCTCAATCCGTACAATCACAGACATAGAACACCAGGTTCACTCTGTACAGTAACAAACATAAAACACCAGGGCTCACTTAGAGGCCTGGGTTAACGAGTATATATATTTGTGGAATGTTTCCGTTTTGGAATATTTTTAATTATTTTTCTATGGAGAAAAATCCATCTATTTAAGAGAATTACAATAACAGAAATAACAGTTCTCTTCTGACACTCACATGTCGACTGCAGCGCTCGATGGTTGATTGTGTCCCTAGTGTCGAGTCTGCTGTTAGGATTCAGTCATCTGAAAATTGTACATGCAAATATTCATCTCTTAATCGCCATTATTTGTTTAGGCTTCGCCTACTTAGTATGTCACAAGCCGCCACTGCGCGAAATGTTAATCTGTAGTTTGTTTTTCCTTGACTATTTATGTATATATCCCTGTTTGTGTGTTCCGAGGGATACAAACACCAACTATTTGTTGTCTGCTGCATTAATCTGAAGTTACATAACAAGTTATTTATGATGTTATCATAACTTCATTGAACTTGCTTTGCATTCAAATAGGATTTTATAAAGAGGAATCCGACCTAGGATTTTAGTGACGGTCGTCATTTCTATAGCTGTCTACAAACTCTAGGCTATATCACCTATATAATATCTACAAATTCTAGACACTATAATCTCTAAAAACTATGTTCACAGTTGTTGTGGTAGGAAACTGTTCCATGTTTCGTGCTGTAGAGTGTATAATATGAACCAGGCAATGTGTGAAGGCCGTAGTGAGGTGATTTATATTAGGGCTACATAATGTTTATGTGATCATATGTGAGGTCCCTGTGAGAACACTGCACCCTGACTAGCTTAAGAAGATTACTTGCCCAGAAGAACCAATCTTCTTCTACTTCTTAGTTAATGGTGTGTTGGGAGTGCTGAATACGTGTTTCACTCTCTAATGAGCCCGTATCAGTACTAGTGTTGAACAAGTGTTCCACTCTCTCCCAAGCCAATACTAGTGTTGAACAAGTGTTCCGCATTCTACCAAGTCAGTACTAGTGTTGAACAAGTGTTCCACCCTCTACCAAGCCAGTACTAGTGTTGAACAAGTGTTCCACTCTCTACCAAGCCAGTACTAGTGTTGAACAAGTGTCCCACTCTCTCCCAAGCCAGTACTAGTGTTGAACAAGTGTCCCACTCTCTACCAAGTCAGTACTAGTGTTGAACAAGTGTTCCACCCTCTACCAAGCCAGTACTAGTGTTGAACAAGTGTTCCACTCTCTCCCAAGCCAGTACTAGTGTTGAACAAGTGTTCCACCCTCTACCAAGCCAGTACTAGTGTTGAACAAGTGTTCCACTCTCTACCAAGTCAGTACTAGTGTTGAACAAGTGTTCCACTCTCTACCAAGCCAGTACTAGTGTTGAACAAGTGTTCCACTCTCTCCCAAGCCAGTACCAGTGTTGAACAAGTGTCCCACTCTCTACTAAGCCAGTACCATTGTTAAACAAGTGTTCCACTCTCTACCAAGCCGGTATCAATGCTAATGATGACAGTCGGGGTTTATCCACTTATTGTCCTGTCAAGATACGGAACCCGCTCGCTTGTGGGTGACCTGGCAGGTTAGTTAGAACCAGACTCTCTACCTTCCAGCAGGTGCATGTTAGCCTGTTCACCATGAAGAGGAGTCTTTTTATCAGGAGTCTGACCAACCTGCAGGTAAAACACCTACCTCTCTATTGCCTGTTGAGGGTTTTGGTTTGGACAGTCAACATCAGGTTAAGATATTTTGGACTCATGGTGATATCAACATTTGTTGATCTGTACCAAACCTTTTAAGAGTTTTTGATCTCCGCACATGCCAAATATTAAGATAACTTGTGGGACTACCATGAACACACATATCGACCTGAGCAATATTTGAATTATTTTGGCCCAAAATTGTTTTTTTCCCATAAAAACTAAAAATATGTTGTTCCCTTCGATACCACATGAAACGTTTGAAATCTTACAAATATTCTCAAATGTTACAGAGTCATGACTGTCTTTTTACTAACAGATAATATAATAATTTTGATCTTATAGTTTGATATTTGTGAACCATCTTTATTCGTTCTACGAGAAATTTATATTAAAAATATAACAGTGCAACTTTTAAGGTGATCAATTGTAATATTCATGTGATTCCAAGCTTAAGGTGAAATGGTTTGTTTTTATTTTATCTCATTTCTCAGACACAACAACTTTTTGTACCATTAGTAGGATTTGATATTATTTTCACGTTTAGACGTATTTTTTTTACATCATACTTTTAAAGAAAAGGAAACAAGTTGTTGATGAAAAATACCTGTTTTTGAATTATACTTTTAGATTTAATTCTTTTTAGTTACTATTTGTCCTAACCAGGGGAGAAACAGCGCAAATCAACTTTGTTGTTTTGTTTAAATCACACAGTTTGTAGTAAAGCACAGTTTTTATTATTTTTCTGTTAATCCACAGCTCAAGAGCTCTCAACCACTTGTCTACGCCATTGAGAACTCTTGTCTTAGTAGCGTCCATACATCCGCCAGTTAACCTAAATTATATCCAAGTCAGGCTTCAGGTATTTAGAATCGGGGGGGGGGATATTTTTTAAAGGCCAAGTTAAGGCCAGAGTATTTTTTTTACACTTAACCCCTTACTAATAAAGCATGTTTATGTGCTATTAATATAATAATTAAAAACTAATTTATAATATGTAAAATAAACTAATCATAGATCTTCACAATTGTGCATGTATGAACACATTAAAATAAAATAATCAAGAAAAGCAGAACTAAATAAAGGAGATAAATAAAACATAGGTATACATTAACACATCTTATATAGTCTGCATATAAACATGGAGATAGCGAACATTTTACCGAAAAAAAATGCTGATGATACTATTTAGACTAAACATGTTCATAAGTGATAATAGAAATTTTATTTCACCTACTGGTACTGTATCTCTACATTTCCCCTTACATCGACGGTAAACAAGGAAATGCTATGTCGATTTATTTATGTATCCAATTAGCAAATTGTGCTAACTGAGCTGTTTGTTAATATTTCTCGTTAATTTTACAGTAACAGGAGTCATTACCGACACTTAACAGAATTAAATTCTCTTTAAAAAGGGTTCTGAGCATACTTTTCATAAGACAGATGGTTTCAAAGTTAAAGCCATTAGAATTTGAAGATAACTTTTTAAATGAAGTTAAAAAACTTGATACCACCAACAATAGGATATTAAACTGAACTCTTACTGGACAAAAATGTTTGTTATAAAAACTGCAATAGTACTGACTTTAATTTGTGTTACCTCCCACCCCACCCTAAGGTCAAGGAGCCTTAAATTGCTTCCAACATTTTATTTTTCAGCCACAAAACCATGTGCAACAAACTTTTGTTCCGAAACATTGCTGGATTTTGCTTAACATTTTTATTGTTAAAAACACAATTTTAACATTTATTCAGGTTTGGTATTTCTCTAATGAATCCATTAAATCTAATACATTACTATAATATGTTTTATAACTATGAAAATGTTAATAAAGTTCGCTCACAATGTTTATTTTAAAACAAAAGTTTGTTGATGAAAAGCGCAAATGTTTTCCCAAAACACACACACGAACAAACTGTTAAAAGCTTAATACACCCTCCAAGTGATCATTCTGACGACTCCAGCTGTGGAACAGTTGACATTGAGGCAAAACTGGCCCTCCATGGTCAAGGTCAAGGGTCAATGCAGCCTTCAACAAACCAGTTGGATTACAATTAACATTCAAGCTAAAATAAAAAATAACAGATATTTATTTCTAAGTTTACTACAACTTCTTCTCTTTGAGTATTGAAGCTATCCTTTATTTTTACAGTCCAATCTTCACATGAAGCAGAACAGTTACTAGATCTACTTTCATTTGTTCATACATAAAGTCATGTGATCTGCAGCTGTCACTTTTGATGGATATGATCAATACTAATAAATAACAAAATAATATAATGATAAAATGTTGTCAAAGTTGACTGAGAGAAACTTATTTGTATTTATTAAAAGGTGCATCAAAATCTCCATTTGTAAGAAAATCAAGGCACAATTCAATTTTCAAATGAAGAGCCTTTAAGAAAATATAAACTTGTTTTGTTGTGGTCAATGTTGATAACATATTATTATTATTATTATTCTCTTTTATAGGTATTGATAATATCCATAAAAAGTAGTAGCTACATCTCACATGATTTGATGTATGGATACACGAAAGTATGTCCAGTAACTTCTACAGCTGTCAGATAAGGTTCTTCCTATGAAAATAGGACAGTATATTTCACCTCTGAGGGACTTCTAAACGTCCTGTATTACATATCAACTTTCCATCTTATGAAATATCATGATATATCTACCAATGAGCTGCCATCCTATCGTAATCTTACAACTTTGCCATGATATATTGATTGCCAATCAGATTGTCTCAACAATGTAATCCCCGATAATGATTTAAGGGGGGCTCTTATTAGTTTGTTGGGGGATCCAAGAGGGATGGGGGATGAAAATTACAAGTTTCATACATAACTTGTAATTTTGTGGTAAAATAAGTAAAGAAAATTGAGAGTGTATGCCTTAAATTAAATATATTTATAATAAAAAGTATCAGAGGAAAAGGGGAGCCCTCTATTGTATTACTACTGTTCTTATATTAACCTATGATTATTATAATTTGTGACGGCTGAATTTGGAAGTTTCCTGTTTGTCTATTGTAGCTTTGCTATGTTCCCACTTGGGAGTGTCAGGTAAGGTGCTTCCCCCTCCCCTCGGGTCATTAACATCGACTCCCTTCTGGAACAATTGAAACATAATTTGTAATAAGCTTCTAGCCAAGACATTTTAGACAGTGGAGATGTTGTGTGTTGCTCTTGGAATGACCCCTCCCTGTGTAACGGGCCTAGATGTGAGTCGGAGCGTGGAGGACCTGGGTCCCCACACCATGGACCCACCCTCACAGTCGCCAGGGAACCACCTGTCTCCCCCCGAGTCATCTCGCCGCCAACGTCGCAGTACATCGTTCCTTCACCTCCACATCCCAGAGCCACCAGCAGGATGGCCTCACTGGGGCCTCCACCCCAGCATCTTCACATCACACCTGCACCTGCCCTCCTTCACCCTGACGGGGCCCACTCAGCAGATGGCGGAGAGTCCCACGCGGGTCGCAAGTTCACCTTTGGTCTGGGCTTGCGTCGGTTCTCCCACACGGTCGGTTTTTTTTTGCGACTAACAACTAACATTGTACCTGCAAGAATAATGTCCTCATAGAGAGGAGACTAACATTGTACCTGCAGTATTCTTCAAGAGGAGCATGGCTGTGCCTCCGTCTGTTCGTAGACTTGTCTCAACCTAACTTGAGTGTGTAGTTGAGTAGAATACTAACAAGCGTGCAAGCGCACACTAGCTTTGTTAAAGAAGTCATTTGTACATGTTGGGACTATAGATTCATTAGGAAGGTGAACATTCACCCCCAATTTGTTAAATAAACTAATACAATTTGAAATTAATAATTAATAATATTATTGTTAAAAAGTTGAAATAAAGTCCTATCATCAGGGCTAGTGACCAGTATTTCTCACCCCTCCAATGCTATTACCTCCTATGCTCGATATAACTGGCCATGTCAAACAGCACGGATATAAAAATTACTAGAGGATGTAAAATGTTCTTCACCCGCCCCCAACAATTATTTTAAAATAGCAGGCTATTAAAATGCCAAGAGGAAAATGATCAATTTACTCAAAATACTATACCAGAGATATGTTAATTAACTATTCTCTGTCATACACACTTTCATAAATATATTAACTGTCTAAAATATATATTTTTAACATGATCGTGAAGTATTACCTTTATATTTGATCAAACTTAAGAGAAAGAGCGAGATTTAATACACACATGAAGCCCTAATGGTGATTAATAAAAGCTGAGACAGGGGTAAGAAAAGATAAAAGTAGTAAAATCTTATCACTATTTATTTATGAGACTTGCTATTATATTTCCTGCGGTGTGCTGGTTGTAGCTTGATATTTCCTGCCAATCATTGTAAACTGCATCGAGTCCAGACACTGGCTGATGTTTCTGAAACTTGTCACACAAAAAGATGGTCAAATTTCACATTAAATGATCCTACATTTTCAATTTGAACGAAATTTTGTCATTTGCATCTGAGGCAGTGGTAACCGAGTAGTCAAATATCACATGTTTTCAAATCATATGTGTTGTTATAAATGTTTGATTGAGCAACCTAAGCTCTCAGTTTTTACAATGTGTGGTGAATTTCACTGCTAATTCTTCGGCGACAGTTGAGAAATATGTTTGCTCTAAGGGATGATAGAGTATATATATATTTCCTATTCCTGCTCTCTCAAACAACATTAATCTGCTTATTTGAAAGAGTGGTAGAAATAATAGTTTGGTAGCGATCAGTACACTAATCCTATCTACTTTATAATGTAACAGAAAGCAGTTCAGTGCAGTGACTTGTATTCAGATGCTGGAGCCTCTATGTTCACTAACCTGGTTTTAATATAAATGAGAGTGCATTGTCATTTTAAAACTATGTGCAATAACAATGTTTATATAGCAAAGTACTATAGGAATGTACAACATTAATACTTTATGCTCTTCTTACATTGTAGTTCATTTAATTGCATCTATGGAATACATAAAATAAGTTTGAATTATAATATCTTTAAAATTAATAGAAATTATATTATTGACTTTGTAAAATTTAATCTCAAAACACTTGAGTGGTTGAACATTCATCGTTGGACATTTTGTAGATGAACCAAGATCAACAACCGAGACATAATTGTTACACTTCTGAAGAACCTAAATAACAAATTGTTTGTTCTTGACACACTTTTTGAGTCAGACTTATTAAGGGGTGTCAAAACCATTTATTCTCTTGCCGAACAAACATTGTAGTAAAACAAACACAGATGAAGACTTTCTTTCATTTGCTCATTTCATACCACAGTATTTATTGACGGTTTATGTATTAGTAAAAACCTCAAACTCCAGTAAGTACTTTAAGGTTGTTTTTATAACATTGGAAATGTTGAGGAAGATCCCACGCAATGTTTATTTTAGAACTAAGATTTGTTAATCGAGAGAATACCATCAAATGTTTCCCAACAACAAAAAATGTTAAAAATAATTTTAATAAACTTACTGAACCTTCTTTAATGGAGTCAACAAATAATTATGAATGGACACGGTAGCTGGGTAGGTGCGATGCACACCTGGTGTGATAAGATCATTAGCATACATCTGTATGTGCGAGTTGGCATTTTTCACTTCTAATTTCCTTTTATCGCTGTGTCTTACTACCCGATTTATCATTTCTAGTTGGGTTATCAACCTAAGATTTAATCAAATTAACTAAACTCAACATTTTGGAGTTAAATTCAAAATATTTGCCTATTTACATTTTTCCAAAACTCACGATATAAATGTGTATGGTACATTTTGTAAATACTTTGCCAGAAAATAGTAAATCACATTCATATATTGAAACCATAAATGTATTGCGCATAACATTAGTTGTGTCATCAGCTGGAAAACAAGTTTTTCAATCGGTAGTTAATATTACCATAAAGAGTTGTTGAGACGTCATTAATACAAGGAATGGAAGTGGATTGTTGCAATTTCAGAACATTCCACTGACTGATCTATTCGGTGTTTTTTCCTTGAGTCTTGTGCCAAAGGGGATATTTAACAAGATATGTTATAATAATCCTTCATGTGAATGTGGATAATTATGTGAGGATTCTGAGAACTATACCTACTCACTAGATGTCTCATGATTTTTTTATTTTGTGGTTTAGGGAAAATTTAATGAAAGTAGGAGAACACCCTAGAGTGGCTCTGAAGATCTACGTTCAGTTTAGAAATGTGGCTACCACTGACATACTGATACTCGCAGTCTCTCAACAGGTGCTAAGTTTCTATTGTGGTTCAACTCAAGCCTTGTCAATTAAATATCAACAATCAATCACTTTAACACTAAATACATTTTGTATCAGATTTAATAATTTTGTGCTTTCAAATTAAACAAATATTTTATTTAATATATATATTTCCCTCTGCAAGTGATTAAACAACCCGTCCTCAAGAAATTGTGAGTTTTTTTTTATTTAGAGAAACCATTTCCTTTTTGAGTCTCTCTTCTCTTTTGGAAGAGAAACAAAACTTTGTCAAAAGATTTTCACATCAAATAACTTGGTCATTGAATGTTTATTATTTACTAAAACTATTCTCGGAAGAAAGAAAAGTTCAAACCAGGTCTTTGGCTGGTTATCAAACTCTTCTGGAACAGCTTCCTCACATACCCCTCTGAGGGATCCACCAATCACAACAGTTGGTCACAAGGGAAGGACGACAACTGCAGCTCTGAGCTTCCCTTGACACACTCGGCTCTCCTGGGATTGTAACACTTCTACCACTAGCTATCAGTTGTCACATCATTGTCGCACACAACCACCAGCTGATGCCTGCCAAGCAAGTTGTCACATCACTATCGCACACAACCACCATATGATACCAATCAAGTTGAAGCTCTTAAGTACTAAGTTGAGAGTACTACAATCAGGCTTGTAGTGTGCTAAATATAATCAGGATGTGTTTTGAGGCTACCTGACATTGAACCAAGAGCACTGTACCATGATTCCAGTCGTGCTACAGTTTCTCAGCGACTGGTGGTGGCTTCAGGTAAATGTTTCACTCTAACACTCTTAGTAAGAGTCGTTTTATCACTTTGATCCATTCCTCAAGGTCAGGGCACTGGTTGAACTGGTCAAGGAAGTTGCAGCAATCCTTGACCCAATACTTTGCTCGAGATGTTGTATAAAAACGAGTATTACTCTATCCAAATTGTTTGAAGTTGTACGTGAGTTAATGTCTCTATTTTTGCTGTTTTTGTATAATAACATTATTTAAACCAAGATAAATCAAACGCTACTTCATTAGATGTGTTTGGTTTAATTTTCTATGCTGTTGGTGATATCAACAGTTGTTTAATATCTGTTATGGCCATCACATCATTTAAAACAACAAATTTTAAATAAGGAGGAAACATCCTAAGTATCAAAGTCCACCATGTCCATGACAGATATTTTACAACTGTTGATATCACCAAGTGTTGAAAATTATACTGCAAGCTCAGATGAGTTGTTTGTTTTCATAAAATATAATAAAAATTATTTGAGGGCAGTACACAGGAACTTATATTGGAAGGATCTCTGATAGTTTGTAATAAAAGTCCTGCAAACAGGAAATGTCAAAAATCCCTCTTAGATCACTTTAAAGTTATTTTAAACATGTTTGGGGCTTTAAGAGTTTAATAAGCTTCCAGCCTGGCCATGGAGGAGAAATAACAATATTAATACTTTTGAATGGAGGGATTTTAACTCTCTAAAATCTCCCCTGGGATTGCCTGTCTCATTTTATTCTCCTAATAACTGGTTAATAGTGAAAACATGTTTAGATATACCTATATTAGTTTCTGTTAAGAATGGTGACTTGATGTTGTCCGCTCAGTGAAACCTTGTCACATTATCAGCTTGGTAATGTAGCTCAGTGAAACCTTGTCACATTATCAGCTTGGTAATGTAGTTCAATGAAACCTTGTCACATTATCAGCTTGGTAATGTAGCTCAGTGAAACCTTGTCACATTATCAGTTTGTTAATGTAGCTCAGTGAAACCTTGTCACATTATCAGCTTGGTAATGTAGCTCAGTGAAACCTTGTCACATTATCAGCTTGGTAATGTAGCTCAGTGAAACCTTGTCACATTATCAGTTTGTTAATGTAGCTCAGTGAAACCTTGTCACATTATCAGTTTGTTAATGTAGCTCAGTGAAACCTTGTCACATTATCAGCTTGGTAATGTAGCTCAGTGAAACCTTGTCACATTATCAGCTTGGTAATGTAGCTCAGTGAAACCTTGTCACATTATCAGCTTGGTAATGTAGCTCAGTGAAACCTTGTCACATTATCAGCTTGGTAATGTAGCTCAGTGAAACCTTGTCACATTATCAGCTTGGTAATGTAGCTCAGTGAAACCTTGTCACATTATCAGCTTGGTAATGTAGCTCAGTGAAACCTTGTCACATTATCAGCTTGGTAATGTAGCTCAGTGAAACCTTGTCACATTATCAGCTTGGTAATGTAGCTCAGTGAAACCTTGTCACATTATCAGCTTGGTAATGTAGCTCAGTGAAACCTTGTCACATTATCAGCTTGGTAATGTAGCTCAGTGAAACCTTGTCACATTATCAGCTTGTTAATATAGCTCAGTGAAACCTTGTCACATTATCAGTTTGTTAATGTAGCTCAGTGAAACCTTGTCACATTATCAGTTTGTTAATGTAGCTCAGTGAAACCTTGTCACATTATCAGCTTGTTAATATAGCTCAGTGAAACCTTGTCACATTATCAGCTTGTTAATGTAGCTCAGTGAAACCTTGTCACATTATCAGTTTGTTAATGTAGCTCAGTGAAACCTTGTCACATTATCAGCTTGTTAATATAGCTCAGTGAAACCTTGTCACATTATCAGCTTGTTAATGTAGCTCAGTGAAACCTTGTCACATTATCAGCTTGTTAATATAGCTCAGTGAAACCTTGTCACATTATCAGCTTGTTAATGTAGCTCAGTGAAACCTTGTCACATTATCAGCTTGTTAATGTAGCTCAGTGAAACCTTGTCACATTATCAGTTTGTTAATATAGCTCAGTGAAACCTTGTCACATTATCAGTTTGTTAATGTAGCTCAGTGAAACCTCATCACATTATCAGCCTAGTAATATAGCTCATTGAAACTTTGTCACATTATCAGCCTAGGAATGTAGCTCATTGAAACTTTGTCACATTATCAGCCTAGTAATGTAGCTCATTGAAACTTTGTCACATTATCAGCCTAGTAATGTAGCTCATTGAAACTTTGTCACATTATCAGCCTAGTAATGTAGCTCATTGAAACTTTGTCACATTATCAGCCTAGTAATGTAGCTCATTGAAACTTTGTCACATTAACAGCTTGTTAATGTAGCTCAGTGAAACCTTGTCACATTATCAGCTTGTTAATGTAGCTCATTGAAACCTCATCACATTATCAGCCTAGTAATATAGCTCATTGAAACTTTGTCACATTATCAGCCTAGGAATGTAGCTCATTGAAACTTTGTCACATTATCAGCCTAGTAATGTAGCTCATTGAAACTTTGTCACATTATCAGCCTAGTAATGTAGCTCATTGAAACTTTGTCACATTAACAGCTTGTTAATGTAGCTCAGTGTAACCTTGTCACATTATCAGCTTGTTAATGTAGTTCAATGAAACTTTGTCACAATATCAGCCTAGTGATGTAGCTCAGGGCTGTTTGTCATCTGATAAGTTAGTGTCTGCCAACTATTTATTGCTGGTTCTTCTGTACTCACATCCAATATGACTTGTAAACTGATAGGTCTCAGTCTCGTCAACTGCCATGGAGGCGCCAAACTATATACACATGTACTTTTTCTTCAAGATCGTAGCTAGACTCAAGATGAACATTCGAGCGATATTCATGCAAGAAATTACTCGGATTTTTTTTTTAAATCTTTGTGCTACATGTTTTACCCAAACTTGTCATATAGCATGTACTGTTAATGGAGTATTTGTCTGCTCTCAAGTTTTAAAACTGTTCAGCTGCTACTGTAATCCTAACTCTGTTTGATTGTGATCTGCTCTCATACACATAATGTATACACATGCTCTGGTTTTTTACTGAGCAACTGTTTATATTTCATTTTCACCTGTTTTTTTCCTCACAGTCACTCAAACCATTTCACATTCGAGTCACAAATTTGTCTGTTGCTTGATGATGACTCTCTGGCTGCTTACAGACTCTTCACCGCAGCGAATCGATGGTGTCGCTGTGTTTCCGCTCCCTGGTCAACTACATCACAGATGACAACCTCATCGGGCTGCAGAACTTTCTGGAGAACAAGAGGGTGCAGGTGGACGACAGGGATGAGGTGAGGAGACTGATAGTGCAACAAGAGAGTGCAGGGAGGGGACTATTAGCGCAACAAGATAGTGCAGGGAGGAGGGGAGCAGACTGTTAGTGTAACAAGAGAGTGCAGGGAGGAGACTGTTAGTGCAACAATAGAGTGCAGGGAGGAGGGGAGTAGACTGTTAGTGTAACAAGAAGGTGCAGGGATGAGGTTAGGAGGGGAGGGAACTCTTACTTGGTTTATATTATCACTAGTGCTTTATTGAAATTTGGAACAACTGTTCATACTTTACAAGATGGCTGCTGTTCATTGTTTTTATTTCTGTGAATAGCTAAACAGCTTTTTGGTGAAACAATGCCCACAAAGGAGAAATAGACTTACTGAAGTTTGTGAAACTCCTCTTCAGATTATTTAAATGATATTTATATTTTACCCATTTAGAAAATATTATTTTGAATTGGTTTTTAATAGGGTATCATTTAAATAATCTGAACCTGAGTTTCACAAATTTTGGCAAGTCAAGTTCCCCTTTGTGGCCATTGTTTCACCAAAATAAGCTCTCGTTTTCACTTTATCAAGTCGTACATTTTTTAAGATTTGAGCTTCTAAAGAAAATGTAATATTTGCTGAGAAATCCTGTACTCAGCCCATCTCTATCAGAAATACATCAAACAAATAAGGGGTTTAAAACATCATAATATTATCTTGTGAGTAAGGTGAAGCTATTCGACCCTCTGTTTGACAGAACGGTTCAACAGCGCTCATTGTTGCTGCGGGCAAGGGTAAGCTCTTGTTTGTACGGGAGCTGGTGAACCACGGTGCGGACGTGAACGCAGAGGATGCCGATAATTGGACAGCGCTGCTGTGTGCGGCCAAGGAGGGCTTCACCGACATCTGTGTGGAACTACTGGAACATGGCGCTGACCTTGAGCACAGAGACCTGGTGGGTGGAGGGGTGGTAACATGACCTTGAGCACAGACACCTGGTGGGTGGAGGGGTGGTAACATGACCTTGAGCACAGAGACCTGGTAGGTGGAGGGGTGGTAACATGACCTTGAGCACAGAGACCTGATGGGTGGAGGGGTGGTAACATGACCTTGAGCATTGAGATCTGGTGGGTGGAGGGGTGGTAACATGACCTTGAGCATTGAGATCTGGTGGGTGGAGGGGTGGTAACATGACCTTGAGCACAGATACATGGTGG
Source organism: Timema podura (assembly GCA_033556935.1). Classification (NCBI taxonomy): domain Eukaryota; kingdom Metazoa; phylum Arthropoda; class Insecta; order Phasmatodea; family Timematidae; genus Timema; species Timema podura. The sequence goes on along the minus strand of JAVRXN010000009.1, from coordinate 42,669,555 downwards.
GTGGAGGGGTGGTAACATGACCTTGAGCACAGACACCTGGTGGGTGGAAACATGACCTTGAGCACAGACACCTGGTGGGTGGAGGGGTGGTAACATGACCTTGAGCACAGATACCTGATGGATGGAGGGTGGTAACATGACGTTGAGCACAGGACTAACATGTGCTTGGAAAACTGAGGAAATTGGGGAATCTCTTGTGTCTGGAAAGTACTAATGAAAATACTTTAATATTAATAAACTCAGGACATTTAAGGTAAAGCTTTAAATGACCTTAGCATAGAAGTAAAATATAAATTAATAAGTACATTGATTGGAATGCACAGCTTATCATACTTCTTGAAACATTGGGTTACGTAACGACTGTATGTATCTCCCTGCTATGCCCAAACTGCCTCTACATGACCTCACACAGACCACTTGTATTCCTCCCTGAACGGTTTCCACATGACCTCACCACTTGTATATCTCTACACTTGAGCCTCAGTTGTCTGGGAAATCACCCTTTTATCATTGACTTCTGTGACTTCAAATGCAAATTAACTAAATCAATAACCACATTGGTGGTTGCATGATCTAAAGTGTAATTCTTGTGTTGGACTGGATTGGTAGTGAAGGAAATATTATGGTTTGGATCCATATTGGGTCTATTGAGGGTGGTTTTCCCACCCTCTCTTCATGCAAGTGCGGGTAAATTTCCTCTGAAAGTGTGTAACTAAACCTGTCTCGGTCCTCAAGGGAAGAACCAGCAGAGCCAATGTACTGAAGAACCGCAAAACCCATGTACTGATATACAGGTAGAACCAATGTACTGAAGAACCGTAATAACTTATGTACAGAAGAACAGGTAGAACCCATGTACTGAAGAACCGGCAGAACCCATGTACTGAAGAATTGGCAGAAGCCATGTACTGAAGAACCCCTGAAGAACCAATCCATCTCTATCATTAAAGTTACAATTGAAGACAATTGTTTGTTCATTGACCCTATTATGGGCCATGTCATTGAGTGATCCTGTTTTGTTCCAGGGGGGTTGGACAGCCCTCATGTGGGCCACGTACAAGGGCCGCAGCGAGACAACAGCCCTGTTCCTGGAGCGAGGAGCGGAGGCAAACGCTCACGGCAACTATCACATCTCGTCCCTGCTGTGGGCGGCAGGCCGGGGCTACGCTGCCATCGCCAGGGACCTCGTCCGACACGGCGCCAAGGTCAACGTAGGGGATAAGGTCAGTAACAACCCAGTCAGCCAATCCAATCAAATTTGTTGAAATAAAGCAATTTAGGCAAATTCTATAAACATAATCAATGTTTTCCTACTTTTATATTTTGTTTAAGGCTACCCTCTTGCTCTTATAGTCAGCATTCCTGGCTACTAATTTAGAAGTCCCAGGTTTGATTCCCACAGCTACCATGGTTATTTTTCCAAGAGAGGACTTGTTCCTTTGGTTCATCATGGTCTGGTTAAGTTAGGTTTAAGACTTCTACTGGCACCATCATCATCATCATCACAAATCTCATTGGGGCAATGTGACCTCATCCACAAGGTGCTCAACCTTAAAAGATGGTTAATAGAATAAAGTTACTACATATCACTATAACAGTTAATAAAGTTGGTTGATTTTGTGAAATTAATGATACATACCCACCAACGCCGGTAGAAGGCTAGGAATGTGTAGCCAACTTTTACCCTAATAGTTTAGGGGGATATATATATATATATATATATACATATATATATATACATACATATAAAACACAGTTTAGTGTGATCAGGCTATTGCTGTTTTGAGTTATTTAGGAACTGCTATTAAAGGTGTGTGAATCATGTGATTGGTTCTCCATAATCATCCTTAGCAACAATCCTTAAGAAAGTTAAAGTTGATCCAAATTGTGCGGAGTGTTACGGACTAAGAATATGGAGTATTTAGATGAGGCTTTACAAGTAAAATGACTATAGTTTTGACTGGACACAAAAGTCTACTCTTGAACTACTTGCTAATGTCATTGTCTTTACTGTCATTAACCTCACACGTTAGTGTACCTTCTTAAACAAATGAAAGATGAATTCTTCCCAACAAACTTACTCTATTTTATATTTACAAAATTAAATTTTTTAAATGACAAACACAATTTGATTCATAGTATTTTAAAATATTCACTTATTGGCGTCATGCTGACCTCAAGAAATAACAATGAACAAACAAATGTTTTCCCTTGATAATTCCGTCCTATTTACTGTTAAAATGTTGTCGGTCAGATCATCACTTGGTGTTTGGTGAATCTACAAGTTAAATTGTGTAAAATGTTTGAATATAAGATTCATGAGATGATATTAATAACATTGTCTTGTTTCAGTATGGAACAACGGCCTTAGTTTGGGCTTCAAGAAAAGGAAATGCGGAAATTGTTGACTGCCTTTTGAAAGCAGGAGCGAACGTGGATACAGCTGGTATGGTACGTACTCTTTTAACATTCTATTTTATAACTAGTTTTTATATAATGGAAGAGAACAAACACAATATGACTTTAACAATGTAAAGAAGAACACAGTTCACACTTTACACTGCTGCCACTAGACAAAGAAATAATGGCTACCTCTTGAAGAAAATTTATCGTTACTACCCAAATCCTTGACCTAGGTTTCATTCTGTCAGAACTCATCAGGAGGGAGTGGGAAACAATTTCCTAAAAGAGTAAACAAAAATACATAACCGGGAGAGAAAGAAAATTGATAAAGAATAATAGGACACACAGATAGGAACATGGTAAGGAACAAAAATTATAAATATATACAATGAACAAATTGGATGTGAATATATAATTAATCTACTTTCATTGTTCGAGGAATGTTTTGTTACATCATCAAACCATCAAGACTAGAAAGAAAGGAAAAGAGCGCTAATTAGTGTGACAACTTGAGACAAACTTGACTACTATCTAGGAGACCAGGGTTCAATTCACTGTGGACTAGTTATAATAAAAATATGGTACTCTTTAAGGTGATAACCTGACCAGTCCCTATTAATTACCTTTTAATCTCTCATTCTTTTTATCATCAAATAAGGGAGCCATGATAGCTAGTTTCATTATTGTAGAGTCTAGTTTCATTATTATATTGTAGAGTCTAGTTTGATTATTATATTGTAGAGTCTAGTTCCATTATTATATTGTAGAGTCTAGTTCCATTATTATATTGTAGAGTCTAGTTCCATTATTATATTGTAGAGTCTAGTTCCATTATTATATTGTAGAGTCTAGTTTGATTATTACATCTAGAATCTAGTTTCATTATTATATATAGAGTCTTTTTAGTCCACATTCAATACAATTGGACATAAGAGAAAACATAAATTAATAGAAATAGTAATTTTATTTTATTGAATATCCATGAGGATTTTCCATGAGGATGTTTCCATCCCTACAATAATTGTGGTGACTTGGGATCAAACCAGGCTTCTCTAAAGCGGAACACTCTACCACTAGCACAAGCTTGTCACTCATTGGTTGCCCTAAGTTTGCAAAGATACAAGAGAGTGTCGTTCATTTGTTCCCAGTACTCGTGGACTCCTCTCCTGGTGGCTACTCTTGGGAACCACATCGATGTGGTCAACTTGCTGCTGGAACATCGACCCAACGTCAACGCTCTGGACAAAGATGGCTGCACTGCCCTTGCACTTGCCTGTAAAGAGGGGTTCCATGAAATAGCTGTTGCGCTGCTCAATGTTGGTGCCTATATAAATATACAGGTGTGTGGTGCCTATATCAATATACAGGTGGGTGGTGCCTATATCAATATACTGGTGAGGCGGGGCCTATATAAATATACAGGTGGGTGGTGCCTATATCAATATACAGGTGGGTGGTGTCTATATCAATATACAGGTGGGTGGTGCTTATATAATATACAGGTGGGTGGTGCTTATATAAATATCAATACAGGTGGGTGGTGCCTATATCAATATACAGGTGGGTGGTGCTTTATATATAACCTAATCAATACATGTGGGTGGTGCCTATATCAATATACAGGTGGGTGGTGCCTTATATCAATATACAGGTGGGTGGTGCCTATATCAATATACAGGTGGGTGGTGCCTATATCAATATACAGGTGGGTGGTGCCTATATCAATATACAGGTGGGTGGTGCTATATAAATATACAGGTGGGTGGTGCCTATATAAATATACAGGTGGGTGGTGCCTATATCAATATACAGGTGGGTGGTGCCTATATCAATATACAGGTGGGTGGTGCCTATATAATATACAGGTGGGTGGGCTTATATAAATATACAGGTGGGTGGTGCCTATATCAATATACAGGTGGGTGGTGCCTATATCATATATACAGGTGGGTGGTGCTATATAAATATACAGGTGGTGTGTGGGGGGGCCTATATCATTATACAGGTGGGTGGTGCTATATAATATACAGGTGGGTGGTGCCTATATCAATATACAGGTGGGTGGTGCCTATATAATATACTGGTGGGCGGGCCTATATAAATATACAGGTGGTAGTGCCTATATTAATAAACAAATGGGTGTGCCTTTGTTTCTCTAGCAACATAACAAACATAATGTCAAACACTTGTAATTGGTGTTTTAGTAAAAACCAGTGAGTAACTTAACAGATGTACACTTTATGTTCAGGACCGCGCAGGAGATACCAACCTGATACACGCTGTGAAGGGAGGTCATCGTAGCGTGGTGGAGGCTCTGCTCAAGAAATATGCTGATGTAGACATCTCAGGAAAGGTAATGTTGCTTTCTTTAGACTTATGGCCAGATAGAGCCGGGGGGTGGGGGGGAACTTTACAAACTTTAGAAGCTGCATGTATTGGAATAAGCCAACCATAAACAATCTGACAAGTGTTGACATATTTCATGCACAAGTTGACACCCCTGCATAGAGCTTTGCCTTCACATATTTATAATTTGTGTACATCTCACAATAAATATCATTGGATGCTTACCACTTTAATGTGATTGCATCAAAACTCCTGAGCAATTAAGATGTAGATTAGTGTGAAGTTATTTATGTTCATCCTAGAGCCACACTTTGGCTTGTTACAGGGTGAAGAGAAAAATGAATTGATTTTAAATTGAATTTATAAATGTTTGTACAGATCAAAGTACTTATCGCTGCAAGACCACAACATTTCTCTCTCTGAGATAAGTTAGAAAATAACTTGAATGATTATTGCTTATTATAATTAATAGACTTAAGCTAAATATGTGAATTTGTTATATTTTCAACAAAATGAGTAATTTCTAAACATATATATATTTAGGTCTTCATGTTTCAAAAGTTATCTTAACAATGCTAGAGTATGGACATTTGTAAATGTCATCAACTGATAGTGCTTGATTTGTGAGTTGTATCAGTCTTGTACTTACGTAGGTATGTGTTCACATGTGGCTGTCATGTGTGTTTACCAGGACAGGAAAACTGCCGTTTACTGGTCAGTGGAGAAAGGGAACGCTGCTATGGTGAGATTACTTCTCAGCGCTAACCCTGACCTGGAAATAGCCACCAAGGTAAGCGCTGTGTTTGTACAGTTCTGCGCATTCCCAAACTTTTACAAGTGCAGTAGAGTCTTTATGTCCGGTACATGTCCTCGGGATGAGTTATATGTTATTATGCGGCGAAACAACAGGAAACACTTGACAGCTTATCCAGAACTCTAATAATATGTACACTTCGTTTATCCTAAATTCTTAGTCCTACCTTATTAGACTTCACACGCTTTTTCATCTCAAAGTGAACTTGAATCAAATATATGAAATACTCTCAAAGTCAAATCAAAGTTTGAATATTTTTTATTGGTTGTTTTATTCTTAAAAAATATTATATTTTGGTTAGTTATTTAACTTCATGCACTAAAATCACCAGTGAAATGTTTAACTGCACAATTGTCTGTAATATTTATTTACTCTGATAGATCACGTTACTTTCACAATATAAAAATACATTTCTTTAGATTATCTCAGATTAATATTAACTTGTAGTATGCATAACAGCTCTAAATAGTAATAACAAACATAGACTGAGTATTTTACCTGTCAATACTTCTACTGACAAAACTTTCTAACTGGCAAAGCCAGAATTTTTTTCGAAGCAAAGCCGAAGCTGATATTTAGTTTGAAGCTAAGTGTAAGTTTTGAAGCTCTGCATAGGACCCCTTTTAGGCTTCACAATGGCCTTACCATAGTGGAAACAAGGAAAGTAAACCTGCTACTTTTCAGGGTAAATGGAGTGTATTTATGTTTATCTTTATTATAAGGAAAACCTCTTTTCACTTTATGAGGTAATTGTATTATATTTGGAAGAAGGTACAGAATAGATCACAATATGGCTTTTACAACGAAAAGAACAACACAGTTCACACTTTACAATGCTGCCATTGGGCAAATAGGTAATGGCTGCCTCTTGAAGAGAATCTATCATTACCGCCCAATTCCCTGACTTAGGTTTAATTCTATTGGATCATCAGGGGGAAGTATAAAACACGCAACACAACTTCCTAGGTCTTTGTCCAGTGTCAGAATTGTGAAGTGTGAACTGTGTTCTTCTTTTCATTGTAAATACCGTATTGTGTTCGTTTCTTTCCACCTTACCTGTACCTTCTTCCAAATATAATATATTATAGTAGGATAAAAAGATTTCCTGCCGATCTCTTTAGCTCCTGGCACTAAAAGGGATGCCTACTTTTTAGACTTAAAAATATGCAAGTATTAAAAAAAATCCTTTGATTAAAGTTTTTTAAAGTTGGATATTGTCCCGATCCTGTTCAACTCAAACTCTCGAGACTGTACTGTGGTTTGTAATCAACACGACTCTAGGTTGACTAACACATGGTGTGCATCTGTGTGTGCAGGATGGTGACACACCTCTGCTGCGTGCTGTGCGGACAAGGAATGTGGAGATTGTGCAGTTACTCTTGGACAAGAAAGCGAAAGTCTCGGCTGCAGACAAGAAGGGTGATACCGTACTGCACATCGCCATGAGGGCTCGGTCCAAGGTAGAAAACCACTTTTCTGGGGTCTGGTTGTCGTGTTTCTAGAGTTGGGTCAAAAACACCATTTCACAAATCTAAATATTTGTAATAATATGTCTTAACATAAGAGGAAATAGCAATTAAATGGTACCCAATCGTTAACATATTTTGTTATATTTAGGGTGTCCCTATTTTTCCTAGGGCTGGGCTACTGGACCGTGAGTAGTAAGTATTGTCACAACATCTCTTGTCAAATGTTGAATATCCCTGGAGGTCCCTGTCCCTGTTTTCCTAGGGCTGAGCTATTGGACTGTGAGTAGTAAGTCCTGTCACAACATCTCTTGTCAAATGTTGAATATCCCTGGAGGCCCCTGTCCCTGTTTTCCTAGGGCTGAGCTATTGGACTGTGAGTAGTAAGTCCTGTCACAACATCTCTTGTCAAATGTTGAATATCCCTGGAGGCCCCTGTCCCTGTTTTCCTAGGGCTGAGCTACTGGACCGTGAGTAGTAAGTATTGTCACAACATCTCTTGTCAAATGTTGAATATCCCTGGAGGTCCCTGTCCCTGTTTTCCTAGGGCTGAGCTATTGGACTGTGAGTAGTAAGTCCTGTCACAACATCTCTTGTCAAATGTTGAATATCCCTGGAGGCCCCTGTCCCTGTTTTCCTAGGGCTGAGCTATTGGACTGTGAGTAGTAAGTCCTGTCACAACATCTCTTGTCAAATGTTGAATATCCCTGGAGGCCCCTGTCCCTGTTTTCCTGGGGCTGAGCTATTGGACTGTGAGTAGTAAGTCCTGTCACAACATCTCTTGTCAAATGTTGAATATCCCTGGAGGCCCCTGTCCCTGTTTTCCTAGGGCTGAGCTATTGGACTGTGAGTAGTAAGTCCTGTCACAACATCTCTTGTCAAATGTTGAATATCCCTGGAGGCCCCTGTCCCTGTTTTCCTAGGGCTGAGCTATTGGACTGTGAGTAGTAAGTCCTGTCACAACATCTCTTGTCAAATGTTGAATATCCCTGGAGGCCCCTGTCCCTGTTTTCCTAGGGCTGAGCTACTGGACTGTGAGTAGTAAGTCCTGTCACAACATCTCTTGTTAAATGTTGAATATCCCTGGAGGCCCCTGTCCCTGTTTTCCTAGGGCTGAGCTACTGGATTGTGAGTAGTAAGTCCTGTCACAACATCTCTTGTTAAATGTTGAATATCCCTGGAGGCCCCTGTCCCTGTTTTCCTAGGGCTGAGCTATTGGATTGTGAGTAGTAAGTCCTGTCACAACATCTCTTGTTAAATGTTGAATATCCCTGGAGGCCCCTGTCCCTGCTTTCCTAGGGCTGAGCTATTGGATTGTGAGTAGTAAGTCCTGTCACAACATCTCTTGTTAAATGTTGAATATCCCTGGAGGCCCCTGTCCCTGTTTTCCTAGGGCTGAGCTACTGGATTGTGAGTAGTAAGTCCTGTCACAACATCTCTTGTTAAATGTTGAATATCCCTGGAGGCCCCTGTCCCTGTTTTCCTAGGGCTGAGCTATTGGATTGTGAGTAGTAAGTCCTGTCACAACATCTCTTGTCAAATGTTGAATATCCCTGGAGGCACCTGTCCCTGTTTTCCTAGGGCTGAGCTATTGGATTGTGAGTAGTAAGTCCTGTCACATCACCAGGGCGTTTGAAGCTAGAATCTCGGTGGGGTGTACTGAGGGTTTTTCCCACTATAACTACAAAAAAAAGTGTGTACATTTTCTCTAAAGTTAACCTTTTTTCATCCCTAACCTGATTGGGGGGATGGATAGTAAGATATGGTGCTCTACCACTATAGCATACAATATTATAACACTGATACTCAGGAGGTCCCAGGCTCTGATTACTCGAACGTGGTATGTCTGATGTGTTATAATGAAGTGAGTTTGACTCTGACTCTTCCCTAGAGTCCATGGTTCACTCCTCAAGTGTTTCATCCAGGCAAGTGCCAGCGTAGTTTCCCTCATTTACTTGCCTCATATTGTCTAATATTTTGGTAAAATTGTTCCATAACCTCTGAACATTCTCAGTATTGTTTGTTGTGGTTTTAAAGTGATGGAGTTCACTATGAGTACAATGTGTCTGCTAGTGCCGCTTATATCGCCCTCTGTTAACCTCCTGTCTCCTCCCTACGCAGGCTATTGTCGAGGTCCTGCTGAGGAACCCCAAGAACAGTCAGTTGTTGTACCGACCCAACAGAGGGGGTGAGACACCGTACAACATTGACATGAACCACCAGAAGACCATACTGGGGCAGATATTCGGAGCACGTAAGTTTTTTGTAATTCTCGCTTTCACACACCAGAGGGTGTGACAAACTTGCACGTCTTGTGGATAGAGGTCTTGGGTTCGCTCCTTGACCAAATCATGGGTAAGGGTGGAGGGGAGGGTGTCTTGTCACCATTTCTCTCTCAAAGTGCACACTAGCACATTTTCTTTAAATTAACTTTATTCATTTTGTGACCTAAGTATCTTAAAAGTTTATAGTATTAAATTATACACATTTTTTAAAACTCATATTTGTCTTGCATGCCTATTTAGCACTATTATTTTGCCTGGGTATTATTCATCTAAATTGGTCGCAATGAACTTCAAATATGTTTTGATAATAATTTTAATGTGGTAAGCAAAGGTTAATAAAAACATGTCTCAAGAAATTTCACTCTCTTTATAAGGAATCACAACCAGCTTCAGTGGCCAAATGGTCTAAGGCATCATTCTTGTGCTAGACTGGCCTGTTGATGGCGGGGAGATTGGGTTCAAATCCTGGTCGGGTTAACTGAGGGTGGTTTTCTCTAAATGGTTTCCCCATTCTCCCTCCACACAAATGCAGGTATATTGCCTCTAAAATGCTCCCCTTTTCATCCCTAGCCCATCAGAGTAATTATTATACATGTGTATAACAAATACAGGATCACATTAAAATAATTTATTTATCTATTTATGTTTCTATATATATCCTTTTGATCCCCCACATTCTTCTTGTTTTAATAAGGTCGATATTTGGTAACAGATTGTAACACTCTGTGACCTTGCCAGGGAAGATTGTAACACTTCATGTCCTTGCTGCAGGTCGGTTGAACACTAACGAGGACAATGAGAACATGTTGGGTTATGACCTGTACAGCAGCGCTCTGGCTGACATTCTTAGTGAGCCCTCCTTGTCCATGCCCATCACCGTGGGCCTCTACGCCAAGTGGGGCAGTGGCAATCCTTCCTGCTCAACAAACTCAGAGGCAAGTATACTCTAGTATAAAAGGCCTTCGTGCTCGACAGACTAGAGCAAGTATACTATAAAATACAAGTATTTCCTGCTCAACAAAATCTTAAAAATAAGATTTAATTTGTCCATGAATGTATTTTTAATTGTAAAACTTAAAACATAAGGTTTTTAATCGTAGGGACATGTTGATAACTTTCAGCTCCATTTTGAAATAATAAACCACTTATTAAATAACGCAGTATATCTCCACTTGTCCAACTTGTCGTATCACTCCAGTAGACAGCACCCTTAATGAGAGTTTTCCTAAGTTCCTATTTTACTCACCAGAGTGAGTGTGTTTGATTCCAGAGGAGATGAAGAACTTTGCGCGTCAGTGGGTGGATCCCGTGTTCCAGTTCTCATCACTTCTGTTGATTGTGGTGGTTCACGTGGCGCTGGTGGTCGGTACTGTCGTGGGGCTGGCATCTAGATGGTGGGTTGCCGGCGTAAGTGCAGGTGGTACCATCGTGGTGCTGTGCTATACATTCCTCATGCTCATCTGGTATGGCAGTCAGAGGTGAGCGATGTACCACTGGTTTATCGGAGCTTTAAGCTGTTCCTGAACAAGTGATCACTGTTCAAGAATAGCGCCTGGTTTGTGTTTTGTGTTAAATATAGAGATGGGCCACTCGAATCTTCGAATCCACCGAATCCTGACAAGTATTAGAGATTTGAAGATTTGGTGTTTTATTGGATTGATGGTTGAATCTTTCACCTCGAGGATTTGGTGTTTTACTGGATTCGATGGCCGAATCTTTCACCTCATAAACAAAGCATAATATTATGAATTCAAAAATTACTTAGTTAGGCATACTTGAAAAGCACAACTTAATCCATTATTTTGTCAGACTAAAGAGATAAGCATGGATAAAATCATTATTTAAAAAAAAAGTTAGGTGTAGAAAATCTAACTTGCCTCTAATCCCACCCCCTCACCTCTATGGGAAACTTGGACTTGACTGTTAGAGCTCATGCTCACTCTAAAACTTTGACCTCACGAACATTCTTCTGAATATTTTAATGAACACAATAAAACTCTTCAAAAACTGAAAATCAAAATTATGATTACAAATAAACTCGAAATAAATAAAACAAATTACAGCTTCTTTTTTTTTTAACAGAAATAGGAACACATTACACACGATACAAAGTCAGCCACCATGGTGAATACTTTTACTCGCCAGAGTGATGATTAAATAAACATGATTGTTAATACTTACTACCCAACTGGTTTCAATTATCTACAACTATGCAAAGAACCCCAATTTATTTATTACGATCCTTAAGTTAGATATTTTGTTGGGTTTCATGAAAAATAAATACTGTCAACAGTTAGACACAGATAAAACTGTTTATTTATGTCTACCGGCCTGTGTATTGTATATCGATTGTTTGTTTGGAATCAATTCAGGTAATCTGATCACTTAGTAAGCGCTATCAAGTTTTAAGAATCAATTAACGACTTGCTAATTCATAATTTTTTTTTAAATTGATTTTAACTAAGAATATTTTTTTTTAATATCTTATTGAAGAAATTGTGAAAATATTCAAACAGGTCCTGCCTAATAAAATGGGAATGAACATATTGCAAGAGTCGAAACATGTTTGTGTTTTAAATAGAATGTATTCCCAGAAATCGATACATCACAAGAATCGAATATATTTTTGTTTGTTTTCTATGTGAAGATAGATAATAGATATAAAAGAAAACAATAATAAAACATGCATAGGCATTCTTGAGTTCAAGCATGGGCATTGTTATCAAAATTAGCATGGAATTGTTTTGGTGGTTTTATAACTTTAATGGTTACTCGTTTGTTAGGATTAATATTTATTTTATTTTTGTAATTCTGTCCAGTCTTTTTTTTTTAAAGTGTTTTAAGAACATACAATCAATAAAATTATGTAAAGTCAAGTTTGGGACTATTTTAAAATTCATGCTTCTGATGAAGGTTATGCGAAGTGTAATTTTTGTGGGGCAAATATTTCTCGTGGCAGTCGATCTCTTACAAGTGCTACAAAAAAACGTTAAAGAGGAACTCCACAGAGGGATTTAATATGAAAATTAAAGCTAGGCCTAATCTGTTTGTTTATTTCACATGTTTTTTTTTTTTAGAAACTTAACTCATTCTATCAACACTTTTAAAATTAACTAAAAGACACTCAAACTTTAATTGATTTCATTTCCAGACAATAAGTTGAGTCTAGATTGTTTAATTTGGCTGGATTTTAACCAGTATTTTGCGAGGGGTGGTCAGGGTTGATTAAAACTGAAAGCATGATTGAAATAAACTTAATTTACAGTTTAGGCCTATATTGTGTAATGTAGTACTATTTGTAAATCATTAAAATTTCTAACAATTTACTAGGATTGGGATTCGAGATTTGAAAATAGAATGTAGATTCGGATACGAGATTCACATTTGATAAATAGTATATTTGACCCATCTCTAGTTCATATTTATGTTATTACATGTGCATAATACACCAACACACAGTGGATCATTATTGAATTAAGTATATTCCTGTTCATGAATTGTTAGTAGGATTTTACGAAGTTTGAAAACTTGGTCAGCTTCGACTTCATTTCAAAAGTAATATTCCCTCTTTTACAGTTACTAAGCTTTGGAATAAAAATATTTTAAGTCAAAACACAAATTTATATTAATTTTTTTAAATTTTGGTTGTATTTGGTAAATCACAATTTATTGTTTACTTGGCTAAAATCTAAAATAGTTAAATCACCTTTTGGGATAATAACTTATCAGGTTAGGATGAGATATGTTGTGATCTTGTTTGCATTTAGAGTTGGGCTGAACCCACTATTTTACAAATCTGAATCTCAAATCCGAATCCTGGAAAAAAATTAAGAACATAAAAAGAATTTTTTTCCAATCTCGAATATCCTTAAGGATCCGAGGTTCCATCCCTCGTTGCAATATAACATTTGATAAATTGTGTTTATATCTAAAGTTATATTGCTATGCAACAAATTTTTTTAATTATCCAAACTTAGATTCTGCTCGGGGAATATTTCCTGGGGGGGGGGGACAAGAACTTCTTTGTGTGTAATTATTATAAATTGTTATATTGTACGTCTTGTTTTGTGTCAGGTACGACTGGTACTGGCCGTACAACTTCAACGTGTTCCTGACTCGCAAACTGAACTCCCTGAGATTGATCCTTCAGGTCATGTTCTGTCATCCCCCTGGAGCTAACCTGAATGATGGACTGGCTGCTCAGCCAATCAAGTGAGTGCATGGGTTATTACTAAACTGGCCCTCAACCAATCAAGTGAGTGCATGGGTTATTACTAAATTGGCCCTCAGCCAATCAAGGGATTGCGTGGTTTATTACAAAACTCTAGTCAAATATAAAGGGTTGATTCCCTTTAACTTTCAAAATGTAAACCTGATCGAAGATTCAAAATTTATAATCCAAACTGGATCTTAATATGATTCGTATTTAATTTGAAATTTTGAGTCTTAATATCTGAAAGATTCGTATTGGATTCAAAATTTTGAATCCAAATAAATTATGGATTTTGATTCAGTGTTAGTTTGATTAAAAGTTCTAATCTAAAAGTCAAAACAACTGAATAATTAAATATTTGAACTAAGTTAGCCTGGATCCATTATTAGACTTGACCATAGCAAATTGAAAATATTGTAAAATATAGTCATGATGTGTGCAGTTAACTCTTACAAACACACAGATGATGTACAGTTAATTCTTACAAACACACAGAGAGGACATGCAGTTAACTCTTAAAAACACATAGAAAGGACCTGCATTTAACTCTTAAAAACACATAGAAAGGACCTGCATTTAACTCTTACAAATACAGAGATGTGCAGTTAACTCTTACAAACACACAATCACTATTTGTACATGAACTTAGGCTGACACAAAAGAGAAATACTAATATTACTATAAACCTCTTTAAGGAAAGCCTCTCTTAACATTTTTAGGTAGTTTTGTTATAAGATGGATTGTAACATGGAAGGTAATGAATGTCTTGTTACAGGTTCTACTTCACAGACCAAACTAGAGTGAGTAGCTCGACAGGCGGGGAGAACTCAGTGGTACAGATGCTTGGCTCACTATATGACGCAATAGAGAATGACTGTGGCTCCATACCCACCCGTCTGTATCGGGCGTTCAGGCCCAAATCTAGTAAGTTGGGATCTTTGGGGGGGTAGGGTAAGCTCGTAGGTGTGGAAAACACAGAATTCAAGCACATTTGAAATGTTGACACTATATAAGGAAACACAATACTTGCTATGTGAAGAGATTATTTAGTTAAACCAAAGCAATGAAAATATGTCTACTTCGAATTCACTTTGAATTTTTCTTTTTGTCTAGCTTTGGCAATACTGTAATTATTACAAGGCGTCACCGATAAAAATAGCGACAGTTAAATTTTACATTTTTGTTGAATTTCCGACATTCTTTGTCATATACAATACAAATTAATTTTTATAGAATAAATCTGAAGTAATTGAATTGCATGCTGTGATAACTGATTTATCAGATTAGACCGAAATATGTATTGATAACATGGTGTCTAGTGACCTTAAAAACAGGGAAATGTTTGGTAATTTGCTTGCTCAGGGAAAAGTTATGGAATCTGGAATTATTAAATATACATTTAAAAAAATACATCTCGGTTATTCTCAAACGTCAACATGTCGGTATCTGTCCAACTTTCATCCCATTGCTCTAGCTAGTGAAGTTCTTATTTGTGACATCATAGATTTCAGAGGGAAGAGAAGGGGAAGAGCTGCATATGTCCGGTAAAAATGCAAGCAACCGAGCTACGACTTCTCTTGCCTGAAAGGTGACAACTAGAACCAAAGTCACTACCCCGCTCTTCTCCTTTCAAAACATAGAGGGATGGTATGGCATGAAAGGGGAAATTAATATATTATTGTCAAAATACTGACCCCGTGCCTACACATATTTAAGCCCGGTACACACGACACAACTTCTTGTACATAAAGTTGTACAAGAAGTTGCAGCCTGAAGATGGTGTCATGTGAACACCAAAACTTGTACAAGATCTGCTTTTCACAACTTATTATGTACAATTTCAGGAAAGAGAATGCATCCTATATCAGCCATTTTTCTTGTACAACTTTTGAATTGTAAACACACAAACTTTGTCTGCTAGACAGTTACTTTTTTTAAAAAACGAGATCTATTGTAAGAAAAACAGCTAAATGCTTGAATACAAACAAATAATTAAAATTGAAGGAGGTTAGACCCAAAATATAAAGGTTTTCAACTGTTTAAAAAAAATAATTAAAATAAAGTGTTCATAATATTTAGGAATGCCTAAGAAATTATTTACATTAAATACCAATATTTTCCAAATCAATCAATAATAATTTGTCCACGAAAAGGGCAAAAACGTCATGTTTTTTTTTCTCCAAATATTGTATGCAATCACAAATGCAGTGTGAACAGTCACTGGCTAAAATTTTTATGCAATCCACATGATCAAGATTGTACAATTTCTTGCACAATTTTTTGTACAAGAAGTTGTGTCATGTGTACTGGGCTTAAGAGTTTTGTGGAGTTTACTGTAACAGGTGCTTTTATTTTAATGTATGTATCAGTGAAAGCTAACAAACGAAAGTTTATAAGAATATGTCTATAATAAGTAATAACACAATAATGTAAATCACAGAACAGAAGGACGCCCAAAGCCACAATTATCATAAATAAAACACATCCAAATAGCTTCTTGAAGCATAAACAATTTTTTTTTTTAATCCGGGACCTCCCCTTTTAAGCTTGGGGGCACCCCTTCCAAGCTTTTCTACGAATTTTGGTCACGAAACGCTTCCGCTACCCAGTAGATCATTGACTTGGGCTGAAATACTTGAACCTCTTCATAGAGTGACACAATTTCAAAATGTGTTTGTCTCTAAAATATAATTTCTTTAAGTTGCGATATCAATAAAATAATGTTTGTTTTATTTCTAGTAAAGTCCACCTCGTCCTGGCGCTGGAGAAGACTCTGTTGCTTGCCCTACTCTGTGATCTTCGTGTTGAGCTTCCTCTTCCTGCTCGTAGGCATCTCTGTCCTCACCATCTACCTAATGGACTTGAACAACTATAGCGTTGCAGACGAGTGAGTCTCCTGTTGTTTGAGTAGTTGAGGTTAGGAGGTGTTGTAACTTGCACTTGGCACACAAAATATAACCCACTCTACAGATCTTCGACAGTATAAACATTAATGACTAAAATACTCAGTTTTTGTTAACTTGTTGCCATAGGTCCATCCTATAATTGTGTTGGGTTAAACCAATCTAGGGGGTGCGAACAAGCAGGAAATGACATTAAAAATCACCTAATAATTGAAGACTTTTATTTCAATCCCTTTTACAAATCAAGCAAGATAATTTTTTCTTGTGATATTGGCAACACTGTCTACTATTTGGGTGACCAGCCAAAAGTGTGCATGCACATGTTTATTTTCAAGTCTCGAATTTGTCCCTCAATTGTTCTCTCCACCCTCCCCCTGAGCTACCATTATGGCCACATGCAACACCCCTGAATGGTCAGCTGAAATAGGTTGGTAACCACTGGGTTGAACTCTTAGTAAGCATCATAATAGCTAAAATGAATTTCAGATTCACAATTTGAAGGAAACTTTTGTTAATCTTTTCTAGCTGCCAAAAATCCAACCTTTTAGTTGACGAAATACTATAAATTAAATTTATCACAGATCAAGAAAGATCCCACTCTAATCCAGGGTTGCACCTGGCTCCAAGAACAATGTTGTGTTCCAGGAACATTGTGGTATGTTGTGTTCCAGGAACATTGTGTACTGTCATGTTCCAGGAACATTGTGTACGGTCATTTTCCAGGGTGGTGGTGATAGAGCAGACTGTGGCTCATGTAACCCTGATAACCATCGCTCTGTTGCTTTGTATTGGCGTGGTGGCCAACCTGTACACCTGGGGACAGATGATTCAGGCGCTGCTATTCTCACAGAGGAGACACCTGCAGAGGGCCATCGCACGGCTGGACACGCTCAAGTCTGAGGGCTTCTTGCAGGCTCTCAGATCTGAGGTCAACCTCATGACGGAGATGGTGAGCTACCATGACTTGACAACCCAAGTGGGGCTACTAACACCAGGGACCACACTTAAAACTAGGAATGTGTGAGCCCCCATTTTTCACTTGAGCTATGTACTATATCCAGACATCAACCAAACGCACAAATATACATTTGTAGAACATTAATTTCTTGTGATAAAAGTTAAGATCACACAAATTCTGATTTTTAACTAAATTGATTAAATTGCAACAGTTACAGTATATATTTTTGATCAGACATAGCAAAGATGGAGTGACACTTTTTCTATAAAATAAAATCTTAATAAAGAATAAAATTAAACTCCTAACTTTAAGATAAAATTGAAAATTCCAAGCGGTCGAATTTTCTAGTTTCAGAAAAACTTTTCTGTCAAGTTTAAAATATTTTACCAAGACTCTACTGGAATTTGAACCTTTGAGTACTCGCACCCCCTGTACATAGTCGGACTTTGTGGCAAGGCCCACACCTCAAAATTGTGTACCTAGTTAAACTTCGCAGCAAGGTTCACACTGTGCACAATTGTGTACCTAGTCAAACTTTGTGGCAAGGTCCACACTGCACACAATTGTGTACCAAGTCAAACTTTGTGACAAGGTCCACACTGCACACAATTGTGTACCAAGTCAAACTTTGTGACAAGGTCCACACTGCGCACAATTTTGTACCTAGTCAAACTTTGTGACAAGGTCCACACTGCGCACAATTTTGTACCTAGTCAAACTTTGTGACAAGGTCCACACTGCGCACAATTTTGTACCTAGTCAAACTTGGTGCCAAGGTCACAGACAAGGAAAGAACAGATCCACAACTGCTAGGATAAATGTGTTGCTCTCCTTTTCAAGGCTTTACTCCTTAAAGGTTGAAATTGCTAGGTAAGATCCCCAGTGACTACAGCGCAATCAAGTGAGCATTTTTAAACGACTCACTTTAAACTCGAATTTACTAGAAGGCAGACACAAAATATGAGTGCCTCGAGTTAACCTGTCGGCTGGCTGTCACCGAGCAAGCTTCAGGTAGAGCAAGCTTCAGGTATCGGCCTCCCCATCTTTAACCCCACCACTCCCTAAGTGCCCTATTCCTGCCACACAAATAAGATTACTCTGACTGCACATTACAAAGAAAACTTGAAACACAATGAACCTTTTCTTTTTTTTTTTTTTTTTTTTTACTAAGGGACTAGGGACTGGTTGGCTGCAATTATTTGTCAAGGAGCACTGAGGAGAATTGCTAAAGTTTAGAAATACCAATTTATTTAAGAAGTGGTTAGATATTTTTTAATGTTGTTTTTACTAAAATAAAGGCGAAAGTTCTGACCAGCTACAAAGTTTAAATTTTAATTCCAAAGGTTTTTTTAAATTTGTGATATCTTATATAGAATCATATAAAACAATCCCACAAATTGTGACGCTATTAAAACATGACTTTATTTGATAGAGGAAGGCTAGATACCATACTGCGTGGCCACTAATGCAGGTCTATAATTGGTATTTGATACTATGTATTGAAAATCATTAATGTATACTTGAAATAATTTAAAAACTGTAATTTTCCCGGTGTAAATTTAAATTCACACACTCAAGTATTTAAAGTTAAGACAAAAATATAGCATGGTTTTAAATAGTTCTAAGGGTTTCTGTTATTCAAAATTACGTAGTAAACACTAAAGTTAAACTATTTTATTTTATGTGAGTACATGAATGCAGGCCGGATAGTAATATAAACGTATTGCAGACAAACGGGCCAGTCAGCTATGTCTCGCTGGTCGTTTGTTGGCGAATCCTGCCCTATCATTCGACCATTGAAGGAGGTTCTGTCTGTTAATAAAAGTTAAATCAGTTCAAAATTTTAATTAATCATTTAGGATCCATACATATAAATAAAATTATGTACAGTTTATTGGGGCAATTATTCAACATATTATATACCCTACACTCCATTTATCTTAAATGTTTCTTTATATATTAGGTGAGCCTTTTTAGGGTTTTTCAAATTTCATCGCCTAAAGAGGTGTAAAGGGGAAAAAGAGGGTAGTAAATCTATCTACTCCAATCAAGATGAAATTGGATATATGGGGGTTTATCGTGTTATATGTTTCTATCCACTTTTCATGCACCTTCTTCCCAATAGAATACTAATATGAAATTAATTTATGAACGGCATCCACACGATGGGTCTCGAGGTGCGTTGGTGAAAAGTGTGTTCAAGACGACTAAAACTAATATAAATAAATACTTTCCAGGGTGATAAAAGATTGAAACAACCAAAGGGGACCCCCCCCCCTCCCCAAATAATTATAAGAGTATGAACATTTTTATTTTTTTATTTAATAAAAACATAGGGAAGGGAATATAAACAGAATAAATACCTTTTATGTGTGCTGGGAAATTTAAATTTGACAGTCGGTTAGGAGGACAACTTAAAATAACCAAACAAGTCTTAAAAATTTCTAAATGATAGTTAGAAAAATGCGCTTACATATCTAATATAATAGAAACAACTAATTCCCAGTGTGGTAGAAGATTAAAATGTACAAGTAAAGTAAAAGGACATGTCAAATTACTATAAGTCTGTACATTTTTAATTTTAAATGGGGGGGGGTTATAAAAATAAAAACAACTTTTAGCTGTGATAGAATATTTAAATTTGGCAAGTAGGTAGAATGACCTTTCAGATTAACAAAATAAATCTTAATATTTGAAATTTATAAGCGAGAGTTGAAGAAATGGTAGGAGAAGGGTGCGTGCTCAACATTTCCAAAAACTAATACATTCAACTACTTCTCTGTGTGGTAGAGAACTTAAATTCGTAGGTATATGGACCACTCTAAATAAACAAAAAATATGAAAATTTTAAATTTTAATTATGGGAAATGTGGGAGGGGGAAGCTACAGCTATAAATAACTTGAGATGAGGTTAAAGATAAAAATTTGAAAGACAGTTAGAAATAAAACTCCAGATAACCAAATGAATATTAAAATTTAAAATTTCTCAGAGTGGGTTGGAAAAGTGGGTTGAGTGGTTAAAAACTTACAAAACTATTAGAAACAACCTCTTCTCAGTATGGTATAAAACTAAAATTCTGCACTCCAAATAACTATAAAAGTCCAGAAAATAAAGGGGAGTTAATAAAAAAAATTAAATATGCTAGAAAATATAAATCTTGTGTGCTGGTAGAGTTACAACTTCAGATAACCAAATAAGTCCTAAATTTTAGATTTTGAATTGGGAGTTATAGAAATAGGTAAGGGGGGGCTAAATTTTTTTAAACCAGTTGATAAACTAGTATTTCTATGTGTGGTATAAAACTGAAATTTGTCAAACAGATATAGAGACCACTCAAATTAACTACAAAGTCTGAACATTTTAAATTTCAAAATGAGACTACAGGAAATAGAGAAGGATGTGGTGGGGGAGAGGATAGGGTGTACAAATAGGAGGTAGAAAATTTAAATTTGTCAGGAATGTAGAGGTATAACTTCAAATAACCACAAATATATTTAAATTATTAGTTATTTTTAAGGAGGCTGGTAATATAGGGGGTCTCAAATTTCTAAAACTATAAGACTAAACTACTTCTCAAAGTGTTAGACTATTGACATAAGTCAGACGTCTATAAGGACCAACTCAAACTGTAAAAAGGTCTGAATTCTTAAATTTCAAAATGAAGGCTTGGAAAATAGGGAGAGATGGTCCCCTCAAAATGTTTCCAAAGCTTTATAAATACAATTTTTGTAGAGGTAAAAACTTGAAATATCACCAAGTAATTTAATAATAAAACAGGTTTGAGTCGCTAGACAGGGATACATTGTCCACATTAATTCATTTAAAAAGTTTCTCATCTAATGCCTCTATGCTCATGACAGATATTCAACAACCGTGGTTATCACCAAGTGAATAAAATTAAACCATATGTTTCTACTGGAGTAATATTTGTTTATTTTGGCAGAATAAAGAAAAAAGATAAAAAAAGGCAAAAACATTGGCATTTTCTCGCGTGTCCTACACTCTTGAACAAATAGAATTTCAAAACTGAAGCCCAGGAAATGGTAGCACTTAAAATATATACAACCAATATAGATCATTCTTTACGATGTGGTGAGGTTGAAATTTTGGTAGCCACATAAAATATCATATAAGATAACCAAATAAGTCTTAAAATTTCAAATTGGAATTGTGGTAGCTAAGGAGGGTGAGAGGGACAGAGGAGTTTGGAAATGAGAATAAATTGCCATCTTTCCAAAGAAAATATACTTTTATGCATGAAAGAAAAAATATACTTTTATGCATGAAAGAAAATTTAAATTCTCAAGTTGATAAAAGGACCATTCCACATAACCATAAAAGTTGGAAAATTTGGAATTCGAAAATTTACTTCTGGGAAATGAGAGGGGCCCCTAAAATTTCCTAAACTATAAGAACTCTATGTTCCAAATGCGGATACACTTTATACTAATTAAACCTCCCTCATCCCTAACACAATAACGTAATTAGTAGTACATAAGCGTATAACTCAAACGAATATTAAGGCATGGTTCTAAAAGAAATAACAAAATAGAAAATGTTATCGATGTTGACCGCAAAAAATACATCTACTTTCTAAAAGGCTCTTTTTATAAAAATTGGACTGTAATAAGTCATTTGGAACACTAACTTTGTAAAGGCAGAGGCAAAAAGTTTAAAGTACTAAAAGTAAATGAACACACAAACTAAAGACTATCTTAAAGTGGATACATTAGATTTACAAATACATAGCTATTAATCGCATATCTAGGAGCAACATAACAGTTAAAATAAACCAATTCAGGTGACATAATTTGGTTGCCATGATCCTCTTTGGATAATAATGATGCTTCATACTTAATGTGTTTCTGTAATGGAGTCTATTATTTAATTTATGCTCGTTGGTGAAATGTGATGCTCTTTTTTCAAACATGTTTCTATGACCGTACTTAGGTAAAGTTTGCGTTGTCAATGGAGTGCGACGGCCGCCATGTGATTGCGCTCGTTTGTACACTCAGTTTGTAGACTAGGTAATATTTTATTTCTAAGAAGTTTTATTTATTAATTGCCATAACTGGTTTGTGATTGCCATGGTTAGCATAGGATTGTACATGAAGGAACTTTCACAATTATGACAGCTGAATGTTCACCAATAAAGCAAGAATGCTATAACGAAATACGTCAAAGCTCAATCTAGTACATTATGAAATCAAAGTGACCAAAATATTATGAAATATATCAATGTCCAAATTTGTTTGACACACATTTTAATCATTTATTTATTTTATTTATTTATTTAGCACCGCATCTTACTACCCGTTCGGGTTATACACTTAAGTACTAATTACGCTAATGGGTTAAGAATTGGGAAGGTTGAATGTAGAAGAAGTGATCCCGCATTTTCGTGGAGGGAGAGTGGAAAACCGTTTAGGAAAAACCTCCCCCAGTTCACCTGACCGAGATTCGAACCTCGATCTCCCCGTCCTCGGCAGTCAAGCTCAACACGACTAGCGCGTTAACTTACTACGCCTCCAAGGCAGGTCACATTTTAATTGAATTTCAGTTAAATCTTATTTCTGTATTATTATTGTATTGATTTTTGATGATAATGATCATAGTTTTAGTTTCAAACCATTCCAAAATACATAGATAGAACTTTTTTCTTTACTTTAGTAGATCACTTTTATACCAAACACTTAATAACTATAGCTATGATTAAAACAATATTTGGGTATAGCTAAGAGTATTTTTTCATATACTTTGTGTTGTCAACAATTTTGCTCAATTTACTAAACTATATTTTATTGTGATATAAATATTTATATTTTAGAAAATCAGCAATTATTAATTGTATGAAAATATTGTTCTATTATAGTAAAATAATCTAATACTGAAAGAGTTTTAAGTGTAAAATTTTTTTTTATATTTATTTATATTCCCCTTTACTAAAATTAAGAGATATTTAATTTTCCATACAGACACAAGAAGGTGTTGGACGAGTGTAATTGGACAAAACATTATGAGCTCTTTGTTGTGTAATCCTAAAAGCTTCATTTTCAGACTTGATTTTACTATAAACTTATTTAAAACCAATTTGTTAACTCTCATTGCACATTAGTATACAATAATAATACTAATACTTAGTACTGCGTCTTACTACCCATCCGGGTTACACGCTTAAGTAGTAATTACGCTAATGGGTTAGTATTTAGGAAGGTTGGATATAGAGGAAGTGAACACGCAATTGTGTGGAGGAAAAGTGGAAAGCCATTTAGGAAAAACCACCCCCAGTTCAAGCGAGCGAGATTCGAACCTGTGTCTCCCCGTCCTCAGCAGTCTAGCTCAACACTAAACTAGTGCGTTAGCTAACTATGCCACCGAGGCAAGTATTAGTATGAAATAATGTTGAATATAATCATTCCATTGTTTAAAATAAGGGGGTATTGCTGATACCAAGTATATACTTAGTAAACTCTTTTCATTGTATTTTCTATGCTTTTAACTTTTTTTTTTAGTTTATAAAGTTGCATATCACTTGTATATTTTGTTTGTATCAATTTGACAACAAAATGTAAAAATAAATGCAACCTTTACAACATAGGTATTTAATTTTAATTACTGATATATTTTGTGCGCCATGTCTTACTTCCCATTACGGTTATCCGCTTATTTACTCCAATGGAAAAGGAATGAAAAAGGTAAAATGTTTGGGAAATGTGCCCGTATTTGTGTTGAAGGAGAATTATAAGCATATTAGGAAAAAACACTAAGTACACCCGATCGGGATTCGAACACTGATATCCCAGTTATTTGCAGTCCAGTCTAATGAAGAAGTGAATTCTAGAGAATTGTGACTGCAGAAGCTGGTCACAAAATATTAATAATTCATTTACAATTGCATTTCCAAGACTTGCGTCATGTTTGAACTGTAGAAGCACTGGCATTGTATATTTGGGTCCAACACTCTCAATTGTTTGAAAAGTTTTGGTCAATGAAAGGGGTGAGGCGGGGTAAGGGGTTACCACTACCTGGACTGTTGTACTTGGATAGAAGGCAGCTCTTAGCTCTCAGCTTGTCTTGCTCACGAGAAACATTTTGCAAGTGAGTTGTTTTAAAGAATTCTCACTTGGAAGCGCTATTATCACTGGATATTTTAAGTTCTACCTGACTCGAGGGGCGCAGCAAATCTCTCGTAAGGCTGTATATCTGTTATTTCCTTGGCTGTGTCCAAGGTCCACACTGTACACAATTGTGTACCAAGTCAAACTTTGTAGCAAGGTCCACACTGCGCATTATTTTGTGCCTAGTCAAACTTTGTGGCAAGGTCCACACTGCACACAATTGTGTACCTAGTCAAACTTTGTGGTAAGGTCCACACTGCGCACAATTGTGTACCCAGTCAAACTTTGTTGCAAGGCCCATGTTGTGCACAGTTGTGTACCTTGTTGAACATTGTGGCAAGGCCCATGTGCACAGTTGTGTACCTTGTTGAACTTTGTTGCAAGGCCCATGTGCACAGTTGTGTACCTTGTTGAACTTTGTTGCAAGGCCCATGTTGTGCACTATGGTGCTATTTTTAATTAGAGTATTTGTATTATTAGTTGTCCATGGCAGGCAGTGGGTAATTAGAGAACAGGATCTCCTTCATTAGTAGTTTTCTCTTGGTGGAGAGGGAGAGTAGGGGTGAGAGGGGACCAGCAAGGGTTTAATAAAAAAAGAAAGAGTTTAACTGACAATCATTTACTAAGGATTTATTGTGACATTACATTTACATGTCTGATTAAATTAGTTTGCTTAGGATTAGAAAAAATTACAAATGCTTATGAGATTGACCAATGTTTTCTCTTCTGTCACATCATGAGATTGACCAATGTTTTCTCTTCTGTCCCATCATGAGATTGACCAATGTTTTCTCCTTTGTCCCATCGTGAGATTGACCAATGTGCTCTCCTCTGTCCCATCGTGAGATTGACCAATGTGCTCTCCTCTGTCCCATCGTGAGATTGACCAATGTGCTCTCCTCTGTCCCATCGTGAGATTGACCAATGTGCTCTCTTCTGTCCCATCGTGAGATATACCAATGTGTTCCCCTCTGTCCCATCGTGAGATTTACCAATGTGTTCCCCTCTGTCCCATCGTGAGATTGACCAATGTGTTCCTCTCTGTCTCATCGTGAGATTGACCAATGTGTTCCTCTCTGTCTCATCGTGAGATTGACCAATGTGTTCCTCTCTGTCTCATCGTGAGATTGACCAATGTGTTCCTCTCTGTCCCATCATGAGATTGACCAATGTGTTCCTCTCTGTCCCATCATGAGATTGACCAATGTGTTCTCCTCTGTCCCATCTTGAGATTTACCAATGTGTTCTCCTCTGTTCCATCTTGAGATTTACCAATGTGTTCTCCTCTGTCCTATCTTGAGATTGACCAATGTGTTCTCCTCTGTCCCATCTTGAGATTTACCAATGTGTTCCCCTATGTCCCAACGTGAGATTTACCAATGTGTTCCCCTCTGTCCCAACGTGAGATTTACCAATGTGTTCCCCTTTGTCCCATCGTGAGATTTACCGTGTTCCTCTCTGTCCCACCGTGAGATTGACCATGTTCCCCTCTGTCCCACCGTGAGATTGACCATGTTCCCCTCTGTCCCACCGTGAGATTGACCAACCTGTTCTCTCTCCCACCGTGAGATTGACCAATGTGTTCTCTGTCCCACCGTGAGATTTACCAACGTGTTCCCCTCTGTCCCATCGTGAGATTGACCAACGTGTTCCCCTCTGTCCCATCGTAAGATTGACCAACGTGTTCCCCTCTGTCCCATCGCGAGATTGACCAACGTGTTCCCCTCTGTCTCATCGCGAGATTGACCAACGTGTTCCCCTCTGTCCCATCGCGAGATTGACCAACGTGTTCCCCTCTGTCCCATCGCGAGATTGACCAACGTGTTCCCCTCTGTCCCATCGCGAGATTGACCAACGTGTTCCCCTCTGTCCCATCGCGAGATTGACCAACGTGTTCCCCTCTGTCCCATCGTGAGATTGACCAACGTGTTCTCCTCTGTCCCATCGCGAGATTGACCAACGTTTTTTCCTCTGTCCCACCGTGAGATTGACCAACGTGTTCCCCTCTGTCCCAACGTGAGATTTACCAACGTGTTCCCCTCTGTCCCATCGCGAGATTGACCAACGTGTTCCCCTCTGTCCCATCGCGAGATTGACCAACGTGTTCCCCTCTCTCCCATCGCGAGATTGACCAACGTGTTCCCCTCTGTCCCATCTTGAGATTTACCAATGTGTTCTCCTCTGTCCTATCTTGAGATTTACCAATGTGTTCTCCTCTGTCCCATCTTGAGATTTACCAATGTGTTCCCCTCTGTCCTAACGTGAGATTTACCAATGTGTTCCCCTTTGTCCCATCGTGAGATTTATCGTGTTCCTCTCTGTCCCACGGTGAGATTGACCGTGTTCCCCTCTGTCCCACCGTGAGATTGATCATGTTCCCCTCTGTCCCACCGTGAGATTGACCAACCTGTTCTCTGTCCCACCGTGAGATTGACCAATGTGTTCTCTGTCCCACCGTGAGATTTACCAACGTGTTCCCCTCTGTCCCATCGTGAGATTGACCAACGTGTTCCCCTCTGTCCCATCGTAAGATTGACCAACGTGTTCCCCTCTGTCCCATCGCGAGATTGACCAACGTGTTCCCCTCTGTCCCATCGCGAGATTGACCAACGTGTTCCCTTCTGTCCCATCGCGAGATTGACCAACGTGTTCCCCTCTGTCCCATCGCGAGATTGACCAACGTGTTCCCCTCTGTCCCATCGCGAGATTGACCAACGTGTTCCCCTCTGTCCCATCGTAAGATTGACCAACGTGTTCCCCTCTGTCCCATCGCGAGATTGACCAACGTGTTCCCCTCTGTCCCATCGCGAGATTGACCAACGTGTTCCCCTCTGTCCCATCGCGAGATTGACCAACGTGTTCCCCTCTGTCCCATCGTAAGATTGACCAACGTGTTCTCCTCTGTCCCATCGCGAGATTGACCAACGTTTTTTCCTCTGTCCCACCGTGAGATTGACCAATGTGTTCTCTGTCCCATCGTAAGTGGGTTCATCAGCACAACACACAGCCTCACCAAGGTAAAATAAACTTAGGAGGGTCTAACTTGTTCTTATCTATTAGATATGATGGCACTTTCAATCCTTTTACAAACAACTAACTCCATGTGATTAGTAAGAATAAATTATCAAAATAAATATATCAGGAATTAACAAGAGCTAAGAGGCAAAACTCCCCAACCCCTCTATACCCCCTACTCCTAACCACTCACAACCATTGCTGACAGTCCGCTAGAAGTCCCTGAATGAGTTTCAGACATGAGGAGAACCCCAGCAGGGACAGACTAATGATTATGATCTGACTTGTAGAATATTGTGCTATGACTTGACTCTTTTAGGTTAAGTGCGTGGATAGCTTCACGTCCCAGCAGACACGGCTGGTCGTAATTGTGGATGGTCTAGATAGCTGTGAACAGGACAAGGTTCTTCTGGTTCTGGATGCTGTTCATATGCTTTTCTCGGACACAACATCACCGTTTATCGTCATACTTGCCATCGACCCACACATAATATCCAAGGTTGGTACAACTTCTTCATCACAGTTCATTGACATTTAGCTTGTGTAGCAGAACAATCCACTGTTTACGAACCTGAATCTCAAATCTGGAGCTCCACTTAACCTACAAAGATCGACTTTGATTTTCTGTGTAGTAACTTTCTTTTGTTGAAGAAGGGGACTGAAAATTACATAATTATGTGTTTTGTTGTATTTTAATTGTGAACTTTGAGGCCTGCAGTTTTGTGTTAAGTGTGTAAGCCTTGCTCTTCTATCCTCATTTCAACGATTAATTTAAAATACCGTTTGACACCATTTTTACTTAATTTGGTTTATTTAGAATAGGTAAAAAATAACTCATAGACATTGGAATTAAACCAGGAACCTCGCTGCTAAACTAAAGGTACCTGGTTTGGTGTCTACTAGGTTTAGATTAATAAAAATGGTTTTAAAAAATGGTGTGGTATTGAACTGAAAAAGTAGTTCTGTCACATCCCTAAACAAATAGTTGTCAGAACTGTTCTGTTGTGTTTGAAGCTGTGATGTATCCAAGACTCACATGAACTAACTTAGAGTATGTTTTTTGTTTTCTTCCCTGTCCAGATCGCCAGCCAGGTCAGTATATTGTTGTATTGTGTTGTCATTCACTTCTCAGACAGTTGGAAATTATTACATTGTACTTAGCAATACTTCATAAATGTTTCATTTTATTTCTTCCTCTTCGTTGTGTTGTTCAAGAGCATGTGTAACCTTTTTACATACTTCTTTAGATATAGTTTTTGATTGAGTTGGTCAATCATATTTACTCATTTTGGTCGTGAATTTGTTTCCTTCAAATTTAGATTTTTTTTTCTTCTTTCAAAATTGTATTTCAAATTTTATCTGCGTTCAAATAATTTTTTTTAAAAAAAGGACTGGCTTTAAGTTAAATAGTGTTTATCTACAAAGGTTTATCATAGCTCTGCACTCTATTAATATAAACTTGGAACTATTTGACTATTATTGCCATCTTCTATTTGACTATTACTACCATCTTCTATTTGACTATTACTTCCATCTTGACTGAGTTAATTGTACCTTCATTCACACTCCCAATCGACTGTACTACCACTGGGTTCAAACCATAGCCAGGTATACTGATAATTTATTTTCCTACCCTCCATGCAAATGTGGGTAGTTTTCCTCATTCCTACCCCATTACAGTAAATATGAGTATATCCCAAACAGTTGGAAAGCACTTCACTATCTCATCAGACGACCTGCTTGCTATTTCCGACTTTAGGCTCTTCACACTTTCTAAATCCACTCGTTGTTTTGTGTTGTTGTGTGGTTGGTCGATTGTTTCCATCTCCTATTGGACGAGGGATTGTCGTATCTCCATTCTTACCCAGCCAATATCTCTTCCTGTGTTCTTAGTACAAGATGTCCAGACATCTGAAGAGGTGTAACATTTATCCGATATAAAATATAATTTAATATTTACAGCAATAGTTGATAACATGTTAACAAAAAATATGTATGAAGGTGGAAATAATTTTGTGTACAAAAACAGACTTCATCTTTATTTTAGATTAAATTACTTGAAAAATGACACGGGAATCGAACCTGCTACATTTGTCTTAGTGCTCCAATTCTCTACTACTAAGCTATCCAGGGTAATTCTTTGCTCATAGTTTAAGGCAGAGTCCGTTATGGATATGTGTATTAATCAGCTCCTGGAACTATATTGAGACACTCTTACCAGCGATTCAAGGTCGGCTTTATGCTATATGATATTACATTTCAAACGGTGGTGATATTTAATTTTATTTAAGTTTTAGAAATTCTTTGAACTTTATTACTAAAAGATTAATTAATTAAGGAAAATAGAAATAGAAATAGAAATGTTTAATATAGGATTTCAGTCTTGTGTGGTGTTATCAATAAGGTGCTGTGTGCTTGTTTCACTACTGTGTTGTTATCAATAAGGCACTGTGTGCTAGTTTCAGTCCTGTGCGTTGCTATTAATAAGGCCCTGTGTGCTTGTTGCAGGCGGTGGAGTTCAACTCCAGGCGTCTGTTCTCAGAATCCAACATTGGTGGCCATGACTATCTCCGAAATATGGTCCATCTTCCCTTTTACCTGCAGAACTCGGGACTCCGCAAAGTGAAGGTGGCGCAGCAGACGGCTTACCACCACAGGAAGTCCATGTCAGCATGGGCCGATGCAGAGGAGACTGTGGGTGTGCCCCCTTCTGGCCCACTTCCTACGGTGGGTTTACTATTGCTTCGGTGCAACAAGAACTTTTGTAAGATCCCATCAGTTGGTTAGCTAGGATATTATATACATGGCTACACTCTAACCAGAACTCGCATCAAAGTGTGGTTATCTAGATTAAAATACAGCTAGAGAAAGTACTTATATCTGAATGTCAAAATTGATGTTGGCATTTTGAAACTAAACTCAAATCTTATAATTAAAGTTTGCATGCAATGAATTATGTTAGTTTGTGTTTGCCACTAAAACATGGGTGTTTTTGGTTGTTTTTTAAATGATCTAGTGAAATAATATATATCTCAATTGTGGTGATAAATATAAAGTGTCAAGTGAATCAGCTCAGCTTGAGTGATGCCATTATATTTGGTATAGTCTGGTAAACTAATAAACATCTGTAGGACCCTGATTACCAATATGGGAGACAGGAATGGCCTATATAAGGAAGGGAGGGGGGATATGGTTAAGACAACATCCCTGTAGTTACTTGCTCCTTTTGGTTTGACTCTTGATAAATCACACAAACTGCGAGGGAGCTAGGACACGCTCATAAATTAAGATTTATGTCCATTGCGAGTGAACTTTGCTAAACGATTCCCACAGACCAACTGACGTAATATCATGATCCACTTGATACAAATGGTGGGAAAATATATCATTAAATAAAGTTGAGAAAATTGTATAAACTGAAGCACAAACATCTCGATATCTCGGTGCTACACGACATCTTTTCATACGATCGTCTATTGTGGAAGATGTCATGTGGCTTTGAAATATTGAGGCGCTTGTAAATATAAGTTGTCCTGATGAGTTGCTATATATTTAAAACTAGGTCTGGGGATTTGGTGGTAACAATCAACTTTGAGATACAGCTCTCTGTACAGTGTCAGCAGTGCAAAGGGTGAACTGTATTCTTCTTTTCATTGTAACAGCCATATTTTTTGTTCCCTTTTATTTGTTCCAGTTCATTTATCCTGTATCTTCCAATTATAACAACATTTACCTCAAAAAGTGAAAAGAGGTTTTCCTTAAATGGATATAGTTTTTTTAAATACTAGTGTTTTTTCACTTTCTACAATTCTCTTATATTTTTTAATGATATCATGACATCATCACATGGCTAGTGCTTATTTCATAAATACTGTCTTGGGGGTGGGAATTTTAAGCTAAATAAATTAATGAGACAATGAGCTTGTTATTTTGACACAATAAACCAGTGGAAGGACAGAGGGAGATTGAGGAGGCATTTTACGAAACAGACCCGTCCACAGGCCGACAACGACTACGACTACGACTATGATGACGACGATGAAACCAGTCTTGGCTTAATATTTTATAATGAGTTTGTCTGGGGACACATTGAAAATGGTATATAGTTTTTATTACAACTAATCTTGAGAATATTGACTCACAAAGATATGATTGTAAATGTGAGCCTATGCTCCAAGCATTGAACACACAGAACAAACTTCACAAACACTAGTCTAAGGTAACCAAGTATTGCGTGTTCTCTCGTAGATGGGCGGGTCCAGGCGCATGTCCACAGAGTCTGGCATGAGCAGCTCAGAGAAGTTGAAACCCCCAGGGGGTCCTATCAGAAAGGGTTCCAGGAAGCTCAAGTTGAGCGAGAGTATCGCTAGCAGCTTGGGGAGCAACCTCAACAGGGTCGGGGGGCCCACGACCTCACCAAGATGCTTCTGACAGACGACTACTTCAGCGACGTGAACCCTCGTAGCATGAGGCGGCTCATGAATGTGGTCTACATCACAGGTGAGTGACTGGTCTCTTTGTCTGGTCTCTTACATGACAGGTGAGTGACTGTTTTCTCTGTCTGGTCTCTCACATGACAGGTGAGTGACTGTTCTCTCTCTACATATTTACACAATCACTGACAGTGAAATTACACATTTATGCTCTTATTATAAAATATTAACTAACAAATTAAATTTTGTGATATTAACTTTATTTATCAGCTCAGACTGAGTGAGATATTTTAGCATTTCTGAAACTTATTTTAAGTAACATTTTAAGTTATGTAAGTGTGCACAACATAATATAATTCCCTCAACATGTATAAATAAAAATTATTCAAACTTTGATTCAGCTTCAAAAATAATTCACAAATCATTTAAACATTGTTTGAAACTGCCCTCTCTTTGCAAACATTTCTAGTACAAGTTCTGATATCAGACTACAAGACCATGTGATTGTGTTGATGCACAACTATACCATTGATGTGGTGTGAGAGCACAACTAACCATGTGATTGTGTGTGAGAGTACAACTATACCATTGATTGCTGTGTGAGAGTGTGAGTGCACAAATATACCCTGGGATTGTTGGTGAGTGCACAACTATACCCTGGGAATTGTGTGTGTGAGTGCACAACTATACCATGTGATTGTGTGTGTGAGTGCACAACTATACCATGTGATTTGTGTGTGTGTGAGTTGAACAACTATACATGTGATTGTGTGTGGTGATTCACAACTATATCATGTGATTGTTGTGTGTGTGTGTGTGATTCACAACTATACATGTGATTGTGTGTGTGTGAGTTCACAACTATTCATGTGATTGTTGTGTGTGTGAGTCACAAATAGCCCATGGGTTGTGTGTGAGTGCACAACTAGACCATCATGTGATTGTATGTGTGAGTGCACAACTATACCATGTGATTGTGTGTGAGTGCACAACTAGACCATGTGATTGTGTGCTTGTAGGTCGGCTGCTGAAGGCGTTCCAGATTGATTTCAACTGGTACCATCTGGCGAGTTGGGTGAACATCACTGAGCAGTGGCCGTATCGCACCTCCTGGGTCATCTTGCATTACAGCATGCATGAAGAGTCTTACGACGACAACACTTCCCTCAAGTCCCTGTACGACAAGTACGTGTTGCGATACTACACCCCTGTTGTCCAGATATTACCAACCCTGAATCTTATAAGGCTTACACTCGCTTCGGAGGCCTCACTCTCAGACTAAACTGACATTGACGGGGATATCGAGGTTTGAACCCTGGTCAGGTGTATAGAGGGTGGTCTTTACTGAATTTTACCCTCTCTCTCCGTGCAAATGCATGTACACTTCCTATAAATTCAACCTTGACCCTAACAGATTAGATTAATTATGTGTCTGCCCAAATGGATAGTCAGACCCACTGTTAAAACATACTATAAGGCTTATTGTTAGTGTTAAGCAATGCTGTCCGAGGTTAAGTTAGTAAATTGTGTGCTATTAAATCCCCATTTTCAGAACAATTTCTTGAAATTCTAGATAATCTTTTTCTTTTATTGAAAATGGAACAAGGGACTGTCATAAAAACTGTGAACCATGTTTTTATTTGAATTTAAATAGATATAAAAAATGACACCTGAACACTAACCGAACCTGGGACCTTTGGCTTAGTGTTCCAATGAAAGATGTAGCCACAACCAAAGTTATATACTACCTTCATTTATATATTTGTTTATTATTTGACATTACAACTATAGCTTCCTCGCTTGTGTCCTGCTTGGTAAATATCAACAGGAAGACTGCACTCTCAGCTATAAGACCTACCTGCATTATTATCTCTTTGATGGGTAGTGACGGTGATGTTCTGTTCCCAGGCTACGCCCCCTCATACCCCTCTCCAAGGAAGTGGAGCCACTGCTGGAACTGGACAGAGATGAACGCAAGTTTGATATTTTCCTCACATTCCATAGAAGCAGTTTACTCATCAGTGACCTCAAGATATTCCTGCCTTTCACCATCAACCTTGACCCTTACATCAAAAAAGTTATAAAAGGTGAAGTGTTCCCCATTATGTTGTGTGTGGAAGTATGTACATTCCCAAAAGACCCTCATTTGTGTGTTTTTTAACGCACAATTTCTGGAGCGATTGTTTATATCAGCACATGTCTAATTATAAACTAGCTCAAATCTAGGAGATATACAACAACTAGACCCTGGCCATTAATTTATCACTGAGAAAGGGGAAACCCACATTTTACCAATGATAAATATTTTGGCCATGCCAGGAATTGAACCCAGAGCTCAGTAGACAGACACGCTACCAATTGAGCTAAGGTGTTAGACTTGTGGTAACTAAAATGCTTGTTTTGGCTGAAAAGCGTTGAAAAAATCAACCTAAACAATACTGCTATGGATAGAAAAATTATGGCTGATTAATTTATCATTCCTAAATTTAAAATGTTTGCCCTCAGTCAAATTTGAGTGTCATGGAAGCCAGATCAAATATATTTTACTTCTTCACCAATGAATGTTCTTTGTTGAGGGAAATACACTTTCTAGAAAGGAAACTTTGGTTGCTTACGGAAATATTAAGAAAAACAATTGTAAAAGTGCAGTTGATACCATATTTTCTGGCAAAAAAAAAAAGGAAAAGCGGAGAACTATGATATCTGCTACTTAATAAAAATATGAATAGTTTTTATATTGTTAATGCTCATTAAAATCCACATAATGGCTCATTATTCGCTCACAAAAGGACCAATAGTCAACTTTCTGAAAATATCCAATTTTGTTTTAATTCATCTTCATAAGATATATTTAAAAATGCTCCATTGAACTTAAAATATTTTGCTATTAATTTTAATGTACCAGTAAAAGTTTGTAAAAACACGTCTCATGATATTCAGTCCCTAACAATTCCTTTTCTACCTCCTTAATAAATTGTTACTGTTTATATAAAGTGCTAGCCAACAGTCGAGACCTCCAACAGTCTACGCCATTATAAATAACTGATATGATTTACAAGATGGCCACTGATCGGGGAAACCAGTTAAAGTGGGAAATATGCTTGAATTTTGTGCATCGTAAGAAAACCAAGAAAAGTTATTGAATGTTTACTTCTGTCGAGAATTTAATGCAAGGACGGCTCTAAATATCTTAGAGCTGTACTTATTAACAAGACCTGCTCAAGTACCTGTTAAAAGTTGGTGGCGTGTTCAAAATACCTTTTACAACAACAAAAAATTAAATTGTTTACTTAAAGTCTCACAACCAGAAGAAAAGCCTTTATTTTTTAATTTTTTTTACCAGGAAAAACTAGGAACTTTGCTGGAATTTTCTTCAAAAGTTAGAGTGGCCTCCCTCCTGGTTTTTGTTCATGTGGATTCTTTAGTTCCTGTAAAAAAAAAACAAAAAAAACCTAGAGAAATCATAACCAAATGATTTTATTGCCTTGTGAATTCACATTCACTTAAGCGATAAAATAATGGTATGAGGTCTGGTGTTACATTTTCCCTATAAGTATTTATTTTGTGTGCCTCTAATTTGAAGGGCTTTAGGATTCATGAGACTCAGCTGTATTTAGATGTTGTGCCACTGTTGCTCTAAGTTGGGTGTATATCTTCCAGAGGATCATCAGAACATGGAGGAAGCAGGAGAACTTCAGTTCATGATCCCCTTCACCTCCTGCTCCTTACCTCCGCAGGCTGCCAACACCGCGACTCCGACCTGGGGCGCCCAGAAGTCCTCTCTGTTGAGAAGACAGGTGAGTCCTTCACTGACTGACTGGGTCAGATGAGCATCTAGCATACCAGGACTGGCTCAGACGAGCATCTAGCACACTAGGACTGGGTCAGACGAGTGTCTAGCAACACCAGGACTGTGTAGACGAGTGTCTAGAACACCAGTACTGTGTCAGACGAGTGTCTAGCCACCAGTACTGGGTCAGACGAACGTTTAGCGCACCGGGACTGGGTCAGACGAGTGATCTAGCGCACCAGTGACTGGGTCAGATTAGCATAGACACTAACCTAACCTGGTTTTCACTCACATAAACCAGAGCGCTTGTGTTCCCAGCGGCAATTATCCCGAAGTGCCACACTGCAAGGTCCTGGAGCAGCATATCCCCAGCCTTCCATGATGGGGTGGCCCCCGCAGTGGCTCAGCATGCAGGACTCCATGAGTATGATGCCTCGACCGTCCCTCTACCCCCAGATGTCCGCCGTCACTGTTCTACCGGTGAGAACTTGGTCACAAACCTTGAGTGGTGGGAATACTGGGACTTCACCGCTAGATGCACTCAAGCTCATGGGACATAGTTTTCTAGAAATGTTGTCATATGTTGAGTATTACTGTTATCAAGGGGGTGCATATTCCTAAAAGTGATAACCAGCTCATTGATATGGGGGATTCTAGAGGCAGATTACCCAGGTGCCATGTGATTTTGGAATAGAAATTGTTTATAATAAACACTAACAAACAAAAACATATTTTTAAACACTAGATCTCACTACCACAGACAACTTCTTCAGACCCTTTTTGGTGGCTGCATGGTCTAAGGCGCTACTCTCACAACAGACTAGACTGCCGGTGACAGGGAGATTGTGGTTTGATCCTGGTCAGGTGTACTGAGGGTGGTTTTTCCTAGATGATTTTATACTCTTTCTCCACGCAAATTCAATATGTTTCCTCTAAAATTCAGCCTGCCTAATCCCTAAAACATTATTGTAATTAGTATATAAGCTTATAACCTGAACGGGTAGTAAGACGCAATGCTACAAAATAAACACAAAAACTATATAATTTGGATAGTGACCACAGGTTGTTGGTGGCAGACATAAAGGTATGGAAATTTAGGAGAAAGGTAGTAAGACAAGAAAAGAAGAATAAGGGTGTGGGTGACTAAAAAATGAAGAGTAAAGAGAGCTGTACATAAGAAAGGTAAGAAGATATATGTTCAAGGATGAGGCGCAAAGGGTAACAGTTGAATGGGAAAGGTTTAAGAATAGTCTGGTGGGGGCGGCAGAGGAGTAATATGGGAGGACAAGTAATAAGAGAAGTGGAGTAGAAGAATAAAGCATTCAGAAGGAGTTTTAAGAATAGGATTGAGGAACCAGAGGAGGAATATAGGGAGAAGAAGAAAAGAGTGATTCGAGCTGTATGGAAAACCAGGAAGAATTGGATGCAAAATTGGACAGAAACTCTTGAATGGAACATGGAAGGGAGTAAGAAGGTGTTATATAGACAGGTAAGAAACAGCAGGGGAGAGAAAAGACAAGAACTTGAAATGATGTATGAAGAAGGAAGAATGTTGAAGACGGGAGAGGAAGAAAAGAACTATGATGAGATATTTTGAGATGTTACAACCCAAAGAAGAAAGAGATGAGAGTAAAACAAAGGAGCAGGAAGAAATAGAAGAGGAGGAAAGAGGCTGACATGGAAAAAGGTGTATAATGCATTAAAGAGGATGAAACAAGGAAAAGCACTGGTGTGGACGAACTGACTGTGGAAATTATAAGGCTGCAGGTGAAGTAGGTATACAATGGTCATACAGGTTCATGAGAGTGATTTGGAAGGAGAACAAGGTACTGGAAGACTGGAAAAAGGGAGTTATAGTACCTATTTTCAAGAAAGGAGACAGAAAGAGGTGTACAAATTATAGGGAGATAACGCTGATGTGCCACTGTACAAAAATATATTAGAAGATTCTAGAAAAAAAATAAAATTAAAGAAAGACAGAGAGAGGAACAGGACGAATTTAGGGGACAGAGGTTTACAATAGACTTGATCTTTGCTGACATCTGATGGAAAAAAGGTATGGATATGAGAAAGACTTGGTAATGGTATTTATGGATGTGGAGAAGACATATGATAGCTTGGATAGAAATCAAGTTTGGAAAGCGATGGAGGGGTTCAAAGTGGAAAGAGGAGTTGCAATGAGAGTAAAAGCTGTCACCAAAATACACATGGACATGTGAATGTAAGAGAGACTAGGAGAGCATGTTGTCACCAAGAGAAACATGGACAGTGAAATGCAAGATAAACTAGGAAAGGATGTTAGCTGTCACGAGGAGAAACAATATTAGAAATGAAGTTATCCGGGGAAGAGTTGGGATACAGGGAGTACATGAGATAGTAGAGGAAGCACGACTGAGATGTTAAGCTCATGTAATGAGGATTGAGAAGGAGAGAATACCAATGAAAATGATGGACTGCAAGGGGGGCCAAGAAAGAGATGGGAGAAGCAGATATAGAAAGTGTGCAAGTAAGAGGAGAAGAATGGTGGAAGGATAGAGGAATATGGAGGGCACGGAAGCATTTTACTAAAATGACACGGCCACAGGCTGAAAGCAGACGACGACGACGACGTCTTTGCTGGTGTTTAAAAATATGTTTTTATATTAATCTATCCAAACAATTTCTACTCCAGTTTCTCTCAGATAATTGCTGGCTATTAGACATCTATTAAATCATATCCTAGTTAAATATGCTAAAATGATGGTGTTAGTAAAAATAGTTAGCGTTATAATAAAAACATTCTATTATCTCCACCCTAGTCCTTCAGTCCTCAAAGTTAACACATTTGTTATGTATTATCCGGTCATTATGATAATAATTAACAAACATTTACTCTACCTCACAAGAGTTAATATTATTAAAAATATATTAACATATTTAGGAAAATTGTGAGAGATGTAATGGCCTAAAACCAAATTGATTTTTTTCTAGTATGGTTTGATTCAAGCTACCAAATAGTATACAATTTGAATTGATGTCGATATTATTAAATCTTCTCAGACCCCTAGTGGCTATCCCTCCTTATTCTAACCATGCTATAGTCCACTGCTTTATTCCAAACATTTTTCTAATCAAAGTCAAGACTGTTGATATTTGAAACAAAGCTTAAATGCTTCGACTCACACCTCCATTTTGTCCTTTCTTGTCATATTCCTGTATGGTTCACAGTCTGAAGTGCTGGATGTGAAACTGTCGAGTTTGTCTGTGGACGGAGTCTGTGACCTTTTCACCAAGGTCGAGGATCTCAACTCTCCGTCAACACCTCAATACGTCAGTGTGATGCGAGAGAACAACATCAGTGGTCGAGTGCTGCTGCACTGTGATCTAGAGGAACTCAAGAAGGTGTGTCTCATATATTTAACGAGGAGATGAAATGCTCTTTGTGTTGTGCCTTCCTTATTACATTAGTATATTCATTTAGTTGTTAATTTACTGGTCTGGGTCTGGTTTTTTTAAGTTTGGGTCTGAACCACCAATAAGAAGTAATTAGGGCTCTCAACTCCTCAAATCTCCTAAAGCATTCACGGCTTCCATCCATTAATAATGATTGTTTGGAACTGCCAGGTGCTGCGAATGAACTTTGGCGACTGGGAACTCTTCCGGATGATTGTTGTGTCATTGCGAGAGCAAGAACTCACCTGCTTCTCTCACCAGGAGGAACTCAACTACAAGAACGTTCGTTTCGCTGTCCCCTCACCTCATGCCACACCACAACTCCCGGAGAGAAAAGGTCTCACACCAATGTTCTCAATGAAAAACACTAGAATTTGTTAGACCAGTTAGAATGCAGATAAAGGTCTCTGTCTTGTATTATCTGTTGTCCTGGTGATAGGGTAGTTGGGGCTCAAATCTCCCCCTTCCCAAAAATATTGATAAATACCCTATAAATATACCTTTCTCATCTTTATCATAGTAGATTATATATACAGATTGTTCAAATGGGTAGCAAGACATGGAACAAAAAAAACTATCTTCTTTTATTAAAATTAAATTGTATTTTTTTGTTCCCAATAAATAGTAATTTAATTTTGTAATAGTGTTAAATGCAATGAGCAATAATAATTAGTGGTTGTCTGTTTTAGTGTCCCTTTCTAAATCGTCCTCTCTCCCAAATGACAAAGACAAGTCTACCTCTAGGAGGAGAGTCGTACGACCAATAAACAAACAATTATGGAGAAGCAGGTATGTACACACAAATATCACCAAAATATGTTTAACGTTGATTGTAGTATTTTGTTGATGTTGAACGGTCTTCGGCCGTTGATACATACACACGTAGACCTACTAACACTGGTGATTTCTCTGTAAGAGAAGAAAGAGACACAATGTTTGTGGTTTAGTTTGAGAAATTAACTCTTTTATTATTTGTACATATTTCCTTTGGAAGTGCTAAAAGGACATTTAATCATTCATCATCACAATTGACAGTGCAGCAAAGGATTTTTCTCTACTTTACCTTTGAATCTCAAATATCCTTAAGAATTTGAAGGACTCATGGGTCCCACACAAAAGAAAATTACTATCTTAAAGTTTTTAAATATTTGCAGAAGCTACTTTCCTGTTGTTGTGCTTTGTGTATTCTTGTGTTTTATTTGGCTAAACTATTTGAGTGCAGTTTCACTGTCTGACTTCACGACTTGTACACGTTGAGTTAATTCACTAAATTGTTTGTGAACACTATCTCATTAGTGATGTACTAGCAATTATTATTATTATTAGCATTGCAACGTAATTTAACTAATTACAAACTAAGTCTCTTGGTCTAATCTTTTAACACAACCAGACACGATACAATCAATATTTCTTGGAAACATTTTTAACCCAAAATCAATTCTTAAAAACCATTAATTTTTTATTTATTTTTGTTTTACTTCATATTACGTGTCAGACAAGAAAGTCCCAAAGCGAAAGCTTGTATTGGTGAAAACGGATAAGAAAAGTCCAGTGTAAACACGTTTTCTGAAACTCTGCCAAACTGAAGTGCCAAAGCTTTATCAAATTCAAACTGACAGTTCTTCTCTGAACTGATCATGACTCGACTCCTGAAGTTTAGTTGATAAACAGAGTGGAGGTCACTCCATTCAGGAAGTTTATTGGTCAGGGTGATCTTCTCTGTCACCGGCAACCTTGTGACTTCTTCTAGTGGATCAGAGAATATTTGTTTTATACACTTTAGTTTCCTAAACCTTTGAAGTAGCTTTGGCTTTTGTGTGGAATGCTTCCTTGCAGCTTTGTTGAGGTGCTTTGAGGAATATTGTTCGGCGACAGAGTGGGTTCTGTACAAAGTTATAATATTATCATCATAAAATGGCAGCTCTTGTCGCCTTAGTTCCAGAGAATGAGGTAGACTCCATATAGGTTTGCACTTCTCTCGGTCTTCAGTAAGTTCTGCTGACATGTTGAGTACTCTATTGAGCCGGCTCAAGTAAGAGTTGTACTGACAAATAGACAAAGCTTCTACAACCAACATTTTCTCAATCCCGCTAGTTTTTGCCACTGATGTACCAAAAATAGACTGCATGGTGGGAATAGCTTTGTCCTTTTGATTGTATTTGTCATTTATAAATGTTGAAAATATCAAATTTCTTCGTCTTATGTTGCAGCGCAACCAACATTTGCTTTGCAAGTTCTCACAACAGAAATCTACCTCTGGTGTGTGCTGCTGATATTTCCATGTTGGTGGGCCAGTTGCTAAATTTATAAATAAAATTTTGCTCATTGTTTCCAAATCTGCGGGATCACAGTACATTCCTGAAGTTGTTACTTCAGTACTTGCTATTTTTGTGATGTCATTGGGATTTATTTGACCGATGATAAACTTTATTTTCCATGGACGAAAATGTAGAAAATTTGGTTTGTATATAATTTCTCCCAATATTTGTGGGAGCGAAGCATCTGAGGCATTGAGCACGAACTTAGTCCCCCACAAGTTAGAAGTAAGCTTAGCCATTGTTCTTTGTGTCTGTATAGTTTGTACACCAACATTCTCTTTTGGAGTAATATTTCTGCTACTATTCTCATTGTCGAAGATGGAGCCTGTTTCATGGGTTCTTGGATCATAAATTATAAATTGAATCTTAAATCCAGGAATTCTTTCAGCTTTCAAAATGGGAATCAACTTTCCCAAATGCTCAGTGCAGAGTGTGTAGCTCATATAATTGTTACGACTCAGTGTACAGTGGACGAATGTGTTCTGTTGGATGGGACATAGAAGGAAGCTTCCATTGGGGCCCTTAGGGGCAGAGCAGGTTATTGTTCTGTGTGTCTGCGCGACTAGCTGATTGTTAAGAACATGTGGGAGATTGAGGGAACACACACTTGCTGAGGTGTGGACGTGCTTACAAACCTCTAGGAAGCTCAACCTTTCCAAACTTGGTACACCTTGAGCCATGATCAACTGCGCCACACGGAGTTCCTGTCCAAGGGCCATGAACAGTCGAGTGCCGCTGTGTCCCCAGACGAGTTGTGCCCTCAAGAGGGAGTCGCTACACCTTTTAGGGGCTGGAAGGACTGTAATGTCGTAGAGTTTGCGCCCAAGCGCTGAGTAAATCCTCAGCGCAAGTGCAGATTTCCTCTTGTCTCGTCCAACTGCCGCTAAGAATATTCCCTGCTCATTCCATTCCATGTTGACATCGAGCAGATCTGTCGAAACCACTCCCACTCGGTCGTGTAGGCAGCCTCTTGTTAAGTAGATTAGTCCATTATTTAGACTCGTGGCCAATAAATGGTGTGAAAACTTCCAAGGCTCTGCCTCGTTGCGTCTGTAGAACCTGGAGCAGTTCCATGACAGCTTAGTCACCGGGACTGCACTTCGTCTTGTGGCAATCCATGTCAGTATTTCATGATGGGGCTCCTCTAGACCAACATTAAGGATTGACGCTGTCTTGGTTCCAATATTTGCGTGCATGTTGTCTGGCGAGAGGGTGAGGCAAGTGACATTTTGGTGGGAGAGCGTTCGAGCAGGAGGGAACACCTCATTGCTCTGCGGGTCTGTGTTAATACTGCGAGCACTGACTCATAGAGGAGCGTCACAAGGAACAGGCCGTCCCGAGACCAGGCCAAGTCTGTTATGATGCAGGGCCCTCGCCTACCATGTGGGTCGAGGGTGTACTCGCTCTGGATGACCCATAATCCTTCTTTGGGACACCACAAACACAGGACGCCTGACTCGTCGCAGGTCGCCAGCAACTTTGATACCTGAGCATGAGAAATATTCAGTCTGATGAACAACTATCTATAAAACATGAGAGAGTCATGGAAGATTTATATTGTGATTCCTTTCAAGGGGACATTACTCGGCCCAATCACATCGCAGAAAACTTGGTCAACATAGAACTTAACTCACACATTGGGATTTTTTGGTTTATTAGCGTTTTTATTTCCTAGGATGTAGCTCAGGTAATATGCATATTAACTAATCACACTAATGTGTTAAGGGTGAGGAAGGTTAAATAAGGGTGAGAAAGATTTAATTTAGAGGAAGTGTACTCACAATTGTGTAAAGGGAGAGAGTAAAACCATTTAGAGAAAACCACCCTCTATAAAACTGACCAGGATTCGAACCTTGATCTCCCTGTCATCAGCAGTCTAGTCTATTATGAGACTGGTGCCCTAGACCTTGTTGATCTCAAGCTTCTTAGTCTAACCAAAGAACAGCTGATTCGCAAATGCCTTGATGTTGAATAGATGATTAAAAAAATGAGAATCATAAGTTTATAGGACCTTTATAATAGGATAAATTAGTCATAATTTCTTTTTTAGTTATAATTATTTATGTAACAATAATTACAATATAAATTAAAATAACATAACTGTCTGTATTATATTTGTACATTTATAATCACTGATAATTAATGTGAGGAGTGGAACTACTTATGGGACTAATTGAAATCCGTAGCAATTTTATTGACCATCTCCTAAAGTCTCATTCCACACTTAGACGATTTCATTTCATTTTTATACCACAAAGAACAGAAAAGGCTTGCTGGCACAAATAAGTTGTCGGAAAAAGTAACAGATGGTGATTGATTTTTAATTTTTATGAAAGTTCTCTGTGCTGGCTGACGAGACAACTAAAACTAAAAATGAATGCCCAAATGTTCCTCTCAAAGATGTGGGCACAAGGGGCGTGGCCAGCACCCTATTTTTCAGCCTCACTTTCTGGCAGGACTCTAATATTAGAAGGCATCGCCATTGTTTTTAAAATATACCAGTTATTTACTTGTTTATACACCATTTTATCATAATATCTAAAAAAATATATAAAGGTAGGGTGAAGTGGGGTAAGTGTAGCCAGGTTTTGGCATAATTGGTTTTTGGACTCATTTTGCATAACTCTTATTGCAAGCAGAACATTGAAACTAAGAATGCGTTATCCTTGTTTAATAAACTTTCTGGCACACTGATTGATTTTTTTAAATTGCATAGTGTTTGTTTTAGGATTTTTTTTTTTTGACATCATGCCGCATGGCTGCATTTACCCCGGTCGAGGCAGATGCAGCCAGGGCCTGGAATTCTATATTAGAGTGCTCCTAAAGAAACACTGGAGCAAGTGTATTTTAGCCCATTTTTTACAGGTTCTGACAGTTTTAGAAGCATACAAAAATCTTTATCCTGTCAAAAGTTATGAACTTTTTCCTGATAGAAAACACAAAGGTCACAAAAACTGTAAAATTTCAAAATCTTTAAAAAGAATATATTAATAAATGTATTTATATGGTAGGCTACTTAGATATTTTTTCCATGTTTGTTGGTCTCCCAAGCATTTTACACATGTTTTTGTTCAATTAAAAAAGCAGTTTATTTTTATTTTCAATGTTTTGAGAAATAGCACTTTGGCTCTTTGAACTTTTCAGAAATACAAAATCACTGGTAAAAAAAAGTTGTTTTCAGAAAGTTTGTTCTTATTATAACTTAAAAAGTTTGTTTTATAACTTAGCCTAGATTTAATCAATCAAAACATTTTACTTTTTGCATGTTTCCAGTGTGGCTTCACTAGCCCTGGGCTCCTGGGCTGCACTTGCCCCACGCGCAAAATTTCTGGGGCAAGTGCAGCCATGGCTGTAATTTTTTACAAGAACATGCTAAATCAAAATAAAGCACATGACATAAATCTACGCATCAAAATGATCTAGAAACATAAAAATCAAT
The DNA here is from genome assembly GCA_033556935.1 of Timema podura. NCBI lineage: Eukaryota > Metazoa > Arthropoda > Insecta > Phasmatodea > Timematidae > Timema > Timema podura. Next base: position 42,624,621 of record JAVRXN010000009.1, on the reverse strand, counting down.
AGCCTAGGTGTTAAGGTTCAAGAATAAGGAGGATGCAAACTTTAGGTCCGGCACTCTTACTCAGCGGTGAAATGTAAGAGCTTTTTCAAATTTAAAAACCCAACTATTTCTTGGATTAAACTGCTGGTGGAAGTAAAATATGTAAAAAAAAGGGTCTTAAATAAACATATGCTGTAGTTTTTATGTTGAAATAGGCTTTTACAAGGTTTTTATAGCCCGTGACCACACTATCCTCATGGCTGCACTTACCCCACTTCACTCTATGTCACGAATTTCCTGGATAATCTCGTAGGCCCCCCCCTGGATGAACATTGAGGGCCCCACTTTGAGAATCTCTGCCCTAGACCATTTACCATCTCTGCCCTAGACCATTTGACTACTGAAGCAAAGGACTAATTATTCTAATTATTACTAATTATTTAGAAAATAAAAACAGCAACTTAATGTCAATGTTTTTTTGTTATAATGCATTTATTAAACACTTGTAAATTCAGATAAGGGGTGAATTAATTGATTGAAGTCTGATTTTTGAGTTTATCTCATAATTATCTGCATAGTTAATTTAAAATAAATTCCATTTCAAAACTTGGAGAATTTTCTTATTTTTTTCTTATTCCTTGATATCATTTTAGATTTGGGTGGTTTCTAATTTTCAAAAGACCTATAGATAATTGTGAATTTATTTAAAAAATTGGTAGCCCATGCTTAGTAAGTACCGGTACCGTACTTGGATAAACATTAGCGATTTAAATCAGTCTATGACTATAACAAATATTCTAGACTTAAGTCCTAGTATAGTAATATTGTGAACCACTTAACCTCATTCCAACTGGCATAAAGAATGTCCCCCTTGTGGTATTTTGTCCGGAGGTTGAAGTTGCTCCTGGGTGTGTCTGTGTGCATCGTAGTCTTCACAACACCTGCCAGCCCTCCCTCTCCTGCCACGGTTAGCCACCCCTCCCCTCTCCCATCCTCCAGCCAAGTTAAGGACAGTACATTTCCTCCGCAACTGTTGACCAGTTCGTCTGTTGGTTCCAGTAATACCTGGTGCAGTCTTCTCGAGCTGTTCTGTTGCGCCACATGTTCTCTAATGTTCCTTGAGAATGATTCCATGTTCTCGTTGTTGTGTCAGATGTATTCTCTTGAAGTGTCTTGGGATGCAAGTCTAGTTTCCTCGGTGATGTATCGATTAGGTGACACTGTCTTCAGACCTATTGTTGGCAAGCTCTATTGTTGGTAGTTTGGTTACAATCTCACACTTTCAAGGGTTTCAATTAGTGGTGGTTCGAATCCACTATTTTACACATCTGTAACTTAATTTTACCTTTGAATCCTGACTCTCAAATTTTAATCACAATCTTGTAAAATATAATTCATCTTTTTAAGAAAAACCTCTTTTTTACTTTTTGAGCTATTATCTACATAACTAATCACGCTCTTGCCTTATAGTGTAGGCAAGACACTGTGCTTGTAGCTCAAAAAACAACTCCGTACTTAACCCATCCTCATTAACTTTCTCCACACTTCCCTATCCTTGCATTACCTCTTTGCTTCAACAACATCCATACACAGAGTCATATATGCTCTTTTATTCTTAAAACTATTAGTGTTTCTCTTTTCCCACATTTGTATACAACATTTAGCCAAGTCTTTCATGGTCTAACTTTTTTTTTTTTTTTTTTTTTTTATCCACACACTCTACCTTCATATATTTGCTTCATCACTCGATCCACACTCATTCTCTCTTCTTCTTTTACAAAATTCCTTTTTCTTCCTTTTCTTTTTCTGTTTTAGTTTCCTATGACGTTGTGTTTCCCGCTCCCCCCTGATGAGTTCAGACAGAATGAAACCTAGGTTAGGGTATCTCTGTCCAGTGGCAGCAGTGTAAAGTATGAACTGTTCTTCTTTTTATTACAAAAGCCTTGTTGTGTTTCTAACCATTTTGCCAGTACATTCGTCCAAAAATAACAGAATATAAAAAAGATAAATAGTAACTAAATGTTAAAAGAGCCTAAAGGGGAGGGGGAAATCACACTCGGCAAACCCGACCAGGATTCAAACCCCAGCGTCCTTGTGACCTGTTTCATCATACTTGCCTGGATATATTTTTAAAGAACTAAATTTAATACCTGTATTTCATTTGGCTGTAATAATTCTACTTGATGGCTTGGAAATGTTTGGGATCAGTAGAAACCTTGTCGATAAATATAATGTGAGAGAGACAAATCCCTCTCTTTCTCTCTGAGTGATGATAATTTTATAATTAAAGAAATTGATAAAACTAAAGAAAAAGTAAAAATAAACTAAGAGTAAATTTGATGAAGAAAGCCCACCAAGGGAAAGAGGAAAAATGTGGGAAGAATCCAATGCACAAAGGTGACATCTTCTTCCTTTCTTTTGTCTTCTAAAGTAGAAGTAGTCACACACACATTTTAACACAAATAGAAAAATATTTTGGCATTGTTGCCTTTATCAAACACAAGAAATAAGAGAGTACAGATAACACTAACACTGGATTACTACATTTTGAATTTAAAGAAAAACTGTTAGAAATACATTATGCCAACTGTTTTTGGGAGTAAAGATAAATTTCTTGTCTATGGTTAGTATTTATATAGGCCAATTAAAAAATATATATTTTAAAATAATAATAATAATTTGAAAAATGTTATTCTTATAGAAAGAAAGAAACAAACTATCTTCTGTTGAGGACTGGTGGTAATCCATTGGTGGGCCAGTTCCCACTGTCTTAAGTTGAGAACTGTTACACTGTTTGGGAAATGCTCTTAATATTTTGGTGTTGTAGCAGGTTTGAAAGTCCTGGTTGTGGGTACTAGCATGAATGGGTACAGGCATGTCCGTATCCTTCCGGATCTTTGTGGTTTGTGTCAAAATGATGATTTTTCATTCACTGTCTGAGATAACCTCTAGTAAGGCCCATATATTCTGCATCATATGATTTGCACTATAGTTGATATACCAAGTTTTTTTGTTTTGCATTTGTAATGACCAGGAATTTTGTATTCCAATTTGGTAACTTTGCTGTTGAAGGATGTAGCTGGTAGGATTTCACATGTGCTGCAACGGGTGCTACCGCAGGGGTATGAACCTTTGGTAGTCTGTTTTTCTTCTCGGATTCTCTTGGGGTCAGGAAGTTTCGGATGGACTAGAATATTGTGGAGATTTGGTGGCTGTTTGAAGGTGACTCTTGGGGGTGAACTAAGAAGGTTTTGGGTCTGGTTGAAACTGGTTAGAAATTTGTAACCACTTTTAAGGATGGTATTGATACGTTGTAGACCAGTATGGTTTTGTGTTGTGAAAGGGATGTCCTCAAAATTTTTTTGAGTGATGATAAGTGAGAGAGACAAACAAATAACCTCTAATCTGTGTTAATACTCGTCTTGTTGTTAATAACTTACAATAGTTCTTAAGGAAGTCTTATTTCCTTCTCCTGACCTTGAAATGTTTGTAAGCATTGTTATCTCACTCAACCTAACTCCCTTGTTTGTTTATCTCTTGCTGGCTCTGGCGCGCCACAGTACCAGGTACGGTATGTACACATATGATTACCATTCTTGTTGTAATGTAATCATTGTGTTTGTTGCGTACATTAGTTACCTACCTTTGGGACAGTAGTAGAAGTAGATCTAAGTATGTAGTGTTTTGTTTAGTGTATTCTAGTGACTGAATTATGTAATGTAGGTGAGAAGGAAGTGGAAAGTGGAGGTTCTACATTAACTCTAAGAGAGGCTGGGTATTTACAATTTGGAAAAAGCCCTCTATCCAGTATCAAACCGAGACAATTGCCGATGAGTCCAATGTGATCACTCATGCTCTATTTATAGTTTTAATACTAATTAGTATATTACACTTCTGGTGTAGCTTTATACATGTATGGATTCACTGAATCAATTTAGATCAAATGAATAAAAAAATAAATAATATCACAATGGTTAAAAAAAGATATTGACCCAAGAAACAATAAAAAGTATGAATTAAAAAATCAACATTTTGAAGTTTCTCCATTCTCTTGGGGGTAATGTATCAATCTGGTAGGATATTTTGTCATATTTATTCTCTTTTTAAACATAATTTGAAGTAAAAAGTGTTAATAAGTATAGCCCTAGACTAAATAAGTATAGCCCTAGACTAGATCATTGTAACACTCTGACTGTCTGTTGTTACCAGCCACCATGTTTATTCTCTTTCTGATGAAACTATCTGTGAGAGTGAAAGCTTGAACAATAATCTGGGCTTGTAACTTCTCAATTCCCTGTTATTTACAATACAAATAATTTGAAACAATTGGGCTTGTTAATATCTTACATTAACTTCTTGTTTTAAACTGTGTTCCAAGCAGTCATTTATTTGTGTCCTTGGTTGTTTCACTTGTTGTGTTTAATTTAAGACTGATTGTGTTCTATGAACTTGACAAAGCCTGCAGGTCCAACTACCAGAACCAAACAAACATGTTTTAAAATAGAAGACATAAAACAATGTCAATGCCTAAATCTAGCTTGAACACAGTAAACATTAAAATAAATACAGATTTTAATATAACTTGGCTGTGGGAATTGTTGCTCTACCACTGAGCTACCCAGATCCTTCCCATTCCTGGAAATATTACATCACTCATTGTTTTAACAGAGGTTGTGCTGGAAATGTGAAATTGTCAACTAAAATCTTTCAGAAAAATAATGACAAAGGCTCATGTACAGCTTTTTTGCACTAGTTGTTGGACAAGCTGTGTTCACATGTGTCTAAACTGATATTTGTGAGCTTCATTTGTCCAAACCAAATGTTAAAGTCGATGTATCGCTTGTTTATTTGGTTCTGAAAATCGTCTGGCCTCGCCTGAGCAGAGTTTCTACTTTGTGGTGTGTATTCTTTTGTACTTGCCTTTCTGCTGACATCAGAACTTCTTTCAAGTTCGCGGGCTTTGTCAAACTATATGCCTATCAGTTTTATTTGGGGGGAGGGGGGGGAGGGGCTAGTTAAGGTTTTTTTTTTTTAGCTTTTATTTCAAAAAACATTTTCTTTCGAAAATAAATGTAATATTGCTCCAGGAGATATTTTTAGTTTAATTTTCTAAACATGGTAGTATTAACAGTTGTTTTATTTCTTATGTAAGAACTACATTTTCTCTAAATTTAAAAAAGTTTCTTAAAGAATGCTGAGATATCTGTGTCACATATTTGACAACTCTTGATATCACCATGTAAGAGAAATTAAACTCTCTTTCTACTGGAGCAATGTTTGATACATTATGGACAAAAAATTATTTAATGGATAAAAACGGCAACAAATAGTAAACTTAAGTGACCTTCCCTCCCACCCCCCTAGTTATTTTTCCTCTCATTCGAAGAGTAATGTCTAGCTCTGCCTCTCTTTCACCAGCTCCTCTGACTAAAGCAGTGATAACCTAACAGGGCAGTGATCGGTGTTTCTGGTGAAAGTTAAGACAAGCTAGATGTAGCACAGTAATGTCAACTTAGGTATGGAACCATTTTAGAGTTTTGGTCTATGTTCCTTGGTTCACATTTACTCTGACTAATTATTTTAACTGTGCAGGATTTTTTGTAGGAAGACATTTTCAGAAAATACTAACCTATTTGTGTGCTGTTAACATTAATATCATTTCACTATATTTCTATTATTATTGTTATAGATAATATCTATCAAATGTGACATCTGTAGATCACATGACTTTATGTATGAATACACGAAAGTAGATCCAACCTCTGATTTTTATATAAAGCCCACTCTTGACCATAAACACCGGTTGAAAGTCACTAAATTTGGCATTCTAAAATATGTTCTATTTGATTTATTAACTAAAAATTCATCCATAAAGTTATCAAAAGATTCCAATAATACTTTCTTTTGAATTATTGTATAATTTATCTTCACATTAAACTAAACTAAGAATGTAAATACAATTTGTAATATTTGTATTCCCACCATAGTGGAAACATGAGTTTACAGTTCTCATACAACAGGCTTAATGTTAATATACTGTAGTAAAGTTTATAACTGTCGGATAAGCTTCTTCCTATGAAAATTGGACTACATAATATTTAATGTTAATAATTGTTGTGTTTGTGTTATGTTTTGCACTAAATTGTGTAAATTGTGACACTTAGCCTTGTTCTGCTTCACAAAGTGCATGATGAGTCTTATTTGTTTGTCTGTAATTCACAGTTTTGTATGTTTGTTGTAGTGAGGATATTTTATGTTGTAAAGAATGTTTTCTATGCTAATTTGGATGAAAAATACTATAATTTAATCACATTTAAATCGTGCCATTGGTCTAAGTAGATGAGATGTTAAATGTGTGTATACTACTATTGGATGCAGGTTGTGAGTCGTGGAAAGAGCAAGGATATAGTTGGCATATCCTTAACTAAATATTATTTCCATCGTCTAAGCTTTGCTAATCAGAATCACATACAATTAATTGTACTTCCAGTGGCTCCTCCTCATTAATGTAGGTGTCTAAAAAGATTTTACTAGAATTATTTTCAGTAGGGTCACCTCTGGGTGCATCATTGGTCCCATTCGACCACCAGGCAGTTGCTCTTCAACCATTCTTTTTTGGTTTTGCTAAACAGATGCTTCTATAAAGATAAACATTTTATAAATTTTAAGAAATATCTATCTTGTCCTGTAATTTTTGCACCACAAAATACTTGCCCCTGTCTGGTGGCATAGCTACCACTATCATCGCAGCATGGTAATAAGTACACTTGTAGACACAGAAATTAAGAAACATGCTACCAACACTCAATAAGTTAAAAACATACACTCATCGTTTTCAGTCTTAAGTTTATTTTATTTTGAGAAAATTATTAAAAAAGTGTAAATATTTTATTTAACGATTTGTGAGTTTGAGAAAAAGTATCTATGTGGTTTTTTTTTCTAGGGTTGTCGTCATATAGAATGTTTGAATGTGTTTGAATGAGATGACACAAAGTGTGCTTGTTTGTCACCAGGTGACGCTTGAGGAGCAGATGATCTGTGGGGCCCTACAGACGCTAAATGAGGAGGCTTGCGAAGATGTCATGGAAGAGGCTGAGGAAACCGGGCTAGCCCCGCCAGGCACAGAACTAGGTGAGTCGGTGTCGAGCAGCATGGTGGACCTGTGCGACGAGTTCGACAGTACTCTCTGAGCCCTCCTTCGACCCCTGGTGTGCTGTTATCTGACAGTTTGAGATTCACAAATCCTACCATATTGGCGCACACTTAGCTGGAGTACACGAGCTTTATCCGGTATTACTAAACCAACGTTTAGTCATATTGGTTTATTTAAGGAATATATTCATTTATAAAAAAATAGAATTCTATAACCATTTGTACACACAAACATTGATAATTTAACTATTCTAAGGAGTGAAAACAAATGTTTAATATTCTGAATGTTTGATATAAAAGAGCTACAAAGCCAAAATAATTTTAGAAACCAATAATATCTCAATTATTCCTCAAAACGTGCTTCCTGCAGCATAACACGGAGTTTTCCGGCATAGGGCTAAATGCACGGCAATAATGCAAGTAATGTTGGTCCGTCTGGTCCTGGCACAGGAATATCTTGGTTTCGTCTCCGAGTGGAATAGTTCTTACTTGAACAATGTTTCTCCTCCTTCTTTGCGCTCTGTGGAGTATGCAAATATTATGCAAACTTTTGTTCAGGGAGACATTTTTTCATTGGGGGAGGGAAATATACTAGTATTATTTTCAACTGTTCTTCCAGAGAAAGCATTCCTGTGTTTTTACCAATGTGTTTGAGCAGGATCTTGGCTAGCACTGATCGCTGTCTGTGATATTTTAATAAATGTTGAACATCAGTGTATTAAATACACTTATAGATGCATGAAACAATCAGGGGATTTTTGCAAATAATATGAAGTTTTCTTTATTTTAATTAATTTTACTCTTCTCATTTTAATGGCACAATATGTTTGTGGGCCCCAAAAGGGATTTAAGTGAATATTACGACAAATGCCCCTCCCAGTTTTTCGTCCTCTTCCCTTTTCCCGAATCTCCTCGTCCTTGTTTCTAGAGGGCTCTGCCCCCTGGCGCCCCATTCTAACTTTGTGGCAGTCATTTCGTGCACCTTCTAGAGTCTACAGAGAGCGACAGAATTAAACCGGTGACTTATACCATGAAAAACCCATCCTGAAACTTATTGAAATCCTGAACAAATTTTCCTCATTTAAATGATGAAAAGTTGGATGCAGTGGTGTACAAATCTCTAAGTCTCAAGGTTATAAGTATTATTTTTCAAGAGAAAGTTTTTTTTAATGTAAAACCTAATTTCACTTCAAAAAACAAGGAAATGAGAACAAATATTACTTACAAAGTGAAAAAGATGAACAAAGCTCACCGTTTACTTTGTTTGGTTTTCACAGTTTAAATTTTAACTTTCCTGCTGGTCCAGATAAATAGAGTTTTAAAATTATTATTATTATTTTGTAAACAAATTTGAAATCATATTTTGCTTTTGTAAAGTGTATTAATAAAATTGCAACTATTTTGTGAGATATTTGCTCGGCTAATATGACTCTTGCAATATATTTTTTAATGTTCAACTTTATTTTTATAGATGTTTATTTTTTTAAATATACCCTATTATTTTGTTTATTTCCTGTATTGTTTGTTTTTCTACTCTCTTTGTTATTGTTATGAGTATGTTCTCCACGGCCTTCCCTCATCACTTGATTGGTCTCTCTCTCTCTCTCCTCTTCACACACACACACACACACACAACACACACACACACACACACACACACACACACACACACACACACACACACACACACACACCACACACACACACACACACACACACACACCCCACCTACACACGGATGCATTGGTCATCCTGATAAAAACATGGTTTTAAAAATTGGTAAATATTTGAACCTTTTTTTAATATTAAACTCAAGTGATATTTCTTGTTTTCACTACAAATTTTAAAATATATTTTATTGAAAAAATATAAGCATTATTTTAGATGCTGCCATCTTTATCTCACAATATTTAAAACATGTTGGATATCACATTTACCGACAAATTGTTTATTATACCCAAGGATGCAGGAGAACTACCCATGAAAATCAATGTCTTATATTTTAATTGTACATCTTATATTTGACTATGTTTTATTCTTATTCGTCAAAAAACTTGAATTCACTATAAGAAATATGGCAAATGATGAAGCATTTATAGATCTGTATGTATATTTTGATAGTATTTATAAATATGGGCTATGGCTGGTGAACTTTTCTATTAAATCCAGATTCTTGTGCCTGTCTCAATTTAGTATTAAAACCCACATTTACTCTAATGTACATAATATGTTATGTAAATAAAGACTACCTGTCCTATAAATATTAGTTTTTAGAGAATTGTACATTCTAGAAACTTAGTAACATTATCTCTGTTAAATATTTTTCGAGTGATTACTAAAAATCCAATTGTTAATTGTAAGATATTTCTATATTGTGGAGCTGGGATTTTTTTTAAAAATTTTTTGTGAACCAATAAAAGCTTGTTTAGTGTTATGTTTAAAAAAAAAGCGCATAATTGTGTTGCATTGCCTCTTGCACGTTGCTTTTATTTATTTTGTTTGAAGAGCTTTCCTTGTATTGGACTATTCTTTGCCTTGTTTCTTTGACATCGGCCATTCTTGGTCCGTTCAACCTGCACCACCAATTGGCCAGTACTTCCTACATCCTGAGTTTTAGGTTTGTTTACGTTGATAAGCTTTACAAATATTTACCCGCCTCAGTGGTGTAGTTAGTTAATGCGCTGGTTTCGTGTTGAGCTAGACTGCAGAGGACGGGGAGTTGTTGTCTAGTAATAATGCTAAAAGATTTAGTTTACTGTGCACTTTCGAAACGGAGGGTTTTATTAATGCCCGAGTTTTAAACTATCTTCACATAGATGACAATGTGTGTATTTGTTCATTACGTGAATCGGGGGGGCACACAGACTAAACCTCAAGCTCCTCTAGCATGACTTGCTGGTTATAAAGTTTGGGTTCATATCTCCAGATATGCGAATATGGATATATTTCCTTCAAACTCTACCTTCCTCATCCTTAACCCACTGGTAATTAAATGCAGACAGCCTGGATGGGTGATAAGACAAAAACAAATTTGCTCATTTTACTAACCATATACTGAAATTTGTGTCTATACTGTTGGGAGCATATTATTGGCTGTGCAGTTCTAGGTTAAACTATCATTGTAAGCATATCTACTCACAATGCATCATTACAGAGTTTGTGGCATTTGAACTATTGTGGCTGTTGGGAAAATAGTAATATTTTTTCTTTAATAAAAACACACACACACAACGTACGTAATGTGCAAATATGGACCAATGCGGGAATGAACTTGGACCCCAAAGGTACAAGTTGCATCCTCTGGGGTTGAAACAAACCAGCAAGTTTCAAGGATTGGGGAACAACCTCTGCGGGATTAATTTGGTTGTTCTTTGCTTGTTGTCGTCACTGATAACATTTTACTTTGTTATTATTGTTATTTTATAGTTATAGAATACATGGTAGTAGATCTAGAGTCTGTTCATGATAGGTTTTTACCTGGTGACAGTTCAAAAATCATTATTTAGCTTTTGGGTTGCCAACACTTGTAGAAGATCATTGTTTTGTTATAAATGTTAAGTTTTTTAATTACCGGTTATATTTTACCTTTAAAATATCATAAACTTAAGTTTTCTTATACTTTTTCATTACTTTTAATTTTTTATCAAACTCGAAACAATATTTTAAACAATTAAAAGTAGTATCTATTCTTCGTTTTGGAATGTTATTAACTATGTGTAATATAGTGCATACATCAATACCTTTTAATGCAGGCATCGTATTCACTTGAAAAAGAGAAAATACCTGTCATTTTTTAATATATAATACATTATTTTATAAATATTTTATCGTATTTCGAAATATTTAACTGAATAAAATATTTTTATCCACTGCTTGGGTGCATCATTGTAAAGAACCTGTTTCCGTTATGTTCAACCACATGGTTTAAATTCATCTGTCGCCATTTTGAAGCTATTTTCGTCAGAACTTTTATGGAAGTGTTGTGAATAATAATTTTTTTAAGTGGAATAAAATGATAAATAAGCTTCATGTTCGACCTCAAATTAATAATATTGGCCTAAATTAATGTGGTTAACTATCACATTAATATATTTCACTACAGTATCCAAAGTGATGTAACCTGTAAGCTAGGGAAATATAAGAGATTATTTCTAGTAACTTTTTGAGCTGTCATCCAAGTAAACTTAGGTCATGAATGAATTATAGTAGCTGTTCTAGCTGCCAGTTAAGTCCCTTTGTAAGAAAGTTGGACTATACAACTAATAGCGAATTCTTGGGAAATATCTATTACAATTTACTATACACTCTTGTCACCCACCCTGTAAAGCTTTGTCTTACCTTGACTGATTATATTATGTGTCTCTCTTATAAACTACACCATAGTGGAACCAAGTAAGGTAGCAGTCTTACCTTGACTGATTACATTATGACCCTTACTTATAAACTACACCATAACATAACCAAGCAAGGAAGCAGTCTTACCTTTACTGATTACACTATGACTATCTTATAAACTAAACCATAGCGGAACCAAGCTAGGTAGCAGTCTTACTGACTGATTACACTATGGCTCTATTTATAAACTACACCATATGACCAAGTAAGGTAGCAGCCTTACCTTGACTGATTACACTATGGCTCTATCTTATAAACTACACCATAGTGGAACCAAGTAAGGATAGCAGTCTTACCTTGACTGATTACACTATGGCTCTATCTTATAAACTACACCATAGTGGAAAGATACATCTACCTTGATGATTTCATGTTTATAACTACTAGTGGAACGCAAGTAGCAGTCTTACCTTGACTGATTACACTATGGCTCTATTTATAAACTACACCATAGTGGAACCAAGCAAGAAGCATTACTTGATGATTACACTAGCTCTATTTTATAAATACCTGGAACCAAGTAGCACTTACTGATATACACTATGACGTTTCTTATAAACTACACCATAGGGGAACCAAGCAAAGTTGTAGTCTTACCTTGATTAATTACACTTGACTATCTTATAAACTAAACCATAGCGGAACCAAGCAAGGAAGCAGTTTTACACTGATTACTTGACTATTTATATAAGACCCTATTTTATAAGAGAGCCTGTGGAAACCAAGCAAGGTAGCCTTAACCTTGAACTTATTACACTACTGAGGGTATTTATAAACACACCATAGTGGAACCAATCAAGTAGAGTATACATTGGCCCTGTCATTTCATAAAAAACCTGGACCACTTAGTCAATCAATAGGTATAACTTTACCAATAAGGCATTTAAACAATTATCAACGCAATTTTGTTAATCATAACTACCTGATCAGGTGGAGTAATGCGATATGACTATTTGGGTACAATAACTCGAACATTCTTTGCAAAAATCTTTTCTTCGTACATTTGAAGAAAAACGACATTAAAGCTAGATAGGGGTGTCGCACAAGCAGGGGTACTTCCTTCAGCAGCCCAGTTAAGAATGCTTCAAGGAACAGAAGGTATCTGTGGAACCCAAACGATCGGGTAGCGAATAGGTGCCCACATTTGCATCCCCATCAATGCTGGCCCTACTGCGTCTTCCGGGGAAGTGATCAGTGTATAGCCTCGCCACAAGTCCGGCTCGACTGTCAGCTGCTCCCATAGCCATTGCCATACTCCAGTAATCTACATGTATGTAGTTCAGTGCTGCTTACACAATACTGACCTCACATTTCTCTCCAAGTCTGATCACCATTGAATATGAAATTTCTGGCACAGTATTGTCACATCCCTCCTCTATAACTTTAATGTCGTTTTTCTCAAAATGTATGGGAAGACCTCGTTTTTTGCAAACAGCATTTTAAACCCACCTAATCACATGTTACTGTCTTTATCGGCAAATTACTATTCACCTGTAAATGAGTGAGTTTTTTTTCACTGTGTCTTACTACCTGTTCAGGTTATACTCTTATGTACTAATTATGCTAGCGTGCTAGGGTCTTGGACCATTCGACCACTGAAGCAGTGAATGGTGGCTGTAAATAGTACAGTTGAAATGTCAAGGGTTATCAGTTCACTGCTGCTGAAGCTTGAAATCATTGATATTAATATAAACCCCACCCAGAGGTCACATGTTCCAAGGTATCACTCTCGTAATAGACTGGACTGTTGTTGGTCAATCAGGGTTTCAATTCCACTAAGGGGTTTACCTAAATTGTTTTACACTCTCCACACAAATGCAGGTACAATTCCTCTAAATTCAACCTGAATGGATAGTAAGACGCGGTGATAAAAAAATAAATCATTAAACATTAGCTGTAAAAGCTCTAAAACAAGTTTCATAATCTTCGTTAAAAATAACCAATAGCCAAAGTAGTTGGTTACAAAATAAGTTGAATCAAATTGTTTTTGTTCTATGGGTCCTTTGCTACACTCCAAACGATGCCTAAAATAACATTGTATATTGTAACTACTAGGAATTGATTTGGGTGTTGTGTTAATTCAATATGGAACCCTTATAATAATATAGTTTGATGTTTAGAAAGTGCACACTCAATATTTAGCTGAAACAAACCATTAATTTTAAGAGTGAATTGATCATGTTTTGAGGTTGGTGTGACCTTGGAGCTGGTGTATCTATTATTATCAGGAGATGATGTCCAATGGTGCGACTCTTGATAGCTTTAGTACATAATATCAGCTGTTAAATGCACAAAGGCAAGATTTTGGCCTTAAAATTTAGTTTAATGTGATAGAACAACCAAACAATTCATGTGATTGATTCAAATGTGCCTCCATTTGTAAAACAAAGTATGTTTATACATTAAAATAGCTGTAGATTAGCTGACGAGCTCTCACACATCCATAACAGATTCTGCCTTTAATTAAAGAGTGATGTATGACCCTGGACACAAAATGGTTCTGGGAAACACAATGGTAAAATTGGCAGACTAAGGTAAAGGTCTTGGGGTTCCAATTCCTGTGTTCAGCTGTTATTTTTCAATATATTTTGTTGTAAAATATTTGTGAACGGTGGCTAATTTGTACTAAATGTCAGTTTCAATAAATTTTGTCACTGTTGTAATAGCTTTATATAAAACAAAGACGGCAGCCTGTCAATAAATCATTTCATTTGATGTAACACCACTTTTTTCTCAAGAAATAACCTTCATTTTAAATGTGTCAGTGTCATGTTTAAATTTCACATGTGTAGCATCTTTATTCAACATCCACCAATGGGTTTACAAATATCTTGAAGTAATTATTGTTGGAGTGATGGGATTCAGTAAATCATGGACTACCTCAGACTAAAAGACTTGGTTTGAATCTCGATTTAAGGCTTTATATATAGTTGATATTCGCCATCCAATCCCCCATTTGACCTGACCTGTTTGTTATTTGTGTACTGGGTGATTGATTTACTCCTGAGATTAGACTATAAACAAATAGACATAGCTCTTAATGTTCATGTGAGGAATGTGGGTGGCTCCAAGTTAGAATGGTCTCCCAGTCGCATCTTAATCTCCATTATATTCTCATTTGATCACACTTCTGGGGAAGTAAGGGAGAGTTTATATCAAGGGAGGGTGAAAAACACTTCTACATCCAACAAGGATTTAAACTCAGACTTCCTCATAATTGGCAAACCAGACCAGACCCTCTTGACGTTTAGTCTGCGTGTCTATCTGTGCGGGTGTGAAATTATTTACACTATAAATATATTTTTGAAAGTACATTTAACATTAATTCTTTATTGTGAGATTCTGCCATTTGTTTGATTACTGCTCTACTAAAACATTCAGTTTAATACTTTCCCGCAACCCCCAAAGAGAGAAAGTATTGTGATTGTCAACAAATTTGAGTCCTCTTGTTTGTTTGTATCTTGGCCATTTTATGGGTCAGTCTGAAACTTGGTATTCAGGGTTTTAAAAATGTTCCCCTCGAGTAGTTTTTTAGAATTAGAAATCCAACCTTAAAATTAAGGGTGTATACTTAAGGGTAAAAAGAGAAAAAAAAAAGTAATTTCTTCAAAACTGGCTTTAACAATTTTGATTAAAATTTGTATCCAGGCACTTTTTAACATTAAAAACAAAATGGCACAAGAAAATGACTATGAGGGCAAGTTACAAAAGAGGATATCTCCACTTTTTATCATATCGCCACAACTCTTCGATATATGAAATAACATATCATTACAAAGTTGTAATACTATAAATAAAAAACTTTTATTCCAAGTATATTTGTATAAAACCAATACTTTCCGAGATTGGTAAATATATTTTTTTTAAATTGCGCTCTTTGAAATGGGGAGTTGATTGTTATGCTCTGTGGTGAACAGAGATGTTACTTTTTTCAATTTGTTTCTATTATTTTGTTTTACAAATTCTATGAGTTTTTCTCCATTCTAAACAAAACGATGAAGTCTGTGCAGTGCACTGTACCATTTATCTTTAGTTTGTATGCACAGGACTATATACTCCGCGCATGACTCAACTACATGGCATGCGTCCTACCTGAGATGTACATTTTACACACCTCGACATTCTCTTGTTGAGTGTTTACAGTGAGTAACATAGGCTACAAATGAGTTTTTTGGTTACATCGAGATATTCAAAGATGGCTTTTGTAGGCTTTTGAAGATTTGATGCCAACAAAACAAATAGGTTCTGAACTAAGGATAGGACCTTCAAACTAAGGAAAGGATGTTCAAGCTATGGGAAGTATGTTCAAACTAAGGATAGGACGTTCAAACCCTCAGATACCACTAATCCTCGAGAATATTCAAATTTTTTGAGGAGTTGACATGGGGAAAGAAAAAATTGAATCAGAATTTGTTTTTTGAACTTTTATACTGTTGCTGGGTAATTTATCCCCATATAATTATAGGACAAACCTAACAACCATACCCCAGACCATTAATTTAACACTGAATGTATGGATGTTATAGTGAATGTATTATAACAAAACATCAACATTGATTTAATATTTATATTGTCTACATCAACTTAAGAATTAAAATATTAAATAATTGATAGTGTCGGACTAAATTAAATATGATTTAAAAGTAAGACTTGTAAATGGGAACTAAACCTAGTACCATTTGTTTAATACAATAATGTTTGCACCTCTGAGGTAGCCACTTAGATTCACATCTTAAAGAAAGATTGAGGAATAATTTTAAACATTGAACTAAAGGTGAATAGCTTGTCTTCAAATGAACTAGTTTGGGTTCTAGCCTTTGTTAAGAGTCACTGCTTGGCTATGTCCACAGATGCGCAGCAGGGGCGAACTCTGGCAACGAGCCAGAGCAGCAGTATGGTGGACTTTAGCGGGGACACCGAAGTGGTTATCTTGCAGTCCTCCCCCCTACACCACCTCCACTGGCAGCCAATTACCATCAGCATTGACTCTGACTGTGACAGTTCGGTAACCAACACCCCCAAGGATCACCGCAAACAATTGGTTACCAGCAGGCCGCCTATACCATCGACCAAACTGGATTCATCTTCAGGGGTTCACAGAGGATCCTTGCACAGCCTCCTTCAGCGAACAAACACTCCACACGGTGGAGGGAGCATCACGAAACTAATCAAACAAAAACAGAGACCGTCTTCTCTGTTGGTCCTCAGCAACGACGTCATATATGCTTCTGTTGAGCGGCTGACTCCCCCTTCCACCCCTAAGCATCACATCGCGTTCCGCTCGCACTCTGCGGAGGAGAAGAACATCGCCAACAAACCCCATGCGACTTCGTCCACCTCCCTGTTCAGTAGCCTCACTTCCTCCCTCCGAGTGAAAAAGTCCAGCAGTTCCTTAAACGAGGGCTCCTTGTCAACTTCCGTATCCCCCTCCTTCCTCACTCCTACATCGAGTCTGGAGAAACTGAACCGCCTGAAAGACCGCATCATGCGCAACGTTTCTCCTGTGACGGAGCAGGACAATGTCCAGACCATGGTCGAGGGCAGCGTTGACTTAGAGAGTGATGACGAGAGTACTCCGCTTGTCTCCGAGATCTCAACTCCAGCAGCTGCCGGCGGGATCAACATCAACTCACATCAATTCCTCAACCGTGGCTTTGGTAACTCCAATGGTTTCGAGAATAATTCTTTGAGCAGTGAAGACTCCCCTTCTTCAGTAGAAACCACCCCTATCTCGCCTCCAGAAGAGACAATCGCTTTCACGAAACAAGATGACACCATCCGGGACTCCCTGACACCAACAGACACTGACCTGTTTGTTGATGACATCATGGGGGTGATCAGTATTTATCATCCTCCTGCGGTTCGTCAGTGTCACTGAGTCAAGTACTGGAGCCACCAAACAACTTCTATCACCTGGTGACTGTCAGCGAGAGTGGTAGCAGCCTGCAAGTAGTTCCCGAGAGCAGCTCGCTGACAGCGATCTCAAGGTTAAATATACTAGTCTTCTGGCAAGGCAGGATGCTCTAGACTCGTCTGCGTCGAGCAAGGAGCACAAGGACTGGAGCAACCCAGAGACTACAGTATGATGAGGAACTGGGCAAGGCACAATGCTTTAGACTGGTCTGGGTCGATCAAGGACTGGAGCAACCCAGAGACTATGGTATGATGAGGAACTGGGCAAGGCACAATGCTTTAGACTAGTCTGGGTCGATCAAGGACTGGAGCAACCCAGAGACTACAGTATGATGAGGAACTGGGCAAGGCACAATGCTTTAGACTAGTCTGGGTCGATCAAGGACTGGAGCAACCCAGAGACTACAGTATGATGAGGAACTGGGCAAGGCACAATGCTTTAGACTGGTCTGGGTTGATCAAGAACTGGAGCAACCCAGAGACTATGGTATGATGAGGAACTGGGCAAGGCACAATGCTTTAGACTGGTCTGGGTTGATCAAGGACTGGAGCAACCCAGAGACTACAGTATGATGAGGAACTGGGCAAGGCACAATGCTTTAGACTAGTCTGGGTCGATCAAGGACTGGAGCAACCCAGAGACTATGGTATGATGAGGAACTGGGCAAGGCACAATGCTTTAGACTAGTCTGGGTCGATCAAGGACTGGAGCAACCAGAGACTATGGTATGATGAGGAACTGGGCAAGGCACAATGCTTTAGACTAGTCTGGGTTGATCAAGGACTGGAGCAACCCAGAGACTATGGTATGATGAGGAACTGGGCAAGGCACAATGCTTTAGACTAGTCTGGGTCGATCAAGGACTGGAGCAACCCAGAGACTATGGTTGATGAGGAACTGGGCAAGGCACAATGCTTTAGACTGGTCTGGGTCGATCAAGGACTGGAGCAACCCAGAGACTATGGTATGATGAGGAACTGGGCAAGGCACAATGCTTTAGACTGGTCTGGGTTGATCAAGAACTGGAGCAACCCATAGACTATGGTATGATGGGGAACTGGTTGTAAACATCAATTCAGGAGGTCCAAGGTGATGTTAACCCTCACATCGCTTGAATTTGTTCTGCTCAACCAGACTTAGTACCTCTTGTATTTATTTTTAATGAGTACTTTTGTATTTGCCTGTAGATAAAGAGCTGACTATCTACGTAAAACGTGATACTGTTTGTTTTCAACGGAAATGTAAGCTCTTACATTGTTTCTTAATCAGGAAGTCGAGGCAACACTTGGCTTTGTGATATTTTGGAGGCTTAAGGAATGCTGACTGTTTATAGAGACACAACAGCCACTAAGAAAATTGTTTATAGAGTTTTAAATTTGCTTTGATTCTATTAATAACTCTCTTTTCTCAAATAAACTTTGTCTTCTTCCTGATTGACATTGCCGAGCCTGTCTGTGATTTTTCCATAGATAACATTTCACACTATGATTAAAATTATAACTTTCATCTTCAAAACAAGATAATCAATCTGGTCAGTAAGAGTAATAACAAATATCCACATCACATGGAACATGACTGCTTGAATGTTAATAATACTCAAAGTGCTTGTGATTGACAATATATGTGTTGACAGGGTCATTAACCAAAGAATAGAGAAAAACCAAACTAATTTACCTACTGTGGATTTGTTAAGTTTTTACAAGTTCTTTGTGATACAAGAGACTGATTGTACAGTACCACTCAAAACTTGTCCATAATCGCAAGGCTTCCTTACTAGTGGGACTGTACGTTGTCGTAATTCATGATAAGTAGAACTTCACTAATTTGCGGTGTAGTGGATTATTTGGTACTTTTGTTCCTTATTTATTTATCTACTGCTGGTTTATATTTGTCAGAGGGAATATATAGCTATCCAATGTCTTGGTATTGCGCTCAAACCGATGAAGCAAGATATAATTGTAAGTAATTAATAGTAGTTTTATAAAGAATTTGACAGTATTTTTGTTATTTATGCGGGTCACCGATGGTTCCCCAACATTTTCTTTAGATTGTCTGAGCCCTACATTTCCAGGATTGTAAAAAAACAAGGTCTAAATTTATTTGAAAGTTGAAGAAAGTGTAATAATTTTTGTTTCACTAAACATCATGAGGTACTGAACAATTAATACATCCAATCAATTTGGTACATAATAAAATTAGGCCTGTGACCTTAAGTATATCAGTAAATAAAGTTGGAGCTTAAACTAATTGTTTGAGCACTGTACCTAACATAGTGTAATGTTCATTGCAGATATCTTGTTTATATTCAAAGGAATAGTATCAGTTTCTTCCCCTTCCTAGTAATGTAATGTAGAAATGTAATACCACACATAATATTATTAGATATTAACACAATATGATCGTAAGACTTGGTATGTATGGGTTGCCCTCTTCACATATTGGACAACTCTTGAAAGCTGTTTTAACCATCTTCCTTCTTTGAAACTAATTATTAATTGGAATACTGCTTTTCAATTAATCAATGAAAAGTATATTTACAGATTAATGAACATATTTTTATTTAACTTTTGATGCCTGGAAAGAGTAAAATTATGGTAATCATCATTATCATCAACTGTTTCCAGCCTGTGGCCGGGCCAGTTTTGTAAAATGCCTCCATCTTCCTCTACTCTTACAATTAATTTTGTCAGTTAAAAATATATAGGTACTGTATTTATGAAATATTTCACTTTATTTTAAAAGTGTGCTTTGAATATGTCATTTATTGAAAAGATATTTATATAATTCATACTACCTACGTTTAATTTTATTTTGATTATTTTATTTACTTTGGTACTTTCCAAGCAGATGTTTCATATTAAGAGGTCATCCATAAACCATGTAACACCATGTAGACATACATGGTTTAGGGATGACCTCTAAAACAGGTTCATGGTTCTTAAAACCATTCTCACTCGAAATCAAACTAAGAAGGCTTACAATTTCCTTAAACATGTATTCTATAAAGTTTAGTTGTTGTTATTGATCTTCACTTTAGATAGCAGTTGAATTGAAAATGTTTTTGAATTGTAATCTAGTGTCTTTGTTATGGGCTACCACGTTGTTGTTGTTGTTGTTGTTGTTGTTGTTGTTACACTCACAGATAAAAAGTAGAATGGGTGTCACATCCATCTAGCAATTAAATGCGCGCCATTTAAGCACTGCGCATAACAAATCATTCCATTTTATAAAAAACAAAAGCTGAATTTACTAAACTTATTGTTAGCAGAAAGCATTTCAAACAGTGAAATCAAAACATGATGTGTTTGTATGTGTGAAAGTTTGATCACTCTTTTCCTATTCTACTTATTTTTTCAATTTATTGTTTTTTTAACTTATTTTCTAATTTATTTATTTATTTAGTTTATGTGTGTAAATTTTACTGTCTTTTTTTATATTATTTGTTTGACAATTGTTATTACTAGTATTTCTTATTATAATTTTATTTTAATGTTTAACCAGTATTAACACTTTTGTTTCCTGAAACTATTAAGTAGTGGCAAGCCTGTATTTTACCTGTACTAGTATTTGAGTAATGTATTAAATATTTTGTCTAAATAACAGTCCTTGGTGTTAAAAATGTGTTCAGGGCTGGAAATTGGTGGAACTGGGAGGTTTTGTGTTAATAGTATTCAGGTTGGTACCACAGTCAAACATCACATTAATTTTAACTTACACTTTTTTCATTCAATTGTTTAAACTGTGAGAGTCAGGAGAGCATGTGCTGCGCATTTGACTTCAAGTTGAGAGAGCAGGGGGATGCTAGTGTTGAAATTCACTTTCTTCCTGCATGCTTGGATGAGATGTTTGGTCGCACTGGGGTCGGCTAACCCCACCCCCCTGAGCTAGAACTGTACCAGATGTTATTTTATTGCAGACATGTCAAATTTGCATGTGGCCCGGTCAATTGTCCGGTGCCGCCCACGAACCTTTTGAAGAACTAACACACAAGGTGGCCCAATTTTTAAATTTTAATAACGTTGTAGAAATACACAATTTGTAAATGGGTTATTATTGTATTAAATCTGGCCTAGTATATTCACCATATCTTTTTACTTGAATGACAGTTGAAAATCATATGTTTAGGTTTTGGGATGGCAACGCATGTAAAAGATCACTGTTTTGTTATTATAAATGATAAGTTTTTTAATTACATGTTATATTATATATTTAAAATAACGTAAACTAAGTTTTCTCACACTTTCATTACTTTTAATAATTTCTTTTTATCCATTCCGAAACCATATTTTAAACATAATTAAAAATACTTATTCTCCGTTTTGGAATGTTATCTATGTTATTTGTTTGCATCATTATCAATCACATGATTTAAATTTGTCGGTTGCCATTTTGAAGCAATATTTGTTAGACCTTTTGTGAAAGTGTTGTGAATAATAATTTGTGGAATAAAACAATTAAGCTTTGTGCCGACCTGAATAAATATTGACCTAAATTAATATGGTTAGCTATCAAATCCATACTTTACCATATGTTTTCATTGCAACTCTCCACAGTGACATGTTAGCTGTTGGCATAGGGATACATTAGGGACTATTTCTAGTAACTTTTTGATTTGTCATCCAAGTAAACTCGAGTGGTGAATGTACTTGATGTTAGCACACCAAATTTGTATTTTTTACATACCGAATCGCAAAATTGGTTAAATTTGCAAACTAAATGTGAACAATGATTGTCACTTTTGAGTTTGTTACCAGCTTTCTTCCAAGACACACATTTGATATCTATTATGAAAGTGACTTGAACACGAGATTTAAACACATCACTGTTGCAAATAAAAAGTTTATTAAAATAAATAAAGGGTTCAGCTAAAATTTCTTCTTTATTTATTTAGTAGTAAGGATTTTAGGATTGATTTTTTTTACTTAAAATGGTGACAATATAAAACATTAGTAATGTAGCCCTGTTAGTATGTTTGTATTGAATGTAGGTGGGTGGCCCTCATGTTGACAAATTTGACATGCCTGCACATTTATTGGACACCATCATTTCCTCAAGACCGAGAACAACCGGTGGCCATTTTCTAAACAAACACTAATTATATAGTTATTACTATTGTGTAAAATATGTTGGTTTTTTTATTTTGTGATAGCTATTATTATATTCTTAAGTTATTTTACTATATTTTTAGACGCTCTTTTATAATTTAATGTGCTTAACAAAACAGTAATTATTGATGATTTCAAAAGCTATTTAGTTTGTATTTATTTATTGTCTCTCTTGGTTTGTAATTCCTGTCATAGTGGCAAATGAAAAGACAGACATTCTATTCATTGTGTACACTTGCACAGTTAATTACTCAAGTGTTAACAGTATTATACCACAAGATATATTCTGTTTTAACTTTAAAAATAGTGGGCTTTGTTTTATAATTTTCCCTCTCTAGCATCCAACATTGATTGTATGTTCAGTGTATAGAGTTGTTGATCCTTCACTCCATCCAACGTTGATTGTATGTTCAGTTTGTAGAGTTGTCGATCCCTAACTCCATCCAAATTAAAGTTATGATCTAAAAATGTGTTTATTATCACAATATAAGGTGTGCATTTCAAATAGCTATTAGTGGACAGTTGTACCAATACCCAGAATATAATACTGTGCAAAGGCTGCTTTAAATCGGTGGTTTGGGGTAATAAAGCCAAAATGCAGACATTGTAGGTAAGATGTTTAAAAGTGAGGACATCTTGGAAAACAAATGTTCATTGCCAAGAGAATTATAATTTGTTATATTTTAAATCAATACAAAGCTTTACACTAATTAATAAATTCATAGATGTCATAGTTTTTCAAATTAACAAATCAATTATTTGTGTATTTTAAAGTCAAAGGTTTTATAGATTTTTTTTATCTGTAGAAAATCAAAGTGTTATATTATTTATTTACTGTAGTAAAAGTATTTTCAAGATCTTTTTCCAAAAGACAAATTGTTAACTCTGGACATTATTTCAAGTTTCTCACACTTCACTTTAATCATTTTTCCAATGTTAACATTTGCACTCCTTCAATTAAATGTCCTATTTGTTTTCTACCCGCATTTTGTCAAATGATCCCATACTCTCGGAGAGTAAGTTGTAACGTTCTGCCTTTAAACTGTGATTGTAGATTGTGCCTATAGCAATACATGAACACGAGAGAAAGTATCCATGCAATTCTCCCTCACTTTGGCCCTCTAGTTTTATATTGTGTCTCAATGTTGGTACTATCACAGAACTGGTAAAAATGCATTCTTTAGTTGGTAGTAGATTCTATATTTATTGTGAATTCTATCCAAATGTTTCTTCATAATAAAAAAAATAGAGACTTGTATAATTTATATGTAAATCCACAAATCAATCACAAATAAAACATATTGAGTTATTATAAGAATGTTTTATTTTGTTCAAATGTATTTCATTAACTCTGATAAGTTAACTTTACAAGGACCTTAAAAATTAAGATTTTGATTATAATAAAATTAGAGCAGTATTTTAGGGCCCTGAAGAGACTTGAGACAAGTGTTTGACAACTGACGACACTTATTGGTAACAGTTAACTAATCAATGTTACCAACTTTATCAATATTCAGCTATTTAAGAAGAATTTACACCTACCATAGAGAAAGCAAAACAACAAATATATTAGCTAATGTAAAAAAATATATATTTTTAAAATAAGAAATGTCTTCCTTATATGTTTATTGAATGTGTGTTGCTCTAAATGTGAAAGCACAATTTTACTCTGGTAACATTGCCTGGTGGCAGCAATACATGGAATAGGGTTGGTATTTGGTGTATTCTCATTAGGCTATATAGCTGTTGAAAGTAAATATCAATTTTACTTTCTGAGCTACAGGTTATTAAATATGGAAGAAGGCACAGGAACGAGGGATAGAAGGTGTTTGGTAGGAAGTGGACTGTATAGCTTTTGCATTACATAACCACGGAATGTTTATGTTATATGACACATGGGACACGCGAGGATTCCCAAATAGCAATTATATTGTATTGTTCATGACAATAAGAGCACCAAATGGAACCATCGCCCAATAGGTTCGGATCTGACCACAAAGAACAATACAGGACAAACTACAAAACGAGAATGGTGTGCTCGTGACCAGAAATACGAACGGCAAGAATAAATCTTAAAAAATGCACACAACAGGCGCCAAACCAAGTTTCTTGGTGCCAAAACAACACAGTAAACATGGTTCAGAATAAAACAAAATAAAAACAATATACAATCTCCAAACAGAAGGGAACAAACGCTTTATGACATATGTTGGGAGAATGGACAGTAATGATCGATTTTCTTCAAGAGGCAGCCATCAACGCTTGTCTCATGGTAGCTGTGTATAGAGTGATCTGTGGCTATTGTGCTTTTTTCCTTTTATCCTGAATTTTTCAGTACATATAACAAAATGCACCTAAAAAGTTAAAGTTAAGTTTTCCTGAAGGAGCTAAAAAAAAGTTTATTACGTGTTAAACCATTTGACTTTCAGCGACAATAAACTATGTTTGAAACTTGACGAGAGTTAGCTCAGCGTTAAGGCGCCAATATTCTGCAAGGTCATTAAGAGGCATACAAATAAATGGTGACAACAGTGTTCCATAGTGTGATTAGAGCTGTCAATGTTCTATAACAATGATGAGAACTGTGATTAGAGCTGTCTATTTTGTTTTGAGTGTGATAGGTTTCTTTTCTTTTTTCAATATATTTGATTGGCTGCTGTTGTAAAAACTTTTTTTTATCATGTATTGTATTAATTCTCCACCTTAACATTTATTTCCTTGCTTCATTCCTTTCACTTATTTTACTGTTTTGTTGATAGGTTTCCAAGGTGATCTTATTACCAGTTAAATTCCCTTTACTATATATGGTTAAATTCAAGACTACCAGGAATCAGTTGATTTATTTTAAGCTCTGTTATAGAAATAACGTGAATAATGGCTTTGGCTGTTTTGAGAATATCGTGGAAAGTGAGACGCATCATGACATTTGGGTTAATGGTATCAAGCTTTATACAGATTATCTTTGGTTCAATCCTCGTCTTGACAAGTGCCTATGTTATAATAAATGTGAAGCCATATCTAGACACAGACGACCAAGTCCCATTCCGATGGATATTCTCGGGACTGATAGTACACGGAGCTATGATGATGGTGCTACACGTACTGGGCCCACTGTTCTGCAAGGAGTGTTCCTCTCCGACCAAACACCCTCAGTTCCCGCGGTGGCTGTTCACATGGCTTCTAGTCACACTTTTCATCCTGGTACTCGGAATAATGATAGCTTCAAGGTGTCGAGAATGTGCTTTGGCTCTTCGGCTCTTGATCCATAGCTCCATGTTTGGGGGACTAGGGCAGTACCTGCATGACGTGAAATGGAAGTCACTCCTTGACACTCTACAGCAAGAGTTGAAGTGCTGTGGCGTGGAAGGGCCCCAGGATTGGCGCACAACCTCCTGGATCCCTCTGGACCAGTTCAGAGAGGAGTCGACGACGGTGAGCAAGTACATTGAGGTGGATGGAAGAGTGCTCCCTCCTGTGTTACCGTGGAGCTGTTGTAATCCGTCATCGGATATTCCATGTCTACATGACCCTCTGCAACAGAGACACATCGCTTACCTCTGGGATGATAGATCGGAGCATATTCTCGCATCCATCCACCCCCAAGGATGTCTGTCAGCGATTCTGTCCCCTGTCAACCATGCCCTCGTCGCTACCATCATATTTAATTATCTAGGTTTTGTACTTCACGTTATGGTGATCATTATGTGCCGCTATTTGTATGTTTCGACGAGGAACAGTGTGTTTCTGGGGGACCCCAAATGCACCGCACCCGGTTGGTTGTTTGGGCGGGGGGATTTTGGCTATCGCTGGGGCGCTACTCTTGAGGAAATCATGTTGAAGAATTCAGGAGAAGAAAAGGATGGCAACGCTGAAGGATTCACGCACGTCAAGAACGAACAGGGTAAAGGCCCTGGTTCTGTTAGTAAGGTCCTGACGCTGTTCAGACGAAACAAAACTGATGTTAAATCTGGTGAGGGGGGGTTGAAGGTTAGACTAAGCGGCTTTCGAAAGAAACACAGGCAAGATGACCAAACCGACAAAAATAAAATATCCACACAAGATGGCCTAACCAACAAAAATAGAATACCCAGACAAAATGACCAAACCAGTAAAAATAAAATACCTAGGCAAGATGACCTAACCAACAAAAATAAAATACCCGGACAAAATGACCAAACCAACAAAAATAAAATACATAGGCGAGATGACCTAACCAACAAAATAAAATACTAGCAAGATGACAAACCAACAAATAATGCCCAGACAAGATGACCAAACCAACAAAAATGAAATATCTAGACAAGATAACCAAGCCAACAAAAATAAAATGCCCAGACAAGATAACCAAACAAATAAAAATAAAATACCTATGCAAGATTACCAAACAAACAAAAATAAAATACCTAGGCAAGATAGGCAAACCAACAAAACTAATACCGCGCCAAGTTCCAAGACCAAACCACCCGAGGACAAGAAAATTGAAAAAGAAAAGCCAAGAATGCTTTCCAAGGAGAGTAAGACGATGAAAATGAGAACCAAGAACTAATAAGAGTATATCTGTAAATTTAAACATAACTATAACTTGTGTGGCGTTTTGTTTGTTCAGTGTTTACATTTCTACTTTGCCACATATTTAATTCTAATAAAACACCAAGCCTTATTAAATTTACGTTTTAAAACCATAACTTTTTGAAAAAGTTGTTCACTACATCATTAATTTTAGTAAGAGTCTATGTAATTTTAAAATTGTATACTAAAATATTTAATTGAATACCTGGCGGGTTTTGTTAAAAGAACCTATTCTATTCGTTCCAAGTAGTGATGGGCACAATCGAGTAAAAATAATCGAGTAACTCGATTGCAATAATCTCTGCTCGATTGTGTTGTGTAATCGGGAGTACTCGATTCTTCCGGGATTACTCGAGTAACTTTACTCGGACCGTGTTATTCTTTTATTTTCTCTTTTCTTACCAGATAAGTAAGAATCGACCTTATTGGCTAGACTGTTTACCACGCTATTTCCATTTAAAAGGTATATTCCCTTAGAGCTCATTTTTCACCAACAGTTTCCGCTGCCACGCAAAATGACCCTTTATGTTTAAATGTTGCAACATGCATTTCATACAAATTACTCGCAGATGTAAATACCAATCGAAAGCATGCTACTATACCTCAGTTTTAGCTTCTGTGGTGCTGACTGACAGCTCACAGCTGACTTCTGATGGCTTGAAAAGCTACCAGACCAATTATATATCCTACGCCGACCATATGATCTGCAAAACATGTCTTTAGCAGTTGTCACTTTTGACAGTCAAATTTGGTATATACCTAACTGTTGACTGTCAGAAGTCAACTGTGAGCTGTCAATCAGCACACAGAAGTAAAACTGAGGTATAGCTAAGCGTATCACATTTCCAATTCTTTTCAAAAGTACTCGATGAAAGTTACTCGATTCTTTTTACTCGGCACCTCGGCAGTCTTATTTTCACAATCGCATTGACGAAACTAAATATTGTCTTTCTTAATTATTTTAATTTCTCCTTAGTAAAATATGATTATTTATAAATTGAAACTAATTAGAGTAAGATACGAAACAAAAAAAAACAATTGTTTTCACTTTTAAAAAGGTACAATTATTATCAATTTCTTTAACACGAACGTATAAAGAAAAGTTTATTTTATTAAAAAGAGCACAAAACAATTTTTATTTGTGAGACATTTCTTAAAACGCATACTTTCATATTGACTGTACATTTAAAGTGAAACATGAAAATAATGGGGTGGAGGTCACTGCCAGTGTCGACTGCCTACTACAGGAAGAGATTATTGACATATTATTAGTACCGAATTCCATTGCAGACTCCCGAGTAATGTTGTCCAACCGATTGCCACGGGACGATTCGAGTAGAATGATTCGTTAAAAATTACTCGATTAATTTTACTCGATTCTTTTTAAAGAGAATCGAGTAATTACTCGATTCTTAGAATTACTCGATTGTGCCCATCACTAGTTTCAAGTACAAGCTTCATGTTGGTCCAATCACTAGACACTTCCAACGTGCGCTGTCAACTGACGTCACAGTCAGTGACGTAATAAATACCGCCACTAACGTAATACTAACCACGAAAGACGAGCTAACAACTTTCTAGTCTCCAGTTGTTAAAGGTCTGAACTTGACGCTTATTGTGCGTGTGTTGAAGAATCATGCCCGTGTAATTTTATTGTGTTAAATGTGACGTTTGTGTTATCATTTGGAACCTCGTTTTATTCAGGTAGGCTATGTACATTTCTTCTATCGAATATGTCATCGGTCACGTAGAAACGATAACACATTCATTGTTGTCGGAATTTTAACTTTGAACTTAATGTAGGTAAATACTTTGTTGCGTTTCATTGTTGGGATTCCAACTAAAAATAATGATACCTAATATTTTATTTTCTGAAAACTCGACTCTTTTAAGTTCTCGGGAATTACCATTTCTAGGATGGCGGGCGGTATTTCACCATTCTATTGTTTGGTACAGGTTTTATTTTTTGTCTTCAGTGTCAAACTGGTGATCTAGAGCTATCGATAGGTGGCATGTTATATTACGTGGTTGAACGAGGAGGTAAAGTTGGCACGTGTATTTTTAACCTCGTGTGACAGTTGACTGGAACCAGTACTATTTATTTTCAAGGTTAAACTTTAACAGTTCCGTCCGTATTCATTCAAAGCGGCCAAGGTAAGATTTCAGTCATTGGCTCAAATACAAGCTGTTTTCTACTTTTAATTACCACTGTTTTACCGCTGGGTTAGGTGAGCAGTTGCAAGCTTTAGTTATTCATTTTATTTAAAAGAATTTCACTTCATGGGATACCTGGCAGACATTGTTGAAAATAAACGCCAAAGTAATTTTTATTTTCATATATAAATATATTTTTAGAACAAAGTTTCATTAAAGTAAAGTATTTAATATTACATTTTATTTTTAAAAGTGTAGATAACTGATTCTACTACACCGAGAAAATGTTTTACCAGAATTTAAGCCTACCCTCGTAATTTTATCAGAGTATTTTAAATGGCAATTGCGTAGGATGTTTGTTCATAAAATGTAGTCGCGTCAAAATAAAAGTATCGCATCAGAAATTGTCTATTATTTGAGTCAAAAAGGCAAATCTTCTTGTTTTATTTAAAATAATCTCAGCAGGAATTTACACAAGATAAGCTACAGTTCACTTTGTATGGTAAGGACTTTATCTGACAGTTACTAAAGTCTAGATCTACCTTCACGTATTCATACGTCAAGTTATGGTATCTGCGGCTGCTCTTTTTGATCGGCATTATCAAAACATATCACACAATAATAATCAATAGCGGCCTCAACATTGCAACAATATAGCCAAATATGTTTGTATTATCTGAAAGGTTCTTTCTATCAAAGTGTAGTTTACCAAGGCATCAGTAAAAACCTCACGTGAGAAAGTGTGTCTTGTCTAAAAGTGGCGCATGCGCAAATCCGCACCGTGCTTAGATGACGTAACCATTGTTGGCCTACATTCCTGTACCTTTGCGCGGAACTTGACTACATCCACGATAGGAGGGGTGGTAACCCACAGCTAGTAGAAGATACCAGATCTAATCGCATCTACCGATTACAACCATATTATATGCAAGACCATGTTTTGCCTTGTTGTGACTTTAGGCAGTCAAAACTTTCACAACAAACCATTTGTTTTTCTTTTAACCATTTCTTCATCATCTGCTGTCAGTTACCACCATTCCTATGGCGAAATGACTAGCTACAAGTAGAATTTAGACAAAAAGGAATTAGTGTGCAGTCATTGTTGTCAGCGTAACCGGGGAGGGGGGCATTGCCCCCTCCTTTATATATATTTAAACTACATGCGCTCGTTAGTGAAGATTATTATCCAGAATATTCCCACAGAAATAATATGTCGCCTTTTGACACAAGGGCTATAAGGATGAAGAGGAAATTCATTACTCATTAGCGTGGAGAGAGAATGAGAGAACCAGTGTGTTTATCCAGCCGGGACTTGAACCCTTCCTGGCACGTGATAATTGAGGGAGTCACTTGTTGAGTAGAGGGAGTTTGACGGAGAGGGGGACTAAAATAGCGCCTTTAAAACAACATAGACCCTTTGGATGTTAACACAGCAGCTAGAGATCTAAGAATGGAAATAATACAAAGTTATTTTGGTTAAATTTGACTGATCTTTATTCTGTACACACTGGGCAGGTCATACCAACATCAAGTCCAAATATCCCACACACGGCTGCTCTGAAGCACATTCAAATGTTTATTGGTGCCAAAAAAAAGTAAGCCAAATTTGAATTTAAAAAGTTACCTGCTTCAGTGGCTCAATCGTGCTATAGACTGGACTGTACATGACGGAGAGACCGGGGTTATAATCCTGTTCGTTTGTACAGAGGGTGGCTTATCCCGAGTGGTTTTCCACTCTACCTTCACGCAAATGCGCGTACATTTCCTCTAAAATTTAAACTTTCTTGTCCCTAACAAATAGAAAAACTAGTAAAAATGCATATTGCTTGAACGTAAACCTAGGTGGTCTCGGGGTAAAGTTCTGGCTTCAGAATCCGTTGTTCATGGGTTCAAACCCAGCCGGGATTGACGGACTTTTTTTAAGCTATAAAAATACGTAGCACAACTTCCTTTGGAAGTGAAGTAAAACATGTAAAAGAACCCTGGAAGGTATGTGAAAATACCTTTTCCGGCAAAATTGGTAGGCCTTTTAGCTCTCGCTCATAGAAATTCTCATGGTCCGATATAATCAGTTGGTTCAGAAAGTGCACGTTAAGTACCTCTTATTTATATATACCACTAACGGGTAGTAAGACGCGATGTCAATAAATGCCCGTTATATGTTGCATACCAGTAACTTGAGGATACGATAAAGTCTGTTCATTATACATCTTGGCTATTAGACATGAACTAGAACTACCGGGATTTTTAGATCTAATCGTACCAACATTTACACTTGATTGAATTTGACTCAGCTCTCAGGACTGACCCTATAGAATATAGATAACCATCACTTGTCAGTTTGTGATAAACATCAAATAAAAATACCAACATTAATTGATTAATAATCTATGAAAATATTACTTGTGATAATTATCATACCGTGTTCTTAGTTGATAACTCGCTCGCTACGTATAAATTAATTAGTGTTTCCAATTAAGTCGCATTACAAATAAAGACAATTCTTTTATTACGTCGGATGGTTGATGCAATCAAGATAAGAGCTGTTATCTTTTATTACCTGTGTGCGTGACACAAGCGTTTATACTTCTAGACCCCGGGCGAGAATTCGTAACACAAACCTAGTAATTGTTTGAACTGTTCAAAAAATGTTGTTCCTATGACGATTGACGGGCCCATTTTATTTCTTGCAATTTTAATTTGTTAATTTGTTTTAATTTTAGAAATTAATATATCCATTAGACCCATATAAAATTAACACAATACATGCAATTCAGGATTAAACAACTTCCTGTGGACGACGATTGCGTCCACGACACACAATACTTCCTTAAGTACACAAACGTCTTGTGTTTACGCCGACACGCGCACAACAGTTGTGTCTTGTGTTTACTCCGACACGTGCACAACAGTTGTGTCTTGTGTTTACTCCGACACGTGCACAACAGTTGTGTCTTGTGTTTACTCCGACACGTGCACAACAGCTGTGTCTTGTGTTTACTCCGACACGTGCACAACAGCTGTGTCTTGTGTTTACTCCGACACGTGCACAACAGTTGTGTCTTGTGTTTACTCCGACACGTGCACAACAGTTGTGTCTTGTGTTTACTCTGACACGTGCACAACAGCTGTGTCTTGTGTTTACTCCGACACGTGCACAACAGTTGTGTCTTGTGTTTACTCCGACACGTGCACAACAGTTGTGTCTTGTGTTTACGCCGACACGTGCACAACAGTTGTGTCTTGTGTTTACTCCGACACGTGCACAACAGTTGTGTCTTGTGTTTACTCCGACACGTGCACAACAGTTGTGTCTTGTGTTTACTCCGACCCGTGCACAACAGCTGTGTCTTGTGTTTACTCCGACACGTGCACAACAGTTGTGTCTTGTGTTTACTCCGACACGTGCACAACAGTTGTCTTGTGTTTACTCCGACACGTGCACAACAGTTGTATCTTATGTTCACGCGGACCCGTTCACAACGTTACCAAGAAGGGGGACTGACAAAACCCACACCGGTGGCCACGTGAAAGGAAGACGACATTTTACCGGTGACGGAGAGCTGACGGTCTAGGGTAAGGTGTCAGAAATCTGTGCTGGGGGTGCGGGGTTCAATCCTCGGTCCCGGCACAGATTTATTTAATTGCCAAACCCTTCCTTCACCTTTGACAAGACTCGTATTAATCACAGCTTGTGAATGTGAGGAATGCCAGGCCTCCACCGTGGTTCGGATTCCACGTTAAACTGTAGGTCCTCCATTTCATCTCACAATCACCCTATCATTACACATTAGCGTAAGTGCGTATAACCCAAACGGATAGTAAGACGCGGTACTAATAATGATAGAGTAAAATGGGGCAAGAGGACGCACTTAACGTTTAAACATATGTATAAGCTAAACATATTTGTTAAATTATGTCAATTTTTGGGATAACTATCTTCATTTTATTGTCATTGAAGTAGACATTTTTAATAATTTAAAAAAAAATTATTTTAACCAATTATTTAAAAATTACAAAATTTGACAAAACGATACTTTTGCCCCATAGGTGGGGTAAGAGTACGCTCGCTACGGGTAAAAGTACGCATTATAAATATTATAAAAAAACATTTCTGATACAGACTTTTACATTATAAAACTTCATAAGGCATAAAAAAATGCATTATAGGCTTTATTGAAGAAAGTAAACTATTTTACCTTTTTTTACAACGAACTTATCTCATTGAAAAATCCATTTCCTTGACTTATAAACTAGCTGGAAAACAATTTTAAAGGTTATTTAAAACTTATTTAACAATAGTCACACATAAATTCTCTTGACCCTTCATAATTAGAACACGCTTCATGCCACCATTCCTTGCAACTCTTGCATTGCACCCAGTCTTCTAGAGGTGGATCTTCATACTGTTCTTCGAAGCCGGGGCAGAAAATGTCTTTATCAGCTTTTGATTTTGTTGTTTTTATTCTTTTTGAGAAAGACATAATTGGAGTATTAATTTTAGATCTGAACAATGATTTCCTAGCTTCACCAATAGCATTTTAGGCCTACTTTCTTCTTTTATCATGAAACTATTTTTAAATGGTGTCCCTGTTATGATTTGAGTTTTTGCCCTCTCTTTCTTCTATTTTGATTATCTGTTCTTTTAGGGAATGGTATCAGGTCTACTGGATAGGTCGTTTGTTGTTGAGGTACTAATACAGAGTTTAAAGAGATCAATGGTTTATGGTTTCTTGTGTTAGCCACAAGTGTTGATGGCTGAGGATCTGTTTGTGGCAGCTGAAGGTGTTGATGGTCGAGAATAACTCGTATCAACTGAAGATGTTGATGGTTGAGAATATCTTGTACCAGCTGAAGATGTTGATGTTTGAAAATATCTCGTATCAACTGAAGATGCTGATGGTTGAGAATATCTCTATCTGCTAAAGATATTGATGTTTGAGAATATCTCATATCAGCTGAAGATATTAATGGTTGAGAATATCTCTATCTGCTGAAGATGTTGATTGTTGAGAATCTCTTGTGGCAGCCAAAGATGTTGATGGTTGAGAATCTCTCGTGACAGCCGAAGATGTTGATGGTTGAGAATTTATTTTGGCAGCCCAAAGATTTTGATGGCTGAGTCTCAGATGTTGTGTTTGATGAGCCATTAGATTGGTCCATGATAGATGATGGAATAAACTCTTCTTCTGAAAATACGTAACGGTTAACAGGGAAAATACCACACATATTAAATTCATTAATACCTTTAGTCACTGTGGCACATCTTTGGTAGGCATTGCCAAAAAGTTGCGTGACTTGAAACTGGGAAATTATACGCCAAGGGTGACTCAATAACCATTGGTCTCAAGTTTTTGAGAAAAAATCTTTTAGTGGTTTAAAAAAACATCTGTCCAAAGGTTGCAGCTTGTGAGTACTATGCGAAGGGATGGACAAGAGATGAATAGAATGTCCTCTGCAGAAGAGCACAGCATCCAAACTCATGTGTGTAGTGTGGTTGTCTACAATAAGCAACACGGGGTTCTCTAAACTTGCCATTACATTTTTCTGAAAATGCTTCAACCAGTCTTTAAATAGTTCTGTGTTTATGTACCCACTGTCAGAATATATCATAGTTGATCCTGGAGAGGCTCCATTCATAAGCTCTTCTTTTCCTCTTTTTCTTGGAAAAATTATCGCAGGTGGCATATAATTTCCACTGGCACTTATAGCACAAACAATGGTTATAAGCTGTCCTCTCTCTGCAGACACAATTTTACCAACAGCTTTCTTTCCTATGCATTAAACATATATGTATTAACTTATTTTTGTATACCTAAATGTCTTAAACAACCTTTTAGTATCCTGGAAAGATTCCACGCTTCGCCACTGATTTTCCCTATCTACTAAGGGTAATAATAAAGCTATACATTAATTTGTATTCAGAAAGGAATGGTTCAATGGATTGATATAAAGCGAGAAATACTCGTAATCAAGAGTTGGGGTAAGAGTACGCAGTGCGTACTTATGCCCCGCCTCTTCGTGCGTCCCCTTGCCACACTCATAGTTTTACAACTCACCGTAAAGTGCTATCGCCTAGTGAGAAACTTCCTAAATAGTGTGGACACTTTTGTTTACATTAAAAACAGCTCTTTCGAAATATAACAATACATCTTAGTTTTAATAAATATTTTATGTAGATATTACGTTTGCTAAATACTGCCAAATTACATCAGAATGCTTAAAATCACAACTTACCGCATTTTTTTGAAAATGTATTTTCAGATTCAGCTCAAACTATGTTGACAACCTATTTGCCATGACACCTTTCTAAAATCAAACAGTGTGGCCAGCTGCTATTTTGCCAAAATAGAAATAAAGCCAATGCGTACTCTTACCCGACGCGTACTCTTGCCCCACCTTACTCTAATAATAATAATAATAATACTCAGGGTTAGAAACCCGACCGAGTGAACAGAGGTGGTCTACTCATACATTATTTATTTGGTATTCCTCCGCGCACATGTATTTATAGGAAGTGTAGGGAGAAGGGAATCCAGCCTCGGTGCAGCCAACCGGGACTCGAACCTTGAGCACCTGCGCGGGTGTCCATTGCAATTGTGGCCATGTAGCTAATGACCTCATTGTTTTGTATTTCAGTAGGTGCTGCCATGCTTCCCTCGTGCTCCGCCCTTCCGTACGTCGCCCTCCTCGTGGGGCTCCTGTCCGGCGCCGCGACGCAAACAACTACAAACAAGATTTGGGACGTCGTCTTCGACCCGGACAAAGTTGTTGACCTGAACAAGGACACGGTAGCGACGGTCACCTTCACGACGACTGACCTGACGCGTGAAGACGTCGACACCGGCGTCGTGACGGTGGTAGCTGACGGAAATGGATGGGTGGCGAGCCCGGAGCCCCCGGACAAGAAGTTTGTCCTCAGCCATGAGCCCGTGGTGGGGCTCTCGTGGTCCTCTTCGTTCAACGTGACCGGGAACTTCCTGGGGTACGCCATCCTGAGGCTGCAGCTGAGCCGTCCTGACGGGGTTCTCGTCAAGGAGTCGAGACCTCTGCAGGTGACCGTCGTCCGAGGCGTCAGAGTCATCGATACGCTCTTCACCTTCACCGTCGCCATCCTCGTGTCGATCATCTACATCAACTTCGGGTGCGCGCTCGAGTGGAGCATTTTCAAGAAGACCGTGAAGAAACCTGTCGGGCCAGCCATCGGGTTCTGCTCGCAGTTCCTCTTCATGCCTCTGGTAAGTTCCTCTTCGTGCCCCTGGTAAGTCCCTCTTCGTGCCCCTGGTAAGTTCCTCTTCGTTCCCCTGGTGAGTACTAAAAGTGTTTTAACAATAAACTCTGTGTGTTGATATACAGTTTGTTGACTTGGATTCTCCCTGATATTTAGCAATATAACGTATGTTAACACTAGCCCTCCCCTTCCCTTCTCAAAGATAGTCCTAGTTTCACTCTACTTCCCAAAGATAGTCCTAGTTTCACTCTACTTCCCAAAGATAGTCCTAGTTTCACTCTACTTCCCAAAGATAGTCCTAGTTTCACTTTACTTCCCAAAGATAGTCCTAGTTTCACTCTACTTCCCAAAGATAGTCCTAGTTTCACTCTACTTCCCAAAGATAGTCCTAGTTTCACTCTACATCCCAAAGATAGTCCTAGTTCCGCTCCACTCTCTCTTGTTTGCTCTGGGAGCTCCCTAAGAGTCATCACGAGACTGGATGTAGTGGACAACAGTCAACATAGACCATGACCTCGATCTTGTTGAGTGAGGTCGTGTGTGGGGAGGGGTCAGAGTTCACTTCAATGAGCGAGAGAGAGACTTGTCATTTTATTGGTTGTATTCTAGGACAGTCTCTCGACCAGCATATGGTTATCATGATAGGTGAAACATTAATTTTATTAATGTAATTTTTAAATATATATATATATATATATATATTTGGGCGAGCTTAGAATCGATTCCTAAGCCGTTAGTTGAGTAGACAACCTGTTTCTAGGATTGTGTGTAAAAAACAAAAGTTATAATACAGAGGTGGCGATACTAGCGGGTGGGTCCGCAATTAGGGGTCGTCCATAAATCACGTAACGCTTTTTTCTTACCTTTTTAGCCCCCTCCCCCCATGTAACACTATGTAGACATTTAGTCTACCCCCTTCCCCCGCCCAATCTTGTGCTACGTAACTTTTCTTACCAAGAATGAATGTCATTATTTCATAGGAAAGTTTTGTGATACTAAAAGAGGGATTCAGAATTAATACTTCTTAAAATCCATTTTAATCCTGAACATAAATGATTTCAGAGAGTATTATTATGTATGGATAGCTACACATACAGACAGATAAGACAGACAGGTACAGATATAAATACGTCGAGCTCAAATTCTTCAGGTTCCTCAGTGCTATATTTATGCTATGGATGTCAGGTTTGCGATCTGAGTAAGAGCCAGACACCGCGGCACTACTATGTGCTCACTAGGAGGGCCCTTTCTATAGTAGCGCTCGCTACATGATGGTGTAAAGTGCTCACATCCTATGCTTGACGCTGGGGAAGACATCTTTCTTAATATTGTGCACATTTTTTTAGTCATATTAGCATCATACAGAGAGCTATTTAAAGAATTCTAGTTATACAACTTTTCTAAATTATATTTTGGATTAATCTACACTTTTACTTTAACTAACTTCTAGATTCATGTTTCGTTCCAACATCGATCCTGGATCTTGTCTTCACTCTTGAAAAAGACAAGATGGC
The DNA here is from genome assembly GCA_033556935.1 of Timema podura. NCBI lineage: Eukaryota > Metazoa > Arthropoda > Insecta > Phasmatodea > Timematidae > Timema > Timema podura. The sequence continues at coordinate 42,586,608 of JAVRXN010000009.1, read as the reverse complement.
CAATAAAGCGGAGATGGGGGTTCAAATACCTGTCGGGTGTACTCAGAGCGGCTTTTCCTAAATGGTTTTATATTCTCTCTCCAAGTTAATGAGGGTAGATTACCTCTAGAATTCCACCTTCCTCATTTCTACTCCATTAGATAAATATAATAAAAAATAATTAGAATAACTACAATTAGACTATACCACCCTACAAAATGTATACTAAAAAGGTAGAATTTTAAAGAAAATTTACCATTTGCATAGAGGGTGGGTGGGAAACCATGTAGGAAAAGCTACCCTCAATATACCTGACTGGTATTCGAACCCCATATCCCCAACATCCGTTCGTCTAGTCTACTAAGAGAATAACAATTTAGACAATGCGGCCACCGTAGCGGGTGTATAATAGTTGCATTTATATACACCCACACTAATTTATCTACCTTTTGAAAATAATTAATAATATTTGAAGTTTTACTTTCCATAACATGCTGCTGGTACGAAGAAATAACACAATTGATGGACTCCTCAAACTTGCCTTGAGATAAATTCTGTACTTTTGCTTCTTTCCATATCACTAAAAACGTCTTCTTGAAACTCTTCCACAGTTTTTTTTTCTGGATATCGCTTTTTATACACAAGCAATGAACAAGTCTCCTTATTTTGAAGACATTATTTTTGTTTTTGTACAAACACAAGTGATTAATCACGGCCCATGTAAAATAATTTGCAGTAGGAATCTAAATTATACTCAAACCCAACTATAATTATAAATTAATGTCACTGTCATGCGCATGAAAATATGTGTTTTCCAATGTGCTTGGCATTCGTAGTCTCGGGTAGACATTGCCACCTAGAAACGCATTCGAAATATTGATAAACAAAAAGTAAGTGCTAAACCTGCATTTTCAACTCCACAGAAATTCGGAAGTTATATAAGTATGTTTATCAAAGGTGAAAACATGAACAATAATATTATTTTTAAACATTATAATTTGAGTACATATTAGAACTGTGTTACGTAACACCTTGATGTACCCCAGCCTCCCACCATGTAACAGTATGCAGACATTAGAGCTCACCCCCGCCCCCCACATAAAGCGTTACGTGATTTATGAACGACCCATTACCTATATTTAAAATTAATATTAGGCTACCAGATAAAAATTAATTTCTTGCCCACCAGGATCTAATCAATCATCTATAATTTAGAATATAAGGCACTAAGAATCGACATTTATCATTTATTATAATAAATTAAAAATTAGCTTATTTTATTGTTATTTTACACCAGAGCTCCGGGGTATTACTTTTAACATAATATCCCAATATTATATTGTGCTATTTTATATGTAGTATCCAGTTTTTTACAGTTGGCAACACCTTGTTCAAGTAGTATCCGGTTCGTAGAGTTGGCGACACCTAGTACAAAAGTATCCAGTTCGTATAGTTGGCAACACCTAGTACAAGTAGTAACCGGTTTGTACAGTTGGCAACACCTAGTACAAGTAGTATCCGGTTCATACAGTTGGCAACACCTAGTTCAAGTATTATCCGGTTTGTACAGTTGGTAAAACCTAGTACAAGTATTATCCGGTTCTTAGAGTTGGCAACATCTAGTACAACTAGTATCCTATTCGTATAGTTGGCAACACCTAGTACAAGTAGTATCCATTTCATAGAGTTGCAACACATAGTACAAGTAAACCTCAGTTTTATCTTCTGTGGTGCTGACTGACAGCTCACAGCTGACTTCTGACAGTCAACAGTTAGGTATATACCTAAATTTTGACTGTCATAAGTGACAACTGATAAAGACATGGTTTTTGCAGATCATATGGTTCGGCGTAGGGATACATAATTTGGTCTGGTAGCTTTTCAAAGCCGTCAGAAGTCAGCTGTGAGCTGTCAGTCAGCACCACAAAGCTAAAACTGAGGTATAGTATCCGGTTCGTAGAGTTGGCAACACATAGTACAAGTAGTATCCGGTTCGTACAGTTGGCAACACCTAGCACAAGTAGTATCCAATTTGTACAGTTGGTAATGCCAGTCGGCTGATGGTAGATTTGAAATTCACAGCAGACAGTTTGCGGATAATTGAATGAAGAAAACGTTTTATATGCGAAGTTCAAGGTGACTCATATTAAAAGGAATGTCACGTGACCTGGCACTTCCATTGATCTCCTTTCTCTCTCTAGTCAGATCTAGACATGAAGGAATAAAATCTCACAAAGGATTTACATGAAAATATCAAATAAACCTTTACGAAATTAATTGAAACTAAAATCTATCTAAATGCAATGAAAATAGTTTACTATCTAAAATAATCTTGGATTCCACCGGACATGAACATTGAGTACTTGTTCCAGAAACAATAGCTACCACCTCCCTCAAAAAGACTGCCGGCTCAGTTATAGAGGAATGTGGAGTTTTATACCATAAAGGTGTTTTACCAAATTCATTTGAAGCCTTCATTAACTTGTCAGTCTGACAGCTGGATAAGGAAAAATATTATGTTTAAGTAGGTATTCTTGAATTTACTAACTATAGATATTATTCCACATAAATGCCTAGAAAATTGTTCAAGGCATGACAAGGGATGTGATCTGCAGCCGTCTTGTCTGGGCTACTCTGTAACAGCAGTTTCATGAGACGCCCATAGATCCTGGAGTGCACGGGGAACTGTTACCTCAAGGGTGTTTAATGACTCCACTGTATTGCACTAATCACAGCAGTTTCATGAGACACCCATAGATCCTAGAGTGCACGGGGAACTGTTACCTCAAGAGGTTTAATGACTACTGTATTGCACTAATCACAGCAGTTTCATGAGACACCCATAGATCCTAGAGTGCACGGGGAACTGTTACCTCAAGAGGTTTAATGACTACTGTATTGCACTAATCACAGCAGTTTCATGAGACACCCATAGATCCTAGAGTGCACGAGGAACTGTTAGATCAAGAGGTTTAATGACTCCACTGTATTGCACTAATCACAGCAGTTTCATGAGACACCCATAGATCCTAGAGTGCACGGGAACTGTTAGATCAAGAGGTTTAATGACTCCACTGTATTGCACTAATCACAGCAGTTTCATGAGACGCCCATAGATCCTAGAGTGCACGGGAACTGTTACTTCAAGGGGTTTAATGACTCCACTGTATTGCACTAATCACAGCAGTTTCATGACACACCCATATATCCTAGAGTGCACGGGAACTGTTACCTCAAGGGGTTTAATGACTACTGTATTGCACTAATCACAGCAGTTTCATGACACACCCACATATCCTAGAGTGCACGGGGAACTGTTACCTCAAGAGGTTTAATGACTCCACTGTATTGCACTAATCACAGCAGTTTCATGACACACCCACATATCCTGGAGTGCACGGGGAACTGTTACCTCAAGGGGTTTAATGACTCCACTGTATTGCACTAATCACAGCAGTTTCATGACACACCCACTTATCCTGGAGTGCACGGGGAACTGTTACCTCAAGAGGTTTAATGACTCCACTGTATTGCACTAATCACAGCAGTTTCATGAGACCCCCATAGATCCTGGAGTGCACGGGGAACTGTTACCTCAAGGGGTTTAATGACTCCACTGTATTGCACTAATCACAGCAGTTTCATGACACACCCATATATCCTGGAGTTGACGGGAACTGTTACCTCAAGAGTTTAATGACTACTTTATTGCACTAATCACAGCAGTTTCATGACACACCCATAGATCCTAGAGTGCACGGGAACTGTTAGATCAAGAGGTGTAATGACTCCACTGTATTGCACTAATCACAGCAGTTTCATGACACACACCCATAGATCCTAGAGTGCACGGGGAACTGTTACCTCAAGGGGTTTAATGACTCCACTGTATTGCACTAATCACAGCAGTTTCATGAGACGCCCATAGATCCTAGAGTGCACGGGGAACTGTTAGATCAAGAGGTGTAATGACTCCACTGTATTGCACTAATCACAGCAGTTTCATGACACACCCATAGATCCTAGAGTGCACGAGGAACTGTTACCTTAAGGGGTGTTCCATCGTCTGGGGTTCCCCACATAGCAGGCACAGTCATCCGAGTAACCCCACTTCTGATAGATACTATCAATACAAATAATATAATAATAATAATATAATAGTAAAATGTTATCAATGTTGAAATAGTAAAACATGTTTGTATTATCCGAAAAGGCTCTTGCTACCACAATCTCACTATAACTAAATGAAGTTTTATAAAATTCATACAATCTCAATGATGTCATAAAAAATGTTTAAATTAGAGATGGTGCTCAAATCCTGTGGTATTAGAGATTCGTAAAGATATCAAAAAAGTGCTTTGACTAAAATTATGAAGACATCGACTTGAACAAAACGACTTTAAGCAATATAGACTGGTATAGTTGGGAGGGTAACAAAATCACAAAAAATTTACAAAAATTTATACTAACAAAATTAATTTAGAGGAAAAGTGTGGTTTTTTTGTTGTTGTAATAGAGATGATAAACAAAATATCATTTTGTCAGTCACTCCAATCCTTGAACAAACTTTTTTTTTAATCAAGTTTTAAAATATTATCATTTAACTAAAATTGTACTTTTTTAAAAGAGCTGAGGATTCTAATTTAGATTAAAGTCTCAAAAGGAAATTTAAAATTAAAATTTGAGAAAGATAAGATCTGACCCATCTCTTGCTTAAACTCCCTCAAAAGGCCCTTGATATTTAAAATGAGGCTATGTTGCATCCCTTGTTGACCTGGATTCACCCCCTCCCCTAAATACTCCCCTTTGCACTTTACATCCACCACTCTTTCCAGCCGGTCAGTTGGTTATTCATACTTTGTATTTTCCACTACCGGCTGGCTAGGACTTTCGTAGCTTCATATGCCTTATAATATAACTTAAGATTAGGACAGGCACAACATCCAGTCCCCCAGCCATTAATTCATCACTGTGAATGGGCAAACCCACATTTTTACCAATGATACATTTTTCGGCCATGGTGGGAATTGAACCTGGGACCCTTAGTTCAGTAGGCAGACACGCTACCGACTGAGTTAAGGTGTGTTGGATTGGATGCTCCCCTGATGCTTGGGAATAAACAACCGGTCAATGAATTGACTACACAGGTGTACTGCTTGTTGCAGATCAGTTTCGCTCTGGGGAAGCTGTTGTTTCCTGGTAATGTGGCCATGCAGTTGGGGATGTTCTTCACAGGGGTGAGCCCCGCTGGAGGTGCCTCAAACATCTGGACCTTTGCCCTGGGGGGTAACATGGGCTCAGCATCACCATGACCACAATCAGCACTTTCGCTGCCTTCGGTAACTACAGATCTATGTACCTGCAGTGACTCTAATAACCTACTCGCCAGGTATTGAAGGGGAATAATAAAATATGTTCTTAATATGTTCTCTCATAATGGAGAAGTGAGGGCGTCACCCAAAAGTGCTTGATATGACTAGCATGTACACTGCTCTAATGTGCACATTTATTAATAAAATGTTCAGCATTGGCTTTCTTCATCTGCATATCATAAAAAGGGACCAATAGGGCCCCAATCTGTACCCACCGGGCTCCCAGGAGTGTGTTCTCTCGTCCCAGGCATGATGCCACTGTGGATCTTCACTCTGGGCCGGGTCATCTTTGAGGAAGGAGCGCTTGGAGTGCCCTACGCCCGGATAGCGTCCTTCGCTCTGGGCCTGGTGATCCCCCTGGGTCTCGGGTTCCTCATCCAGAGGTACCTGCCTCGAGTCTCCAAGTTTATGGTGCGGATACTCAAGCCCTTCTCCCTGCTGCTGATCCTGTTCATCATCGTGTTTGCAATCATCACCAACTTGTACCTCTTCCAGCTGTTCACTTGGCAGGTAGGCTAGATCACTAGCACACACCTCTCCACTTGGCAGGTATATCACTAGCATGCATCTCTCCACCTGGCAGGTATATCACTAGCATGCATCTATCCACCTGGCAGGTATATCACTAACACATACCTCTCCACCTGGAAGGTGCATCACTAGCGGCATCTCTCACTGGTAGGTATATCACTAGCATGCATCTCTCCACCTGATAGGTATATCACGAGCATGCATCTCTCCGCCTGATAGATATATCACTAGCATGCATCCTCTCCACCTGTAGGTATATAACTAACATGCACTATCCACCTGGCAGGTATATCACTAGAAATGCATCTATCCACCTGGCAGGTATATCACTAGCATGTACCTCTCCACCTGGCAAGTATATCACTAACACGTACCTCTCCACCTGGACAGGTATATCACTAGCATGCACCTCTCACCTGGCAGGTAATATCACTAGCATGCACCTCTCCACCTGGCAGGTATATCACTAGAATATACCTTCTCAGCTGGCAGGTATATCGCTAGCATGCACCTCTCCCCACCTGTCAGGTATATCCTTAGCACGCACCTCTCCACCTGGCAGGTACATCACTAGCATGTACTTCTTCACCTGACAGGTATATAACTAGCTCAGACCAAGTTCTTGTATTAGCACCAGTCATGGATATTTTATTTAATCAGGAGTTCCCAAGACCGCCTAGAAGCTACTCTTCATTATAATCAGGATTCAGGAGGTTCAAGGTGTTTGTATTGCAATCAGATCCTGGTGGCTGGACTGGGCCTGCCCTGGCTGGGGTTCGTGTTTGGGTGGCTGCTAGCCAGAGTCCCCTGGTTCAAACAATCCTCAGAAGATGTCCTGGCAATCTCCATCGAGACAGGAATACAGAACACGGGGATATCTATCTTCCTCCTGCGGTTCTCCCTGGGACAGCCCGAGGCTGACCTCACCACAGGTACTTTCCTTTCCGACACTTGGTTTAAGGAGGGGACCTTGACCTCTGACACTTAGGAGTAAGGAGGGAACCTTGACCTCGACACTTGGGAGTAAGGAGGGAACCTTGACCTCCAACACTTGGGAGTAAGGAGGGAACCTTGACCTCTAACACTTGGGAGTAAGGAGGGAACCTTGACCTCTAACACTTGGGAGTAAGGAGGGAACCTTGACCTCTGACACTTGGGAGTAAGGAGGGAACCTTGACCTCTGACACTTGGGAGTAAGGAGGGAACCTTGACCTCAACACTTGGAGTAAGGAGGGAACCTTGACCTTGACACTTGGAGTAAGGAGGGAACCTTGACCTCTGACACTTTGGAGTAAGGAGGGAACCTTGACCTCTGACACTTGGGAGTAAGGAGGGAACCTTGACCTTGACACTTGGCGTAAGAGGGAACCTTGACCTCCAACACTTGGGAGTAAGGAGGGAACCTTGACCTCCAACACTTGGGAGTAAGGAGGGAACCTTGACCTCCAACACTTGGGAGTAAGGAGGGAACCTTGACCTCCAACACTTGGGAGTAAGGAGGGAACCTTGACCTTGACACTTGGGAGTAAGGAGGAACCTTGACTTGACACTTGGGAGTAAGGAGGGAACCTTGACCTCTGACACTTGGGAGTAAGAAGGGAACCTTGACCTTGACACTTTGGAGTAAGGAGGGAACCTTGACCTCTGACACTTTGGAGTAAGGAGGGAACTTTGACCTCTGACACTTGGGAGTAAGGAGGGAATCTTGACACTGTTGTACACTTGAGGGTAAGGATGAAACCTGGACCTTGACACTTGGGAGTAAGGAGGAAACCCTTACCTTTGACACTTGGCTAAGGAGCAAACCTTGACCTGTCCACTCCTGTTAAAATCCTAGTCTATGAAAAAATAAAACATTATAAAATGGAAATAGTAACTAAATGTTTAGTATAGTGCAGTCATTTTAACTTCATATATTCAGGAGAGTGTTAAATTACTGGTCTGGGGTTTTGATGTTAACTTTGTCATATAATTATGTTGGAGCTGAACTAACACTAGTCAAAATTAGATCTCTAAAACAAATTATAATTAAAGATTTGAAAAAAATAAAATTTTAGTTGAAATGTTGAATCTGATATTTTGTCAGATCCTTGAATGTCCTTAGGGGTCTTGGCTTCTCTTCTTGATTATAATGTTTCCTGAATGTGTCACCCAAGATGTATTTGTGTAAAATGTTCTTTCTCAAATGTTTAGTAAGTTGTGCGGTGATATTTCAGTGGTTCCTGTCGCGGTGGCAATCATGACGCCCCTCCCCCTCATGTTGATGTACATCATCAAGGTGTGTCGGGAGAGGTTCGATAAAAGACACAAGATAGAGTTCGAACCAGAGGACATCGAGAAAATAGCTGTAAGCGCTAACGGCGGTGAAGGGAAATCACAGGCACTCGCCATTTCGAACCACCCGGGCCCTGCGGGGCAGTGATCCTAGTTTATTCCGAACAAATACGGGGCCCATCGATAACAATCAGGCATGTTTGCCAATATTACTGGTCACAATATTCTATAAAACATGGTCATTGATAAAAATAAACTAATGAGTGAAAACTAGTTGAAATCCTCCTCTAGAGAAACGAGTCCAATGCACAAAGTAAGATATGTCTTCATTTCTTCTGTCATCTGGAATATAAATATGGACAAGAATGGATAAATTGGAACCAACACAATCCAGCCTGGACCAAGGTGAAAGTTGGTTGCACTCCCTCCAGATGAGCTCTGATAGAATGAAACTTGGGTCAGGAACTAGGCGGTAGCAATAGATCCTCAGAGAAGCAGCCAATAGTAGCTTCAGTGGCCACATGGTCTAAAGTGCTACTTTTGCAAAACAATAGACTACCGAGCGAGGTTTGATGTACTGAGAGTTTATTTTTCCTTATTTTTATCAATGACTATATTTTATAATATTGTTTAGTCACTGCGCCTTCTCGTTGATAAACAAAGTGACTGGAAATAACTCACTTAACACATGAAATGAGTGTAAAAGATTTACTTATGTGATGCAACATAAAACATTAGGTTTGGACCTAACCTAAATCCTTAGTCCAAATCTTAGAAAACACGACGAGCAGAAGAGATTGAATCTTCCAGGAATGTCAGTTCATTCCAGATTTTGTTCACATTAATATTTTAGTTTCAATAGAAAATATAAATGCAATCAATCTTTAATATTATCTATATTATCTAAAGTGGCATTCAGTTGAGTGATAAATTAAGGGTCTGGGGTTTGTCCAAATCCCTAGTAAGGTCTTGATGGCTCTTAAATAAACTTGTTCAGATTGACCAGCAGGACCCAGTGAGCGATGCATCTCATCGAGAGAACTAGTGTGATTTACAACATCAAAAGCTTTCAATTCCCATCCTAATTGGGGTGCACCATGACTGGTTTGTGTCGAGGTAAAACTACATCCTCCAGTAGTAGTTCCTTGAATAGAAAAAATGTGAACTGTTAAAGTAAGTACGCTGATTATAATAGACTCCTCTCTCCCCCCCCCCCCCCCCCCCCCCCCCATTTGTATTTATTTCCCCATCGAGGTCAAAATTCCCTGTTCTAGACACCAATGACAAGATCTTTTTGAATCACTTTTATGAAAAACTAAATTTTATTCCTCCAAGCGTGTAGAAATGGGTGTGGTGGGGGGCATATGTAGGTATAAAAATCTTTATTGACTGAAGGTATTTCAACATTTTCTAGTGGAACTTCTCACCCTCCCGCCCCCCCCCCCCCCCCCAACTTTCTACACACCTGTATTCCTCCACACTTTTTTAACAGTATCTGGAAAAATGGCAATCCCTTCTGGAAAACAGGAAATTTTGTATTAACAAACTATTGGCAACCCTGTGCAAGGTTGTACCACACTGATAAAGATGTGAATTCAGTCTAAACATTTCAAGAGTAGATTTTCACGGGTAACCTTCTTAAGTAATTTGATTCATTGAGGGCCTATTTAAACATAATTGTGAATTAATTAACTAACCCTGGTTATAAACAACTTTAGTTGAGAAACATATTAATTGTGGATTGTATTTATGTTAAGTGATGAGGAATTGTCACCACATGATTAATTAGTTATTTTTAGACAATCGTACAATGTACATTCAAGTGAGATATTTTATTTTCTCTAGAAATAAACATATCATTGTTGACAAAACTGTGATCACAACGTACCAAAGTATATAATAGAGTTTAAGTATATTAGAGTTGCAGTTGATGAGTGATGACACATTTACAAACATTTCAGTATTCGGAATCCATTCTCCTCACTGACTTCTTAGGACCTCCTCAGGGAGTGTAAAATCCACTTTCTCAAGTCGAGGTCGAATAAAATGATATGGAATATTCCCCAAGTCTTGAATCAGGTTTGAAAATAAGGTTTTTATTCTATTAATTACTTACTTTATGTCTTTATTGAACTCGAAAGTTCATTGTCACACTTACAGAAGTACACCACCTATCCCTATCTTGAGCTAGTTCTATCCACTCCCCCTTATTACACCTATCCTTATCTTGAGCTAGTTCTATCCAGTCCACCTCATTGCACCCTATCCCTATCTTGAGCTAGTTCTATCCAGTCCACCTCATTGCACCCTATCCCTATCTTGAGCTAGTTCTATCCAGTCCACCTCATTGCACCCTATCCCTATCTTGAGCTAGTTCTATCCAGTCCACTTAATACACCCTATCTTGAGCTGATCTCTACAGTCCACCTAATTACACCCTATCTTGAGCTAATTCTCTACATTCCACCTAATTACACCCTATCTTGAGCTAATTCTCTACAGTCCACCTAATTACACCCTATCTTGAGCTGAATTCTCTCCAATTAACCTCATTACACCGTCTCTCTTCAGGTCCATTCTAATGTTATCCTCCCATCTGCGTCTAGGTCTTCCCAATGGTCTCTGCCCATTGATTCACCAGTCGATACCCTGAACAAGTTTATAGAATCTTCCATTCATGTTGCATGTCCTGCCCACTGTAACCCTTCCCTCTTTGACTTTTTGTTTTAGCATCACATGATACTACCCTTTCGAGTCATAGGCCGACTTTTCTTATTTATTAACACATTCCATTTTTAAGAGACCATTGTAAAATATTATTTGTGTTTTTTTAAGTTCATACAATCTACAAATGATTTGATAATGGTCAATAGTTAATTTGAAGGGAGTAAATATCTAAACGAAGTATTTACCAATGTCATCAATAAACACATTAAAGAGAAGAGGACCTAAATAATAACCCTGGGATGTACCAATAGTAATGAAATTAATATATTAGATTAAATTATAGTCCCTCAAAAAAAAATTCTTACAAGATTTTACATGAATAATTTTTTATTTTCTTTGCTGTTTTTTTCAAGTAAAATTATATTTTTATATAAAAAAACCTGTTAAAATAAAACTGTGACTTAAAAATATACGATGGTTTTGTTTTGTTTGGTTCGTTTATGAGGCAAGCAGTTTTCATTCCCCCTCCCCCCTAGTATTTTGAAGCCGCACATGTCTTGTTTCAGTTTGCTTCAAAATCCTCCAAGAGAAGATTACAAGCTGGACAAGACATGACGACCGTCTGACCTCCGTCTGTTGGTAGCATTGCCTGTCAGCACAAACAAAATGGCGGTAACAGTTTCTTGGGACTGGTACAATTTCAAGTCAATCTCCCGAATTATGAGTTACAAAAACTTTCACTTGAATGCTACATAAGAATCTCGACTCCTTAAATTTGAATTAAAAAATCTTATTCTAAAGAACATTTTATCAAGTTGGATTGAATCTACTATATTACAGATCCTAATCATCATTTCATCTCTGAAGCTCAAATCTGAATCTTGGAAAGTATTACCAACATAATAGAAAATAAAAATAGTAATTAAATGTCAACACTTTTTGTTATAACATTTATACATTCAGTTAAGTGTTATTTTAATATTCTGGAGTCTGTTTGTTAGGTTTGTCCTTTGAATATGTTTAAACTGAACCACCAATAAACAATGAACAAGTACTTTAAATATTTTTTTTAAAATGTGAAATTTTCTTTAATTAATAACCAAAAGTATTCAATGCTTCCAATAATATTTTAATAGATTTCAACCTGACTCTTAAAATCATCCTGATAGATATTTATGACAAAACGTACCTCAAAAAGTGAAGAGGTTTACCTTAAAGTCAATAAATTTACTCGTCTAGTTTTTATCACGACTGTTAAGATAAATACATAAGTAAGAATCATCAGTGGAGCAATAATTCCACGTGTAAAGCTTAGTTCAAATTCCCAAATCACAAAGTGAAATTTATTAATCACTTAAAATACTTGCAATTTTTCTAAGCGTTTGAACTTAGATATATTATGAGCTTAATAATTACCAATTATTACCAGCCTGTGCACAGTGTGATATTTTGGCATTCTAAGAGGAAAAAATTATTTAAGTAAAAGTGTAATATTTTTAATTGTTTTTGGGGGGCTATTACTCATAAAATACACAAAGGAGAGTATATGTACATATTTTATAATAGAATAAAAAATATACATAATTATTAAACTACACAATTGCTCACTAAAAATTACATTAGGTTACAACTAGATTGATTAGACGTTAACACTTGACATTTAGCTTTACTTTTATATTATAATTGTAGTTATTGTAAAAAAAAAATTCTAAAAACAGTTATATGAGGAAACGTAACAGGGGGGGGGGGAGATTGGTAATTGTAAATGTAATAGGATAACAGACTTATTCGGATTTACTACTGTCAGCACACTCTTCTAATAAGTCTCCTGATGTGTCATCTGAAACATCATTTCTTTCTATTAGTGCTGGATTTCACTTGAGGTTTCTAATAAATTTAACACTTCAGTGCTGATTTTTCCATGTTTAGTTTTAGGAGTTGCAGGCAAACTAGCAATAAATGGGTCTGAGGTGATGAGTAACCTATTAAGTAAGTATCAATTCTGGAAGTTTTTCTTGCAAATAGTTCCTTTATCGCTTGTTGTGTTTATTTCTTTCCTCTTGAGCTTCTTCAGAAAATTGTACAATCGGCAAAACACAAGAAACAATAATATCCTTTCCATGGAATAATATTTTGTTTAGACTCACGGGGATTGGATACCAAGAGTACTCTCTGAGGTATATTAGGTCTTGCGTCTCCCTAGTGTACGCATCAAACTTTTCCACATTTATTTTAAAACCACAATTTAAACTTTCTAAAATGACATAAAATCTTTTGATTAGGTTTAAATTCATCCCTGTTATTTTTGCAGATTTCTCCGCATTTCTAAAAAAATTTCCGAGCTTTGTTGCCATCATTCGTGTTCTCAGTTTGCTGTTTAGGCATATCTATAAGCAAACCCAACTCAATTCTGAACCTTTCTTGTGTAACCTTGTTGCAACATATAGACATTAAGAGGCTGTCTCACTCACCATCCTGGCCCCAGTTGACCCGTCTTAGCAAAACTATAACTCCACTACACATCGCGGCACTGTCTGATATCGGACTGAAGCGAGGCCTAAGGTTCATTTCCCGACGTGAGTGCCGAGCCACGCCCAAGAAAAAAAAAAGAACGATATACGCGAGATCGCTGCGCTCTATCGGCCAACTCGTAGAACTATTCCTCTGCACGCATCTGGAGATGTGGAGCATGTTACAATATGTTCTCGACACATGGTCGCCCCTTCCCCTCTCTCCCTCCTATTGTTCCCGCGCCTCGAGAGTACGTGGCATATTTTTAGAGTATATAATGATGATGTGTCTGTGATGTAGGTACATATTACTTACTGGCTACAAGGTGAGCGACGTTGTCAGAGGCTGATTTAAACGTTAGGTTATTCAAAATTCCCCCCTGGCTTAAAATGTTTGATCCTATTTTAAAATTATTGTTTTGGACTTGTAATAATTTAAAACTTATTAAATCTTGGTACTAAATGGACTTAGTACATTTTGGGCTCTTAAAGCCATGATAATATTTTAAATCTTTGGGAGGTTATTTCAAGCCGTTTGTTCAGCTTTATTATTATCCCTATGGGAAACTTTTGGATCCTGTGTCTTAGTTTGAAACTTCTGCTTATCCGCTTAATGGATGGCTTTTTTTAGCCTTTGGGTACCGCCACTAGGGACGGTCGTTTAAATTGATATCGTCGTTTGCCAGCTCTTATTTTATCATTTTTAGGAATTATTTTTATCTTAATATTTATTAAGATACTATTTATCATTGTTGGAAATGTTTAAAGTCTATGGGTTAGTCAAAGTAGGGGCCACAAGTCGGTGAGATTATACCGCAGTCTTGACTTTATTAACTAATGTTTATTTGCAAACCGCTAGGCGGCGTAGTTTTCAATATTATGGCCTTTTGTGAATATATTGTAATACATCTAATGTTTTAATATTATATTGGGAGGAAATTTGTTAAATGGGACGATATTGTTATTGTTTGACCTTTGGGGACTGTCAATAAGGGTAAATAACTCTCATGTGTATTTGCTGGATCGCATTTCTGATTGATCATTTATACCTGGATCTTTCATTCGATAGTTAATTTGTTATTATGACAGGACTAATTGAGATTAATAAGAAGGTCAATTTAGAATAGATTATTTTATGTGTTTTGAATCCTATTTATGGGCGAGAGTCTTGTATCACGTCAGGAATTACTTTTGACTACTTGTCTCACGGTATATAATGCCGCTTGGGTTTTGGCTAATTTCTAAGGTTCATCAAACCTGTTTACGCCAATTAAATTATTGTATCTCTCTAATATATATATTTCCAGCGCCTAACGCTTTATGTTGTCTCACTCTCTCATTGAGTTGTATGTGATTTGTTATCTGAATAAAATAACACTCTTATTACCATCCCCGACTGTTATTTCTGAGTGGTGATACAAGGGGGGTGGGGTGTTACACTTGCACTTCTTTCTTCTTTTCAACCACTTTTTCTTTCTTTTCTGATCCACTAGCTTGCCATGATTTTATTTCTAAACGATATGATATGTGAAGAATATATTCAAATAATCGAATCCACGAATGTAGAGGTGATAATCCAAAAGAAAGGAAATCTTTGTTCACTTCCATTTTTAATATTGTATTCGAGTTTTTTCTGAGACATCAGTAGTATCATCTGACATCACAGCAATAAATTTGGCCTGGTTTGTTTCAGTACAAATACTTTCATGGAACATTTTTAGCATGCAGTCTAATAATCCATTCTGAATAGTCTTTGAATATTCCTTGAACACAGTTGATTTATTTAAATGTGTTCGTAGGTTTTCATCAAGGTTTCTAGCAATTTCTAGCAACCTTCGAAATACACCAGAATTGACAGACTGTAGTTTCATCGTGGCCTCTCAAGGGAAGTTCAAATTTATTGCAGAGCTTAATTAATGCATTCAATTATTTTTTAAAGTATTTCACCGTCATATAATGAACATGGGAAACAGAACAAAGGTTTTTTTTTTACTTCACACCCGCACAGCCATTTGTGTTTGTCATACATATCACGATTCAATTTTCTTTTATATATAAGCCTCCTGTTCGAGGAAGCTTGATTAATCGACAAGTCAGGAAGAGGACGTCCCTGATTCTTAATGTAATTTTCTCATTCAATGATAACCGGAAGAATATAATTTTCTGTAATCCCACTACACTCATTCCATTCATATTAATTTACCTCAATTCACATTATAAATAAAATGCCTCACCTCTAAACCACTCATAAAATTATACATATTCTTAACTTGAAACTGTGAAGATCACTACTACTACATTGTTATAATAATTGTGATTTGCGAACACATTATTACAGCCAGACAAAAAATGCATGCCGCTTATCACTCGGCTAGACACAAAAACTGGCTGTCTGGGCTGCATTACAGAACAGCCCGTACAAGCGCCATATCGCGCGACCCTCTCCATATCCCACCCTGGAGCTCTCCTCCCAATGACCATCGCGAGCGCATGCGCCTAGACTGCTCGAGGCCACAACCCGGCATGGTTTTCTACTTTCTATCCCATTGCTAGGCAGACGCACAGAATAAAGATTTAGTGTTTAGCGATCATAAGTGATTAGGAGGGAAGTTTATTGTAATGTTTAAGCAGCTATCAGCTAAAACCATGAGGATTATGATTATTATATTGTTATTCACAAATAATTCAGATAATTCAGGTAGGGCTGCATGTAGCCCTATACGACGAGCCGCCACTGGAAGAAACTAAAAGGTATAGGAAAAGTTTAAGCTTATGACAAAGTTTTCGACGAGTGGCTAAAAGACGGTATAGTGGAAGTAGTTTCTACAGATTCCAAAGACGGGGACATTACTTACCTTATCAACCTGTAATAAAAGAGTCAAGTCTTACTACCAAGATTAGGCCTGTGTTCGACTCTTCCACGAAGGATAGGAAGGATTTATCCTTGAATAGTTGTCTGGAAAAATGCCCTAATCTTGTGGAGCAGATACCGAAGCTTATGATGCAGTTCAGGAAGCATGACATCGGCGTGATAGCTGACATCAAGAACGTATTCCTGCAGATCAGCCTGAGTCCAAGAGATAGGGATTTCTTGTGGTTTCGTTGGTGGAAGGATTATGAGAAAAAACAATTGGTGACTTTGAGACACTGCAGGGCAGTGTTTGGGATATCATCTAGTACATTCTTACTGGGCGCAACCATCATAAACCACTTGGAGAGAGCACCTATGGAAATGTGTGATACTGCAAGAAAACTGGTGGCATCAGTTTATGTATATAACTGTGTCACGAGTGTATCACATATGGAAGAACTTGGCAAATTTGTGATTGAGGCTACTAAGTTAATATTGTCAGCACAGTTTGATCTTAGAGAATAGGTTAGCAGTCCTATGCAACAGAAAACTGAAGATATGATGCAAGAAGCAGTTGTTCCAGTTTTAGGGTTATTATGAGACATTTCTACTGATGAGCTTCTTTGTGAGGTTAGCACAGTATCAATGGCAGCGTGTCCACTTACTAAGAGAAACTTGTTATCTATAGTGCAGAGAGTATTTGATTCCATAGGCTTTACATGTCCTTCTACTCTTCTTCTGAAGTAGATGCTGCAGGAGACATGAAAAAAAGGCCTTAACTGGACAATTAACTTTCAGATTACATCGCAAGCAGATTCAGGTCTTGGTTGGAACAAGCACATTGGTTGGCTAATTGTTGCATATCACAGAGGGCTGCGCCATGTGTTATTGAGATGGGTGATCTCACTATCCACGTCTTATGCGATGCAAGCAAGCTCGCATACGCAGCTTGTGTGTTCTTGAGGGCAGTAAAAGTAACGGAAGTTTAAGTCCAGCTAGTACAGACTTAGGCTAGGATCTCACCTTTGAAACAGGTTACTATTCCACGCTTGAAGCTCCTGGCAGCAGTCATTGCTACTAGGATTACAATGCAGGTTAAGTAATCGTTGGAGCTACAACAGTACAAGACATTCTTTTGTAGTGATTCGTCGGTAGCATTAACCTGGATAAAGCGAAAGGACAATTGGAACACATTTGTCAGTAACAGATGTCAAGAAATATGCCACTAAAATAATCAAGATGATTGGCATCATCTTCCAGGGTCTATGAACGCAGAGGATCTTCCTTCGAGGGGCTGCAGTCTGAAGACACCGGTTGAGACCAAATGGTGGGAAGGTCCCCAGTGGTTTAGGGAACCCTCAGAACAATGGCCTTTCTGTTATCTTGTTGCTTCTGAAGAAGAGGTCAACATTGAGAAACGAGAAACTGTTATCTCAAGTGTAGCGAGCTGATCATCAGGATTTGGACTTCGTCTTTTTTTTTCTAGCTACACCAAAATGGTACAAATGATTGGGTGGCTGCTCAGATTTTATAACAACCTTTTCTTGAAGCAGGAAGTAATAAAAGGGGAACTCGGAGGAAAGGAAATACAAAAGGTGGAGATCAGTTTGTTGAAATTAATCCAAACGGAAAGTTTTCAAGATAAGGATCAGAAGTTGGACACGGTGATCAAGGTCTTCAAAGACGATTCAGGAGTTTTAAGAGTGAAAACGGGGCTAATATTTGGTAGTGAAAGTGAAGAATTCAAAAACCCCATTCTGTTACGTTTCGATCATGAAACAGTGGTTAGATTAATAAAAGAGGAACATCAGCATTCACTCCACGCAGGTTTGCAGACATTACTGGCAAGACTCAGGGAGAAGTATTGGATACTAGGAGTCAGAAAAAGAGTGAAACAAGTTATCCGAAAATGCATTAAATGCAAAAGATATTAGCTGAGTCATGCAGGGACAGATTCTGCGCCATTTCCCAAGGAGAGACTAGGGCTTACAGCAGTATTTGAAGTTTCAGGTGTGGATTATGCTGGGCCATTGTATTTGAAGTCATGTGAAAAGTCGTGGATTGTGTTCCTAACACATGCTGTATACCGTGCCCTACATTTGTAACTTGTACAGTCCCTCTCTACAGAGACTTTCATGCTAGCACTGAGAAGGTTTATTGCTCGAAGAGGGAGGATTTCTGTATTATATTCTGATAATGGGACCAATTTTATGGGACTCAACAGTGCCTTACAGAGATTGGATTAGCAGGCAATAATAGCTTACTCAACCATCAAAAGAATCACATGGAAGTTTATACGCCCTACAGCGGCTTGTTGGGGAGGATGGTGAGAAAGGATAGCCAGAACTGAAAATAAACTGTTGAGATGGACCCTAGCATGGGCATCAGTATACTATGAAGAGTTGTACACAATCCTATGTGATACTGAGGCCATAATTATTTCAAGACCAAAAACTATGTTGATGATAGTTTGTATTAACTTAAGCCTTTGACACCAGCAACCTTTCTACAAGGAGTTTCCAGCAATGAAACGGCAGATCTAGATGCGGTAAAAAAGATTGACCTTGGCAAGAGAAGTAGGTACCTACAAAAACAACGGGAAGATCTAAGACATAGGTTAAGGAGTGAGTACCTAGCCCAACTGGTGCATCATGGACGAAGCAAGATCAGCAGCATCAAGGTGGGAGATGTGGTATTGATTGGATCTGATTCCACAAAACGAATTAGATGGCCTCTTGGTACCATCATGGAGGTGTACCCTGGAGCAGATGGGGTCGCTAGGGTAGCCAAGCTGAAAACAGCTGCTGGAGAATGAATCAGACCATTCCAGTGCCTATACCCATTAGAGGTATCTACGACTCCGGCGGAATGGCAACAGCTAGACACTTAGATCTTCCAGACACCAGAATCTGGACCACCACCGGAAGAGGTTAAGATGTCTAAAGGGGGGTGCAAGATCAAGATACCGTCAAAACTAGACTTACGAAGTAACAGTTTACATAATTATCGTGATATTACAAATAAGGTTTTTAGAATAGTAGGACTAAATATTTGATATATTTAAGTGTTGCAACTGAGAAAAACATTTGCACAAATGCAAGGTGGGAGGATGTTCGGGATCAATTCTCTTTGTAATCTATCCTTTCAGTTCCTTAAATGTTAGTGTTTTATATTATGCGATATTAAAAATTAATCGAGAAGGCGGTGACTTAGCCTAGTTGACAGTACCAAGAAGACAAGTCTTTGTTTTCAGTAAGTGAGTATTTGTGTTTGAATTTTCTTTTAAACAGTGTCAATTAATAAATAATATGTTATAGATATTATTAAAGTTAAATGCTATTGCGTTTCTGAACAGCTATCTTGCTTGATTCCACTATGGGGTAGTTTATAAGATAGAGCTATAGTGTAATCAGTCAAGTTAAGACTGCTATCTTGCTTGGTTACAGTATGGTGTAGTTTATTAGATATTCATAGTGTAATCAGTCTAGGCAAGATTACTACTTTGGTTGGTTCCACTATAGTGTAGTTTGTAAGATAGGGTCATAATGTAATCAGTCTAGGCAAGATTACTACTTTGGTTGGTTCCACTATAGTGTAGTTTGTAAGATAGGGTCATAGTGTAATCAGTCTAGGCAAGATTACTACTTTGGTTGGTTCCACTATAGTGTAGTTTGTAAGATAGGATCATAGTGTAATCAGTCTAGGCAAGATTACTACTTTGGTTGGTTCCACTATAGTGTAGTTTGTAAGATAGGGTCATAGTGTAATAAATTAAGGTAAGACTGCTACCTTGCTTGGTTCCACTGTAGTGTAGTTTGTAAGATAGGGTCATAGTGTAGTCAGTAAAGGTAAGCCTGCTACCTTGCTTAGTTCCACTATGGTGTAGCTTATACGATAGTGCCATAGTGTAATAATTCAAGGTAAGACTGCTACCTTGCTTGGTTCCACTATGGTGTAGTTTATAAGGTAATCATAGTGTAATCAGTCAAGCTAAGGCTGCTTGTCACCTTGTTTGGTTTCACTATGGTGTAGTTTATAAGATAGGTTCATAGTGTAATTAGTCAAGGTAAGACTACTTGTTACCTTGCTTGGTTCCACTATGGTGTAGTTTATAAGGTAATCATAGTGTAATCAGTCAAGCTAAGGTTGCTTGTCACCTTGTTTGGTTTCACTATGGTGTAGTTTATAAGATAGGTTCATAGTGTAATTAGTCAAGGTAAGACTACTTGTTACCTTGCTTGGTTCCACTATGGTGTAGTTTGTAAGATAGGACCATAGTGTAGTCAGTCAAGGTAAGACTGATTTTTTTATTTAGCAGCTCATCTTTCTACTATCTCCCCGTCCCCGCAAGTCAACCTCAACACGAAACTAGCTCGTTAGCCAACTACGTCACTGAGGCGGGTGGTTTGACTGATACCTTTAAGAGGCCACTATACTACTCGAAATATATACCGAAACATGTGCGTCTTATTGAACTAATTTATCAGCAAATAATAGGAGTACGTTGAAGAAAAAAAAGATCCAACAGATTTAAGAGTCTCTCTTGGATTTTATGGTGTTTTTTAAAATTTATTTCCTCAGCGAGAAAAAAAAAGTCAATTGTCAAAAAACACCTTCATTTTACCAGAGAAATATGAAGAACTAGACTAAATTAAAACCATATGGTCCTAGCTATGAGCTGTGAGATAAAAATTTCGTGATAAAATCCTGTGGTCTCAACAAAATAACTTAAGATATTGGTTAAATTAGAGTCTATATCTGGGCCCAGCTAATTGTCGAACAGAAGAAAAACAACTTGATGGGCAGTAGTACACGAGAGAGGGGAGAAGAGAGAAGGAGCCTGCGATCTCTTTGACAGACCACTCACATTACAGCTATTGATAAGTTTTGCTCGAGTTGAAATCAAATGTTCTTTCAGTTTTAAAGACTATAGGTAGGCCAAGCTTGTGTTTCTATTTTTCTAGTAATACAATAAACTGCGTACATGTCTTTTTTTGCTACCGAGTTTTACTACCCATCCGGGATATACGCATATGTACTAACTATGCTAATTTGCTAGGGATAATAAAGGTAGAATTTAGAGGTAAATTACCAGGATTTGCAGGGGAGTGGAAAACTATTCAGGAAAAACTGCCCTTATTACACCCCTCTCTCCAACCTTTCCTTACGACCACAGATAACTTAAAGGAAGGGGGAGGGTTGCAAGCTACATACAAAAAAAGGTAAATTAAATGCAAGATTAAATAGCAATACTATAAACGGTTTATTCAAAGCAAAAACAAAGCAGAGTTCTTTACATGGTTTCAATGATTGTACTGAGTTCTGTGGAAAATCATAATAGAAATAAACAGTCATTTCTAGCAGTTAACTAAAGAGAAACTTCCCTCATTCTTGACATATCTAACAATCAGATGGGCTAGTCTTGAAGAGACAAACAACCCATAGTGTTGATACGAATACATTAATAAATTAATTTATAAATTTGTAAAGTTTATATAAGGGCCTTATGGGCCTTATTACATTGTTTCAAAGGCGTCTGATTTACTACAACAAATGCAGACTTCAACAAATTTAATAATAAATATAAAGTATATTTATTTAACATTTTAAAATACTCGAGAGTTTGGCTAACAGACTTTAGTTAAACTCCCTCGGGACTATCTGACCTAGACTCAATGTTTAGAAACTTACATTTACTTGCGAACTCAAAGTAAATAAACTATTATAAACAAAGCCTAGCAAAAACATTTGAACAATGTTCTACTATAAAATTAATCACTAATTTAATTTTATCTGTAAAATGTTACGTTACAAAGTTAAATTTAATATATATTCATCATACAAAAGAAATCATAATAATAATTAGCAACACTAATTCAAAATTAAATATTTATAAACGTGTCCAGCACAAAATTATCTAATAGTTGCGGTTATCTAAAATATCAAGAAAAACAGCTGACTCTAGCGCCCAAGTGGCGACAGACACAAAAATAGAGTCTCATATTAAAGTTTAAAGTTCTGGTATTGAAAATTATTGTGCAGAAAAATCACAACGCCAAACAGGGCTTACACAAAAAGTTAAAGTTTTAATTTCAGAGTTCAATATATACGTTGCCATAGTTTACGTTCGTAGTTTATCAAGGTTTGTCCTGACATAGTCCTGGTCCTAGGACTATGTTCCTCCATTAGTGTCGATCGAATAGTCATCTTTACAATACGTGTTCATCACTTTAAATAGGGTTTTTTCAAAGCCGTAAAGCAAGGTGGGGGAAAGAACAATTTTGTCGGTGGCGTTGTTCTAGAAGCAATGGAACGTTTACGTAGCTTTGTTATGTTGCCCCATCCGTCTTCTGGAACCGTCCTTCTGCCATCGGATGTTGTTTCCGTAGTACATGATTCTGCCATCAGAGGGCAGGTGGGTAGTATTCCACTGGACAATGTTAGTTCGGCCCGGTCTCCTTCAGTGTTACTTTAATCTAGTTGGTGTGGACTTCGACTGTAGGGATCTCGTGGCTCGCGTAGTTAAATCCCCATACTCGGCTTCTACCCGGTGTTGCTCGTCTAGGTAGTTGCTCTAACCACAAGAAAGATTTGGTGAGTACAGAAACAAAGTATTCTACCATTCTATTTAACTGAAAATGATTAGAATTGTCTATTACATTGTATCAATTTACGAGAACTACAATAGAGAAGTGTACTATTGTAGGGATTATATTATTTTTTAATATTATTTGGAGCGGGTAGTATGAATCAGAAGTGAGTTATGAGTGAAGGTTTACATGGGGGCGAGTCCTATTGCAACACAACCCGCCTCGTTGGCGTAGTTGGCTAACGCGCCAGTCGTGTTGAGCTCTACCGCCGAGGACGGGAGATCGAGGTTCGAATCTCGGTCGGGTGAACTGGGGTGGTTTTTCCTAAATGGTTTTCCACTCTCCCTCCACGCAAATGCGGGTTCACTTCCTCTAAATTCAACCTTCCCCATTCCTAATCCATTAGCGTAATTAGTACTTAGGCGTATAACCCGAACGGGTAGTAAGACGTGGTGCTAAGTATTATTATTATTATTATTATTGCAACACAATGTTTATACCCTCATTACATCCAACTGGGATTCGAAAACCCCATCTCCCAACATTGTCAATCTAGTCTAATTCGAGAGTGACACCGTGGCCTAGACCATTCACCCACCAAAGTGGAAGACATGACTTCATTCTGCTATACTTTATGGTGGAACTCGTTCGTGTATTCAAACGTTATTAAATAAATGAAGAATGTTCCTTTTTAAAATTTCAACACTTCTATTTTTTTTTTCGTATGGGAGATGCAGATAGTAATAAAATAATCAGTTCCCAAATAATTGCATGTAGAGCAGTCACGGGATTTCTTAGTTATACACACTATCAGCAATATTATTCAACTCCCATCGATAGGCACACGAACTAAACATCAAGCTCGTCTAGTCTGGTTTGTCGTGATGGGGAGGTCAAGACTCGAATCCCGGCTGAATGTACTGATTTTGGATAATTTCCCACTCTCACTTCTTTATTAAGCTATTAGAGACAGCTATTTAACAGAATATGTAGTCATTCCCTATGGTTTCAACCGCGGAACAGGTTTGAGAACCACTGGGTTGGACACTATTAGAATTCAGCAAATGAAGAAAAATTTCATAGAAAAACACAGATCCAGATGTCCTGGGATCGATCCCTGGCACTTTCAGAATTTTTCTGTTAAGCAGTGGGTCTGGAACGGGGTCAACTCAGCCTCGTGAGGACAGTTGAGGTGCTACTCGGTTGGTATAGTCGCTTGCGGGCTCACACCATGGAGACCACGTGTCCACCAATGCAGGTAGTAATTAGTTATCCCTGCAATAAACATACTAAGGGGGGACTTCAAAATCGCTTTTCATCGTTTGGCATGTTGTGTTAATTTTAACAAAAACTTTTTAAGTTATGTGCTTTTATTTCTTGTAAAACCAAAAGAGTATCCAAATGAGATTTAAACTTGGACCCATCTGTAAATGGCAATAGGTTAAATATGATATGAATAATACCTCTGACCAGCGGCCTCCAAATATGCAACTATTTTTTATAAACTATACTGTACTCGTATGTAATCTCAACAGCTGTGACCTATATAGGCTCAGTCACCTACTTAAATAATATATTATAAGAACTTATCAGGATATTATGTGACTAAATATAGCATAAAGAACTGCCCCACAAATATAAATGTTCCCGGTTCGATTCCCTTGTCCTTATTATAGCTTCATGAACCTGAATGTACTTTTAACTATAATAATTGGGGCCTACGCTTACACACACTTAAACATAATAATTAGTTTCCAACAACATATGGTGGGACGGATAAAATTATTAAATGGATTATTCACACAAACATTCTAGGTTTTAGACAAATGTAATAGAACGGTTAAACAGCATCAAAACTATTTCAAATTAAAAAGTTCAAAATACAACTGCCCACTTTTTAATAGTTCCTCGATGTACAATCCTGAGATAACAATGGCAATCATCAACCAATCATGATAATTATAAAATAAAATATTTCAGACAACATATTACCTTGTTCACAAATTGGGTTCATAAACAAAGGCAGTTTATTAACGCAATCTTTACCTGAACACGATCACAAAATAAGATAAACAAACTAATAGACATTGTTACAGAAATATTTTGGATAGAAGAGCATCACAATATTCACCAACGAGTCTAAATAAAAATATCTTCTGCTACAGAAACGTAATGAATAGTAAACAGCATCACGGTTCACTGTGCCACCAGAATTTGTTTATATTTTTAATTGTTATGTAGCTGCTAGTAAGGCACTAGTTTATTCTTTGATTTTAGCTTTGTTATTGTAAAGCTAATGGATTCCCTTCAAGATAGTCTTTAGTTTATGTAATCGTCTATTTTTAGATTTTTTTTTCGTCTGCCTCTACTAAATTAAAATTTTCTACCATAACGATACATTTGGTTTTTATATTAGTCATTTCCCACCCCTTATTTTTAAATTCCAAACTTTCCAGATTTTATGGTTATTTAGAGTGGTCCTTTTACAAACTTTGCCAATTTAAATTTTCCTCCATGCCGAAAAGAAGAGTTTATAATTATTTTGGAGAGATTTTAAGCTAATGTCCCCCGACCCATTTTTAGGCCCTTTTCTAAATAGAGCCGGCGGGAAAACAGAAAAGCTAGTGCCCAAGCTAAACAGTAAAAAAATTATGTGGTACACTACCATAATTTAAAACTGTATATTTCCTTGGGTATGAAGCTTCAAAAGATACACCGAGTCCTAACTTTCAATCAGAGCGCTTGGTTGAAGCCATATATTGATTTTAATACTTCCCAACGAAAAAATGCAGTAGATGGATTTGAAAAGGACTTTTTCAAACTCATCAACAATGCAGTATTCGGGAAGTCGATGAAGAATCAAAGACATTGTGTAAATGTTCAATTACTAAATAATGAAAAAAGGCTGAAGAAGCGTATTACTTCACCAGCATTTATTTACTCTACAATCTTCACGGAAGAGTTGGTTGGGGTTCACATGAGAAAAATAAACATACTTTTGAATAAGCCTATCTATGCAGGCTTTGCAATCTTAGATATAAGCAAGGTTATCATGTATAACTTTCACTATAATTATGTTAAAAGGAAGTATGGACAAAATGCAAAGCTCTTATTCACAGACACAGACTCCCTCTGCTACGAACTGAAAACAGAAAATGTGTATGTAGATATATTTGATAATATAGACCTATTCGACACTTCAGACTATCCAGAAACACATTTTTTACACAGTGCATGTAATAAAAAAGCTCTGGGTAAAATGAAGGATGAGATGAATGGAGAATGTATTCGAGAGTTTGTGGGACGTCGACCGAAGCTTTACTCCATTCAAAAGGAGAGTCTTGAGGAGAAAAAAGTAGGTAAAGGTGTGTCAAAAACAACTCTCAAAAAGAAAATTAAACATGCCCATTATAAAAAATGTTTAAAGCAGGGGATCTTACACTACGCCAATATGTCTATGATAAGAAGTGAGAAACATCAATTGTACAGTATCTCCTTAAATAAACTTGCACTTTCCCCCGGAGATGACAAACGCTATATTTTAGATAATGGATGTGACACTCTTGCATGCGGTCACTACAAAATAAGACAAATGTTTTCACTAATGAAGACATAAAAAAAAATCATCCTTTATGTTTTGTATGTAAGTAAGGTGGGTGCTCGTGTTATGGCCATGTTCCTGATATGGCCACCCCCCTATTGTGAGTTAGCTAACCAAAAAATCCGCTCTATGGCATCAGAATCCAGTGAGGGGGTCTCCTAGTGTGTCACGTGATCATTTCCCATCCAGCCAGGTTGAGCAATATGTCATCAGTTGCCTCTTTTGTGTTTTTCGTGGGACCTCTTCTTGTTTTTCTCTGGTAAGTCTCCTTTGTTTTACGCATGTTTTCCAAATTCTTTTTTCATGAAAACCATTGTACTCTATTCAGTTTTGAATGCTCTTTCGATTGGTGTTGTTGTTGATGGCGTATCTTTTACGAGTTGTTCATAATCAAACGATTTTCGTGAAAGCTGACCTGCTCCTGATATGGCCACCCAGGTAGTCATATCAAGTGCACTATGGCCATATCAAGTTCAGTTCACTTTTTTTTCTCCTGATAAAGTTACTCAATAAAGACTTTTTTTAAATATAAAATAATGTCTGACAACGTGAGGAAGAGGGGATTATGGACTGAAGAAGCCATGTCCAAGGCAGTGAGTGGTGTGAAGAGTGGTAAGTTATCAGTTCAAGGGGCAAGTAACAAGTTTTGTGTACCTAGACGTACTTTACGCCGTTATCTGGAGAAAGATAGCCCCTTAAAGAAGTCAAAGTTGGGTGGAAAACCCACCTTGACACCGGAACAAGAAAAACAGCTATGCCAGAGAATTTTCCGTTTGTCTTTTCAATGGAAAAAAGTGTGAATGTCAATTGTTTAAACAACTTTATTTTTCATGGAAAATTCTCTTTTGAATTCACTTTTTAATAACAAAAAGGATTACTTAATATCATCTTTATTCATTTTACACCAAAATTATTTAATTTTAGCAAAACGGCACTATGAAACTGAAAAAAATCACGTTATGTAGAATATGAAACAAGGGTGGCCATATCATGTGCACATGTTCCTGAAATGGCCACTAGGTAGACTTTGGGAATTTAGTTTTTTTGGACCAGTAAAACAATTTTTATGGGGAATGCAATTTTTTTATGAAAGTACATTCACCTGAGAACGATTTAAAAAAAATTGTTTTTTTTTTCAAAATGGTGGCTAGAAAAATTCTCACAATTTAGCATGGCCATATCAGGGACACCCACCTTATATTGAAAAGGAAGTTTGTGTATTAACCTTTGTAATAAAGATTTTATTACGTAAAAAGCTCGAGTGCTTGTGAATATCATAGCCTAATTTCATCAGGTGAAACAGCATGGCTTTATCAAAATTAGTTATAGGTGGGAGGTGACGTTACTCGCTTCCTCGCAGTGCCTCCTGGGGAACGTTTTAATAAACGGCTAAACGAGTAACACCCAATACGTAGTAATATTATGATAAAATGTTAGTGATTTATACAAGTTTTATCAAATTAATGGTGTAACTCCTGGTTTTCTCTCTCTCTTCCTCCACCCCCAAATATTTTTTCCTGATCCGCCACTGATCAATGCTATTCTTGTGAGAAAGTGACTCACCGGCTCTATGGGAAGGATCAATGTGGGAGGAAGTGATCCAACTCCACAGTGAAGAGGATCAATGTTAACCCCCCCCCCAAAATAATATTCTCCCCTCCGCCACTGATCAATGCTATTCTTGTGAGAAAGTGACTCACCGGCTCTATGGGAAGGATCAATGTGGGAGGAAGTGGCACAACTTCACAATGTGCTGGAGCAATGCTAAAACCCCCAAAATAATATTCCCCCATTCGCCACTGATCAATGCTATTATTATGAGTTTTTTTATATATACTGGATTACTTGTCTCTTGACTTATTCATCTAAGATCCACCTCGCCTCACCCGCGCACGGGCTGCGCAACTTCAGAACTGGCATTGAGCCTTCGGATGATGTCCTCTTAAATGTAAACTAGGTGTGTAGGTGGCGTCTACATTCCCTACCAAACACGGTTTCACCTATTCATACGTCAAGTGAAGTGATCTGCAACTGTCAATTGTGATATATATTAACAGCTGCCTACATATATACTGTATGTATATATATATAATAATAATAATAATAATAATAGTAAAATGTTATCAATGTTGACCATAACATGAACATGTTTGTATTTTCTGAAAGTTCCTTCCCTTTGTATATAGCTCTTGGTTCTCCCAAAGAGCCGCCACCGCGTCTTCCAGGCTCCATCTTGTTTTGTTTGACAAGAACAAGTCAAGAAAATTCCGTCACATATTGAGACTCGCGCGAAGTCTGGCGGAAGTTTGATGAATGATGTTCCTCCCCCGCCTCCTAGTGTTGTGGTTGAACCCCTGTAGCGGTTTTAGTAGTTTGGGAAACCACCGCTGCCTGTCAAGTTGTCGCTGTATTTAGGGCAGGGGGGTGATGTTCCTTTGGATAAAAGTGGCGTATTAAGTGAAGTTTGTCCGGGGTGAAATATTCTGGAAAATATGAACTAGGTTCTGTAGAAAGCGCTGAGACTTATATTGGGAGTCTACAGATGGCTGTGACTGTTGTGATATTCGTTTAGCCGGGGAAGTGTGCACAAGATATACTTCTCTTATGGCCAGTCTACATAGAGTCGTATACCCACTTGTCCGGAGTCGAAGTCGTATTGTAGTTCCTTACTACAAAAGGGACTGTACACAATGAAATGGCGTGGCACGTAATTTCAACCAATAGGAAATAAGAAAACATAAGCAGTCGAAAAATAATTAATATACCAGACTGTTACAGTTTATACAACTATATAGGTAGAACTGTTTTCAATATAACGATTCTTTTCTTTCGTAAAAAGGAGGATAAATACTGACAGACTCAATAAGTTTATCGTCGAAATCCATTTTACACTAGTGTTTAACGATCCAAAGTCAACAAAAAACGAGGCAAAGAGCATATATACACCAGCATAGACAATGAATTCATAATCAAAGTCATAATATTAATACTTTCAAATAATTAAAATATATATGTTTTAACAACCATTGTTTTTAATTAAAAAATGCCTTTTATATTTATATAGATTCCCATGAAGTAGGCTATTATCCTAGATTAAATAAATATTAAATTTAACTGATTTTAGTAGTGCAACCGTATTCGTTTTTGATTGGCTGAACGCAACGTGTCGCAACGCAAGAATGGACAATGTTCATCTCCTTCCGACAAGCTATTCCGACAATTCCGACTTACTATTGCGATCGCGACATTCAATGTAGACAGTATATTACGACACCGACTACCGACAAGCAGGTACGACTATATGTAGACTGGCCATTAGAGGAATACTTTTGAAAAGAATTGGGTGAAAATAAATTCATACGTTTTTATAAAACATGTTATTTATCACATTTCCTTCAAAGTTTGTACACTGTATGTGATCATAAAGATATTTACTAATGGACCATGAAACAAAGCTGTCTATTAATTAAAAGAAAGCACTTACCTATACTGTAGCCTGAGTGTGAAGTTTGTGCCTTTAGGCTGTAATATTACGCTTCTGTGTTGGGGGTACGGGGTTCAATCCTCGGTCCCGGCACAGATTTATCTGATTGTCCAAACCCTTTCTTCACCTCTGACAATACGTGTATTAATCACAAATTGTGAGCGTGAGAAATGCCAGGCCTCCACCGTGGTTCGGATTCCACGTTAAACTGTAGGTTCTCCATTTCATCTCACAACCATACTACCATTACACATTAGCGTAGGTGCGTATAACTCGAACTGGTAGTAAGACGCGGTGCTAATAATAATAATAATAATAATAATAATAATAATAATAATAATAATAATAATAATAATAATAATAATGATAATGTAAAATTACGTTTGTAAAGTTCTTCTTTTCATATCAATCAACCACTATTACAGTTTTATTTTGTTTAAATAACCTCCACCAAAATCGTGCTAGCTGTAAATACCCATTTGATAGGCCAACATGACAGATCTAAGGAGCAAACAAGCAATAACGTAACTGACCTCGGGTTACAAGACTGTACCCACAATATTAGGATTGAATACATCCTAAAATATTCGTATCAGCTCATTCCTATACTCACACCAGGATTAGGATTTATCTCTTGTTTCACAGCAGGAGGTAGCGCCATTTGTCTACTAGAGTGGTTATTTGATGGTTCAAACTACATTTGTATAAGAACGTAATACTTTTCTTTACGTAAAAAGCAAAAATAGTTTATAAAATAACGTAAAATATTGTATTTATTTATTTATTTAGCACCGCGTCTTACTACCCGTTCGGGTTATACGCCTAAGTACTAATTACGCTAATGGGCTAGGAATTGGGAAGGTTGAATTTAGAAGAAGTGAGCCCGCGTTTGCATGGAGGGATAGTGAAAAACCATTTAGGAAAAACCACCCCAGTTCACCCGACCGAGATTCGAACCTTGATCACCCCATCCTCGGCAGTCTAGCTCAACACGAAACTAGCGCGTTAGCTAACTACGACACTGAGTCGGGTAACGTAAAATACGTTTTTAATTTATCAGTTGATTGTGTAAAATATATTTATGTGTTGGAAATTTTATGTTGTTCAAGAGCCGACGGGCTGTAAAAAAATGTTACGGTGGGCTGCAAGTGGGCCATGTGTTAAACACCCCTGGCTTTAAGGCATCATTTTCGTGTTAGGCAGGGAGATCGAACTTTGAATCTCGGTCGGGTGTACTGAGAATGGCTTTCTACTCTGACTCCATGAAAATGTGGGTACACTTCCTACCAATATAGCCTTCACTATTCCTAAGACCATTACGTATTGGTACGTAGGCCTTTGATCAGAACGGGTAGTAAGGGGGTGGCGAGAGGTACAATAAACAACCTAACCTTTGTAGAAATACATAGAAGTGGCTGAACGAATGCTGGTTTACACATCAGCCTGTCACCGAGACCCAAACTCGTACTGTTGTGTTACATTACGTGCCAAAACAAGGTAGTAGTTGTGTGCGTGTCCGCTAGAAGCGCCAGAGGTCGTAACTCAACCCCCAGGACTGCACGGGCTTGGTTCACTGTTATTTATTACCTAGGTCCTTTAGTGACCAATATAACGTTTCGTTTACTACCCCCTTAGCGCTCCATGCGACACTCGGATAGACTACTTCCGGACAGAGATGGACTGAGGCGTCAGTCTCGTTTTGGAGGTCACGGGGAATGCGGGTACACTTCTTCATCCAGACCCTATTAGCATTAATACGATAGCTTGGACGGGTGATGAGACGCTGCAGTAGCATTCGCCTGGTAAGAGGGAGCTGTTATCTGACTAGTCATGTGTGTTAACCACTTTTATCTCAGTGTACTGTACTCTCTGTATGCAAATAGAGGTTCTTGTACTGTATCAACCTCTCTTCACCCAACCGCTATTCTCTTGTTCATTCTCTGCCACGTAGTCATGGCAACAAGACAAACTCTAAATATTACTCCATGCAAGAGCGACTTATAGGACAATTGTCTTTCCTGAGTGACTGCAAGGCACTGGCGTTGACTATGTTCATGTAGGCTACATTTCCTCTATATTCTCTGTTCCTCATCTCTAACCCATTAGTGTGGTCAGATGCTAGACAGTAAAATGAAATTTTATTTTAAATTCGAGTTGATTAAACACGTTTTATCTTCGATTTTTGAACAAATTTGAGTTATTCCGATTAAGTCAAGGCTCCCTCCCCGCCACACACTTTGGAACCATTAATTTCCCCAAGATGTCTCCTTCGTAAAACCCTGATAAATCTTTATTAGTTAAAAAGAGAGGTAGAAGCATGGGAAGACACCATTAAAAACCACTGGGTTTCTCCCCTTCTTACTCACGCCCCCTCCAGTACTCTTCAGTGACCCTCCCCTCCTTACTAGCCCCTCTCCACTCCCCTCACCCCGGATAGCCATCACGCAGTCACAAGCGTTATTATTATTATTATTATTATTATTATTATTATTATTATTATTATTATTATTATTATTCAGCTACTCCTGTTTTACCCTGCCCCGTTATTGAAACTAGCGCGCCCTTGTATCCATGCCACATTACACCCTTGGATGTTGCTAATGCTATTAAAAAATTGAGTTCTTCTAGATGTGCCGGGACAGATGGAATTCCAAGTTTTATTGTTAAAGGCTGTGCCAGCATTTCAGCCCTTTGTTAGCCTATATCTTTAACATTAGCCTGTCAAATGAAACTTTTCCTCGTACATGGAAACAATCTGTTGTCATACCTATCTATAAAAAGGGGGTAAAAACAAATGTTTGTAATTATAGACCAATTTCTCTCTTAAACACTTTCTCCAAAGTATTCGAGAAAATCATACATGAGCATACTTTTCACCACCTTAAAAATAAATTTTCAGATAATCAACATGGCTTTAAAAAAAATAAATCTACTGTAACTAATTTAGTAGAATTTCTTGGGCATGTTGCCCCTCAAGTCTCTGCCCAAGGTCAGGTTGATGCTATTTATTTTGACCAAAGTAAGGCATTTGACTTATGTCAGCATAATATTATTCTTGCTAAACTTGGTAATTTTGGACTTTCTCACTCATATGTAAATTGGTTCAGCAGTTATTTGCATGAAAGATATTCATTATTAAAATTGATTCACACAGCTCAAATACATTTTTAGCACCCTGTGGCATTACCACAGGGTCTAATTAGTCCTCTCTCTTAATGTATTTATTGATGGGACATTGGTAAATTAATTTGAAACTTGCTGTTATTTACTATTTGCTGAGATGTAAAATTATTTAAAACTATCAATTCAATTGCAGATTGGTATAGATTACAAAATAGGTAAATGGTATTCTACAATGGTCTTGGAAAATGGAATGTCTATCAATTAATCAAAGGACCAAATCTATATCTTTCTACTAGGAAACTAATCCTTTTTTTTTACTTAAAATTGGGGCCAGTGACAACATAGTTCGCACCCTTTGTATTAATGATCTTGTGTCTCCTGGATAACAACTTTAATTCCCTATCTGTTGACCATGTCATTTCCCAGCATTGAAACTACTTGGGCTTATTAAATTTATTACTTCAAAATTTAAGAAAGTTGACTGTTTTTTATGTCTGTATTATCCCCTGGTTGATCAAAGTTAGAAAGCTACTGTTGCTGGAATTCAATTAACCTTAACTGACCTTTAGGTTAGAAAACGATCAAGAAATTGTTGCTGCATGCTTAGAACAAACTTAGAAACCCGGGATTATTATGACTATGATAGAATTCCGAAACCTATATAGGGCTCCAAACTCTCTTCTCGCGTAGACTTATTGTGATGCCCGTTTTGTTTTATAGTTTTCAATAACATAATTTCTTGTAAATTTGCCTATGATATGTAGGCGTTTCTACCCCTTCTCGGCTTCTCGTAATCAAAAATATTTTTTCTTAATAGCACTTACAAGGTAAGCCTATAGGTCGTTGTATCCATAGTGCCAATTCTAGATTGTCGAATTCGACTTTTATCAATAAAGGAAAGTTAAACTCAGAGAGTTATTAAGGATATCCATAATCATAATTTTATCTGTAGAGGTTCTGCTATATTATTTATACTATTTTAAGTTTACATTGTTTAAAATTTACAATATTCTGATCTATTTTTGCATAAGGGTTACTGCTTTTAACCACTATTAGGGATATTAATTTTAAGGTTAACTTTTATTCTATCATTATTAACCTCATTTTTCGTCTCGTGGTTGTTTACCGGTATATTGCATATTGGCCACTTTTTGTCTATCATGTTTCTATGTAAATGTATGTCTTGAGGGTATGTACTTGTTTTGCTTTTCAGTGCTGGCCGTTATAGTCTTACGACTAGTTGGTCGGCACTATATAAGGAAATTGAAATTGAAATGAAATTGAAATTTATTATAATTATTGCACGCGTCCTTACTACCCGTTCGGGTTATACGCACTTACGCAATATTAAATGGTTAGGTTGATTGTGAGATGAAATTGAGGACCATAAGTTTAAGTGGATCCGACACCACGGTGGAGCCTGGCATTCCCAACATTCAACAATTTTGATTAATAACATACTTGCCAGAGGTGATAGGAAACGGGTTTTTGCCATCAGATAATCTGTGCGGACCGAGTTTTGAACCCTGACCCCCAGTACAGAAGTCTGACACACAAGCGTTATTCTTGAACATACCTTTCTCTGAGTATCGGTCTATTGGTGCTTTTTGTGTCTGGCGATGTTGGAGAAGGATGGTAGATATTTTCACAAATAGGTAGCTTCAGTGATAGAGGGACAGACAGAGGCAGAGAGATAGAGAGAGACATAGAGATAGACAGAGGAGAGAGAAAGAGACATAGATACAGAGAGAGATAAAGAGATACTGTAAGACCCACGTTAGAGTCCAGGGCTCATAAAACGTCAAGATCATCATAATCTCGAATTCTCAAATGTTCACAATTAAAATACTTTCTCTAAATGAAGTGTGTAAGAAGCACTAAAGAAGAGTCGGTAGTGAACGGGACCTACTTTATGCCGCACTGTACCCAATCTTGTGCTCCTCCATAACAATTACCGAGACCCATTTAACTATTCTCTTTCCCACGGCCTCCATTAATTTCCATCATCTCCTCGCCTTCATGAAATATTCAAAGGAATCGTTTTAATAGCGAGCTTAACAAAGTGGTTGTTCCGGGCGACGGCAGGCATAAAGGAGCGCTGCAATCGCTTTCCCTCCTTCGCTAACCCACGTTTTAAAGAGACATGGGCGTTTCATTTATATTTATTAGTAGTGAGTTTACCCGCAGCGGTGGTCACGACAACAAAGGCGTCCACTCGTCTGAGAGAACGGGCATATTGGGAGGTCAGATCCCGACTGGGTGTATTTATTTAGCTTTTTAGATGGTTTTACACTTTCCTTCTGTGCGGGTATATTTCCTCTAGGTTTTATCTCTCCCCCTATCCCATTGGTGTAGTTGAAAGATGATAGCATGGTCTAAGGCGTCACTCATGCAATAGACTGGACTGCTGATGACGGGGAGATCAGGGTTCGAATTCCGGTTTTGTGTAATGAGGGTTTTTTCCCTAAGGTTTTCCATTCTCCCACCACACAAATGTGGGTACAATTCTAAATTCAACATTCCTCGTACAAAACCCATTAGCATAATTATTATAAATGCGTACAAGCCGGATGGTAGTAAGACGCACTGTTAGAAATAAATGCGTTTTAACATTTAGGTTATTAATGACCTAATCTAAACTTTAGAAATAAGGAGGATGGTTTGATAGTTTTACTCACATTAGCGTGGAGAGAGGATGTGAAGACATTACGATGGTCTCCACTTTTCTAGTCTCTCTAATTCACTGTTCATGTTTCTCCTGGTTAAATGCTCACTGGTATCTTACATTCAATGTCCATGTTTCTCCTGGTAACATGCTCTCCGATCTCTTTACATCACTGTCCATGTTCTCCTGGTTAACATGCTCTCCTGGTCTTCTTAACATTCAGTCATGTATCTCCTGGTTAACAGCTTCTGGTCCTTCTTACATTCAATGTCCAATGTTTCTCTGTTAACATGCTCTCCAGTCCTCTTACATTCATGTCCATGTTTTCTCTGGTTACTTGCTCTCCTGATCTCTTTACATTCATGTCCATGTTTCTGGTTATGTCTCTGGTCTCTTACATTCAATATCCATGTATTTCAGCTTAATATGCCTCTGTCTCTCTTACATCAATGTCCATGTGTCCTGTTAATGCTCTTCTGGTCTTTTACATTCAAGTCATGTAGTTCCTGGTTAAAATGCATCTCCTGGTCTCTCTTACATTCACTGTCATGTTTTCCTGGTTAACATGCTTCCTAGTCCCTCTTACATAATTTCATGTTCTCCTGGTAATGCTTCCTGATTCTCTTACATTCAATGTCATGTTCTTCTGTTAACATGCTCTCCTGATCTTCATTACATTCACTGTCATGTTTTCTGGTTAACATGCTCTCTAGTCCTTTACATTCAATGCCATGTTTCATCCGGTTAACATGCTCTCTGATCTCTCTTACATTAAATGTCCATGTTTCTCCAGCTTAACATGCTCTCCTGGTCCTCTCTTACATTAAATGTCCATGTTTCTCCGGGTTAACATGCTCTCCTGATCTCTCTTACATTCAATGTCCATGTTTCTCCAGCTTAACATGCTCTCCTGATCCTCTTACAGTCATGTCCATGTTTCTCCTGGTTAACATGCTCTCCTGATCTCTCTTACATTCAATGTCCATGTTTCTTCTGGTTAACATGCTCTCCTGATCTCTCTTACATTCACTGTCCATGTTTCTCCTGGTTAACATGCCTCCTAGTCCTCTTACATTCAATGTCCATGTTTCTCCTGGTTAACATGCTCTTCTGGTCTCTCTTACATTCAATGTCCATGTTTCTCCTGGTTAACATGCTCTCCTGATCTCTCTTACATTCACTGTCCATGTTTCTCCTGGTTAAATGTCTCCTGATCCCTCTTACATTCAATGCCATGTTTCTCCAGCTTAACATGCTCTCCTGATCTCTCTTACATTCACATGTCCATGTTTCTCCTGGTTAACATGCTCTCCTAGTCCCTCTTACATTCAATTCCATGTTTCTCCTGGTTAACATGCTCTCCTGATCTCTCTTACATTCAATGTCCATGTTTCTCCTGCATATGTGACAATGGGTACAAAGTACCCCCTGTACAACACTTCAAGGGCATTTCTCTTCTCCATTACCATTACTTCACACTTTGCCATGGTAAATTTTATTTCACACTCTTTCACTTCCTCATTCCATTTTTGTAGTTGTTCCTGTACTTCCTCTTCGTTCTCCTTGAAAAACCACACATCTGGTGGTCGAGGGATAATGTGTCGGACTTCTGTGATGGGGGTACCGGGTTCAATCCTCGGTCCTGGCACTGATATATCTGATGGCCAAACCCTTCTTTCACCTCTGACAAGACGTGTATTAATCACAACTTGTGATTCTGTAGAATTCCAAGTCTCCACCGTGGTTCGGATCCCACGTAAAACTGGAAATCCTCCATTTAATTTCAAAATCCCCCTACCACTACATATTAGCGGAAGTGCGTACAGCCCGAACGGGTAGTAAGACGTAGTGCTGCTATATAATATATAATAATAATAATAATAACACATTCGAGATTCGCACCAAAACCTTCCGGAAGCCTAGTACATGCACACACAACAAATAACGAGAAAAACACAATAAATGACGAGAAACACTTTCCAACGTTCAAAAATAATGTATTTCAATTGTAACGAGTACAGAGTACCTGTTTTAACCAAGTTTATTATTATTTACATTGAAAGTTTTTAAAATATATTATTTACCTAAAACTGTTTCGTAAAATGAATACTAGCCGTAATAGCGTGTATTAAATTTGTGTACTTTGTATAGTTTGAATGTATATAATACAAACAGAGAGAAATTCGAAAACACCCAGTATTATTGTCAAGAGCACCCTCATGCTCTCTTGCGACTCTGGCGGTGGAATCATGAACCATCTCATCCGAGAACCCATGTTCTGTGATCCTGTGGGGCGGTCGTGCGTACCCCTCTTGGGGCCATGACCTAGCCCAGGCAGTCTGTCGGTCTTGTGATGAACGAGCCTGGTTCTATAAACGGTTGGGAAACTGAGAGAGTGAGGTTGGGGGAAAACCGTGTACTCTTTGACTAAGTGGGGATAGATTCCCTGGTGGACACACGGACTAAACGTCAAGCTCGCCTTGTCTGGTAAAGTGCTGAATCTCTGTCGGTGTACAGAGGATGTGTTTTTCATCAAATAGTTTCCCATTCTCCCTCCACGTGAGTGAAACTATATATCCTCATCCCTAACCTACAAGAGTAATTAAGACCGGATGGGTAGTAAGAGGCTTAACAAAACTAAATACTACTCACGGGGGGCTTTATTTTTGTTTCTAATTCTTGTGCACCACAAAATGACACGTGATGGTTGTTACAGTTCTCACTTAAAGGGTAGTGGGGAGATAACTGAACCACCGACCTTCCCGTCATCTGAGATGAGCTTGACTTCTAGACCACCTGCCCACCGACGCAAGTTGAATGCTAGCCGGGGGTGACGTCACATCAGTGATACTACATTGTGTTTACAAAGGGTTCACAATCATACAATGTACTTGTTAGTACGTAGACTGCGCATTCCTAACCATAGCCTCTACAACGGACTCGACAAACACATCTCTGATAGTGACGTCAGTTTGGGCACTGTAACCTTAGTGTGCCAGCAAGCTTACCTTTCTTGACTCCACTTGTGAGGTAGTACTGGTATAGTTCACAAGATGAACCCTAAGTTGCGCACCGCAGGAATTAATTAATTAAATAATCATAATATACTGATTATTTAACTTTTTGTCCTTAAATAATTTGCCGGTCATTGTAGTTTAGTGAGATAAAGTTTAAAACTATAATTTTAATATATACTCATTTTAATTTTAATTTGTTCATACCTATGGTGCACAACATTATTCATACTTTACAAAACAACATTTCTTCTTGGATCAGGTTGTTTCTTATATTGTAGACGTTGTTACGTAAGCAAAGATAAAAGTGTTGGTCTAGAAGTAATAAGTCTGAGGATCGTACTTTGAAACAAGTGACTGTGACCGAGCGTTGGTTCATAATTCCACTGCTGTCTGATTGTAGAAAGTCCATGGAGATAGAAACACAGTGGCTCTGTTGCTCTGTACTATTGTGATCACACCTCAAGATCACGTGACTTTGGGAGAAATAGCTACGCACGAATTTATGATCTGTGGTGATTTATCAGTAATATTTAAACAGGGCAATATATTCTTTATGGGAGCTTGATGCTCGTTTAAAAGCGAATTACTTTATTTGCGTTTGTGAATTCTTGATTTGCAAACTACCGGTAGCAATTAAATTATTGTGTTGTTACTGTTGATAGTTATATTCTAAAAGAAAGAGCCATTGTTGACTGTGCTTCTTCTTTAGGGGAAAGACAGAACAGGTAATTCTGGAAATGTTTGACTTGGACTCAAGCAGAAATATTTGCACTGCTACTTTCCAGACAAAAACTTAATAAAACAGTCTTATTGTTAGTTTAAACACATAAATTGAATTCAACATAATTAAGAGTGTTAATATTCAGACAAATATTAAAAATTATAACTTAACCAGTTAATATGTTTGTATATTTATTTGGCAATAAACCTAACAATATTAATTCAATTTCAAATCTTAATATACTTATTATTTAACATTCACGTGACTTAAATTTTAGTAACTCACAGTCTATTGAAAAAAACCTCTTTTGTGCTCTATATGATCTTTATCAAAGTAAATAATTTTGTAAATAAATTTGAAGTATGTTTCTAAATCATTAAATGATAAATTACCTCATTCTGCGAGGAGTTAAGTTTTCTTGATCACGTCTATATTATTTTCTGCTTGCGTTTGTCACTAGGTTACAAAGGTGTAGTTTATTTGTTAAACATGTATCACTACTTGACCATTCACTCGCTCTCAAACACATTATTTTGTAACAATAATGCTTCTTCAACTCAGCTCATATCCAAAAGAAGTTATTTTTTCAAGGATTTTAAGTGAAATTGAATTTAGACCAATTCACACAATGTCTGTCTAACAATTCCATGACTTTGTACATCGCCATTAAAGACTTAAAGAATTCATTTGTAAGGCTTAGATTTCTACATATTATGGAAAGGCTTTGTAACACATAGCATGAAACAATGGCCAATACCCATATGATAATACTTATATAAAAAACTGCAAACATCCTAATATATAGTATATATATTTAACACTAATGCCGATGTATTAAATTACAAACTACAACTTAATTTTCAAGTTAATTTTATTCTTAAACTAACAAACAATATTAATAGAACTTTGGTTATCAACACGCAGAATATAGTCTGTTTGCGATTAATTTAGGAAAAAAAGGTTAATTATAAAACGAAATATCATATTTGTTAATATTTCGATTAATAATACATTGTCATGTTTTATAGTTATATTTTTGCATTAAGAATTTAAAACAATGACTTAATTTAAAATTATAAAACAAGACGTACCAGGTGTTTCCAAATTGTGTCCATTAATTAACAAGAAAGTTTCAAACCCACTAAACAATCTGGTAAATTTTAATTTTTATCAAGATTTAAAAGTAATTATATAATATAAATTGTAATGTAATAAATCATAGTACAATTTATTTAGCCCATTATAATTGCTAAAAATGGCAAATTAAAAAGTTTCACAAAGTAAAAATAACTTTTAAAGTTTCATAAAATGTACTTTCAGATTTTGTTAGCATTGTCTAGGGAGCGTCAAACATTGGTTTATGTTTGTTTCGATGTCATAAAGTTGGCAACAATACACATTTAAAATGTCTTCACTAACTCAATAGTTTGCCACAACCACCCCTGGAAACATGCGTGAGTTTATATAACTATTTATGTCACACGCTACAGATATAATAATATACATCTGCCCTGTTTACAAGATCGGCGGCAAAATATGCATTAAGAATATTTAAAAGTAAGAAATAAATGTTCACGTCTTTTCGAATGCAAGCGAATACATTTTCTACAAAATTAATTATTATTTATAGATGATTAACCAGGAAATTAGACACGTGTTTAATATCCCGGTTAATCGGGCCGGCTCAGACTCAAGAATTTGTTGAAATATTGACTTATTCCAAGTACATGGATGAGGTCATCGTTAAAGTGACAGCAAATGATTTCGAACAATCGCAAGAATTAGTTCTGTCGGGAAGAGCAAGAACTAGTTTTGTCGGAAA
Organism: Timema podura; assembly: GCA_033556935.1. Taxonomy (NCBI): domain Eukaryota; kingdom Metazoa; phylum Arthropoda; class Insecta; order Phasmatodea; family Timematidae; genus Timema; species Timema podura. The sequence continues at coordinate 42,545,401 of JAVRXN010000009.1, read as the reverse complement.
AAAAGAACTAATTTTGTTGGGAAGAGCAAGAACTGGTTTTGTCGGGAAGACAAGAACTAGTTTTGTCGGGAAGAGCAAGAACTAATTTTGTTGGGAAGAGCAAGAAATAGTTTGTCGGGAAGAGCAAAAATGTTTTGTCGAGAAAAGCAAGAACTGGTTTTGTGGGGAAAGCAAGAACTGTTTTGTGGGGAAGAGCAAGAACTGGTTTTGTCAGGAAGAGCAAGAACTGGTTTTGTCAGGAGATCAAGAACTAGTTGTCAGAAGAGCAATGGTTTTGTCGAGAAGAGCAAGAACTAATTTGGTCGGGAAGAGCAAGAACTAGTTTTCTTGGGAAGAGCAAGAACTAATTTTATAGGGAAGAGCAAGAACTAGTTTTATCGGGAAGAGCAAGAATTAATTTTATAGGGAAGAGCAAGAAATAGTTCTGTTGGGAAGAGCAAGAACTAACTTTGTTGGGAAGAGCAAGAACTAGTTTTGTTGCAGTCATTGTTAATCGTCTTAATACAAAGTAAAATTTGATTTGATCTTCACTCTGTTTCTTAAAATACAATTTGTAGGAACTGCCATCAATAAATTAATACTAATAATGACACTGGTTAGCAGAATTTTTGCATCTGGTGTGTGATACATCAACTAATATGTATTTTTGGTTGTAGAATCTGAATCTTCCTTTGGAAATGCTCTGTCACGTAAGGTTTTAAAGATATTTGAGATATTTTTTTTAGATTTTTGTGTTTTTTGTGTTCTCTTTTTTTCACTGACTATGTTGGTTGCATGCAATAATAGTCACTAGATGGCGGGGCAATTTAGTTGAGGGGGAATGGTACTGCCATTGACCGTTAGAGGTGACTCAGCTAGCCACGTTAGCCCTGCTGTTTAGTGCGTGTTGAAACTTGGATGGTGTTAGTCACTTTGTATATTTCTCTTTATTGATACCTTAGTTTGTGTTATTGTGTGTTTTTGCTTTTCCTATGGTAACTATTGAGACGTTCTGATATTTTTAGGCTATAGTTAGTACAGTATTCTTAACATAATGGCAACTGATAAACTTCGTGGTTGTGTAAACCACCCCGATAACTTTTTATATGTTGTGGTAAGTTCTCTCCAAAAACCCAAATAAAGCCAATCACTGACTTGTTAAGAAGGCTTATAAACTGTACTTTGATTGTGCTCTTGGAGATCTGGATAAACCCTTTGCACCTCATATTGCTCGCAAAACCTGCACAACTACCCTTATAGAATGGATGACAGGAAACCGCTGAGCCATGCCATTTGCTGTTCCAATGGTTTGGTGCAAGCTAAAAGATCATATGGACTGTTATTTCTGCCTGACAAATATTGCAGGACATTCCAGTAAAACTAAACATTCAATTAAATATCCTAATGTTGCTTCAGTTCATATGCCTGTGCCTCATGGAGAAGACTTACTTACCTGTTTGTGCTTGTCACTTGCAAACCACTATATCAGAACCATCAGAGGAAAGTGAATCAAAGATGCACGACCTTTGGAAGAGTACATCCCTCAAACTCATGACAGATCGCCTCACCTCATAGAACATAAGGAACTGAACGATTTGGTCCGTGATTTGAAACTTTCTAAACAGCAAGCTGAACTGTTGGGTTCTAGAGCAAGGTACACAGATTTCAAGTTTCAAGTTTGTCTGGATGTTTTGAAATTAATAATTCAATGTGTGTGTGCACAGACTTGAATGGTTTGATGATGAAGTTGGGTGTTCAACATAATCCACATGAGTGGAGAATATTTAATGATTCATCTAAAGCAAGCTTAAAAGCAGTGCTATTGCATAATGGCAACAAACTTCCATCAGTGCCTTTGGTGCATGCGGTGGACACGAGGGAGACTTATGAAACTATGACTGTGCTGATGGAGGGAATCAAATAATAAAGATTATGAGTGGCAGATATGCTGTTATTTAAAAGTTATCGCACTGCTTACAGGTTTACAGAGTGGATTCACAAAATACTGTTGTTTTTTGTGCTTGTGGGACAGCCGAGACACCAAGAACCACTACAAAGTCAAGGAATGGCCTATGAGGAACCTTTGATGCTAAGCTTACAAATATCGAGTTAGCTGCTTGTTCCTCTTTCAAAGCCATTGTTTACGGCTTTTTGGGCAACAGAAGATCCGATAAATATGTTTCCATAGTGAGTGGACTACTGGACAACTACAAGAACATGGGGTGTAGAATGTCACTAAAAATTAAGTTTTTACACTCGCATCTTTTTCCCAGAAAGTTGTGGTGCTGTTGGTGACGAACAGGGTGTACTCTTTCAGCAATATATCCTGACCATGAAGCATCGTTACCAAGGACACTGAAACCCTTCGATGATGGCTGATTACTGTTGGTTTCTTTTTAGGGAGACTGATGAAACACCTTACAAAAGAAATACATCGTCATCTCATTTTGTCAAAGAAAAATGACATTAAACTTTGTACATATTAATATCATGGCTTAATGTGGATTATTTTAGTGCTTTTTGTTGGTTTAAATTAGTTTTTTACGCTATCAAGAAAACATAGGTGAGTTCTGAGGGCTATGTTTTGTTTGTATTTGAAATGGTAAATAGTTGCTGATGTCGTATTATTGTCTTTGTATTAGTGGTGTGTATCTTTGAAATGTGACGTAATAGAGCTAATCTGATTTTTCCACTGATTCAGTACCCGAAAATTAGTTATATCCACCCATTTACAAACCAGATACAGAAAAAAAGTTTCAATTTGTTGACCAGTGTAATCATTAGCTGAGTTGATATCAAGATAAAATAAATGTGATTGTCATCCACATTGAAAAAAATTACATGGTTTTGATTTTTTGATTATTTTGCATCCTTATAATTTGTTTGTCGTGCCTGGAAACGATACTTGTCCCTGTAGTGTAGGCTACTATGTCAACATATTAAAATAACTGGCACTACTTTTAAGAAGATGTTCGCTCATATGAAAACTATACACTGATTTATAAATGGACAGTGGCGTGACGTGGCAAGTACTGTCACGTGCAATAATGAGACAACATGCAAAATATAACTACAAGAAAGTTACTCAGGATTTTTTGGATTTATTTAATTTGAAATTTATTGCATCTTTTGAAGTAATTTTATCGTGAAAGGATAGTTATTAATCCACAGATAAATAAGGCGATATTAATCCTTATTTAGACCTTTAGTTATGAGTATAATACAGTAGTCGGGTAAAAGATCTTGAATACAATATTGTGTTTCAACTGAAGTAAAATGCTATTAAAACACGTTTTAAAAAATATCAATATCAAACTTAACAACTTATTATTTTAGTGGTATAGTTATTTTATCGTCAAACCTCAAATAAACATAACATGTAAATTCCAACATCAATGATCACTAACTTTACAATATTACAACTGACTTAATTCGTTCCCAACTTTGATAGACTGATTACTACGCCGTAGTGGCAGCTATACAACTATGGCGTTTATATTTCCCTGGTTACGAGGGTCTATTTACAAACTAACAGTCTAAAAAAACTGTTTTCATTAAACTCTAAAATATAATTTAACATTTATAGTATCTTGTGTTGAATAGTCAGTTGATGCCTTGAAGAGACGCTTATAAGTGATACCATGTTCTCATGTTCCATGTTCTAGTCTTCGTCTTGTTGGAAGCACCGGATAGTAGTTAACAGCTAACACGCTTAATTCAGTCGAAATAAATACTTACAAAAACATCAATTATTATCCTCAAGTTTTGGGATGAGTCAAAAGGGCCATTTATAATACATGGAGTTCATTTTTTTTAAATCAATTTTTGTATAGTTAATACTATCATACAGTCGTGGTCGCAAAATAGTGACCGGTGACTTACAATAATTTGGTCATTTTTGGTGATCGGGACTGTATGATACATATTTATCTCAATATATTTAGAAAAGTGCTGTTGAATGGATTGAAAAACGTCTCCTGGATACATATTGAAACTGACATTTTTTCTCAAACCACTGCCCTACAAACTGAGCCATCAGGTTCTCAATATCTCTCAAGACTCAATCAGTGACTTAAGGAACGTTTAGTATCTCAATATCTTTTAGGACTCAAACAAACAGCGACTTAAAGAGAGTTCAGAATTTCAATATCTCTCAAGACTCAATCAAACAGTGACTTAAGGAGTATTCAGGTGAGCAAAGTTGATAGAGCAGTGGAAGGTCAACAGTTCGATTCTTGTCAAGGTAGCATTTGACAAATAGTTATATTTAGCTTCAAAAGCTATGGAAAGAACTGAAATTAACTTAAAGGAGTGCTCAATATTTAAATATTATATTATAATTTCGATTAATTAGTTTAGTAAGTAATTAAATATTATTAAATATCTCTAAATAAAAGGTTACAGTTAAAATAAAATGAATCCTTTGTTTTAACATGCGGTCTTTTGTTAATAACTATGCTCGTAAATCTATATTTTTAAAAAAGCAGAATAATAAGTTGGGGATATTTAACATCCATTATTATATTAATGTGCCATAATATTATGTTGAAAGTGTAATTAATATAATTTTAATAATACAATAGCTAAAACTTGTTAAATGGTATCACTTATAAAGAAGACTATTATAATACGGATTAAACCGATTTACTTCCAATAATTATTAAATACTATTTACAATCGTAAATTCTCTACTTTACTTTTTTTAATAAAAAAGTTGTCTTTGGTCCATTATTTAATATTTACATAGCAAATTGTATTATATATTTATTTATTTTTCGATTTGTATCACAATTTTGGTTTCCAACCATTTTAACAAATCAATTCTGTACGTCACGTTTCAGGTAATTTCATCTCTAGAATGTTTTACCCTCCAGAAAGTTTCCCGGATTTGAAGCGGGTCTTCGCAACATGGCGCAGTCGTGAGTATGTGCATGGTTCACGCAACGTGTGTTTAATTTATTCACACCAAAGAAACAATATTCTCTGTTTCAAAGACAACAAATATAAAGTTCTTACAACTGTGAACTTTTGAAACCTTCCCTACTACATTTATAAATTGTTTATTAATTGTTCAAGTTGTAATCCTCAAATGACGTAATACTTCAAAATAACTCTCAGGTGGGAGTGGGGGGTTGGGGGCGGTAGAGCAGCGTACCTTAGGTAGATAAATACTTTTCACACAATCGTAAAGTGAATAAATCATGCTTTAGCTTTCTTCTTTTTGTGCACAAGATTTTTTCATTTCATAGATAAATCTCAAATTTGGAAACTATTTCTTTATATTTTTTTCTGAACGTTCTGTTTCTACTAATTTTAGTATTATTTGTTGTAATAGTGGGCCGAGGAGTGTTTTCGTGAGTTAGGAGGATTTTCTAAACTTGCACGGTGTCGTACTAGTTTGTAAAGAACGATTGCTAAGAGGATTACGAAACACTTCTGCTGTGGAGCAGAACTGTCGCTTTGTGGAAGCTCACCCGGTTGGTGGCAAAACGCATTTCTCCGATACGAAGTTTGCAAGTTGTGGAAGGCAAGGGGCACAGTGTATGATGTATTAACTCCCTAAAGACCTTATAAACTTCAAAAAGAAAGTAACCATAAAGAAAACATATAGCTCGTGAAGTAATTAACTCCAGGACTTGCTCAAAATTATTATTTTACTGTAAATAAAGATGGCCACTTATGTGTGTAGCTCCTTTCTTCCGTTTATTATTAGATGTTCTGTCCTACTACACGATCATTCCTTTTGTCAGTGAACTTAGACCGCCAATGTGCCCTGTCCTCTACCTTCTCCTTCAGCTCACAGAGTTTTCTTCTTTCTTCAATTCATCCAATACTTGAATCTCCTTCCTAAGATCCCGTTTGCTTTGTACCGAAGAATCGCATACAAAATGATTCTCTTCTCACCCTCTCTTCTCAGGACTTGTTCATTTGTCCCTCTGTCTGTCCACCTGATATTCTCAAGTCTTCTCCAGCTTCAAATTTTTAAACTCTCCAAGTATTTATTTTCCATCTTCCTGAGAGTCTAATTTATGCTCCATACATTGCAGTGCTCCAAATGTAGTGTTTCATCAGTTTATTCCTCAGTTCCAAACTCAACTTGCTGGTCAGCAGTAACCTCTTCTTGGTGAAAGCTTCCTTGGCTTTGGTGATTCTCGACCTAATTTCCTTGGTGTGGTAGGCATTCTCTAACAGCAGACTTCCCAGGTACTTGAACTACTCTATGCTTTCCAACTCTTGTTTACAATTTTGATTTTCAGCGGTTCTTCATCTTTTGAAATCACCATCACTTTTTACTTCTCACTGTTGATATCCATGTGATATCAGGGATTCCCTGACCAGCCACTCTCCATACAAGTTGAGAGATTGGGTGACAAACTGTATCCCTGTCTTACTACTCTTTCTATCTCTCTGTTGTTGGTTTCTCCATCATTCAGCCTCATCTTCACTCGTCCCAGGTACAGGTTTGCAATCAGCCTTCTGTCTCTTCAGTTGATGCCGATCATCTTGGGTATTTCCATCAGTTCCTTCCATTTCACTCTATCGAACTCCTTTTTCCAGTCGATGAAACCAATGCACACTTCTTCCTTGACTTCCAGCCCTCTATCTTTGAAATTATGCTTAGCATGTCGATGGCATATTTGTTTCCTTTTCTGAATCCTAATTGGTCTTCTTCAATCACACTTTCTATTTTATGTTCTAGTCACTTGTTGAGTATTCTTGCCACGATCTTCAGTTTAGACTTAAAAAAAACTTTAAACAGATTAGTTTCATTTTCATATTGAATTTATTTAAAAATGAATATGAAATAGATTTTTAAAAACTGATGACGCACGTAAGTAACATATACAAAGTAACGTTGAAGTATTTTAATTCCAGTCTCTGATATAGAATTAAAATGGTCTACAGATATTAAATGAAGGTCTTGGGGCAAAAATGGACTATATGCCTCAACAATGATAACGGCTGTAGTTCATATTTATTTGTGTTCCTATATTTTCTTATATAAATACGCAAACATTCGTGTTGATTTATTGAAGTGCAAACTTTGTATTAAATTACGGGGTGGAAATAATTAGCTAGTCTTACGATTATTATTTTATCCCCCTTCTTACTACCCGTTCAGGTAAAAATACATACGTGTTAATGATGAGAAAGGTTTAGTTTTGAGGAAGTTTTCCCGCAATTGCGTGGTAGAAGACCGGGATCACAATAAACTTAACGTTCACGTACCGTAACGATCGATAGTTAGTAACTTAGTACACCCGACCGAGATTTGAATCTTGATCCCTCCATCATAAGCAGTCCAGTTTATTGAGAAATTGATGCCTTAGACCATGCGGCCACTGAAGAGGATCTTATGATTTTTTTTATTAAACCTTGATTATTAATATCTCAGAGTTAATATTTTGAGACATAGCACACTATTGCCCCAACCACTTCAAATGTTGTTTCAAATTCTGATAAAATGTGATTATTGGTATTTTAATTGCTTTGAATATAAAAAAAGGTTGTATATAGTATTTTTCTTTAGGTTAACATTATTCTGAACTTACTTGCTTACTTAATTTTTCGTAATCTATAATAATAAAAGGAAATGTTTGTCTCTGTGTGTGTGTGTGTTTGTGTGCGATGCCCAGCCAAATCTACGGCACGCAGAGATCTTAAGATTTTTAACATAGGTGACGGAAGGGGGTCTGAATGCACCTCAAAGCTGGATGTTTACATTTTTTATTAGCTCTTTAATTAGGCTATTTTTAATGTGACATTATTTGAAGACATGCCAGTGATTCAACGACAAGGACTATTTTATTTTTCACCCAGCTGCTCTTTATATGACTCAGCTGATACAATTATATTGATTGTGGTGACCTTGAAACTGGGAACTAAGCGATAGAACAGAACTTGCTGTATCTGGATTGTACCTTCACTGTACAGTGTCACCATCACAAGAGGGAGGAGTCAGTCGGAGTGTGGACTAATAATGCGGTGCCTGGCAGTGAAATTAGTTACGCCCTTAGTTAGGTAACGTCCTTAACGATCATAATATATATGTATATGAATAACGTCATCTGATAAACTATATTACAATAACTTGGTGACTTGTCTTAGAGCACAAATACCATTTTATCTTTCTAACATATCGAACAATTAGTGAATGGTTTGTGGAGTCATCAATCACTAATGAACCATATCGCACTGATGCAACTCACGGCGTTGACTCACGTTCAAAAAATGTACACTCGTCCTCATAAAAACAACTGGCATTATCTTGTAAAGCATTTTTCTAATGAACGGCGCCGTACGAATGATCAATTTTGTACAATTTCTCTTGAGAATGAAACTACCGCTAAAACTCATTCTCCACTAAGTTGAGAGTGGAATCAGACAAACAGGCAGACTCGACTGATACACAACACTCGTAGACAGAAACACCGACAGTACCTTAGAAGATAAACCTCGGGGCCATCTATCATAGAACTGACACGTTGCAGGTCCACTAACCACTGGTTTGGTATTTCCTTCCCAGCGTTTAAACCTTATATTTGAAATTTTATCATTTTAAAAGATTAATCAAAAAGTGACGTTATCTCATTTCCAAGGTTGTCTGGCGTGAAATGTCTGCGACATGGAACTATCTCTCTGTTCTGTGCCTTGGTATGTACTCTCCGTTTTGTCTGTGCCTAGGAATCTACTCTCCGTTCTGTCTGTGGTCTGTGCCTAGGTATATGCTCTCCATTCTGTTTGTGGTCTGTGCCTAGGTATATACTCTTTGTTCTGTCTGTGCCTAGGTCTGTACTCTCTATTTCTGTCTGTGCCTAGGTCTGTACTCTCATTCTGTCTGTGCCTAGGTCTGTACTCTCTTGTTCTGTCTGTGCCTAGCTTTGTACTCTCGGTTTTCGTCAATGCCTGGGTACTACTCTTGTTCTGTCTGTGCCTAGGATGTAATCTATGGTTCTGTCTGTGCCTAGGTATGTACTCTTGTCTGTCATGTGCCTAGGTATGTACTCTATGTTCTGTCTGTGCCTGGGTCTGTACTCTCTGTTCTGTCTGTGCCTAGCTCTGTACTCTCTGTTCCATCAATGCCTAGGTCTGTACTGTCTGTTCCGTCAATGCCTAGGTATATACTCTCTGTTCTGTCTGTGCCTAGGTCTTTACTATCTGTTCTGTCTGTGCCTAGCTCTTACTCTCGGTTTCCGTCAATGCCTAGTATCTACTCTTTGTTCTGTCTGTGCCTAGGTATGTATCTATGTCAGTCTGTGCCTAGGTCTGTACTGTCTGTTCTGTCAATGCCTAGGTATCTACTCTTGGTTCTGTTTGTGCCTAGGTATGTACTCTCTGGTCTGTCTGTGCCTAGGTCTGTACTCTCTGTTCTGTCTGTGCCTAGCTCTGTACTCTCTGTTCCATCAATGCCTAGGTCTGTACTGTCTGTTCCATCAATGCCTAGGTATCTACACTCAGTTCTGTCTGTGCCTAGGTATGTACTCTCTGTTCTGACTCACCATAAACCATTCTAATGATCGCAGAGGTAAATAATACTTTCCCGCAGTGTTTGTTTCAAAGTGTGAAGCGCTTGTCCGCCATGTTGCGAGTTCCTGGATGACGTCACACAGTGGTGACGCGGTCCACCTCCACGTAGTGCACAGAGTGGTCACTGTGTCAGCAGATCACCTCTTTGCCTCCGAGTAGAGCCGGCGAGAGGCTCTTGACGCGGCGTCCCAACGCCCCCCGACGGCGGCGGCGACACGAGCGGCAGAGGAGCACGCAGCACAGACAGGCCGCCCCCAGGAGCGCTGCCGTCCCCAGGCCCAGGTAGAGGGCGGGTTGCTGCAGCAACCAAGAGCAGTGCTTAGCGGCCTCGTCGAACCCCGAGGGGCAGTGTGACGTTCCGTCGCACCACAAGGAGGCGTTGATGCAAGCGTCTAGTTCTGGGCAGCGGTGGGGGCAGTCTTCCATCACGTAGCCTACCGGAGGCAGCACCGAGCGCCTGGACAGCACGGGCAGACCAGTATAGAGAATCTTAGACAACTTTCAACTCTCGTTAACGGAACTCGCCGGAAATGAATCAAAGTTTCCATTATACATGTTATGAGCGTTTCAGCCGTAATAATATCATTACATTGCTTGTTCCCTTGACAGTCCATCATCCCAGGTACTCCAACATCCTCATTAGAGGAAGCAAGAGTGAGATGGTATGGACAATGTAATGAGGATGGAAAAGGATAGGATGCCAAAGAGAGATATGATAGTAGAGGAACAAACTGAAGGTGATGTAGTGAAGAAGATCCAAAGGGAGATCATATAAGGAAGAGATGGGAGGAGCATATAACATTGTGCAAGTGAGAGTAGAAGAGTGGAAGCAATTAAATTATGAAGAATGGTGGAATGATAGAGGAAGATGGAGGATTTTACTAAACAGGAAACAGTTGATGATGATAAAGTGAGGTGATCTGCAGCTGTTACTCTTGATAGATAATATTAAATAATATATTAACAAGTTATGAATGTTTGTGTTTTGGTTAAGTTCCTACCCGCCATAATCCGGATCTAGAAGAGAGACAGGGGTGCAGTTGATGTGGAACTCCTATAAACGTCCATCACGGTGATATATCAGGCGGACCCCCCGCCTGGAACACCTCCCCGTTCTCCCCGATATATATTACACGTAACAAGGCAAATAGCAATAATTACCCTTTGTGTGTTGTGCACGCGCTTCACGCCAAACGGGGAACAAGATGGACGCCTGCTTCTCTCTCTAAACACGCTCGGGCTACTCGCCAATATATTAACACAATACCACGTGCCCACCAATGCGGGTACGAGCATATTATTATGATGTAACGTTTTCCTCTTTTAGAAAGTCGGAGAAAACAAGGTTTCCTTTATTTGATCTAAACTAACCCGGACACGAGGACTGGGGTGTCATTCTTATCTTGTATAGGCTTGTATAGGGTTGGGGTTTGAATCCCGGTCAGCTGTATTAGCATTGTTCCCGCTTTCCCTCCAAGCAAATGCAAGTACAGTTACGTTTAAATTGTACCTTCATCGCCCCTTCTCTCTTGGTGTGCGGGTAGCCCGGATGGGTGTGAATGTCATGCCAGGTTTGGGGCTGTGAGCTCAGATTCGAGGTATCGATATTTATAATATTTTAGATCGATTCTCAACTATTTCAATGGAAGTAAGGCCCAAGGTAAACCAGGAATACAGTTTGGCTTTCTAGTTCGCTTAGCACACGCTAGGTAGGGTTGGCCACAGAAAGACACAGCTACAGTCCAGTCTTCATAGGAAAGGCCTTTCAGATTACACAAACATGTTTATTACGGCCAACATTTATAACATGCTACTGTATTATATTGTTATTGTTATTTTATATGTAGTGCTAGTATACATCACAAGTGACAGCTGTAGATCACATCACTTGACGTATGAATACATTGACGTTTATCTAAGTGTCAGATCTTCCTATTAAACAAGACTGTCGAATAGTACCTTCTGGCCAGCTCCAACCAGGTCAGGGTGTAAGTCCCGGGCTCTCTGGCCAGGAACTCCACCACGACGCTACGTGATTGGTCAGCGGGCCGGTAGTCGGGGTGGTCAGAAGGCAAGGCTAAGGACAGGACTGGCTGGTGGACCAGCTTGGTGCTACTGATGACCCACCCTTCCGAGAACACCTGTAAACAAGACACAGGTGTGTATGGTGGACCAGCTTGGTTGATACTCAATGGTTGTAACAGGATCAGTCCTCAGTGGTTTAACACAGGATCAGTCCTCAATGGTTAAACACAGGATCAGTCCTCAATGGCCGTCAGAAACAGCGCCTACTCACCTCGACCACGTGGTGACGCTGAGGAGATGGGGGCTGGGGGCAGATCACGACGTGGACACTGCCCCCCGAGTGCAGTGCTATCCTGTTGGCGGTGCCGCATGCCATGCTGGTGACGTTGGTTGCCACCACCTCTGGGGTGGATGCCACCTCCTGTTGCAGGAAGATGCCCCTCAGCTTGACGTAGAGATAGCGCCCTGGGCCGGGCTCCAGCAGCCAGGGGTGCTTCTCGCAGTTCACCTAAGGTCATGAGCAGGGACACACATGACTCTAAAGGAATTAAGATTCCTCTCACCTGCTAGGGAGCTGACTGTCATCTCCCTCTCACCTGCTAGGAGAGCTGACTGTCATCTCCCTCTTACTTGCTAGAAGAGCTGACTGTAAGCCCCCTCTTACCTCCTGTGGTGTCCTGCGAAGATAGCTGACTGTAAGCTCCTTCCTACCTGCTAGGAGAGCTGACTGTAAGCTCCTTCCTACCTGCTAGGAGAGCTGACTGTAAGCTCCCCTCTTACCTCCTGTGGTGTCCTGCGAAGATAGCTGACTGTAAGCTCCTTCCTACCTGCTAGGAGAGCTGACTGTAAGCTCCCTCCTATCTGCTAAGAGAGATGATTGTCAGCTCCCTCTTACTTGCTAGGAGAGCTGACTGTAAGCCCCCTCTTACCTCCTGTGGTGTCCTGCGAAGATAGCTGACTGTAAGCTCCTTCTACCTGCTAGGAGAGCTGACTGTAAGCTCCTTCTACCTGCTAGGAGAGCTGACTGTAAGCTCCCTCCTACCTGCTAGGAGAGCTGACTGTAAGCTCCTTCCTACCTGCTAGGAGAGCTGACTGTAAGCTCCCCTCTTACCTCCTGTGGTGTCCTGCGAAGATAGCTGACTGTAAGCTCCCTCCTACCTGCTAGGAGAGCTGACTGTAAGCTCCCTCTTACCTCCTGTGGTGTCCTGCTAGGAGAGCTAAATGTAAGCTCCCCGCTGGCCCCTCCCAAGCGCTGTTTCCTGGTGCACAGTGGTGCTCTTGTGAACTCCCAGGTTCCCTCAAAGTTGAGGCGACGGAAGTCGTCAGACGCGTTCATGCCATTCACCTGAAACACAGTAACACAAGCTTGGTACAGCGGCTCTATTCTAAGATGGAACCAGGGTCCTCTAGACTTATAGTCAATCTCCCTGACCAGATAAAATGGTCCTCTAGACCTGTAGTAAATCTCCCTGACCAGACATTATGTAACCAGGGTCCTCTAGACCAGTGTTATTCAACCGGTGGTCCGTGGACCGGTGCTGGTCCGCAGAAATTTCCTGCCGGTCCACGAAACATTTCACCAGAATCATGTAGCCGCTACATGATTCGGGCACTACATTGTTGCAGGGCTAGCGGGACGCTGCACGCTGCAACATGTGTACTGTCTGCTCGCTTCCCCCACCACTGAAAATCTGTTTGTCCGTTCAAGGTCAGGCCTCACCACATAACGTCCGCGCTATATAGGCGATGTGCACAGCCGCTGAATGCCAGTAGTGATGGGCACAATCGAGTAATTACTCGATTCTCTTTAAAAATAATCGAGTAATCGAGTAAAATTACTCGAGTAATTATTAGAAAATCATCTACTCGAATCGTCCCGTGGCAATCGGTTGGACAACATTACTCGGGAGTCTTGCAATGGAATTCGATACTAATAACAAGTCCATAATCTCTTCCTGTAGTAGGCACTCGACACTGACCTCCACCCCCTTATTTTCATGTTTCACTTTACATGTACAGTCAATATGAAAGTATGCGTTTTAAGAAATGTCTCAAAAATAAAAATTGTTTTGTGCTCTTTTTAATAAAATAAACTTTTCTTTAAACGTTCATGTTAAAGAAATTGATAATAATTGTACCTTTTTAAAAGTGAAAACAATTGTTTTTTTTGTTTCGTATCTTACTCTAATTAGTTTCAATTTATAAATAATAATATTTTACTAAGGAGAAATTAAAATAATTAAGAAAGACAATATCTAGTTTCGTCAATGCGATTGTGAAAATAAGACTGCCGAGGTGCCAAGTAAAAAGAATCGAGTAACTTTCATCGAGTACTTTTGAAAATAATCGGAAATGTGATACGCTTAGCTAGTAGCATGCTTTTCGATTGTGTACTTTACATCTGCGAGTAATTAGTATTGAGAATGCATGTGCAACGTTTAAACCATAAGGGTCATTTTTGCGTGGCAGTGGAAACTGTTGATGAAAAATGAGCTCTATGGGAATATACCTTTTAAATGGAAATAGCGTTGTAAACAGTCTAGCCAATAAGGTCGATTCTTACTTATCTGGTAAGAAAAGAGAAAATAAAAGAATAACACGGTCCGAGTAAAGTTACTCGAGTAATCCCGGAAGAATCGAGTACTCCCGATTACACAACACAATCGAGTTACTCGATTATTTTTACTCGATTGTGCCCATCACTAAATGCCAGTATTGCGTCAGCTCGCCTGTCGACGACACATCACGAAAATTCTTATTTTATCACGCTCGTGCGTATTGTTTTCTAATATTGTGTTGTGTTATTTTGGAAAACAAGTTATTTCTCTCGTAAAATTTGAAACCCTACAAAATGGAGAGAAAAAAATTCAAACAGCAAAATCTTTTAACCTTCTTTAGTAGAGGCAAGGACAATATTAAGGAGAAAAGCAGTGATGGTACTGAAAGTATGCCAAGTACTAGTGCTTCAAGTCTAGAAGAAACAAAGAAAAATAAATATGTTGATACTTCAGAATGTGTAATACATACCAACAAGAGAAAAGGAAACTTTGTTAGGCATTACGATAAGGAATATTTAAAGCTTGGTTTCATTGTAGCCCCTGGCAGTGAACTATCACCACGGCCTTTGTGTGTAGTATGTTCTGAAATTCTGTCAAATGACGCTATGAAACCTTCCAAACTTTCTCGTCATTTGCATTCGAAGCATAGAGATTTTAGTGATAAGCCACTGGAATTTTTTGAAAGATTACTTGACCAAATGAACATTCAGAAAAGTCAAATGAAAATGATGAAGACTTGTGACAAGTCGCTGCTTCAAGCGTCTTATTTAGTTGCTCTTCGAATAGCTAAAACTAAAAAAACCGTTTACTATTGGTGAGGAGTTAGTAAAGCCCTGCATCTTAGATGTCGTACGAGAAATTTTGGGTCCTCAAGCCTCTAAAAAACTAGAGGTTATACCGCTTTCGGACACCACCATTCAGAGGAGAATTGTTTATATGGCCACTGATATTGAAAATCAAGTTGTAGAGGGGGTAAAAAAAGTCTAGGTGTTTCGCGATTCAACTTGATGAATCAACTGACGTGAGTAACCATGCTATCCTACTTTGCTTTGTTAAGTTTAGTGAAGATGAAGACTTAAGGGAAGAACTTCTTTGTTGCCTTGAATTACCTGGACAGACCACTAGTTCAGATATATTTAATGCACTTGATGAGTATTTTCAAGCACAAGGCTTAGACTGGAGGAAATGCGTCGGAGTGTGTATAGATGGTGCTGCAAGTATGACTGGACGTCACTCAGGAGTAGTTGCGAAAAAAAAGGAAGTCGCGCACCCAGAAGTTTTGTCCACACACTGTATGATCCATCGAGAGCATCTAGCTGCAAAGAAGCTTTCTTCTGAACTAAACACTGTGATGAATGATGCAGTGAAGATTATTAATGAAATTCGCAGTTGAGCTACGGACTCCAGGCTGTTCACGTCACTGTGTGAGAGTATGGACTCAAACCACCAACATCTCCTTCTTCATGCAGAAGTGAGGTGGTTATAGAGAGGAAGGGTTCTTGCACGCCTTTTTGAACTGAGGGAAGAAGTAAAGCAGTTTCTGTGAGAACGAAAATCTGACCTACTAGAGACTTTGTTGAATGAGGAATGGATGGCTAATCTTGCTTATATGGCGGACATATTTAGCCTTCTTAACGAACTCAATATTTCTCTTCAGGGGTCTTGTACAAATATTTTTACACTGAGAAATAAAATGGATGCCTTCAAAAAGAAGTTGGCTCTTTGGGATAGTCGCGTACAGGAGGAAGATATAGAAATGTTTCCACTTTTGGAAGAATTTTGATTGCTGCTGATGTCAACCAGAAAGTCATAATCAACATAATAAGACAATATTTAAGGGCGTTTGCTGAAAACTTTAATAATTATTTCCCTGAAAATGAGGATCCTCGTAAAGGTAACCACTGGATTAATAATCCCTTCTTCGAAGATATAAAATCTTGTGAACTTAATCTCCGTGAAAAAGAAAAGCTGATTGAGTTGTCTTCTGATGTCACTCTGGTGTCCAGACATAAAATTCAATCACTGTCTCAATTTAGGATATCACTAGAAAAAGAATATCCATCTCTGAGTTATAAAGCTATAACATTGTTGGTCGTTTTTTCAACTTCCTATTTGTGTGAAAAGACTTTTTCAACAATGTCGGTAATAAAAACCAAACAGAGAAATCGAATGGATGTTAATGCAGCGCTTCGTCTCTCTGAAATAACGCTGCAGCCTCGTATATCAAATTTGCTAACAAAAAAGCAGCAGCAGATGTCACACTAACCAAAAATTGTAATTTTACAACATTAGATTTAATAAATAAAATACTATGTAGGTGTACATTGGTTTTTATTTATGTCTTGGCCATCAACCAGTCCGTGAAATATATCTCCTATTTTTGCAGGTCCGCAGCTCTAAAAAGGTTGAAGAACGCTGCTCTAGACCTATAGTCAATCTCTCTGACCAGATAAAATGGTCATCTAGACCTGTAGTCAGTCTTCCTGACCAGACAGGATGTAGCCAGGGTCCTCTAGACCTGTAGTCAGTCTCCCTAACCAGACAGGATGGAACCAGGGTCCTCTAGACCTGTAACCAGTCTCCCTGACCAGATAAAATAGTCCTCTAGACCTGTAGTCAGTCTCCCTGACCAGACATGATGTAACCAGACTCCTCTAGACCTGTAGTCAATCTCCCTGACCATACTCTAGACCTGTAGTCAGTATCTCTGGCCAGGCAGGATGGACCACGGTGTTCAAGACCTGGAGTCAGTAACCACAGCCCCAGAAGGGAACTTACCCTGAAGCGAATCTCGACGATGTGTGAGATGGAGGTGAACACGAAGGGCAGAAGGTCGGATCCCCCGGAGCAGAGGCAGTCCCGGGCAAGGGGGGGTGTGTCGTCCCAAGGCACCTCAAA
Organism: Timema podura; assembly: GCA_033556935.1. Classification (NCBI taxonomy): domain Eukaryota; kingdom Metazoa; phylum Arthropoda; class Insecta; order Phasmatodea; family Timematidae; genus Timema; species Timema podura. The sequence continues at coordinate 42,528,413 of JAVRXN010000009.1, read as the reverse complement.
GATACCCAACGTGGCGGTGGCGTTGGCCCCGCAGTGGAGGCGGCCCAGGTCAGGCTGGGTCATAGTGAGGCAGTGCCGCCCCTCTGTCTGGAGGCGTGTCAGCGTCAGACGGACGCTCTCCCCTCGTTGGGCTTCGAACCGGTACGTGCAGCTGTGGAACAACAACCCCCGTTATAACATCTGGCGAGGATTTCAAACCATGAATAACATGATCTAGAAACTGTCAACAAACCACCGAAACCTTGGCTCAGCTGGTGCCGCCCCTACCTACTTATCTAATTTATCCGGGTTAGAGTCCCGGCGAGTGTTGAAAGATAAATTAAGGAAAAATTGGATCTGTTCCGTTTCTTTACGAGTTAAATTTATGACTTTGGGTCTAGCTGTTGTTTATGTCGGAAAATTTAGTTAAGGTGGTTTAATAATATTATTTAAGTGTTATTGAGGTGAAGTGGAGGAGGGGACGTGGATTAAGGCCTATATTTTTACAGTTTCTATAGCAAAAAACAGTTATTGACTAATGGCTGGTATTTGAACAATAACTGTTTTAGTTAAGTTTAAGAGTCCTGTCACGATGTTTGTCAGATGGTCAAGTACTGGTGAACTTACCGTGTGTAGGATATTCAACTAAACACATCTACTGGAGCAGTATTTTCTTTATTATGGTCAAAAAGGTGTTTTGTTATAAAAAAAAGTGTATAAATAGGTAACTTAACTTGCTTTCCTTCCCTCTCCCAGTCACGATAAGAGAACAAACACTCCGGGACGTCCTTAATTGGAGCCAGGCTCTCTTGTCACTGATTCATGGGGTCAGCTCTGGTTGGCTCGTAAGATGTCTGACGTCATCAAAAACCTTCTCACCTGACGTCATCAGAGAACCCACTCACCTGAAGTCACCAGAGAGCCCTCTCATCTGACGTCATTAGACAACCACTCGCCTGACGTCATCAGAGAATTCTTTCACCTAATGTCATCAGAGAACCCTCTCACCTGACGTCATCTGAGAACTCTCTCACCTGACGTCATCAGAGAACCCCTCGCCTGACGTCATCAGATAACCCCCTCGCCTGACGTCATCAGATAACCCTCTCATCTGACGTCATTAGAGAACCACTCACCTGACGTCATCAGATAACCCCCTCGCCTGACGTCATCAGATAACCCCTCGCCTGACGTCATCAGAGAACCATCTCGCCTGACGTCATCAGAGAACCCCCTCGCCTGACGTCATCAGAGAACCCTCTCACCTGACGTCATCAGAGAACCCTCTCACTTGACGTCATCTGAGAACCCTCATACCTGAGGTTGACGGCACCTCCTCTACCGTACAGGAAGACGTCCTTAGGCGCCTGGAACTTCTGAGGACCGTCGGCGACTGGTCCCTGAGGCCGGCTGACGAACCTGCGAGAACAGGGCCCAGGGCCGTAGGGCTCCCCATCCTGATGTAGGTCTACGAACTCGTACAGGGCTCTGAACGACACCGGCCTGAAACACACGACCAAGAGTGTTGTTACCTGAGAGCTGTAGACTCGGGCAGTATCAGCTCCGAGGTAAGGCTCTTTGTCACCAGTAGAGAGAAGTGTTGTTACATGAGAGTGCTGTTACCTGAGAGCTGTAGACTTGGACAGTATCAGCTCCAAGGTAAGTTTGTCACCAGTAGAGAGGAGTGTTGTTACCTGAGAGTGCTGTTACCTGAGAGCTGTAGACTCGGGCAATATCAGCTCCAAGGTAAGGCTGTCACCAGTAGAGAGGAGTGCTGTTACCTGAGAGTGTTGTTACCTGAGAGCTGTAAACTCGGAAAGTATCAGCTCCAAGGTAAGGCTGTCACCAGTAGAGAGAAGTGTTGTTACCTGAGAGTGTTGTTACCTGAGCGCTGTAGACTCGCTCAGTCTCAGCTCCAAGGTAAGGCTGTCACCAGTAGAGAGGAAGCTCTCAGTCAACGAGCAAGGTCTGGGGAATCTGGTGATGTTGGCCAGCAGGGACTGGTCACAGCTCCTCGGTACCTGGTCCTTGCAGTACCTCGCCAGCAGCGTCACGTTGTTGGGGGTCTTCCCTGGCATGGGTGCCGCGACGCCTGATCCCGGGAACCTACCCTTCTCGCGGTCCTCTTGCTCGCTGAAACAGTGGCGTTCCGTTGGATCGATTAGAGACAAACTGGACTAGAAGAGCCTGACGTTCAGACCACGTGGCCATTGACGTGAGTGTCTTAGATACAAGTACAGGAACAATACCATCTGTAGACTTCCATCTTTAGCAAATGTAGAATTAGGTTAAGTGAATCTACGGATCATTCATGTCTAATACGTTGGCTAACAGCTTTGGTGCATTTGTAGACGTGTGTTCTATATTTATTGACACAGAGCTTACACGTTATTCAAGCTAACATTATGATTTATTATTATATTATTATTATTATTATTATTATTATTATTATTATTATTATTATTATTATTATTATTTATCACCACGTCTTAATAGCCGTTCGGGTTTTACGCATATGTACTAATTAAGTTAATGTGTTAGGTACGAGGAAGCCTGATTTAAGAAGAATTTGTACCCACATTTGCGTGAAGGGAGACTAAAAACCATTTGTATAAAACCACTCCCAGTCTGACCATCTGGTATTCGAACCCCGAATCTTCCCGTCATCTTCAGTCTAGTCTATTGCGAGAGTGGTGTCTTAGACCACACGACCACCGAAGTGGTTTAGAATCTAATAAAAGTTTCACCCCATTTCACAAAAGTTGAAATAAAACCAAGTTAACCAATTATAATCTGGAGCCTTTCTTGGGTACAAAAAAAACAAAAAAAAACAGACGTTTCTTTCGAGACAGATGTGAAAATAATTTTATATACAAAAAATCAAATTCAAAAGTTTTGAAAAATAATAATAAGTAACTTAAGTTGATTCTCATGTTCGTCCCGCCCCTAATATGTATGCAAATCGCGCGTAAAAATAATAAAAAACCTCTTTGGTGGGAAAAGAAAACTTTCAAGAAGGACTGAAACATATTTGTCTCATTCTTTTTTAATATTTCTCTTGTTTTTCTTATTTTTTTAAAGTCAAATGACGTTAAAAAATAAAGTGAATATAGCGCGCACATTACTTGTCTTTATTCTGTCATCAAGACCGAGCCGACGACATGCAAAGATACATTTCATAGCGAGTGAAAGGAAGTATTCTTGGTTTTAAATAACAAAGGGATGAAACTCTTACCATCAAAATTGGAATTAATTTCAAGGAGCAAAATAATTGGAGAGATCTTCATAATAATATTTACTTCCGAGCGCATTAAGATTCAAGAAGTTGCTCTTCCTCAGATTTTTTTAGAACTAAAAATGCAAATTTAATATTTATAAAATTGCAAGTGTATCTAGCGGTAGAAGGAGAATTTTTTTATGTTAAGGTGGCATTTATTAATTAATTAAAATATGGATTATACATTTCTATGCCTAAATATTCAAAACTCTCGTTTGATAATTATTTAACCGTAGCTTCTCACAAACCTTCAACTATGTTATCAAACATGAAAACTTTGTCCCTCCCTTCTCCTCTCTCTTATAATCCGTGGGGTAAGAGTGGTTAACCACAAGTATAAAAGTCTCCTACTTCGATTCCGGGCGATACCATATTTACTATTTGTCAATCCTGCTACCTAATCAGTAGCCAGGCGGTTTTCCTGGCTGTGTGATAATAGGCGTACTGTCTAGCTTAAGCTAGTTTGTAAGTCATGTACTAATGTGTTTAGAACGTGGTCGTTATATATGATTATATAAAACATTAATAAACATAGTCTGGGCTTTGAGCTCCCGCTTTGGTGTTCACAAGGTCTAAGGCGTTAGTATCGCAATCGTCTGTATTACTGGGCTTGTAGGGGTTTGAATTCCACTAGGGTGTACATAGTTTTTCTAATTGGTTTTTTACCCTCTATCCATGTAAATGCAGGCACATTTCCTCTGAATCCTATCCTCCTCATCCTCACTACACAGTTATAATTTGAGGGAAAGAGATGCAGGGATTAAAGAAATATATTAAGATGAAATGCATTTAGTTAGGTCTTGAACTAATTGTGTTGGAAGAAGTTGCTAGCACTAGGACCGCACTGCAAGTATCTTGCGTGTTTCCTCACTGCCTGGAGGCTAGAACTACTGTACCTCCTGTAGACCAGAACTACTGTACCTCTTGTAGACTAAAACTACTGTACCTTCTGTAGACTAGAACTACTGTACCTCATGTATGCTAGAAAAGGTATCTGAACCCACTAGAAGAATCAGGTATTTGAACTCACTAGAAGAATTAAGGATCTGAACTCACCAGAAGAATATGTATCTAAACTCACCAGAATAATCAGGTATTTGAACCCACTAGAAGAATCAGGTATCTAAATTCACCAGAAGAATAAGATATTTGAACTCACTAGAATAATTATGGATCTGAACCCACCAGAAGAATCAGGTATTTGAACCCACCAGAAGAATCAGGTATCTAGACCCACCAGAAGAATCAGGTATCTAGACCCACTAGAAGAATCAGGTATCTGAGCTCACCAGAAGAATAAGGTATCTGAGCTCACCAGAAGAATAAGGTATCTGAACTCACCAGAAGAATAAGGTATTTGAACCCACTAGAAGAATCAGGTATCTGAACTCACCAGAAGAATAAGGTATTTGAACCCACCAGAAGAATCAGGTATCTGAACTCACCAGAAGAATCAGGTATCTGAACTCACCAGAAGAATCAGGTAGCTGAACTCACCAGAAGAATCAGGTATTTGAATCCACTAGAAGAAACAGGTATCTAAACTCACCAGAAGAATCAGGTGTATGAACTCACCAGAAAATGTCGTTGCACTTGAGAGAGGAGGCTGACCTAAGGGCCCCGTCCCACACCACGAGCTGACTGGAGCACTCCTCTTCTTGAAGACTCAGCGTGGACACCACGTGGAACTTGAGTACGGCCAACCACACCTTGTAACGGGGAGGTGGGAACCGCCTCCAGAAGGGCAGCACGTGAGGGGCGGTGGGGGCGGACGTCAGGTCTGTTCCCTAGAGACATATGTAACACCTCATATCACCAGGCTTTTCTACCAATGTTCCAGTAAACATTCCACCCCTCCATGATTTACAGATGCATTGTAATGGATTTGACATGGGTGGGAGGATGAACACTGCCCCCCCTACACTACACCACTACAAAATGGCGGGACAGAAATAACAAGAGCTACTTAAACCAATGGTTCCACAACCTCTTTCGGCTGACGCCCCCCTCCCGTTGGTAGATCATCAAGATCCATGGCCCTGTTTCGTTTTCATCAGTTGTTGAACATTGGGTTTGATGTTTGACAGCAAATATCTTCCCACTTCAAGTAGGCAGCACTGCTAGTTTTTATGAGAGACAAGAGTTGAAGATACAGGGGTGTTGCACGTGACAGTAATGGGAGGGTGGAGAGGTGAACTATTGGGAGTGTTACATGTGACAGTAGTGGTAGCTCAGGGAGAGGGTGGAGAAGAAAACTATTGGGAGTGTTACATGTGACAGTAATGGTAGCTCAGGGCAAGGTGGAGAGGTGAACTATTGGGAGTGCTACATGTGACAGTAATGGTAGCTCAGGGAAGGGTGGAAAGGTGAACTATTGGGGGTGTTACATGTGACAGTAATGGTATCTCAGGGCAAGGTGGAGAGGTGAACTATTGGGGATGTTACATGTGACAGTAATGGTAGCTCAGGGCAAGGTGGAGAGGTGAACTATTGGGGATGTTACATGTGACAGTAATGGTAGCTCAGGGAGAGGGTGGAGATGAGAATTATTGGGGATGTTACATGTGACAGTAATGGTAGCTCAGGGCAAGGTGGAGAGGTGAACTATTGGGGATGTTACATGTGACAGTAATGGTAGCTCAGGGAAGGGTGGGAAGGTGAACTATTGGGAGTGTTACATGTGACAGTAGTGGTAGCTCAGGGAGAGGGTGGAGAAGAAAACTATTGGGAGTGTTACATGTGACAGTAATGGTAGCTCAGGGCAAGGTGGAGAGGTGAACTATTGGGGATGTTACATGTGACAGTAATGGTAGCTCAGGGAAGGGTGGAAAGGTGAACTATTGGGGGTGTTACATGTGACAGTAATGGTATCTCAGGGCAAGGTGGAGAGGTGAACTATTGGGGATGTTACATGTGACAGTAATGGTAGCTCAGGGCAAGGTGGAGAGGTGAACTATTGGGGATGTTACATGTGATAGTAATTGTATCTCAGGGCAGGGTGGAAAGGTGAACTATTGGGGATGTTACATGTGACAGTAATGGTAGCTCAGGGAAGGGTGGAAAGGTGAACTATTGGGAGTGTTACATGTGACAGTAGTGGTAGCTCAGGGAGAGGGTGGAGAAGAAAACTATTGGGAGTGTTACATGTGACAGTAATGGTATCTCAGGGCAAGGTGGAGAGGTGAACTATTGGGGATGTTACATGTGACAGTAATGGTAGCTCAGGGCAAGGTGGAGAGGTGAACTATTGGGGATGTTACATGTGACAGTAATGGTAGCTCAGGGAGAGGGTGGAGATGAGAATTATTGGGGATGTTACATGTGACAGTAATGGTAGCTCAGGGAAGGGTGGAAAGGTGAACTATTGGGGGTGTTACATGTGACAGTAATGGTATCTCAGGGCAAGGTGGAGAGGTGAACTATTGGGGATGTTACATGTGACAGTAATGGTAGCTCAGGGCAAGGTGGAGAGGTGAACTATTGGGGATGTTACATGTGACAGTAATGGTAGCTCAGGAAGGGTGGAAAGGTGAACTATTGGGAGTGTTACATGTGACAGTAGTGGTAGCTCAGGGAGAGGGTGGAGAAGAAAACTATTGGGAGTGTTACATGTGACAGTAATGGTAGCTCAGGGCAAGGTGGAGAGGTGAACTATTGGGGATGTTACATGTGACAGTAATGGTAGCTCAGGGAAGGGTGGAAAGGTGAACTATTGGGGGTGTTACATGTGACAGTAATGGTATCTCAGGGCAAGGTGGAGAGGTGAACTATTGGGGATGTTACATGTGACAGTAATGGTAGCTCAGGGCAAGGTGGAGAGGTGAACTATTGGGGATGTTACATGTGATAGTAATGGTATCTCAGGGCAGGGTGGAAAGGTGAACTATTGGGGATGTTACATGTGACAGTAATGGTAGCTCAGGGAAGGGTGGAAAGGTGAACTATTGGGGATGTTACATGTGACAGTAATGGTAGCTCAGGGCAAGGTGGAGAGGTGAACTATTGGGGATGTTACATGTGACAGTAATGGTAGCTCAGGGGAGGGTGGAAAGGTGAACTATTGGGGATGTTACATGTGACAGTAATGGTAGCTCAGGGGAGGGTGGAAAGGTGAACTATTGGGGATGTTACATGTGACAGTAGTGGTAGCTCAGGGAGAGGGTGGAGAAGAAAACTATTGGGAGTGTTACATGTGACAGTAATGGTAGCTCAGGGGAGGGTGGAAAGGTGAACTATTGGGGATGTTACATGTGACAGTAATGGTAGCTCAGGGGAGGGTGGAAAGGTGAACTATTGGGGATGTTACATGTGACAGTAATGGTAGCTCAGGGCAAGGTGGAGAGGTGAACTATTGGGGATGTTACATATGACAGTAATGGTAGCTCAGGGCAAGGTGGAGAGGTGAACTATTGGGGATGTTACATGTGACAGTAATGGTAGCTCAGGGGAGGGTGGAAAGGTGAACTATTGGGGATGTTACATGTGACAGTAATGGTAGCTCAGGGGAGGGTGGAAAGGTGAACTATTGGGGATGTTACATGTGACAGTAATGGTATTTCAGGGAGAGGGTGGAGATGAGAATTATTGGGGGACGAACCCGAGACTTGAGGACTTGAAAACAAACAGGCATGCCAATGGACACCCAATATATGAATTATTTTGACAATAACGCAAGAAAAAAGATCTTACTTTCTTTGGTAGAAAAATTGTAATAAGCCAATTCTCTTCAGTTCTTAGCTGATTTTTAACGTTATTTCCTAGTAGTCCCGCGCCACCTTCCGCCCCCCCCTCCCCCCGTGGAAGTTCTTCACGTCCCCCCAGGCTGATAACTAATCTTTGTGCGTCTCTTATTCTCTTGATTAAGTCCCAACCCACGTAGACTCAGGACTACAGCTACATTCATAGGAACAACTGTATGTGACAACAGTTACTAGATATACTGTCACGTATTCAAACGTTAACTCATGGGATCTGCAGCTGTCCCTTCTGATAGATACTATCAATACATTTATTGTAACAATAATAATATAGTCAAATGTTATCACTGTTAGCTACAGTAAATATGTTTGTATTTTCTAAAAGCTCATTCATACCAGAATCCCACCGTATAGCTCGATGGATGTCACCTAACCACGGGCCTACCTGCAGGTGGTAGAGGCAGGTGGTGTTAGGTGACAAGGAGTGGTGCGGCGTCTCCAAGACTCCCTTCCCCGTACCTCGTACCCAGAACTCACATCTCTTGTTCCGCGCGTACGTCGGGGAGTGCAGATCCACGAACCGAACCTGAGACCACAAAGTTTCAAGGTCATCGTTATAGAGAAGAGAGAAACAGCAATTATTACTGTAAGTCAGAGTTGTATTGAACTATAGGAAGAGAGAGGAGAGAATCAGCAATACTACTGCGCTAGAGCTGTATTGAACTATAGGTAGAGAGAGGAGAGAATCAGCAATACTACTGCAAGTCAGAGCTGTATTGAACTATAGGAAGAGAGGAGAGAATCAGCAATACTACTGCAAGTCAGAGCTGTATTGAACTATAGGAAGAGAGAGGAGAGAATCAGCAATACTACTGCAAGTCAGAGTTGTATTGAACTATAGGTAGAGAGAGGAGAGAATCAGCAATACTACTGCAAGTCAGAGTTGTATTGAACTATAGGAAGAGAGAGGAGAGAATCAGCAATACTACTGCAAGTCAGAGTTGTATTGAACTATAGTAAGATAGAGGAGAGAATCAGCAATACTACTGCGTCATAGCTGTATGAACTATAGGTAGAGAGAGGAGAGAATCAGCAATACTACTGCAAGTCAGAGCTGTATTGAACTATAGGAAGAGAGAGGAGAGAATCAGCAATACTACTGCAAGTCAGAGTTGTATTGAACTATAGGAGGTTGGGGAAGGGGGGTGGGGGAATGAGGCTCATGGTTTCTTCTCCGGTAGCAAAAATAGATCTTTTCAATTGTAATTTTTACTTTCTTATATCAAGAGAAAGTATTGTAATCATAACATATTTTTATCTCAAGATTGTGATGAATCTTTACATTTTGTGTGCGTCCGAACCCAAATAAAAAGGTTTTTACAATTCTGTCTGTTTGTTTGTCATCATGTTTGTCTGTTTGTCATCATGTCTGTCTGTATGTCTGTCTGTCCCTGTCCATGGATATGAAACGGTTCAATGGAATTTGTTCAAACGCGATAGTTATATGTTAAAAGGAAATGCCTCGGGACATTTTTTTTTATCATGATCCTAGCCCTCATATTAAGATTAGTTTACTGATGAGTGACTAACGAGTGTTTACCTGACAAATAACACTCTATACTTGTTTTTTTGAGGGGAAAATTAGTTTAAGGATAGTTTACAAATAAGTTATTTTTGAAGTCTTTTCCCAGCTTTCTCCACAATTTGAGAAAGTGTGTACGTTTGTGTGGTATTAACTCTGTGGAACTGTGCTCCTGAAGCAGAGTTTCACAAGGTCCGGAAACAATTTATACTTGTATTAAGATGGTGACCTGGCGGTCTAGGGGTAAGGTGTCAGACTTCTGTGCTGAGGGTCCGGGGTTCAATCCTCGGTCCCGGCACAGATTTATCTGATTGCCAAACCCTTCCTTCATCTTTGACAAGACGTGTATTAATCACAACTTGTGAATGTGAGGAATGCCAGACCTCCACCGTGGTTCGGATTCCACGTTAAACTGTAGGTCCTCCATTTTCATCTCACAATCACCCTACCATTACACATTAGCGTAAGTGCGTGTAACCCGAACAGGTAGTAAGACGCAGTGCTAATAATAATAACTTGTATTAAGATGAAGATTCATATCATCTCCAATATACACTGGGCTCGCGTGGCTTAAGGTGTAAATCTTGTATTGCTGGTGAAGAGAAGGTCAAGGTTCAAATCTAAGCAAGGTGCACAAAGGTGGTTTTCCCATTCTGTTTCCATGCTAACAAAATTTCCATCACAATTTTGAAAAATCCCGATTTGAGGGCTAGAATCAAAATCAAAAAAGACCAGAGCTACTACCGGATAGCATTAAATTATTCTAACAGTTTAGTCTCTAGCCTCAGGTACAAAATAGACAAAGAGAGAAACAAACAAATAAAGAGACAGACAGACAAATAGATAAAAAGAGAGAGACAGACCAATATACAAAGAGAGAGACAGACAAATATACAAAGAGAAAGACAGACAGACAAATAGGTAAACAGAGAGACAAACAAATAGACAAAGAGAGAGTGAGAGATGAATATACAAAGAGAAAGAGACAGACAAATATACAAAGAGAATTTGTAAGTTCTATTATTCTCAGTGTGAGGCACACAAAATGTCTGTATCCATCATAGTTTCAACACAATTCTTACTATTACAATACTGTCTTTGTATGAAAGAGGGTGGTGCTCACCTCCACCTCCAGCTGGAAACCGTGGAGCGCCTGTAGGGGGCGGGGTAGAGGAAGGTACCGTAAGGCGAGGTGGTGAACTCCACCAACAGCTCAGGGCCGCTAGATGCCGCCTCCGGCACCGCCTCTCCACCCCCGCAAAACTTGAGCAGCACCGGGTCCCGCGTCGTGTAGCCGTCATACACTGTGACGTAGTCCTGCACGTCGTCACACTCGGACCACACCTGAGGTCCCAGTTCATAGAGATCTGTGACGTGCAAACCCACACAGGCACCGGTCTCGCCTTGTACGGTTTTACTGGCGATGGGGCTTCATTCCCAGCCTGTTGCGTTAGGGTGTTATTTTTCCTTAATTGTTTTTCCTCTCTCCCCCCAAGCAAATGAGGGTTCATTGCCCCTAAAGTTATATTTTTGTCATCCCTACAGAGTGGATATACGTATGTCCCGGACGGGAGCACAAATACACACTTTATAAACACTATTTTACATCAGCAAGACTTACAAACTATCTTAGCCTAGGTAATCCAGCAGTAGCACCAGGATATAAACTGACAGAAAGTACATTCAGGGAATATCTCCATCAGCATGGCCTGGATTTGAACCAGGATACCTCTAGACTCGTGGTACATCTCTCTATCTTTTGATACAGGAACAGAGGGAAGTAAAAATGTTGAAATTTAAAAATTTAGGAGGTGGTTTTAATAAATGCACGGGCATTCGCTTGGACCGGTGATTGTCTACTACACTGGGATTATATTTAAATTGTACCTGGGGTGAGAGCTGTGTTTGAACCAACACTCACCTAGTCCCACTGACCTTGAGATCCCCCTAGCCCCACTGACCTTGAGCTACCACCTAGTCCCACTGACCTTGAGCTACCCCCTAGCCCCACTGACCTTGAGCTACCCCCAGTCCCACTGACCTTGAGCTACCTCCTAGTCCCACTGACCTTGAGCTACCCCTAGTCCCACTGACCTTGAGCTACCCCTAGTCCCACTGACCTTGAGCTACCCCTAGTCCCACTGACCTTGAGCTACCCCCTAGTCCCACTGACCTTGAGCTACCCCTAGTTCCACTGACCTTGAGCTACCCCTCACCCCACTCACCTTGAGCTCACGGTGGCGGTGATGCTGTCCTCCAGCACCGCCCCCCGAGCCGTACAGCGACGACTGACTGCGGATGGCCACCAGTTGCCCCTCGGTCTGCCTGACAGCGATGAGGGCCTGTTTCCCCGGTGGTACCTCGTGCTGTCTCACGGCGTAGTAGCAGGTTAGGTTGCGGGGGTACACTCCGGGGAAGTTGGGGGACTGCAGGCGGCACAGTTTGCGGTCGCAATCACTGAAGATGCGTGAGCAGTAAGTGCCCAAGATGAGGTCACCGAGGTAGTACTGTGGAGGCGGCGTCGTGGTGGTGTTGGACGCCGCCTCTAGAGGCTCAGGACGCGTGTCTGGGGGTGGGAGAGAGCATCCGTTGTATAACAGAGACACAATATGTGTCTTATTACCAGTCCCAGCTATTTATGTATTACCACCAGTCCGGGATATCCGTGTCTTACTACCAGCCCCAGCTATTCGTGTCTTACCACCGGTCCGGAATATTCGTGTCTAACTACCAGTCCCAGCTATCCTTGTCTTACCACCAGTCCGGGATATCCGTGTTTTACTACCAGCCCCAGCTATTCGTGTCTTACCACCGGTCCGGAATATTCGTGTCTTACTACCAGTCCCAGCTATCCTTGTCTTACCACCAGTCCGGGATATCCGTGTTTTACTACCAGTCCCAGCTATCCTTGTCTTACCACCAGTCCTATATATCCGTGTCTTACTGCCAGTCTTACTGCCATTCCAGGATATCCATGTCTTGCTGCCAGTCTCAGCTATCCGTGTCTTACGACCAGTCCCAGCCATCCGTGTCTTACTACCAGTCTCAGCTATCCGTGTCTTACGACCAGTCCCAGCCATCCATGTCTTACTACCAGTCCCAGCCATCCGTGTCTTACTACCAGTCTCAGCTATCCGTGTCTTACTGCTAGTCCCGGCTATCAGTGTCTTACTGCCAGTCTGGGATATCCGTGTCTTACTACCAGCCCCAGCTATTCGTGTCTTACCACCGGTCCGGAATATTCGTGTCTTACTGCCAGTCCCGGATATCCGTAGATAGTTAAACTTATGTAGTAAGGACGAGGGAGGTGGAATTTAAAGGAAGTGTACCCGTATTCACTAAAGGGAATATGGAGAAACAAATAATTATTAAAAATGATCAGGATATGAATCCCGACTTTCCCGTCACCAGTAAACCAAACCAAATATTTTCTTATAAAAGGCCAGTTAGTCAATTTCGCGAAAAAAATACCATTTATTTATTTAGCGTGTGTAAAATACATTTTAAAATGCTAAAATTAATTTTAAAATTATTTTTATATTCAATTTAATTTGCTTGTAAAAGTTGTAAAAAACAAGTTTCGTGATATTTCGGTATAGGTCTATTATCAAAGATAGAATAAACATGTTTTATTTATATTATGTTTTACTATGGGTGAAGTAGGGGGAGGCCCATATTTTCAGATCAAACAGCAAAGTCAAATAGAAGTTTGAGTATTAAATATATATTAGGGTGAGGGGCGGGGACATTTGTTGCCTAGCTATATAGCTTTAGATATTAAACATAATAATTTACAAAATTGTGTATTGGAAACATAATTATCATAGTTCATCCTAAACTGATAACTCACTACCCTAACTTGTGATTTAACTATTGTATATTTTAGCCAAGTGAACATTAATTTGCTATGTAAATTATTATTATTATTATTATTATTATTATTATTATTATTAGCACCGCGTCTTACTACCCGTTCGGGTTATACGCACTTACGCTAATGTGAAATGGTAGGGTGATTGTGAGATGAAAATGGAGGACCTACAGTTTAACGTGGAATCCGAACCACGGTAGAGGCCTGGCATTCCTCACATTCACAAGTTGTGATTAATACACGTCTTGTCAGAGGTGAAGGAAGGTTTGGCAATCAGATAAATCTGTGCCGGAGCCGAGGATTGAACCCCGGACCCTCAGCACAGAAGTCCGACACCTTACCCCTAGACCACCAGGTCACCTGCTATGTAGATAACACAAGAAAATGACCAAAATTGAAAACGAGTTTTAAATATTTTAACTGGTGGTGCTTCGTATTATTGTCTAAAATGGAATTTTTCTTTATAATAAAAGTATAAGGTGACTAATACTCGAAGTGAAGTTGGAGTTTTCGAAGCGATGCACTCTCCTAATTTTGATAAACTAATTTTTTTTTTCAATAATAAAGTAGGCAGTGTAACACCGTCCTAAAGTAGTGCTGTTTCTTTTCCTGTTTGGAGGAAACTTTCTACAGATCTTTCCAGGAACGACTACATCCCTGGAGTGCCAACCTTTAAGTGCCGAAACCTGCAGCAATAAATACTATCAAGATATACGGCGGGAGCTACAACCGGGCGAGGGCTTTAATGGAGACTTTGGAGGAGAAAAGAATATGAGATTTTTTCTCAAAGATACTAAAAGGCTAAATTAACATATAAAAAGGTGTATATTTGAATAAGGTGATCTTAACTGAGATTGTAGCTCCGTACATTTGGCTGGTACTACCACAGTTCTACAGACTGAGCTACCCAAGTCATTGTTCGGTCTAAATTGCACTCACCATTGGGTGACAACTTTTTATCAAAATACCTGCTTTGTGTTAACAAATTATACAAATCATTTAGGAGTCATCTATAAACCACATAATGCTTTTTTCTAACTTTTTTTACCCTCATTCCCCCATGTAACACCCTGTAGACATCATAACTCCCCTTGTGTAACACCCTGTAAATATTAGAGCTTCCCTTGTGTAGCACCCTGTAGACATTAGAACTTCCCTTGTGTATCATCCTGTAGACCTTAGAACTCCCCTTGTGTAACATTCTGTAGACATTATAACTCCCCTTTTGTAACAACTGTAGACATTAGAGCTCACCCTGTATAGCATCCTGTAGACATCATAGCTCCCCCTGTGTAACATCCTGTAGACATTAGAGCTCCCCTTGTTTAGCACCCTGTAGGCATTATAACTTCCCCTGTGTAACACCTTGTAGACATTAGAACGCCCCCCTGTATACATTAGAGCTTCTCTTGTGTAACATCCTGTAGACATTAGAGCTTCCCCTGTGTAACATCCTGTATATATTAGAGCTTCCCTTGTGTAACATCCTGTATAAATTAGAGCTTCCCTTGTGTAACATCCTGTAGACATTAGAACTCCCCTTGTGTAACACCTGTAGACATCAGAGCTCTCCCTGTGTAATATCCTTTAGACATTATAACTCCCCCTGTATAACATCCTGTAGACATTAGAACTCCCCCTGTGTAGCACCCTGTATAAATTAGAGCTTCCCTTGTGTAACATCATGTAGACATTAGAGCTTCCCTTGTGTAACATCCTGTAGACATTAGAGCTTCCCTTGTGTAACATCCTGTAGACATTAGAGCTTCCCTTGTGTAACATCCTGTAAACATTAGATAATAATAATAATAATAAGCACCGCGTCTTACTACCCGTTCGGGTTATACGCTTAAGTACTAATTACGCTAATGGATTAGGAAATGGGAGGGTTGAAGTTAGAGGAAGTGAACCCGCATTTGCGTGGAGGGAGAGTGGAAAACCATTTAGGAAAAACCACCCCCAGTTCACCCGACCGAGATTCGAACCCCGATCTCCCCGTCCTCGGCGGTTGAGCTCAACATGACTAGCGTGTTAGCCAACTACGCCACCGAGGCGGGTTGTAAACATTAGAACTTTCCCCACGTAACTTCTTAGTTCATCCTATTTAGCTCCCATTCTTGAATTTACCCAGCAATATCCTTACGTAACTTAATTTAATTCACTTCACAATTACATAGTTTTGGTTACTAAATATATGAAATAGTAATGTACAGTATTACCAAGGCATAGTCAGTCTTTGAACGCAGGCCAAAAATTGTGCACGTCATCTCAATTGCTTCTTAGGGACAGATCACTCATTTTATGGTTGTTATGCAAATCCAAAGTTCTACACCTTTTTATAAGGAGCTCAAGCATTCTCTTATGACATCTAGTACCTTGTCATAATTACAACTGTACGTTCTATAACTAACACAGGAGATAGTTTAGTTTAAAAACATATTTGTGAAGAATAAACATGTCATATTTTGTACTCGCTGAACTACTGTCCAGGATTCATAGGAAGGTTCTTAGCTGATAGCTAGATAAGTATTCATACGTCAAGCCATGTGATCTGCCGCTGTCACTTTTGATATTACTATCAATACATATAAAATAACAATAATAATATAGTAAAATGTTATCAATGATTGTATTTTCTGAAAGGTCCTTTCTATGAAAATGAGACCTTACTTGCCATTTTCCAGCTGGTTTCTACTAAAAAGAGGTATTTATAATAATTGTTTGTATCAATACGGCATAACAGCTTCTCTCGCTCCAAACATTCCAAAGTTTTCTGGATCCACGGCTTAGTATTTGATCATTTAATGTGTTCCAATTGTTTAATTCGTTCGGCTTTGAACCAAGAATTGATTTAAATCAACTGTTTGCACGCAAACATGTCTAATTTCGTTGTTTCGGTCATATATATGTTTTTGTTTCCTGTTTTATTAAAATAAATGTATATTTTATATAAGCTTTGACCTTTTTTTTTATGAAATCTCTTGAGACTAATATTCGTACTGTCGACTGCCTGGTTTTTGACAGGAATCAGCCGACACGCTCCAAAGGACGGATATTAATTGAAATCTACATCCGTTGCAACGTTAATCTGTAACGAGTCCAACTTACGTTGTTGTATGGTGTTTAGAAAGTGCGCGTGGGATGAAATTTGACTGCCGAAGACTTCCTTTCGATACGATCACAAATTATTTACTTTAAAAAGGTAAGTCGAACCAATAATGACAAAATACAATTAACTTAACCTAGGACAGCAATACTTGATACCTTCAGACACAAGTTTCAGCGTGCCAAGCCTGCATTGATGGGCACGTGAGCTAAGGTGTCTCTCTTGTTTAGTCTAATAGGTCATGGTTCAAATCCATTCCAGGTGTACTTGGGGTGTTATTTTACACATTAAGAGGGAGAGATACAAGCCACCCTTGTATTAAGAGGGAGAGATACAAGCCACCCTTGTATTAAGAGAGAGAGATACAATCCATTCTTGTATTAAGAGGGAGATACAAGCCACTCTTGTGTTAAGAGGGGGAGATACAATCCACTCTTATATTAAGAGGGAGATAAAAGTCATCCTTGTATTAAGAGATGGATACAAGTCAGCCTTGTATTAAAAGGGAGATAAAAGTCACTCTTGTATTAAGAGGTAGATACAAGCCACTCTTGTGTTAAGAGGGGGAAATACCATCAATTCTTGTATTAAGGTCATATGTACAGAAATTTTTTTTTTCACCATTCAAAAGAGTTTTCTTCTATGAAATGTTACACACCATAAATATATTTTTATGTATTTTTTCTAACGAGCTATGAGGGTAAGAAACTTCCAATATTTACGTTTTCCAAATCAAGTTTTAGGCCACAGTTTTTGAAATAAAAATTTGAAAATTGAAATTTAGTTTCTTTAATACTATACCTATTTGATAAAGCTGGGATTTTACCGTAGGTAGAAGCATACTCTATATACATATACTTAAAGTTCCCTTAAAATCAACACAATTCAACAATTGTTTACTAATACTAATTAATCTATAAATATTAAATATTTGTATTCATACGATTTATAGATGTGTATATTTAAGATAAAATATATATTCAGATTTAAATATGAAACGATTTACTGAATAACTTGATTTCCGTATGACATTAAAATATGCACTGAAATTCCAAGTTGGCTCGCCAGATCAAAACTTTGTAGGGAAGTTTAGCTTAGTTTACAAGAAAGGGTGATATCGCCCGCCTCCACAATTCGCGCAACACACAGCGGCTACTCCAGCTGTATTATCACAGAAATCCAAGTAATCTGCCGTCCATGCGAGATTTCTGTTTGAACGATCATTCACAAGTTGTCTCTTGAAATAATTAGCCTCATATTTTAGTGATATTGATCTTTATATCAATGCCGGAGTTATTTCATTATTGAAACATGTTGTAGTAATTTAAAGATTTGTGTTTTATTTGTGATCTCTGTGAACTGTGAAGAATATATATATATATATATATATATATATATATATATATATATATATATATATAATAAGTTATTAAAATAATAAACAATGGTTTCTTCCATTACAAACTGGAAAACGTCAATATTTGAAACCGAGAATGAGCATAATGTATTATATGGGCAGATAGGCTTTATGTTTATTTTATATATTAAGGGTATTCCAGGATCAGTAACACAGAATATACAATTTAATAAACAATAAATGGCTGTAAGCGATAGCCCAAGGCTTCGACACATCGCATATCAAGAATGTTGAAATAAATACTTAACATTTGAAAGCACTTTTTACAGCCATTGTAAAAATAATCTTTTTCATGAAAAATAAAGTAATTTAGGCAGTTTATAGTGTTTTAATTTCTTAGCTATTTGAACTAGTTTAGTCGTTATTTATGCAGAAAAAGGCATTTTTTATGTAACTTAAATTGGCAAATCTTATTACCCTGAACATAACTTGTGAATGTGAGGAATGCCAGGCCTCCACCATGGTTCGGATTCCACGTTAAACTGTAGGTCTTCCATTTCATTTCACAATCACCCTAAAATTACACATTAGCGTAAGTGCGTATAAACCGAACGGGTAGTAAGACGCGGTGCTAATAATAATAATACCCTGAATACATTAATATACATATAGTAAAAATAGTTTCATGATCTTCAATTTAGTGAAAACTGCAATTATTATTATCAATTAAATTATCTATGTTTTAATATGTATTTATATTTTTATTTAGAGGTAAGAATATTTATACTGTCAGTCAGACTTAGATATTGGTTCATATGGGATTATCTGCATGATAAATTTTATTGATCAATTACATTTTAATTAACATTAAAATTTTGTGATTATCTACATTTTAAATCATCTGGACGATTTTACTCAAATTAGTTAGGCATAGGATATAGGTAAATATAATGTGTGCATAGATGGGGATTATGAAAGCATTAATATATATATATATATATATGCATTTTACCTAAAGTAGCAAACCCAAAAAGTCAAGTGGTTACAATTAAATTGATTATATTGTTCAAATATTTGATCATTTTAGGAATACTGCAAGTTTACACGGTTAAAAAGAATTATTGAATTCTAAGACATATACAACATCCAGAAGAAGGCCGAGAATTGATCAAATAATAAATATTACACCCCTACCGGAAATCGAGCCCGAAACCTTTTGCACTGTAGACCATCCTGCTAGCAAGTGAGCTAACGTGTCGGCCTATGGTACTATCATTATATCACATGTATAGCCTATATTTTCTTACGTTCTCTCCCACAGCTGTAAAACTATTAATTGAGTGGCCTCTTGAAAATATGCTTGATAAGAAATAGATTTTTTTTTATCACCTTAAAAATGGTGTGAATGCAAGAATCTACGTTTAAGCTGGCAATTTTTCCAGCATTTTATATGGCTTACATTTTGGAAACTATTATATTTGAATATTTAGAATTTCTCTGTTAATCCCACCTATAAGGGTATAATCAGATCAAGTTAGAAGTAGTCTATAATGATGTCTCAATCAGTGAAATATCCTGTTGGGTACCTAAACAATATAGGAAGGTATAGTGTTCATTATTTATATATTTCGAACTCACTTAGAGAGTAATTTTAGGCCCAAGTATGATATTATAATAGTAATTGATGTTTGCATTTGCAAGTGTGTAAGCACTCTGAATTTACTCCAAATGAAAAACCGCTATTTACTATTGTAACGACAGTCTTTCTACCAATTTTTTTATTATTTTTTTTGAAAGTAAATAATGTAGTGAAATAGTTATTTCATTCACAAAGGAATGTCGTTTATTACATATGAGTCATAAAAAATATGTGTGTGAAAGAGAAAGAACGATTTTTATTTGAATGAATTTAATCAAAATAACTAAAGCATTACTATCCAATAAGTTGTAGCTTATAAACTTATATATAATCACTCTCCTATGATTTAGGCACTTTGAATTATTTAGTGATTAGGTTTGGAGGTTCGAGTTATTCTAGGGTGCAAGGAGAAGGAAACAATTTTTTCTAGTAAATGCACCCTATTTACGTGGAGAGTGGATGGGGAAACCATAGAAAGAGAACTCATGTGGCAAGCCACCTAAAAATATGTCAAAATTATATATTTTTATTATTTGTATAGGTAAATTATTAATAAACCTACCTTTTATTTTGTAAACTCGAGCTTATTGCTGCAAGTTCCTAGTAATTTTTTGAATAAATATTTTTGGCCTGATTCACCAACTGATTTAAGTCCTTATCGAAGTTTAGCTTTATATAATATATGCACACTTTGAAATAATATATTATTATATGTCACATTATTTGCACAAATGAACAACGTAATCATCAGTCTTGTTCAATTTTCTCTCTCTCTCATTATATATATATATAATTACAACTTATATAGGTGTCTCTCTCTCTCTCTCTCTCTCATATATACATATATATACATATATATAATTACAACTTATATAGGTGTATAAAACATATTTATCTTTATAATACGCTTTATCTCTATTGCAAAATCATTAGTTGCCTGTTCTTTATTAGAATAAATAATATACATTTTGAGATGATAATTTAGGCCCTAATATTTTTTTCTATTACAGAGAAGACATATGTGATACGGAGTACATGTCTGGTATGGAAGAACTCCCTCCCTCCCCAATTGATAACATTATTAGCTATAAGTATTCTGATGTTGAATGTACCGATTCAGAAATCCAAAGTTCTGAGGAAGGTGATAGTTGTGAGATTAATTCAATAGAAAATGAAGAATTTGGAGTTGTATAGGAAAGTGATGATGACATACCTAGATTATTGATGAGAACGATACCTCTGTCAAAAATAATATAACAGGAATGGATAGATATTTAATATTTTCTTAACCAAATGTAAATAATCTCACCATTTGTACCATGGGTAGGTCCAACTGTGAAAAAAATACGTCTGCGGTTTGCCCCCCCCCCACCTCTCCCCCCCAATTTAAAAATTAAATTTTTTTATTGCAATCATTTGTTCTTCGCTTGTTCCGGATTGTTCCGCAAAATTTTCGTTTGTTCTGTTTTGATAGGCCCACAAATGATATGTTTACATTGGTGGGACCAACTTCACGGCAGCCCCCCCATTTTGGAAAATTTACATTTTTATGGTTGCAATCGTTTGTTCCGGATTGTATCGCAAAAAGGTTCGTTTGTTCCGCATTTGTTCTTGCACAAATGGGACATGAACTTGTGACATTTTATTTTCTCGTGAGGGGCCAACTTCATGGTAGCCCCTCCACTTTGAAAAATCCATGTATTTACGATTGCATTCGTTTGTTTCGGGTTGTCCCACAAACATTTAGTTTGTTCCGTTTTGATAATCTCACAAATGATATGTTTTCATTTGTTTCAGACTGTTTGAAAAAAAACTACGTCTTGACACGTACCCAAAATTAATTATCATACTTTAACATTTGACATCCATGAATTCACCCTTCTCCCCTTTTAAAAACTTTTTTTTTAAATTACAATAGTTTTTTCTTCGCTAGTTCCGGATTGTTCCGCAAAAAATCAGTTTTTCCGTTTTGATACGCTCACAAATGATATGTTTATTTTGGACCTCCATGAAGCTGCTTCACCGTCCTTTTCCCCTAATAACATTAAAAAAATTTTTTTTTATGATTGCAATAAGTTGTTCTTCGTTTATTCCGGATTGTTCCGGAAAAAATAGTTTGATATGTTTTTATACGCCCATAAATTGTATGTTTACATTGCATGTCCATGAAGTTGACCCCCTCCCCCATCTTTTAAAAATCCATATTTTTATGATTGCAATCGTTTGTTCTTAGTTTGTTCCGGATGGTTCCTTAAAATAAACGCACATTTCGTTTTGGTAGGAAAACACAAGATTTATTTCACTAGGAGCGTGGATTGACACCTTTATGGCAACCACATTCGCTACATGAACACATACAACTTTTAAAAATCGATATTTTATCTTTGCAATCAATAATTCGTTCTTGGTTCATTTTAGATTTCTTTTTGCGAAGATTTCCATTTATTCCTTTTGTAAAACCTCTATACATTTTTCTAGTAGTAGCTCTCTCACATTCTTTCAAAACTTGAACATTTTTTATTTAAAGTTTGTTGTTAGTTTGTTTGAGTTCCTTAACATGTTTATCTTTATTTTGTTCTGAATTTATTTTAAAAATATGTGTTTATTTCATGTTGATAGTTTTAAAATTAATATATTTTTATCACTATGCTAAGCTCCATTTCCTTACCTCAACTAGATAAAATATAACAAAATTTGTATTTTTGGTTTTATAACTTTATTAGTTTGTTCCAGATTATTGTGCATTATATTTTAGTTTGTTAGTTCCTAGATCTCTTACAAACGCTAAATAAACTAGTGATGATGGCCTTTTGTGTGTGCGACCTGTATGGTCACACAGGGCCCAAGTAAAGAATTGTCCCACACTCTGTGTCAAAGTATGAAAAATATTGCCTTTGATTCACTCATTATGCACAAAAAAGCAATAAAAAGGTGAAGCAAGTCAGAAATACAAAAACTAGGGAGATCTTGGTCTACAACTTATTGCATGCCATAAAACTCATAGTAAAAAAAGTATTTTTATGGACCTCACTTCCTCCTAAGCTCCAAAAGATTGGTTTCGTCTACTTGTGCAGTTGTGAAATTACCGAAAGATACACGAGATCTCCTACCCCCTCAAGAGAGCTCATAACTAGGTTACCCTAAAGTATTGACATCGCACCTTTCTTTTGTTTGCTACTATTACTGTTAAGATGTAGTAAATAGTATCTTTGACCACAAAGAGACATGATTGGAAGAAAATGTCAACTAGTCCAACTCTGACACGAAGAAGACTAAGAAATTCCTTGACGATAAAAATATTTTTTTCAAAACAAAATTTATTAAGCGGACCCAGAATAAATTTTCAAAAAAGTGATTAAAAATATCTATAGAATAGCCTGAAATTCTAAAAAAATTGCTACAAATTTGCCAAAAAAACAAACTAAGAATTTAAACAAAAAATTGAAATGAATGCACATGACTAAATCAAAAACGTTCTTTACAAATAGAAACTAAAAATAGCTATGCAATAAAGTCTTTTAACAGATAAACTCTTGCATTCTCATAAATATAATAATGATTTACAAAAATTTACTTTAAAAGAATTCCCATCCCAACGCAACTTTTCACCGTTTAATTTCAGCGTCTAATCGGTTATGTGGATTTTACAAACATGACAAACAATTAGGATACATAGTTAATTTTCAACATTATCTTATCATCCCTACAACTGTTTGATTAAAAAGAATAGGTTTGAGTATCTATGCATTATAAAATATCGATATCATTTAAAAATATACTAATTTAACATAAGTGCCTGGATATTATTCAAACTGGAATGGGCTACCGTGAAGTTGGCCCCTCTCCCCCCCCCCCCCCCAATGTAAACATACAATTTGTGGGCTTTTTAAAACGGAACAAACAAAAATCTGTGTCTAACAATCCGGAACAAGCTAGGAACAAACGATTGCAATCAAAACACCATGAATTTTTAAAAGTTTTTTTGAGGGGTCGAGGGTGGGGGGTGAGGGGGTTTCCATGAAGATGGCCCCTCATGAGTAAACAAAGTTTCAAATTCACGTACCATTTGTGCAAGAACAAATACACAGCAAACGAAACTTTTTGCGGAACAATCCGGAACAAACTCTATCGCAACCATGTAAGTGTCAATTTTCCAAAGTGTATGGGGGGGGGGGGGTCTATCGTGAAGTTGCCCCCCCAAATCCCAATATAAACACACCATTTGGTGATTTATCAAAATGGAACAAACGAAAATGTTTGCAGAACAAACGATTGTAATCATAAAAACTTGAATTATTCATAATGATGGACCAACTACGGACGTAATTGACGGATATCCTGTCAGAAATGTAATCGAAGAGAACTCTACTGAATGTATTGCTTTTTTTGCAAGCTTATCAACACATCCCAGACCTTGCTACTCAGATGCTTCAACACTGACCAGCCAACGAAATTATCAAACTCTAAGTTCAAACAGTTGACCCACGGAGTATCAGCTTACGTCTGTGCCTCTGTGCCGACACAACAAGGCTGCTTGACGTACACTACCATAATAAAGCTGAAGTCATGTATCCATGTGAAGCTCTAGAGTTGCGAGTGGTAGTAATGCCCTTAAGAGGGGAAGATACAAGCCACTCTTGTATTAAGAGGGGGAGATACAATCCACTCTTATATTAAGAGGGAGATAAAAGTCACCCTTGTATTAAGAGGGAGATACAAGTCACTCTTGTATTAAGAGTGGGATACAAGCCACCCTTGTATTAAAAGTGGGATACAAGCCACCCTTGTATTAAGAGATGAATACAAGCCACCCTTGTATTAAAAGTGGGATACAAGCCACCCTTGTATTAAGAGATGAATACAAGTCACCCTTGTATTAAAAGGGAGATACAAGCCACCCTTGTATTAAAAGGGAGATACAAGCCACCCTTGTATTAAGAGATGAATACAAGTCACCCTTGTATTAAAAGGGAGATACAAGCCACCCTTGTATTAAAAGTGGGATACAAGCCACCCTTGTATTAAGAGATGAATACAAGTCACCCTTGTATTAAAAGTAGGATACAAGCCACCCTTGTATTAAGAGATGAATACAAGTCACCCTTGTATTAAAAGGGAGATACAAGCCACCCTTGTATTAAAAGTGGGATACAAGCCACCCTTGTATTAAGAGATGAATACAAGTCACCCTTGTATTAAAAGGGAGATACAAGCCACCCTTGTATTAAAAGTGGGATACAAGCCACCCTTGTATTAAGAGATGAATACAAGTCACCCTTGTATTAAAAGGGAGATACAAGCCACTCTTGTATTAAAAGGGAGATACAAGCCACCCCTGTTTTATAAGCATGGAAATAAATCATCTGAAGGTGAATTTAGCTATTGACACAAGACTCCATTTGTTGTACACGTCTGATAGAGAAGTTGACGTGTACACGTCACAGTTTTAGCGAGAACAGATGTGTTTCAACATTTACAAGGAAGTTGAGTGAGAAACAATTTAAATTTAAAAAACAAAACTGCATTATTATGCCAGCACGGGTTCGATCCCCGAAGTCCTTGTCATTGACAACCCAGACACCTTTGTCCATGTGTCCACTGGTTCGAGTCCCCCTCTCCCCGCTGATCTGATGCTAACCACCCGGCGAGGCACCATTTGCTCTGACAAGACCCCGTCCCACGCCATTTGACTGTCAAATAGGGCCCAACACAGCGCGACATGACGCATGTAATGTAAACCTCCATAGGCGTTAGACTGAGTGAGAACTGAGAGGATTGTGGTGGGGGAGGAGGTGCTATAGATAGTTTCCTTGACGTGACTGGTGAGTGTGAACAAGTGATACAGCTCCCACCTTCCTGATATAGCTCCCACCTAGTTTGATATTGCTCCCACCTCACCCGATATCACTCCCATCTAACCTGATATTACTCCCATCTCACCTAATATCACTCCCACCTCATCTGATATTGCTCCCACCGCACCTAATATTGCTCCCACCTCATCTGATATTGCTCCCACCGCACCTAATATTGCTCCCACTTCACCTAATATTGCTCCCACCTCACCTGATATTGCTCCAACCTCACCTGATATTGCTCCAACCTCACCTGATATTGCTCCCACCGCACCTAATATTGCTCCCACCTCAACTGATATTGCTCCCACCTCAACTGATATTGCTCCAACCTCACCTGATATCGCTCCCACCTCACCTGATATCGCTCCCACCTCACCTGATATCGCTCCCACCTCACCTGATATCGCTCCCACCTCACCTGATATCGCTCCCACCTCACCTAATATTGCTCCCACCTCACCTGATATTGCTCCAACCTCACCTGATATTGCTCCAACCTCACCTGATATCGCTCCCACCTCACCTGATATCGCTCCCACCTCACCTGATATCGCTCCCACCTCACATGATATAGCTCCCACCTCACCTGATATCGCTCCCACCTCACCTGATATCGCTCCCACCTCACATGATATAGCTCCCACCTCACCTGATATCGCTCCAACCTCACCTGATATCGCTCCCCCGTAGCGCACAACAGCCGCGTCCCTGCGTAACATCTTGAATCCGAGCCGGAAGTCGAAGTTGTATCCTGTCTGGTCCCTGTTGAGCCTGTTGAGCCTCATGTTGAGCGTGATGGAGCGTGTCTCACTGTAGTAGAGGGCGGAGCCCCAGGAGGTCCCGCACCATGACCCCCCGACCAGAGGACGGTCCATCTCTATAATCTGAAGCCAACCGTCCGGACATCCGTCCACCGTGAAGGAGACGAACCGTCCGAGAGTGAAGCTGTCGAACGTGAGCTGTGCACAAGAGAGAGATAACAACTCGTGAGCTGTGCACAAGAGAGAGATAACAACTCGTGAGCTGCGGACAAGAGATAGAGATTAGTTCAACTCGTGAGCTGCGGGCAAGAGATAGAGATTAGTTCAACTCGTGAGCTGCGGACAAGACGTAGAGATTAATTCAACTCGTGAGCTGCAGACAAGAGAGAGGTAACAGCTCGTGAGCTGCGGAACAATATATATAAATTAGTTCAACTCCTGAGCTGTGGGCAAGAAATAGAGATTAGTTCAACTCGTGAGCTGCGGGTAAGAGATATAGATTAGGTCAACTCGTGAGATACGGGCAAGAGATAGAGATTACTTCAACTCGTGAGCTGCGGACAAGAGAGAGATTAGTTCAACTCATGAGCTGCGGGTAAGAGATAAAGATTAGTTCAACTCGTGAGCTGCGGACAAGAGAGAGATAACAACTCGTGAGCTGCGGACAATATATATAAATTAGTTCAACTCGTGAGCTGTGGGCAAGAGAGAGATAACAACTCAAAGGACTAGGTTTGAATATAGACCTCCACATCACAAGAAACGATCATTATTAGCTGTTTAGATGTTGGCGCATGCGCGTATAGGTCCTAGAACTGTCAGGCTTAGCTAAGAGCGGAGAAGGGGGAGTTATTGAAAATGACAATGAGGATGCATAGAGGGGGCTGGGGCCATTGATTACTGACCAGGGTGTGTTTGGGGGAGGAGGTAAGGGGGTGGCGAGTTCAACTGAAAGTTTACACACCGTGTTGGGGCCTCCGATGAAAGGATTTGTGGTCACATATGAACACTTTGCTCTCAAGAGTGTGAGTTGTGTGTACAGTGATACTCAAGAGGGTGAGTTGTGTGTACAGTGATGCTCAAGAGGGTGAGTTGTGTGTACAGTGATACTCAAGAGGGTGAGTTGTGTGTACAGTGATACTCAAGAGGGTGAGTTGTGTGTACAGTGATACTCAAGAGGGTGAGTTGTGTGTACAGTGATACTCAAGAGGGTGAGTTGTATATACAGTGATGCTCAAGAGGTCGAGTTGTGTGTTCAGTGATGCTCAAGAGGGTGAGTTGGTGTACATTGATGCTCAATAGTGTGAGTTTTGTGTACAGTGATGCTAGCGTATAACCCGAACGGGTAGTAAGACGCGGTGCTAAATAATAATAATAATAATAATACATTGATGCTCAATAGGGTGAGTTTTGTGTACAGTGATGCTAGCGTATAACCCGAACGGGTAGTAAGACGCGGTGCTAAATAATAATAATAATAATAATAATACATTGATGCTCAATAGGGTGAGTTTTGTGTACAGTGATGCTAGCGTATAACCCGAACGGGTAGTAAGACGCGGTGCTAAATAATAATAATAATAATAATAATAATACATTGATGCTCAATAGGGTGAGTTTTGTGTACAGTGATGCTAGCGTATAACCCGAACGGGTAGTAAGACGCGGTGCTAAATAATAATAATAATAATAATACATTGATGCTCAATAGGGTGATTTTGTGTACAGTGATGCTCAAGAGTGTGAGTTGTGTGTACAGTGATGCTCAAGAGTGTGAGTTGTGTGTACAGTGATGCTCAAGAGTGTGAATTGTGTGTACAGTGATGCTCCAGAGGGTGTCCTCTGTTTAGTTAGTACAATACGTCACACATTTTCTCGCTCCTTTTTATAAACTATAACTTATAGCTTGTAACGTAAGTGAAACGAAAGAATCATCATTGTTACATAATTTATTCTTACATTTTCAACTCCCCCAATTCTCTATTTGAAAAAATACATGTCTGCCTATTATTTGGAAAATATTTGTTTTTATGACACCTTCTTTCAAATAAAAGCTGTGTACATTTAACGGTGCTACAACTTTGCATTTGTAAGTTATTTCGTATAGGTATCAAGGAGTTTCCGAGATATGATCAGAATTTGAAATCTACACTTTTATAAAGTACCCGCTAAGAACTTCCCGGCAAAATGAGATACGCTATTTTGTTTGATATGTTGAATAGTCCCAGTGACAGACAGACAGTCATTTAAAAAAAAACACTTTTTGTGCGTTCACGGGGTCATGAAACG
Source organism: Timema podura (assembly GCA_033556935.1). Classification (NCBI taxonomy): domain Eukaryota; kingdom Metazoa; phylum Arthropoda; class Insecta; order Phasmatodea; family Timematidae; genus Timema; species Timema podura. The sequence goes on along the minus strand of JAVRXN010000009.1, from coordinate 42,499,997 downwards.
TCGACATCCAACAAAATATTGAGTTAGATATTTTTGACGATCACAATACTCCCTTTCTCCAAGAGGTCGTGAGGAAGTGAAATTATGAGATATTTTGCTGCTTTATTTATCTCTGTTTATAATAATATAAGTTACTATCAGTACTCGTCGTGACGGTGGATAAAGACCTCAGTATCATACTGTCAGTATCGAGTTAAGAATCTCGTATTTTTGGTTCACAGAGGTGGTATTTTCTGAATGGGTTTCTCACTCTCCCTCCACGCGAATACAGGCATACTTCCCTTTCCCCCGTTAGTTTTAATTAGAGGCTATCCAGGATGAGGGGTAAGACGCAGGGCCCAGGTTTAGATACTTTGGTTCAAATCCTGGACACTGTTTTAGTATCACGAGTACAAGGGCGTGTTCAGACGGATTTTAATCCCGGAGGAACATACCTGGCCTATAGCAGACCCAACACTAGTCACACATTCAACCACCGAGCGCTGTAGTCGACAGGTGAGTGTGAGAACTGTTATTGCTGTTTTTGTAACTAATCTGATAAGGTGTTTCTAACTTTACAACTCAGGACATTTCAAGTGCGTTCCTTACATTTAAACAAGTAGCACATTTACAGCAAAGTAATCTAAGGAAAATAAATACCAGCTGGGATCAAACCAAGCAAGATCCCCTAGAGTCAGCTTACTTGAACATTCATCTGGGAAAGAACAAGCAAGATCCCCTAGAGTCAGCTTACTTGAACATTCATCTGGGAAAGAACCAAGCAAGATCCTCTAGAGTCAGCTTATTTGAACATTCATCTGGGAAAGAACCAAGCAAGATCCCCTAGAGTCAGCTTACTTGAACATTCATCTGGGAAAGAACCAAGCAAGATCCTCTAGAGTCAGCTTATTTGAACATTCATCTGGGAAAGAATCAAGCAAGATCCCCTAGGGTCAGCTTACTTGAACATTCATCTGGGAAAGAACCAAGCAAGATCCTCAATAGTCAGCTTACTTGAACATTCATCTGGGAAAGAATCAAGCAAGATCCCTAGAGTCAGCTTACTTGAACATTCATCTGGGAAAGAACCAAGCAAGATCCCCTAGAGTCAGCTTACTTGAACATTCATCTGGAAAGAATCAAGCAAGATCCCTAGAGTCAGCTTACTTGACCACTCAGCTAGAATAGAACCAAGTAAGATCTCCTAGAATCAGCTTACTTGACCATTTAACTTGAGGACGAACAAATACATATTAAGGTACGGCCAGACTGGAGTGAGCGACCGAGCGCGTGCGCTTGAAAGAACTGGTTCTATTTTTCAAGCGCACTCGACCCGGTACAGTTTAGTTTACAGGCTCTGACAATATTAGTGTATGTTGGTTCATTGAGTGCTAAGAAAACTTCTCAATTTTAAATGATATTTGACTTTTTTTATAACTATCGATAGGTTTAGCACATTTTCTACTAACGGCCTAATTTAATTGGTAAGATCATAAACCATACATACATATATATATTTATGTAAAACTGATATGTTAAAATACTTCAATATTATAATCAAAGTAGGCCTTTACAAATAAGAATCACTATTGGTGCGGACAGAGGATGGAAAAACCACAACAATAAATCACTTGTCAAAAACGACTCTGAGTTCCCTGAGCCAAGATTCGAACCTTTGCCTCCTCGTCAGCAACTATCGAGAGCTATCTGCTAATCACGCGCTCACTCGCTCGCCATTTTGGCCGAACCCTTATATTGAACATGTATTTAAAATGAGATATTTCAATAAAATGCAAATGTAGCAGTTTTCATCCCGAGGTGGTGGTAGAATAGGTTGACAGAGGATTTATAATTGGTCCTTACTGGTGTGATTTGTTTACGCTTCGTCATGCGGGTATGACGTCATCGTTCCACGTGTCACTATATCACAATGTCCACAGCAAGATAACGCGCGTCATCGGGCAATTATTTGTATCGTTTCCCTCCCTCGATTTATTACGCACACAAAGCATAGAAAACACTCATTAGCCATGTTCAATCTCCCACCTACCACCCTGTTCCCCCACCTGTTCTCCCACTTATTCCTCCTGTTTCTTCCCCTGTTCCCACCCTGTTCCTCCCAACTTATTCCTCCCCTCTGTTTCTTCCCCTGTTCCCCCACCCTGTTCCTCCCCAACTTATTCCTCCCCTTGTTTCTCTCCCTGTTCCTCCACCCTGTTCCTCCCCACCTTATTCCTCCCCTTGTTTCTCCCCTGTTCCTCCACCCTGTTCCTCCCCACCTTTTTACTCCCCTTGTTTCTCCCCCTGTTCCTCCATCCCTGTTCCTCCCCACCTTTTATCCTTGTTCCCCTTGTTCTCCACCCTGTTCCTCCCAACCCCTCTCCCCTGTTTCCGTTCCTTCTCTATTCCTCTTGTCCTCCAGATCAAACAAGCAGAGACTGACACCCTGCTACGTTCTGTAATGTTCTTGCTACTAAGAAGTGTATGTTCCAGTTAGAACATGTTCCTAACCAGCCTTCTCCACGACATTTTGTCAGACTCATTATCTGAGAAGTGTATGTTCCAGTTAGAACATGTTCCTAACCAGTCCTCTCCATGACATTTTGTCAGACTCAGTATCTGAGAAGTGTATGTTCCAGCTAGAACATGTTTCTATCCAGCCTTCTCCACGACATTTTGTCAGACTCATTATCTGAGAAGTGTATGTTCCAGTTAGAACATGTTCCTAACCAGCCTTCTCCACGACATTTTGTCAGACTCATTATCTGAGAAGTGTATGTTCCAGCTAGAACATGTTCCTTACCAGCCTTCTCCACGACATTCTGCCAGACTCAGTATCTGAGAAGTGTATGTTCCAGCTAGAACATGTTCCTAACCAGTCCTCTCCACGACATTTTGTCAGACTCAGTATCTGAGAAGTGTATGTTCCAGTTAGAACATGTTCCTAACCAGTCTACTCCACGACATTTTGTCAGACTCAGTATCTGAGAAGTGTATGTTCCAGTTAGAACATGTTCCTAACCAGTCTACTCCACGACATTTTGTCAGACTCAGTATCTGAGAAGTGTATGTTCCAGTTAGAACATGTTCCTAACCAGTCTACTCCACGACATTTTGTCAGACTCAGTATCTGAGAAGTGTATGTTCCAGCTAGAACATGTTCCTAACCAGCCTTCTCCACGACATTTTGTCAGACTCATTATCAAAGTGCCAGCCAGCCCTGGTACTCCTTCATTCAGGGAGGTTCATTTTAACGATGGAAACTCTTTCATAAAAGTTGGGGGTGAGGAAAAAAAATGGATTTAAAAAACTATTGGAATATTGAAACGGGTCTCGAGGGGAGGGGGTGTAATAAAAAAGTGTTGTTAATATCCTGGTCTGCAAGGGAAGCAGGAGGAGGGGAGTTTATTGGAGGTTGGAGGCGAGTATGGAGGTAAAGAGATGATTAGGTGGCTAAAAACCATCATTATTTTATGTATCGTGTCTTACCACCCGTCCGGACTAAATATGTATTTACAATATTGGGGGAGAGTGAGACAAGGCTGTCAAATTTATCCGCAGGTATAAATAGCACTGATTAAACCTTGACATTTACTGGAGCCACATATTAAATAAATATTGAAATTTTATTGACTTATACTGTTGTTGCATTGATTTAAAACGGAGATTTGTTAGAGCTGCATCAAAACTTTTAAAATAAAATATATAATATACAATGTTCTCCTCCTTATAGTCAACCTCACCGTGAATTCGCTAATGGCGGGAAAGTGTTGGTTATTTTAAGGGGGCCGTTTACAAGAGTGTTGAGACATTTCAGAGGTTGTGAGGGTCACAGAAAAACATTATGAGATAGCTGAGAATTGTTTTAGTGTTTTGGAAGCTTCAGAACTGAAATTAACATAAGAAACACAGCAGTGTGAGGGTAACAACAGAACATTCTAAGATAGTTGCGGATTGTTTTTGTGGTTTGGAAGCCTAAGAACTGACATTACCATAATAAATACAGCAGTGTGAGGGTAACAACAGAACATTCTAAGATAGTTGCGGATTGTTTTTGTGGTTTGGAAGCCTAAGAACTGACATTACCATAATAAATACAGCAGTGTGAGGGTAACAACAGAACATTCTAAGATAGTTGCGGATTGTTTTTGTGGTTTGGAAGCCTAAGAACTGACATTACCATAATAAATACAGCAATGTGAGGGTAACAACAGAACGTTCTGAGATAATTGAGGATTGTTTTAGTGGTTTGGAAGCCTCAGAACTGACATTACCATAATAAATACAGCAATGTGAGGGTAGCAACAAAACATTCTGAGATAGTTGAGGATTGTTTTAGTAGTTTGGAAACCTCAGAATTGTCATTACCACAATAAATACAGCAGTGTGAGAATATTTCCCTTCGAGTAGACGGCATCCTTAAGGAAGGCAAAATTGAATAAATTGTGATGACAGCTCCTGCTGAAGGGAAGTCACACTTTTTCCCCCTCACGATCTGCACCTGTTATATTAATGATATAAGCAAGTGGTAGAAATCGATCCAATGTAAGGGTTGAGCTGTGAGAGGGTGGTTGGGGGATGACGGCCATGATGGGGGATGACTGGGGTTGAGGGAGAGAGTGTCTCTCTGATGTAATAACAAGAACCACAGTAACAATGATACCCCTCCATCTCTTTTTCGCCCCCCAGTGACCATGTTGTTTCAACAAGGGGATAAGTCGCCGTCAACTGACAATTACGTGGAATGGGGGGATGGTTGGGGGGTGGGATGGGGGAATTATGTTTCATATCCCACATCTAGGAATTTTTAAATATACAGATAAAATTACAAAATATTTAGAGTTGAAAAATTGCAACAGATAAAAATATCGGGATAGGGAATAGTACATCCCAATTTCTAAGGTATGTACCTAAACTTTGTTTACCTTGGAAGGTAGCAATCTGACCTTGCTTAGTTCCACCATGGTGGAGTTTATAAGATAGTCATAGTGTAATCAGTCATGGTAAGACTGCTACCTTGCTTAGTTCCACTATGGTGTAGTTTATAAGATAGTCCTAATGTAATCAGTCATGGTAAGACTGCTACCTTGCTTAGTTCCACTATGGTGTAGTTTATAAGATAGTCATAGTGTAATCAGTCAAGGTAGGACTGTTACCTTGCTTAGTTCCACTATGGTCTAGTTTATAAGATAGTCATAGTGTAATCAGTCAAGGTAAAATTGTAACCTTGCTTGGTTCCACCATGGTGGAGTTTATAAGATAGTCATAGTGTTATCAGTCAAGGTAAGACTGTTACCTTGCTTAGTTCCACTATGGTCTAGTTTATAAGATAGTCATAGTGTAATCAGTCAAGGTAAGACTGTTACCACGCTTGGTTCCATTATGGTGTTGTTTATAAGATAAGGTCATAATGTAATCAGTCAAGGTAAAATTGTTACCTTGCTTAGTTCCACAATGATGTAGTTTATAAGATAGTCATAGTGTTATCAGCCAAGGTAAGATTGTTACCTTGCTTGGTTCCACCATGGTGGAGTTTAAAAGATAGTCATAGTGTAATCAGTCAAGGTAAGACTGCTTCCACGCTTGGTTCCACTATGGTATCGTTTATAAGATAGGGTAATAGTGTAATTAGTAAAGGAAGACTGATACCTTGCTTGGTTCCACTATGGTGTAATCAGTCAAGGTAATAAAATAATAGTGCAGTGCATAGCACACACTTAGGGCCAGTTTCATAGTCAGATTGTGTACGCCTCAAGTGCGGCGCTATACTAAATACAAGACGTCACCTACCTGAAATTGAATGGAATGGGCCAGTTTCATATGCGAAAATGGCCCATTCCATTTTGGTCTAGGTAGGTGTCGTCCTGTATTTAGTATCGACTCGCACTTTAGGCGTACTCAATCTGACTATGAAACTGGCCCTTAGACCCTCTTTACCTAAGAATGGAGATACTGTATCTACTTAGATCCTGTAATATTGGTGAAACTAAATAATCAACTCTGGTTATAATGAACCTCACTGACTCAGATATTTTGTTCACTATGTGCGAAGTTCACTAAAACTGATTTTTTTAAATCTGAAAGTAGTGGGTTAGTGACAAACAAAATAATAGTTCAAATACATTCGCTCTTTATTGAAATCTATTGATTAATCTTTAAAAAAATCTGTTACCTATGCTGGTGTTTACTGTATTCTGTTTCAGTTAATATCTTTACCAGATTCTTCTCTAGAGTCCGTGCTTTTTACACACTTGATTCCACACTATCCATGCATTCAAAAAACTAAACTGAGTAGAAAAGTCTAATTCTTTGAGTTTTATGTATTCTCTCGAAGAAAGGGATTAGTGAAAACAGTTACTAAATGGCCACAGACTGTCATTCACTGTCCTGTAACTTTTGTCATATTAATATAACTCAGAAGACTGTTATTCACTGTCCTGTAACTCCTGTCCTATTAATTTAACTCAGAAGACTGTTATTCACTGTCCTGTAGCTCCTGTCGTATTAATATAACTCAGAAGACTGTCATTCACTGTCCTGTAGCTCCTGTCGTATTAATATAACTCAGAAGACTGTCATTCACTGTCCTGTAGCTCCTGTCGTATTAATATAACTCAGAAGACTGTCATTCACTGTCCTGTAGCTCCTGTCGTATTAATATAACTCAGAAGACTGTCCTCCTTTACTTGCCGCAGACTAGGGTCAGACTGGGCCCTTATAAAGGGCACATACTTTGGATATAGGACGGCGTAAAATATTATGGTGAACTTAAAAAAGCTTAACTTTTTAGTGTAAATTAACTATAGAAGTGCTGGTAGTACCCAATAATATTCATTAATAATAAATATTAGTGGTTATTATTGCAAGGACTTCCAAAATAAAAATATTTTTGTTTTCCCTATGTGGCTAAAGGTATTGTTGAATATTGTGAATTTCATAGGTTATTTTTAATAAATATAGTATAAAGAAAAATTCATGGGGTGAGTGAATTTTATTTCACAAAACATCTAGCATTTAAGGAACAATTTGTAAAAGATGTTATACTATATCTATGGCAAGGATCCTCGAACTATTCGAATACAGCCTGTCTCAACAACATCCGTCCTTAGCAAATTGGGTTCGTCTCGGAGAAAAGGAAGGGTAGACATCACACCCCCAATAACATAAACTAAACCTGACTTGTATCAGCGCCAAAGACAAGTCTCTTCAAAACAACACACCCTCAAATTCCAAAATAGATTTTAATTTTAACATCAAGTGTCCAAATTTTTAAAAATCTTAAATTAATAAATGAATTAAACTTTACATATTCAAATTATAGTAAGGGAAGGACGCTGTTATAAATCCAAATTTTATAACATAATAATGCGTGTGATGTTCATCTAATATTACTAGTTAAAATAAGTTCACTAGCGAAATTAGAAATGGAAAAGAGAGAGAGAGAGAGAACGTTGTGATCAAAACTTATTCCAAGGAGTGAGTGAGTGTTACGATCTCAGTACGGCTATGTGACCACGAGCTTGAAGCTCTACGAAATGCTCTCCTTACTAACCAAACTTATACCTCAGTTTTAGCTTATGTGGTGCTGAATGACAGTTCACAGCTGACTTCTGACAGTCAACATTTAGGCATATACCTAAATTTTGAATGTCAGAAGTGACAACTGCTAAAGACATGTTTTTTGCAGATCATATGATTCGGCGTAGGGATACATAATTTGGTCTGGTAGCTTTTCAAAGCCGTCAGAAGTCAGCTGTGAGCTGTCAGTCAGCACCACATAAGCTAAAACTGAGGTATAGCAATCAAACAATAGCTCTTGTTGTCTGATAACTCACATTTTCTTAATTCTTACCTCAGTAACAAAACATTACGCAGGAGCCAAAGAAATGACACACGCATGAAATCACCACCAAACGCTAACACTCAAGGCGCGAAAACAACTAAACAGCTGATTTCCACCACTCCAATTTCAGCCACAAGACACGGCCCAACGGATCATTGAAGAGGTGTGCCTTCTCTCCCGCTGTCTCTGGGCGGCGATCGCCCCTTGTTGCTGAACATTATCTTCATCGCTGCAATTTATTTTTTTCGCCAAGAAGGAGGTGGAGTCTGGGCCAAGGGTGTCAGATAATGAGTGCAGTGACTGTTTAAACTCAACCCCCCCTCCCCCCCCCCACATTCCATACTTTCAGTCAAGCTTTGTGCTAACTAACCAAGAACTCAGCAGCTAGAGAATCGATGTCTTCAAGTTTAAACAACCAAAGAGTTATGTTTTTAAAGAATAATTATGATTTAGAAAGACATTTCTTACTGAAAATTTCAATTTTTCTGTTCACTAAAGCCGAGGGTTCATAATAAACGGATTTTTTTCAACACACATTGAAATGTATGTGGGTTGGGACCAATGAATTAGGTTCACTGTAGCCGAATGTTCACTACAACCGAGTTCACTAAAACCAGAGTTGACTGTAATATACATTGTTACGGGAATATATTTAGCAACTAGAAACTGTCGGTTCACCAAAGAGCTTAATAATCTACTCCCCATTTCCAGGACTTCCATTCAAAATATATATTTTTCAATATTTCGGAAACTAGTTGCTATTGGTTTTATAAAAATGACTTTAAAATAAAAGTTAATTTTTAATTTTTAATAGTCCTACAACCTTGTAATGAAAAGTTATCTCGTATCTCCAAGGGTTGCGGAGATATTAGATATCTGGTATATAAAGTTTCCTCTAGTCAATTTACCAGGAACATGAGACGCACCATTTTATTTGTAATGTCAAACAATGTCTGGATACGAATTTTAATAAAAATTGCTATAGCCTATTTCAAGTAAATAGCTTTTTTTCTCCTTTTGGCCTTAAGTAAACTACCCTTGATTTTAGGGTTGGTTGAATAATTCCAAAAACTCCCCGGGGAACCTTATTAAAATCCCTAGATACCAAGTTTCAGCCCGATCGCTAAACTGGTTTAGGCTCTAGGCCGAGATACAGACAGAAAACAACTTCTTCGTGTTCAGGCGGTCGTGAAACCTCAACATTCATCACAATACTCCCTCTCTACGTGGCGAAGTAACAGTGCTCCATTTTATTTCACAGAGACTACACAACATACATCCACACACAAATTTGTAAATGTCTTACCTTACATTATCTTTTGCAAACACACAGAAAACATAAAACAAAACAAAGTCCAGCTCACCGCTTTGTGTCGAGTTTGAGGAGATTCAGTAGCGTGAGCTGTTGCCAGCTGGCAACTCAGCCCCCCTCCCCTCACAACTCAAGGTATAGCAACGGGAAGGGAAAGAAGGAAACATAGCACGTTCAGCACTGAAGAGTGTTTTATTGACTCTAGTCTTACTACCCGTCCAAGCTGTACACCTATCTACACTGAAAGGAGGGAGGAGCAGTTGAAATAATGGGTACCCGCAGTTGCGTTAAATGATAGTGGGTAGTAAATGGGCGTACGCTTCCCTTCAATTCAACCTTCCTCATCCCTAACACATTAGGGTAGGCCTAATTATTACATATATGTATAGCCCGAACGGGTAGTAAGACGCGGTGCTAAAAAAAGAGATAGTGGTTAACAATTTGTGTGGAAAAAACCGAAGTACACATCTGACTGAAATAGAACCCTGACCTCCCCATCACTGGCAAGCCATGAGCTTGACGTTTATTCCACGTTCTCACCGACGTATGTAACTCCTAGGTATATTATTTAAATACTTGGACAATTTTATGAATCACAGCTTTAGTGTAAAATGACATAGTACCTTGTTTACCTAGTTAACTGTGCTTCTTGCTAGAGAACATGGAGTGGTTTGGGCCAGACTGGCAAGCATGCGACTGAGCGACTGCATGGCCAAACTGGCGAGCGAGCGAGTGATTAGCAGATAGCTCTCGATAGTTGTTGACGAGGAGGCAAAGGTTCGAATATTAGTTTAGTGAACTGAGGGTGGTTTTGACAAGTGATTTATTGTCGTGGTTTTCCCATCCTCTATCCACGCTAATGGTGATTTTTATTTGTAAAGGCCTACTTTGATTATAATATTGAAGTATTTTAACATACCAGTTTTACATATATATCTATGTATTATATAGTTTATGGTTCTACAGATTAAATTTGGCCGTTAGTAGCAAGTGTTCTAAACCTATTCATAATTATATAAAAAAAGCCAAATATCATGTAAAATTGAGAAGTTTTATTAGCACTCAATGAACCAACATACAATAATATTGCCCAGCGCCTGTAAACTAGACTGTTCCGGCTTGAGCGCGCGCTTAAAAATAGAACCATTTCTATCTTTCAAGCGCATTTCTCGGATCGCTCGCTCCAGTCTGGCCATACTCTTAGGGTAACATAATGGTGGTCTTTATCTGGATAGTGTTTAGTAGCCGCTACACTCAAGAGATGTTTACTGCGAGGTAGTGTTTGGTAACCGCTACTCAGGAGATGTTTACTGCGGGGTAGTGTTTGGTAACCGTTACACTCAGGAGATGTTTACTGCGGGGTAGTGTTTGGTAACCGCTACACTCAGGAGATGTTTACTGCGGGGTAGTGTTTGGTAACCGCTACACTCAGGAGATGTTTACTGCGAGGTAGTGTTTAGTAGCCGCTACACTCAGGAGATGTTTACTGCGGGTAGTGTTTGGTAACCGCTACACTCAGGAGATGTTTACTGCGAGGTAGTGTTTAGTAGCCGCTACACTCATGCGATGTTTCCTGCCAGGTAGTGTTTAGTAGCCGCTACACTCAGGAGATGTTTACTGTGAGGTAGTGTTTGGTAACCGCTACTCAGGAGATGTTTACTGCGGGGTAGTGTTTGGTAACCGTTACACTCAGGAGATGTTTACTGCGGGGTAGTGTTTGGTAACCGCTACACTCAGGAGATGTTTACTGCGGGGTAGTGTTTGGTAACCGCTACACTCAGGAGATGTTTATTGCGAGGTAGTGTTTAGTAGCCGCTACACTCAGGAGATGTTTACTGCGGGTAGTGTTTGGTAACCGCTACACTCAGGAGATGTTTACTGCGAGGTAGTGTTTAGTAGCCGCTACACTCAGGAGATGTTTACTGCGGGTAGTGTTCGGTAACCGCTACACTCAGGAGATGTTTACTGCGGGGTAGTGTTTGTTAACCGTTACACTCAGGAGATGTTTACTGCGAGGTAGTGTTTAGTAGCCGCTACACTCAAGAGATGTTTACTGCGAGGTAGTGTTTGGTAACCGCTACTCAGGAGATGTTTACTGTGGGGTAGTGTTTGGTAACCGCTACACTCAGGATATGTTTACTGCGGGGTAGTGTTTGGTAACCGCTACACTCAGGAGATGTTTACTGCGAGGTAGTGTTTAGTAGCCGCTACACTCAGGAGATGTTTAATGCGGGTAGTGTTTAGTAGCCGCTACACTCAGGAGATGTTTACTGCGGGGTAGTGTTTGGTAACCGCTACACTCAGGAGATGTTTACTGCGAGGTAGTGTTTAGTAGCCGCTACACTCAGGAGATGTTTACTGCGGGGTAGTGTTCGGTAACCGCTACACTCAGGAGATGTTTACTGCGGGGTAGTGTTTGTTAACCGTTACACTCAGGAGATGTTTATTGCGAGGTAGTGTTTAGTAGCCGCTACACTCAGGAGATGTTTACTGCGGGTAGTGTTTGGTAACCGCTACACTCAGGAGATGTTTACTGCGGGGTAGTGTTTGGTAACCGCTACACTCAGGATATGTTTACTGCGGGGTAGTGTTTGGTAACCGCTACACTCAGGAGATGTTTACTGCGAGGTAGTGTTTAGTAGCCGCTACACTCAGGAGATGTTTAATGCGGGGTAGTGTTTAGTAGCCGCTACACTCAGGAGATGTTTACTGCGGGGTAGTGTTAGGTAACCGCTACACCCAGGAGATGTTTACTGCGAGGTAGTGTTTAGTAGCCGCTACACTCAGGAGATGTTTACTGCGGGGTAGTGTTTGGTAACCGCTACACTCAGGAGATGTTTACTGCGGGGTAGTGTTTAGTAGCCGCTACACTCATGCGATGTTTACTGCGAGGTAGTGTTTAGTAGCCGCTACACTCATGCGATGTTTCCTGCCAGGTAGTGTTTAGTAGCCGCTACACTCAGGAGATGTTTACTGCGGGGTAGTGTTTGTTAACCGTTACACTCAGGAGATGTTTACTGCGAGGTAGTGTTTAGTAGCCGCTACACTCATGCGATGTTTCCTGCCAGGTAGTGTTTAGTAGCCGCTACACTCAGGAGATGTTTACTGCGGGGTAGTGTTTGTTAACCGTTACACTCAGGAGATGTTTACTGCGGGGTAGTGTTTAGTAGCCGCTACACTCATGCGATGTTTCCTGCCAGGTAGTGTTTAGTAGCCGCTACACTCAGGAGATGTTTACTGCGGGGTAGTGTTTGTTAACCGTTACACTCAGGAGATGTTTACTACGGGGTAGTGTTTGTTAACCGTTACACTCAGGAGATGTTTACTGCCAGGTAGTGTTTAGTAGCCGCTACACTCAGGAGATGTTTACTGCGGGGTAGTGTTTGGTAACCGCTACACTCAGGAGATGTTTACTGCGGGGTAGTGTTTGGTAACCGCTACATTCAGGAGATGTTTACTGCGGGGTAGTGTTTGTTAACCGTTACACTCAGGAGATGTTTACTGCGGGGTAGTGTTTGGTAACCGTTACACTCAGGAGATGTTTACTGCGGGGTAGTGTTTAGTAGCCGCTACATTCAGGAGATGTTTACTGCGGGGTAGTGTTTTGGTAACCGTTACATTCAGGAGATGTTTACCTACTTAATTCAGAACATGTCACCTACTACCGTGAGAGCGACTAAATATTATGGAGACTACTAGCAATACAAGTAACTATCATAAAAACTATTAGCAATATAAGTAACTATCATGAAGACTACTAGCAATACAAGTATCTATCTTGGAAACTATTAGCAATACAAGACACTATCATGGAGACTATTAGCAATACAAGTAACTATCTTGAAGACTATTAGCCATACAAGTAGCTATCTTGGAGACTATTAGCAATACAAGTAACTATCATGGAGACTATTAGCAATAGTAGTAGCTATTTTGGAGACTATTAGCAATACAAGTAACTATCATGGAGATTATTAGCAATTGTAGTAGTTATCTTGGATACTATTAGCAATAGTAGTATTTATCTTGGATACTATTAGCAATACTTGTAACTATATTGGAAACTATTAGCAATACAAGTAACTATCATGGAGACTATTAGCAATACAAGTAACTATCATGGAGACTATTAGCAATACAAGTAACTATCATGGAGACTATTAGCAATACAAGTAACTATCATGGAGACTATTAGCAATACAAGTAACTATCATGGAGACTATTAGCAATAGTAGTAGCTATTTTGGAGACTATTAGCAATAATAATATCAGTAAATATGTTTAGTTTAATTTCCTCCGCCTAATAATATCAACAGTTGTTGAATGGCAGGAGGTTAGTGGCAAGCATAGACTACTAATGAAATACATGATGGAAATATTTACTAGATATAATATATCTAATACAAATATTTACACTATATATATAATATATAATATAAAACAAACTTTTTTAAATAAATTACTTTGTGAAAATTATAATCTAAACAATGTTTACAGCGATGAAAGTATCACTTCTTCAAATATTATACCGACACATAATTTAACTTTCTCTCGCGAGCCCTTGGAGGGAGGGAGTATTGTGATCCTCATAAATATTGAACTCGAGATTTTGATGAATATTTTGTTTCATGACCCACTGGATCCGGAAACATGTTTTTATCGATGCCGTTGGTCTTGTCTGTCAGTCTGTCTGTCTGTGTGTCTGTCTGTATCGTGGTCTAGAGCCGAAACCAGTTTACTGATGGGGCTAGAACTTTCTATCTAGGGATTAATAAGGCTCCCCTGAGGAGTTTTTATAGTTAGATATCAAACCCTAAAATTAAGGGCAGTTTACTGACGGGTAAAGAGAGATATAATAGTTTGTTTCAAAATACTTTCCAACGATTTTATTAAAATTCGTATCTAGGCCCTGTTTAACATTTTAAAAAAGTCCTCTTTTCCCCATTAAAATGACTTTGGTATTTTACATCAACGGAAATCTCCAATTTTGATAATATCTCATTTTTTTCTTTGAAATATAACATAGATGATCATTGTAAAGTTGTAGTACTATTATAAAAACTTTTGTCTTAAATATCTTTTTATAAAACCAATAGTTTCCGGGGTATTGGCAAATATATTTTTAAATTGCGATCTGGGAAATCTGTAGTAGAATGTTATGCTTTTTGGTAAACAGCTATGCTACCATTTTCGCAAAATATTTCTGTAAAAGTGTATATTATATTGTTTCAGAAACAACCTGAGAGTTTTAGTAAATGTCTCTATTTTTGGATAAGGAGCGAGAAAGTTTGTGCGGTGTACCATACCATTTCTCTTTCCAACTTGTGTCAAATAGCTACCCGCGCACAAACTACGAGCGATAAAATAAGTTTCACAAGACCCAATAAATTACACACCAAGCATTTGTCCCATGTTTTAAATCATTTCGAAAGTTTCACTGTTTTATTTTGGTTTCCATGACACCTCCAAGCTCCCCCGCCACAAACAATGTCAGAGTGAAAATGTCACGTCACCGTGAAGTGGCGGCTAGAATGATTAGAAGGGAACTAGTTTCAAACTCCAGCTCTTGTCGGATTTTATCTTGCGTTTGACAATTTGGCGTGTTACCGGAACTGCCCGATAAAAAGCTGTTAAAGCCACAGCCCCTTGATATTAATATTATTTATCTAACTTGTTTATGTGCGTGGGGTAATTAAAGATTATAAATTATAACTAAGATTATGTAAAAATATATCTGGTAATTAATGAGTAGTTTTTATTACTCCCAGGGAAAGATAAATAATATTTACTCGCTAAGAAAAATATTGCAATCACTTTCTTTGTACAATACACCCTACTGCCCATTTGAGATATCCACGTCATACTGCCCATTTGGTATATCCATGCCCTACTGCCCATTTGAGATATCCACGTCCTACTGGCCATCTGGTATATCCACGCCCTACTGTCCATTTGGTATATGCACGTCCTACTGCCCACCTGGTATATCCACGTCATTCTGTCCATCTGGTATATCCACGTCCTACTTACCATCTGATAAATCCACGTCTTACTACCCATCCGGTAGCTGAGATAGTGCCTTCAACAGTGTATGAGTTTGTTGTTTACTTGAATGAACACAAAACCTTCCTATATGACGTCATATATCTACATATATATATAGACTTGTAAACATAGTTTAAAAGTTTATATTTTCCACTCTCAGTAGTACACATATTATTGAAAGCTAAATCGCCGGGAAACAAAAGGTAACTGGTCTACGAGCGTAGAATAAATCTTTGTGAATAGAATGATGGCATTTAATTTAAGAATAATTTGTATTTTCCTTCTCTCCTGTGGATCTCCTACTGCCGGACAGCTCCTCCCAGGAACGTTGTAAGTCCATTTGGCTTACGGTGTTTTGGAGTTTCTGATATACTATTCTAGCGCTTTAAGAGCCCATCTTGGAGTCGATTAACCGCGATATTAGATAGGAGATTAACCGGGATATTAGATAGGAGATTAACCGGGATATTAGATAGGAGATTAACCGGGATATTAGATAGGAGATTAACCGCGATATTAGATAGGAGATTAACCGGGATATTATATAGGAGATTAACCGGGATATTATATAGGAGATTAACCGGGATATTAGATAGGAGATTAACCGGATATTATATAGGAGATTAACCGGATATTAGATAGGAGATTAACCGGGATATTAGATAGGAGATTAACCGGGATATTAGATAGGAGATTAACCGGGATATTAGATAGGAGATTAACCGCGATATTAGATAGGAGATTAACCGGGATATTAGATAGGAGATTAACCGGGATATTAGATAGGAGATTAACCGCGATATTAGATAGGAGATTAACCGGGATATTAGATAGGAGATTAACCGGGATATTAGATAGGAGATTAACCGGTATATTATATAGGAGATTAACCGGGATATTAGATAGGAGATTAACCGCGATATTAGATAGGAGATTAACCGGGATATTAGATAGGAGATTAACCGGGATATTAGATAGGAGATTAACCGCGATATTAGATAGGAGATTAACCGCGATATTAGATAGGAGATTAACCGGGATATTAGATAGGAGATTAACCGGGATATTATATAGGAGATTAACCGCGATATTAGATAGGAGATTAACCGGTATATTATATAGGAGATTAACCGGTATATTATATAGGAGATTAACCGGGATATTAGATAGGAGATTAACCGCGATATTAGATAGGAGATTAACCGGGATATTAGATAGGAGATTAACCGGGATATTAGATAGGAGATTAACCGGTATATTATATAGGAGATTAACCGGGATATTAGATAGGAGATTAACCGCGATATTAGATAGGAGATTAACCGGGATATTAGATAGGAGATTAACCGGGATATTAGATAGGAGATTAACCGCGATATTAGATAGGAGATTAACCGCGATATTAGATAGGAGATTAACCGGGATATTAGATAGGAGATTAACCGGGATATTATATAGGAGATTAACCGCGATATTAGATAGGAGATTAACCGGTATATTATATAGGAGATTAACCGGTATATTATATAGGAGATTAACCGGGATATTAGATAGGAGATTAACCGGTATATTATATAGGAGATTAACCGCGATATTAGATAGGAGATTAACCGGTATATTATATAGGAGATTAACCGGTATATTATATAGGAGATTAACCGGGATATTAGATAGGAGATTAGGCTCTAACAAGAAATTGCAACCAAGAGCGCGTTTCTGCATTATTCATATGAAAACTGTGGGATTGGATCAATAGTTCTAGCATTTAAAAACAATTATATTTCTTTTCATTGTATTTTTACTTTCTCTCTATCTTACAGGTAGAGAAAGTATGGTGATCGTCAAAAAAATCGAACTCGAGATTTTGATGAATTTTGACGTTTCATGACTTCCTAAATCCGAAAAAGTGGTTTTTGAATTTCCGTCTGTCTGTCTGTCTGTCTGTCTGTACCTCCAACTACAGCCTAAACTATTTTACCGATTGAGCTGAAACTTGATATCTTGGGTTTTCATAGGGTTGCCCCGAGGGGTTTTTGGAATTGGACATCTACCCCTAAAATTAAGGGTAGTTTACTGAAGGGAAAAAACAGAAAAAGTCGATTTTCTCAAAATCGGCTCTAACGATTTTGATTAAATTTCATTTATGAACATTAATAAATATTAAAAACAAAATGGCTACTCTCAATATTTCGGCAAAATGACTTTAAGGGCTCCGGTCTGATGCGTAAATTAACATTTTTTATAATAGCTCCGAAACTAATTGAGATATGAAATTACTTAGCATTACAAATATGTATATATATTTATAATACACATATTTTATTTGAAACATATTTTTATAAAATCAATAATTTTTAATCTATACGCAATTATATATATATATATTTTTAGCTTTTTGGACATTAAAGCTTAAGTATTGCGATCGTAAAAAAAACTAACCTGAAATGTTGATGGATTTCGACGTCTCATGACCCCCCGAACCCTAAAAAATAGTCTTTGCAATGCCGTCTGTCTGTGTGTCTATTAAAACATAAAATTAAGGTTAGTATACTGAAGGGCAAAAAGAGAAAAAGTCGATTTTCTCAAAATCGGCTCCAACGATTTTGATTAAATTTCATTTATAAACATTAATAAATATTTCAAACATAATGGCTACCCTCAATATTTCGGCAAAATGGCTTTAAGGGCTCCGGTCTGATGCGTCAATTAACATTTTTTTAAATAGCTCCGAAAATATTTGAGATATGAAATTACTTAGCATTACAAATATGTATATATATTTATAATACAGATATTTTATCCGAAACATATTTTTATAAAATCAATAACTTTCAATCTATACGCAATTATATAAATTTTTTTAACTTTTTGGACATTAAAGTTTAAGTATTGCGACCGTAAAAAAAAAACTAACCTGAAATGTTGATGGATGTCGACGTCTCATGACCCCCCGAACCCTAAAAAATAGTCTTTGCAATGCCGTCTGTCTGTGTGTCTATTAAAACTTAAAATTAAGGGTAGTTTACTGAAGGGCGAAAAGAGAAAAATTTGGTTTTCTCAAAATCTACTCAAACGATTTTGATTAAAATTCGTATCTAGGCGTTGATTAAGATTATAAATAAACTGGCTATTTTCATTTTCCTATGAAAATGATTTTTAGGGTACATAACAGAAGCGTTAATTTCCGTATCTCCACAACTATTGGAGAAACTAAACAACTTATCATTGCAAAATTGTAGGACTATTAGAAATAAAAAACTTTTATTTGACATATATTTTTATAAAAGCAGCAGTTTCTGAGATATTTGCAAATATATTAATACAATTTTGTGAGCTTTAGTTGTAAACATATACTACTTAAGTCTTAACGCAATAATTCTCCAATGCCATAGAGTAATTAAATATAAGTATCTAAAAAAGTATGTTATTTTTCCTTAAATCTCTTAGGAGAAATGTTTGCATAGCAATGATCTATCTCCATTTTAGACTCAATAGTCAATATTTACATTTTTTATTGGTCAAAATGTATAAATGAATAATTAAATATCAATGCGATGACTTGAAGATCTGCAACACCTTATAAAATGTTAAAATTTTAACCAGAAATCGAAATTTTAATACGAAGTGTTGACCCTTGTGGAAGACATTAAACTGTTTGAAATGCTCTTAGGTGGACAAAGATGCGCCTATTTTCTCATTGATTCTATATCATTGTATATTATTTTATGCGTGTTCTTATGTGGAGTGGTGATGATACAATGTACATTATTCCGTTCAGAAATCTTACGAGTTTATAGAAAGAGAGAGAAAGTCTGTGCGGTGTGCCGTACCATTTTTTTAATTATAATAATACTTCTAAGTTTGGTGTTATCAGTTGTGAGAGGTATTTTACCTGTCTAAGTTAGGTGTTATCAACTGTGAGAGCTGTATTACCTGCCTAAGTTAGGTATTATATGAACTCCAATCTTAAAGTATAGCATGTACCTGCACTAGATCTCCAAGGTCACCGCCCCCCGCGGTCAAGGTCAGCTGACAGATGAAAGGGAGCCGGTCCTCCCTGGGTCTGTGCAGTTCCAGTTCGTACGTCTTACCAACATCTCCATGGTACGTCCGGTTACATGCTGTAACAAGCAGTCATACTTTTGGTTACATGCTGGAACAAGCAGTCACTACGTCCGGTTACATGCTGGAACAGGCAGTCATTACTTCTGGTTACATGCTGGAACAAGCAGTCATTACGTCCGGCTACATTCTGGAACAAGCAATCATTACGTCCGGTTACATGCTGGAACAAGCAGTCATTACGTCCGGTTACATGCTGGAACAAGCAGTCGTTACGTCCGGTTACATGCTGGAACAAGCAGTCATTACGTCCGGCTACATGCTGGAACAGGCAGTCATTACTTCTGGTTACATGCTGGAACAAGCAGTCATTACGTCCGGCTACATGCTGGAACAGGCAGTCATTACTTCTGGTTACATGCTGGAACAAGCAGTCATTACGTCCGGCTACATTCTGGAACAAGCAATCATTACGTCCGGTTACATGCTGGAACAAGCAGTCATTACGTCCGGTTACATGCTGGAACAAAAGTCATTACGTCTGTTACATGCTGGAACAGTCATTACTTCTGGTTACATGCTGTAACAAGCAGTCATACTTTTGGTTACATGCTGTAACAAGCAGTCATACTTTTGGTTACATGCTGGAACAAACATTCATTACTTCTGGTTACATGCTGGAACAAGCATTCGTTACGTCCGGTTACATGCTGGAACAAGCAGTCATTACTTCTGGTTACATGCTGGAACAAGCAATCATTACGTCCTGTTACATGCTGGAACAAGCAGTCGTTACTTCTGACTACATGCTGGAACAAGCAGTCATTACGTCCTGTTACATGCTGGAACAAGCAGTCGTTACTTCTGGCTACATGCTGGAACAAGCAGTCATTACGTCCGGCTACATGCTGGAACAAGCAGTCATTACTTCTGATTGCATGCTGGAACATGCAGTCATTACGTCCGGCTACATGCTGGAACAGTCATTACTTCTAGTTAAAGGCTGGAACAAACATTAATTACTTCTGATTACATGCTGGAACAAGCATTTATTACGTCCAGTTACATGTTGGAACAAGGAATGAACGTGTTATCATGACCGTCCTTTATAGCTTATAAGAGAGCACCATTAAACTTATTGGTAATACATTCAATATTAACTTGTGTAGTCTGTTCACAATAAGCTAATATATTTCACTAACAAGAAGTGAATCAAGTAAAATATACTCACGTGTATTATTTAATGGTGAAAGTATTTGGTCATAAAAAACATAATATTTGACATATTTTATAAAGTAAAGCTGAACAAAGTGCAATTAATATCAGTAATGGACCTTTACAAGTAATTCTAAAATAGAGAAGCTATTGGAACGTACTGTACCTCCAGCAATATCGAGACTAGGTTCATAGCGAGACGGTATTATCTCTGCACTGAGAACAAGAGATGTTGATATACTGTACATAGCCGTGTATTCCCCATGAACTCCTCGGGGAGAGGAGCTCACTAGTTTAAGTGTCGAATTAACAGAGAAACAACCTTCCTTTCACGCACGCTCTCAGTAGGGGGGGGGGGGTAGGGAAAGGGGAAGTGAAAGGGGGGTATAATGTTCCACCGGTAATAAAGTGATCATAGCTTCATTACTGTTTTTTTGGTAAAATGATTGAATGTAGCCAATGATCCTGCAACTAGCAGTAGCCCACCTTGAGGACAACCGACCAGATTTCGAACTCTGACCTCTCCGTCACCAGACAATATGAGCTTGTCGTTTAGTCCGCGTGCTTACCGATGTGAGTTATCCCTGACTGGTGTAAATGTGTATCAAGGTACTTTGGGGCCTTACAGGCACATATAGAGCAGGGTGATGTAGAGCTTGAACTAGAGTCATAATTTGTCCATCTAGTGAGAGTTTGAAGAATAAAACCTATTTCACGTTAACTTTAGCAGGATTTGTGAGTTTTAGTGAAGGATGACCTAGAACGTCACTTGGCGGTATCACTTTCTAAAATAAGGGTACAATAAATATTGTGTTTTTTAGTACTTACGACACTTAAAAACTAGCAGTAAAGAACAGGACAAATTGTAAAAGATCTCCCCGAAGCAGCGTTGCAATTTTTTAAGTGGCAATGAAAGCGACCTTAACCGATTTCCTTCTAAGAAGGTAAATCGTCCCAGGGGGCGTGGTGAGGGTTACAAGAAGTCCTCACGGCAGCCATTGGAGCAACACTAGTGATAACATCAGCACACAGAGTTGACGTGTGTTCAATGGCGTACTAAGGGGGCGCGAGGGGAGCGGTCCGTCCCGGGGGTGCCATCAGGAGAATTGAAATATTAGTACCAGGTAGTAGTTACCAAACTAAAATAAAAATTCGCTAAATTAAGAAAAGATATCCCAGATGAGAACTGCTAGTTGCGTTGTGAGTACGGATAGCAGGAGAAAGTATGTTAGTAGGGTGTCGTCTTCGATAACATTTCGGGTAGTTTTGTAAGGGGAGTCCGCATGCACGGGCAGCTTTGTTCTCACTGCCCACGCGTGGGAAAGCATACATCAAAAAGGGAGCATCATGTGTTAAGATGTTGCGAACTCTAAGGCCGGGAACACACGAGCGTTGTATTAACGGACGTTGTAACGTCCGTTGAAACGTCCGTTGTTGTATGGTATTGAATTAAATGCAGCCAGTCACACGAATAACGTCCGTACAATTTAACGTCCGTACAACGCTCTTGACGGACGAGACATGCTACAACGTACGTTGAACAGTGACACAGGACGTTGTAGCATATTATGTGACAGTACTGATCCAGACACACGACCGTCAATTTGACGTCCGTTGAGATCATTTTGAGAGGTAACATTTTTGAAGTAAATTATTATAATGGATATAGAACATTTGATATCGGAGATTGAAAAGCGTCCTGTTTTGTGGGATGTAACTAGAACCGAGTATAAAGACCGTAATAAAAAAAATGAAGAGTGGTTGAATGTTTCCGAAGCAGTAACCGAAGATTTCAAGGGGAAAACTGAAACGGAAAGAAAAGTAATTGGTAAGTAGAAAATAATATGAAAGTAGGCCTGTTTATTTTATAAAACTGTTTATAATTGTTTTAATTATGACAGCTATTACAAAGTGGTTCAGTTATTACAATGGTTACAATTATTAAAATGATTACAAAGATTTCAAATTTTTTCGTTTTGCCATGGTACTTGTCCAATGTCACTAACAAAATATTTGGTTAGGGCATCTCTAAAAATGTTTGCAGACCTATTAACATGTATATGATCATCCATAACCTCAATCACATCCATTCCATTTACTGTTAGGGTATCCTCGAAGCTGAATCCATCACGTTCACGTACAAAATTGTGCAACACACAACAGCATTTCACAATATCCACGGCAAATTCTATACCCACGTCAATAGGTCTATGGAATATTGGCCACTTATTGGTTAAGATTCCAAAAGAGCACTCCACATATCTCCTAGCTCGTGACAGCCTGTAGTTAAATATCCGTTTCTCCCTTTGTAAATATTTACCTGCATAAGGTCTAAGCATGTTTGATGACAGCCCAAAAGCTTCGTCACCTATGAATGCATAAGGCAAGGGTCTAGAAACTCCTGGTATCATACTTGGTGTTGGGATATCAATAGATTTATTTTGCATTCCCTGCCATAAGGAGGAGTTTCTAAAGATAGTGGAATCCGAGTCTTTTCCAAAAGATCCAACGTCAACGTATGTGAAGCGGTAGTTGGAATCTACAACGGCCAGTAGAACCACAGAGAAATAATGTTTGTAGTTAAAATATAAGGATGCACTTCCTCCAGGTTTGATAACTCTAACGTGTTTGCCATCGATAGCCCCTAGGGCAATGTGGAAAATTTGCCTTCTGTTGAAAACCGTCTGCTATTTCTTTCCAATTTTCTTTACTAGGTATTGGTATGCATTCCTCATGCAATACTTCCCAAATTGTATAATTGTCTGTATAATTTTGCTAAGAGTGGATCGTCCTATTCGATAATGATAGTGTAAATCACTAAGGTTGTTTGTACTGCCCAAATATCTGAAACCAATTAAAATATAATTAAAATATTTATAAAATGATTACTTGGTCCAAGAAAACCATTAATCCTAAAGAATAAATAAACATTGTTAATTATTACCTTAGCCACATAAAAACCTATTACGTTATAAACTGACCTAACATAACTTTACCTTTAGACTCCACTAAGTTATTAATTGAGAAAAATATTGTTTATCTCATTAAAATAATTGTTTAATAATTTGTTTTTATACTTGACCCTAATTATTAATAATTATAGATAGCATTTTTTTATTTATTCAACCATTCTTTTATGTTTTAGTACAAGAAGTCATCAACAAGTGGAGAGCTGTTCGGGACAATTATGTCCGTAGTAAAAAAAAAATGAAAATATAAAATCTGGTTCTGCTTCTAAGAATGTAACAAGATATGTGTATGGGGAACAATTAGCATTTTTAAATAAATGCCAAGAACCACGACCCACTGCTAGCAGAATTCAAGTGGAAATAGAGGAAACAACAGACCTAGAAGCTCAACATACAGGTACTGTTGACGTGGAGTACAATAAGAGAAAAAATGATAATGTAAGCTTTGAAAAACAAAATGTTACCAATTTTAAATGTCCACCACAAAAAAATAAAAATAAATTTGATTTAGAAGAAAAACTTGCTTCTTTCATTGATTCGCGGCAAGGAAGTTCAAATGATGATGACGAGGATTTATCATTTTACAAGTCTACGTTGCCGATAGTAAAAACCTTCACAATGGATGAAAAAATGCATTTCAGAATTAAAGTTATGGAACTACTACAAAATATTAAACGATCCAAACAAACCATTGTCCCTAGTATTTCTTCTGTTGTAACGCCATATCATCGTCCTCATAACATCGTGCACCAAGAGCCCATCAACAACAGCTACCAGCCACAGTATATAAATCAACATCGTTCAGCAACACCATTAACGTCTTACTTCACCCAGTTTTCTCTTGTTGGTGATGATCCACCATCAAGTGCGTCAACGAACCTCACTGACTCTTCAATGGACTCATTTAATGATTATTAATCCAATACTATTTAAAACATAATAAATACTGAATAAGAAATTTTTATGCTTAGTTTTTATTAATAAAGTAGTCAGAAAAAATAGTATAGACTAAATAAAATGTTTCTTTATTGTCCTTCTAATAATAGAGAAGTTCCACAAAGTACGTGTATAAATTGACTATATATTTATATAATTTCCTAATATGTGTGTGTGTGTGTGTATCTTTCCACACCCTCAATGGGACAGAACCTAGTGGAGCCAAATTTTAATTATTAGTCACAATAAGGTCCTACTTACCTTAAAGCAACAGCAAGCATCTCTTCCGCTGGTATTGCAAGTCTCATATTAGTATTCTTATGCGTAATCCTTTGTTTTATTTTGCCAAACAATTCATCAAAGGATGATTGGGACATACGAAAATAATTGAAAAACTTTTCTTCATCATCTCGAAGACGCCCATATAGTGTATAAAATGCACCTTGTAATAGTCTTTCACTGTTTATGGGATGCACCCACCATTTTCTTTGTTTTCGTTTTTTATTTCGCATTCTGAATGCAGCATAAACGATAACCGCGGCTTCAACATCGTCCATTTTTCTTTTCTATCGGTTTTTCGACGTATACTAACGTTCTGTGTGACCAAGGTAATAACGTCAGTCAAAAATAACGTCCGTTACAACGTCCGTTGATACAACGCTCGTGTGTTCCCGGCCTAATGTGTTCAACTCAAACAACAAGGGTGACAGATTTATTTTTCGAGCGTACTTCCACATCTGGTTTGGTTGTTTAAGTAAGTATCTAGTATATTACTTTTACAAAATGAAAATGAATGTTATTCATCTTTAATAAGATCGCATTTCTTAGATATAACTCTTTAGCGTGTTATTCTATCTAATTTAGTGATTGTCTTGACCCAGTCTTGATCACTCACGTGAGTATTATATCGATGTCTCTTCTTTCGCCAGAAATGTTATATTTACTTTTGGCCTTGATTGAATATTATTTTTTTCCATCCTTGGACACATTTATAGTTTAAAATGTGAAAACAACCATGAACTCACAAAATGTTGTAGCTCGAAAGGATGGAAAATTTGGTACCTATCCTGATTACCCACATGCTTAACTATCGGTAGTCTGAAGTGAATGATTCTCTTATACTCTCCCTTTCTTTCCCACCCACCTCACCCTACATTATTAATTGTACCAGTTTTGGTTCGGGAAGGATTACTCTCCTGACCCTCCTCAAGAGAGAATTTCCACTACCCACCAACATGAATCCGCCGTGTCCTGAGCAGAGGGCGCATCTTCACAAAATCTGATTTTCTTAGGGCACCACATCGTCAGAGATTCCTTGCTCGACTTTGGCCGGCGCCCCCAAGACCGTGCGCCCCTAGGCCTAGTTTGATGGGCTTGTTTACAATGTTCGCTTCACTAATTTTTCTGTTAGGAGTTTCCTACGTTATTGACTTGTCAGATTTCTGGATTTCGGACTAAACTGTTCTTTATTTTCTATGGCCTGTCTCTTTTATTTTGGAACTTTGGAGAGAGTCTATACCTTCTTTTCAGCCTCACCTTATCAATGGAAAATTTTGAGGGAGAATGTAGGAATGACAGTTATAAAAGATTTTCTCAGACAAGATGGAGTGCTCCTTAGGACTCTGTAAAACCAATGAAGGCAAATTTTGAAAATCTGACCTCAACCCTTGAAGTATTATGTGATCCCAAAGAAAATGTGGACACAAGACAGATTTTGCTGTCTGCTGTTTGTGATTCCTCTTTTTTGAGCTACCTTTCTTTCTGATGTGAAGTTCTAGAATAAATTAATCTCACACAAAATTATCTCCAAACGGTTGTAATCAGTCTGTAAATGTGCACTGTGAAACTCCAAACTTTAAAATTGTTTCGTAAAGATTATCGAAATGAAATTGGGGAAAGGGCCATTCATTATCCAACTAAAAATTATGAAGAAATGAAAATTTCTATGTAGAGAAGAGGGAGAGTAAAGCTCCAAAAAAGAATGCCAGGAGAGATAGCAAAGGATGTTGGTCTCACATTGCCAGAGAAATTAAAAAGGGCGATGCTTGCATATATTAATCGCTTTAGTCAATAATTGAGATTCGTTTTAAGGCAATGGGTAAAATTATATCCATATTCGCTGTTATTCAGTCAAACACTTTGGTTGTTGTAACAAAAGACGAACTTCAGAATAATACTCCAAATTTGACTAAGATTTTAGATGAATTCTCTGATGAAGATATCAGTGTGGAAATTGGAAGAATATGGAGGCATTGGAAGGTTGCCAAAACCAGCGTTGAAGAGGTGAATAAATGATTGCATTTTCTGGAGTTTGTTGTAAAATTGAATTTTTGTTAATCTCTGCCAAGCTTGCTACTGTGTTTAAGATTCTTTCTGACTGCACGTGTGTCTATTTCTTTAGCATAAATAAGTTTTTCCAAATTGAAATCGATAAGGAATTACCTTCGCCCCACTATGAGCCAGACAATTTTGACAACTCTGGCTTTACTTTCAATTGTACATGATTACAAGAAAGGTGAATTTTGATGAGGTCATCAATTGTTTTGCCTAAATTAAGGGTTGAAAACAGAGCCTTTGGATCTTTGAAGCACAGGTAAAGCGTTGAGACTGAGTTTCATGTTTTTTATTTTAAATAAAATAAGATGCAGTATTAGTTTTTCATTGAATTTTCAATTACCTGCATTTTTCTTTTCTTCCAGCTTGTTTGTAAAAGTATTATACTGTTTAAAAATCTAATTTAAAAATTAACTTTAATTTTTTGTATGTGTTAAATTTAAAAGTTACAGTATTTATGAGAAGTGACAAAGGAAGGAGCTGCCTCGGTGTCAAACATTCTAGTACGGCACTGCGGTGTGTTCAAACCTCGCGATAACACCAGCACACAGAGTGGACGTGTGCTCGGTTCAACACTCGCGCAGTCACTCCACTCAACTTTCATAGTATATTCGTTCTTAGCAACCAGAACCTATGTGAGGAATAAACTAATCCTAAATATTAATTTGTGATGAAGTTATCTTCAATATAAATCAAATCCAGTCTAATCGTTGGTAGGGAAGGTGAAATTACCTGACTCCCCGAACACAATATATTTAAATCTAATGCCGAGATAAAAATGATGCATGTGAAGCCGGGGATATGAGGACATGTACTGACCTGATCAGGATCCAAACCAAGGACAATGGTACAGATACGACCGCGTGTCACTAGAAGTTGACCCTAATGTGGGAGATAGGGGAGGGAGAGAAAGCTATTGTTAGTACTTTTATAGTTTTTATAATAAGCACAGTTTTGATCTAAAACAAATCAAACATTATTCCAAGAGATAATTTAGTTTAGTTTTCTACAGTTGTTGAATATTTGTCATGGACATGGTGGGTTATGATTAGGTCTGTCACTTCATCGCAGGTTACTGTCATGTGGCTTCTTGTGACTTCCTGTGTCACTAATTCAAGTTGTTGAGGAGTGTGGCTATATCAGTTCTGTAGTGACTCCACACGGTAAACAAACAACATCAAAATGCTGCGTCTCCCCATCCTGACAACTGACCAACTGAAGGTGCAGGTGGTGTGTAAAGTAACTTTCTGTGTTACAGGATCTGCATCGATTGACGGAGACAACGGCAAAGCTTTATCGAGTAAAGGAAATAGCGGATAGGAAGGGGCGTGGCAGGCAAGCTACGTGCACGATGCACATGGTGAGAGAGTCTCTAGAGTTAGTACTTGTCCTTGGGAATCATCACATGACAACGCACGAATCAGGTAGAGTGTCTCCGAACTATCTGGGACAGGGCACTTTCGCCTTCTTCATCGGGACTTGCGCCTTTTTTCATTGGAGAAAACAGGGCCGCATCTATCTTGGGGTTGACCAAAATAAAAACCACAAATAAAACAAATTTCTGCTAAATTTTTCAGGAAAAAAGTCAGCTGATTTAATCCAAAGTGAAGGGGATGTATTAGACTAACATACCTGGTCTATAGCAGACCCAACACTAGTGACACATTCAACCATCAAGCCACTATAGTCGACACATGAGTGTGAAAATAGAACTGTTATTACTGTTATTGTAACTCATCTGATAAAATTTCTGTTTAACATCAACTTTACAACTCAGGACATCTCGAGTGTACTAGCTACGTTTAAATAGGGTAGGGGGGGAACTTGCCCCCTCTAATTTATTATACCCACCTCCCCTCTAAAGAAAGCAAAGTGTATAGAAATTGCAGATGGAAGTTAACTAGTGTTTTTATGTTTCGGTGGTCCGCGTCCAAGCCATCCACGTAATTAAACTAACGAAGTGGGGGTCAGGAAGTTAGAAGTAAAATGTACCTACATTTGCGTAGAAGAAGAATGATAAATCTCAAGGATGGACAGAAATCAATATACCCAGCCGGGATTCAACCCCCAACCTCCTCCGTGGTTGTTGAACCCACACAGGACGAGACAGGTGCCTCTGTGTGGTATTGTTAATTATGGTGATTCTGGGACACATGTAAGTTTGTAATTAGCGCTAAGAGCCCACCTCCCCTCCTTCTGTCCCTCCAGCTGGCAGTTACGCCCCATCCTCGGTTGATTAATGGACTCTCCCCATGCGCATGAACTGTAGCCAGCATGCGGTTGACAGGTTTGGCAGCTAGAGGCGTCTCTATCGCCCCCGCCATTGAAAGTTCAGCTTTTTGTTGTGTGTGTGCCGACAGTTTGAACATTTCACCCCCTCGGGGGTTCTGGGAGGTGTGTTTGGTGACCCAATTGGGCCCTAAAGCCTTGTCCAACTTTCTCTGAAACCTTTTGTTGATTGAATCCGGTTGGGGTGCGATTCGGAGCTCATTATAAAACGTTTCCATAATAGTTTATCCTCCCTTTGCGTCAAATGGTTGTAAAAACGTTGAAATAGTAACAATAGTAAAATTGCTGAGCACGTCAAGCTTAGTCAGTTAATGTTAGTTAATTAAAGTATTTTAAACGATGTCTCTACCAGTCTACCGTAATAAGACAGCGTCAATGCTAGATAGGTAATGTTCCCAAACTTTTGTATTTGTTTGTATTTGTGCGTGTAACACATGTTCAGGCTGGTATTAATATTAACTAGGTTCATATACAACAAAGTGAAACATTCTATCCTGGAATCAAACAAGGGACAGACGTGCTGTCGCCCGATTTAAGGTGTCTCACTACAAGCATGTGTGGGTTGGCTCATTTATCCTCCGACTCCCTCCCTGGTTTGTCGGTTTGGAAAACATTTATCAGGATTTTATTGTTGAATCTCGCTAGGGGGTCATCCATAAACCACGTAACGCTTTTTTCCTATCTTTTTAGCCCCCCTACCTCCATGTAACACCATGTAGACATTTAGCATACCCCCCCCCCCCCGTGTTACGTAACTTTTCTCACTAAGAATGAATGTCATTATTTTATAGGGAAGATTTATGATACTAAAGGAGGGATTCAGAATTAATACTTCTTAAAATCCATTTTAAATCCTGAACATAAATGATTTCAGAGAGTATTATTATTATTTATGGATAGCTACACATACAAACAGTTAAGACAGACAATTACAGCCATAAAAACGATGAGTTCAAATTCCTCAGGTTCATGAGGAAAAACCTCTGCTATATTTATGTTATGGATGTCAGGTTTGCGATCTGAATAAGACCCAGCCGGCACTACTATGTGTTGACTAGGATGGACCTTTTCTATAATAGCGCTCGCTAGATGATGATATTGAAGTGTCCACATCAGATGCTTGACGCTGGGGGAAGACATCTTTCTTAATATCGTGCACTTTTTATTATAGTCATGTTATCATCATATAGAGAGCTGTTTAAAGAATTCTAAGTATACAACTTTTCTAAATTATTATTGGATTAATCTACAAATTTACTTTAATTAACTTATCAATACTGTAACCAGGCACACAACTACCTCATTCTCCAGATCTAGGATGAATTAAAAGGTTGGTGGCTGGAGACTAAGGGACGTGCATATTGGTAAAGCATATATCAGATTTTGATAACAATATAGATAGTTTATTTATCAGCAATAACAATAACAATAATTTACAAGGTCTCAAAGGCCAAACTGGCGAATGTAGGCGATTAATCACATGATAAAATATTTAATATATGAGCAAAACGTTTACTAGTTTGTTGTCTAACATATAACATCTCCTATAGTTAACTGGGTGAATCATGAGGAGACAGGTCACCCCCAATATTGAATTTAGAACAAACAATTAATAATTATACATATCGAACTAAATATTTATGCAATGATAAAAATAAGAGCCTAATGGGCTACTTTAAATGGTTATAAAAATTGTCTGATCCACCCCATAAAGGCAGACGTAAAAGGGTTACATTTAAACGTTAATATCGTGATCATACTTCAAACGACACGAGAGTTTGGCTTGTATAATCAAAGTCAAACTCGCGCGGGACTATTAGATGTCGACCCAAAGTGGGGAGACGTAAACAATATCCCTACTAGCTAGTATTATTATTATTAGCACCGCGTCTTACTACCCGTTCGGGTTATACGCACTTACGCTAATGTGTAATTATAGGGTGAATGTGAAATGAAATGGAGGACCTACAGTTTAACGTGGGATCCGAACCACGGTGGAGGCCTGTCATTCCACACATTCACAAGTTGTGATTAATACACGTCTTGTCAGAGGTGAAGGAAGGGTTGGGCAATCAGATAAATCTGTGCCGGGACCGAGGATTGAACCCCGGACCCCCAGCACAGAAGTCTGACACCTTACCCCTAGACCACCAGGTCACCTACTTGCTAATAAAAGGTGGTATAAAACTCGAAGCAATGTATAGTTATGAAACCTGTCATCTTAAGCAAATGATTTGGAAAATCATCTAAGTGTTTTAAATTACATTACTTTAAATTTATCAAACAGCCAGAGCTACGCTGCATTAATAAATATATCACCTTATAATCCATTAAGTAACCAAAACAAAAAATGGGTGGTATAACAAACACCAATAACCTCAATATCAAGACAATTAAATTCTAATATGCCTAACAACAAATTAACTAGTGATTGTGGTAATCTTGAATTTTAAGTGACATGACAGACGCTAGCGCCCAAGTGGCGACAGAAATTACTAAGTGATTCATATCTATAGTTATTTCAAATCAAAGAACACTTAAGATAGAAAAGATAGCAACGGCTATGTTGGCAAATATAAAATATTTATGGTAAAATATTTATGGTAATTTAAAGTCCAAATATAAACACGCCATTGTTAATGTCCGTAGACAATTACGTAAAATTGATTGTCCAGATTTTGTCTGATTGCCAGAGAGCACCTTCCTTGGAGCGTCGAAATCAAATAGTCGAGTTTGTATACAGAGACGTTGATATATATAGGGACTCGTTGCTGGGAAGGCTGGTAGGAAATTTGAACACTTAGTCGGTGACGTCATTTAAGCCATCTTGTAGCTAATAGGGGATCGCGTACGCCCGTTGTTTACGTCGGCCCTTTACACCTCTTCCATCGACACATCTTCAGTCACACCCTGTTTTGGTGGTAGAGCAGGTATCGTCCGTCAGAGGCCCGGATCGTCGCCGTCCACTGCTCGAGGGAAATCTTGGCCGGCCCATTTTTGTATAACTTCGACCTGGGCAGTCACAACATCTGCTGCGGGTTCACCATAGCTCACTCGGCCCAATCGTCGAACTAGGACGCGACGGGTGTAGGCCCGACGTGGAGGTTGTTCTAGCCAGAAGATACAAAAGTTAAGTCCATGAACACCTTTAGATTGCAGGGAGTTTATCCTTATATTATATGGTTTCATATTGTTCTTGCTATAGATCGAGATTACCGTCAACTACACTAGGGAAGAGTATCATTGCAGAAGGATTATTAGTCTCGAAGTGGGTAGTATGGATTCAATAGAGAATCTATGCGTTAAGGTTAACATGTGGGTGGGCACTATATTGTATCACAATGTTGCAATACCTAGACTTATGTTTCGTTCCAACATCAATCCTGGATCCCGGCTTCACTCTTGAAAATGACTAGATGGCCAATGAAGCAGAGATCGGGGTTCAAATACCTGTCGGGTATACTCAGAGTGGCTTTTACTAAATAGTTTTATAATATCTCTCCACGTTAATGAGGATAGATTACCTCTAGAATTCTATCTTCCTCATTTCTACTCCTTTAGATAAATATAGTAAAAAATAATTAGAATAACTACAATTAGACCATACCACCCTAAAAAATGTATACTAAAAAGGTAGAATTTTAAAGAAAATTTACCAGCATTTGCATAGAGGGTGAGTGGGAAACCATGTAGGAAAGGCAACCCTCAGTAGACCTGACTGGTATTCGAACCCCATCTCCCCAACATCGGCCATCTAGTCTACTGAGAGAATGACTATTTAGACAATGCAGCCACCATAACGTATGTATAATAATTGCATTTATATACATACACTTTAGATTTATCAGAAGGGAAAAGGTATAGGTTTAAATTAACCTACCTTCTGTGAATAATTAATAATATTTGAAGTTTTACTTTTCATAACATGCTGCTGGTACGAAGAACTAACACTATTGATGGACTCCTCAAACTTGCCTTTAGATAAATTCTGTACTTTTGCTTCTTTCCATTTCACTACAACAACATCTTTTTGAGACTCTTCCACTATTGTTTCTGGATATCGCTTTTTATATGCAAGCAATGAACAAGTCTCCTCTTTTTGAAGAAATTATTTTTGTTTCTGTACAAACACAAGTGATTATCACGGCCTATGTAAAAGAATGTGCAGTAAGTATTTAAATTATACTCAAACCCAACTATAATTATAAATTAAGGTCGCTTCGACTGACAGCTGTTATCCAACTAAAAGCACGTGAGGGGGTCAGTAGTTCGGACAAATCTAAACAAGTACCATGATTATAAACATGTCACTGTCATCCGCATGAAAATGTGTGTTTCCGACTGCTTGGCGTTCGTAGTTTCAGGCAGACAATGCCACCCAAGCGAATTCGAAATATTGATAAACAAAAAGTAAGCGCTAAACTTTCATTTTCAACGCCACAGATATTCGGAAGTTATCCATAAGTATGTTTATCAAAGGTGAAAACATGAACAATAATATTGTTTTTTGACATTAGAATTTGAGTTTAAGACCTGTGTTACGTAACACTTTGATGTACCCCACCCTCCCCTTATGTAACAGTATGTAGACATCAGAGCTCCCCCGTTCTACCCCCCTCAAAGCGTTACGTGGTTTATGGACGACCCCAACTCCCCTTAACTTTCCCCTAGAGTACAGTGACGTGCAGAGTTATACTTGCTTTCTTGGAGGAGTTTTAACTCACACGTTGAGCTTCACTCATTGACACGATTTGCTTCATGCGGAAGTTTTTAAATAATTTAATAAATACTAATAAGTTTGTGTGTGCTAACTCACAGGTGTCATCTAGACCAGTGATATTACACCTTTCTTGTTCGCACACTCTCAGTTTCTCTCCTACTTTGTTCCCCCAAAACTGTTGGTGCGAAATGCAAGCTGTACATACTCTGTAGTCGAGCGCTGTGGTCTTGAGGTAAGGTGCTCGCCTCAGGACCCGATGTTCGTGGGTTCAAACCCAGCCGGGGTCGGCACAGCTTCCTTCGGAGGGAAAGTAAAGCCGTCGTAAGGCGTCGGTACCAAGTCGATTGTGGAATGTAAAAGAACCCTGGAAGGTGTAGGGAAATAACTTTCCCGGAAAAATTGGTAGAGCCTTTCGTTCTCGCTCATAGAACTTCTCATGCGCTGATGTAATCAATAGGTTTAGAAAGTGCATGCAAAACACGTCAAATTAAAAATAAATTTAAAAAATTGTAATTTACATCTAAAAAAAATTCCAAAATAATGTATCAAATAATAAGTTTTAAGTGATAAATACATGTATATGTGTGTAGGCCTATATATTTTAAATTTTTCGTGCCCCTTAAGATTTTTTTGCGTACCTCAGTTTGAGTGCATAACAATGATTTATACTATTGTCGGACGTTAATTGAAGTTGCTCTCTTAGTTTGACTTAATACCCATCCACTTTCATAGCTTAGAATATATTTGCTAACTATACTGATTCATTAGTATATAAATAGCTGGATGTTGTGATTTCTGACATGTTTAGGCTTGATGTTTTTCAGAAAATTCAACTTCTCATTTCCTTAAAATAAACACACATATATTACTTGATGGAAAGGTAAATAATACCCCGCACGGGTGTTTACAACTTGACAAGGAGGTGTTTATAGGTGTATCTTTTCTGTAGACTAGAGCTAACAGATGGTCGTACTTAAGATAACTTGGGTGGCAAGTTGTGGAATAGTTCCAGTTTTGTGAAATGTTCTCTCTTGACAATCCCAGTCAATATTGCTTGGCGTGATGAGTACATACGAAGCTAGAAGGTGAGTATACTTCTGTTGCTGACTGTACAATCGGGAGATGGAACGCAGAACAAACACTGTGGCGGAAGTTGGATGAATTAGAACGTAAGGAACACACAGCAGCAGCCGCCGGGTCAAGATTTGACCGGAGACCGAGTAAAACAAGGCTAGGTTCACAATTCTACATTTCCCGCCCCTGTAGCTTAGTGACAAGGGATACCTAGTTAAAGATACAATATATGACTAGAAATTGAATTAAACAAGGTTAGATTAACCCGGTTGAGATTCAACCCCCAACCTCCCTATCACCGACAAACTAGACTATGAGCCTGACATTAAGTTGGTGAGTCCATCAAATCTATACTAGTTTAAAGTCGAGTTTGGAAGAAGTCTTGTGACTTGTAGGTCCACGTTAAATACCCCAAAGCTGCAAACCAATCAATTATCACAATCAATGGTTGAATAATATAGTTACTCCATCAGTAGCGCGCATTATCTGATCATATGACGAGTGGGAGAAAGAAAGAAATATTGATAGTTTTCAGAAACTTGAAAACATTAACAAACGTATTGATGAATGTTGAACCCAGCCCCTGTTCTAAAACACACCTACGAGGTCAACTAACTCTCCTGGCGATATTCAGGCGGGGTCGACCCAGATTGCCTTTGGACCATTTCCAACAAAAATAAAAATCCTCCCCCAGAGGTTCATTAGAATATCAACTTCATGGTCCTTTATTAGCATTTCATATTCTGTCTGTGCTGAGAGTTTCCGTCCAAATATCACCTTGTCCTCTTGTTTATATCTCCTGTAATGTGTATCTTGTATTATTACAAAGATAGGAGATCCCTCTTGTTTATATCTCCTGTCATGTTTATCTTGTGTTGTTACAAAGATAGGAGATCCCTCTTGTTTATATCTCCTATCATGTTTATCTTGTGTTATTAAAAAGATAGGTTCCTCTTGTTTATATCTCTTGTCATGTTTATCTTGTGTTGTTACAAAGATAGGAGATCCCTCTTGTTTATATCTCCTGTCATGTTTATCTTGTGTTATTAAAAAGATAGGTTCCTCTTGTTTATATCTCCTGTCATGTTTATCTTGTGTTATTACAAAAATAGGAGGTCCCTTTTGTAGCATCGGATGGTTCACTAAACACATAACACCAATGTCAAAGGATGGATCTTACCCCATTTTTCTGTGATCGAAGGCAGCGTGGAAGAACGACGTAAGTTCAGCTAGACACACCTTCTCTGACCCAAGAGAAAAAGACACAAACCTGGTGGGCTGAACGACTGTGTAGCGAGAGCCACGTGTGGGCTGGACTTGCGCATTGAAGATATTCTCCTTTAGAAGATTCCCGAAAAGCAACGAACCTTCCAGAGGCTTGTAGAAATGCGCTAACCATTGTTCTTTCGGTATTCCAGAAGGTTTCCCCCCTTGATTACCCGTCATTCCTCTCCCCTGTGTTTTAGCTGTATATATATTTGTGTCTGACCCAATGAACCTCACAATTGGGACAGAGCTGGAACAGGGCTAGGATAAGCTTCGGCTTCCTACGACTAAAATGTAAGAACTAAAATTCTGTCTCGGCAAATTTAACTTTTTTTTTATATTTATTTATATATTTCAAAATTCCATTTCGGCTTCTTCAATTTTTTTGTTAAACTAAAACTTAAAATTTAAATATGAGTCTGGCTGTTTAACTTAGTAATGGCGTCTAGTCGCCGATTGAGATATAATAATTTGATTGTATTGATAACGGTAGAACTCTAAAATTTATTAATGTTTCGTATAGAGGAATATTGTATTATTGGACTTAGAGTCTATGTTGTCATTTTACAACACGCCAGTGCTGATTGAGCGAAGTCATGATTTATGAATTGTACAAATTATTATGTTAGTTAACTTTAACTGTTATGTTGATATTAGATGATCTTATCGGTATGCAGTTTAGTATCTTTACTTAGATTTCTTGAGGTTAATTTGCGACCTGTTAAGTTTACTTGAGTATCTTGAGAAATATTTACTTATTGGACTTAGAGCCTATGTTGTTATTTTGCAACTCGCCAGTGCCAGTGAGCAAAATCATTATTGGCAGGTTTAATAATTATTTGATTGATGGTATTGTTCATATTTACTGTTATTCAGATTTTTATTTAAGAGGATCTTCGAGTTAACTTATTTGTATCCTTGCTTAGATTTCCTTGTGACTTGATCGCGACGTAATTGTTATGAGCAAAGTTTTAGAATTTGAAAATGGTATTTCTATTGAAAATTGATTATATGCTATATGACTTTTGAAATAATTACGGCTTTAAAAGTTCTCTATATTTTTCGACGCCATCTTGTTTATTTTTTTATAATAGTCAATTGCTTTCATATTTAATGATACTACTCTTATGTTAGCTTTTAATTAGGCAGAATATCATTCCTGCCCGGACCCTTTCTTGTGGGCTAATATTCATGTAATGTTCGAAAGCACTTCTACATTATTTATTTATATTGTCACAACAACAATGTTGGTACTAAATAGAGCTGTTAAATATTGGATTGTGCTGTCCATAATAAATATTGACTCGACACGACTTATCCTTATTTTTTAATAATAATATACCACCTCAAGTCCTAGGTTTTAGTTCTAATTTCTTTTATTTTTGTAATTATCAAATATTAGGCAGGTTGATGCATTTTAGGGCTCTCTTGAGATAGACGACCCCCTCATTGTTGATCCTCTCAGTAACAGGTGGGAGTGGCGAGATTCGATGTGTAATGTTTCTCAAAATAGAACATTTCAGATCTTAAACTCATGAGCACTCACTCTTGTTGTTTCCCTTTTTTGTATTTTTCTTGTATTAATTGTGGCCTCCTCATCTGAGGATGCTACACTTTTGTTTATATCTCCTGTCATGTTTATCTTGTGTTATTACAAAGATAGGTTCCTCTTGTTTATATCTCCTGTCATGTGTATTTTGTGTTATTACAAAGATAGGTTCCTCTTGTTTATATCACCTGTCATGTTTATCTTGTGTTATTACAAAGATAGGTTCCTCTTGTTTATATCTCCTATCATATTTATTTGTGTTGTTACAAAGATAGGAGGTCCCTTTTGTTGATATCTCCTGTCATGTTTATCTTGTGTTATTACAAAGATAGGTTCCTCTTGTTTATATCTCCTGTCATATTTATTTTGTGTTGTTACAAAAATAGGAGATCCCTCTTGTTTATATCTCCTGTCATGTTTATCTTGTGTTATTAAAAAGATAGGTTCCTCTTGTTTATATCTCCTGTCATGTGTATTTTGTGTAATTACAAAGATAAGTTCCTCTTGTTTATATCTCCTGTCATGTGTATTTTGTGTTATTACAAAGATAGGTTCCTCTTGTTTATATCTCCTGTCATGTGTATTTTGTGTTATTACAAAGATATGTTCCTCTTGTTTATATCTCCTATCATATTTATTTTGTGTTGTTACAAAGATAGGTTTCTCTTGTTTATATCTCCTGTCATATTTATTTTGTGTTGTTACAAAGATAGGAGGTCCCTTTTGTTGATATCTCCTGTCATGTTTATCTTGTGTTATTTAAAGATAGGTTCCTCTTGTTTATATCTCCTGTCATATTTATTTTGTATTGTTACAAAGATAGGAGGTCCCTTTTGTTGATATCTCCTGTCATGTTTATGTTGTGTTATTACAAAGATAGGTTTCTCTTGTTTATATCTTCTGTCATATTTATTTTGTGTTGTTACAAAGATAGGAGGTCCCTTTTGTTGATATCTCCTGTCATGTTTATCTTGTGTTATTACAAAGATAGGTTCCTCTTGTTTATATCTCCTGTCATATTTATTTTGTGTTGTTACAAAGATAGGAGGTCCCTTTTGTTGATATCTCCTGTCATGTTTATGTTGTGTTATTACAAAGATAGGTTTCTCTTGTTTATATCTTCTGTCATATTTATTTTGTGTTGTTACAAAGATAGGAGGTCCCTTTTGTTGATATCTCCTGTCATGTTTATCTTGTGTTATTACAAAGATAGGTTCCTCTTGTTTATATCTCCTGTCATATTTATTTTGTGTTGTTACAAAGATAGGAGGTCCCTTTTGTTGATATCTCCTGTCATGTTTATGTTGTGTTATTACAAAGATAGGTTCCTCTTGTTTATATCTCCTGTCATGTTTATCTTGTGTTATTACAATGATAGGAGATGCCTCTTGTTTATATCTCCTGACATGTTTATCTTGTGTTATTACAAAGATAGGTTCCTCTTGTTTATATCTCCTGTCATGTTTATCTTGTGTTATTACAAAGATAGGTTCCTCTTGTTTATATCTCCTGTCATATTTATTTTGTGTTGTTACAAAGATAGGAGGTCCCTTTTGTTGATATCTCCTGTCATGTTTATGTTGTGTTATTACAAAGATAGGTTCCTCTTGTTTATATCTCCTGTCATGTTTATCTTGTGTTATTACAATGATAGGAGATGCCTCTTGTTTATATCTCCTGACATGTTTATCTTGTGTTATTACAAAGATAGGTTCCTCTTGTTTATATCTCCTGTCATGTTTATCTTGTGTTATTACAAAGATAGGTTCCTCTTGTTTATATCTCCTGTCATATTTATTTTGTGTTGTTACAAAGATAGGAGGTCCCTTTTGTTGATATCTCCTGTCATGTTTATCTTGTGTTATTACAAAGATAGGTTCCTCTTGTTTATATCTCCTGTCATGTTTATCTTGTGTTATTACAAAGATAGGTTCCTCTTGTTTATATCTCCTGTCATATTTATTTTGTGTTGTTACAAAGATAGGAGGTCCCTTTTGTTGATATCTCCTGTCATGTTTATGTTGTGTTATTAAAAAAATAGGTTCCTCTTGTTTATATCTCCTGTCATGTGTATTTTGTGTTATTACAAAGATAGGTTCCTCTGTGTTATATCTCCTGTCATGTGTATTTTGTGTTATTACAAAGATAGGTTCCTCTTGTTTATATCGCCTGTCATATTTATTTTGTGTTGTTACAAAGATAGGTTCCTCTTGTTTATATCTCTTGTCACGTGTATTTTGTGTTATTACAATGACAGGAGGTCCCTCTTTTTTATATTTCTTTTCATGTGTATTTTGTCTTATTACAATGATAGGAGGTCCCTCTTTTTTATTTCTTATCATGTGTATTTTGTGTTATTACAGTGATAGGAGGTCCTTTTTTATATTTCTTGTCATGTTTTTCTTATATTATTACAATGATAGGAGGTCCCTCTTTTTTATATTTCTTGTCATGTGTATTGGGTGTTATTACAATGATAGGAGGTCCCTCTTTTTTATATTTCTCATCATGTGTATTTTGTGTTATTACAATGATAGGAGGTCCATCTTTTTTATATTTCTTGTCATGTGTATTTTGTGTTATTACAATGATAGGAGGTCCTTTTTTATATTTCTTGTCATGTTTTTCTTATATTATTACAGTGATAGGAGACCCCTCTTGTTTATATTTCTTGTCATTTTTATCTTGTGTTATTACAGTGATAGGAGGCCCCCTTGTTTATATTTCTTGTCATGTTTATCTTGTGTTATTACAGTGATAGGAGACCCCTCTTGTTAATATTTCTTGTCATGGTTATCTTGTGTTATTACAGTGATAGGAGGTCCCTCTTGTTTATATTTGTTGTCATCTTTATCTTGTGTTATTACAGTAATAGGAGGTCCCTCTTGCTTATATCTCCTGTCATATTTATTTTGTGTTATTACAATGATAGGAGGATAGTGTAAAGTAAGCTTGCTACCTTTAAGTGGAATAAAAAAAAAATAATAAAAAAAACCCAACCACAAAATATTAGTTAGTATTTAAGAACATTATTTAGGGCCTATACATAAACTATATTAGAGTGTTTAAAGTTGCATAAAGAATCTTACATAAATTCAATAAAGGCTGAAGTGCATGGTTTAAAGTTTAAACCATACGCGCTGTGTTGAACTATCTTTCTGGGTGACGTCACAGGAACCACTATGAGCACACCTTGTTCGTACCGCTATGACATGCAGCTAGCTCTGCAGTCAGGGCTTGACCTAGATTCTCTTTGGCGGACTTCCAACCCCACCATCACACCCTGCTCCCACTCCAATAAAGCGACCTCCATGGTTTATTCCATACAACAATGGCACACTAAATGTGCTGACTGTTGCATGCCTTATACCTACACACACAATGTAGATGCTCCGCCAATAACCGACACAATGAAATGATTTTGTTGCCAAAGTCGGACAAAGAAGGTGCAACAATTATTATTAATGGCCGGCGACAATCATTCATCAGAAATATTACCATACATTTTTTTAATAATAAAATGCATTTTCGCAGTTTCCGTAAATTGTAATTAATGTTTAATTTTATTTACTATTTTAACAATTACCAGTTTACGTATTGCGGTTTACACAAGTATTGACAGGAATTTTGCATGGGAAATAACTTTGGAGGCTTTTTACAGTCCAATCTTCATAAGAAGAACCTTATCTGACAACTACTAGATCTACTTTCATGTATCCATACGTCAAGTTTTGTGATCTGCAGCTGTCACTTCTGATAGATATTATAAATAAACATAAAATAACAATAATAATATAGTTGCATGTTATAAATGTTGAGTGAAATAAAATATGTTTGTATTTCTGAACTTATTTGTCTTTTTTCAATTACTATTTTGTTGTTTACTCTCTTAATTTGAACACCTTTTCATACTATTTACTATCAATTGTCTTTATCGCTATTTGATTGGGCTAGGAACATCATAAAAATAAAGCGTTTTCCACGATCGAGACAGAATTAGTACACTTTGAATATATCTGGGGTTCGTAAAATTCACAAACAGCTAAAAACACCGTGATGACCTCTGTGGTGAGATTTGTGTGTTTTTCAGACCTGTTTGTAAATGAGGGAATAGTTTTTACGTCACACACTAACAAATGTTTGAGGGTAAGGTTTTCCCTGAATGACTCTGTTGAATGAGGGCCGAAGGGAAGGGGGTTGAACCTCCCATCCAGTTTAAAAGGAACTGTTCTAAACATAAAAATCAGTTTTGAATTGACTTAGAGTGCTTTATATCATAATTAGTTTTTTAAGTAGAATGAAGTTCAGAGAATGCCTATAAATTACCCGCATGGACATTGAAAAGAAATTAAAAAATATAATTATTTAATGGGAAGGGGTTTGTAACCCCCAAACTAATCCCCTTACCTCCTTGGCACGGCCCTGGTATTTCTT
Organism: Timema podura; assembly: GCA_033556935.1. Taxonomy (NCBI): domain Eukaryota; kingdom Metazoa; phylum Arthropoda; class Insecta; order Phasmatodea; family Timematidae; genus Timema; species Timema podura. The sequence goes on along the minus strand of JAVRXN010000009.1, from coordinate 42,457,970 downwards.
CTATATTTATTTATTTCGATAAAATTGTTTTCTTCCTTTCTTACCCCATCTCTTTCTTTATTCAGCGATATTTCCACCCTTTCCTTCCAGCTTTCAGTTTTCTTTTCCTTCAATCCTATTTTCCTCTCCCCCTGAATTCATTTCCTCTCTCTATCCTATTTTCCTCTTGGATCCAAACCCATATTTGAAGAAGACCCTTTTTCCTAAACACTCTAGGGAAACAAAATCAAATTACAGAAGTTCGTTTTACCGTTGATAAAAAATGGGGGGGGGGGCCTTCCTTTTCTATGATACAAACGTTTTCGGATGTTTTTTTTGTTGTTGAGGAAATTGTTGTTATTTTCTTCCAAATGGGATAAACTTCAAAAAGATTTTCGGGGTAGGGAGTATACCTACTATTGGTAGGAAACAGCATTTTGAAAGTAATAAAGAAGGTTCTATAACGTAATTTTAGGGGCAAAATAAAAAGAAAAACATTCATTTTATTGCATCAATTCACAAAATACAAAGTTTGCCAAAATAGCTGAGGACAGTGATATAAACGTCACCGGTTGTAATTCCTCCCCCCCTCCCCCCCAGGTATCAGCAGTCTCACCTGCTTTGGTTGTCAAATACCTCAATGCGTTGCTCTCGCATTAAACTGCACTGCCGATAAATGGGAGATAAGGGTTTGGATCCCGGTTGAGTCTATTGAGGGTGGTTTTCCTAAATGGCTTTATAAGCTCTCAACCCAAATGCAGGTACACTTCCTCTACAGTTAACCCTTCTAGCCCTAACACATTAGCGTAAATAATACATAGGCATGTATCCCGGACGGGTAGTAAGATGCGGTTATAAAATCAAACAATAAAAACGGCAGTTTCAAAGACGATGGAGATGAGGTGGCTACTGGTTAGATAGTTGTCTTGAGCTCTGACTGGGGAGCTAAGGTTTATTATTGATTGTTTCCCCACTCTCTCTCCACGCGAGTACCTGTCCATTTCTTCCTCATACCTGCTAGCATGATGAGAGGCACAGAATTAAACCTCGATATAAAGGTCATTTTGTTTTTACATTCAGAAAATGTGCACCAACATTTCAAAATGTTCAAATGTGAAACTGCAGTTTCAAAAACCGACAATTTCTTTCAGCGGCAATTTCTCAAGTTCTACCAAATATAATTTAATTTTAAATAATTTTTTCTTGTAACCTTTTGGAGAGAGAAGTATTGTGACCATCAAAAAAATAATCGAATTTGATATTTTGATGTATGTCGACGTTTCATGACCCCATTAATCCGTTTTTTGTAATACTCTTTGTCTGTTAACTGGGAACTATAGCAGAAACCATTCTACCGCTCGGGCTGAAACCTGGTACTCAGTGTTTTATAAAGTTCCCCAAAGGGGGTTCTACACTAATTAACACTAATATTAATGGTAGTTTAATTTAGAGTGAAAATAAATAGATTTGCTCAAAATTGGCTCACGATTTTTATTAAACCTCGTATCTAGACACTGTTTAACATTACAAACAAAATGACACGTCCCATTTCCCATGAGAATGGCTTGGAAAGTTTTATATAAGAGAACATATCCAACTTCGATCACATCCACAATTCCTAGCAATGAAAGGATGTAAATAAAAATAAATAACTTTTATTTGAAATAATATTTTATAAAATCAATATTTTCCAAAATATAGGCCAATGTATATTTTAAATATAGATTTAGGGAAATGGGGAGTTGAACATACAAAGAATAAATAATATGTTTCTGTAACAGTGTCTATCACTTCACGTATTCTCTTTGATGAAATACGATGTACTTTTTCTCCCACTGTGTTTCTATAGCAATGTATATTATTTCGTTTTACATATGCTACGAGTTATTGGTATAATTTAGATAAAGAAGCGAGGAAGTTTGTGCGGGAATTGGGTCTATTTTATTAGATAAAAATATTCACTATAAGGATTTTTTTAAATTTTTAGCGCCGCGTATTACTACGTATATACTAATCATTCTAATGTGATAGGGATGAGAAGGGTTATATTTAGATAAAGTGTACCCGCATTTGCGTGGAGGGAGAGTGGTAAACTATTTAAAATCACTCTGATGTACCCGCTGATTTCTCCGTCATCGGCAGTATAATCTATGTCCAGAGTGACGCCTTATACCATGTGGCAACCGAACCGGGTTATGAGATTTAACATACTAAAGTATAAAAATTATGTCCAGCGAAACTTCAACCTAGTCATAGTTTATGTTAACCGGAGAAAGTATGAGCTCTTTTATGACAGGGTACCTGATTTAATAAAAAGTTGTTGAAGTCTCTAAAAAGGTATCTCGTTGTGGAAATGCACAAAAATCACCAAAAATGTAATCTGTGGCTGGGCTTTGCTACAAACTCTGTGACTTGACCGCTTTTCCGCTTAGTAACGACTTTTGTGCTTGTGTGTGTTGTTTCTGATGGCCAGTATGATCCGATTTCACCCTCCTTCAACTGTTCCCTTTACGTAACTTTTTATACAGCAATATTTGCTGTCAGTACAGAAAACAGCATACTCGGGACATAATTACATCTTCATGTTACAATCTCACCTTATCTTGGGTTGGATTCACGCACCTCATAAAAATATACACAATTTCATCACCACTAACTCTTTACGAGCTGCGATTTAACGAGCAGGGACTTGGAGGCTTAAGATGTGCGACATTAGGTTAAAACACCTTACTTAGACTTTCCAACATGCCAGGCTCACAAGAACTGACTCACACATATAAAAATATTGTAAATGTTTTTTCTATACTCCCTACACGCAATTGCACTATTGTGGTTGATTTTATAAATGTGATATATTATACGAAAACATTATTTGATTAAATCTATAAAGAAACATTTGGTTGCATATAAGTATAATTTTGTGAATTATCGGCACAGAAGAGAGTTGAAAACACAGATTAATTATTGTCTTTTATAATTATATCAAAGATTGTTCATTTTTATAAGATACATCTTTATATATATTTGATAAGCCCGTTTCCGGTAGTAGAAATTACGAGGAAATGACTGAACAAATTTTGACAAAGGACCACTCATTTTAACGGTCAGGAGTACAGGATGTCGGGGAAAAATAGTAGTTTTCCACGAAAACCCGATTATCACAGAGAATTTTCAGTTTTTTTATTCTTTGTGTAAGTCATCATGAAACCGTTATTTGCTGCATGGCTGTAAATCTCTAAATAAAATATATCTCTTTGGCTAAAAAATAATAACTCAATCTTTATTTTTGTTGGTCTGAACACATCACAATTTTCTCTTTGGATGAATATTTATCTTTGGATGCTGGTCATAGCACATCTACATATTGAGATTCCTAAACTGGGAAACATTTATTTTTATTGGAATGTTGTGGTCGTTAATTCGCATTTAAATCAATGATATTGAGCATAATTCGAAAATTAAGAGGTTAAGTTGTTAAGTTCGTGAAAATATTGTTTACGTTTGGTTTCGCGCATGATAAAATGATGTTTAAATATGTTTTGGTATGTATTATAAGCTCAAAACGATAAAACGATCTTGAATAATGTTTAGAGATAGCCATTTTAACCTTATAAGTATGATGTTTGGTGTTTATTTTCTTTTCAAATAATTGGTTTTGATGTTCATTTTTCCAAATAATGGGGTTTAATGTTATTTTATTCAAATAATGGGGTTTTATGTTCCTTTTGAGTGTATAGTAACACAATACAAGTACATAAGTTAAACTGTTTTCATTTTACCGCTTAATTTTGAAGATATGATATTTAAAAGTAATGTTTTGTGTACACATCTGTATTTTCCATTCTCTCTCTCTATTAGACTCTCTCAAGCTCTCACACACTCTCTCACACTATCTTCCTTTACAAACACACAAACACACTATATCACACTCTCTCATATATTCTTCTCTCATTCTCTCTTTCCACACACTCTCTACCCTCACATATATTCTCTATCACACAATCTCTCTAACATTATCTTTATTATACTCTTTTTTAAGCTCTCTCTCCAATGATCGCTCACTCTTTTTAAAACGCTCTCTTTTTCTAAACGCTCTCTAGCTCTTTAAACCCCTGCTTTCTTTCTCTCTCTCTATCTCAATCTCACATTCTCTATTTTAATCTCACTCTCTGTCTCAAACTCTCTCTCAAACTCACTATATAAATTTCTCTCTCTGAAACACTCTCTTTCTCAAACACTCTCTCACTCTAATTATATCTCTCTAAACTAATTTATCACTATCTAAACTCTCTAACCTTCTCTCTCAAACCCTCACAAACATTCTCTCACGCACTTTATTACGCATTCTCACTCATATATTCTCTTTCTTTCTCTCTCACACACAATATCTAACTTTCTCTCACACACAATATTTCTCTCCTCACACATACACCCACTCTTTCCCTCTTCTCCTAGTATTTATCTTTCTAACACAAACACGTAATCTCACTATCACTCGCTCACACTCACTCGATCTCACTCACTTGCTCATTCTCAGTCTCTTACACTCACGATCTCACACCTCACACTCACACTCTGATTTTCACTATCACATTTTATCACTTTCTCTATCATATGTCAATATATCTTTATAATAATTTGATATGCCCGTTTCCGGTACTTGAAATTACGATTAAATGGCTCAACCAGTTGTGACAAATATCACTTTAAAGGTGAGGCGTCTAGGATGTCGCGAAAATAGTAGACTAACACTAAAACAAATTTTCTTAGGAAATTTCTAATCTTTTCATTCTGTGTGGGCTGTGGCTAATCTGTACAATCATTCTTTGTTTACATAACCATGGAAACCATGATTTGTTTATAATTGTACATCGGAAAATAAAATATATCTCTTTGATTAAAATAATAACAGCTCAATTGTTACTTGAGTGGTTTGGTGCAACGAACAGATAAAGAGCTGAGAGAGGGGTTCTCTTAAAGTTCTCATTGTGGCGTGAAAGGAAAAAACATAGTTTCTGATTCAAATTAAATGTCGAAAGCTAAAAATCTATTGTAGAGTTGATAGCTTTTGACGAGTAAACGTTTAACTATAAAGTCAAGTGAGGGCTTGTTATATAGACCATTTGGTTTTCCACTCTCCCTCCACGCAAATGCGGGTTCACTTCCTCTAAATTCAACCTTCCCCAATTCCTAATCCATTAGCGTAATTAGTACTTAAGCGTATAACCCGAACGGGTAGTAAGACGCGTTGCTAAATATAATATATAGATAATATTTAATAATAAAAAGTGCAATAACCCGCAGCCATTAATGCGACGATCCACTAGTTTACTACATTTTTGTGTGTTTTATATTCGAGTCTTAATTAGATAAACTTTGTTATAACGTGGACTTTGAGCGTATAATCTTCCCTCCTTCAATATTAAATGATTATATGTCCTAATATTAGTCAGCTGAGTATGAAGTCACAAACCTTCTCTCCTGGAAGACTGGTGGTTAAATTACAACTCTTTCACAGTCCCTTTCGACCGACAAACATTACATAGTGACATGTGTCACACCCCCAAACCCAATTAGACCCTTCTCCCAGCCATGGTTCAGTCCCCGTCTGCGTGCCTTCATTTCACCAGTAAATTCAGCCTTGAAGGTAATTAAACCCGTGACTATTGTTTTTATTAGTCCCTCTCTCGTACTATCTCCCTCCCTCTAATGTTGTGTTATCAAGTTGGCAACCTCCCCTCACCCCCAAATAGTTGTGGTCAGTTTGCTCTCCTATAATACTGACCATGAATTGTTCAAATAAAACAAAATGTCACCGCTGGGTTTTAACAGAGTAGGGAAGAGAAATTTCTTCAGTTAATATTCATAGACTTATAGAGAACGGAGCACAAATAATAGTTAAAACCTTCCCAAACTCTTCATTATTTATATGCCATATATCATCGATATGGAACTGCTTTCATTTTTGATTCATTTACTAAAATTATATCATATTAATTTAAGGATATAACCTACTTGAAGTGAAATATTCTGATACTATTGTAAAGTCAGTTCTGAAGCTTTAAAACCACTAAAACAATCCTCAACTATCTTAGAATGTTCTGTTGTGACCCTCACACTGCTCTACTTCATATGGTAATGATAGTTCTGAAGCTTCCAAACCACAAAAACCATCCTCAACTATCTTAGAATGCTCTCTCATAACTGTTTAAAATTACTATTTGTCTGAGGAAGGCTAGATATATTTTCAAAACCATTTACTTTGACCTCTTAATTGAGACCTTTCGTGTAAAGCGTCCCTGGAAATGAGAAAATTTCACATTTTTATATTTTTAGTTAAAAAACTTAAAACACAGTACGCTCTAAGAACATTATATTAATGTCACTTGTCTGGAAGTGTTTGTTTCTATTTTCATTGCTTCATGCCAGAACTGTAAGTGTTTGTTACTATCTCCATCGTTCTATGCCAGGACTACAAGTGTTTGTTCCTATTTTCATTGCTTCATGCCAGAACTGTAAGTGTTTGTTACTATCTCCATCGCTCCATTCCAGACTACAAGTGTTTGTTCCTATTTTCATCGCTCCATTCCAGGACTACAAGTGTTTGTTCCTATTTTCATTGCTCCATTATAGAGCTGCAAGTGTTTGCTCCTACCATTGTTGCTCCATGCCAGGACTACAAGTGTTTGTTCATATCTCCACAGCTCCATGCCAGGGCTGCAATAAACCCTGGGAACAACTTGACCACGCGGCTCACTGCACAAGAGATGTAATATTCAGACCAAGTGCTTGAAACACTTAAGCCTGGCGGATAGGAATTACAATGCGGGCTCTATAGAAGAAGACCCCAACTGTCCCCCTTCTATGCCCCCTATATGCCCCCTCAATAAAAAGTATGGGGCCCAGATTGCGGAGGAGCGCTCTCGTGTAAACAACCGCTAAATTGGGTACCGGGAATATTTCAATAGTAACAAGAGACGTCCATCGTGAGTTGTTCCGCGTATCACTGAGCTACCACCACTATACCTGGGCTAGTGTGGCAAGGGAAAGGTACAACGTAAAGGAAATATACTCGCGGGGAAGGAGAGTGGGAAACCATTTAGGATAAAAACACCTTCAGTACAACGGGCCCGAGATACAAACTCTGACTTCCCTGTAATTGGGAAACATCCTTGTAACCATCAACCCGCGTTGTTGAGGTCACGTGGTCAAAGGTGTCAGTCTCATCTTGTCTAGATTGCCTATGGCGGTATGACGGCACGCGTTGGACGTACTTGGTTGTGATCCTGACTGGTTTAGTATACTACCTGGTGCTCTTGCGTTAGTTACTCGGCGCTGAATTGCTTTGTTCGGGTACCGAGTCTTTACGATACTACCAACGTTTATTATTATATTATATAATTGCTTATTAAGTTACGAGGCTATAACATATAAAATTAATATTATAGTTACCAACACAGGTGACTTTATTGAAATATACTCGTGGGTAGCATATTGTACATTATTATGTCCGTACTTAAAAAATAACAAAAGGTATTGTTATCCTGGTTTGAGAAAGTGAAAAAAAAGGGAAGCTCAATAGTCTATGTCTCTTTAAAAACTGTGACCGAGAAATTCTGTAAAAGTTAGCATGAAATCTGTTTTTGCGAGGCTATTAGGGTTTGAATCCCGACCCGGTGTACTGAGATGTATTTTTTACTAAGTGGTTTATAGCACTCTCTATCTCCACTCAATTGGCTGATGCATTTCCTCTACATTATACCTTCCTCATTCCTACTCCATTAGCTGAGCCAAATGTCCACGATCTTAACTGATGGTGAGACTTAAAGCATGGGAAAACAAAACTGTCCTACTTAGATCCGAACTGTGACCTCTTGTAAATCTTCTGCGTGGGCGGGGGAGGGGGGAGAAGCTCTTTCTTTACAGTCGATTAACACGATCTTAAGGTTATTAGCTATTAGAATCTGGGACAGACACACCTCACCTTGTATCGAACCAGCAACCTCTTTCAGACGGGTCACGATCTCGTGCACAGCTGATGCCAGCTATGGGGGTTGTGTACTTGTGTTATCTCCCTTCATCAGTATGGTTGGATGTACCAAGGGTTGTTATAGATTACAAGGGTTGGTTAGCCCTCCCACCCCATCGTAGCAACACTTGATTATCTTATTAGAGCCACTACCAACGCCCCCTCTCCTTCGCCCGAGAATTGGACCGAGGCCTGCTATTTGGAGGGCTTTGCCCCGGTATTCAATACCTCCAATTAGTAACCTGCCTTTTCACCACGAAAGGCGGTTTCGCCCTGGCATAGCAAGGGAAAAACGACCCAAAGTGTAAATTACCGCGGGCTATGTTCTACACGGTCTGACCGAATGTTTCCATTCCGCCTTGGATTAATTATAAAATATGGGGGTTTTTGTGCAAACTAAACATAATTTAGGGTGGTTGATCACATTGGAGGGGTTGGTTAAGTGGTTTGTACGCCTCACTAACCTAGGAGTCCGGGGTTACACACCGACTGGGTGAACTGGAAGAGAAATGGGGGGCAGGCACTCTTCCGAGGGACATTTACCTCAAGATTCACCTCCTAAATCCTGTTCTCTTAGAATATTTAGCGTGAGAGTGCTCCACGTCTTACTACCCGTCCGAGCTATAAGTGTTTAATTGCATTACTGGGATAGCGATCAATAAAGTATAATTATATAGTAATTGTACCCGCATTTGCATGAAGGGAGGGTGATAAACCATTTAAAAAAGATACACCCTCAGTATATCTGGCCGGGATTTGAGCCCCAACCTTCTCGTCATTGGTAAACCAAATTAGATGAGCCTAACATTTGGCCCGCGTACCCACAAGTGCCGGTATATATGTATAAACAAATGACGACAGAAGTCACGAACCGATTGTGGGGGAAGGGGGACAGATGGTTACTGCCCTGGCCGAGAAAACCAAGGAGAGGTTTGAATCCCGGTTGTGACACTTCAATTGTTGTTATATCAGGCAGGACAAGAGCAGACCTACGTCGGTGGTCACGTGGACAGGACGTCACGCTCATATAGTCTGGCTTACTGGTGAATGGGAGGATCGGGTTTACTATGGGTGTGTAATCCTAAACTCTTCTTAACGTTCTCCCTTCACGCGAATGTGGGTACATTTCCTATACAACTTCATCTTCCTCAACCCTTACCCCGGTTAAAATTGGGATATCCTGGACGGGTGGTAAGACATGGCGAGACAAATAAAGAAGAATGTGATTGGGTCGAGATTTAATAAAATCAGTAAGCCCCAGGCACCAATGACTGAACAACACGCATTGACAATCGGTTCAAATGAAAACAAAGGACGGCTTCAAATGTGTGTTGTTGTGACATTTTGTTAATTAACGGTGTTTTGAAATGCTGAGTGTGGATACAGACAGGATGTGATACTGGCCTGCGGACAATCCACATCAAACAGGTCCGGGTTACTTTATTTAGAATTATACTAGACAGAGAACAACTCGACCCAAATACGTGGAAATACACCCTCCTTCTCCTGGTAGTACAAGATAGAGTTAGACACAAAGTGCTCACACAAGCTCTGATAGTCACCTCCATCAAATATAGACTCGGGACTAGCCGAGGGACTTGTCTGTCACTTCAACAAGCTATCATAGTCACATATAGAGGAGAGTCGGTGAGTACCGATCAGCAAGTTAATACCAATCAGCTTTTTACCAGATGGATCTCACATGAATGAGGTTCTGATTAGTGCTGTTCCCTAGCGAGATATATTGTAACGATGTTTGTTGACAGTTGGAGACGAAACGCTTTGCTGTTTGGACGTTAGTGGAATATTTAAGATTTTATCGTTTTCAAACTTTTGTTGTGCTTCAACAATATTAACAGTAAGGTGCTTTTTAATTTAACATTAATATGTCTTACCACTACTCTACTTAATAGTATCTATTGGTGCATAGTTCGTTTACAAGATTCATTAAAATACAGCCAACTGGTTGTCTTTACCGCCATATTTGTTTGATTAGTGTTTATCGGGTAATACCGAACACGCCTTGCGGCTAGTGCCGATCAGCATATCAAAATAATTGGTATTACCCTTCATTGATTTAAATACATTTAAACTGTAAGAACAATTATTATGGAATAAATTATACATATGTATATATATATATATATATATATATATATATGCCACATTTTTTAACTACCACTTTGGCTTTACTAATGAAACTCTCTCCATTCTATGCTGTACATACGCCAAAATTAAAGAAAGCTAGAGGAAATAAATGGTACGGCACACCGCACAGACTTTCTCTCTCTTTCTATAAACTCCTAAGATTTCTGAACGGAATAATGTACATTGTATCATCACCACTCCACATAAGAACACGCATAAAATAATATACAATGATATAGAATCAATGAGAAAAGAGGCGCATCTTTGTCCACCTAAGAGCATTTCAAACAGTTTAATGTCTTCCACAAGGGTCAACACTTCGTATTAAAATTTCGATTTCTGGTTAAAATTTTAACATTTTATAAGGTGTTGCAGATCTTCAAGTCATCGCATTGATATTTAATTATTCATTTATACATTTTGACCAATAAAAAATGTAAATATTGACAATTGAGACTAAAATGGAGATAGATCATTGCTATGCAAACATTTCTCCAAAGAGATTTAAGGAAAAATAACATACTTTTTTAGATACTTATATTTAATTACTCTATGGCATTGGAGAATTATTGCGTTAAGACTTAAGTAGTATATGTTTACAACTAAAGCTCACAAAATTGTATTAATATATTTGCAAATATCTCAGAAATTGCTGCTTTTATAAAAATATATGTCAAATAAAAGTTTTTTATTTCTGATAGTCCTACAATTTTGCAATGATAAGTTGTTTAGTTTATCCAATAGTTGTGGAGATACGGAAATTAACGCTTCTGTAAAGTACCCTAAAAATCATTTTCATAGGAAAATGAAAATAGCCAGTTTATTTATAATCTTAATCAACGCCTAGATACGAATTTTAATCAAAATCGTTTGAGTAGATTTTGAGAAAACCAAATTTTTCTCTTTTCACCCTTCAGTAAACTACCCTTAATTTTAAGTTTTTATAGACACACAGACAGACGGCATTGCAAAGACTATTTTTTAGGGTTCGGGGGGTCATGAGACGTCGACATCCATCAACATTTTAGGTTAGTTTTTTTTTACGGTCGCAATACTTAAACTTTAATGTCCAAAAAGTTAAAAAAATTCATATAATTGCGTATAGATTGAAAGTTATTGATTTTATAAAAATATGTTTCGGATAAAATATCTGTATTATAAATATATATACATATTTGTAATGCTAAGTAATTTCATATTTCAAATAGTTTCGGAGCTATTTAAAAAATGTTAATTGACGCATCAGACCGGAGCCCTTAAATCCATTTTGCCGAAATATTGAGGGTAGCCATTTTGTTTGGAATATTTATTAATGTTTATAAATGAAATTTAATCAAAATCGTTAGAGCCGATTTTGAGAAAATCGACTTTTTCTCTTTTTGCCCTTCAGTAAACTACCCTTAATTTTAAGTTTTAATAGACACACAGACAGACGGCATTGCAAAGACTATTTTTTAGGGTTCGGGGGGTCATGAGACGTCGAAATCCATCAACATTTCAGGTTAGTTTTTTTTACGATCGCAATACTTAAGCTTTAATGTCCAAAAAGCTAAAAATATATATATAATTGCGTATAGATTAAAAATTATTGATTTTATAAAAATATGTTTCGAATAAAATATTTGTATTATAAATATATATACATATTTGTAATGCTAAGTAATTTCATATCTCAAATAGTTTCGGAGCTATTATAAAAAATGTTAATTTACGCATCAGACCGGAGCCCTTAAAGCGATTTTGCCGAAATATTGAGAGTAGCCATTTTGTTTGTAATATTTATTAATGTTCATAAATGAAATTTAATCAAAATCGTTAGAGCCGATTTTGAGAAAATCGACTTTTTCTGTTTTTTCCCTTCAGTAAACTACCCTTAATTTTAGGGGTAGATGTCCAATTCCAAAAACCCCTCGGGGCAACCCTATGAAAACCCAAGATATAAAGTTTCAGCTCAATCGGTATAATAGTTTAGGCTCTAGTTGGAAGTACAGACAGACAGACAGACAGACAGACGGAAATTCAAAAACCACTTTTTCGGATTCAGGAAGTCATGAAACGTCAAAATTCATCAAAATCTCGACTTCGATTTTTTTGACGATCACCATACTTTCTCTACCTGTAAGATAGAGGTATCAGCAGTCTCACCTGCTTTGGTTGTCAAATACCTCAATGCGTTGCTCTCGCATTAAACTGCACTGCCGATAAATGGGAGATAAGGGTTTGGATCCCGGTTGAGTCTATTGAGGGTGGTTTTCCTAAATGGCTTTATAAGCTCTCAACCCAAATGCAGGTACACTTCCTCTACAGTTAACCCTTCTAGCCCTAACACATTAGCGTAAATAATACATAGGCATGTATCCCGGACGGGTAGTAAGATGCGGTTATAAAATCAAACAATAAAAACGGCAGTTTCAAAGACGATGGAGATGAGGTGGCTACTGGTTAGATAGTTGTCTTGAGCTCTGACTGGGGAGCTAAGGTTTCTTATTGATTGTTTCCCCACTCTCTCTCCACGCGAGTACCTGTCCATTTCTTCCTCATCCCTGCTAGCATGATGAGAGGCACAGAATTAAACCTCAATATAAAGGTGAAGCCATCACCATTTTGTTTTTACATTCAGAAAATGTGCACCAACATTTCAAAATGTTCAAATGTGAAACCGCAGTTTCAAAAACCGACAATTTCTTTCAGCGGCAATTTCTCAAGTTCTACCAAATATAATTTAATTTTAAATAATTTTTTCTTGTAAGCTTTTGGAGAGAGAAGTATTGTGACCATCAAAAAAAAATCGAATTTTAAAATATTTTGATGTATGTCGACGTTTCATGACCCCATTAATCCGTTTTTTGTAATACTCTTTGTCTGTTAACTGGGAACTATAGCAGAAACCATTCTACCGCTCGGGCTGAAACCTGGTACTCAGTGTTTTATAAGGTTCCCCAAAGGGGGTTCTAGAACTAGCTATTCAACACTAATATTAATGGTAGTTTAATTTAGAGTGAAAATAAAATAAATAGATTTGCTCAAAATTGGCTCAAGATTTTTATTAAACCTCGTATCTAGACACTGTTTAACATTACAAACAAAATGACACGTCCCATTTCCCATGAAAATTGCTTGGAAAGTTTTATATAAGAGAACATTTCCAACTTTGATCGCATCCACAATTCCTAGCAATGAAAGGATGTAAATAAAAATAAATAACTTTTATTTGAAATAATATTTTATAAAATCAATATTTTTCGAAATATAGGCCAATGTATTTTTTAAATAGAGATTTAGGGAAATGGGGAGTTGAACATACAAAGAATAAATAATATGTTTCTGTAACAGTGTCTATCACTTCACGTATTCTCTTTGATGAAATACGATGTACTTTTTCTTCCACTGTGTTTCTATAGCAATGTTTGACATATGCTACGAGTTATTGGTATAATCTAGATAAAGAAGTGAGGAAGTTTGTGCGGGAATTGGGTCTATTTTATTAGATAAAAATATTCACTACAAGGATTTTAAAAAAAATTTTAGCGCCACGTATTACTACGTATATACTAATCATTATAATGTGATAGGGATTATAAAGGCTATATTTAGAGAAAGTGTACCCGCATTTGCGTGGAGAGAGAGTGTAAAACCATTTAAAATCACTCTGAGTATACCTGACCGGGATCGAACTCTGATTTCCCCGTCATCGGCAGTATAATCTATGTCCAGAGTGACGCCTTATACCATGTGGCAACCGAACCGGGTTATGAGATTTAACATACTAAAGTATACAAATTCTGTCCAGCGAAACTTCAACCTAGTTATAGTTTATGTTAACCGAAGAAAGTATGAGCTCTTTTATGACAGGGTACCTGATTTAATAAAAAGTTGTTGAAGTCTCTAAAAAGGTATCTCGTTGTGGAAATGCACAAAAATCACCAAAAATTTAATCTGTGGCTGGGCTTTGCTACAAACTCTGTGACTTGACCGTTTTTCCGCTTAGTAACGACTTTTGTGCTTGTGTGTGTTGTTTCTGCTGACCAGTATGATCCGATTTCACCCTCCTTCAACTGTTCCCTCTACGTAACTCTGTTATACAGCAATATTTGCTGTCAGTACAGAAAACAGCATACTCGGGACATGATTACATCTTCATGTTACAATCTCACCTTATCTTGGGTTGAATTCACGCACCTCATAAAAATATACACAATTTCATCACCACTAACTCTTTACGAGCTGCAAATTTAACGATCAGGGACTTGGAGGCTTAAGATGTGCGACATTAGGTTAAAACACCTTACTTAGACTTTCCAACATGCCAGGCTCACAAGAACTGACTCACACATATAAAAATTTTGTAAATGTCTTTTCTATACTCCCTACACGCAATTGCACTATTGTGGTTGATTTTATAAATGTGATATATTATACGAAAACATTTGATTAAATCTATAAAATAACATTTGGTTGCATACGAGTATAATTTTGTGAATTATCGGCACAGAAGAGAGTTGAAAACACAGATTAATTATTGTCTTTTATAATTATATCAAAGATTGTTCATTTTTATAAGATACATCTTTGTATATAATTTGATAAGCCCGTTTCCGATAGTAGAAATTACGAGAAAGTGACTGAACGAATTTTGACAAAGGACCACTCATTTTAACGGTCAGGAGTACAGGATGTCGGAGAAAATAGTAGTTTTCCACGAAAACCCGATTATCACCGAGAATTTTAAGTTTTTTATTTTTTGTGTAATCACCATGGAAACCGTTATTTGCTGCATGGCTGTAAATTTCTAAATAAAATATATCTCTTTGGCTAAAAAATAATAATTCAATTTTTATTAATTATTGTTGGTCCGAACACATCACAATTTTCTCTTTGGATGAATATTTATCTTTGAATGTTGGTCATAGCACATCTAAATATTGAGATTCCTAAATTGAAGAAACATTTCTTTTTATTGAAATGTTTCTATAGATAATTCGCATTTAAGTAAATAATATTGAGCATAATTCGAAAATTAAGAGGTTAAGTTGTTAAGTTCGTGAAAATATTATTTACGTTTGGTTTCACGCATGATAAAATGATGTTTAAATATGTTTTGGTATGTAATATAAGCTCAAATACGATAAAACGATCTTAAATAATGTTTAGAAATAGCCATTTTAACTATATAAGTATGAGTTTTGGTGTTCATTTTCTTTTCAAATAATTGGTTTTGATGTTAATTTTTCAAAATTATGGGGTTTAATGTTATTTTATTCAAATAATGGGTTTTGATGTTCATTTTAGTGTATAGTAACACAATACAAATACATAAGTAAACTGTTTTCATTTTACCGCTTAATTTTGAAGATATGATATTTAAAAGTACCGAAATGTTTTGGTGCCACATCTATATTTTCACATTCTCTCTCTCTATCAAACTCTCTCAAGCTCTCACACACTCTCTCACACTATCTTCCCTTACAAACACACACACACACACACACACTATAACACATTCTCTCATATATTCTTCTCTTATTCTCTCTTTCTCACACTTTATCCCTCTCTCTCACACACTCTCTACCCTCACATATATTCTCTACCACACAATCTCTCTAACATTATATTTATTATACTCTTTCTTAAGCTCTCTCTCCAATGATCGCTCACTCTTTTTCAAACGCTCTCTTTTCCTAAACGCTCTCTAGCTCTCAAACCCCTGCTTTCTTTCTCTCTCTGTCTCAAACTCTCACTCTATCAAACGCTCTATATCTTGAACGCTTTATCACAAACGCTCTCTCTCAAACTTTCTATAAATCACTCTCACTCTCTCTCTATCTCAATCACACATTCTCTATTTTAATCTCACTCTTTGTCTCAAACTCTCTCTCTAAAACTCACTATATCACTTTCTCTCTCTGAAACACTCTCTTTATCAAACACTCTCTCACTCTAATTTTATCTCTCTAAATTAATTTCTCACTCTCTAAACTCTCTAACCTTCTCTATCAAACTCTCACAAAACACTCTCTCACACACTTTATTACGCATTCTCCCTCATATATTTTCTTTCTTTCTCTCTCACACACACTATCTAACTTTCTCTCACACACAATCTCTCTCTCCTCACACATACACCCACTCTTTCCCTCTTCTCCTAGTATTTATCTTTCTAACACAAACACTTATTCTCACTATCACTCGATCTCTCTCAATTGATCGTTCTGTCTCTTACACTCACGATCTCACACCTCACGCTCACACTCTGATTTTCACTATCACATTTTATCACTTTCTCTATCATATGTTTATATATCTTTATAATAATTTGATATGCCCGTTTCCGGTAATTGAAATTACAATTAAATGGCTCAACCAGTTGTGACAAATATCACTTTAAAGGTGAGGCGTCTAGGATGTCGGCGAAAATAGTTAACTAACACTAAAAACCAATTTTCTTAGGAAATTTCTAATCTTTTCATTCTGTGTGGGATGTGGCTCATCTGTACAATCATTCTTTGCTTACATAACCATGGAAACCATGATTTGTTTATAATTGTACATCGGTAAATAAAATATATCTCTTTGATTAAAATAATAACAGCTCAATTGTTACTTGAGTGGTTTGGTGCAACGAACAGATAAAGAGCTGAGAGAGGGGTTCTCTTAAAGTTCTCATTGTGGCGTGAAAGGAAAAAACATAGTTTCTGATTCAAATTAAATGTTGAAAGCTAAAAATCTATTGTAGAGTTGATAGCTTTTGACGAGTAAACGTTTAACTAAAAAGTCAAGTGAGGGCTTGCTATATAGACCATTTCCTAATAAAAAGTGCAATAACCCGCAGCCATTAATGCGACGATACACTAGTTTACTACATTTTTGTGTGTTTTATATCAATTAGATAAACTTTGTTATAACGTGGACTTTGAGCGTATAATCTTCCCTCCTTCAATATTAAATGATTATATGTCCTAATATTAGTCAGCTGAGTATGAAGTCACAAACCTTCTCTCCTGGAAGACTGGTGGTTAAATTACAACTCTTTCACAGTCCCTTTCGACCGACAAACATTACATAGTGACATGTGTCACACCCCCAAACCCAATTAGACCCTTCTCCCAGCCATGGTCCAGTCCCCGTCTACGTGCCTTCATTTCACCAGTAAATTCAGCCTTAAAGGTAATTAAACCCGTGACTATTGTTTTTATTAGTCCCTCTCTCGTACTATCTCACTCCCTCTAATGTTGTGTTATCAAGTTGGCAATCCTCCCCTCACCCCCAAATAGTTGTGGTCAGTTTGCTCTCCTATAATACTGACCATGAATTGTTCAAATAAAACAAAATGTCACCGCTGGGTTTTAACAGAGTAGGGAAGAGAAATTTCTTAAGTTAATATTCATAGACTTATAGAGAACGGAGCACAAATAATAGTTAAAACCTTCCCATACTCTTCATTATTTATATGTCATATGTCATCGATATGGAACTGCTTTCATTTTTACTTCATTTACTAAAATTATATCATATTAATTTAAGGATATAACCTACTTGAAGTGAAATATTCTGATACTATTGTAAAGTCAGTTCTGAAGCTTTAAAACCACTAAAACAATCCTCAACTATCTTAGAATGTTCTGTTGTGACCCTCACACTGCTCTACTTCATATGGTAATGATAGTTCTGAAGCTTCCAAACCACAAAAACCATCCTCAACTATCTTAGAATGCTCTCTCATAACTGTTTAAAATTACTATTTGTCTGAGGAAGGCTAGATATATTTTCAAAACCATTTACTTTGACCTCTTAATTGAGACCTTTCGTGTAAAGCGTCCCTGGAAATGAGAAAATTTCACATTTTTATATTTTTAGTTAAAAAACTTAAAACACAGTACGCTCTAAGAACATTATATTAATGTCACTTGTCTGGAAGTGTTTGTTTTTATATTTTCATTGCTCCATGCCAGAACTGTAAGTGTTTGTTACTATCTCCATCGTTCTATACCAGGACTACAAGTGTTTGTTCCTATTTTCATTGCTTCATGCCAGAACTGTAAGTGTTTGTTACTATCTCCATCGCTCCATTCCAGGACTACAAGTGTTTGTTCCTATTTTCATTGCTCCATTATAGAGCTGCAAGTGTTTGCTCCTACCGTTGTTGCTCCATTCCAGGACTACAAGTATTTGTTCCTATTTTCATTGCTCCATTATAGAGCTGCAAGTGTTTGCTCCTACCGTTGTTGCTCCATGCCAGGACTACAAGTGTTTGTTCCTATTTTCATTGCTCCATTATAGAGCTGCAAGTGTTTGCTCCTACCATTGTTGCTCCATGCCAGGACTACAAGTGTTTGTTCCTATTTTCATTGCTCCATTATAGAGCTGCAAGTGTTTGCTCCTACCGTTGTTGCTCCATGCCAGGACTACAAGTGTTTGTTCATATCTCCACAGCTCCATGCCAGGGCTGCAATAAACCCTGGGAACAACTTGACCACGCGGCTCACTGCACAAGAGATGTAATATTCAGACCAAGTGCTCGAAACACTTAAGCCTGGCGGATAGGAATTACAATGTGGACTCTATACAAGAAGACCCCAATTGCCCCCCTTCTATGCCCCTATATGCTTCTCGGTAAAAAAATACGGGACCCAGATTGCGGAGGAGCGCTCTCGTGTAAACAACCGCTAAATTGGGTACCGGGAATATTTCAATAGTAACAAGAGACGTCCATCGTGAGTTGTTCCGCGTATCACTGAGCTACCGGCACTATACATGGGCTAGTGTGGCAAGGGAAAGGTACAACGTAAAGGAAATATACTCGCGGGGAAGGAGAGTGGGAAACCATTTAGGATAAAAACACCTTCAGTACAACGGGCCTCGAAATACAAACCCTGACTTCCCTGTAATTGTGAAACATCCTTGTAACCATCAACCCGCGTTGTTGAGGTCACGTGGTCAAAGGTGTCAGTCTCATCTTGTCTAGATTGCCTGTGGCGGTATGACGGCACGCGTTGGACGTACTTGGTTGTGATCCTGACTGGTTTAGTATACTACCTGATGCTCTTGCGTTAGTTACTCGGCGCTGTATTGCTTTGTTCGGGTGCCGAGTCTTTACGAAACTACCAACGTTTATTATTATGTTATATAATTGCTTATTAAGTTACGAGGCTATAACATATAAAATTAATATTATAGTTACCAACGTAGGTGGCTTTATTGAAATATACTCGTGGGTAGCATATTGTACATTATTATGTCCGTACTTAAAAAATAACAAAAGGTATTGTTATCCTGGTTTGAGAAAATGAAAAAAAAGGGAAGCTCAATAGTCTATGTCTCTTTAAAAACTGTGACCGAGAAATTCTCTAAAAGTTAACATGAAATCTGTTTTTGCGAGGCTATTAGGGTTTGAATCCCGACCCGGTGTAATGAGATGTATTTTTTACTAAGTGGTTTACAGCCCTCTCTCTCTCTCCACTCAATTGGCTGATGCATTTCCTCTACATTATACCTTCCTCATTCCTACTTCATTAGCTTAGCCAAACGTTCACAACCTTAACTGATGGTGAGACTTAAAGTACGGGAAAACAAAACTGTCCTACTTAGATCCGAACTGTGACCTCTTGTAAATCTTCTGCGTGGGCGGGGGAGAGGGGAGAAGCTCTTTATTTACAGTCGATTAACACGATCTTAAGGTTATTAGCTATTAGAATCTGGGACAGACACACCTCACCTTGTATCGAACCAGCAACCTCTCTCAGACGGGTCACGATCTCGTTCACAGCTGAGGCCAGCTATGAGGGTTGTGTACTTGTGTTATCTCCCTTCATCAGTATGGTTGGATGTACCAAGGGTTGTTATAGATTACAAGGGTTGGTTAGCCCTCCCACCCCATCGTAGCAACACTTGATTATCTTATTAGAGCCACTACCAACGCCCCCTCTCCTTCGCCCGAGAATTGGACCGAGGCCTGCTATTTGGAGGGCTTTGCCCCGGTATTCAATACCTCCAATTAGTAACCTGCCTTTTCACCACGAAAGGCTGTTTCGCCCTGGCAAGGCAAGGGAAAAACGACCCAAAGTGTAAATTACCGCGGGCTATATTCTACATGGTCTGACCGAATGTTTCCATTCCGCCTTGGATTAATTATAAAATATGGGGGTTTTGTGCAAACTAAACATAATTTAGGGTGGTTGATCACATTGGAGGGGTTGGTTAAGTGGTTTGTACGCCTCACTAACCTAGGAGTCCGGGGTTACACACCGACTGGGGAACTGGAAGAGAAATGGGGGGCAGGCACTCTTCCGAGGGACATTTACCTCAAGATTCACTTCCTAAATCCTGTTCTCTTAGAATATTTAGCGTGAGAGTGCTCCACGTCTTACTACCCGTCCGAGTTATAAGCGTTTAATTGCATTACTGGGATAGCGATCAATAAAGTATAATTATATAGTAATTGTACCCGCATTTGCATGAAGGAGGGTGATAAACCATTTAAAAAAGATGCACCCTCAGTATATCTGGCCGGGATTTGAGCCCCAACCTCCTCGTCATTGGTAAACCAAATTAGATGAGCCTAACATTTAGCCCGCGTACCCACAAGTGCCGGTATATATGTATAAACAAATGACGACAGAAGTCACGAACCGATTGCGGGGGAAGGGGGACAGATGGTTACTGCCCTGGCCGAGAAAACCAAGGAGAGGTTTGAATCCTGGTTGTGACACTTCAATTGTTGTTATATAAAGGCAGGACAAGAGCAGACCTACGTCGGTGGTCACGTAGACAGGACGTCACGCTCATATAGTCTGGCTTACTGGTGAATGGGAGGATCGGGTTTACTGAAGGTGTGTAATCCTAAACTCTTCTTAACGTTCTCCCTTCACGCGAATGTGGGTACATTTCCTATACAACTTCATCTTCCTCAACCCTAACCCCAGTTAAAATTGGGATATCCTGGACGGGTGGTAAGACATGGTGGGACAAATAAAAAAGAATGTGATTGGGTCGAGATTTAATAAAATCAGTAAGCCCCAGGCACCAATGACTGAACAACACGCATTGACAATCGGTTCAAATGAAAACAAAGGACGGCTTCAAATGTGTGTTGTTGTGACATTTTGTTAATTAACGGTGTTTTGAAATGCTGAGTGTGGATACAGGCAGGATGTGATACTGGCCTGCGGACAATCCACATCAAACAGGTCCGGGTTACTTTATTTAGAATTATACTAGACAGAGAACAACTCGACCTGAATACGTGGAAATACACCCTCCTCATCCTGGTAGTACAAGATAGAGTTAGACACAAAGTGCTCACACAAGCTCTGATAGTCACCTCCATCAAATATAGACCCGGGACTAGCCGAGGGACTTGTCTGTCACTTCAACAAGCTATCATAGTCACATATAGGGGAGAGTCGGTGAGTACCGATCAGCAAGTTAGTACCAATCAGCTTTTTACCAGATGGATCTCACATGAATGAGGTTCTGATTAGTGCTGTTCCCTAGCGAGACATATTGTAACGATGTTTGTTGACAGTTGGAGACGAAACGCTTTGCTGTTTGGACGTTAGTGGAATATTTAAGATGTTATCGTTTTCAAACTTTTGTTGTGCTTCAACAATATTAACAGTAAGGTGCTTTTTAATTTAACATTAATATGTCTTACCACTACTCTACTTAATAGTATCTATTGGTGCATAGTTCGTTTACAAGATTCATTAAAATACAGCCAACTGGTTGTCTTTACCGCCATTTTTGTTTGATTAGAGTGTATCGGATAATACCGATCACGCCTTGCGGCTAGTGCCGATCAGCATATCAAAATGATTGGTATTACTCTTCATTGATTTAAATACATTTAAACTGTAAGAAAAATGATTATGGAATAAATTATACATATGTACATATATATATATATATATATATATATATGCAACATTTTTTAACTACCACTTTGGCTTTACTAATGAAACTCTCTCCATTCTTGCCGTACATACGCCACAATTAAAGAAAGCTAGAGAAAAAAAGATAAGAGAAGAACAAAATAAAAAAAAGAGCTGAAAATAAAATTCTGAAAAATTGTGGTGCAGAATTTAGTAGAATTAAAAAACCTATTAAGAAAAAACTTGAAGTAATATCACATTCGAAAGCTCCTCTGAGGAGGGATGTTTAAATGAAGATTAAATTTGTGGATGCACTTAATGATATCTGTCCACTTTTGGATTCCTCTGAAAATGAATTGTGCTCTGTTTTTGAAGAATTTGGTAGAAACAATGGATTATGGTACCGATGTGTTGTGTGCACCAAATGGACACATGTTGAGTGCAATGGCTGAGACAATGCAGAAGGTTACAGATGTGACCAATGTAGCCTATCTCCAGTGAATCATACGATCTAAATAACTATTATACTAAATCATTACTTTTTAAAGGAAAGTTAAAACTTAAAAAGAAGACAAGAGACTTTTTAATATTTATTCAGTTAATAGCTAAAAGTTTTGTTTAATTACTAGTATTGATTATTTTAAGGTTAAGCCTAGGAAATAAAGTTCATAAAATAATGTTTCCATAGGTCAGTTAAGGGATAAGCTTGTAAAATAAAATTAATAATATCTCAGGAGTTTTAATAAATTAAGAAATAAACAAATAGCTACTTTTTATTTTTGTACTATGATTTCCTCAGTCACCAAATTGGCTTAAGGTTTTATCTGGACATAAACCCCATTGAAACACTCTTTATGAGGCTTTTTTGTGCAAAATATGAACATTAGCTTGAATTTTCTTTTTTTTAACAATACCATCAAGGTGAAATACATTTTTAAGTCTCTGATCGGTATTACCCGAACAAGTGGTCAATACCGATCAAAGCTATTGTTTTGAAAATTTAAATATTTCATCTAAACCAATAAAACATTTTTGTATTATTATTGGTTCTAGATACTAAAATAGTTGCTCTAATCATTCCAGTAGTAAAATGCTTTTTTTAATTTACTTTTCTATTTTTAGCTAGTTTTTTTTCGAAAAGTGATCGGTATTCACCGACTCTCCTCTATCAAATATAGACTCGGGACTAGCTAAGGACTTGCCTGTCACTACAACACACCCAATAGTCACCCAATACGTAACCTCTGTCCTCCTAGACCGCAGATCCACCAATCCATGCTCAAAGCACGCATTCCAAAGTATTTGATGGTAGAGTTTTTATGATTTACCAACTGTAACTACCAGACGTATTGTCCAGCTGTTGTTTTGAACCAGGGGGAGTAGAAGAGGTGAGAGGGGTTGTATCGACAGGAACTAAGACTGATCACTTGTAGAAACACAATATTGGAGAGGGGGAGATTAAAAACCTCGCTGGCACTTGGGATTAAACTGTCCACTTTGATTAACTGTCCCCTGAGCTGGTACACAGGCCAGGCTGTTCCCTCCATCAGTGGTCAGGGTGACATACTACACGTCTAGGTGACAGACTACTCGTCTAGGAGACAGACTACAAGACTACACGTATAGGTGACAGACTACATGTCTAGGAGACAGACTACACGTCTAGGTGACATACTACATGTCTAGGAGACAGACTACATGTCTAGGAGACAGACTACACGTCTAGGAGACATACTACATGTCTAGGAGACAGACTACATGTCTAGGAGACAGACTACACGTCTAGGTGACATACTACATGTCTAGGAGACAGACTACATGTCTAGGAGACAGACTACACGTCTAGGAGACATACTACATGTCTAGGAGACAGACTACATGTATAGGAGACAGACAACACGTATAGGTGACAGACTACATGTATAGGTGACAGACTACACGTCTAGGTGACATACTACATGTCTAGGAGACAGACTACACGTCTAGGAGACAGACTATATGTCTAGGTGACATACTACATGTCTAGGAGACAGACTACACGTCTAGGAGACAGACTACACGTCTAGGAGACAGACTACATGTATAGGAGACATACAACACGTATAGGTGACAGACTACATGTATAGGTGACAGACTACACGTCTAGGTGACATACTACATGTCTAGGAGACAGACTACACGTCTAGGAGACAGACTATATGTCTAGGTGACATACTACATGTCTAGGAGACAGACTACACGTCTAGGAGACAGACTACACGTCTAGGAGACAGACTACATGTCTAGGAGACAAACTACACGTCTAGGAGACAGACTACATGTCTAGGTGACAGACTACATGTCTAGGTGACAGACTACACGTCTAGGTGACAGACTACAAGACTACACGTATAGGTGACAGACTACACGTCTAGGAGACAGACTACACGTCTAGGTGACATACTACATGTCTAGGAGACAGACTACATGTCTAAGAGACAGACTACACGTCTAGGAGACAGACTACATGTCTAGGTGACAGACTACACGTCTAGGTGACAGACTACAAGACTACACGTATAGGTGACAGACTACACGTATAGGTGACAGACTACACGTCTAGGTGACAGACTACAAGACTACACGTATAGGTGACAGACTACATGTCTAGGAGACAAACTACACGTCTAGGTGACATACTACATGTCTAGGAGACAGACTACATGTCTAGGAGACAGACTATACGTCTAGGTGACATACTACATGTCTAGGAGACAGACTACATGTCTAGGAGACAGACTACACGTCTAGGAGACATACTACATGTCTAGGAGACAGACTACATGTATAGGAGACAGACTACACGTATAGGTGACAGACTACATGTATAGGTGACAGACTACACGTCTAGGTGACATACTACACGTCTAGGTGACATACTACATGTCTAGGAGACAGACTACACGTCTAGGAGACAGACTACACGTCTAGGAGACAGACTACACGTCTAGGAGACATACTACATGTCTAGGTGACATACTACATGTCTAGGAGACAGACTACACGTCTAGGAGACACTACACGTCTAGGAGACAGACTACATGTCTAGGAGACAGACTACACGTCTAGGAGACAGACTACATGTCTAGGTGACATACTACACGTCTAGGTGACAGACTACTCGTCTAGGAGACAGACTACAAGACTACACGTATAGGTGACAGACTATATGTCTAGGAGACAAACTACACGTCTAGGTGACATATTACATGTCTAGGAGACAGACTACATGTCTAGGTGACAGACTACATGTCTAGGTGACAGACTACACGTATAGGTGACAGACTACAAGACTACACGTATAGGTGACAGACTACATGTCCAGGAGACAGACTACACGTCTAGGTGACATACTACATGTCTAGGAGACAGACTACATGTCTAGGAGACAGACTACACGTCAGGAGACAGACTACATGTCTAGGTGACAGACTACACGTCTAGGTGACAGACTACAAGACTACACGTATAGGTGACAGACTACATGTCTAGGAGACAAACTACACGTCTAGGTGACAGACTACATGTCTAGGAGACAGACTACATGTCTAGTAGACAGACTACATGTCTAGTAGACAGACTACATCTCTAGTAGACAGACTACATGTCTAGGAGACAGACTAGTTTTGTAAAAAAAAAACCTTATTTGAGTTTGGGGCATATAAAACATCTAGGCCCATCATAATCTCGAGGCAAAACGAGTTTACTATCACAATACTTTCTCTATATTATTTGCTTCTATTTGTCTCAAAGTGTCATGTGCTAAGGACTCAAGTTTTTATCTTTATTCACCCCCTTCACTCCCTCCTGACGTTCATTAGTGTCGGCAATATCAGCTCCGGCCCTTTTTGTTTGTCAGCTGGAGGGGAGGGGGTATTAGTTTGTGCTGAGGGGAAGAGAGAGGAAGGGGAAGCCCAGCACAGAAGATTAAAGTTTTGGACGGCTTCCCGCAGGCATCAAATAAGATCTGAAGTCTTCATTTTACCGCAGAGAACATGACAAGAGCGGTTTGAGGGGAAATTTGAGAAGGAGAGGGGAAGGGATATGATCGGAAAGTTTTCTCACTTCAGTTGGTAAACAAAGAGACTCTGAAAATTAATAAGCTTCAGAATATTTGAGGCTTCGGGTAATTGGAACCTGAAACCTACTGAGACTACTCAGGGTGACTGGAACCTGACATCTACTGAGACTACTCAGGGTGACTGCAACTTGACACCTACTGAGACTACTCAGGGTGACTGGAACCTGACATCTACTGAGACTACTCAGGGTGACTGCAACTTGACACCTGCTGAGACTACTCAGGGTGACTGGAACTTGACACCTGCTAAGACTACTCAGGGCGACTGGAACTTGACACCTGCTAAGACTACTCAGGGCGACTGGAACCTGACAGCTACTGAGACTACTCAGGCTGACTGGAACCTTACAGCTACTGAGACTACTCAGAGTGACTGGAACCTGACAGCTACTGAGACTACTCAGGGTGACTGGAATTTGACACCTGCTGAGACTTCTCAGGGTGACTGGAACTTGACACCTGCTAAGACTACTCAGGTGCGACTGGAACCTGACGACAGCTACTGAGACTACTCAGGGTGACTGGAACCTTACAGCTACTGAGAACTACTCAGGGTGACTGGAACCTGACAGCTACTGAACTACTCAGGGTGACTGGAACTGACAGCTACTGAGACTACTCAGGGTGACTGGAACTTGACACCTGCTGAGACTTCTCAGGGGACTGGAACTTGACACCTGCTAGACTACTCAGGGCGACTGGAACCTGACAGCTACTGAATACTCAGGTACTGAACCTTACAGTACTGAGACTACTCAGGGTGACTGGAACCTGACAGCTACTGAAACTACTCAGGGTGACTGGAACCTGACAGCTACTGATACTACTCAGGGTGACTGGAACTTGACACCTACTGAGACTACTCAAGGTGACTGGAACCTGATAGCTACTGAGACTACTCAGGGTGACTGGAACCTGACAGCTACTGAGACTACTCAGGGTGACTGGAACCTGACAGCTACTTAGACTACTCAGTGTGACTGGAACCTGACACGTGCCGTGGAACACTTGTGAAATACTAAAATTAAACTCTCTTGTAAGACTTCTACTAATCAACCTGTATAGCGCCTTGAGGTAGGTCTCAAACTACATGACATACAAGACAGGGTGAGAGGGTAATATCTAGTCTTTGTACCGTGAGGTAGATCTCAAACTTCATGACATACAAGACAGGTTGAGAGGGTAATATCTAGTCTTTGTACCGTGAGGTAGATCTCAAACTTCATGACATACAAGACAGGTTGAGAGGGTAATATCTAGTCTTTGTACCGTGAGGTAGATCTCAAACTTCATGACATACAAGACAGGTTGAGAGGGTAATATCTAGTCTTTGTACCGTGAGGTAGATCTCAAACTTCATGACATACAAGACAGGTTGAGAGGGTAATATCTAGTCTTTGTACCGTGAGGTAGATCTCAAACTTCATGACATACAAGACAGGTTGAGAGGGTAATATCTAGTCTTTGTACCGTGAGGTAGATCTCAAACTACATTACATACACGGAAATTTAGCGGGTCGTACACAGCCATAGCGCCGTGAGGTAGATCTCATACTACATGTCAAACATGACTGTTGATTGGGTAGTATCTTCACACGAACAGGGAGAATGGTCGGCCAAATCGGATCTAGTAGGAGATTAACAACTTGCTAAACCGGAATATAGTTCTTGGTCTGATCCCGGGAAGTCATAATTCAAATAATAAAATGTTTTCCTGGGCTCATCCATGGTCTAGAGCGTTGAGGCACTAAGCACTTGTCTTTTGCTCTTCCCGCTCTTAAAACCTTTCCGGACCAACCGCACATTGCCACTAATGGGATAGGAGTAGTGATGGGCACAATCGAGTAAAAATAATCGAGTAACTCGATTGCAATAATCTCTGCTCGATTGTGTTGTGTAATCGGGAGTACTCGATTCTTCCGGGATTACTCGAGTAACTTTACTCGGACCGTGTTATTCTTTTATTTTCTCTTTTCTTACCAGATAAGTAAGAATCGACCTTATTGGCTAGACTGTTTACCACGCTATTTCCATTTAAAAGGTATATTCCCTTAGAGCTCATTTTTCACCAACAGTTTCCGCTGCCACGCAAAAATGACCCTTTATGGTTTAAATGTTGCACATGCATTCTCAATACAAATTACTCGCAGATGTAAAGTACACAATCGAAAAGCATGCTACTAGCTAAGCGTATCACATTTCCAATTCTTTTCAAAAGTACTCGATGTAAGTTACTCGATTCTTTTTACTCGGCACCTCGGCAGTCTTATTTTCACAATCGCATTGACGAAACTAGATATTGTCTTTCTTAATTATTTTAATTTCTCCTTAGTAAAATATGATTATTTATAAATTGAAACTAATTAGAGTAAGATACGAAACAAAAAAAAAATTGTTTTCACTTTTAAAAAGGTACAATTATTATCAATTTCTTTAACACGAACGTATAAAGAAAAGTTTATTTTATTAAAAAGAGCACAAAACAATTTTTATTTGTGAGACATTTCTT
Source organism: Timema podura (assembly GCA_033556935.1). Lineage (NCBI taxonomy): Eukaryota > Metazoa > Arthropoda > Insecta > Phasmatodea > Timematidae > Timema > Timema podura. The sequence goes on along the minus strand of JAVRXN010000009.1, from coordinate 42,429,318 downwards.
AAAACGCATACTTTCATATTGACTGTACATTTAAAGTGAAACATGAAAATAATGGGGTGGAGGTCACTGCCAGTGTCGACTGCCTACTACAGGAAGAGATTATTGACATATTATTAGTACCGAATTCCATTGCAGGACTCCCGAGTAATGTTGTCCAACCGATTGCCACGGGACGATTCGAGTAGAATGATTCGTTAAAAATTACTTGATTCTTTTTAAAGAGAATCGAGTAATTACTCGATTCTTAGAATTACTCGATTGTGCCCATCACTAGATAGGAGAGGTAGGTTCCATTTAGAGGAACTGTATCCTTATTTGCGTTTGGTAAGAGCTAGAAAACCATTTAGGAAATAATCCCCTCAGTACACTCAAGAGCCCCTACTTGCCCGTAGTGCGAGGTGAGATAGCTGAGAAGCACGGGAGAGGATTTAGAAACGTTCTAAAGAGCAAGAAGAAAGATGTGCCACCCCGTGATAGTGACAGAGAATGCTAATGTTGAAAACCTCCCGCAGTCCTTCAATTTGTTTAAAAGCCTTCACGGCTGCAACTCTCCAAGAAAGTAAACGCTAGCATTGCCAGTTTTACATCACTCCCAGGAGAGGAACAAAGAACAGACAGTAATTCTCTCGCTGGGTCTTTTAACATGACTCTATCTGCAGGTACATGGTTTTAACAAGACTGTGTCTGCAGGTACATGGTTTTAACAGGACTGTGTCTGCAGGTACCTGGTTTTAACAGGACTGTGTCTGCAGGTACCTGGTTTTAACAGGACTGTGCTTGAGGACACATGGTTTTAACAGGACTGTGTCTGCAAATACATGGTTTTAACAGGACTGTGCTTGAGGACACATGGTTTTAACAAGACTGTGTTTGCAGACACATGGTTTTAACAGGACTGTGTCTGCAGGTACATGGTTTTAACAGGACTGTGCTTGAGGACACATGGTTTTAACAAGACTGTGTCTGCAGACACGTGGTTTTAACAGGACTGTGTCTGCAGGTACATGGTTTTAACAGGACTGTGTCTGCAGACACATGGTTTTAACAGGACTGTGTCTGCAGATACATGGTTTTAACAGGACTGTGTCTGCAGACACATAGTTTTAACAGGACTGTGTCTGCAGACACATGGTTTTAACAGGACTGTGCAGACACATGGTTTTAACAGGACTGTGTCTGCAGACACATGGTTTTAACATGACTGTGTCTGCAGGTACATGGTTTTAACAGGACTGTACTTGAGGACACGTGGTTTTAACAGGACTGTGTCTGCAGACACATGGTTTTAACAGAACTGTGTCTGCAGACACATGGTTTTAACAGAACTCTGTCTGCAGATACATGGTTTTAACAGGACTGTACTCGAGGACACATGGTTTTAACAGGAATGTGTCTGCAGACACATGGTTTTAACAGGAATCTGCTTGCAGACACATGGAGGGAAGCTATAGACGGGCAAAGAAGGGGGCTATGAGCTGAATGACTACTCACGGGTGCATGCGCGGGGTTCGTCTGAAGAATCCCCACAGTCGTTGACAGCGTCACAGTATTTGTTTAAGGGGACGCAGCGGCCATTGTCACAGAAGTACTCTGAGAGGCGACAAGCTGGCGTGGAGGCTGCGGCCAGCACGGTTACAAGCGCCACCGCTAGAATGCAGCACATCCGCAACAACCAGCCTGAGAACAAAAAACACTTCTCAGACACTGCACTGCGCTGTCAAGGACAAACAGTTTCAGAGTCAATGTGACATATATATTATACAGTTACTATGAAATACTCAGGAACCTCGATATTAACGTTCCCCGACTCTCGCGGCACTCCCGTGGCACAATGGGTAACTTATATAAACTTTTGATATAAAGTAGGGGGAGGAGTAAATGTACCCGGATCTGCGTGAAGAGAAAGTGGAAAACATTTTAGGAAATAAAACCAATCTCAGCATATCCAACCAGGATTCTAACCTCGACCTCCTCATTAACTGAAATCCGGTCCATCGTGAGAGTGACTCCTTTTACTGTGTTACCACTTGTGCAAGAAAAAACATTACCTACAAATGATCTCAACTTTTGTAAGTTCAACACCTCAGATCAGTTGGTAGCGTGTCTGTCTACTGATCTAAAGGTACCGGGTTCGATGCACCGATATGGCCGAACGATGTTTCATTGGGTGAAATGTGAGTTTACTCTTTCACAGTGATGAATTAACGGTCGGGGGCTGGGTGTTGTGTCTTTTCTAGATTTAAGTTAGTTTATAAGTCACGTGCTGTTATAATCAGTTCAGAAAGTGCTCGTTAAATACCTCAAATAAATGAACCCATGAAGATGAACAATATATAAGGTGCAGTTAGAGATGAAAGTTGTTCGCAGTGGCGGCTTGCGGTGGAGGGGCTAAATTGTGGAGGTGGCACCTGGAGCCTATTGTACTTCAAAATATAGTGTGTTAAAAATGAGAGAGAATAGGGGTCGAGGGGGGCACAGGGCCCAGACCTGGAAGGAAAGGTAAACTCGTCGCATCTGAATCCACCTTCGACAAAATACAAGTTCACTAACCCTCTACTTGGCGCGCTCTTCACAGGGCAAGGTCGAGTCTATTGGATTTGTAAGGAGGATTCAGGATTGTTCCGCCTCACAAAATATGAAAATCTTTTCTTCTGAAAAACGTGGGCCATCATTTCTAAAATCAGCCGTGCCGTAGAGAGGGAGGGAGAGGGGGGTGCAACGCTGATTAATTCCTCCCTACCACAAGCTACAGTCCAATTTTCACAGGAAGGGTCGGACGTGGTCAGGGATGTCCACATGTACTGTACGTATACAAACTTTTATTTGCTAAAGGTTTGGTAACATTTTCAAAGCGGAAACCCCCCCCCATTACCCCAGGATAAAAAACTTTTTACACCCCTTGATTTTACAAAATACAAACATGTTTCATTGTGGTTAACATTGATTCCATTTTACTATATTAGTATTGTTACTATAGCTATTGATAACATTGATTCCATTTTACTATATTAGTATTGTTACTATAACTATTGATAACATTGATTCCATTTTACTATATTAGTATTGTTACTATAGCTATTGATAACATCTATCAAAAGTGACAGCTGCAGATCTCATGACTTGGCGTACTAATACATGAAAGTATACTATACTAATACTAGCACCACGTCTTACTACCCATTAGGGTTATACGCTTAAGTACTAATTACGCTAATGGACTAGGAATTGGGAAGGGTGAAGATAGGGGAAGTGAACCCGCATTTGCGTTGAGGGAAAGTGGAAAAACCATTTAGGAATAACCCCTTCAGTTCACCCGAGTGAGATTTGAACCTTGATCTCACCGTCCTCGGCAGTCTGGCTCAACACTAAACTAGTGCGTTAGCTAATTACACCACCGAGGCGGGTGCGCATGAAAGTAAATCTAGTAACTTATCTATCTCTTATAGTTGTAATGTATCTTGAAGCTCCGACATTGAAACTTCGCTGTAGGTAAGAACATCGGTCTCCGTAATCTTACTGGCCGTTGATGGGAAAGGTTGGGGTTCAAATACCGGTCAAGTATATTCAGGCTGGTTTTCAACTAAATGGTTTCCCCCTATCCCTTCACGAAAATGTGGATACTCTTATTCTAAATCCTATCTTCCTCATTCCTACATCATTAGTGTGAATATGAGGATAGCCCGGACGGTGCTAGGACTTAATTCAAAATAACAAATGTTTACACGGGACCATAAAAATAAAAATCGGAATATTCAGATAATTTCAGATTTCCTCAAATATTAGAACTTGAAGTTCTAATTTCATTTCTTTGGATCTACCCACAGTAAACTCGTAAGCTCCTTCCTTTCTGTTCAGCATTCATCTAGATAGATAATAAACTATAACTCATAAGTTGAAGATGGTTCACTCCTGGAGATGCATTATTGAACTGCTGTGCAGTTTCTGCAAATAAATAACTAAACTTCGGCTCAGTGGTGGGGTAGTTTGGTGATTATATACACTATACTTTGTATACACTAAAAATACTCTTGGACTTTCTTTTTCTGCCAATATTGAATCAATATTAAATTATATTAAAATATCTACAAATAATTTAAACCAAATCTTTGATTTAATCAACTTGAATTTATTTTGGGAGACATTGTGTGGAATTTTATTTCGGGTCATTGGAGAAGAGGGAAAAAGTGAAAAAAAATAGATGTTACGACCTAATCGTACAAACTTTCTCATATTGTGTATAATAGCCACATTTTCAGAAATAGATTTTCAGTAAACTTCCCTTGAGTAAGTATTACTCAGAAAGACAAACACATCATCTAGTTGATTCCAATAAACCACCCTCAAACTATTTATATTTGTATTATTGTTACTTAACATGAAAAACAATTCCCATTTTCCCATTTAAACTGAATCTTAAAGTTAAATAATTTCAAATTCTCTCAGATTTGTCTTAAGTAAACTACACTTAAATTAATGTATTTAAAAAATAAAGATACATTATTATTTATCATATAAAATAGTTCCCGGATACTCATTTTGAACCAAATTGTTGAACCCATTTTTAAAATATTTCAAATAAAAAAATAATAATTCGTTAGAAAATTACCCTTAAAGGGTTTCGAGTCCTGGTCCTGGCGTACTGAGTGTGTTTTCCTACCCTCTCTCCAAGCGAGTATTGGTACCTTTCCTCTATATTCCTTCTTCCCCTGCTCGTAAAGCTCATACGGGTTCGAAGTTTTCTATATTTCATCTGAGCAGAGTGTAGGCGAGAGCGCTGTTGTTTGCGACGCACTAAAGCGATCAAAACGTTGTATTCTACCCTCCCCCCCGCCCCCATGGACGAGTTTACCCCTCTTTCCATAAACCTATACCAATTATTATCTGATTATTTCTCGGCCTAATACCCCGGCTTGACAAGGTCAAAACACACACAGCAATGAGAGGGGCGGTGAAGGGGGAGGGGTGGTAATGAATATGGACGGTCCAGGTTTCACACACCAAATTACACCACCGTGAAACAGAAGAGGGGGAGGTGCTTTACCCATGTAAACGAATTATCATTCACTGTCTGTACCGTGCAAAAATTGTTGGAGGGGGAAAGGGGGACGTAAATGGTTAACATTTTAACAAAGAGAACAGTCAGTGGTGCAAATAATGGTGGGCAGATTTGTAAACCTTGTTTAGGGCATTTGGCGGGGGAGGGGGCGGAGGGGAAATATGTTGGGGACCGCATATGGTCTAGAGCTAGTTGAGGCCATCACGTCTAAAAGCATTCTAATCTCTAGAAACATGATTAGAGGGATGAATAAATTGGTCCAGCACCATCGAACCCGGCTGCTGTAGTCAGGAAGGTCAGGAGTCTGATACTTCTTATGGGACATATCAAACATTCAGAAAATCATATTAGAGAAATATTTTTAAATTTATTTGAAGTATTTAACGTACACCTTCAGAACTGACTGATTATATCAGCACACGAGAATTTCTATGAGTGAGAGCGAAAGAGCTTACCAACTATGGTTGGAAATATATGTTCAGTTACCTTCAAGGGTCGTTTTACCTGCCCCATTTTACATGGGATGGGCGGCTTTACTTCCCATCCAAAGGAAGTTGTGCTATGGATTTGTATCGCTCAATAGAAATCTGTCGACCCCAGCTGGGTTTGAACCCACGAGTACTGGGTATATTTTAAACACCCAGACATTGATATTAGAGGACATATTCTTTAAGAACATGTGCATCAAACCAGCAGACACATGTATCATGTATTCTGTTCTAGTCGGCCCAACGTATTATATCAAAATGTAAGCTTAACGTTCCCTCCTTTGTCCCCCGGGATGTTGAAATAATACTCCTTACCCCTTCCAGACAAATACCACTGGATCCATCTCAAATTGGTTTCGTTTCTTCGCTTTGCTAGCCAATATTCTTCAGAAAGGTTTCTCTTTACGGACTAGAAATATAACAAAAATAAAAGAAGTATAAATATTCCATAAATTATCTGAGAGTATTTTAGATCCTCGTTTCCATATTTCCTAGAAAAGTTAATGGAGACGTCTTGTCTTGTCTAAGAACAAATTCTTTAGCGGATTTTAAAATAAATTGTAAATATAATTTAGTTTCTTTACTTAAAAAACGAAAAAAAATAATTGTTTGCTTCGTTGGAAATTCCTATTCCAAGGATGTATAAATAATCCTCCGACTTTAAAAAGAATCCTCTTTTTTTTTCAATGTTATTATATGCCTCTAGGTGGCGTATTCATCCTCTGTATCTGCCTTCTTGTGTTCTCCTTCTCTCTCTTATATCTTTCTGTGTCTCTCTCACTCTCCAACTTCTGCCACAAACTCCATAAATCCTTTTTCCTATAATCCTCAGAACAGTGCGCGCCTGTACAGCACTGGCCAAGAAATACCGGTCACAATCAATAAGGGGGGAGCAAAGTCATGCGATGAGCAAACAACTACATCAATGGGTAATATCTTATGATATATGATAATTATAATATGTTATATTTAAACGTATTATGTATATTGATAATAATTATAAAATTTTAATTTTTGACACCCGCATTGGTGGTCACGTGGACAAAGGCGGCAGCTAGGTCTTGTTTTGTTTGCTAGTGATGGAAAAACCAGGGTTAGAATTAGGGCTGAGTGGACTAAGGTGGTTTAACTTAAATGGATTTCCATCCTTTTTATCTCTCTCTCGATGAAAATTCAGACACACTTCGCTCTTCTTCATCCTCAACCTGATAGTGCATCAATGTGGATAGCACGAACTGATTGTAAAACGAGGTGCAAAAAACTTTACTAGTAGCTAATCGAGAAATAGTAGCAATAGTGTTATTTGTTTAGTAATAATTGAAATTTAGCATAGTGTTATTTTAGTAATAAACATTTACTAATACATTACTTTTTTTTACATCTAATGACCACTTTATTTTCCCGGTAAGTGTTTACTGATGAAATTACTAGATTACAGCAAGTTATCAGCGTTTTACAAGGTTCTCTATTCTCCAAATGTTGAATCCAAATCGATGTTACACGACATTAAAAAAAAGTTAGGGGAGAAGCTTTTCTTAAGTTTGCTATTCTTATAAAATATTCGCGCGATGTATTTGGTGAGCTTACCTGCCTCTTTCCCTTGAATTGGTGAGCATTTGATGGGTCACAGGGCTTCCTTTTATCCTTCTTTATCTCACACTTTCCCCTATTATTTTCAACCGAGGTTTATTTTGACCTCTTGTGTCCCAAAGATTATATTTTAAAAAAAATTGTTTGGTGAGAATTATGACCTTTCCTAAACCTCTTAACTTTTAAACTTTATAGACTTTTAGAGCTATACTTTCGAGCACTTGGGGCGAAAATATATCCCAAAATAATAAAGAAGAGATTCAGGTATAGGTATTTGAGGGAAAGAAACTAACTTTAAATTTGTGAGAAACCTTGTTCGGTTACCAAAAGTCTCTCAATAATTTAATAAAATATTACTTTATATAAAATAAATGGTACGGAAACTACACACGGACTTTTTCGCGCTATTGTTTAAAAATGAAGATATTTACTCAAAATTCATAGTATAATATACAATAGCGAACCCGAGAAAAAATTGCGCAATACATACGTAAAACATTTTTTGACTCATGGTTTTAAATTTATAATTTTATTTTTAAAGAATTAACGTTTTCATTTATATATTTGGACCAATAAAAAAAATATCGATATTGGGTCTCCAAGGGTCAACACTTCGTATTAAAATGTCGAATTCCTGTTTAAAATTCTCGACATTTTGTTAGGGGTTGCACATATTATGGTTATTGCATTGCTATTAAATTCCTCATTTATAAATTTAGACCAATAAAATAGGTAAATATTGATTATTGAATCTAAAATGATAGAGATAGATCATTGTTGTACACAAATTTCTTCTAAAAGGTTGAAAGAAAAAGAACATACACTTTTCGAGAAACTTGCTTATTTCTTTGGCATTAAAGAATTATTGCGTTAAAACTTAGCCTAAGTAGTATCTATTTACAACTCAAGCTCACAAAATTGTATTAATATTTTTGACAATATCTCAGAAACTATTGGTTTGAAAAATATATTTCAAATGAAAGTTTTTTTATTTTTAATAGTGCTACAATTTTGCAAGGATAAGTTATTTAGTATCTCAAATAGTTGCGGAGATACGGAAATTTCCGCTTCTGTGAAGTACCCTAAAAGTCATTTTCACGAGAGAATGAAAATAGTCAGTTTGTTTATAATCTTAATCAACGCCTAGATACGAATTTTAATCAAAATTGTTTGAGCCGATTTTAGAAAATCTATTTTTTCGCTTTTTACTAACTATTCTTAATTTTAGGGCTAAAATGACACACAGAGACTGCATTGCAAAAAACACTTTTTAGGGTTCGGGGGGTCATGAGACGTCGACATCCATCAACAACTCGAGTTATATATTTTTTACGGTTACAATACTTTACCTTTAGTGTTCGAAAGTAAATTATATATATATATATGCGTATAGCTAGAAAGTTATTGGTTTTATAAAAATATGTTTCAAATAAAAGATTTGTATTATAAATAGATTTACGTATTTGCAGTGATAAGTAATATAGTATCTCAAATAGTTTCGGAGATATGGTAAAAAAATGAGAATCTACACATCTGACCGGAACCCTTAAAGTCATTTTGCCAAAATATTGAGAGTAGCCATTTTGTTTGAAATATTTATAAATGTTTTTAAATGAAATTTAATCAAAATTTTTATAGCCGATTTTGATAGAATCGATTTTTTTCTCTTTTTTCCCTTCAGTAAACTACCCTTAATTTTATGGTTAGATATCCAATTCCAAAAACCCTTCGGGGCAACCCTATGAAAGCCCTAGATACCAAGTTTTAGTCCAATAGGTAAAATAGTTTAGGCTCTAGTCCAAGGTACAGACAGACAGGTGGAAATAAAAAAAACACTTTTTTGGATTCGAGGGGGTGGGGGGGGGGGGGGTGGAGGGTCATGTAACGTCGTCATTCATCAAAATCTCAATTTCGATTTTTTTTTACGATCACAATACTTTCTCTACCTGTAAGATAGCGAGAAAGTAAAAAAAGTCCAGATAAACCAAAGCTATAATACCTGACAAGAAGTTGAGTGATTTATGTGTCCTAAGTTAAGTTGGTTTGTAAGTCATGTGTCTGGAATTAATATTAAAGACTACATATATTGGTTTACATATGGACAGGGTTTGAACTGGGGACCCACTTTGAGGAAATCTAAGACATTTTTATCGACAGTACAAATATAGTGGTCACAAAATCAAGATAGCCTGCAGATTTTGGTCGGTTTGATATACATTTTCTATTACTACTATTATTCTTACTATAGGGTATTTACTTTCTCACGACCCCTTGGGTAAAGAAAGTATTGTGATCGGCAAAAAAAACTCAATTTATATATTTTGTTGGACATTGACATTTCATGACCCTCTGAATCAGAAAAAAAGTTTTTTTTTTGCATAGCTGTCTGTCTGTCCGTCTGTTACTGCGACTATTTTAAGTTTCTTTGACGTGAATCAAGGTAATACAGTTCAAGCAGGGCCGTAAAGTGGTTCATAGCTCCTACCTCTACACCTGGTTCATCAACGTGATATTTTTACTATTAGTTCACTTTCTAAACATGGGATTAAAACATCTCTTGGTGACTGGAGCATTTAAGAACGAGCTTATACAAGAATATATTATCCTAGACTGGATCTGGAACCCATGACCTATTGCTCCCAGAGACGAACAATATAACAGCACATTTTTTTACGACTGGAAGCATATCCTTTCGACAAGGATACCTGGGTCTATACCCGACCAATTTTCATAGTAGTTTTAAAAAATCAAGTTTTTACATCAAAAATGTGCTTACAAATTTTAAATTTAAAAAATATTCAAAGGTAAGATTTTTTATTTTAGGTTTAAAAAATTGGAACATATATTGTACCTAGATAAATTGAATTTTCAATTTACATTTATAGAATCTAAATCACTATTGGGAGCTGCTATAATGGCCGCATGATCTAAGATGCTACTCTAGCAGTAGGCCAGACAGCCGATGATGGGGTGATTGAGGTTCGAATCTCATTCGGTGTACTGAGGATGGTTTTATAAAAATTGTTTTTCACTCTTCCTCTACGCAAATTTGGATACAATTCCTCTAAATATAACTTTCCTAATTCTTAACACCATTAGCATAATTATTACATAAGATAGCCCAAATGGGTAGTACGACGTGTTGCTAAAAAAAAAGGAGTTGTCAATAATGCAACAACGGGGGAGGGGGGGTGATGTTATATTAAAATAAAATGTCTAATCATCTTCATCATTGTACATTGTACCGATCCCGGTACCTCTCACACGCCAAGCGAGCGCTCTACCATCTGAGCTACGCCCCTCGTGGAGGATGAGCAGTCTACCCTACTCACACTTTACCCCTAAGCTGGAATAGTTAGTCACTGGTGCCAGAGGGCTGTGGTTGAACCCCGTGATTGGGATGAGTTTGACACAATACACACACCATATGCGTTTCATCGTATTACTAAATAAAGTTTTGTCACGGACTGTACACGATGTAAGCTGATTAAGTGTGTCCCATTAATTAAGAAAAAATTCAACAGCCACAAATAGATACATAAAAGAAAATGAGACTAAATGTGACGATGGGACGTTCTATATGAAGAACACCCTCCACCCTCCAACCACCACGGCTGTACAATCACACCACCCACACCCATACCAGCAGCGAGGAAATTAACTCGCCCATGCAAGATGGCAACTTAAATAAAAGGAAACATTTTCCCTCTCAGCAAAAAGGGCGGTATACCACTAGAAGAAACTAAACGGATCATTCCCTCCCTCACCCCTAGTTTAAAAAGTTAAAATAATGGTAGGGGTAAGGGGGGGATGCCAATTATATGCCAGAGAGTGGTGAAGATACAGTCCAATCTTCATAGAAAGGGGCTTATCTGACAAATAGACAAGTTACTAGATGTACCTTCACGTATCCATACATCAAGTCATATGATATGTCAGTGTCACTATCAAATAACACTAATAACATAGTTGCATGTAATTAATGTTGACCACAACATAAACATGTTTGTATGTTGTAAATGTATCTTCCTACCAGAACCCTGCTTAACTCTTGTAAAAATTCTTCTCACCAAACCAAGATAAGGAATAGCGATTTAAGGCATTTAAAGGACAAATAATATAATTATAAATATTGTATGGATTTGTTTAATTTATTTGAGTTATTTAAAGGTCACTTTCTGAATTGATTGATTATATCAGCACACGATAATTTCTATGAGCGAGAGCGAAAGGGCCTATTTATTTTGCCATAACTTCCAGAAATATCTTACATTCTCCAATTGACATGGGCACAACGGCTTTACTTCTCCTCCAAAGGAAGTTGTGCTACGAACTTTTATCGCCCAAGATAAATCCGTCAACCCCGCCCACGCACATCGGATCCTGAGGAGAACACTTTACCTCAAGACCACCTAGGTTGACTATATTGTGTAAAAAACTACCCCTAAAGTCCTAGGGACCAGCAGCGCTAAGTTGGTTGCTTAGAGAGCTCGGAGCGAAAATATTCTCCAAACATTCCTTATGATGAGAACCAAACCGATTGCAGAACAAACTTCCTTGGCTGGTACTTTAGAGACAAGGCTTCAAATCCTGCCTGAGTTCAATAAGGAATATGTTTTGCTTGTAATGATTTCTTATTCTCTCTAAGAAATTATGCTGGTACATTTGATTAAAACTCAGCGTCCCGATACTACAGATATTAGGAAAAATTAAAACTAAAACCCAATCGTCCTCGGGTGGCAAGTCCTGGAATAGGAGAAAAAAGAGGACGGGGATGTGAGGAGAAATGTTGATATGAGAGTTGTTATACTCGTGTTATACTCTGGGAGTGTTGTTATACCTTGTAGTATTGTCATCAGGAGCTCTGAGAGTTGTTATACTCGTTTTATACTCTGGGAGTGTTGTTATACCTTGTAGTATTGTCACCAGTAGCTATGAGTGTTGTTATACTCGTGTTGTACTCTGGGAGTGTTGTTATACCCTGTAGTATTGTCACTAGTAGCTATGAATGTTGTTATACTCGTGTTGTACTCTGGGAGTGTTATTATACCCTATAGTACTGTCACCAGCAGCTCCGAGAGTTGTTATACTCGTTTTATACTCTGGGAGTGTTGTTATACCCTGTAGTATTGTCATCAGGAGCTCTGAGAGTTGTTATTCTCGTTTTATACTCTGGGAGTGTTGTTATACCCTGTAGTATTGTCATCAGGAGCTCTGAGAGTTGTTATACTCGTTTTATACTCTGGGAGTGTTGTTATACCCTGTAGTATTGTCATCAGGAGCTTTGAGAGTTGTTATACTCGTTTTATACTCTGGGAGTGTTGTTATACCCTGTAGTATTGTCATCAGGAGCTCTGAGAGTTGTTATACTCGTTTTATACTCTGGGAGTGTTGTTATACCCTGTAGTATTGTCACCAGTAGCTCTGAGAGTTGTTATACTCGTTTTATACTCTGGGAGTGATGTTATACCCTGTAGTATTGTCACCAGGAGCTCTGAGAGTTGTTATACTCGTTTTATACTCTGGGAGTGTTGTTATAACCTGTAGTATTGTCACCAGTAGCTATGAGTGTTGTTATACTCGTGTTGTACTCTGGGAGTGTCGTTATACCTTGTAGTATTGTCATCAGGAGCTCTGAGAGTTGTTATACTCGTGTTATACTCTGGGAGTGTTGTTATACCCTGTAGTATTGTCACCAGCAGCTATGAGTGTTGTTATACTCTGGGAGTGTTGTTATACCCTGTAATATTGTCACCAGCAGCTCTGAGAGTTGTTATACTCGTGTTATACTCTGGGAGTGTTTTTATACCTTGTAGTATTGTCACCAGCAGCTCTGAGAGTTGTTATACTCGTGTTATACTCTGGGAGTGTTGTTATACCTTGTAGTATTGTCACCAGCAGCTCTGAGAGTTGTTATACTCGTTTTATACTCTGGGAGTGTTGTCATACCCTGTAGTATTGTCACCAGGAGCTCTGAGAGTTGTTATATTCGTTTTATACTCTGGGAGTGTTGTTATACCCTGTAGTATTGTCACCAGGAGCTCTGAGAGTTGTTATACTCGTTTTATACTCTGGGAGTGTTGTTATACCCTGTAGTATTGTCACCAGGAGCTCTGAGAGTTGTTATACTCGTTTTATACTCTGGGAGTGTTGTTATACCCTGTAGTATTGTCACCAGTAGCTTTGAGAGTTGTTATATCGTTTTATACTCTGGGAGTGTTGTTATACCCTGTAGTATTGTCACCAGTAGCTTTGAGAGTTGTTATATTCGTTTTATACTCTGGGAGTGTTGTTATACCCTGTAGTATTGTCACCAGTAGCTCTGAGAGTTGTTATACTCGTTTTATACTCTGGGAGTGTTGTTATACCCTGTAGTATTGTCACCAGTAGCTATGAGTGTTGTTATACGTTCGTGTTGTACTCTAGGAGTGTTGTTAAGTTACTCTGATTGTAATGTAATTGTCATCAGAGCTTGAGAGTTGTTATACTCGTGTTATACTCTGGGAGTGTTGTTATACCTGTAGTATTGTCACCAGCAGCTATGAGTGTTGTTATACTCTGGGAGTGTTGTTATACCCTGTAATATATTGTCACCAGCACTCTGAGAGTTGTTATACCGTGATTACTCTGGGAGTGTTGTTATACCCTGTAGTATTGTCACCAGCAGCTCTGAGAGTTGTTATACTCGTGATATACTCTGGGAGTGTTGTTATACCCTGTAGTATTGTCACCAGCAGCTCTGAGAGTTGTTATACTCGAAGTTTATCGTGCAATTGAACATGCCTGAGACACAAATAACATAAATTCCCAAGGAAACATCCACGATCGGATGAGAGGGTCAATAAACCAAAGAGGAGCTTGGCCCACGAAGCTGTGGGTTTCCTAGGAGGAGTGTCAAGATATATAGTCAGGAAAATATGGGGAGAAAGAGGTAAACAAGAGAGAGAAAGTGAGATCCATAGGAATGTACGGTAACATAAACAAGCTTCAAAAGGCTTAAAATAATAATATTGGAAGAGATGAGAAACAAAACTAAAGATAAACATAACGGCAAAAGCCGAGAAAAGGAGTAGATATATAAAGCTCTAAAATATAAATATTGAGCATTTATAATTACATTTTAAATTTATATTTCTACGCTGACTTACAAACTAGCTAAACTTTGAACAGCTACAATAACAATGAAACACTCGCCCTGCTTGTAGCCTGAATGTGAAGGTAATATCATAAAACTAGACATACGTATCCCCTGGGGTCGAGCAGGACTCCTGATACCTGTAGTAGCCTCCCTAGCCAGTCGACCACTGAAAGGTTTAAAATAAAAAGAAACGATAGATTACAAAGAAAATAACAGGGATCAAAATTAGATTAGGTAAGGAAATGGTATATAAAAAATGGAATTAATAAAGCTATTTGTGAGATATACCCTATTAACGACGGGAGTGTAGGTAGTCACAGCTGGGAGAAGGTTCCTATTAGAAAACATGAGCTGGGCGTAATTAATATTAACCTATTAGTAGGAAAATAATTACTGTTTCCTAACAGGTTGACATTAGTGACGGTCAGCCAGCGTTTGCAATAGAAACCTCCTCCCAGCTGTAACTATCTACACTCCCGTCGTAGATAGAGTATAGTGAAGGGATAGGAGAAATAAGCTAAGAGAGCAAGAAATAACTCTCCAAAGTAAATAAATAGAGATGCAAGCGAACAAAGAAAGATGGAAGAGGAATGAACTACTAGAGAAGAAGATGGTCGGAACTAGACAAGGACCGCTGAATAGAGGAGTGAGCTAGTAAAGCACGAGAGTTGAGGGTCAGCTTTGACCGCTGGTCCAACCCCTTGCTGTGTCTGCTGGGTAGAAGCTGGCGGATAATCCAAGCCACCCCTTCTTCTGCTCTTCGGAACATTCCATATATCATCAGCTATCTCCTGGGGATATGGCCGCTTGGGGGCCCAACACGTTACAGCTCAAAAACCAACACCCCCCTCCCCTTCACCTCCCTCCATACGAAATGCTCGTAGCGGAAAAGCTCGGGTGGATTAAATTCGTTCTGATATCTCGTATTTTATTAAGGCTGGGAACAGAATTTCATGTTGATGTAAGTGAAATATATCATTTATTTTAAATTATGAACTGTACGTGTCATTTACAAACAGGATTTTTAGCAGTTCATTTTGTATTGATAATCAATTTGAGGTTAATGCCAAATATATTTTCATCTTCATATGGAAAGTAACGTGAGTTAAATGTATTTGCTCCGGTGGCCCGTGGTCTAACGCGCTACTCTCGCAATATACTAGACTTCCGATGACGGGGAGATCGAGGTTCGAATCTAAGCTTGGTGTACCGAGGGTGGTTTTTCCAAAATTGTTTTCCACTCTACCTCTACGCAAATTTGGGATACACTTCCTCTAAATATAACCTTCCTAATCTATAAACCCATTAGCGTAATTAGTAAATAAGCGTAAAACCCGAACGGGTGATAAGACGCTGTAGTAAAATAAAATAATGTTAAAGTCTGTTTTTATTTCAGTTTTTATGACTTTTTTAGTCAAATTAAATAAACGATTGGTTCATTGGATGCGTTTATTTTAATAGAATGACCGAGGTGATATCAATAGTTGTTGAATATCTGTCAAGAGCGTTGCAGCATTCGATGACAAACTTTCAAACTAATAGAAAAGGTTCTGTTTAAAGTACACTAAGCCCATAACAAATATTAAACAGATTGTTGATATTATCACGTGAACAAAATTACACTAAACAAAACCATAGGAGCTATATTTGATTTATTCTGTCCAAACAAATGATCTTGTCATAAAAACTTCAAACAATACGGTAATAGTGGCTGTATCCTTCGTTTACCCTGAAATGTAGTAGTCTTACCTTGATTGATTACACTATGACTATCTTATAAACTACACCATAGTGGAATCAAGCAAGGTAGCAGGCTTACCTTGACTTACTACTCAATGACCCTATCTTATAAACTACACCAGGGGTCTTCACACGTTTTGGTACGTGGGCCACATAATATTTTTTACACGTTTTCGCGGACCAAAGTTAAAAATTAAAACTCATTTTTTATAAATTAATGAATAACATTTATTTGGATCTTTTCAGGAGATCAGCATGATATTATTAAGAATGAAAGAGAAATGTAACATTTACAAAGAAAGGCAGCGGGGCATACATATATTCAAGAACATAAACTCTGGGATTGTAATGAGAGATTTCAATCGTAAATATCAAACTATGTTTAGCGCAAGATCAATGGAAATGATGGAACTGCTTTTTTAACTTTAAAGTATTGCTGAACTGAGATTTAAAGCTTGAGGTGCTCATTATTAGAATAAATCTCAAATGCTTATCAGATACATTTGCTCGATAGTTGGACTTGACATACTTCATATTTAATTCTTGAAAATTTTTGTTCACACAGGTTGTTTTACTAAAAAGTGACACAACTCCACAAGCAAATCGCTTCAAATTCGAAAACTGCTAATGCCGCAAAGATTTATAAAATTGTATCATCAGATTTCCTTCTTTATACTTGTGTTTCAGCATGTCATCTGATTCTATATCAGTAATTTAAATTTGAAGCTGACTTGGTAGTGTTTCAACAACATTGCAGTCAAATTATTTTAAAACAGCCTTCCTTATTTCATCTGTTTTTCTATCGATATCAGAAAATCGTCCCCAAAATTGTTTTTAAGTCAGAAATTGATTCTAATTTAAATGAATAAGGACATTCTGCTTCACCTTCTTCGTGACATTTTTCACAACATGGGAAATGAACCTAGTTATGAACGTTCACCTGTTCCTCAAGTAGGCCTAGCATCATTGTTGCCCTTGACATGTGCGAATAGATCACACATCAAATGTATTTCAGCTTGCAACTTTAGATTCAATTGATTCATATGGCCGGTCACGTCTGCAAAAAATGACACTTTCCAAACCCAGTCAGTATTTGATGAAAGTGATTGAGGTTGATTCTTCTCTATGGGAAATGAATCAATTTAGATGTAATAATTTATATTTATAATGAATAGTAAATATAATTACTTACTTTTAAAATTATGTAGCATCTTTTGAGACTTTCCTTTTATAGCCCTCTGCCGGGAGACTTGGAAATAGTACCTGTTGTGGGTTTAAGGGAGTGGCACCAGCTGTCTCTTACACCGTGGTTTGAGGTATTTAATCATTTGTCACCTGCGGCTTAAAATGGGGGTTTTCAATTCCGACAGCACTCTGGCTTGATGTCATGTGGGGGGGCTCACATACGGAAAGGAAATGGACATGTCAAATATAATCCATTTAGGGCCGGTCTTATGATTCCTGGATGAATATTAATCTTATTAAATATTTGTATCTGGTCGATAAGTTGAAAGTGCTTCTTATGACAGCCAGATAGCATTTATCTGCCAGATAAAATGTATTTATCCATGACATTTTTATCGGGAGGTTTAAGTACCTGATAACTTTTATCTGAAAGTTTAAATTGGCGTTGCCATAGTGACGCGTTGTTTTTCAAGAGGTTTCACCTATCAAAATCTGTTTTTAGGTTAAAATCTTGGTTCGCGTGTTTAGTAAGCAAATGCCCAGGTTCTAACTATATATAAAGTTGGAACATTTAATTCACACTTTTACAAAAACTGACAATCTATTTGTAGAGTTATAGTTATATAAGATTTAAGAACAAATTATTTAAATGTGAGTACAATAAATGAAATTTTGTAAACGTTGTACCCAACTATTGACCACATTTTGGCAGACACCGAAATTAGTACTTAGCTTCTGCACCCACGTGACACCATCTGTTTCCTCGCACTCGTTTAGCCGCCATTATTTAACAAATGTTGAGCGTTGTCACCACTCGCTAGCTTGTAGCGGTATCAGCAGGGCTTATACGCATGCGCGCACCAGTAAAAACAGTACCAACCTTGCACTTTCTGCATAAAAATATATTTATCCTACAGATAGCTATCCGGCAGATAAATTCAGTTCATATTACGTGTAAAATATTAAAGTCACTGATAACCTTTATCTGGTCGCTAGCTTTAACCTCCCGATAGCAATATTTATCCGGTAGTCATAAGAACGGCCCTAAGAAATAACAAGGGGAACAATTAATTTGTTTTTTGATTAAATCTTTGGGCGGTGGGATATAATCTTGTATGTGGCACATGGACTGTAGTTTGGAGACCCCCGACCTACACCATAGTGAAATTTTCTTACCTTAACTGACTTCACTATGACTATAAAATCAATCTTTAGCCCTATTTTATAGAAAATTTCAAATAGTTTGATAACATCTATTGTAAATTTATAGACTTATTTAAGGTGTAGTTTTAATATGATTCAAGTTACTGAAATATTATGATATTATAGCACATCTTTTATTTTTATCACCGCGTATTACCACCTGTTCAGGTTGTACACATGTATGATAGAGAGGGATAGGGTAGCGATGAGGAAGGAAGCAATCTAGAGGTAATTTATACGCATTAGTGTGGAAGGATAATGGGAAGACATTTAGAAAAAATCAGCAGCCCTTACCGGGATTCTTGCCTCCATTTTCCCCTCCTCTGCAGGCCAATCTAGCTTAAGAGCTACGCCTTAGATCGTTCAGCCACTTGAAGTGGGTTGGTACACGTCTAATAATATCGTTCAATAGTAAGTGGGTTTATCGGTTTGATCCTGATAAATTAGAACGTTTAGACATGTAGATGTTTCCATTGATCTCCACATCACAGGAAGATGCGAGGCTACAACAAATTAATACTTTTTTTTCAAGTTTTTATGTGGGGAAAAAATGTCATCCTGTTATTTTCTAACGGGAAATAGCGTGACAGCTATAACATATGAAGCATATTAACTGGTATCATGTCGCGAGGGTTTTTCACTGAACAGAAAATTGTGGGAAAATGTTGGTAGGAATTAGAGGGGCGGTTAGATAGGGGGAAAGGGAGGGGGAGGGCGTAGAATTATTATTTCAATTCATACGCGTTAAATTGAGAGGGAAGGTATTGCCACAGTCAAATTTTCATAACAAGGACATTTTAGAAAATACAAACGTATATTTTGCAGCCATTATAGTTAGAATTTTCCTGTATTATTATTATTATTATTATTATTATTATTATTATTATTATTATTATTATTAGCTGTTATTGATACTATCTATAGTCGGTGACCTGGTGGTCTAGGGGTAGGGTGTCAGGTTTCTATGCTGAGGGTCCGGGGTTCAATCCTCGGTCCTGGCACAGATTTATCTGAATGCCAAACCCTTCCTTTACCTCTGACAAGATGTGTATTAATCACAACTTGTGAATGTGAGGAATGCCAGGCCTCCACCGTGGTTCGGATTCCACGTTAAACTGTAGGTCCTCCATTTCATCTCACAATCACCCTACCATTACACATTAGCGTAAGTGCGTATAACCCGAACGGGTAGTAAGACGCGGTGCTAATAATAATAATACTATCTATAAAAAGTGACATCTGAAGACCACATGACTTGACGTATGAATACGTAAAAGTATATCTTGTAACTTATCCAGTTGTCAGTTAAGATTCTTCATATGAATATTGTACGGTATATCCTCTTACTATACTAGAATGCCCTAGTTGACTTGTCAACAACAACAATGATTCACAGACAAGCAGTGTTGCCACTGTTCATTCCTTGTATAAGAAATTTCCCTCTTATGGATGCGAAGATAAAACTATTTTAAGTAGTTTTTGGGGACATTAAACTATTTCTTAACAAATTATACAAACATTTACTACAGTGCTCTGTCAGTGCTGACCGCGTGGTTGTAATCGTAGAGAGAAGCAATAGATGGTAGCTCAGGGAACCTTGTTTGGATTATAGAGCTGCTTTACATTGTTGCCAAGTTAAAGAGGGAGAGGAAGTGTAGTAAATAGCTCGTGGCTTAATACGACATCCAATGCTTCGCCACAATATTATGGGTGAGTATGTGGCAACATATCATCCAAGTGACATTTAATGTTATTGTGGCAACGTGTGATGTCACATCCTGGAGTGACTGCTTATGCTCTGCTTTATAGATTCTAGTACAGGCTGATAAAAAGGAAGGCTCATATTCGTATATTTAAATTTTTTAAAAATATATTTAATCCTTTTCTTTTTTTCTGAAAGTGTGTTGCTTTGGTGTGGGTTGGGTCTTTGTTCTGTACATTCCCATTCACAAAATATGGTTGGATTTTCATTCTAACTTCTACTGTAGCTTACCGTTCTTTACAACTGGGACTGTACTAAACCTGTCCCTGAATAAACTTTTGACCCCGAGTGTACAGATAGCTGGGGATCCCCCTATCCCCACGATGCAGGTCTTCTCGTATCTGACATTTCCAGACGGCAAAAACAAAGCGACCCTTTCCACGCCCTACCACCCTTCTACCCGTGGTCGAGTGGTTAGAGAGGTCAACACGTGCTTGGAATACTTTGGTTCAAACCCAGATGCAATATAGCCCGGATATAAAAACACTCAACGTGTGTTGGGCTATTCACGTCAGGGACCCGCACTTGAGGGCTCTACATAACACTTCGCTCTCCATATAAAGTTGATCCCACCAGGAATCGAACCTTAGCTTATCAGAAAAAAATTATCACTCTTCCTTTCTTTCTTTACCCCTCCTATCACTTATATACCCTCCATCAATCAATTTATCTTCTTCATTGATTTAAAATCAATGTCGTTGGCACCCTTCCCCCTTCCACACACTCTCAACTTGTCCTGGATCTAGTGTAGCCTCCCCTCTCAACTTGTCCTATACCTAGTGTAGCCCCACTCTCAACTTGTCCTAGATCTAGTGTAGCCTTCCCTCTCAACTTGTCCTAGATCTAGTGTAGCCTTCCCTCTCAACTTGTCCTAGATCTAGTGTAGCCTTCCCTTTCAACTTGTCCTAAATCTAGCTTAGCCTCCCCTCTCAACTTGTCCTAGATCTAGCTTAGCATCCCCTCTCAGCTTGTCCTGGATCTAGCTTAGCCCCCCCTCTCAGCTTGTCCTGGATCTAGCTTAGCCCCCACTCTCAACTTGTCCTAGATCTAGTGTAGCCTCCCTCTCAACTTGTCCTATACCTAGTGTAGCATCCCCTCTCAACTTGCTTGACATGCAGTGCACGGCGTCTTGGCGGGTTGCAGCAGAATCGGGCTTAGCGTTGACGACATCTCCGGGCCGTTCAAGAGAAGTTTTGTGGGTGTCAAGCGGCGCTTAATTGATTGCACTTTAATGACCGGCTTGGATGAAAGAAACAAGCACCGCGCAAGAACGACATATGGACCGGATAGTGTCAGGTCTTTATGGATTACCTTGATAGATTCCAGCAACCTGGGGAAATAACGTGCTATCTTCAAACCTAGGTCCACCGTGCAATAACGTGCTCTCTTCAAACCTAGGTCCACCGTGCAATAACGTACTGACCCGCCTCGGTGGCGTAGTTGGCTAACGCGCCAGTCGTGTTGAGCTCTACCGCCGAGGACGGGGAGATCGAGGTTCGAATCTCGGTCGGGTGAACTGGGGGTGGTTTTTCCTAAATGGTTTTCCACTCTCCTTCCACGCAAATGCGAGTTCACTTCCTCTAAATTCAACCTTCCCAATTCCTAATCCATTAGCGTAGTTAGTACTTAGGCGTATAACCCGAACGGGTAGTAAGACGCGGTGCTAAATATTATTATTATTATTATTAATAACGTACTCTCTTCAAACCTAGGTCCACCGTGCAATAACGTGCTCTCTTCAAACCTAGGTCCACCGTGCAATAACGTTCTCTTTTCAAACCTAGGTCCACCGTGCAATAACGTGCTCTCTTCAAACCTAGGTCCACCGTGTAATGACGTGCTCTCTTCAAAACTAGGTCCACCATGCAATAACGTGCTCTCTTCAAACCTAGGTCCACCGTGAAATAACGTGCTCTCTTCAAACCTAGGTCCACCGTGCAATAACGTTCTCTTTTCAAACCTAGGTCCACCGTGCAATAACGTGCTCTCTTCAAACCTAGGTCCACCGTGTAATGACGTGCTCTCTTAAAAACTAGGTCCACCGTGCAATAACGTTCTCTCTTCAAACCTAGGTCAACCGTGCAATAACGTGCGCTCTTCAAACCTAGATCCACCATGTAATAACGTGCTCTCTTCAAACCTAGGTCCACCGTGCAATAGCGTGATCTCTTCAAACCTAGGTCCACCGTGAAATAACGTGCTCTCTTCAAACCTAGGTCCACCGTGCAATAACGTGCTCTCTTCAAACCTAGGTCCACCGTGCAATAACGTGCTCTATTAAAACCTAGGTCCACCGCGTAATAACGTGCTCTCTTCAAACCTAGGTCCACCGTGCAATAACGTGCTCTCTTCAAACCTAGGTCCACCGTGCAATAACGTGCTCTCTTCAAACCTAGGTCCACCGTGCAATAACGTGCTCTCTTCAAACCTAGGTCCACCGTGTAATAACGTGCTCTCTTCAAACCTAGGTCCACCGTGCAATAACGTGATCTCTTCAAACCTAGGTCCACCGTGTAATAACGTGCTCTCTTCAAACCTAGGTCCACCGTGCAATAACGTGCTCTCTTCAAACCTAGGTCCACCGTGCAATAACGTGTTCTCTTCAAACCTAGGTCCACCGTGCCACTATTCCAGTCTATGTTGAATATAATAAAACTGAAGCTATAAATATTGTAGTTTAAATTGTAATTATTATGATTTTTTTTATTTGTGGTATTTAACATGCATGTTCTGAACCGACTGATTATATCAGCACGAGATTTATAAACTAACTTTAATCTAAAACGTACACAACATCCAACCCCCAGGCCATTCAGTCATCCCTGTGAAAGGGTAAACCCACATTTCATCAAGGATACATTTTTCAGCCAATCCGGGAATCGAACCCTGGACCATTAGCTTAGTATAAAGACACGCTACCGACTGAGATCAGGGGTCGGACATTTAATATATTGAAATCCGCATCTGGTTTGGTTTGTTGGTGAGGAGGAGGTCGAGGTTCGAGTCCCGGCTGAGTGTTGTAAGGGTGTTTTATTCTCTTCAAAAATGGTCTTACACTCTCCCCCTCCACACAAATTAGGATACATTTGTTGTAAATTATTTTTTTCCTGACCACCACCCCAGTAGTGTGATAACACTTCGGATACGATACAGTCACGGGGAAAACAGTTGAAACCTTGGTTTGTGTCAATATAAGATTGTATTTCTGCATGGTTTCATCGACCATTTTTACATTATATGACTTCATTAAAAACATAACACATCATTTCACAATAGAAACTGTTAATAAACAAGCACGTATTGTTTTAACTCGCATGAATCACAAACTGACAGATGATGGCTAAACACAGGATCAGTCCTCAGAAATGAATAACATTCAATTAAATTTAAAAAATCCAAGTTCCGTGTTCAAGCTGTAATTTTTTTTAAACTTAATTGAATAAAATAATATTATGTTTGGTAAAATTGTATCAGTTATTTTTCTTGAATTCAACTCATTTTAAACTGTCAACGCGCGTCTTAAAATAAAAGTATTTTATAAAGTAGCTAATAAAAATAATAGAAACAGTAAAATTAATTGCTCCAATTTTCTTCAGTCTCTTCCATCAACTCGACATTTCAATTTACGAAAGTTAAAAAAAAAAGTTAATTTCATTTGCAGCATTTAAAATTAAATTTATGATCTAACTTTATAGTATAGTCAATGTTTCAATATTAGCGAAGGAATATATATGTAAAGCGAAATCTTAAATTAACTGAGTGCTAGGTAGGGTTATAAAAAAAGAATCCATTAGGTGATTTGAAACTAAAGTCCGATAATATCTCAAGTGACACACTGGTTAAATTGTGAGAACTCAAGTCTTAAAATAAATATTTTAAATTTTGATACTAACACGATTATAAATATTAACTATCGTGATATTACTAATCTAATTAAGTTCTATATTTAATTATCATTTAGATTGTGTCCCTACATCGAATTTTTTTAACTAAAACGAAATTATTTAATAGATTATGGCTAAGCACTAATTAGAGTAAAAATATTGCACAAAAAATTTGCAAATAATCAATTAAAAACATTAAAAATTAATTTAGTCAATAAAGCATTTACTAAGTTAGTTTTATGTGACTTTAATAATATCCCCTAATGTGATAATTTATCAAAACTGTCTGTGCCTTTGAGAAGCTTTCATCTCCTTCCTCTACCAGCTTCTTACGTCAATGCAAGGCTTTGTAGAAAATGTGTGGAAATGGGTAAACAGAGTGCAGTCCATGGTAATCACACCTGGTGTGGACTTGAAAGGTGTACACAGAGTGCAGTCCATGGTAATTACACCTGGTGTGGACTTGAAAGGTGTACACAAAGGGCAGTCCATGGTAATCACACCTGGTATGGACTTGAAAGGGCTACACAAAGGGCAGTCCATGGTAATCACACCTGGTGTGGACTTGAAAGGTGTACACAGAGTGCAGTCCATGGTAATCACACCTGGTGTGGACTTTAAAGGGGTACACAAAGGGCAGTTCATGGTAATCACACCTGGTGTGGACTTGAAAGGTGTACACATAGTGCAGTCCATGGTAATCACACCTGGTGTGGACTTGAAAGGTGTACACAAAGGGCAGTCCATGGTAATCACACCTGGTGTGGACTTGAAAGGGGTACACAAAAGGGCAAGTCCATGGTAATCACACCTGGTGTGGACTTGAAAGGGGTACACAAAGGGCAGTCCATGGTAATCACACCTGGTGTGGACTTGAAAGGTGTACACAAAGGGCAGTCCATGGTAATCACACCTGGTGTGGACTTGAAAGGGGTACACAAAGGGCAGTCCATGGTAATCACACCTGGTGTGGACTTGAAAGGTGTACACAGAGTGGCAGTCCATGGTAATCACACCTGGTGTGGACTTGAAAGGTGTACACAGAGTGCAGTCCATGGTAATCACACCTGGTGTGGACTTGAAAGGTGTACACAGAGTGCAGTCCATGGTAATCACACCTGGTGTGGACTTGAAAGGTGTACACAAAGGGCAGTCCATGGTAATCACACCTGGTATGGACTTGAAAGGGCTACACAAAGGGCAGTCCATGGTAATCCCCCTCCCTCCACCGTTGGAACTCTCCCTCTGCATTCTGGCGGTCTAGTTGCACCAATAAGAGTCTTCGAAGCTTGTATCAGAGGCTGATATTGAACCATCTGTCCTCCTTCCCAAACTATTGACAAAATAAACAAGGAGATGAGTCACGCCTCGCTCTGTACCAATGTGATTAATGACGTAATAAATACGTCGCCACTATAGAGAAGGGAAGGGTGGAGGATAAAGCCTAAAAACCAAAACTGCTCGTAATGTCAAATCCCTACTTCTTACCGAGTTTATTTTTTGTTTGCAAAAGTTTGTATTTCAGTATACTAGTAAATATTTAAAAGGGCGTTATTCTGTTCTATTTGTTTATTTTCAGACTATAAAAACGGACCTGAAACAAAACAATTTTTTATTATTACTACAAAGGTTACATAGAGGCCACTGGATGAAAACCATCTAAGTGACATTATATGGGGGAGTAACTTCCTAAAATTATTGGAGTTTACTTTCTCATGTAGAGAAAGTATTGTACTCTTGAATATTTTCAGCCTTGGGATTAAGATGAGTGATTGTTTTGGACACCAACGTACCCGTTAAAGTGTTGGATTATTATTTGGTCAGTGTGGGTAATGTTGTGGTACCACATAATGTTCGTCATGAGTCCAACATAGGGGTGGATGGATTTGTTTGTTTATGGTGGATGAGGAGAGTGTTAGTAAAATGTTAGAAGATGGGGGTGTGTCCGTAGACAATAATTTTGTTTCAATTCGAATAATTGCTATATCGTCCACTAAAGTAGTGCTTTCTAATGTCACACCAGATATTACAAATGATCTGTTGTTAACGAACTTGTCTAAATATGGGAAATTAAAATAAGCTCTAGATTACCACAATTTTCTCGTGTCTACTCGTTTAGACGTATTGTATATATTATCTCTAACGGGGGACTTATTTCATTTGTATATTAATTTAACAATAGATAATATGCCATGGCGAATAGATCTGTCCACTGATGACGCTAAGTGTTTTCGATGGTCTATTGCCGGCCGCAAGGTAAGGAACTGTACACAAAATGTGTCGGACACAAGGCAAGAACTGTACACAAGGCAAGGAACTGTACACAAGGCAAGGAACTGTACATAAGATATGTCGGACACAAGGCAAGGAACTGTACACAAATGTTCGGACACAAGGCAAGAACTGTACACAAGATGTGTCGGACACAAGGCAAGGAACTGTACACAAGATGTGTCGGACACAAGGCAAGGAACTGTACACAAGATGTGTCGGACACAAGGCAAGGAACTGTACACAAGATGTGTCGGACACAAGGCAAGGAACTGTACACAAGATGTGTCGGACACAAGGCAAGGAACTGTACACAAGATGTGTCGGACACAAGGCAAGGAACTGTACACAAGATGTGTCGGACACAAGGCAAGGAACTGTACACAAGATGTGTCGGACACAAGGCAAGGAACTGTACACAAGATGTGTCGGACACAAGGCAAGGAACTGTACACAAGATGTGTCGGACACAAGGCAAGGAACTGTACACAGATGTGTCGGACACAAGCAGGAATGTACACATATGTGTTGGACACAAGGCAAGGAACTGTACACAAGATGTGTCGGCGACCGAGAGCGGTCAAGTGAGCCTCGCCTTTAGAGATATTGTCGCTGGCACTAGCAAAATGACGCGGTTGACTGAGGCCAGGGGCAGCGCTGACCTTAAATCAGATAATATACCATCTGTTGATTATGTACCCAATATTAGTACACTTACTGTTCCTAAACACTCCCCTTGGTCACTTTCAGAAATACACCAACAACAACAAGGGCAACAACAGAAAGGTGATGTCACAGATAGTTCTCTAGCCTTTGAGAGTGTGGAAACTGATAGTGTACTACAATGTGGTCAAAAGTCACCCGATAAATTCAGTGACTCTCACATGGAGGATAGTATTAAGGAGTAGTGCTATCGGCTCTATATGCGGAAAATGGTCAATTAATATCCTTGAGGAATCATCGGATTTCAGTGAGGATGATATTAAGCGCCAAGCGCTAGAAAATAATGATGACTCTGATGATCATTGGTCCATTATGCCAAAATCTTCTTTGAGCTCACAGACAGAAAAATTAAAAGTCAATGATGCGTCGAGTATTGATGAATTAATACGGAGATTTAATTGCCTTATCCTTTGGATAAATAAACTTTTTCAAGTTTTTTGAAAAAATCTGTTGTTTTTTATAATCGCAGCTGCATTGGCGTGTGAGCTCACAACACAATATAAGAACCCAGCAGAAATACAGGCCTCGCTTTTCCATGTCCGAAGTCACAATTTAAGGCGATGATTGTTGCGTTTGATTAAGTAACTGCAAGAAGCAGGCTATTAAGTTTCAAAATATTTAATGATTAATTGATATAACCGCACAATGTGTTTCTACCTTTCCTTATTTTTCATGATTTGTGCTCTCACTCTTAATGCACGGGGTATAAACAGTGAAGGTAAAGAGTACATGCTTTCTGTACTCAAAACGTGTAAGAGGAGATATTTTGTGTGTTCCGGAAACTTACTTGAGCTCACCACCCACGTCATACACCTTGGCGGATTTTACCTTTTTTATCGCCCCGTCAATTCAAGCTAGCTCTGGGGTACTAATTGCAATCAGATCATGAGGCTATGAAACACACTGTATTGGAACCAGGGTATGCACATGTTGTAGTATTAAGAATGTTTGGTAAAATTGATCATTTTGTTAATGTATATATGCCTCAAGATAATACTCGTGCCATCTTTGTGGTCGGGGTTTTGACACGATACTTACAGCGCCTCGGCGTCTTAGAGAATGTGTTTCTGGCCGGTGATTGGAACGTAGCGCTTCTATCAGAAGACAGGATTAACTGAACTGAGACCAGACTAGTCCTTAACCAGGCCCTTCAACGCCTAGTTTAGCTTAATAAATAATTGTGTGATGTATGGAAAAACACTCATCCCGATGAAAGAGGTTTTACATATATGGGTGTTCATAAAATATTCCTCGTTCACCGTTAGACGGCATTTATATAAATCCTAGCTTGAATGATTTTGTCATACAACCCAAAATAGTTTCATCCTTTTCTGACCAAACTGGGTGTATTTGTTTGCTTTAAGTAAATGCAAAAAAAAGCGTAAACAGGCATACTGGAGGCTCAATACACAATTGTTAGAGGATGAACATTTTAACTATCAGTAATATTGCCAGTTTTTATTCATAACATATTATGTACCATAGTAAGAACCCATTGTTGTGGTGGGACGAGTTTAAGTCAGAAGTACGTGAAGTTTCTATGCGACTCTCTGTGAACAAGTTCAAATTAGTTTACGCTGAAATTAGTGAATTGGAAGTTACGGCTCAACAAATTCAATCTAAGGATATTTTGACGTCAGATGAAAATGACCTTCTTCGTCTTTGTGAAACAGATATTAGAAAACTGTACAGTCGTCTGGCCATTGATATTCAATCTGTTGAGCGTTCTCGATATATCGACACACAGGCTCCCGAGTTTCTTACACCGTTTAGACAACGTCATGCTCAAATTTCTTTAGCATTTCTGAATATAAACGGACAAATCACGTCTGACCCAAATGAAATTTGTAATCA
Source organism: Timema podura (assembly GCA_033556935.1). NCBI lineage: Eukaryota > Metazoa > Arthropoda > Insecta > Phasmatodea > Timematidae > Timema > Timema podura. Next base: position 42,400,424 of record JAVRXN010000009.1, on the reverse strand, counting down.
TACCAGTGAACATTTTAAGAAACATTTTTCTTCGCGCTTAGTAACAAGTATTGAAGTGCCAGAACTGTATAATGGTCTTCCCTCCATATCTGAAGATCAAAAGGATGTGTGTGACTATGACATTTCTTTAGAGGAATTGACGGAAGCAGTTCGTTCACTAAAAAAACTCCCGGATATGATGGTCTACCATGTGCGTTCTATCAATGTTTTTGGAAGGAAATCGCACCGATGTTTTTAAAGATGGTTCATGTTGCTTTGTATTCTGGTAAGCTATCATCGTCAATGAATAAATCTGTTTTTATTTTAATTCCCAAGGACGGGGATAAGACTTTGATGCATAATCGGAGACCAATTTCTTTACTTAATGTTGACCATAAAATAGTGTCTCGTACCATAGCTTCTAGGATGCAAGTTGTTCTCCCTGATGTGATTCATTATTCCCAGATATTTTGCATCCCACAACGGTCCATGTATGAAAATGTGCATCCTATATGAGATGTCATTCACAGTGCCAACACCAAAAATGTCTCCCTTGCTGTACTTTACCTCGATCAGGAAAGTGCTTATGACTCTATTGAACACACCTACATGTTTTCTACGCTGTCCAAATTCGGGTTCGGAACAAGATATACATTGTATGTTTGTACCTTATATCTAAGGTCACAATGTTTGTTACGAATTGGAGATGTATTAACGGTGCCGATTCCAGTGTTACGTGTAGTGCGGCAAGGTGACCCATTATTCGGTCCATTGTTCACTATTGATATAGAACCTTTCTTACATATGTGCAGACAGACTTTGTCAAATTATGGTTTTAGATTACCATATTTTAGTGAAGCGCTAGCTGTCTCGGCCTATGCAGATGATGTGACACTTTTCATTACTCATGATGAGGGGTTCAAGGAACTTTCTACAGCATTTATTTAATATAGTAGTTAGTCTGGAGCAGAATTGAATGTGGGCAAGACTAAAGCTCTCTGGGTTGGAAATTGGAGAATTAGAACGTATGGACCCAACAATTACCGGTGGTCTTCTGAGGGACATAACATTCTTTGTATTTACATTGAGAACACTGAACATTGGGTTAATCAAAAACTGGATCGAGGGGAAAGATAAAGTTTGTCGTGGTTTGATGAAGTGTACTTGTTGGCTGTACATGACCTTGTATAGAGGCAGAAGATTACTAAAAATCAACTCTCTGGATCTAAGTGGACACATTTGCTTACAGTACTCCAACCGCCAGCGAAATTCATTTGCGATATTAACAGGTCGTGTGTCAATATGTTTTGCAATGGCAATCATTGGTTAAAGTCACATTACGTGTTTGCTGATATACGATTTGTGGGAGCTGGATTTACCCACTCTCCTAGTAGTCATGTCTCTTCAACTCATATATCTAGAGAAAAAAGAGTGAGGCTAAACCGGAATTTGATATCTTACAAACTCAACTTTGAAGGTTTAAATATTACTTCATCTGTTGGGGTTTTATAGCTCAGTTCGCAGTGCCTGGAAATTGTTTGGTGTTCGAAAATTTACCTGTTCGCACCAAGTCCAGGTTAATACAAATGTTACTAAGTATTCCTACTTGAGTGGTCTTCTTGGGAAATAATATGTTGAATTTCCTCAACCACGTAAGAAAATGTATGAGGAGTGTACCGCCAAACTGACTGATGGTGGTTTTACAGACGGTACGTATAATTGGAGTTATAATGTGTTTCCATGGAGAATATTGTCCCAGAACACCACGGATAGTTGTGATGCAGACATTTCCTGGAGATTTCTTCACGACCGCCTGGTTACACCTGTTCGATTGTTCACATGGAAAAGATACCACAGTGGCCTGTGCTCGTGGTGTAATGTTCCTGGTACTGCTACGCATATGGTTTTACAATGTACTCGTACCGAAATGGTTTGGTTGTTTGTCATGATTTTAATAAGAAGATGGCTGAACAGAACTTTTGTAGATGAGGGTTTTTTAATTCATGGTGATCAATCAAGTGAATCTGATATAACAGAATAGTTGGTAAATTTTCTCATTACATTGGCAAAATCAACAATATACAGGACATACAATTACTATTTAAAGACGGAGCAGCAAGTAACTGATTATCATCTTTTTTGTGTAAGTTTAAAGTACCGATTAAAATCTGAATTTGTGAAATATAAAAATAAGATAAAGTTGACTGAATATATTTCTTTCTGGACATATAGAAATATGTTGTGTAAAGTAACTGGAGGGAGATTGATTGTTAATCAACAAGATATTATCAGGCTTGATCTATCTGTTGTCGTTGTTCCTGGCCACTCAACTACTTGAGGGCTGTCAGAATTGTGCTATTGTGTGTTTTTATCGTGTGCCGCTCTTCTTCGGAGAACGTCGGGCCGAGTCATGGGCTGCACAGCGAGAACAGACGCGGGCACACATTCGAGAACGAATCAAAAAGTACTCTCTCTCGTTTTGGTATATTATGAACATCAGTTTGTTTTTATTGTGCAATCAATGTTTCGATATTACCTTCTGTCCGTGTTTTACCGCGGAGTTTACCACTGTGATGGAAACAATGTGTGTGTGTGTAGTTTGTATAGTATACATACAGGGGTAGCTCGTGTGTTGTCACCATGGCAATCAAAGTTTGTTGAGACTGTACAAGTGAACTTTTCTCCCCCTTGGTATCAATTTGACCAACCACACACACAATAATGTCCTAAACAAATGTATGTTTATTTGTTTCGATAAGACATGTTCGAAACTGAATGAGAGGAGGCATTTTACTGGTACTGTCCCTTCAAAACTGAGCTGCCCTGGCATCAACCCACGAGCCAGTGCTGTACTTATATTTTGATACAGGCAGGAAGTTGGGCTAGGAAAGTACAAACATATGTTTGCGGTCAAAATTGGTTTTAAAAAAATGTTATAAAATATTAGTACTATTTCACAGGTATTGATAATTTCTATCAAATGTGACACCTGGAGATCACATAACTTGACGTATGGTTACATGAAAACAGTTTTTTTTAGTATTTGTAACTGTAGCAAACCTTTCTTCCAATCTAAAAATATGAATGTATCTAACGCGAACAAATTTTGTCTAATTTAAATTATTAATGTTTTCATTACAGTTATCTGACTTTAGTTCTCCTTACAGTTCAATTTTCATAAAAATGACCTTATCCGACAGCTAGACAAGCTACTGCTTCATATTCATATGTCAAGTAATGAGCTCTGCAGCTTTAACTTTTTATAGACACTATCAATAACTATAAAATAACAATACATTAAATATGTAATCTCCATCAATGTTGACCACAATAAAATATCTTCGTGCTTCCTAAAGGTCCTTCGTATCATAATTTTGGTGTATCATTGTTTATATTGTTTATATCATACACACAACGTGCTATGTTTACATATGTGAATATACTGAATGATATCGTGAATAGACGAGTGTTTAAGTGATATAAGTGATAAAGTCAGGGGTTGAACACCCGATAAGACATGCTCTACAAATTATATTATTTGATTGAACAATTATATGGACAGTTGAGAGTTACTTGGAATATTAAAACAGTTTTCATTAGTACTTTTGTCCAGTAACGATTTAATCCAAGGGTTAGATAATAGTAGGCGTAGTTTAGAGGACGTGCGCCCGCATTCAACTGGAAAGGAAATAATAACACTACAGTGATGCAGTTTATTGCGAGCTTGACAACTTAGACCCCGCTATCATTGGTGCGGATAACTTCTTGGCTGAAATCACCTTTAAAATGTTAGAAAATATGATAAATAAATGCCTGTAAATCTGGGGAAAAAAAGATCAGATAAGAACAAAAACAAACATTCGTGAATTTGTCTGGTCCAATTCTCCGGTGTCGGGAGTTTGGGGCTCGAACCTTGTTTGGAGGTATCTAGTGATATTCCACATTCCTGGAACATTTGTGGAAATATACGAATAGCCAGGATATTTGGTAGGGTGGGGATATCCTGGACTGGTGGAAAGGTGTGGCTAGCGTGGACTGGTGGAAAGATGTGGTTAGCGTGGACTGGTGGAAAGGTGTGGTTAGCGTGGACTGGTGGAAAGGTGTGGTTAGCGTGGACTGGTGGAAAGGTGTGGCTAGCGTGGACTAGTGGAAAGCTGTGGTTAGCGTGGACTAGTGGAAAGCTGTGGTTAGCGTGGACTGGTGGAAAGGTGTGGTTAGCGTGGACTGGTGGAAAGCTGTGGCTAGCGTGGACTGGTGGAAAGCTGTGGTTAGCGTGGACTAGTGGAAAGGTGTGGTTAGCGTGGACTAGTGGAAAGCTGTGGCTAGCGTGGACTGGTGGAAAGCTGTGGTTAGCGTGGACTGGTGGAAAGCTGTGGTTAGCGTGGACTGGTGGAAAGCTGTGGTTAGCGTGGACTGGTGGAAAGCTGTGGTTAGCGTGGACTAGTGGAAAGCTGTGGTTAGCGTGGACTGGTGGAAAGCTGTGGTTAGCGTGGACTGGTGGAAAGGTGTGGTTAGCGTGGACTGGTGGAAAGAAGAGGATATCCTATACTGGTAGAAAGGTGTGGCTAGCGTGGACTGGTGGAAAGGTGTGGCTAGCGTGGACTAGTGGAAAGCTGTGGTTAGCGTGGACTGGTGGAAAGGTGTGGTTAGCGTGGACTGGTGGAAAGAAGAGGATATCCTATACTGGTGGAAAGGTGTGGCTAGCGTGGACTAGTGGAAAGCTGTGGTTAGCGTGGACTGGTGGAAAGGTGTGGCTAGCGTGGACTGGTGGAAAGCTGTGGTTAGCGTGGACTGGTGGAAAGCTGTGGTTAGCGTGGACTGGTGGAAAGGTGTGGCTAGCGTGGACTAGTGGAAAGCTGTGGTTAGCGTGGACTAGTGGAAAGGTGTGGTTAGCGTGGACTAGTGGAAAGCTGTGGCTAGCGTGGACTGGTGGAAAGCTGTGGTTAGCGTGGACTGGTGGAAAGGTGTGGTTAGCGTGGACTGGTGGAAAGAAGAGGATATCCTATACTGGTAGAAAGGTGTGGCTAGCGTGGACTGGTGGAAAGGTGTGGCTAGCGTGGACTAGTGGAAAGCTGTGGTTAGCGTGGACTGGTGGAAAGGTGTGGTTAGCGTGGACTGGTGGAAAGAAGAGGATATCCTATACTGGTGGAAAGGTGTGGCTAGCGTGGACTAGTGGAAAGCTGTGGTTAGCGTGGACTGGTGGAAAGGTGTGGCTAGCGTGGACTGGTGGAAAGCTGTGGTTAGCGTGGACTGGTGGAAAGCTGTGGTTAGCGTGGACTGGTGGAAAGCTGTGGTTAGCGTGGACTGGTGGAAAGCTGTGGTTAGCGTGGACTAGTGGAAAGAAGAGGATATCCTATACTGGTGGAAAGGTGTGGCTAGCGTGGACTGGTGGAAAGGTGTGGTTAGCGTGGACTGGTGGAAAGGTGTGGCTAGCGTGGACTGGTGGAAAGCTGTGGTTAGCGTGGACTGGTGGAAAGCTGTGGCTAGCGTGGACTAGTGGAAAGCTGTGGTTAGCGTGGACTGGTGGAAAGGTGTGGTTAGCGTGGACTAGTGGAAAGAAGAGGATATCCTATACTGGTGGAAAGGTGTGGCTAGCGTGGACTGGTGGAAAGGTGTGGTTAGCGTGGACTGGTGGAAAGGTGTGGCTAGCGTGGACTGGTGGAAAGGTGTGGTTAGCGTGGACTGGTGGAAAGAAGAGGATATCCTATACTGGTAGAAAGGTGTGGCTAGCGTGGACTAGTGGAAAGAAGAGGATATCCTATACTGGTGGAAAGGTGTGTGCTAGCGTGGACTGGTGGAAAGGTGTGGTTAGCGTGGACTGGTGGAAAGGTGTGGTTAGCGTGGACTGGTGGAAAGGTGTGGCTAGCGTGGACTGGTGGAAAGGTGTGGTTAGCGTGGACTGGTGGAAAGAAGAGGATATCCTATACTGGTGGAAAGGTGTGGCTAGCGTGGACTGGTGGAAAGAAGAGGATATCCTATACTGGTGGAAAGGTGTGGCTAGCGTGGACTGGTGGAAAGGTGTGGTTAGCGTGGACTGGTGGAAAGAAGAGGATATCCTATACTGGTGGAAAGGTGTGGCTAGCGTGGACTGGTGGAAAGCTGTGGTTAGCGTGGACTGGTGGAAAGGTGTGGTTAGCGTGGACTGGTGGAAAGGTGTGGTTAGCGTGGACTAGTGGAAAGGTGTGGCTAGCGTGGACTAGTGGAAAGCTGTGGTTAGCGTGGACTGGTGGAAAGGTGTGGTTAGCGTGGACTAGTGGAAAGCTGTGGTTAGCGTGGACTGGTGGAAAGGTGTGGTTAGCGTGGACTGGTGGAAAGAAGAGGATATCCTATACTGGTGGAAAGGTGTGGCTAGCGTGGACTAGTGGAAAGGTGTGGCTAGCGTGGACTAGTGGAAAGCTGTGGTTAGCGTGGACTGGTGGAAAGGTGTGGTTAGCGTGGACTGGTGGAAAGGTGTGGTTAGCGTGGACTGGTGGAAAGGTGTGGTTAGCGTGGACTGGTGGAAAGGTGTGGTTAGCGTGGACTGGTGGAAAGATGTGGTTAGCGTGGACTGGTGGAAAGATGTGGTTAGCGTGGACTGGTGGAAAGATGTGGTTAGCGTGGACTGGTGGAAAGGTGTGGTTAGCGTGGACTGGTGGAAAGGTGTGGTTAGCGTTGGCTGGTGGAAAGGTGTGGTTAGCGTGGACTGGTGGAAAGGTGTGGTTAGCGTGGACTGGTGAAAGGTGTGGTTAGCGTGGACTGGTGGAAAGGTGTGGTTAGCGTGGACTGGTGGAAAGGTGTGGTTAGCGTGGACTGGTGGAAAGGTGTGGTTAGCGTGGACTGGTGGAAAGAAGAGGATATCCTATACTGGTGGAAATATGCGGGGTATCGGAGGACACAAAGAAGTAAAGAGAGAAATAAAAGCTGTTTTTATGACCGAAATCATTAAAACCCGAGCTGCGAGTCTTGTGTCCCTCGCACCTGGGAGCAAGGAGACACAAGGAGGGACAACTAACTCTTCTTGTTACATCGTGAGAAGAGGTCGCTACCCTAGCGTCGTAACCCCCAGTGCATCAAACTTGCACGAGTCGCAACACGTGAGTGTGACGTAATATGAATGCTGATCCCTCGCCCACCACAACTGCCCGGGACATGCAAGTTATATTATCACCAGCCACTGTTAATGTAGTGATACAGTGATACAGTGATACGGAGCTGACACAACATATCCTTGTCAATATAAAACTAATATATCTCTCATCGTTATGGCGTCACAAAGTGGGGAATTTTCCCGGAAACGTGACTAAAACCTAAAATTCAAATTTCAAATATAGGCTTTTTTTGGGTAGGGTTTCAATAGTAGATAATCCCTGCATGAAGTCCCGTTAGTCCTGTTGGGATATTCCAACTACCTGAGGCTCTACTTCAGTCCAAAACTGACCGTTGTCTCGGTTTGAAGTGTCGCGCTACGGTAATGCCAAATACAGCGCTTCACTAAAGTGAATACAGCTTGTGAAATATTTGAGAAAATACAATTGTAAAAAATGGATTCTATTCCAGGAGTCATGATTCCAATAGTAATGTATTTTACTAATTTTATATTGATATTTAATAGGTTCAAATTCCATATGAAAATATATGCTAGCAAAACTAATTAAATACGGGATTTATAGCATTTAAACGTGAGTTTTGGCTAGGCGTTCAGCACCGTTCACCTAAATTTCGATAATGCTATTTTAGTTTGTTGTTTTGGTGACTGGAATTTGAAAAAAGTAGCTGCTTTTTCTTGAAGCTTTCTTTTAGTGAGGAAAATAAATCTGTTTTTTAATTTTCATGGGAAATGGTATTTTCGCTCTAACTTTTGTAAATGTGAACTCTCAAGAAGGCATTTTCAATACAAATAGGCTAGGGTACAAACATTTTAGGTATGAGTTTGGAAAAATTCGGTAAAGGGGTTCAGATTTTATTAAATTTTGAATTTTTTAAAAACAAATAAAGACGATGGAAGATTTTTTTCATTTGATTGATGGGTCTCTTCAGATTCGTGGATGAATAGTATCAGAAACTTAAATTGAAAACCTAGGACCTTTGGCTTTTATGACATTGATCTTACCATTGAGCTATCCAGGTATCGTCGCGTGCCCTAGGGTCATTCTTCATTCATATTTTAATGAGAATCTGTGATGGACGTGTGGATAGCTCAGTAGTTGGAGCATTTACTTATAATCCAAAGGTCAGGTTTCGATTCCTATGTCAGGTATCATTTTTAAATTTTAATGGATATTGATATTTAGAGACGGCTATGACTGCAATTAACAAATATGATATCTTGTCTATTTAATCCATCTCGATATGCACCTTCGCACAGTTGCCATTGTACTATTGGCAGCATAAAGCCCTCCCAAGTTAAATATGAGCTGCTTTATACTGACAGTCAAGATATTGATTGATCATATATCTGTAACTGACGATTTACGCACGTCCATTTCAGGCTCTGCCCTAAAATTTGAGTTGAAGAATGATCCTAGGCACGGAACGATTCCTGGATAGCTCAGGGGTGAAAGCAATGGCGTGTTAAACCAGAAGTCCTGGGTTCGATTCCCGTGCCCAGGTATTATTATTTAATTTAGAGAATATGATATTTAGATGCAACTCTAACCGTAAATAATAAATATAATAATTAATCCGGTATTAGAAAGCTACAAAAAATAATTAAAAATCTCTCGTTAGAGGCCATAAAACTTGTATCATCACCAAATGTGGACAATCAGAAGAAACTTCACATAATTCTTAAAAAACTGACTCTGACTCAGATTCGAGTAATGTATGTACTGTATATTATATGCAGTACATGCACTGTATGTAAATTGTCATTTGTTTTTACCCAACAATTTTCAATTTTGTATTTTTGTACAATTTTTATATCAGCATCTATAATATATTTTTTTATCAAATTGTACGTACTGATTGATTTCTGTATAGCCTTGTATGGGTTTTCCTGTTGGGTACAAGCAAATAAATGAATGAATAAATACATAAAAACAATGTAGTTAATGTTATTGATATTAAAATGTTTATCTGTTAATTTATTTGTATCCTTACTAGAACCCCGAAAGAACCCCGACCACCCATTTTTAGACATATCAGAATATTTTGTAGTTTTGATCCACATATTGGGTCGCCATTTTAGTTTAGTAATTTTGATATCGGATTCGTAATTAGTGACCCCAAAAACCGCCTAATTAGGTTTATATATCGATAAATATGGTTTAGGTGTTTTGGCCACGTTTTTGTGAAACTGTGCGTCATTAGCTCTTGTGGTTCTGTTGGTGTCTCAGTATGGACCGTTGGAACGCAACATATATTTACTAGTACACGATACAAATGTACATACATCCTCCCTCGTTGATTATTTCCATGTTCCAGACTAATAATTGCCAGACGACAGAGGGACAACGGATGGTTAAGGCTGATCCCACACAAAATGCAACATGTTTTCTCGCAACGAAACATTTTGTTGCAACGTGCTGCGATGTGTTGAAGGTGTGTCGGTTGCCATAACATCAAATGGAGTGCCTGGTTACAATGTGCTGCGATGTGTTGAAGGTGTGTCGGTTGCCATAACATCAAATGGAGTGCCACACCCTGGTTGCAACGTGCTGCGATGTGTTGAAGGTGTGTCGATTGCCATAACATCAAATGGAGTGTCACACCCTGGTTGCAACATTGCTGCGATGTGTTGAAGGTGTGTCGGTTGCCATAACATCAAATGGAGTGCCTGGTTGCAACGTGCTGCGATGTGTTGAAGGTGTGTCGATGGCCATAACATCAAATGGAGTGTCACACCCTGGTTGCAACATTGTTGCGATGTGTGAAGGTGTGTCGGTTGCCATAAATCAATGGAGTGCTGGTTGCAACGTGCTGCGATGTGTGAAGGTGTGTCGATTGCCATAACATCAAATGGAGTGTCACACCCTGGTTGCAACATTGCTGCGAGTGTGTTGAAGGTGTGTCGATTGCCTAACATCAAATGGAGTGCCACACCCTGTTGAACATTGCTGCGCAGTGCTTTGTAAAGCTTTGCAACAAAAAGAGATGCTGCGCTAACCAATGCCCGCAACAATTACTTGATATAGTTCGAACTGCACATGCGTAAGGACATGGGCATCGGTTCCTTACAGCCTTGACAGTGCGTTGTAGACTGTGCAAATAATGGAATATGCAGACAATAATTGTAAGTCTCTTCGGGGCCTTTTCTAAGTTCTCTCTTTTTATTGATTGGGTGAACCTAATAATTTCCTTCTGGTTTCTCGTTCAAAAATAGAATGAATTGCCACAAAATAGCAGCCACATATACTTCTTTACTTGCCATATTCTTCGCAACTCACTAAATTTTTTAAAAATATCTCAGTACAACTACCAACAAAACAGCTCTTTGAGATCTCAATTACAACTGGCAGTAAATTGTAAAATACGTTCGAGTTGTGAATCAAAATATTTGACCGTGAGGTTATCTTACACCAAATGCAACGTAAGGCAACGTTTGCCTCGGAACAAATGTTGCATTTGGTGTGTGGCCAGCTTTATAATCCTGCTTGGTTGTTTTACAAGCTCTCGATTGAGGATTGAACACGGTTTTTTTAATTGAATCTTGGAGATAGTCTCGACACAGCTTTTACTCTATCTCGACTCCTCGAAGAGAGAACTATTGTGATCCTCATCATAATTCGAGCTCGAGATTTTTAATGTTGACGTTTCATAACCCCCTGAAACTGAAAAAGTAGTTCTCGCGATGACATTTATTTACCTGATGAAGATGACCCTTAGACCTGTTCAAGTTGAATAAAAAAAATAACTACAATTATATCATATATAAATAACATATTTACAATATTATATGATAATGTTAATGAATAGTAGAGTTTCAGTTATATAACATAATAATTATATAAATAACATAGCTATAATAAGTCGATGTTGAGAAATTTCCTTGAATGTTTTAAACCAGCCTTCCTCTCGTAGTTTCACTATATATTCTATAAAGGAACGTTTTGATTTAATTAAGTGTGTAAAATGTACCTCGAGTGAGGATCGAACCACTTGAGGACTAATACCCTTTTGTAGTACTAGCTACTACCATACAGAGGGCAGAACTAGTAATGAATGTCAAAGTATAGAGCGCACCACTATTACTGAATGTCACAGTATAGAGCGCAGCACTAGTACTGAATGCCATTGTGCAGAGGATAGAGGCCTAATAAACTTAATCTTAGAAAAATCCATCTTAAATCATTCTTTCAGGATCGAACCAATCACACATTATTTTTTATATAACGTTTCTTGCTAACAGTCCGGTTCATAGGCATTTAATAGATGGGGAAGGTAGAATTGAGATGAAGTGTACCCGAATTTATTTGGAGGGAGAGGGAAAAATCATCGAAGATAAACCAGTCTCAGCGCAGCCGGCCAGTAATCAAATTCCGACCCTTTCTGTCACCGACAGATCAGACTAAATGAGCCTTACATTTATTCCTCGTGACTGTACACTTGTAATATCATGACTGAACACTTGTAATATCGTGACTGAACACTTGTAATATTGTGACTGTACACTTGTAATATTGTGAGTGTACACGTATCCTAGCTAAAGAGATCCTCCCCCTCTTAAGTTTTGTCTGACGGAAGGAATTATGTCACCAATGGGCTATGAAATATAGGCTCACCTAAACATCGCCGCGTGGATGAGCTATATTCTAACTAACTACAACTGTGGACTGGAATCAAACATGATCAAATCAGGGGTTTTAAATATAGTGAGCCGCATCCCTGGTTGTGGGGACTAGGTGTCAGGCTCATCGTGACGGGGAGGTCGAGGTTATAATCCCGTCCGGGTGCATTGAAGGTTTGTACTAATGCCGCTATGTTTATAGCGGATAGTAACAACTGTTGATATTACCAACTGTAGATAATCAAACTAAACTTATCTACCGGAGCAACCTCGTCGTTGTTATTTGGACAGAAATGTTTGTAAACATACTGATCTTAGCTCGAGATTCCACCAAACCTCAAGGAAATTACTTTAATGCTACTTTTATTCATCCAAACGACTAACAAAACTCCTCCATTTAGTCGGTTCCCAACTTCACAACAAAATATCTAGTAAGCTGCAAGGATAATGTTTCCTCGATTGAATGAATATAAGGTAAGAGGGGCAGGGTGGCAATTCAATTAACCGGGGATCACCGATCAAAGTTACTTGGCTGAGCCGGTCCCAGTAAAACCTTGTTTATTTTCCTAAATCCATTTGATTTCGATTAAAGAACTTATATCTCTAGTGGAAACTACAGCTACGCTCTCCCCACATGTGATGCGTTTTATTAACTGAATGTTATTTACAGTTTGACTATATATATGTATATTATATATATTTTTTTTATTTAGCACCGCGTCTTACTACCCGTTCGGGTTATACGCTTAAGTACTAATTACACTAATGGATTAGGAATTGGGAAGGTTGAATGTAGAGGAAGTGAACCCGCATTCGCGTGGAGGGAGAGTGGAAAACTATTTTAGGAAAAACCACCCTCAGTTCACCCGACCGAGATTCGAACCTCGATCTCCGCGTCCTCGGTGGTCTGACTCAACACGACATATATATATATATATATATATAATTCTTCTGTACATGTGTATGTCACTGAACTCCTCCTAAACGGCTGGACCGATTTTGATGAAATTTTTTGTGTATGTTTGAGTGGGTCCGTGGATGGTTTAGATTCACAATTGGACCCGGTAGGGGGCGCTGCAATCGGGTTCTAGGATTTTTTTATTTATTTAGGGAATTTTTTTTAAATATTTTTTGGGGGGAATTTTTTTTATAGATTTTTTGCATATCAGAACATGTAACCTCAAAATTTCACCCCCTCACCACCCCACTACCCCAATATTTATAATAATGAATATAATATTAATAATTGACCGTTAAAACTTTCAATTATGCCACCCAAACGAAAAGCCAACGTTCGGGCAGGACAACGTCTGTCGGGTCCGCTAGTATAATATATATATATATAATATATATATATATAATATATATATATTATATATATATATATATTATATATATATATATAATATATATATATATAATATATATTATATATATATAATATATATATATATATATATATATTATATATATATATTATATATTATATATATATTATATATATATATATATATATATATATTTTAAAAGCAATTTAGCATCCACTACTGGCTTGCTAGGCCTATCGTAGTGCAAGTGAGTGATGCACAATGACTATTACCTACCAATATTGACGAACGCTACAGAAACGTGGGTAATGAAGGAACAGGATAAGAGTATAATGCAGGCGAGTGAAATGAGATTTCTGAGAAGCAGGATCGGTGTGACAAAATTTGACAAGATGAAAAAATGAGAGGGTGAGAGGAGTTGTGAAAGAAGAGCGAGTTCAGGACAGGGTGGAGAAGGCACGACTAAGGTGGTATGGCCATGTGAGAAGAATGGAGAGGGGAAGGATGCCCAGGAGAATGTTGGATATGGAGGTGGGGGGTAGAAGGCTGAGAGGAAGACCAAGGGACACATGGCTGATGGGAGTAAAGAGGAGTGTGGAGGAGAGAGAGTGGACTGGGGCAAGGTGGTAGAGAGAAGAAGGTGGTGGAGAGCCTTATATTTCAAACAGACCCAGCCAGTGGCTAAAAGCTGTACATTATGATTATGATGATGATTGTTATGGGCAATTAACACATCTCCATGGTTTAAGTTACTTTTATTTTCACAATCATGGTCGAATGGCTTGTACTAATATTAATTTTCTAACAATTTAGTATTCATTCTATTGAGTCATTTGTTGCGTGTGAGGGTAGACTAGGATGTACCCTCCAACTATCCTGTGAGGTAGCTTACCTTGCGTTAGTCCACTATGGTACAGCTCGTGTGAGGGTAGACTAGGATGTACCCTCCAAATATCCTGTGAGGTAGCTTACCTTGCGTTAGTCCACTATGGTACAGCTCGTGTGAGGGTAGACTAGGATGTACCCTCCAACTATCCTGTGAGGTAGCTTACCTTGCGTTAGTCCACAATGGTACAGCTCGTGTGAGGGTAGACTAGGGTGTACCCTCCATCTATCCTGTGAGGTAACTTACCTTGCGTTAGTCCACTATGGTACAGCTCTACAGCTCGTGTGAGGGTAGACTAGGATGTACCCTCCATCTACCCTGTGAGGTAGCTTACCTTGCGTTAGTCCACTATGGTACAGCTCGTGTGAGGGTAGACTAGGATGTACCCTCCATCTATCCTGTGAGGTAGCTTACCTTGCGTTAGTCCACTATGGTACAGCTCTACAGCTCGTGTGAGGGTAGACTAGGATGTACCCTCCATCTACCCTGTGATGTAGCTTACCTTGCGTTAGTCCACTATGGTACAGCTCGTGTGAGGGTAGACTAGGATGTACCCTCCATCTATCTTGTGATGTAGCTTACCTTGCGTTAGTCCACTATGCTACAGCTCTACAGCTCGTGTGAGGGTAAACTAGGATGTACCCTCCATCTACCCTGTGATGTAGCTTACCTTGCGTTAGTCCACTATGGTACAGCTCTACAGCTCGTGTGAGGGTAAACTAGGATGTACCCTCCATCTACCCTGTGAGGTAGCTTACCTTGCGTTAGTCCACTATGGTACAGCTCGTGTGAGGGTAGACTAGGATGTACCCTCCATCTACCCTGTGAGGTAGCTTACCTTGCGTTAGTCCACTATGGTACAGCTCGTGTGAGGGTAAACTAGGATGTACCCTCCATCTACCCTGTGAGGTAGCTTACCTTGCGTTAGTCCACTATGGTACAGCTCGTGTGAGGGTAGACTAGGATGTACCCTCCATCTACCCTGTGAGGTAGCTTACCTTGTGTTAGTCCACTATGGTACAGCTTAAAGGATAGATTCAGGTAGGACTGACACATTTCAGTGAAATGGAGGGTAGCTGTGCACATTAGTAAATAAACTGACGCTCATCAGCAAACAAAATGGAACACAGTGTGGTGGATTATGATTATGTTATAACCCTCCAGTTTTTTTAATCTAATTTTTTTTTTCGGGACTGTTCCCCACGGGGTTCAATCTAAAGTACGGACATCCTCTCCGGCCATTTCACGAATTCAAGTGACGTCATCAGTCACATACAACTGTAAAGCCTGGCTGCATAATCAAATTATAGCCAGGCGCTGCCCATTCAACCATCTCAGAGTTAGAGCAACCTATATCCGTTTATAAAACTCAGGCGTTCATGAACTGTTTGCGATTTAGGTGGTGTTTGAGACGAATGTCAGATTATATTTTGTGCTCTATTCTGACGTTTTTTCTCACTAAATAAAATAAAATGTCCCCCGATGGGATCTGCTAACATTATTATTTTCTAAATGGAGTTAGGCCATTTGGATGATCATTGTTGGTTCACTGCTCATGGGAGGTTCCGGAGTGATTGATGACGTCAGAAGGAGATGTAGCCTTGCTTATCCCCACCCCTCCCTCCTTTGAGGATTAATTATGAGCTCGACCTGTGCGCAAGGGGATGAGATAGTAACAAAAGAACGAACTTCTGTGTCTCTGTATTTATCTGTATTTCTTTATCTCTCTGTATATCTCATTGTATCTCACCGTACCTCAATGTATCACTGTATCTCTCTGTTTCTCTGTGTATCTCTCTGTTTCTCTGTATATCTCACTGTATCTCACCGTATCTCAATGTATCACTGTATCTCTCTGTTTCTCTGTGTATCTCTCTGTTTCTCTGTACATCTCACTGTATCTCATCTTATATCAATGTATCACTGTATCTCTCTATATCTCTGTGTATCTCTCTGACACATCCCATCTTGTATTACACACATATTCTATCAGTAGTAGTTTCAACTTTTTCTGTCCGTCCCCCAGTATTGAGAGCTGTACATTCACTTCAGCCTCAATTACAAGAGAACAACTCCTGGTTTATATACATACAAGTTACATCAGGAGACAAGTACACTTTCTAAACACATGTTACATCAGGAGACAAGTACACTTTCAAACACATGTTACATCAGGAGACAAGTACACTTTCAAACACATGTTACATAAGGAGACAAGTACACTTTCTAAACACATGTTACATCAGGAGACAAGTACACTTTCTAAACACATGTTACATCAGGAGACAAGTACACTTTCAAACACATGTTACATAAGGAGACAAGTACACTTTCTAAACACATGTTACACCAGGAGACAAGTACACTTTCTAAACACATGTTACATCAGGAGACAAGTACACTTTCTAAACACATGTTACATCAGGAGACAAGTACACTTTCTAAACACATGTTACAACAGGAGACAAGTACACTTTCTAAACAGGTAAAACCCACAGTCGTGGTCAGAGGGATTAAGTGTCAGGTTCCTAGAGTCTGGTTTGCCAGTGATCGGAAGGTAAGAAATGGTTCAAACTCCCGCCTAAGTATTGAGGAGTACTTCCTCAGTGGTTACTTACCCTCTCTCCATGTAAATTTGGGTACATTTCCTCTAAATTAAATTTTAATCATCTCCACCCCATCCATTTGTTATCTGGTGGGCTTATTTGGTCGGAGTGTAGTGTACTAGCTTAGTGGTTGCTGGGGGTTAGTGTGCTAGCTCAGTGGTTGCTGGGGGTTAGTGTGCTAGCTCAGTGGTTGCTGGGTGTAGTGTACTAGCTTAGTGGTTGCTGGGGTGTAGTGTACTAGCTTAGTGGTTGCTGGGGGGCAGTGTGCTAGCTCAGTGGTTGCTGGGGTGTAGTGTACTAGCTCAGTGGTTGCTGTAAGTTAGTGTGCTAGCTCAGTGGTTGCTGGGATGTAATGTGCTAGCTCAGTGGTTGCTGGGGTGTAGTGTGCTAGCTCAGTGGTTGCTGGGGTGTAGTGTACTAGCTTAGTGGTTGCTGGGGTGTAGTGTGCTAGCTTAGTGGTTGCTGGGGTGTAGGTGCTAGTGGTTAGTGTGCTAGCTCAGTGGTTGCTGGGTTAGTGTGCTAGCTCAGTGGTTGCTGGGGTGTAGTGTGCTAGCTCAGTGGTTGCTGGGGTGTAGTGTGCTAGCTCAGTGGTTGCTGGGTGTAGTGTGCTAGCTCAGTGGTTGCTGGGGTGTAGTGTACTAGCTTAGTGGTTGCTGGGGTGTAGTGTACTAGCTCAGTGGTTGCTGGGGTGTAGTGTGCTAGCTCAGTGGTTGCTGGGTGTAGTGTGATAGTGGTTAGTGTGCTAGCTCAGTGGTTGCTGGGGTGTAGTGTGCTAGCTCAGTGGTTGCTGTGTAGTGTGCTAGCTCATGGTGCTGGTGTGTGCTAGCTAGTGGTTGCTGGGGTGAATGTGCTAGCTCAGTGGTTGCTGGGGTGTAGTGTGCTAGCGTTGCTGTGGTTGTGTGTGTTGTGTTTGTGGTTGGTGTTGTGTGGTTGGGTGTATGTTGTTGTGTAGTGGTTGCTGGGGGTAGTGTGCTAGTGGTTGTGTGCTAGCTCAGTAGTTGCGGGGTGTAGTGTGCTAGCTCAGTGGTTGCTGGGTGTAGTGTGCTAGTGGTTAGTGTGCTAGCTCAGTGGTTGCTGGGGTGTAGTGTACTAGCTTAGTGGTTGCGGTGTAGTAGTGTAGTGTGCTAGCTCAGTGGTTGCTGGGGTGTGTGTAAGTGTGGCTAGCTCAGTGTAGTGTGCTAGCGTGGTTGAGTTAGTGTGCTAGCTCAGTGGTTGCTGGGGTGTAGTGTATGCTAGTGGTTTGTAGTGTCTAGCTCAGTGGTTGCTGGGGTGTAGTGTGACTAGCTTAGTGGTTGCTGGGGTGTAGTGTGCTAGTGGTTAGTGTGCTAGCTCAGTGGTTTGCTGGGGTGTAGTGTGCTAGCTTCAGTGGTTGCTGGAGGTGTAGTGTGCTAGCTCAGTGGTTGCTGGGGTGTAGTGTACTAGCTCAGTAGTTGCCGGGGTGTAGTGTGCTAGCTCAGTGGTTGCTGGGGTAGTGTGCTAGTGGTTAGTGTGCTAGCTCAGTGGTTGCTGGGGTGTAGTGTACTAGCTAGTGGTTGCTGGGGTGTAGTGTCTAGCTAGTGGTTGCTGGGTTGTGTTTAGTGTGCTAGCTCAGTGGTTGCTGGGGTGTAGTGTGCTAGCTCAGTGGTTTGCTGGGGTGTAGTGTGCTAGCTCAGTGGTTGCTGGGGTTAGTGTCTAGCTCAGTGGTTGCTGGGGTGTAGTGTACTAGCTCAGTGGTTGCTGGGGTGTAGTGTGCTAGCTCAGTGGTTGCTGGGGTGTAGTGTACTAGCTAGTGGTTGCTGGGGTGTAGTGTGCTAATGGGTAGTGCTAGCTCAGTGGTTGCTGGGGTGTAGTGTGCTAGCTCAGTGGTTTCTGGGGTTAGTGTGCTAGCTCAGTGGTTGCTGGGGTGTAGTGTACTAGCTTTAGTGGTTGCTGGGGTGTAGTGTACTAGCTAGTGGTTGCTGGGGTGTAGTGTGCTAGTTATGTCTAGCTAGTGGTTGCTGGGTTGTGTGTAGTCAGTTTGCGGGTAGTCTAGCTTAGTGGTTGCTGGGGTGTAGTGTAATATGCTAGTCAGTGGTTGCTGGGGTGTAGTGTGCTAGCTCAGTGGTTGCTGGGTGTAGTGTACTAGCTCAGTGGTTGCTGGGGTGTAGTGTACTAGCTTAGTGGTTGCTGGGGTGTAGTGTACTAGTGAGTGGTTGCTGGGGTGTAGTGTGCTAGCTCTGTGGTTGATGGGGTGTAGTATACTAGCTCAGTGGTTGCTGGGGTGTAGTGTACTAGCTCAGTGGTTGCTGGGGTGTAGTGTGCTAGCTCAGTGGTTGCTGGGGGGTAGCGTGCTAGCTGAGTGGTTGCTGGGGTGTAGTGTACTAGCTCAGTGGTTGCTGGGGTGGAGTGTACTAGCTCAGTGGTTGCTGGGGGGTAGTGTGCTAGCTGAGTGGTTGCTGGGGTGTAGTGTGCTAGCTCTGTGGTTGCTGGGGTGTAGTGTACTAGCTCAGTGGTTGCTGGGGTGTAGTGTGCTAGCTCAGTGGTTGCTGGGTGTAGTGTACTAGCTCAGTGGTTGCTAGGGTGTAGTGTACTAGCTCAGTGGTTGCTGGGGTGTAGTATACTAGCTCAGTGGTTGCTGGGGGGTAGTGTGCTAGCTGAGTGGTTGCTGGGGTGTAGTGTGCTAGCTCTGTGGTTGCTGGGGTGTAGTGTACCAGCTCAGTGGTTGCTGGGGTGTAGTGTGCTAGCTCAGTGGTTGCTGGGGTGTAGTGTACTAGCTCAGTGGTTGCTGAGGGGTAGTGTACTAGCTCAGTGCTAGCTCAGTGGTTGCTGGGGGGTAGTGTACTAGTTCTTGCCAGCGATTGTTGGGGATGGAGTTATTTTCCGGATATTGTTTCCTCCACGGCTTCATCTTCTTACTGCATCTGGCAGTTCCACGCGCTTAACGAATAAAAGTGGCTAGTCACTAGAAGAAGGCGCTGTATAGTAAATTGTTATTCTAAAGTCTGTTCACCGTAGGAATTGTTTTCTGAAAGGCCTTTTTCCTTACCAGAAATCTATTATATAGTAGGATATTGGTAGGAAAAAAGACCTTTCAGAGAGTAATTCCTACCGTGAATGGAGTTTAGTGTTGTGTTTGTATACTCGTTTATATCTTACTCTTTATTTTTTATTTTGATACTATTTGATTATGAACCTTTACGCACCGTAAGGCTGCTATTCCACTCCTATTAGAAGGAGTGTGTCTTTTGCCCCAATACTGCCAGAAGGAAGTGTGTCTGTTGCCCCACTCCTGCCAGAAGTAAGGGTGTCTTTTGCCCCCCTCCTGTCAGAAGGAAGTGTGTCTTTTGCCCCACTCCTGCCAGAAGGAAGCGTTTCTGTTGCCCCAATCCTGCCAGAAGGAGGGGTGTCTGTTGCCCCACTCCTGCCAGAAGGAAGCGTTTCTGTTGCCCCAATCCTGCCAGAAGGAAGGGTGTCTGTTGCCCCACTCCTGCCAAAAGGAAGCGTGTCTGTTATGTCACTCCTGCCAGAAGGATGTGTGTCTGTTGCCCCACTCCTACCAGAAGGAAGTGTATCTGTTGCCCCACTCCTGCCAGAAGGAAGTGTATCTGTTGCCCCGCTCCTGCCAGAAGTAAGCGTCTTGCATGCTGGGAGTCTTAAGCTTATTTTCTGTTTGAGGAACAAGTTATTTTCGTAGCTCTTATCCTCGTGATATCAATGTTTATACCTAATGAGATGAAACCCCCCACTAACAGCACGTTGTCAGCTCGTGCGAGTCCGTGGAGGAGCTGAGCTCAGACTTAGGGCTCCCGTTGGCAGCTCGTAGTTGTCTGTGGAGGACCTGAACTCAGACTCAGAACTCTCGCTGGCAGCTAGTGCGAGTCGGTGGCTGAGCTGAGCTCAGACTCAGAACTCTCGTTGGCGATTCGATCCAGGGGTTGTATAGTGAGTCTGAAGGGTTTCAGACCGTAAAACCCCGCCAAAGGTGGAAGGCTGGCAACGCCAAGAGACTACCGGGGGGCGACCCTGATCATTCAGGCGGTACCCTGACGGTGGAAACACAAGGAACACAAGGTGACCTGGACCAGAGTGTCCCTGCATTGGGCCAAGGTGGGAAGTGGTGGAAAGCCATCCTATGTGATGTGGAGGACTATTCCAAGGTGTCGGGGGACATTCGAGAGCCGGCGGAGGCGTGACATCAACAAAAACACATTTTATTAGGCACAGTCCGGGATCAAATCAAGGTCCTTTAAACGGATTTTTTAAGACTGCATAATATGGGCTAGAGTATTGGCACCTATGTTAGTGAACCCAAATCAACCGTCACCAAAGCACAATAACTTAACCACAGGACCACGGTCGAGACATGCAAGATATTAGAGTTACACTTGTAGGTTAAGCCAGTTTGTGAGTCGGGGGCTAATACGTTGCCACGAATTAGAGCAATCTTGTGTATTTGGGTTCTTCTCAGTTTTCATGTCAACATGTGTACCTATCCCATCCTCCCCTCTTGACTATAACCTCTGATGTCCCTTTCTCAGTTTTCATGTCCACAGGTGTACCTCTCCCATCCTCCTCTCTTGGCTATAGCCCCTGATGTTCCCTTCTCAGGCAGTAAAGGACCGACAGCAGTAACCAAGGAAGGACCCACTGGGGGCTGTGGGGGGGGGGTAAAAGCCCCAACATTCCGTGCATTGTTACTGGCTTCAAATAACACGACCAGGATCAATAGAGAACGCGACTGCTACTCTTGAGAAGAGGAGGGGGGAGGAGTCACGTGAGCGACAACGAGTCCATTTGGGTGAAATAAGTCTAATCTGGCTCTATACTATCAGGAGGTCCTTATGGCGTCTGACAGAGCTTATAGAGGCTCTATAGCACTCAGGTGACCCGTACTGGTGGACACACAGACTGAATGCCAGGTTCCTCTAGTCCGGTTTGCTGGTTGAGGTTCGAACCTTGTCTAAGCTTATTGACATACTCACTGTCTCTACACGCAAATTTGGGTATATCTTCTCTAAATTTCACCTTGCTCGTTTGTTCCTAGACTATTAACGTTGATATGAGTATACCCCTGACGGACAGTAAGACTTGGAGAAAAAACAATCCAGGGGGGGCTACTGGCGCCTGGAACCACACTTATAGGGAGTAAAGAAATACTCGCAGCTCTCTTGAACACATCACGTAGAAACTAAGAAAATATCCCCTTCAGGGATTCGAACTATGTTATCTCAAAGACGTCAGATCAACAATCCCGATCAAGGACGAGTCAGAGCTGTGGAAGAATACTACAGGGTTGTGTAAAGATACCACAGGGTTGGGGGAGCGGGGAATCCTATAGTCGGGCCAACTAATGTTGACACTAATACCTATTATGAAGATTCCAAAAACAATCTGAACAAGCCCGTACCGATGGTCACGTGTTCTAAGACGTCACTCTCGTGATTGCCACTGATGGGGAGGCCAAGGTTCGAATCTCAACCTGGTTTTCCCACTCTTCCTTCACGATGATGCGGGTACATTTCTTCCACAAAGGCAAGAAGCGTGGGGGGTTGGAAGTGAAAGGGTTATAAAAACTGTAATTTGTTCTAAACTATTTTAAAATTGGTCTATTCAACTAGCAAAAGAACTTTCATGGCGACAATTAGGATTAACGTCAAACATTTCTGAAATATTTAAACTTAATTGGGAATTTCCGCAAACAAAAATTCGTTTGTAATTAGAACATTCCTCTTGTGATTGCGATAACTCCCGGACTTTGACAAATTACATACCTCCGTCTCACCCCACCCCCTCCTCACTCTGCCGGTGAGGGGGTTGAAGGGATGATGGAGAAAGACAGTCATGTCCCGTCAGGAGCGCTAGTGAGACTGGTTCAGTTAAGACTCTGGGACGAAAACTCTGACGGGCGATGGAACTTTTATTTTCTACCCCGAGAGATATTGACGACTCATTCTTAGAGGCAGAGGGTTCTAACTTTCAACCACATTAGCTTGGAGAGAGGACTGAGAAACCACATGTGTGGTAGCACACCCCGGGGATTCCGGACGAGATTAAAACTGTAAACCCCACGAGGACTAAACACAAATCATAATTTATCTATTAGGTTTACACTAAAATTAAATTTTATTTATTTTATGTATCTAACGTACGAGTTCTGAACTGACTGATTATATAAATACACGAGAACTTTCTATGAGCGAGAGTGAATGAGCCTGCCAATTTTGGCGGTAAAGATATTTTCATATCCCTTCCAGGGTTTTTGTACAAGTACAAGCCACAATCGACATGGGACTGACGGCTTTACTTCCCCTCCGAAGGAAGTTGTGCTACGGATGTTATCACTCAAGAAAATTCCGTCAACTCCGACTGGGTTTGAACCCACGAACATACCCCCAACCCCAAGACCATAAAGGTCGATCTAAAATTAAACACAGCTAAATTTAACATAAAAAAAGTCCTACAAGAGCCACATTTCTTGTTCCATCTCGAGAACTACCCAAGGTACCATCTCGAGACTGGAACGTTATTATTCAGCAATGAAACCACTTCGTGGCCTGTTTAGGTCTGAGCTTGTAAATACCTTCTAACTCTGATCTACAGATGTGTGTGAGACCACATAAAGTCAACCCACTGCGTTCTATCATAAGGTCGTCCCTAGGTCCAGATTGATCCACTGGAGAACAGATGTTGTCAGGAGGCGTGATAAGTTTCAAGAGTGAGTCATCGGTCTGAAGACTGTCAGGACTTGCATCGCTATTTCATCAAGAATGGCGGCTAAAGGCTACGGGGGAATGTCAGGTATTTTACAATAGTTTTTAGAAACCTTGTGAAAATGCTGCCTCACCCTCTCAAGACATTTTAAAAAACTCATGATTCATAATTTTTGCTAAAAAAAAAAAAATACAGACATAATACAAATTTAAAATCTAAATTTACATGAGCAACAGATTCAAAATGAATTGTTCGTACTTTAGTCCGTTCAATACCGTATTATTAATCATTTGTGGCCAATTGTTTGGGCCATTTCAGATTCAATAGAAGGAGTGTAAGTCCTCTTAGCCTTTCTAGAAGCAAGTGTAAGTCCTCTTAGTCCTTTTAGAAGAAAAGAGAGGATAGTGAATGTGAACATTACCCAATCATGCTACAAATCTTCCCAGTATCCAAATTGTATCTTGGAGCAAGCACTTAAAGTTCCAACTAGGATTTGGAAAATCTGGAATTTTTTAAGAAATATAATTGCTATTCTAAATGTATCTTTTTGATTTATTACCTTTTTTGGGTAATAAATAAATTTAAGAAATCAAAATTACTATATTTCATTTTGGCCACCTTTTCGAATCCACAGCCCTAGGCAACTGCTTACCCGGCCCCCTTAGATCTGGCTCTGGGAGGTTGTCAGTGTGTCAGAGTGTCACTGTATCAGAGTGTCACTGTATCAGGGTGTCACTGTGCCAGAGTGTCACTGTATTAGGGTGTCACTGTATTAGCGTGTCACTGTATTAGGGTGTCACTGCGTCAGAGTGTCACTGTATTAGGGTGTCACTGTATTAGCGTGTCACAGTATTAGGGTGTCACTGTATCAGGGTGTCACTGCGTCAGAGTGTCCCTGTCTAAGAGTGTCACTGTGTCTGAATATCACTGTCTCAGAGTGTCACTGTGTCAGTATATCACTGTGTCATAGTAACACTGTGTAAATATATCACTGTGTCAGGATATTACTTTGTCAGAGTGTCAAAATGTCTGGATATCACTGTGTCAGTCTATCACTGTGTCAGAGTAACACCGTGTAATATATCACTGTGTCAGGATACACTGTGTCAGATACCACTGTGTCAGGATATCACTGTGTCAGAGTGTCAAAATGTCTGGATATCACTGTGTCAGAGTGTCACTGTGACACCAAATTCCTGCTAGCCCCCTTGTTTCCTTGTCTGTGACCTAGAGTTATATATTTCTGAAGTAAACACTCTCCCATCAAGCAAATATGTGCATAATTCCACTGATATTCCACCTTGTTCATCCTTACCCCACTGGTGTGACGGATGGTAGTAAGACTTGGTCAACAGTTACCTCAACAACCTCTTATTGTAGCTCGCAGTTTGTTTCTCCGGGAACGTTATTGTGTGCTATGACCCGCCTCGGTGGCGTAGTTGGCTAACGCGCTAGTCGTTTTGAGCTAGACCGCCGAGGACGGGAGATCGAGGTTCGAATCTCGTCGGGTGAACTGGGGTGGTTTTCCCTAAATGGTTTCCACTCTCCTCCACGCAAATGCGGGTTCACTTCCTCTAAATTCATCCCTCCAATTCCTAATCCATTAGCGTAATTAGTACTTAAGCGTATAACCCGAACGGGTAGTAAGACGCGGTGCTAAATATTATTATTATATATTATTATTTGTGTGCTATGTTCTCGTAGGTTTGTAAATGTTTACTGCGGTGGAGTGAGGGAAAGAGAGCTAAGATAGACTTAGTAAAGATACTTAGGTCAGTGTAATTGTTAAGTAGGATCTTATTTAGAACAAACTTTTACAAAATAAAAACATAGTTTGTTGCGGTCAGTATTGATAGCATGCAACTATATTATTATTCAGGGTTTCTATCAGTCATGGAAGTCATAAAATGAGCTTATGGTAATGAACGTCATTAAAAAGTCAATAAGTAATATTTCATGTCATTAGTTTGTGAGCCAAGTTCATTGTGAAGGTAGGGATAGTAATTGCTTATATTTGCTTAGAATTATGTTAAATGTACAACACTCCAGTGATGACGTAGTTAGGAAATGAGAGAATCTTGGAGATCAGAATTTATGACAATTTGAATGAAAATCTCAGTCTTAGGGGATAGTTAGTAACCTTTTTACCAACAATTTTTGTTCATGAATATTTATGTATAGGTCATGCCATTTTAGCATAATTCGGTAAACATCATGTTATTGTTGTTTTAAAAGTATTAACAGTAGTCTAAAAGGACAGCTACAGATAACATGACTTGACGTTTAAGTACATGATAGTAGATCTGGTAACTGTTCTATCCGATAAGGTCCTTGATGAAAAAAATTGGACTGTATTTCATTATTGCACGGAGATTGGCTTGACCGCAAACAGATTTATCAACTACTGCAACCAGCGGTGAAATTACATCAAGGGTATGATCCCCCCACTTTATAGCTATAATATAGTCACTTTAGAGCTATAATTTCGCCACTTTAGAGCTATATTCTCACCACTCTAGAGCTATAATCTCGCCACTCTAGAACTATATTCTCGCCACTAAGCTGTATTCTCCCCACTTTAATAGTTCTCGCACTAAGCTATAATCTATACTTTACCCTATACTCGCCACTTTAGAGCTACATTCTCGCCACTCTAGAGCTATAATCTAGTCACTTAGAGCTACAATCTAGTCACTTTAGAGGTATAATCTCGCCACTCTAGAGCTATAATTAGTCCACCCTAGAGCTACTATCTAGTCACTTTAGAGGTATAATCTGCACTCTAGAGCTATATTATCGCACTTAGAGTTACTGCACTTTAGAGCTATAATCTTGCCACTCTACGAGGTCTTGACGTCTATTCCGCACGTCTCGTTGTATGAGAACTTACTTGGGCAGATGCAGGCCTACCACCGCCCCTAGAGCAAAGTTCCCTCCCTGTCGTCACGTGGATCAATACAATGTTTAATTAATCTGCGGGCTCGTCGAGGCCTAGTGCTGCGGTCACCTACAAAACAATTCTAATGAATGCGCAGTCACGACCCCCCCCCCCACCCCCACACCCCTCGACCACCACATCACATATTAACAGGGTCAACAACACTAATGGAAACTTCTCATGTGCTCGGTCGAACGTTCAGAACGCAAGGGGTCGTATCATGGTGGTATTAAACCACTAGCTTAGCCATGGTCGGGAGGGGGGTCAAGGGGTTTGTCCACCGCCAGCTGTGTGTCTTCTACAGCTGACCCCAGGCTTGACCTTGGATAGTATCGTTACTATTTAATATTCATAAATAATATTTATTAATGTGACCAGATATTTTTATTATTATTATTCTTTAATTTTATAATCTAACCATGAAACATACATTTACTAATTTTGTTTAATATTGTTATTTTTTCATTTTGTTTTCAACTCCCTTAATGTTACTAAAGCCAACGAAAGCGTGTCGGTTGTAACCTCAATACAAATATTATTGTAGAACTCAAGTTTGATTTCGGTGGCACATAAAACTTCAAGATCCATCATTATAATGTTCGTGAGCACAATCCTTTCTCTATATGGAACTATAAAAAACATATACTCTATAAACATCCTATTAGCCTTTGATACTGAGTTTCAATAGACCTTCATGTAAAGTTGTATTTAAATAAGGCTACGGATCAACTGTCTTCCCTAAATTTGAATTATTTAAACTCTACTTGCTTTATTTATTTCCGAACAACATTATGATTCAGATAGAAGAAACCTCGTTGACAGTTACCACATTCATGAAAACAATAGTAATGTATTCATAGGTCAAGTCATGTGATCTGCAGGTCTCACTTTTGATAGATATCACTACGTATAAAATAACAAGAGCTTTAGTAAAGATTATCAAGGTTGACCTTAATAAAATATGTGATAGTTTTTTCCTACCACAATCTTACTAAACAGACACGCAGTAATGAACGGTATCAAACATACCACCACCAATACCATAAGCCCTGTCTATGTTTAAGGAATGTGACTGTACTTATCCTCCCACATGGAGCGAAATAGCATTACAATAATTAGCTTCGAAGTTTATCCACTCTTTTGATGTTGCGTTTAACGCGTGGAATCCCCTTTCATACCTTTAATTGTGACACTAATTATGACACGTGTGTTGACCTGGGGGTGGGGTCATGTTAATTGCTTCTGAAAGGTCACAATGAATGACAAAGGGCTGATGCGTGGGGAATATTACATGGCCTCTACCCAGCTTTGCGGGCCAAACTTTCAGACGAATAATAAATCAACGGATTTGTTAGTACACGTCATAAGGGAGACACTGTCAACTTGTAACTGGGATCATTTTTCAGATGAGGGTCGAACCTAGGGTCAAACTGAGGACCTCTTAAAGTTAAAATGGGGTTGTTAAGCACCCTAAAACTACGATTATTGTGAATTTGTTTAACGCCCTTAACCTTATGTGAACTTTTTAACACGCTAAACTCCTTAATTGTGAACTTGTTTAACACGCTAAAACTCCATTCATTGTGAACTTGTTTAACACACTAAAATTCAATTCATTGTGAACTTATTTAAACACTAAAACTCTATTTATTTGTGAACTTGTTTAACACGCTAAATTCCATTCATTGTGAACATATTTAACACGTAAACTCTATTTATTGTGAACATTTTAACACAATAAACTCCATTCATTGTGAACTTGTTTAACACACTAAAATTCAATTCATTGTGAACTTGTTTAACATCTAAAACTCTAATTATTTGTGAACTTTTTAACACGCTAAATCCATTCATTGTGAACATATTTAACACGTTGAACTTCTATTTATTGTGAACTTAGTTTAACACATTAAAACTCCATTCATTGTGAACTTGTTTAACACCTAAAACTCTATTATTATGAACTTGTTTAACATGCTAAAACTCCATTCATTGTGAACTTGTTTAACACGCTAAAACTCTATTTATTATGAACTTGTTTAACATGCTAAAACTCCATTCATTGTGAACTTGTTTAACACGCTAAAACTCTATTTATTGTGAACCTGTTTAACATGCTAAAACTCCATTCTTTGTGAACTTGTTTAACACGCTAAAACTCCATTCATTTTGAACATATTTAACACGTTGAACTCTATTTATTGTGAACTTGTTTAACATGCTAAAACTCCATTCATTAAGAACTTGTTTAACACGCTAAAACTCCATTAATTGTGAACCTGTTTAACATGCTAAAACTCCATTCTTTGTGAACTTGTTTAACACGCTAAAACTCCATTCATTTTGAACATATTTAACACGTTGAACTCTATTTATTGTGAACTTGTTTAACATGCTAAAACTCCATTCATTGTGAACCTGTTTAACACGCTAAAACTCCATTCATTGTGAACTCAGAACCGTATCTTTCTCCCTTGTTTTGACAACATGTGAATACTAAGAATCGACCCCGACCAAGAACCGAACCAAAAAAGTGTTTTATAAATGGTTGGACAAGTAGTGAAGGTGCCACGTGTCACAGGTCACAAGATCAAGATGGAGTTATACATCACTTGGTATTGAACACGGACCTTCCCAAACCGCAAGGATGTTCACCTGCACTGGTAAGGATATCACTCTCAACTTATCTGGTATGTGGTGACAGGAAGGGTCTCTGTTTCAGCTCTGAGGATCCAATGTTCGATCCTCTGGGAGGTGGAGGAGATGTGTTTGTTCCATCAAACAGTGACCACTCCTTCTGACCTATCGTGATCCTCCTCCCCATGTAGACATTAGAGCTAGCCCCTCTCAACAGCGTTACGTGGTTTAGTATTTTCCACCGCGTCTTACCACCTGTTCAGGTTATACCATGTATGTTAATTACTCTGATAAGATAGGGACGAAAGAGGAAACAATTTAGAGATAATACCTGCATTTACGGGGAAGGAGAGTGGGAAACTATTTTTAAAAACTAACCTCAGTAGGCCCAACTAAGATTCGAACCCCAATCTCCCCGTCATGAGCAGACGAGTATAGCTCGAGATTGATGGCAGCTCTCGGGTATGCGAGGCTGTGGGCCCCCCATGACATAACCTAACCTAAAATTGCGCTAACTAATCTAATTTGGAATCTATATTTTCTATAAGAACTAAGAGGTGGATAATAAAGCAAAATGTAACTCAGAACTTGCAAAATAATGTGAATAAGTGATGTGGAATAAATATATAAGTTTTGAGGAGTTTTACAATTAATTTTTGGAAAAAATTGAAATAAAAAACTTCAGTTTTACAGAAAAATTGTTTTCTATTATATCACTTAATAAAATACTATGAAAAGAATGGTTGAATAAGTAAATATTAAAGTTACATAAAATAATAAATATATGAACCATATGAATACAATAATAAATGTAGCAACTTAATTTTAAAGTATTTTTGAAAATTTGAGATGGTTAGTTATAAATAAGCTTTTATACTTTTGACAACACTGGAATCATCTCTGGTGAATAGGTAAAGTATTCAAGCTTTTATGAAAGTTCACTTTTTATTGGTAAAATCAAAAGAGCTAATAAATATTATTTTTTGTGTGATTGCTGATCTTAGGTGTTTTTTTTATTATATTTAGTATTTAAAAAGACCTCCTGCTGATGCTACAACTACTGATATTGTTAGCAAAATGCGAAGAACAACACAAATATTAGGATAAACCCCTTCAAGTCCTTTTGAAGTAATGTGTTTTAGCACCTCAGCAGCACTTCTAACTTTAGCTGGCAAACTTCTCACGCACATCCTTAGTTCTTGAACAGCTATCAATGACACTTAGATTCTGATGCCTTTTCCCTTCACTATTGACAGTAAGAAGTTAGTTGGGCTCAATACAATCTTGTTTGTCTAGCAATGATTTAAAATCATTGAGAAAACTCATGTGCATTTTGTACGTTTGAGCTCTGTGAATCGAGTTTCAAGGCTCATTTTAACTTTATCAATGACTTTTCACAAAATATTCGGTTCTAAAAAAATATAATGGGATTGAATTAACTTTATATAATCTTTCATAATAGAAAATACCCTTCTTTTTTTCGATTTTGAATTTGTTTGGATTCTTTTTCGATTTCTATTTCTTCAGCAATCTAATTTCCAGTAACAAGAGGAAGAACGGAGATCCAACCGCTCTTCCTGAACTCGGAAATTGAAGATAAAAATCCTTCAAACTTTTCGATAGCTATACTCAAGTCCACATTCTCATACTGCTACGTTTTGCTGATTAGATTACCCTAGAAATATTCAAATCTCAAGTAATCGTAATTGTTATCTAGTAGAAGATAACTTTTTTCTTAGATTTCATCTTGCGCCGTTAACTTCATTACTCAATTGTGGCACAGGGCCCCTTAAGGGGTGGGGCCTTGGCAATCGTCTAGTTCGCCTTATGTTAATGCCACCCTTCGGCTTAGACTATTCTGCCACTGAAGCGGGTGAACCCTTAGTTAGGAAACTATATGTCTGGGGTCTGGTTGTTGTGTCTGTTATAAAATCAAGTCAAGCCTAGTTTTCAGACACGTGCATTAACTCGCACGTGTGCAGTCATAAATGGTTCATGCTCACAGATACAAAAAAATATAACTTGCTAAAATGGTAGCGCGGCTGTGGGTACTTTCTATTGTCGCTGCAAAGCCTGCTTGGGCTTCACGGGCTGCAGCAGGCTCCTTCCCTCTCTCCGGATTACGGGCTTCAACAGGCTTTCAGCTATATTGTCAATTTTAAATGTGATCGCCCTCGGGATGTAGGCCGTGGGACATTACTGACCGAACATTGAGTTAATGTCCCTTTCTAGCTGGGGGATCCCCGGGGGGAGGGGGAGAGCTCAACTGGGGAGAAGGGAGTAGGACTAGCCACAAAATAACCGTTTAAGGGGGAGCTATCGATATTATCATTGTTTAACAGTCGATCGTTTTCTCACTGCCAATTCGAGATTTTAATTACACCAATGAAATTAAGGATGAGGAGGTAGAATTAAAACAAATGCACCCAAATTTGCGTAGAGTGAGAGTGTTAAACCACTTAGGACCCACTCCCTCAATACATCCAGTTGGAATTTAAACCCCAACTTCCCCTGTAAGGGGGCTGGTTATTGACACCTAGAACTCTACCTGTGGAGAATCACACAGTAAATCGTTTTCAAACATGCATTGGTGGTCGCGTGGTCTTTGGTGTAGCACTAAGGGTATGGGGGAGGGTGGGTTTGAATCACAGAATGGTATTCTTGGGGGGGTTTTCCAAAGTAGTTTTTCATTTTTACTACACGACCATTTCGGCTGAATTTCCATTCCTCCTCCTCCCCTCCGTCCTTTCCCTTTAGGATAAATACGCAGACAACTAACATTTAATCAAGTTTATTTAAGTTTATTTGAATAGATGATATACATTTTTCTAGTTCTTTTTTCTCACTGAAAGTGAGTCTATTTTACAGTAAAGATTCATATATAAAGGTTTTTGGCTGCTACGAAACTTACTAAAACAAATTTCATACATCCATACACCAAGTAATGTGATCTGCAGCTGTCAACTTTATATATATATATATATATATATATAATATATATATATATATATATATTATCAATAACTATAAAATAATACAAATAATATAGTAATGTAACCGTCTGAAGAATTTTATGATGTAGGAGTATTTCCAAGCAGACCGTCAACTGTCAGCAACAAACAATAACAGCAACTATAACACAATAATTAGTTCAGTGTCGAGTGAGCTTGTAACGGCACGTAATAAAATATTATTATTGCTATCCAGACGACGCAATTGCTGTTGGTTGGTCGGGGACTAGACCGTAGAGGGTAATAGACCCCTCCTGGTGGTCTAATACGTCAGTCTATTGTCGAGCTCGAGAGGCTCGGGAGTTAGAAGCTTGGGAGGCTCGGAGTTCAGAAGTTTGGGAGGCTCAGGAGTTCAGAAGCTTGGAGGCTCAGGAGTTCAGAAGCTTGGGAGGCTAGGTTCAGAGCTGGAGGCTCGGAGTTCAGAAGCTTGGGAGGCTCAGGAGTTCAGAAGCTTGGGAGGCTCGGAGTTCAAAGCTGGAGCTCAGTTCAGAAGCTTGGGAGGCTCAGGAGTTCAGAAGCTTGGGAGGCTCAGGGAGTTCAGAAGCTTGGGAGGCTCAGGAGTAGCTTCAGGAGTCAGAAGCTTGGGAGGCTCAGGAGTTCAGAAGCTTGGGAGGCTCAGGAGTTCAGAAGCTTGGGAGGCTCAGGAGTTCAGAAGCTTGGAGGTTCAGGAGTTCAGAAGCTTGGGAGGCTCCGGAGTTCAGAAGCTTGGGAGGTTCAGGAGTCAGAGTTCAGAAGCTTGAGGCTCAGGAGTTCAGAAGCTTGGAGGTTCAGGAGTTCAGAAGTTTGAGGGCTCAGGAGTTCAAAGCTTGATGTTACGCTTTAGGACATATTGGCGGAGACCAGTTTATTCCATGTAACCGACTATAGATCACGACCAGTTGTGAGGTTAACTGACACACATAGCAGCCGTGAGTAGAGTTTACCTACACAAAGGAGCCGTGTACTAAAGCCACCATGCAGTGATATGAGCGGACATCAGCGAGATGAACGACCTCCCGGGTATTGATCCAGGTCCTACTTCCTCTAATACAGGTTGCTGACACGACAGTCTCACTTCTAACTCACCTCTTATTTTAGACCTGACTATCATCACATTAATTTATACTTTTGTCATATACTGTAGCATCCAGTACTTTTTCAATAAAACCCTTAAACCAGTTTCTATTCACTTCTCTCAATCGTTCCTTCCCCCCCTCCCCCTCCGTGACAAGAAGTGACCAGGGAGGCAGGCAGACATTCTGACAAGAAGTGACACAGGGGAGACGGGCAGCCATCCTGACAAGAAGTGACACAGGGAGACGGGCAGCTATCCTGACAATAAGCGACACAGGGAAGACGGGCAGCCATCCTGACAAGAAGTGACACAGGGGAGACGGCAGCCATCCTGACAAGAAGTGACACAGGGGAGACGGGCAGCTATCCTGACAATAAGCGACACAGGGAAGACGGGCAGCCATCCTGACAAGAAGTGACACAGGGGAGACGGGCAGCCATCCTGACAATAAGTGACACAGGGGAGACGGGCAGCCATCCTGACAAGAAGTGACACAGGGGAGACGAGCAGCCATCCTGACAAGAAGTGACACAGGGGAGACGGGCAGCCATCCTGACAAGAAGCCACCAAGGGAAGACGGGCAGCCATCCTGACAAGAAGCCACCAAGGGAAGACGGGCAGTGACAGTAAAATGTTATCAATGTTGACCGTAACGAGACATGTATATACTTCCTAAAAGGTTTTTTTATCCCAGAATCCTCCTGTAGTTCTCTCTTTCTGCTTGGGGACGCATGCGCAGTTGTTGTCCTGGGATGTCCAATTAGGTAGAATGGTCAATGGGAGGCCTGCGAGCCAATAATCGCATCACCCTTCTGCTATCCTAATACGTCCGGCGGAATTATTCATACAGTTAATTGCTTTTTATGCTTCTCTCACCCAACAACAGCGATATTATCATTTCGAGGAAGACAAGAAAATTGCATTCTGGGTCATAGGATTATACTTCATACACAAAGTAAGTTATTTTAAGTACAGCTAAGAATCTAACTAGAACAATGAATATAGAATATTTATTTGAATAATAGGTTACTATCAATTAGCTGTTCAAGAGGTTTCATTAAATATTTTTCCAAACTAAAAACAAAGCTATTTAAAATTCAGTCCTAAGTCCTTAAATATTGATATATTTAAAAACATATTTAGAATTAAACCAAAACTGATATATTTATTCAAATTTTCCCGTTTGGGACATTATTTAGAAAAAAAAAACAGGGAAGAGTGAAATGATACGTTGTTAACATATGGTTTGATATTTTTTAAAGTGAACAGTTTTCTATGCACTAAATTAATAATGAAATAAAATAATACTATCGGATGATTGAAATATTTTGGGTGAATAATCTAAAAACAACTTCTGAGATACGAAATAACTCATCATTGTAAAGTTGTAGGACAAATAAAACAACTTTTATTTGAAATAATAATTTTATAAAAACAATTTTTCCGGGCTATAAACAAATATATTTGTTTAATAGAGTTTTAGGAAATGAGAGTTGAGATAAACAGAACAAATAATATGTTTCTGTAACAATGTATATTATTTGGTTTCAATAATCTTACGAGCTATAAGCATAATTTAAATAAAGGAACGAGAAATTCTGTACTGTGCATTGAACCTTTTATATTTGCACGTGACTATTCGCTCAAGATAATTGTTGACATAATAATAGTAATAACAATAATAATAATAATATGTAGAATTCGGTTAAATCTGTAAGATAAATGTCAAATTTTGTGTGGTCTTGTACCGTGAACATTAATTGAGTGTTTGTTCGCTGCTGGAGGTGTAATTTGTCTTAGTTCTCTTCTTCACAGGATTACAACAACCATTGATCACTTCTTCAGTAGAGAAAGCAATTATAACAAATTATTACCAGCATTTGTCTTATTCAACTTGTTGTCAGAGTACACAAACAACTTAACAAACAATACATTTCCAGTTTTATAGTGAGCAGATTTAACGTATACTTTCCAAGCGAGATACCCTCTCCCCATTGGTTATATAAATGAAGACTGGTTTGCTAGGGACTAGGATATCGGGGTTCTAATCTTGGTCAGATGTACATAGGGTGGGTTTTTCCCCTAAATGCTTTACCCCGCTCTACTTTCAAGTAAATGCGGGTACATATCCATTTAAACTCATCTTTCTTCATCTCTACTCCTCTACGCCAATCATAATGACTATATCCCGGACTGGTGGTAAGTAATACGTGATGGCAGAAAACACACACATTTCCTGCAGTTCTTAAATAGCTCCTACTATATTTTATAAACTTCTGCTGAGTTTATGTGGGCGGAATGGGGCATCTGTTAAGGTACTACCTCAGCTTAGCTTACGGCGAACAGGAAACAACTAAACATACCTGTACTAAATACACTTACCCCTGAAAGAAAAGGGGTATTCAGGTAATATATTATAACTATTTTGAACAGACTAATGTAGAAATCATGTACATAATGGAACAATAAAGATGGTTGATTTATTCATATGTAATAACTGTATTGTATCCTACCTATCAAGCCGGCCAGTAATATACAACAATAAAGTCTCATACAATTTTACTAATAATAATAATAATAATAATAATAAATAGTGTGGAATAACTAGTGAAGGAAAAAAAAAGTTTAATATTTTTATATCACAAAGAGAAAAAAGAATCATAAAAAGAGTTTCTAAGTACGGTCCAATAAAAATTATAATCATATAGAAATTTTATCTTCATTTTACAACCACATAAGCTATTGAGGATCTGTTATACATAGGTTACCTATGACAAACAAAAAATATATATGCTATATATTTATATTATAGTTTTTATTTAGATATATTAAAGTTCTAGATTGGGAGATGTATGGTTATCAGAAGTTGAGGTAAGGAAAAAAATGAACGTAAATATCTCCTTGGTGAGTAGCTTAGCGGTTGATAAATTTAGCTACCCATATAGCAATAACCTATACTTATTTTACTGGGTAGGTACAATAAAAAAAATAGATAAACAATAACAGGGGGGAAACTTGCCACCAGTAAAATTAAGTCTGTCCTAAATAGGAACGGGCTCACCATTTATGTTATACTGTATCAGAAGAATCTCCAAGAGATATTCAAACCTCACGCTTGCCTTCCCGTAGAATTAAGTGTTATTTCGGTGAATGTAAAAAAAGAAAAAATCACTTTGCCCAGATTACTTTTGTCCGCACCTTAATCACAAACAAGAATATCTTGAAATGGGTATAAATTGTATCGGATGGAGACGAACTCAAAAATCAAGACGTCCTCTCACCTCCCTGTCTTGAAGCAGAAAAAACACCTTGCCCACCCCAGGCTATCTCTCCCCCATAAAAAAATCCCGCCGGAAACAACCCTAAGCACCTCCCCTAAAGACGGAAAGTTTCCCCCAAAAAGTTTACACAACAGATTTTAGCTCTAGAAAAACTACAACTAAAATATGGTATGAAGTATACAATCAATAGAAATATTTCCCATCATAAAATAAAAAAAGGGAAATCATAATTAACGTTTTGGACGGTACCTGGTGGACCGCCAAAACTGTGAAACTCCCTCCATTCATTTTATTACTATTGTTATAGCTAGACAATTTTGCAATCCGTTGAAAAGACGAAGATGGCCTATTTTTCATCTCCCTCGTCCCGGCAGCGCGAACCTGCATTCCGTAAACGGGTAAACAAAGCGCGTTTACACATGCTCAAAATGGCTTCCTGAGAAATTTCTGAAATAATTATAAAAGAAAAAAAAGCTCGATGGATGAAGAAATAAACGAAAGTCTACAAGGTAAGAATATTAAATAGAGCAAAAATAAAAATATAAAACTTTAAATAGTTTTTTTTAATTTACTTATAAGCCAGGAAAATACAAACTGACTTTACTAAATAAAAAAGTACAGACCTAGAGATATCCCTCTGCCACATGTCATTATCTACCCACAGTCCTGATCTAGAGTTATTCCTTCGCTACATGTCGTTATTTGCCCACAGTATAGACCTACCTCTGCTACATGTACATGCACATGTACATGTACCCTCTGCTACATGTCATTATTTACACACAGTCCTGATATAGAGCTATCCCCCTGCTACATGTCGTTATTTGGCCACAGTCCTGTTCTAGAGATATCTCTTCGCTACATGTCGTTATTTCACCACAGTTCTGATCCAGCCCATCTCTGTGTTGATGCTAGCTAGGCATGTTGTAGGACAAACATTGTTACAAGCAAACTTCAACAACAATTATAAATTGTAAGGATATACAACTGATCATGTTTATAATAAAGAGCTCCAAAACAAATACAACCTATCTTCCTGTATCGGCCGCTTGGAAGCGCCACTGACCCAACCGGACGGTGGACTTGCGATTGGTACTTTATGAACTGCGGTCACTGAGGCGGGGAGTGTTCAGGGTGAATGTTATATTGACAACAATACGACAGTAGCTCCCACACAATGAGTCTGGAGATCCATGCCTTAGACCATTCTGCCACCCAAGTGGGCTAATCAACATAAATAAAGTAAAGGGGACATATTGGGTGACTAATGAATAGGTTCTAAAATACTCAATAAAAAGGTAAATATTCTGCAGGTGAATCTACGGAGAAAGGAAAACTGGGTGGATGAAAAGAACTGTTTTAATTAGTGACGTCATAGAAGGCAAGATGGAAGAGAGAAGGGGACCAGGAAGATGAGGAATACAACTGATGGATGGCCTCAAACAAGGATACAAGATCAAGTTTCAGGATATTAGCCAGGAAGCAGTGTATAGGTCATATTGGAAGACTGTTTGGACAAGGCAACGGACCTGTCAAAAAACAGAACACCTAACGAATTAACCAGACTCTTGGTATAGTGGTCGGTGCACCTGGCTACGAGTCTAGGGGTCCCCGGATCGATTTACAGCTGGTACCTTGGCTATTTTAACCCAACGGCCACCAGGGTTTAGTTAATTAGTCTTAAGTTATGTTTAAGTGTTTACACTGGTTCCACACCCTCATACTCACTATCACCCTCATATTCCCTATCAACATCACCTCATATCATCGGGACATGAAAAGAGTCTCCACGAAAAGGATGTACTACTATTAGTACATTCGGGAATCCCCTAGGCAATGGTACATTAGTAATGGCTGATCTTTCCACAAACTGGGCTACGAGTTTAGTCTAGAAGTTTCTAGAGGAGACTATAGTACCGTCACTCTGTGTTTAGTCCAGCAGTTCCAAAAGGAGACTATAGTACCGTCACTTTATGTTTAGTCTAGCAGTTTCTAGAGGAAACTATAGTACCGTCACTCTGTGTTTAGTCCTAGAAGTTTCTAGAGGAAATATAGTACCGTCACTCTGTGTTTAGTTCAGCAGTTCCAAAAGGAGACTATAGTACCGTCACTCTGTGTTTAGTCTAGAAGTTTCTAGAGGAGACTATAGTACCGTCCCTCTGTGTTTAGTCCAGCAGTTCCAAAGGAGACTATAGTACCGTCACTCTGTGTTTAGTCTAGAAGTTCCTAGAGGAGACTATAGTACCGTCACTCTGTGTTTAGTCCAGCAGTTCCAAGAGGAGACTATAGTACCGTCACTCTGTGTTTAGTCCAGCAGTTCCCAGAGGAGACTATAGTACCGTCACTCTGTGTTTAGTCCAGCAGTTCCCAGAGGAGACTATAGTACCGTCACTTCGTGTTTAGTCCAGCAGTTCCTAGAGGAGACTATTGTACCGTCACTTCGTGTTTAGTCCAGCAGTTCCAAGAGGAGAATGTAGTACCGTCACTTCGTGTTTAGTCCAGCAGTTTCAAGAGGAGACTATAGTACCGTCACTTCATGTTTAGTCCAGCAGTTCCTAGAGGAGACTATTTTACCGTCACTCTGTGTTTAGTCCAACAGTTCCAAAAGGAGAATGTAGTACCGTCACTTCGTGTTTAGTCCAGCAGTTCCAAGAGGAGACTATAGTACCATCACTTCATGTTTAGTCCAGCAGTTCCTAGAGGAGACTATAGTACCGTCACTTTGTGTTTAGTCCAGCAGTTCCTAGAGGAGATTTTAGTACCGTTACTTCGTGTTTAGTCCAGCAGTTCCAAGAGGAGACTATAGTACCGTCACTTCATGTTTAGTCCAGCAGTTCCTAGAGGAGACTATTGTACCATCACTCTGTGTTTAGTCCAGCAGTTCCTAGAGGAGACTATAGTACCGTCACTTCGTGTTTAGTCCAGCAGTTCCAAGAGGAGATTTTAGTACCGTTACTTCGTGTTTAGTCCAGCAGTTCCTAGAGGATATTGTAGTACCGTCACTTAAGGCCTAGTCCAGCAGTTCCCAGAGGAGACTGTAGTACCGTCACTTTGTGTTTAGTCCAGCAGTTCCTAGAGGAGACTATAGTACCGTCACTCTGTGTTTAGTCCAGCAGTTCCTAGAGGAGACTATAGTACCGTCACTCTGTGTTTAGTCCAGCAGTTCCCAGAGAAGACTATAGTACCGTCACCTCGTGTTTAGTCCAGCAGTTCCCAGAGGAGACTATAGTACCGTCACTCTGTGTTTAGTCCAGCAGTTCCAAGAGGAGACTATAGTACCGTCACTTCGTGTTTAGTCTAGCAGTTCCAAGAGAAGACTATAGTACCGTCACTTCGTGTTTAGTCCAGTAGTTCCAAGAGGAGACTATAGTACCGTCACTTCGTGTTTAGTCCAGCAGTTTCTAGAGGAGACTATAGTACCGTCACTCTGTGTTTAGTCCAACAGTTCCAAGAGGAGACTGTAGTACCGTCACTTCGTGTTTAGTCCAGCAGTTCCTAGAGGATACTATTGTACCGTCACTCTGTGTTTAGTCCAACAGTTCTAAGAGGAGACTGTAGTACCATCACTCTGTATTTAGTCCAGCAGTTCTCGGAGGAGACTGTAAAGGGCCCCATCTAACCTCATCTTATCCTACCTGTGGGCCACTAACAACAATTAGCTCTACTCCAGAACACAATCCCCCCCTCCGCCACGTACACTCCAATCTCCCACGTCAGGGTAACAATGGCTCATCTGCTTGGCTCGGACTCTCCCTCACAGTTCAACAACACATTATTGAGTTTTTATCACCACGTCTTACTTTCCGTTCGGGTTATACGCCTATGTACTAATTACACTAATGTTTTAAGTTTGTGGACGATTGAATTTAGTGGAAATCTACCTGCATTTTCGCGGCTGGAGAGTATAATTCCATTTAGTAGCAAACATCCCAGTACACACAACATGTATTCAAAACCTTATCACTCCATCATCGTCAGTCTGGTGTGTTTTAAGAGGACGCCTTAGTCCGTGTGTTCACCTATGCAATGTTAGCTTGTTATAGGTATGCTTTATGTGGTC
Organism: Timema podura; assembly: GCA_033556935.1. Lineage (NCBI taxonomy): Eukaryota > Metazoa > Arthropoda > Insecta > Phasmatodea > Timematidae > Timema > Timema podura. The sequence goes on along the minus strand of JAVRXN010000009.1, from coordinate 42,360,271 downwards.
TAATAATTCAGGCTCATTTTATATTGGTACACTTGCGATATTAGTGTTGAAGTTCGAATCTCTGCCTATATAGCGTGTCACAAAATATTCAAAAATCAGTGTTCAGTAACTTCTCTTAAATGATTTTTTTTAATAAATACATAGATTATTATCATGTAAAACTAGATAAACATTTAAAAAAATTGTTAAGGTAGTTTCAGAAAAATTTAGAATTTTCAAAAATTAGTCATTTGAGCGCTAGAATTAAAATAAAAACAATTGCTCGAAGTTTAACCATATGAAATATAAATATCAAGTTTCAAAGAAATTCATCCGACTTTTTTGGTTGTAGTCCCGGGTATAGAGAGACAGGTAAACAAACAGACAGAAAGATAAAAAGAAAGACAGATAGATTGATAGATATACAGACAGACAGCTATAAATTTTAAGACCCACTTTTTTGTTTAAGAGGGTACGTAAAACGATTCCTCATAATCTAGAGATAGAAAATGTTCCCGACTATCTATACTTTCTCTATATGATTGAGGAAGGAATGTTTATTGATGTAAATCCCATTTTCGACATCTAAGTGTGATATTTTGTGAAGATGCAGCCAGGAACAGTAAATAACATTTAACTTGACGACAAAATGAGAGAGTAATTTGAAATTTTTTACATAAAAAAGTTCCATTACCGTTGAAATATGGTAAACTTGTTCTTGAGAATCTTTCAAAACGTTGGCCCCTCGCACTCAAAACATCTGTGAGAAACCCATTAGCCGCCTTTTGCTCCTTGAAACTGTCAGAACTTAACCTATTGTTCGGCGGACGTGCGCTAAGGACCTACAATGGAAGCAATTTACTAATACTTTCCACAAGCGCCCACATTTTGGGAGGGACTCGCCCCTTTTATACGAGTGTTTTAATGGAAAACGTTTTAAAGTGTACCAGACTTGCCGCGCTTTCGAATTCAGCCCCTCCTTCCCCGCTACAACCTAAAACTTGAATACATACTCCGTATACATCCGTAGTCCGTAATAAGAGATAAACTACATAGTAACAGATTGCTCTGTCCACAAAGTCTAGAAACGTAGGCTCCGTAGTCCGTAATAAGAGATAAAATCCATAGTAACAGATTGCTCTGTCCACAAAGTCTAGAAACGTAGGCTCCGTAGTCCGTAATAATAGATAAACTCCATAGTAACAGAATGCTCTGTCCACAAAGTCTAGAAACGTGGGGTCCGTAGTCCGTAATAAGAGATAAACTCCATAGTAACAGATTGCTCTGTCCACAAAGTCTAGAAACGTGGGGTCCGTAGTCCGTAATAAGAGATAAACTCCATAGTAACAGATTGCTCTGTCCACAAAGTCTAGAAACGTAGGCTCCGTAGTCCGTAATAAGAGATAAACTCCATAGTAACAGATTGCTCTGTCCACAAAGTCTAGAAACGTGGGGTCCGTAGTCCGTAATAAGAGATAAACTCCATAGTAACAGATTGCTCTGTCCACAAAGTCTAGAAACGTAGGGTCCGTAGTCCGTAATAAGAGATAAACTCCATAGTAACAGATTGCTCTGTCCACAAAGTCTAGAAACGTAGGGTCCGTAGTCCCTAATAAGAGATAAACTCCAAAGTAACAGACTGCTTTGTCCAGAGAGTTTACATACGTAGGGTCCGTACTCCGTAAGACTAAATAATATGGATATACTTATTACTTTTTAAAGGACTGTCGTTACGGACGACTACAGAGACCAATCACAGGCGGACAAATAAATGAACATCAATATGCGAGTCGAAATGAAAATATAATAGATAGTAAAGGAAACAGTTGACAATTCCTAGAGTATCGTGTTTTTACCTACCCACCTTTTATAGCTATTCATATAAAACTTTAGTGTATTAGGGATATGTTAATTTGACTAAAAACGCTAAACAAAACAAAAACTATTAATCAAATATTAATTTAGTTTATAAAATTTGATGAAATTGTTTCACTTCGATTAATTAGATTGGACAAAGTAATATAACTTCCCATTGGTTGTCACGATACCACGTGATTAAGGAAAGGTAGAGAGCGCACAAGATTAAACATTATAATAAATTAAGGTGGGAGTGCAGAGTACGCGAGTTAAAGCCAGTGTTTTTTCAGTTTTCATAGCAAAACAATTGTTTTCGACAAAATAAATCTAATATTGTCCCAGTAGATGTGCTTAGTTTAATATTCTTCACACGTTGATATCAACATTTGTTTAATATCTGTCATGATCATGACACCATTAGTAGAGACACTTTTTAAATGAGAGTAGAAATATATCATTAAAATCCAGGACACTCTTAAAAGATATTCAATAAATGTTGATATAACCAAGTGTAGAACATTAATTTATATAATTATACTGGAGAAATATTTGATTTATTTTGCTGAAACTATTTTATTTACTATATAAACGCCAAAATTAATATTCCCCTTATCCTGCAACCCCTACCACACCAACTTAAAAACTTTAGGGATATTGAGCTTAGGAGTACATAGACAAGGCTTGATGTTCTTTAGGTCCCCGGGAATTGAAGAAGCTAAAACACCCTACAATATGTCCCTGCCCCCCCAGTCCCCCTCCCTTATTGCTCCCCCTTACCAGCAATGGTTCTGAGTCGATTACTCACTTCATACAGGGGATCTGTCCTTGTTGAGAGGAACCGACAGGGGGAGGGAAGATTATTAATCTCCCCGTTTATCATCCAGGCAACGACGCCAGGACCTTGTGTCTACTAGAAGTTCCCAGTGGGCCGATATTCAAACCTTAATACCCTAAATACCCCCAGTGGTTTGGAAGCTTCATAAGTGACATTACAATAAGAAACACAGCAGTGTGATGATATTTCTCTTCAACAAGGAGGTGCCTTCAATGAGTAATTACAGAATTATTAAGAAGTTGTCAAAAATAAAACCAACACTAGTAATTGTTCCTTCACAACAATACTCACTCGATGTGTTGTAACGATGTGTACAAGAACCCACGTTCCCAACCCTCTGAAGGTCTCAGCTTCATCGCGCGAGTATATCTAGTCTTGATGGAGCAAATGAAAGGATTTTCTGAAGAATCTTTCAGACTTTTAGAGGTCCGTCCATCTTATACCTTCCTTTCGGCACAAATGAAATGTGCACGTGGCGAGAGCTGTTGGGCGGAAATTGGACGACTTGGGGGGTGGAGGTAGGGGGTGTCAACTCCCTTTTCTTCTTTTTAAGCCCCCCTTACCCAGCTATTTACGATGGGGTGGGCTGCACAACTTATTTGGGTCAGTTCACTCAGATTGAATGAAACGGGGAAAATTGGGTATCGATTTGAAATTATCCCTTTTTTCTCTTCGTTTATTTTCCTTTAGACAGTTCCATTTTATAGGATTACCGAGAACGTCAAATTAGAAAACGGACGGTTGTAAAGGAAAATAGGTTTTAGGTTAAAAGCACCTGATCATTGATTAAAATTTAATACATTTTAATTAATAAAATAAAAATATACTTTTTTAATAAGGACTCATTGCCAAAGTTTTTATCAGAGCGTTGGGCTGTGCTGTTCCGAGTAAATTATATTAAACTATTATCGTGATATCCGCACTGGTGGACATGCCGTCCAAATGTCAAACTCACTTAGTCTGCTATGCTCATGATGACGGAACAGTTGGGGTTTCGAATCCTGTCCAGGTGTTTTAAGGTCAATATTCGTGAATTGTTCCTATAGTTGTGATTATATCCCGACCAGGAAGTAAGACGCGGTAATATCAACAGCCGCTGTCAATAACACTCTTAGTTCGGAAGAAGTGACAATGTTGGGTTTTTCAGCCAATATACAAATATATCACAAAATGTAGAGAATACCACGAACGCTTTCTTTAATAAAACTAGCAATTGAACGATAAAACTAGCTTTTATTTAAACGAATATATATTTACTGGAATACGCACAATTTCCAAAGTGAAGTACATGTACTTTTCAGAAACACATTCCTCCATGCCTCCCCTGGCGTTACATGATCCAATGATTGTTTTACTACAGATAACATTTCCTGGGGATATTCTGTAATTCCTGTTATTTATTGGAGAGAAGTTTGGGAAACCCTTTAGGTGAAAACACTCTCAATACACCCGACTGGGATTCAAGCCGCGAGCTCTCTATGGTTGGCAGTCTAGGCTATTACAAGTGTGACTCCCGTTCTTGTAAACTAGTGAACTCCTCCCTCTTCATTAGAACCACACACACAATAATGTAGTGTTAGAATTCAGGTGCATCGTTTAAAAAAGGTAGGTTTAGTATTGAATGGAAGGAAACTATTGACTAGTACAGTCTGGTCAATTCCAAAACGCCTCTGCAACAACTCATGACGCTCTCTATCACGGCTGAGGTTACTACTGGGTGGAAAGTTGTCCCTGGTCTTGTTTTATACCCCTCCCCCTCGGACTCCCCATCAACCTTCGAGATCCCGCGCCCTCGTAGCACCACCGGCCCTGAGGACGGAATTACGGCTGGATATTGGCCTTTTTGTTACCTCGCTTTACACTGACCATTCTGTTTAAACTGACCATTCTCCTTACCTGACCATTCTCCTTACATTGACATTCTCCTTACCCTGACCATTCTCCTTACCCTGACCATTCTCCTTACACTGACCATTCTCTTAAACTGACCATCTCCTTACACTGACCATTTCTCTTACTGACCATTCTTCTTACACTACCATTCTCCTTACCCTGACCATTCTCCTTACACTGACCATTCTCCTTACCTACCATTCTCCTTACATTACCATTCTTTACCTGACATTCTCCTTACACTGACCATTCCCTCCATCTACACATGACCATTCTCCTTACACTGACCATTCTCCTTACACAGACCATTCTCCTTACACGACCATTCTCCTTAACATGTACCATTTCCTTACATTACCTCTCTTACATACCATTTCTTTCATTCTTTACATTGACCCATCTCCTTACATTGACCATTCTCCTTACTTAGCCATTCTCCTTACATTGACCATTCTCCTTACATGACCATTCTCTTACACTGACCATTCTCCTTACATTACCATTCTTCTTACACTGACTATTCTCTTACACTGACCATCTCCTTACCCTGAGCCATTATCCTTACATTGACCATTCTCCTTACCCTGACCATTCTCCTTACACTGACCATTCTCCTTACACAGACCATTCTCCTTACCAGACCATTCTCCTTACACTGACCATTCTTCTTACACTGACCATTCTTCTTACCCTGACCATTCTCCTTACATTAACCATTCTTCTTACATTGACCCATTCTCCTTACATTAACCATTCTTCTTACATTGACCCATCTCCTTACATTGACCATTCTCCTTACACTGACCATTCTCCTTACGCTGACCATTCTCCTTATACTAACCACTCCCTTCCCTCTGACCACCCGCTACTATCAGAAAGAAACAGGACCCGGGATGAGGGGGGAAGTTGTATCTCCCAATCATTAGCTAGCAGTTGTCGGTTCGTTAAGTCATTATTCCCCCGCTACGTGCCGCCACTGCTCAACATCACTCGTGACTTGAAATAGAGAATACGTTGGAGCTAATTTCCTGTACCCGCTTGTTGGCTTTCATTCGGAGCTGCTACAATAAAATAAACTTCTTTTGTTCTTATTAAAACGGTTTCCTTGAACTTCATTCGATAAATTAAAGAGAAGAGGAAAAAAGAAGAAACTTAGACGTTTAAAAGAAGGTGGATGCAAAGAAATAAGTATTAATGCGTAAGTAACAAAAAAAAGGGTTACTTTTTAAAGAATAATACTATCCATTCAAGATTGTGATTCGAGTCCGGGTGGGCTCAGTGTGTGTGCAAGGGCGAGTGGAGTTAGAGTGTGTACGTGGCTCTGACTCTGAGGGACTAGCGTTCGGTCCTGGTTGGATGGTAAGACGTGGATTATGGAGTCAAAAGCACTAGGAAAATGTTTATATACATTATTTTGAAGGCTCTTGATGAAATGGTTTAGTGAGCTCCGAACCCCTCGTACCTAAACCAGGCTTACATAACGTAAAGATTAGTGAGTTTCAACTCCAACAAGACTCGAACCTGACAATATAAAAACTATAAGAGGAGAATGCGTGATGTTTTAAGACAATCCCGCCCATAGAAGGAGAACTAAATAGCCTTGTGTATGACCTTGTGAGTACCCTGGTCTTCTGACCACCACTTGTTACCCACCCTCTCCCCTTGGTGCCCCTGTGATATGGCTACCAGCAGCGGCACGCAAAGAGAAATACCCCACACACTTTGTAATACCATCACAAACTCATTCATGTGATAAAATAAATTAAAACTCTTCCAAGTCTTGAGTGTGGAATGCGTGTGAAGCGTTTACCTTTGATATCGCGACAAAGACACGCTTGGTGGTTTGGGAGAGGGGGTGCTTTGAACTCTGTTAAGTAGGGAAGTACTTTGAACTCTAGCAAGTAGGGGGTACTTTGAGCTCTGGTAAGTAGGGGGGGGAGACTTTGAGCTCTGGTAGGTAGGGGGACTTTGAACTCTAGCAAGTAGGGGGGTACTTTGAGCTCTGGTAAGTAGGGAAGTACTTTGAGCTCTGGTAAGTAGGGGGGGAGACTTTGAGCTCTGGTAGGTAGGGAAGTACTTTGAGCTCTGGTAAGTAGGGGGTACTTTGAGCTCTGGTAAGTAGGGTACTTTGAGCTCTGGTAAGTAGGGGGTACTTTGAGCTCTGGTAGGTAGGGAAGTACTTTGAGCTCTGGTAAGTAGGGGGGAGACTTTGAGCTCTGGTAGGTAGGGAAGTACTTTGAGCTCTGGTAAGTAGGGGTACTTTGAGCTCTGGTAAGTAGGGGTACTTTGAGCTCTGGTAAGTAGGGGGTACTTTGAGCTCTGGTAAGTAGGGAAGTACTTTGAGCTCTGGTAAGTAGGGGGTACTTTGAGCTCTGGTAAGTAGGGAAGTACTTTGAGCTCTGGTAAGTAGGGGTACTTTGAGCTCTGGTAAGTAGGGGGTACTTTGAGCTCTGGTAAGTAGGGGGTACTTTGAGCTCTGGTAAGTAGGGGGTACTTTGAGCTCTGGAAAGTAGGGGGGAGACTTTGAGCTCTGGTAAGTAGGGAAGTACTTTGAGCTCTGGTAAGTAGGAAGTACTTTGAACTCTAGCAAGTAGGGAAGTACTTTGAGCTCTGGTAAGTAGGGGTACTTTGAGCTCTGGTAAGTAGGGAAGTACTTTGAGCTCTGGTAAGTAGGGAAGTACTTTGAACTCTAGCAAGTAGGGGGTACTTTGAGCACTAACTGTCTCCGCTCAGGGTGGTGCTGGTTAATTTAGGGTTATCAATATTATGTTTACTTTTTAATATAAGCAAAGTATTGTAATGATGAAAATTGTCTCCCTGGAGATGAAGACGTTGTATTTGACCCAGGACTCTAAATAGTGGCTCCTACAATTCTGTCTGTATCTGTAACTACAGATATGTTACATAGTAGTTTCTAGAGGTGTTTTTTTTTTAAATTTGGTTTTACCCTTAAATTAGTTACACTTTACTGGAGACAATATTTTCGAAAATGGCTCAAACAAGATTTTATTCAAAATATTTATATATGATGACTATTTTGTATGATATATCATTATTTGTTTTCATTTTTCTAAAAAGACCATAATTTGAGAGTTGTTTATTATGACTGAGTTTGGAACATTAAATATGTTTTTAAGTGGCTTTAACAATTTTGTTTAAAATATATTTACTGAAGAAAGTTTTATATGATTATAAAAATAATAAGTTTGTTTTTTCGAGAATAACTTATTAAAGTGTAGTTTACTGATGGCTTATTTTTGAAAATTGTCACAAAATATTAAATACTATGTTAAAAACTGAGTAGGATTGTGTTGTGTATTTTGATTGTTTCAGTTTAGATGACGTCTATAAAAGTTGGCGGATGTGCTTTATTGTATTTTACCGGTTTTAACCCTCATCCACCCCTAATATAAGCCCTTCCACAAAGTATAAAGTACCTAAAGTGAGGCACTGGAGTATTCGCTAACTTTCTACCCTGACTAAAAAACTGTTTAATTTAAAGTTCCCTCTCTGGCCTGATCACATTACTACACTGGTTATAAAAGTTTGAGAATAGGTGCTCTGGTATTTTCCACCACTCGCATATAGAGAGTGGAATGTCGGATAGCCTTGACCTCAAATTAAAAGAAATACCTCACTTGACTAATATAAAGCACTTGAAACTCACCCCTCGTTCTATACCACCTTCACCACGTGGTAGTGATCAAAGTTAGATGGTAGGGGGGACTTCATCGGTATTTTCTGCCCAACTATCGACTGGTGGTGTGTGTAAGAGGGGAAATGTTGGTCTGGAAAGTTGGAAACTCTCTCTCTCTGACACTAAATAGAGCTGGATGATGGATGGATACGGTCGTCTCTTTACCCCCCACTCTCACCAACTGTTCGAGGAAGTACACCCCCCCCTCCCCCCGATTGTTACAGCAGCTCTCCTCTTGTTCTCACCCACATTCTGTAACACCGATAACACGGAGAAATGAACAAAATAAAACATTGTTTTATAACCACGCTAGTCATCAAAAAGCCACAGCGTTTTGTGTTACATCGAGTGTTCAGGCCACACCTGATGTGCTAGTTACTCGCGGCATGTCCTGTTCACACTCGTAATCTACTGCTTGTGTCACAGAAATCGTATTTAATTAATATTAAATGAATACTCTGTGGGATATTTTAATCTACGTTTGTACCTACTAGTGATGAATCTATAAAGTATCAAGGTACCGCTCTATTTATAACTACCACGGATTATTTGAGTGGCTTTTAAATAGGAACTGGAATGGTAAATGCTAATACTAAATGACAACGTTCTGCCAGCTGAGGTACCCGGCCGGGTATAATAGCTCTACTAAGAGCTACTGTAAGAACATTTGTTGGTGTAGCCAGGATGATGTATTACGTTTTGTAAATGTGAACGTTCCTGTAGTAAATTAATTTAATTTTAGCACCGCGTCTTACTACCCGTTCGGGTTATACGCTTAAGTACTAATTACACTAATGGATTGGGAATTGAGAAGGTTGAATTTAGAGGAAGTGAACCCGCATTTGCGTGGAGGGAGAGTGGAAAACCATTTAGAAAAAACCACCCCAGTTCACCCGACCGAGATTCGAACCTCGATCTTCCCGTCCTCGGTGGTCTGACTCAACACGACTGGCGCGTTAGCCAACTACGCCACCGAGGCGGGTTCCTGTAGTAAAGGTGCCGCTATAACACGGTGCTACTATATGAAGTGTTTCTTTCGGCAAGAGATTAGGGCTGCTCACCACCCCTAGTAGTCGCTATAACACGGTGTTACTATATGAAGTGTTTCTTTCGGCAAGAGATTAGGGCTGCCCACCACCCCTAGTAGTCGCTATAACACGGTGTTACTATATGAAGTGTTTCTTTCGGCAAGAGATTAGGGCTGCTCACCACCCCTAGTAGTCGCTATAACACGGTGTTACTATATGAAGTGTTTCTTTCGGCAAGCGACGAGGGCTGCCCACCACCCCTAGTAGTCGCTATAACACGGTGTTACTATATGAAGTGTTTCTCTCGGCAAGCGACGAGGGCTGCCCACCACCCCTAGTAGTCGCTATAACATGGTGTTACTATATGAAGTGTTTCTTTCGGCAAGAGATTAGGGCTGCCCACCACCCCTAGTAGTCGCTATAACACGGTGTTACTATATGAAGTGTTTCTCTCGGCAAGCGACGAGGGCTGCCCACCACCCCTAGTAGTCGCTATAACATGGTGTTACTATATGAAGTGTTTCTTTCGGCAAGAGATTAGGGCTGCCCACCACCCCTAGTAGTCGCTATAACACGGTGTTACTATATGAAGTGTTTCTCTCGGCAAGCGACGAGGGCTGCCCACCACCCCTAGTAGTCGCTATAACATGGTGTTACTATATGAAGTGTTTCTTTCGGCAAGAGATTAGGGCTGCCCACCACCCCTAGTAGTCGCTATAAACACGGTGTTACTATATGAAGTGTTTCTTTCGGCAAGAGATTAGGGCTGCCCACCACCCCTAGTAGTCGCTATAACACGGTGCTACTATATGAAGTGTTTCTCTCGGCAAGCGACGATGGCTGCCCACCCCCTCCTAGTAGTCGCTATGACACGGTGTTACTATATGAAGTGTTTCTCTCGGCAAGCGACGATGGCTGCCCACCCCCTCCTAGTAGTCGCTATAACACGGTGTTACTATATGAAGTGTTTCTCTCGGCAAGTGACGAGGGCTGCCCACCCCCTCCTAGTAGTCGCTATGACACGGTGTTACTATATGAAGTGTTTCTCTCGGCAAGCGACGAGGGCTGCCCACCCCCTCCTAGTAGTCGCTATAACACGGTGCTACTATATGAAGTGTTTCTCTCGGCAAGCGACGATGGCTGCCCACCCCCTCCTAGTAGTCGCTATGACACGGTGTTACTATATGAAGTGTTTCTCTCGGCAAGCGACGAGGGCTGCCCACCCCCTCCTAGTAGTCGCTATAACACGGTGTTACTATATGAAGTGTTTCTCTCGGCAAGTGACGAGGGCTGCCCACCCCCTCCTAGTAGTCGCTATGACACGGTGTTACTATATGAAGTGTTTCTCTCGGCAAGTGACGAGGGCTGCCCACCCCCTCCTAGTAGTCGCTATGACACGGTGTTACTATATGAAATGTTTCTTTCGGCAAGAGACGAGGGCTGCTCACCACCCTTAGTAGTCGCTATAACACGGTGCTACTATATGAAGTGTTTCTCTCGGCAAGTGACGAGGGCTGCCCACCCCCTCCTAGTAGTCGCTATGACACATCCCTAGTAGTACACAAATTAATCAAAAAACCGTGCGCTATTTGAAAGGATTCTAATGAATGTGATCTTCTTTCATTCAGTTTGATTATCACCTTGTCATTAATCTCATTAGGTTCTCTCAGTCCGGCGCTCTCCTCAAAGCTCGACTTCAGTAAGTTAAGTTGACTCAAAAGGTTCTTTCACTGAACAAATTCTAGCTCTGCTTTCAAATGACTATTTCTTTAGAAGGTGTCGGAAAGGTCGGTAATTGGCTGCGCTATTCACTACATTAATAGGAACGTAACTTGTAATCTAATTTTAAGGGGAAATTAATGAGTGAACATTTGTTTATTGACATCTAATATTGGAACAAAGTTATATGCGTTAAATGAAAATTGAATTCTGGTGTGAATTGGCAATAATTTGTTCATTTTAATGTTTATTTATAGACTGTGTTTTCTATTACAGGAAAATAATCTCTAGATAGTTTCACTTTTCATCGGTTTTCATATTAAAGTCTCAATTTTGTATCCAGTCTGTTTTCGAAAAAATAAATGTATATTTTCGAATCCAAACAAACTACACAAAATTTTATTACTCTCTAATAGTAAAATTACTTGTTTTTAAAGTATGTTTAAGATATATATTAGTTATAGTTCAGCCCAACTTGTGAGCGTTTCCCGTGGCTTACTAGAGCTTTAGAAATCTATATTTCGGCTCTAGTCAGAGACTAGGCTCCTCTTTGGCCTTTTTTGACGTTTTAATGAATATTAAAAACCCTTTAAAAATCCACGGCTTAGCAAAATACTTATCACTTTAGCAAATAATATTAATTGACTTCACTTGTTGAAGTTAAAGAATATGTTCACAAGGCGTATGAACACTCTTTTTACTAAATATGCCTCGATTCCTATTTTTATCGATTTAGAATCATACATTTTAACCGAGATATCTCGATTTCCGATACCTGTTTCTTCACAATTAAAAACAATTTGTTTGCATCCAAACTTAAATCAAAATATGTTATTTATTTATATATTTAAAAAAACTAAAAATCTTAAATAGTTAAACAAAATATCTAAATCGTATGTGTTCTATCCCCGCAAAATCCGGTTAAGAACATTTACAATTTGCTGGAACATAAGTTAAACAGCAAATAGCTAATAATGGTCATAATGAAATTGACCCAATTATTAATATTACTGTTTCATTTAAATACCATAATCTACACTCTCTGACATTTGCAAAATAAAAATCGAGGTATCGAACATCGTGATATTAATATCGATTATCTCGATACGAGTATAACTACGGTACCAATGAAACGAGTTTGAGATTTCTAGTTCTTAGTAATTTTCAAGTGTGAGAAACAGCTGAAGCTACCGGAAACTGTTCTAGGTTAAACTAGTTTGTAAGTCTTGTGTTGATTATTTATTATTAGGTGTTCTGTCTTACAAAAGGTCAATTCTTTTTGTCAGTTAACTTAGACCGCCAATACGTCCTGTCCTCTGCACCCTCCTTCATCTCTCAGAGTTTTCTTCTTTCCTTCAAGTTATACAATATTTGAATCATCCTTCTTCCTAAGCTCCTATTTTCCTCAACCTTTGCTTCTATGACGTCATTGATTAGAGAGTTCCTCCTAAGATCCAGTTTGCTTTGTACCGAAGAATCATATACTGTAGCATGTCACTTAAATCCAAAGGACATCTACAAACTATAATCCGCAAAATATTCTAAATTACGACAAGGGAATCAGAAGAGGATAATTAATACTGATATATTTAGAATTAAAATAGTCTGGATTCTACTTACATTACGCGGATGCTCCCAGATACGATCACCATGCTTTCACCAACTGTTCTACTAGCATGGCGGAAGCAAAGGCGTGGCAGTTTCAACGCACGTCTAACCTCTTGACCTCAACATCGAAGAAAGACCAGACGGTCCTCGATTCATTGCTAGCGACAACACGAGCTACGACCACTACGCCCCTAGCGGACTTCCTTGGCAACTCTTTCCCCTTCGTTTCAAAACTTCCTCTCCAGTCCTCTCTATTCCATTGTTTACGGTGCCCTATTTGCTGGTCAAGGAAAGAGTATATAACGAGAAACTCCTAGGTCCATTTTTTGTAGTTCATCACTTGGATTTCTTCGAAGAAGGAAACTCTGCTCCAGCACCTGCAGAAGAAACTGCTGACCATGACGGTTAGAGCGTGGGAATCACCGCCTTGACGCCGAGGGAAACCCATCAATTAATTCAAGTATTCTGTTGTTTTCCAAGTCCCTCAGACTTGTTGAATTTGTCCTTATAACTATGTAAATTTTTGTTTAGTCAATAGGACTAACATATTTTGTACGTCCATCTGACGTGTTTTGTATAGTCATTATGACTTCTTTATTTTGTACGTCCATCAGACGTGTTTTGTATAGTCAATAGGACTAACATATTTTGTACGTCCATCAGACGTGATTTGTATAGTGAATATGGCTTACTTATTTTGTACGTCCATCTGACGTGTTCTTATAGTCATTATGACTTCTTTATTTTGTACGTCCATCTGACGTGTTTTGTATAGTCATTATGACTTCTTAATATTGTACGTCCATCTGACGTGTTTTGTATAGTCATTATGACTCCTTTATTTTGTACGTCCATCTGACGTGTTTTGTTTAGTCAATAGGGCTAACATATTTAGTATTTCAGAAGTGTTGACTACATATTTTCCTATGTCCATAAGATATAGCTTAAATGCGGGAGCCTTGAGCTCTATTTGTTATAGGACCCAGGCTTTAGAGCCCTCTCATTCACAAGTTCATTATTCAGGAGTAAGTTCATAAGACTTCACAATATCACATGACGCCGTGGACGTCATGCTCATATGTTCTAATATTAGAATGGCTACAAGCAGGTTGTCTAACGCCTTTATTTGAGGACCTAGTTAGGTCAGTATCTCACTGCACTGTAATTTGTATATCTTTTTCTGTGTTATTATTTTGGGGGCGCAAAGTGTGGAACACGGTTAATCTTGTATGGTGGCCCGCACAGATAGTACTTTTCTTTCGCCCCTTGGTTGGCGCATCTTATGATTTAGTGTTTAAGTTAGTGTATTCTAAACGTGAGGTTTACCCCTGGCAGTGGGTAATGTTATAAATGTACTATTGAATGCTCTGGCAATTCCCACTGGGAAAGGACCGGCCATAGTACTATTTAATGTAGACACCTGGTTGCCTTTCAGCCATTCACTGATGTAATGGACCGTCCATCCATTTAATTTTTTCTGAAACAGTTCTTTATCTCTAGCCGAGCCAGCTAGCTAGGACGAACTTCGGCTAATAACTCTAAACTTATAGTGTCTGTTGTTACATCTTTATTGGTCTTGTTACGCACTCTCTTTCTACCTCGTAGTTTAAGGCCACCGTAAACAACAAAACGAGGAAGAAAGGGCATAATCTAAACATGAAAAATAATATAAATAAATAAGAAACACAGAGCAGAGAGTTTGAGAAAATAGTCATTTAATATGTATTTTTAAACAACATTTAATGAACATAGTGGCCTCGACCATCCTAGTAGCAAAAGTATGTTGCGAACATAGATCGCAGGAAAACATTCTTCCAACAAAATCAATAAACAATATTAAATATTAATACTTGTTTAGCAAAAGAGATTATAAGTTTTACTACCCAATTATTCTTCGTTTTAACAATATAGACTGGGTTAATACAAAAAATAATAAATAATAACATTAACGAGTAATTCCCACAGTTAACCGCAAACAATGTAACCCATATAAATACTCACTATGACTCAAGACAACAAAACAAGAACATTTAAAGAGTCCGTGACGTTACGTCACACGAAAGTCACTCATTATATTCCAATTACTAAAGTCATTGAATTTAATTGATAAGTTAAATATAACAAAACACTCGGAATCACATCTATATAACTATAATCTATCATCTGACTTCTGTAGTCGCACTTCTGTCCGTTTAACCATCCGTACTATATAACGATAGTTATAACGATAATAACGTACATACTGAACTAATAACGTGAATACAGAACAAATCACGTAGATACTGAAATCATCTCGTCAATACTGACCTCTTCACGAGAATCATAATTGAATTTTACTGAACTTGAACTGAACGTGAATACAGAACAAATCACGTAGATACTGAAATCATCTCGTTAATACTGACCTCTTCACGAGAATAATAATTGAAATTGACTGAACTTGAACTGAACTTGAACTGACGTGAATACAGAACAAATCACGTAGATACTGAAATCATCTCCTCAATACTGAGCTCTTCACGAGAATCATAATAGAATTTCATTGAACACTTTTCTATAGCGGTTATAAGTTATATACTGGTCTAGCTGCGTAGCACAAAAAGGGGGTGGTAAGTTGCCAATTGGTCAGTGACGCGAAAGGGGAGGGAAGTCACGCCACATCATGGGAAGTTCAGCGTTCAGGTCTCTGGTAGGTTGAACCGCTCGAACCAACGGTTTTCCGTCTTGAAATTTGAATCCTCATCGAACGATTGTCTTGCTACGTCAGAGGCCTGTAGCAAGCCCCGGTGAGGTCTGTGACTTCATCTTCCCCTGACAGATGGCGATCATGAACTTGCGAGCGCCAGTTTCTAACTTGACGGTATGATGTACGCATCGAGTGCGGGTGCACTCGGTACAGTTGCCCCACTCGCCGATTTAGGATGTTTTATTAGCCAGCGAGCTATCTTCGGTGTCCAGGACAACAGATCCAGGGGGTACGTTTACTTATTGAATTATTAGTAGAAGTTGATTTTTGTATTTTGTTGAAGGCGTATTGTGAAGAAAGAGATGGATTAAATTAAGGACTGTTTTAGGACTGGAATAACAATAGAGAAGATTACTATTGTTTTTGGCTATTTTCTGTAGTTTCTTGGGGCGGGTAGTATGATAGTTCAGGTGGATTGGTAGAGATGGGAATAGAAGTAGCATTACACCTTTGTAATGTTACAGTCTCTAGTTCACCATGTTTTGTTTAGACCCTTCTGGTGGAAGTCAGGCTGCTAGCCCGACTGTTGCCGTGTTGTCTTGGACACGTATTCTCCCGAGCTACGGGAAGATACTGCAACTTTGGAGTTATTGTACCCCATCATACTTAATATCATACATTGCTAAAGCACTTGTTTTTCTTTGCCCATTCAACGGGCTTCAACCACAGTTTCTACTTTCTGTTTTTTTATTCAGCTGTTGTAACCTAATTCCAACCTTTATGTTTTTGTATAATAAATCTATTTCTGTTTCCTGTTTAATTCTTTCTCTGTTATATAATGTTTGTTCCTATCACTCTTAAATGTTATATGTAAAGAACCCAAGTAAGCCAGATAGTTGGGCTGGGTTCAATACAAAATGTTTCTCTTCTCACCCACTCTTCTTAGGACTTATTTACTTGTCACCCTGTATGTCCACCTTATATTCTCAATCTTCTAGAGCAACACATTTCAAAGCTCTCCAAGTATTTATTTTCCATCTTCCTGAGAGTCCAAGTTTCTGCTCCATACAGCGCGAAACTCCAAATGAATTTCATCAGTTTATGTTGAATATCCCAAATGAAACAAAAACTGTAGCAAACAGTAGAATGTACAATTACAGTAACTGGCTACCAAATGGGTACCTCGCACCGGTGGGCACGTGGACAGAGACGTAAGTGTAGCTTGGTATAATCCATCGGCTGTGAAGAGGTCGGGGTTTTAAGCCTGGTGGGGTGCATTGAGATTGTTCTGTCTCAATGTTTCCCTAGCTACGCAGGGTTTTTTCAGACCAGGCTCTTTTTCGTGTAATTTGTGGCCACAGAAAATATTGTCTTGTGTCTAGATTGGGGTACAAGACGTAGTCTTCTTCATTCAGGGAGGATGGAGTGTAAGGGAGGGGGGAGGGTTGTCATGATCAAATCTATATCGGCCGCAAGTGCCACTGACCCACAAAAGCCACGGCTGTAAGCTCCACGCCACAGTTTTAGCATTCACTCGACCCAAATATACTCCATTCACGGTAGGAATTACTCTCTGAAAGGTCTTTTTTCCTACCAAAATCCTACTATATAATAGCTTTCTGGTAGGGAAAAAGGCCTTTCAGAAAACAATTCCTTCGCTGAACAAACTTTACATATACATCTTCTAAAACTCCCCCCTCCCCTCCCCCTAGTGTAGATATGCGCATAGCCTGGACGGGTAGTAAGAAACGGCACGCCTGTTGGCTGGTTCGCAGATCAAGGGATAGCCAACATTTATTTTATTAATTGAAACCGAACATGAAAATCTTCTTGATAGTTCCTCCTCTTTATTCTAGACGTCTGTTTCTCTCACTCCTGACCGGACGAGGGGAGGGGGAGTCACACATGGCTCACCGAATGGTCCCCCCTCTCATCCCTACTAGTCTGAGCAATGCTCACATCGTCAGCGACATACAAACTGCGAGATTTTCACTGAATGGCTCTGCCCAATCCCTCCCCCCGTGGTTTTACACAAACCCCGCCACCCTATTCGAATGTAAATACAGCAACAGCTGCAGAAGTGACGCCGGCCGACGCTCCAGTAATGCCAACCTCGAACAAAGGGTGAGCAGTGAACCGCTAGAATTAGCGCCTTCTGTTCGCCGGACTTTTTTCAGTCAACCCTCCCTCTTGTTTCTATTCCGGGTCCTTTGCACTCGAGAATAGGTTCCTATAGGTGTTTCAGGAGACGTAGCATTTCCTCAGTCTTTTAACACGATAATGTGCTATTGATGAGGAAGATATAGTTCAGATTAAATGTACCAGTATTTGCGTGAAGGTTGAGTGAGAAACTTGTTTAGAACAAACACCCAGGGTACATCTGGTTGAGACTTGAACCCTGAACTCCCGTCACTTGTAAACCAGAATAGACGAAACTGACGTTCAGTCCACGTGACCAATGGTGTATGTTTTCCCTTAGTAAATGTCTGCGCATGTGCAGTAGGTCCAAGTGACGTAACTGATTGCTGGACGTGCCTAGGCATGATCAATCTATGAGTAATAAGTCTATTGAAACGAACAATTGTTCTATGGATTCTTATCACCAAGGAAATAATATTTATTATTGAGTAAATTATTTTTTCTCGAAAAAACATTTATTTTTTGCACCCATATAAATTTGTTATAATAATTTATTGTTCTGTACAGGCGAAGGTGCCGCCACTGTGTTATAGAGGTAAAGGTGCCCTCTGTGTGTTGTAGAGGTGTAGGTGCCCTCACTATGTTGTAGAGGTGAAGGTGTCCTCATTATGTTGTAGAGGTGAAGGTGCCCTCACTGTGTTGTAGAAGTGAAGGTGTCCTCACTGTGTTGTAGAGATGAAGGTGCCCTCACTGTGTTGTAGAGATGAAGGTGCCCTCACTGTGTTGTAGAGGTGAAGGTGTCCTCACTGTGTTGTAGAGGTGAAGGTGTCCTCACTATGTTGTAGAGGTGAAGGTGTCCTCATTATGTTGTAGAGGTGAAGGTGCCCTCACTGTGTTGTAGAAGTGAAGGTGTCCTCACTGTGTTGTAGAGATGAAGGTGCCCTCAGTGTGTTGTAGAAGTGAAGGTGTCCTCACTGTGTTGTAGAGGTGAAGGTATCCTCACTGTGTTGTAGAAGTGAAGGTGTCCTTACTGTGCTGTAGAGGTAAAGGTGCCCTCACTGTGTTGTAGAGGTGAAGGTGCCCTCACTACGTTGTAGAGGTGAAGGTGCCCTCACTACGTTGTAGAGGTGAAAGTGCCCTCGATATGTTGTAAAGGTGAAGGTGCCCTCAGTGTTTTGTAAAGGTGAAGGTGCCCTCACTATGTTGTAGAGATGAAGGTGCCCTCACTGTGTTGTAGAGGTGAAGGTGCCCTCACTGTGTTGTAGAGGTGAAGGTGCCCTCACTATGTTGTAGAGGTGAAGGTGCCCTCGCTGTGTTGTAAAGGTGAAGGTGCCCTCACTATGTTGTAGAGGTGAAGGTGTCCTCACTGTGCTGTAGAGGTGAAGGTGTCCTCACTGTGTTGTAGAGGTGAAGGTGCCCTCACTATGTTGTAGAGGTGAAGGTGTCCTCACTGTGTTGTAGAGGTGAAGGTGCCCTCACTATGTTGTAGAGGTGAAGGTGCCCTCGCTGTGTTGTAAAGGTGAAGGTGCTCTCACTGTGTTGTAGAGGTGAAGGTGCCCTCACTGTGTTGTAGAGGTGAAGGTGCCCTCACTATGTTGTAGAGGTGAAGGTGTCCTCGCTGTGTTGTAAAGGTGAAGGTGCCCTCACTATGTTGTAGAGGTGAAGGTGCCCTCGCTGTGTTGTAAAGGTGAAGGTGCCCTCACTATGTTGTAGAGGTGAAGGTGCCCTCACTGTGTTGTAGAGGTGAAGGTGCCCTCCCTATGTTGTAGAGGTGAAGGTGTCCTCACTGTGCTGTAGAGGTGAAGGTGTCCTCACTGTGTTGTAGAGGTGAAGATGCCCTCACTGTTTTGTAGAGGTGAAGGTGCCCTCGCTGTGTTGTAAAGGTGAAGGTGTCCTCACTATGTTGTAGAGGTGAAGGTGTCCTCACTATGTTGTAGAGGTGAAGGTGTCCTCACTGTGTTGTAAAGGTGAAGATGCTCTCAGTGTTTTGTAGAGGTGAAGGTGCTGCAGGAGTACAATGACGACATACTTCCATTACCCACCTCAAGAGGTACAGGACGAGTTGAGGACCATAGCAGCTGCCATTGTAGCCCCAGGGAAAGGGATCCTAGCCGCGGATGAGTCTACGGCGACCATCGGAAAACGGTTTAAAGACATCGGCGTCGATAACACAGAGGAGAATCGTCGCTTGTACCGCCAGCTGCTCTTCACCGCGGACAAGGCCATGTCAGACCACATCTCTGGGGTCATCCTGTTCCACGAGACACTGTACCAGAAGACGGACACGGGGCAGCTCTTCCCAGACCTCCTAAAGGAACAGGGGATCATTTCTGGCATCAAGGTGAGGTGAGATCATTCCTGGCATCAAGATTAGGGTATCATTCCTAGCATCAAGATTAGGGTATCATTCCTAGCATCAAGGTTAGGGTATCATTCCTGGCATCAAGATTAGGGTATCATTCCTAGCATCAAGGTGAGGGATTATTCCTGGCATCAAGGTGAGGGGAGATCATTCCTGGCATCAAGGTGAGGGTATCATTCCTAGCATCAAGGTGAGGAGATCATTCCTGGCATCAAGGTGAGGGATCATTCCTGGCATCAAGGTGAGGGGAGATCACTCCTGGCATCAAGGTGAGGGTATCATTCCTAGCATCAAGGTGAGGGTATCATTCTTAGTATCAATATCAGGGGATAATTCCTGGTATTGGGGTAAGGAGATCATTCCTGGCATCAAGGTGAGGGTATCATTCCTGGAATAAAGGTGAGGGGATCGTTCCTAATATCAATATGAGGGGATAATTCCTGGTATTGAGGTGAAGGGATCATTCCTGGAATCAAGGTGAGGGGATCGTTCCTAATATCAATGTGAGGGGATAATTCCTGGTATCAAGTTTAGGGGGATCATTTCTGGTATCAAGTCGAGGGGATAATTCCTGGTGTCAAGGTGATCACTCCTGGCACCAAGGTGACTTGTTGACTTGTCTAGAATCAGCCACAGTTGCTTGTAAACGCTGTGATATGATAGTGAGGTAATATCTACCATGATTTGAAGCCCGATCTCCCCGTCCCTGTAAACCATGTAAAGTCTCCCCCCAGGTTGACAAGGGTGTGGTGCCGCTGTTCTGTTCGGAGGACGAGGTGACGACACAAGGACTGGATGATCTTGCTCAGAGGTGTGTCAAGTACAAGCGTGATGGCTGTCACTTTGCCAAGTGGCGGTGTGTGCTCAAGATCAAGCGCAACACTCCGTCCTACCAGGCCATACAGGAGAACTCTAACGTGCTGGCGCGTTACGCGTCCATCTGTCAGGCGGCGAGGATTGTACCCATCGTGGAGCCTGAGATCCTCCCTGATGGGGATCATGATCTGGACGGGCTCAGAAGGTGACAGAGACTGTTCTGGCTGCGGTCTACAAGGCTCTCAGTGACCATCACGTGTTTCTGGAGGGGACGCTTCTGAAACCCAACATGGTGACAGCGGGACAGTCGCACGAGCGCAGGTAGGACTGGTACTGTGAGACTGTGAAACTGACCCTAAGAGAGCTGACCCTTTGTCTCACAGGTACTCTCCAGAGGATATAGCAGCCTCGACAGTGACGGTGCTCTGCAGGACTGTCCCTGAGAGACTGTTACTGTGAGACTGTGAAATTGACCCTAAGAGAGCTGACCCTGTGTCTCACAGGTACTCCCCGAAGGATATAGCAGCCGCCACAATGATGGTGCTCTGCAGGACTGTCCCTGTGAGACTGTTACTGTGAGACTGTGAGACTGACCCTAAGAGAGCTGACCCTGTGTCTCACAGGTACTCCTCGGAGGATATAGCAGCCGCCACAGTGACGGCACTCTACAGGACTGTCCCTGCCGCCGTCTGTGGCGTAACGTTCCTGTCCGGGGGTCAGTCCGAGGAGGAGGCGTCAGTAAACCTCAACTCCATCAACCGGGTCAAGGGCAATAAACCGTGGCCTCTCACCTTCAGCTACGGGCGCGCTCTGCAGGCCTCTGTCCTCAAGGCCTGGGAAGGGAGAGGGGAGAATGTGCCTGCGGCCCAAGCCGAGCTACTCAAGAGGGCCAGGGCTAATAGCATGGCGGCCCTGGGACGATACGAGTCAGGGACCGTCACAGGGACGGCCGGAAACGAGGGACAGTTCATTAAGGATCACGCCTACTAGAGACACCACTGGATCTTTAATTAGAATTTTTTTACATAAATGTTTTTTATTTTAAAAATAATCTCCAATCTTGAAATGTCTGTCTTCTGGTTATTGTGTTGTATTTGGAATATAAAGCTGTGTTGAAACCTAGGATTGGGTTTATTTACTCCTGGGCCATATCCGGCTATCCGCGGCCATCTTGATACACAGGATGAGGAACGTGAATAGTGCTCAGTCTTGCTATCAACACTAGGAAAAAATATCGTTTATTGGTGAAGGTAGCTTTTACTAAGGTGAATCACCACTATCGTGTAGAGAAAATGAAGGTACATTCTCTCTAAATTCTACAATAATCATCCCTACACTAAACTGACCGTTGTTTCCTTGATAATATCACCGACAGTCACCCCTGTGGTAACATGTGAAGCAGAGAGAAAAACGTATGACACTACATAATATTCAAAACGATCATTTTCCAGTTTTGTTCAGAATGTTTTGCTTGAAAGAAGGACAGTTTCTCAGAGCTCAATATTTGATGTCAATCTTAGACGTCTTGAGCTGTGTCGTGTTGTATTTCCCCCATAACGATGCGAAACCACGTATCACCCCTTGTTTCTTGGATCGTTCCGCTCAGTGGTTCTCAACCTGTGGCACGTAAAAGTAATTTAGTGATGATGAACAATAATTTAGAAAACTGTTTTTTTTAATAGTCTACTTAATTCTCAAATATCTCAGATTTAAAAAGTAATGGTACGAAAATATCTTAAATATATACGCTATCAAAAAACCCACAAGTATTGAAAAATCAGTCATCAATAAACTACCCTTAATTTAGAGGCAGATTCCAAATACTGAATTTTCCTTTATGACCATATAAACTATAAACATTAAACTTGAAGAAAATCCGTCAAATTGTTCCGACTGTAGACCCAGCTATCAACAGACAGACAGACAAACAGACATACAGACAGAGAGAGAATGCTCAAACCCAATTTGTTGGACTTGGGGCTACATAAAACATCAAAATATATCATAATATCAAGGTCGATACATTTTTACGATTACAATACTTTATCTATGTGAATAATTAAAAATCCTGTAACCTTTAATTGGGTCGTTACAGTAAAAACATTTTTTTAAGTTGAGGCCGTTAATTAATCTATATTTATGTTTTCATACGTCAATGAAAGTGTCCTTTCGGTCGTTGTAAAATTAATATAGTGATGTTGGCTACGCTATAACACTTATTTTGATGTCTCATGGAAGGCTATTTGCTACGGTGAACCGACTATACGTTCTCTTGTTTTTTGGGCCCCGAGTGTACGCGACACAAACAAAAGTCAGCAAAGCTGCCGCGAGTATTTTTGTCTTATCTCTCACGTAAATCTGTTTGTTTTTCCCCTTCACGGGTTCTTCTTGGGAGGAGGCATATAAGGGAGGGAACAAGATGAGATGAGCTGTAGAGGGGAGGGTAGAGAGGCTATGTCCCCAAACTACCACCTGCAAACAGCAACTGGCTAGACTGTGACCACGGTACGTTCAGACTCGGTTTTATTGCCAGATCTGTCTGTATTGATCCGCATTTTTACCTCTGGGGCTGTGCAAACGAGATTTGAGTTAGTTTTAACATTTTATTATTTTGTTGAGAAATCATTTGTACTTTTTTTTATTTACAAACTTTTGTTCTAAAACAAACAGTGTTGATAGCTTTTATATTCCTTTTCATTGCTATCAAAACAACTTTAACGTGTTATTGAAGTTTTACTAATAATTAATCATCAAAACTATTATAAAAGTATGGTGATATTTGTACAGTAATTTAAATGTTATTTTAAAACAAAGATTTGTTGGTTTCCCTACAACAAAAATATGCAAAACTCACTTTTACAGCCTTAAGTTGAGTTCAACCTCTTGAGAGGCACGAGTTGTTCGGAGTTCACTACAAGTGTGGTCCCGGTTGCTAATAGCCCTTGTCACGTTATGATGTACCGCTCAGAACTATATCCCTCCCACAGAAAAAGGTGTGAGTCTCGTCTTGTCCGGTTGGTCTTGGTTTGAATCTCGGTTGGGTTGTATTAAGTTTGTTTTTCCTAAAACGGTTTCCCGCACTCCCTCCACTCGAATGAAGGTACATTTACCCTTTGTTCCTCATCCCCGCCCGATTAGTTTCAACATAGTTGTAGTCCGGGTGAATAGTAAAACACAAGAAAAAAAGCGATATTACTATTATATTAGTTTTATTTCACCATATATATTTTTTATTATAAATTTAAAAAACTGTAAAAGTTAACTTTTGCTTCTGTGTCCTCTGGCCACTTATTGCTTTGTTGTCTCCCATTCCCTGGTGCTTATTTTTATTGCTGTCCGCCTTTAGTTGCATACTTGTATGAATATGTTTATTATCTCTCTTCTATGTTCCTTTCAAATTTGCCCTTAATACATATCTTGCGAATATCTCCCCTTCCCTCTATGGGCAAACACACGCACAGCCCTATTATTGCCTCCCTGCGTCTCAGGGAATATTAATTTCCTCGTCGCGTCTCCTTGTCGCTGATATTGGATGTGAGGAAGGTGAAATATTGAGTCTCGTCTGTTCCTGTCCTTCCGATCCTTCGTTCTACTGTGTTTATCAATGTTCGGTTCTTCACTCCTTTGTCTTCGGTTCGTAGCGCAGATACAATCAAACAAGATTTGTTGGTCTGTTTCCGGCAGTCGTTTGTTGGTTTCAACGACCACTTTCTAAACACACAGCTATTCCATCATGATTTTTACAAAACTATATTGATAATACCACCCACTTGGAGGTAAATATCCTCACACTGCTGTGTTTCTTATGGTAATGTCAGTTCTGAAGCTTCCAAACCACTAAAACAATTCTCAACTATCTTAGAATGTTCTGTTATGACCCTCACATTGCTGTGTTTCTTATGGTAATGAAAGTTCTGAAGCTTCCAAACCACTAAAACAATTCTCAACTATCTTAGAATGTTCTGTTATGACCCACACATTGCTGTGTTTCTTATGGTAATGATAGTTCTGAAGCTTTCAAACCACTAAAACAATTCTCAACTATCTTGGAATATTCTGTTGTGACCCTCACACTGCTGTGTTTCTTATAGTAATGTCAGTTCTGAAGCTTCCAAACCACTAAAACAATCCTCAACTATCTTAGAATGTTCTGTTATGACCCTCACATTGCTGTACTTCTTATGATAATGAAAGTTCTGAAGCTTCCAAACCACTAAAACAATTCTCAACTATCTTGGAATGATCTGTTGTGACTCTAACACTGCTGTGTTTCTTATGGTAATGACAGTTCTGAAGCTTCCAAACCACTAAAACAATTCTCAACTATCTTGGAATGTTCTGTTGTGACCCTCACACTGCTGTGTTTCTTATGGTAATGTCAGTTCTGAAGCTTCCAAACCACTAAAACAATCCGCAACTATCTTAGAATGTTCTGTTGTTACCCTCACACTGCTGTGTTTCTTATGGTAATGAAAGTTCTGAAGCTTCCAAACCACTAAAACAATTCTCAACTATCTTAGAATGTTCGGTTGTTACCCTCACACTGCTGTGTTTCTTATGGTAATGTCAGTTCTGAAGCTTCCAAACAACTAAAACAATCCGCAACTATCTTAGAATGTTCTGTTGTTACCCTCACACTGCTGTGTTTTTATGGTAATGTCAGTTCTGAAGCTTCCAAACCACTAAAACAATCCGCAACTATCTTAGAATGTTCTGTTGTGACCCTCACACTGCTGTGTTTTTTATGGTAATGATAGTTCTGAAGCTTCCAAACCACTAAAACAATCCGCAACTATCCTATAATGTTTTGCTGTGATGTTGTTAAATAATGTTTTCTGTACGTCGGTAAAGCATCTAAGCGCTCCAATACGCGTCATTACCTTGTGTTCATGAATCGTAAACACACACAATTATATTATATTGTATTGTAATGCTTATGCCACCTATATTAGTGAGTTTAGGTTAGGCACCATAGCTTAGTCAGTCTGCCCACTTGAATTAAATAAATTTTCGTGTTAGATTCTCAACATGGCTGTAAAATGTATGATTTGTCAAATTAGTGCTATCTTTTGTCCATTGATGGATTTAACAAAAGGGTTACTGATCATTGTGTTTTATATAGAAGAAATTTAGTTTGTAATTTGTATGCTTATCAAATCAGTCAGTTCAGAAATTGGTAATAAACTTATCTTAGGCCCAGTATGTGGTATATTAAAAGGCCCTTGGACCTGAATTTGGTTTCCCTGACCTCTTGGTCTTGTGGACAGGCTGTACTAGCTGTTTTAATAAATTTGTGCGTTTTTAATACAAAATTATGTTACTTTACCTATTTGTAAGAAAATGATGTTTTTCCCTCCAGTAAGAGCGTTCAAGGGTGAAAGTAGAGCCAATAAAACTTGATGAAGGAATCGAAGCAGCCAAGTCTGTAGGACTAGAGATCAAGAGGGGGTAGGGGGTTATTGAGGGGCTTAGAGGGGATAAGGGGAAAAGTCGGGTATTTGTCGGTTGAGATGGGTCGAGAGAAGAACCCAATATATCTCTCGCAAATAGGAATTTATTTTATTTGAAAATATCTCTCTCTGGTATGATTTTATTTGGCGCCATTTATAAAATAAAGTTGTTCATTATTTCCCAAAGTCTTGAGACTAGTAATCTTTGCATACAAACAAATAAAATATGAATATAAGTATACTGGACATTGCTATTATAAATAAAGTATCGTCTTCTAGCTTGTCAACATTTGTTTGATATGTATATTTGGATAAATTATATCCTTTGCAGATTCGAGTCCTGAAATTTGGGCTCATCCCACCAAGAAATGCTGTCAACACTGATAACATGCATCTGTATTATTATTGTTATTTATATATATTGATAATGTCTATCAAACGTAGTGGCTGTAGATAACATGACCTGACGTATGAATACATGAAATTAAATTTAGTAACTGTTCCAGCTGTCAGATAAGGTTCTTCCTATTTACATTGGACCGTAAATCGTGTAAAATAATCAAAGATTTATGTTTAATCTAATCTTCTAAAGGATTTGCACTGGTGAGACTGCGGGCTAAGGTGTTAACCTCCTGTTTTCGTGGTTTGAATCCCGGTTAGGTGTAATGAATGTGCTTATTTCCCGTGAATGTTTTTTTTCTTTCAAATATACAGCCCATCGTTCCAAACAAAGATAAAAAAAGACATGGTGAGTTTTCGAATGAAAGCTTGCTCTAATTTAAGCCAGGAGTCGTCTGTTCGACGAAGGGAAAGGATGATTTCTGTCTATAAGGTGACGTCACACATGAGTGCTTCGCAATTTTGCAGGGATCAACTCTTCTCTTGTATCCCTGAGAGGTGACTCGTGAAAGACACAAAGCTGAACATATTTTGTTGAGCGACGCGACAAATGGTGCCGTTTAAGGGCGTGACGTTATTTGATGCCGGGTTATAGTACACACTTAATGGCCGTCACTATTTCATCTTTATCTTTATTATCTAACATGTACAGCCATGTTCATAAAACGTGGTCCTTGACGAGATGTTTCCGTAAATACCAACCACAATATTATTCGGAGAATATAAAAGGATTGTCTTAATTTTGGTTTACATTAATTCTTTAGTTGCAATGGAAAATATAAATCGTTTTTAGAGGAAAGCTTTCCGTTACAGGGTGAATTCACATTGAGTTAAGTGTTAAATTAATGCTCCGGGGTCTGGTTTAGTTAAACTCTGATAGGCCCAAGTCATGGTCCCTAGCGGGTGGTAAGACACCGTACATAAAAATAAAACTATCTGTTCGGGTAGTATGCATTTATATTAATTACGCTAATTACATAGAATTTAGAGGAAATGTACCAGCATTGGTCTGAAGAGAGAGCGTGAGAAACCATTTAAGATAACCCTCATTAAACCCAATCGTTATTCGAGCCTTGAGCTCGTCATCAGTGGTTCCATCTATTGCGAGAGTGATGTTATAGACCATCTGGTGATAACATGGTTCGTCCTTATCCATCTTAAGGTATTATTTCAGGTAAGGAGGGATGACCCGGACTATTTACAAGAATGATAAAACAATAGACAAATTTGTTGATATCACAATCACTTCACTTCAAAGGGAAAACCCGCTTTTTATTCTCTTGAATGGTCTCCCGACACAACCTGAACGCTCTTATATTGACACAAGAGATTTTCAAGACCCTCCATCTTTTTATTACACTTACTGACCCCCACCCTCCCACCCTACTGACCTGACCTAACCTAACCTAACCTATTGTGTTTAGATGTGCTCCAAACTTCTCGTTCACTCACCGCCACTTGCTTTCACAACTCGCTAGACCACGATGTTTATTAAATTCAAGTGACGTGACGTGACGTGACGTGACGTGACCTGACATGAAAAGGACGAGTCATGTCGTTCCCACCGAAGCTGGTCTCTAGTAACTAATTCATGTGTGCTAGTTATGCCTACTAAAGACTGTTACAAGACGTACTCTATGTGTGCTAGTTATTCCTACTAAAACTGTTACAAGACGTGCTCTATGTGTGCTAGTTATGCCTACTAAAGACTGTTACAATACGTGCTCTATGTGTGCTAGTTATTCCTACTAAAGACTGTTACAAGACGTGCTCTATGTGTGCTAATTATGCCTACTAAAACTGTTACAAGACGTGCTCTATGTGTGCTAGTTATGCCTACTAAAACTGTTACAAGACGTGCTCTATGTGTGCTAGTTATGCCTACTAAAGACTGTTACAAGACGTGCTCTATGTGTGCTAGTTATGCCTACTAAAGACTGTTACAAGACGTGCTCTATGTGTGCTAGTTATTCCTACTAAAACTGTTACAAGACGTGCTCTATGTGTGCTAATTATGCCTACTAAAACTGTTACAAGACGTGCTCTATGTGTGCTAGTTATGCTTACTAAAACTGTTACAAGACGTGCTCTATGTGTGCTAGTTATGCCTACTAAAGACTGTTACAATACGTGCTCTATGTGTGCTAGTTATGCCTACTAAAACTGTTACAAGACGTGCTCTATGTGTGCTAGTTATGCCTACTAAAGACTGTTACAAGACGTGCTCTATGTGTGCTATTTATGCTTACTAAAGACTGTTACAATACGTGCTCTATGTGTGCTAGTTATGCCTACTAAAGACTGTTACAAGACGTGCTCTATGTGTGCTATTTATGCTTACTAAAGACTGTTACAATACGTGCTCTATGTGTGCTAGTTATGCCTACTAAAGACTGTTACAAGACGTGCTCTATGTGTGCTAGTTATGCCTACTAAAACTGTTACAAGACGTGCTCTATGTGTGCTAGTTATGCCTACTAAAGACTGTTACAAGACGTGCTCTATGTGTGCTAGTTATGCCTACTAAAACTGTTACAAGACGTGCTCTATGTGTGCTAGTTATGCCTACTAAAACTGTTACAAGACGTGCTCTATGTGTGCTATTTATGCTTACTAAAGACTGTTACAATACGTGCTCTATGTGTGCTAGTTATGCCTACTAAAGACTGTTACAAGACGTGCTCTATGTGTGCTAGTTATGCCTACTAAAACTGTTACAAGACGTGCTCTATGTGTGCTAGTTATGCCTACTAAAGACTGTTACAAGACGTGCTCTATGTGTGCTAGTTATGCCTACTAAAACTGTTACAAGACGTGCTCTATGTGTGCTAGTTATGCCTACTAAAGACTGTTACAAGACGTGCTCTATGTGTGCTAGTTATGCCTACTAAAACTGTTACAAGACGTGCTCTATGTGTGCTAGTTATGCCTACTAAAGACTGTTACAAGACCTGCTCTATGTGTGCTAGTTATGCTTACTAAAACTGTTACAAGACGTGCTCTATGTGTGCTAGTTATGCTTACTAAAACTGTTACAAGACGTGCTCTATGTGTGCTAGTTATGCCTACTAAAACTGTTACAAGACGTGCTCTATGTGTGCTAGTTATGCCTACTAAAGACTGTTACAAGACGTGCTCTATATGCTACCAAGTCGTCAATAAGTTTATTTCCAAGGGAAATACTCATTATATTCCCCCAACGTGTAATATTACAACAGCTGTAATCGTTAAAATGGCATATATAAAGTTTTAGCTGTGACGTCACTCGCAATAACAACCCTTGCTTATATCAAGACGTCATGTTTCGGTCCATGGCTCTGTTTGATGGACGTTAAAATTCTGCTTTAAACTGGTTCAGCTTTATATTGTATAATCCCCTGCTTCATAACTAGATCATAGACCCGAGACTTGAAGACCTTGTCCCACCAGTCGTTTGACACATAGATTAGGGTTTAGTTACAGGTATTGTACGCCACTGAACCAGCACACCCAGATGTGTGACAGTGTGTTCAATTCTGATTCGGGATAGCCGTGTTCGAATCCTGATAGGGTGCACTATTTATTATCACGACACTTTCAAGGGAAACACTTCGTTTTTTAAAAAATCTCTTGCACCTAGGCTTGACAGTCTTTGACAGTAAATACAGACACTATAGGCTAATAATAAATATATTAAATCATATTATTTTAAATTGAAAAATAACACCTGAACACGGGACTCGAACCCGGCACCTTTGGCTTGGTACTCCATTGCTCTTAACACTGAACTATCCAGGAACCATCCCATGCCCAACGCCATGCTTCACTTATATTTTAAGGCAGAGTCTGTTATGGACGTGTGGAAATCGTCAGCTACATATGAGTGAGCAATTAAGATCACGAACTATCAGATAAAGCAACCATAACCCTAGAGGGCTTTACGCGGCCAATCGTGCAATGGTACTAAGCCAGAGGTCCCGGACTCGATTCCCGTAATCAGATGTCATTTTTCAATTCAAAATAATATGACATTTAGATGCGGATACAACCGTCATTAACTAATATTATTTTGGGGATGCCCCGTTTCAGTTCTCCACTATCCAGGCTCTTAGCAGCCTGAGTCTGAAACATCTAAATAGATGTAAATATAAATAAATACAATTAAATAAGTTAATATGAAATAGCGAGGTCAGAGATGGTTGGTCTAAGTCAACTTTTCCTCTTATCTAAATCTCGAATCCGATTCTTAGTTCTGCCTATAAATCGGTTTCCCAAACAACAGGATAAAAAATGGCTCAGCTTACATTGCTATGAATTGTTTTATTCATCTGAATTTTTTTTAACATTAATTTTAGCTGCTGTGTAAAATCTAAATCGTTGTTAAACGATAATGTTTTGTTATAATATTAACAGTTATGTGGTAAGTTATTGGTCTGGGGTCTGGTGGCAAGGTTCCTCCTTGGGTCTGAACCACAAAATGATCATCAGAATGGCTCTAAAACCAATTCAATTTTATTTTCAAATCTCAAATTTGATGTGTTTCAAGCCCTAAAGTTAGTACTCTTTTAATGTCGATATGTTTGTACATTACATATTAATTTTCAAAGCTAAACATTTGAAATGATTAAATTATTACATGTTGTGGTGGAAAATATATTTATCAGCTTAAGATTAAATATGCTAAACATTTTATAAATTATATTTAGCATCTAAGGTTATATAAATTATGCAATATCTATTTTTAAATATAACACTAGAAAATATTCGAACACAGTGATGTTCTTGACTGACTTGGTATTAATGCTTGTTGTGGAATAAAGTTAGTTTGTAAGTCGTATGTCATAGCTTGTTGGTTAAGAAAGTGGATATAAAATATCTATGGTAAAAGGTCTAAGTTTACTTATGAATAGCAAATAAAACAAGATAGAGTAAAGCTCATTATTTAGATAAAAATTCTGATAAAGTACATCCAATTTTAAGTGTCTATCATTATGGTAGTGTTTTAAAACATAATTTCATAGTTTTATAGCTCTATGGAGTCGTTATGGATTTAACACAAGTTTGAATACTTAAATCATAGTTCCAAACATTAACTTTGTCTCAACTTTGTTACACACTAAAAACATAAATTACAGTTTAAAATGTAGAGCGTGAAATAGTAGTTACTCTTCTAGTATCCACTTGTACGTGTTATAAACCCTTACACTGTCCCTACTCTCCAATACAATCTACCCTTGGAGGACAGACTTCAACCCCTGCATGACTCTTTAGTGACGGGGAGGGGAAGAAATTATTACTGGTGACGAGGATGTCAGGACTAGAATCCCTCAATACACAAGATTTCTGGTGAGAGGATGTTGAGGCTAGAATCCCTCAATACACAAGATTTCTGGTGACGAGGATGTCAGGACTAGAATCCCTCAATACACAAGATTTCTGGTGAGAGGATGTTGGGGCTAGAATCCCTCAATACACAAGATTACTGGTGACGAGGATGTGAGGACTAGAATCCCTCAATACACAAGATTTCTGGGGATGAGAATGTTGGGGCTAGAATCCCGGTTGATTGTAATGAGGGTGTTTATTTATTAATTGTTTCCCACTCTTACTCCTGAACATTTGTGGGTACACTCTCTATAAACTCTACTTCCTCATCCTTACCCCATTGCCATCAAACAACATTCATAAAGTTTAAACTGTTTCATTAAAATAGCTAAGTTTGACAAGTCCACTAGCTAAGTTTGACAAGTCCACTAGCTAAGTTTGACAAGTTCACTAGCTAAGTTTGACAAGTCCACTAGATAAGTTTGACAAGTCCACTAGCTAAGTTTGACAATTCCACTAGCTAAGTTTGACAAGTCCACTAGCTAAGTTTGACAAGTCCACTAGCTAAGTTTGTTTTATTTAGGTTCGTTATTACTTATGGTCTATCTTCTAAAAACTATTCGTTGGTCTCCCGGCCTTTCAGCTTCTTAGCTCTGAGAGCCTGTTCATTTCTGATTAGAGTGGATCTAGAGTCCTTCGTGCTGTGCATTAACAAAAAGAGCTTAGCAGGGGTTTTAACAACCAGTGTTTATAATATATTCAGACAATTATCGTTATTTAACAACCTAGTAGCATTTTTACAGCTACCCTGACTCAATAGTTAGAGGGAGATAGGTCACGGGAAGAATTCTATATAAATAATGTAATCTGGAAAAGGGGAATAGTTTGGAGCTCCAGAAAGCTCAACCTCATAAACACATTCATTGGTTCACTCAGGTATCAACATCATCAAGTATCAACATGATCAGGTATCAACATAATCAGGTATAAACGTCATAGGTATTAACGTCATTAAGTATCAACATCATCGGGTATCAACAACATCAGGTATCAACAACATTAGATATCAACAACATCAGGTATCAACATCATCAGATACTTGCCAATGTCTTGAATCTTGTACTTGAGCAAGTACTATTTAATCCCACAATCAATTTTTAAACAGTTCAAATTAAAGTATCTGTCAGTTTTATTTTGTAGACTTGCCATTTTCAATCAATAAACTTACGTAAGTATTATATCAAAATTGTTTGGTGGTGCCAATTCTTAATATTTAGCTAAGATTTTTTCTTATTGGATTTAAACTTAATTTCTAAGCTAGTTCAGCTCTTGTAAGTTATTTAGAAAACCAAGTGAAAGATTTTTTCAATAAATTAATTTATGTGGGTTTTCCAGGAGTATAGGAAATTATTTAATGGAAGGTTTGAGTTGGCGAATATCAAACTGAAAAAAAAATCGCAGCAAATATTTACCCTTCATATTATATAGTTGTGTGTTTTCCTTAAGAAATAACATGATACATTTTTTAATGTTTGTGTAACATATTCATATATAGTTTTATAAACAAAATATAAATTTCACTGACTAAGTTTTAAGGATTTTTACAAATTAATTGATTAAAAATATATAATATATCGTGATAAATAATATATTATTGCCAATAAAGTCAAACGTTTGGAAAATAAAAGCATTCCTAACTATATCGCCTATTAACAAGAAAGTTTCCAAAGGGTCTCATTTATTTCACTTTACATCAAAAGAGAATGTAATTTTGATGCGGGCTTTTTGTCTAAAAGGATTGCGCTAGCATTTAAATCTCTTTGACGTAAAACGGAAGAAAGTATATTCTGGAGAAAATATATTTCCAGTGACTACCTTGGTGGCACAAGCTCTTATAATGAAATCATCAAAACAATTTTTATTATATTTATTAATCACGTCATCTATTCTCCTGGGCATGTCACCAGCTCCCTCAAGTAAACAAGAAATAATGTTCTACTACCAGATTATGGGGCGAGTGGTTACAAGAACATGGCTCATTACTCGTCATACTAGCTTCAGACAATGTACCTGAGATACAGTGCAAGCTTCATATTAAGGGTCTTATCCAACATTTGAAACTGTTACTAGATCTACTATCATAGGAAGAACCATTTCTGACAAGTATGACTACTCTATTATGGAAGAGGGGAAAAAGATATAATTTAGAGTAAACTTAATCACGTTTGCGTAAGGTTAGTTCGAGAATATTTTTAGGGAAATAAATGGTACGGCGCACCGCACAGACTTTCTCTCTCTTTCTATAAACTCGTAAGATTTCTGAACGGAATAATGTACATTGTATCATCACCACTCCACATAAGAACACGCATAAAATAATATACAATGATATAAAATCAATGAGAAAAGAGGCGCATCTTTGTCCACCTAAGAGCATTTCAAACAGTTTAATGTCTTCCTCAAGGGTCAACACTTTGTATTAAAATTTCGATTTCTGGTTAAAATTTTAACATTTTATAATGTGTTGCAGATCTTCAAGCCATCGCATTGATATTTAATTATTCATTTATACATTTTGACCAATAAAAAAATGTAAATATTGACTATTGAGTCTAAAATGGAGATAGATCATTGCTGTGCAAACATTTCTCCTAAGAGCTTTAAGGAAAAATAACATACTTTTTTTAGATACTTACTTATATTTAATTACTCTATGGTATTGGAGAATTATTGCGTTAAGACTTAAGTAGTATATGTTTACAACTAAAGCTCACAAAATTATATTAATATATTTGCAAATATCTCAGAAACTGTTGCTTTTATAAAAATATATGTCAAAAAAAGTTTTTTATTTTTAATAGTCCTACAATTTTGCAATCATAAGTTGTTTAGTTTCTCAAATAGTTTTGGAGATACGGAAATTAACGCTTCTGTAAAGTACCCTAAAAATCATTTTCATAGGAAAATGAAAATAGCCAGTTTATTTATAATCTTAATCAACGCCTAGATACGAATTTTAATCAAAATCGTTTGAGCAGATTTTGAGAAAACCAATTTTTTTCTCTTTTCGCCCTTCATTAAACTACCCTTAATTTTAAGTTTTTATAGACACACAGACAGACGGCATTGCAAAGACTATTTTTTAGGGTTGTGGGGGTCATGATACGTCGACACCCATCAACATTTCAGGTTAGTTTTTTTTTACGGTCGCAATACCTAAACTTTAATGTCCAAAAAGTTAAAAAATTCATATAATTGCTTATAGATTGAAAGTTATTGATTTTATAAAAATATGTTTCGAATAAAATATTTGTATTATAAATATATATACATATTTGTAATGATAAGTAATTTCATATCTCAAATAGTTTCGGAGCTATTATAAAAAATGTTAATTGACGCATCAGACCGGAGCCCTTAAAACCATTTTGCCGAAATATTGAGAGTAGCCATTTTGTTTGGAATATTTATTAACGTTCATAAATGAAATTTAATCAAAATCGTTAGAGCCGATTTTGAGAAAATCGACTTTTTCTCTTTTTTCCCTTCAGTAAACTACCCTTAATTTTATGGGTAGATATCCAATTCCAAAAATCCCTCGGGGCAACCCTATGAAAACCCTAGATATCAAGTTTTAGCTCAATCGGTAAAATAGTTTAGGCTCTAGTTGGAGGTACAGACAGACAGACAGACAGACGGAAATTCAAAAACCACTTTTTCGGATTCATCCAGCCATGGTTCGAACACCACCAACACCTCCTTGACGCTGGAAACCAGAGCATGTGAGGCTTATATTTAGTCCGCGTGCACACCAATGCGTTCAATTGATCTACTCGAATTGCTAGTTTATAAATATCGATGCGTTGTTCGGTTTGTGAGTTCTCTTTGTCAACACATTCTCGCGGGAATTAAACAGGGACACGCAGGAGACTGCAAGAAATCACAGTTTCTACTTTTAGAAATTGTCTTATTAAAGAGGACAAAATTGTCGCTCACATGTAACTTTTAATGTAGCGGAATATTCCAAAATGAGTTTTTTTTAATATAATAAAAACCACAGAGGGTTGGTAAGGTGGGTTATTTCATACTTGGTGACTCTTCCACTTATTTTTCTGAGAAGGGGGGAGCGGTCGACAGTTAGAAAAAAATTTAATTATCAAGAATTTAATTAGTCTGGGTCGACTTAATTGGAGGAACAGGTTTCCGCAAACCCGAGAATACAATTACACAACCCCTGAAATATCTGAATAACTGGGGGTGGAAATAGAAATGCGTTCTACGTGTCCTTATTTCATAGCTTAGATAGGGGGGGGTTGCATTAATTGGGTGAAATGAGTAATAAACTGATTATATCAAATTAATAGTTTTTATATTTGTTACGGAATTTTTGGTTAACTCATTTTTTACGACCAGCTAAACAAAATCATATATTTTAAACTTGAATTAAGACCTTAGGTTTTAAAAGAGCAAAATTACTCCTGTACTCAACCAATCAAGACCGTGAAAACTTTGAACTTAATCAAATACTTTTAATTCATTATCCTACTTACTTTTAAAACAATTATTTCTTTAAAAAAATTCAAATTAAAAACTGCTTGATGTTTTTAAATCCACAGCCCTTTGTCAATCTCATTAAATACGTCACACAAATGGATTTTATTTATTAAATGTATCCCGTTATATCAGGTTTATACGACCCGCCTAGCAGGACTGTATGAAGTATAGTATGAGAAAGTACCTCACGGCGCTAGTACATGTCCCCTGTTATATCATGAGTATACGACCCGCCGCTCAGAACTGTATGATGTATAGTATCAGAAAGTACCTCACGGCGCTAGTACGTGTTCCCTGTTATATCAGGATTATACGACCCGCCTAACAGAACTGTTTGAATTTTAGTATCAAAAAATGTAGTCCTTGATCCGTTGAATGTAAAGAAACTTTTTAATTGTTTTGTTATGTTCACTATTTTACAGAGGTTCTGATACAATTTCCCAAAAATCCATTGGTCCCTTATAGCTCGATATTCCGTTTCTCTGTATTTGGGATAACCCGTGATAAATTTTAATGAAACCACTTAGCGGGGTCCTAAAAGGGTTTCAAAGTAGATGGAGAGTTTTCCCTCAAAGGGAAAGGGGGGGTGCAAAGGATTAAAGGAGTACATTCTTCATTTAAAGGTACGTCCGTGTTAATATCCATGGCTGAATGGTTAGGGAAACTGAATACAGGGTCTGGGCTGAATCTAAGGTACCTAAAGATGGCAGCTGAAGGGACCACTGACGGATTGTTTTTCATTTTAAATGATAATTTATCTGTTTTGTTATATTTTATGTTAAAATTATTGCCTTGTTTTATATTTATGACTCCAGATGACCACACTAAGATGTAACGTCTTGTTCGAGTGGTATCACCTGCCTAAGTTACGCACTATCCGTGGTTTATTACACTTTATCCGTGGGGGTATACTGGCTCTTACTAGAGTTTATATAACACTGCATGCTATGTTAGCCATACATGAAGACCATTAGGTTGGGGGCTGGCTGTGGGGTGTAATTACTTGATTTGGTTAGTTTGTAAGTCGCGTAATGCAATGTTAACTTTGTTATCAGATAGTCGGTAAGCTTGAGACTTTACGCAATTGCCCCCCTTCCATCCACAACCAAATAAAACCCCCTTCATCTTTTGCTCCTGTTTCACATTGTTCCCACATGCAATGTTATCTAAACCTGCTTCGGTGTACTGAGGGCTGTTTTTCCTAAAGGGTTTCCCACTCTCCCTTCACGCAAATGTGGGTTATCTTCCTCTAAATTCAACCTTTCCCATCCTTAACACACTAGTGTAATAGTACACAGTGTATAGCCTGAAGGGTAGTAAGACGTGGTGCTAGAATAAATGTTATTCATGAATTTAATGAAAGAGAACTGGCTTTGAAAATGAGTGTATCATATGTTCAAACGGCAGGGTCTTTCACAACCATTTGAGCTAGAATAATATTTTAGGACCGTGAAATGGCATGAAAATGTGGTCCTTTACAAATCCACGAAATCTAAGATGTTTCCCCTCGAAATGAGGTCAGGAAAAGGTTAATTGGCTAGGTGACAAAACGATTGAATGTTTTTGCATCGTCTCTTTATGAGGAATAATTAAATACGGCTAAAATACACTTTTTCTGAATATATAAACTCAAGACATATTTTGTTGTAGAAAATTTTAGTTTAGAGCTACAAATGGAAAAATAAACTATTTTTAAAATCTAAATTAGCAGATATTTTATTATAATAGTTTTGTGTGCACCACGTCTTAGTACCCATTCATGCCATCTGCATATTTTACACTAATGGGGTAGGAATGAGAAAACTAAACTTTAAATAAAGTGTACCCGCGTTTTCGTGAAGGGAAATTGGGAAACAATTATTTTTCTAAACACGCTCAATCCACCCGGCCTAGATTCGAACCCTGAACATTCCATCACCGTAATGTCATCATAGATCTGTCCACCTATCCACCGGTGCGTTTCCCCCCCCCCCAAAGTTTCCCGTGAACTGACTAAAGTTACACCCTGCAATATTTTTCAAACACTTGTCGCTATTTGAGTTGACACATCCATTACTGCTGCATTCAAAACTGAAATGGCTCCACCATTTCCCCTCGTGACGGGAGTAAGCTGCCACACCGAAATATTGATTCGGAACAGTTAAAAGTGAACTAGACTATTTTGTTTTATTATTTTCACTTTATGATTTGAATGCAAGCAGGACTTATCAACATTTGGTAGTCTATGATTGTCATTTTGAAACCTATGATCGTTATTTTGAACTCTTTTTATGAGCAAAAGTTTAACTGCGCCAACGAGGAAGGCTTAGAACACATTCAATACATCTTCTCTCTCGATATTGATAAAACTGCACTGGCGAACGAGTGGATAGGGGCATCACGCTGACAGGGAGGTTGGGGTTGGAAACCTGGTCAGGAGCGCGAATGTGTCTTTTATCGTTGGTTTCCCATTCTCTCTCTCTCTACGCAAACTCGGGTACATTTCCT
Organism: Timema podura; assembly: GCA_033556935.1. Taxonomy (NCBI): domain Eukaryota; kingdom Metazoa; phylum Arthropoda; class Insecta; order Phasmatodea; family Timematidae; genus Timema; species Timema podura. Next base: position 42,321,458 of record JAVRXN010000009.1, on the reverse strand, counting down.
CTCATATTTGCCCTAGTAGTGTATGTGTGTGAATAGGCTGGATGGGTAGTAATACTTGGATGGTAAAATTCGTCCCATCCGGGATTCGAACCACAATCTCCTCCATCACAGGCAATATTAAGGGGCGAGTCCACTGCCTTAGACCCCATGACTATCGGTGCGGAGCGTAATTTCTGTATGTATGAGGTTACAACCCAAAGGTTGGTCTTGATGTTCTTCCAAAGAAAAGACCGTACTCGGCTAGTTTTTATCACCCGCCCGCACTATCCGGGAGAAAGCACATGTGTTAGGGAAGTCCTGAAAGCAATGTGGTTTCCCGTCGCTGGATGTCTACGAGAGAGAGAGTACAAATGTTGCTGGATGTCTACGAGAAAAATAGAGTAAAAATGTTTCTGGATGTCTACGAGAGAGAGAGAAAAACAAATGTTGCTGGATGTCTACGAGAGAGAGAAAGAGTAAACATGTTGCTGGATGTCTACGAGAGAGATAGCGAAAACAAATGTTGCTGGATGTTTACGAAAGAGAGAAACAAATGTTGCTGGATGTCTACGAGAGAGAGAGAACAAATGTTGCTGGATGTCTACGAGAGAGAGAGAGAGAGAGAGAGTAAAAATGTTGCTGGATGTCTACGAGAGAGAGAGAACAAATGTTGCTGGATGTCTACGAGAGAGAGAGAACAAATGTTGCTGGATGTCTACGAGAGAGAGAGAGTAAAAATGTTGCTGGATGTCTACGAGAGAGAGAGAACAAATGTTGCTGGATGTCTACGAGAGAGAGAGAGAACAAATGTTGCTGGATGTCTACGAGAGAGAGAGATAGAGGGTAAAAATGTTGCTGGATGTCTACGAGAGAGAGAAACAAATGTTGCTGGATGTCTACGAAAGAGAGAGATAGAGAGTATAAATGTTGCTGGAGAGGTATCTATCTCATCATCTTCCAGGGATCTTGTACGAGCCACAATCAACACGGGACACGAGGCTTTACTTACCATCCGAAGGAAGTTGTGGAACAGATTGTTATCGCTCGGTAGATGTCGCTTAGCTTAGGCCAGGTTTGAACCTGAGAATATCGGGTTCTGAGGTGAGAACTTTACCCTAGAACCACTTACATACATACAGCATGTCCCAAAATTTACTGTGCAGTAAAGTATCACGTAACAGTTCTTCCTATAACAGATGTTGGAAATGTCCGCTAAGGGCTTGAAGACATGTCTAAACATACTTCTTCTTATAATATCATATTAAGGGGAGTGTCCAGACACGTCTCCAGGGCCTTCCAACATCTGTTATAGGAAGAACTGGTAGGTGGTACCTTACTGTACTTTTGGGACACCCTGTAAGAGTATTATCTTCAGTCAGCAGTTCCTTTGAAAAAAAAACTAATCTATAGTATTCTATGTTAGTAGTTTAAGAATACATACTAAAAAATAAATAGCAGTCCTATGTATTCTTCCACCCTTGTCTATTTTCAGAGCAACAAAACCATAAAATTATATTGAAATCCATTCAGATATATTAATATTATGATTATTTTGTGAAAGCGATAAAAGTGAATACGGTAAAAAAAAGAGGGGAGAAGAAAATTACTTTTTATTGATTTGGAGTGGCAAGCCTGAAGCTATCTTCGGAGGCAGTCTCTACCTGTGACGTCATACACTCTACTCCTCAACCCTTATATGAAAGGATAAAAATGACAATCGTTTAGGACGAGCGGTCGAGGATGATGGGTGATTAGGAACTATCACTTACCACGTCACGGCAGGTCAGAGGGAGGAGAGGAACTGTCACTTACCACGTCTTGGGAGGTCAGGGGGCTTAGAGGAACTGTCACTTACCACGTCTTGGGAGGTCAGGAGGCTTAGAGGAACTGTCACTTACCACGTCTTACGAGGTCAGGGGGAGTAGAGGGACTATCCCTTACCATGTCTTGGCTGGTCGGGAGTAGAGGAACTGTCACTTACCACGTCTTGCGAGGTCAGAAGGAGTAGAGGAACTGTCACTTACCACGTCTTGCGAGGTCAGAGGGAGTAGAGGAACTGCCACTTACCACGTCTTGGCTGGTCGGGGGGAGAGGAACTGTCACTTACCACGTCTTGGCAAGTCAGGGGGGGAGAGAGGAATTGTCACTTATCACGTCTTGGCTGGTCGGGAGATGAGGAACTGTCACTTACCAAGTCTTTCGCTGGTTGGGGGAGAGGAGGAACTGTCACTTACCACGTCTTACGAGGTCAGGGGGAGTAGAGGAACTATCCCTTACCATGTCTTGGCTGGTCGGGAGTAGAGGAACTGTCACTTACCACGTCTTGCGAGGTCAGAGGGAGAAGAGGAACTGCCACTTACCACGTCTTGGCTGGTCGGGGGGAGAGGAACTGTCACTTACCACGTCTTGGCAGGTCAGGGGGAAGGGAAGTAGGATGGAGAGGGGAAAGAATGCCTACTTTTTTTAGAAGTGGCTGTGTCTGAGCTATTAATATCTAATGCTACTTAACACACTATAACAGAACGAGAAGAATATATTTAAGGAACTGTACTAGCATTTGCACGGAAAGAAGTAAAGACACGGCAACAAATGTCCACACGACAAGTACTCAGCTAAGAATTGATTGTGAGCCTTTAATGTCAGAGTCGAGCATGCCAGCACATCCATTGCTTGTTACTCTAGTTCAATTTATCAACGTCTTAAACCTCCTGATTACAGTGAGATACTGAGTGTTGTATCCTTGTTGATAAGATCCAAGAGACCTGTAGATAGGAAGATATATCCTCTGAAGATAGTGCTCGTCTTCATTCGAGTTTCATAGAAAGGACCTTTCACAAAATACAAACATAACTAACACGGTCAACAATGATAACATTATATACTATTATTATTGTTAATATCTATCAGAAGTGACATCTTCAGAGCACATCACTTGACGTATGAACACGTGACAGTAGATTTAATGTCTTACTATGTTTACTGGACTGAAACCTTGCAAGTCTGCCACTGCTGTGTCACGTGATTTAGGGCCACACTTCTAACACTAGCCGCGATAGTGCTGCCATCTACCTCCCGGCCTACTAACTATTGTTGATGCTTGTTTTGTTGTATCTTCCTGTTGTTTATCCATGGCCCGGCACGTTTGTTCTTTACGCATCACGTGATCTAGACCCGCAGTTTCCCACACTCCACACACCACACACACACACACACACACACACACTGGCCGTGGTAGTGCTGCTATCTACCTCCCGGCGTACCTACTAATATTGATGTGTGCTTCTTGTTTCGAAATCAGGGGTGAGCAACGGTTTCATTTAGAGGTTGGGAACCATTGTTTTGTTTAGAAATTCAAGTTTCATGATCCAATTTGATCTTAATGGTATTCCAACATTTTTATCGATACAACCGTCACAAACCAATGTAATTTTTCAATATTTTTCAGAATTTTTTAATTTGTATCCATACAAAATATATGGAAATGAAGTATGTGGGGAAAATACCGCAAGGGAAGCCAAAGAGAGATGAAAGGAGCAGATAACAGAAAGTGTTCAAGTGAGAGGAGAAGAATGGAAGCAATTAAAGGAGGAATAATGGTGGAAGGATAGAGGAAGATAGAGGCATTTTACTAAACTGACCTGGCCACAGGCTGGAAACTGTTGATGATGATGATGACTATATATTATATAAGGTGATACTATTCAAACATAAGACATAAAGAAAATGATGGTTGTGATTGAACTTCCAGTTACCCGCCTTGGTGGCGTAGTTGGCTAACGCGCCAGTCGTGTTAAGCCAGATCACCGAGGACGGGGAGATCGAGGTTCGAATCTCGGTCGGGTGAACTGAGGGTGGTTTTTCCTAAATGGTTTTCCACTCTCCCTCCACGCAAATGCGGGTTCACTTCCTCTATGTTCAACCTTCCCAATTCCTAATCCATTAGTGTATTTAGTACTTAAGCGTATAACCCGAACGGGTAGTAAGACGCGGTGCTAAAATTAAATTAAATTAAAAAAAACTTCCAGTTGTGTAACTGACTGTACTTATGATGGAATGCAAATCTCATATTATTAGTTATTCATGTGAGAGTCTAAACTGTGTATTAAAACTAAATATAAATAAACAAGTGTTAATTTTCAACAGTATTTTTAAATATGTTTGTAAATTTTAACATTCTTAAACTTACAGAACTTTGAATTATTTTTGTTTAGTATGAAAGTTTATTTTATGATTGTTTTCCTGAGTTGTATTTATGTCTTGTCCATATCGATGGTCGCACGGTCTAAAGCCTTTCAATAAACTGGATTTTCACTAATGTTTAGGTCGGGTTTGAATCCCGACTGTGATATACAGAGCTAGTTCTCCTAAATGGTTCTCTAATACAAATGTAGGGTACATTTAATAAACTCTCATCCTTAGTCTACGAGTGTAATGTTTTCCATTGTTTGCAAACTCTTCTTCGATCACAACAACTGGCAACGTTTAACTATTTCCACATCCGAGTGTTCAAATATTGATACTTACAAGGTTTGTGTTTTAACAGGCGTATTTAAGGCGTGTTTGTATGAGTATTATCCTTGTTATGACCGTGTACATATGTAGCACGCTATCAACCAAGTGTTTTTAGTTGTTATAGTCATAACACAAAGGCGGGCAGGCGGACTTAGTGTCAGACTTATGATGGGGAGGTCAGTGTCTGAAACCCAGCTGAATGTACTGAAGGATGGGCTTTCATAAACGTGTTCCCACTCTCCATCCACGAAAATTCGGCTAATTTTCTCTTAGCCTTACCTTTCTCATATCTTCCCCGTTAGCTAAATGGCAGGGGAGGAATGGAGGGGAGGGTGAAATCACATGTGATAAACCAACCTTCCTCTTCAACGAACTTTTGCAAGTTGTCTTAGATCGTGTGACCATTGGTAAGGTTATTACTTGGTTCGGGTAAAGTAATAGTTACTTTACCTTCAGTTTCGATTCCGTCACGTATAAATGGAGCCATTTCATCTCAAACATTCCTTAACACTTTTAAGACGGCATTTTTAAATCTACATTTCATATTATATCATTTCAAGACATTTCTCTACTCCCCTCCCCCCACCCAACCATCCCCTACAAAGGGAGATATCAACATTATGGAGCTATTTCAAGAAGTTATTTGATCAAATCATGAGAAATCTTTTATTGCGCTCTTTTTTTCAATTCAGGGGAATAAATAAGGACGTATTTCCTCGGGAATGTTTCTAATTCCCCTTTAGAGTGACGTTTACGTGACTGCTGATGTTTTCATTAACCTTTCTGTTAGTTTACGATGCTTCGTTTATTGCGGAGCGTAACCGAGCGTTTAGAACAAATAACGGCTGCCCGCCGCTATTTTAAACTATATTTTCAAAGAGCCGGTTTTTACTCGTTGCTCTCCGACCAATCATGAGATGTTCTGATAAGTTATCAATGTTCACAAAACTGGGGAGGGAGGAGCAAAGTTTATACTCCAGGATTAAACTCAACTTTTAAAATAATTTTTTCCTGCCTTTGAGTTGTGAGGTAAGGATTGTTTTTTATGTCGGGAAATGATCGCTCAGCAATGCAAGTTTGTAAACATGGCAACATAGCACCTGCGAGCTTGTCGGGACTATATAGGGTGACCAATACTTTGAAACAGGTCACGTGTCCTGGTAAACTATATTAGAGGCTTTGATTTGTCAGAAAACTTCACTTCATTCCCTTGATTGATGTGGAAGGGAAGGGAACAAGAATTAAACTCGATATTTTTACACTTTTTATAACAAATCAAACATTTCTCCGGTAGATAAGTTTAGTTTAACAATCTTCAGTTGTTGAATATTTGTCAGGAGCTTAGTGGACTTTGAACAGGACTTTACTTCTTAATTTAAAAGTCTGTAATATAATGCCAGCCACAATGCCTATGCCAGATATTCAACTATTGATATTACCATGTGAAGAAAATTAAACTAAATTGTCTACTGAAACAATGTTTTATTTATTTTGTAAAAAAAAAAATCTCTCTTAAAAGTGTTTTAAAAAAATGTCCCTTAGCTCGCATTCCCTCCCCTCCCCCCATACCCATCTTAAGGAAAACTATCAGATCACTGTGATTTATTCTAGAAGAGATAACCCAGGTATAAATGGGGAGTTATTTGAAGATGTTGACCCAGCATTGGGTGAGGAGACATGAGGGGAAGGGCCCTGACTTCAAGACTGGTCAAAAACACACCGTGTTGAGTGCCCTTCCCCCATAACGCAATGTGTAGATGCCCGCGCAGCTCTTCAACTATTTATCAGTATCGTTATTATTTATTAACAATCCTAAATAATATTTATAGAGTTTTCTATTTACAAATTTAAAAAACTGAACAATTTATCTTGCTTCTCTTGATTTCTATCGTTCGACAGTGAAATGTACACCTAGTTCCTTGTATTTGTAATATGTTATCACTATCTCTTAGTTTTTAACTCACATAACATCGCTACATCACCTTGAGAAATGTAAGCATACTAAATAGTATTTTGCTACGAACATTATCTGCTTATAATCCCCCCTCTCTTGTTTTTACAGGAGCACTAAAACACCCTTTAATTAGCTTCTAGAGGTATTTAATATGGAGAGAACTCACCCTTATAGCTCTGAGTACCCCCTTTTCACATTCCTGCATATGTCACTGGTATATTTACATAAGGTGCTAATGGTCAACATATGTAATTTATTATATACTAACAAGAAATTATATTTCAATGAAAACCTAACTAATGAATGTGACAGTTGTAAACAAATAAACTGCTGGTTTTATTCCGGTCGAGGCAAGTGCATTAATGCAATGAGGATAAGTGTAGTGCGTCTCCGTGGGGAAGTTAGAGCATCAGGTGTGTGTTGGCGAGTCCGGGTGCAATATTGATTGAAGTGGTGTAGCTCTGGCCCCATTAGATTGTCCGGGATGGCGTGACAAGATTTCACAGCAGTGACAACATTGTGTAGTAATACACTCAGGGCTAGATGTGAGGGGAGTGTTGGTGGAGTGCTAGTGAGGGCTGGATGTTAGGGGAGTGTTGGTGGAGTGCTAGTGAGGGCTGGATGTTAGGGGAGTGTTGGTAGAGTGCTAGTGAGGGCTGGATGTGAGGGGAGTGTTGGTGGAGTGCTAGTGAGGGCTATATGTGAGGGGAGTGTTGGTGGAGTGCTAGTGAGGGCTGGATGTTAGGGGAGTGTTGGTGGAGTGCTAGTGAGGGCTGGATGTTAGGGGAGTGTTGGTGGAGTGCTAGTGAGGGCTGGATGTGAGGGGAGTGTTGGTGGAGTGAGAGAGAGGGATGGATATTAGGGGAGTGTTGGTGAGTGTTGGAGGAGTACTAGTGAGGGCTGGATTTGAGAGGAGTGTTGGTGGAGTGCTAGTGAGGGCTGGATGTTAGGGGAGTGTTGGTGGAGTGCTAGTGAGGGATGTATGTGAAGGGAGCGTTGGTGGAGTGCTAGTGAGGGATGTATGTGAGGGGAGTGTTGGTGGAGTGCTACTGAGTGCTGGATTTGAGGGGAGTGTTGGTGGAGTACTAGTGAGGGCTGGATGTGAGGGGAGTGTTGGTGGAGAGCTAGTGAGGGATGTGTGTGAGGGGAGTGTTGGTGGAGTGCTAGTGAGGGCTAGATGTGAGGGGAGTATTGGTGGAGTGCTAGTGAGGGATGTATGTGAGGGAATGTTGGTAGAGTGCTAGTGAGGGCTATATGTGAGGGAATGTTGGTAGAGTGCTAGTGAGGGATGTATGTGAGGGGAGTGTTGGGGGAGTGCTAGTGAGGGCTATATGTGAGGGGAGTGTTGGTGAAGTGCTAGTGAGGGCTGGATGTGAGGGGAGTGTTGGTGGAGTGCTAGTGAGGGATGTATGTGAGGGGAGTGTTGGTGGAGTGAGAGAGAGGGATGGATATTAGGGGAGTGTTGGTGAGTGTTGGAGGAGTACTAGTGAGGGCTGGATTTGAGAGGAGTGTTGGTGGAGTGCTAGTGAGGGCTGGATGTGAGGGGAGTGTTGGGGGAGTGCTAGTGAGGGATGTATGTGAGGGGAGTGTTGGTGGAGTGCTAGAGAGGGATGGATATTAGGGGAGTGTTGGTGAGTGTTGGAGGAGTACTAGTGAGGGCTGGATTTGAGGGGAATGTTGGTGGAGTGCTAGTGAGGGCTGGATGTGAGGGGAGTGTTGGGGGAGTGCTAGTGAGGGATGTATGTGAGGGGAGTGTTGGTGGAGTGCTAGAGAGGGATGGATATTAGGGGAGTGTTGGTGAGTGTTGGAGGAGTACTAGTGAGGGCTGGATTTGAGGGGAGTGTTGGTGGAGTGCTAGTGAGGGCTGGATGTGAGGGGAGTGTTGGGGAGTGCTAGTGAGGGATGTATGTGAGGGAGTGTTGGTGGAGTGCTAGAGAGGGATGGATATTAGGGGAGTGTTGGTGAGTGTTGGAGGAGTACTAGTGAGGGCTGGATTTGAGGGGAGTGTTGGTGGAGTGCTAGTGAGGGCTGGATGTGAGGGGAGTGTTGGGGAGTGCTAGTGAGGGCTGTATGTGAGGGGAGTGTTGGTGGAGTGCTAGAGAGGGATGGATGTGAGGGGAATGTTGGTGGAGTGCTAGTGAGGGCTGGATGTGAGGGGAGTGTTGGTGGAGTGCTAGAGAGGGATGGATGTGAGGGGAGTGTTGGTGGAGTGCTACTGAGTGCTGGATTTGAGGGGAGTGTTGGTGGAGTGCTAGTGATGATTGGATGTAAGTGGAGTGTTAGTGGAGTGCTAGTGAAATATTATATAAGTTTTAATACCCAGCACCCAAGATGAACACTAAGGGCCAGTTTCATAGTCAGATTTAGTACGCCTCAAGTGCGAGTCGATACTAAATACAAGACGTCACCTACCTAAAATCGAATAGAATGGGCCAGTTTCATATGCGAAACTGGCCCATTCCATTTTGGTCTAGGTAGGTGTCATCCTGTATTTAGTATCGACTCGCACTTTAGGCGTACTATATCTGACTATGAAACTGGCCCTATAGCTCCACCCACATTCTGACGTCATTTCTTGGTCAAATGACAGAACAATTCTCTTAACAAACAAATTCATCCATTAACACTGCACTAACACTACCCTAACACTAAACTAACACTATTATAGTAGGCATACACAAACAAAATTGAACCTTGATGTTTTAAACCAGCCTATCCACATTCTATTTCACTAATGGGGCAGGGATAAGGAAGGTATAATACATATTAAATGTATCCACATTGGCATGGAGGAAGAGCTGTAAACTATTTAGGGGGAATTGCCCTCATTGCATCTGGTCAAGTCGTAATTAGGTGAAACATTGCTTTAGTCAACTTTGTCTCTCATCCACGTCACAGTACAGAGCTTGTTGTGATGTTTTGTGACCATTGAATTAATCTACAGCTCGAGAATGTGTGTGATTAGGAACCTTGTCTTGGTATCGTCCACATATCCAACGTGTCTTGTGTCTATAGTTGTTTTGTTTGCCTCGCTCATGGCTGATGGGATAGTAACGCCACAGAACACACAAACAAAAGACGGTGGTTGTAACAGTAGAAGTCTGCACGAGTGTAGGTGCTACTCCCAGCCCTCGCAGTTATAATCCGAGCCGACAGGTGCCAGCACAACTGAGGGTTGTTAACGTGTTTTACGAGATCAAACGAGATATACTTTGGTGCGGTGTTTGATAACCTTGTGAGCGGGGCTGTTAAAAGATATAGGAAGGTGGCAAAACCGTGTTGTGCTTTTGAAATCAGTTTTAACTTATTAAATATATTGAGTATTGTCTGAACATATCTTTAATTAAAATTCTATTTATATCAAAACATTTTTCAGGAAAAAACAAGATGTTCATGCATAATATACTCAACAATATATTGTATATAATACTATTGTAGTAATTTCTAGCAGGGCATTAGTTTTGTTCTTAATCCTGGATTATGTATCATTATTGCGTGGAAATGCACAATAATATACAGTTGGGCAAGAACAAATAAAACAAATTATTTGAAGATAAATATAAAATGTATTATAGTGCCATGCATCTTTAACCGATTATTCGTGCTGTAAACAACTTGTACTAACTAAATAACACAATGTAAGGAAGTTTATATGTAATTAATTCAATCAATATTCGCCTGGAGAGAGACTGGAAAAAACACAAGGTTAAACACCCTTAAGCCCCCTGAGTTGTAAATGAACACAGACCGTCAAGGTCCAATGGTTAAATTTCCATTCAGCTAACACTACCAGTCTTGACTATCTATAATAATAAAAGGAAGTGTTTGTCCGTGTGTGCGTTTGTTTGTGTGCGATGCCCAGCCAAATTTACGGCACGCATAGATCTGAAATTTTTAACATAGGTGGATGGAAGGGGGTCCAAATGCACCTCAAAGCCGGATTTTTAAATTTTTAGCTATCTTTTTAGTTAGGATATTTTTAACAAATTTTTGAAGAAAATATTGTTAATCTGATAATTAAATTATCATGGCAAATCGGACACCATTGGGGGGGGGGGGGAGTATAATTCTTATACCACAGTGGGTCACGGGCAACGCCATGCGGGATTGCTAGTATAATATAAAGGCACTTAGGCTACAGTTGGGCAATTAGCACTTTGAACTCCACTTAGAGTGACTTTCAGATCATTCCCATCACTCTGTAGTTAGCACCCCATGAAGAATACATTTCTATTTTAATGAATTTCGAGCGAAATGATCTTAAAGGCGATCATTTGAAGCAAAAAGCTCCATAATTATTTACCAACGTACACGTATGTTTATCTATACTCTCAAGATAGCTCGTATGTACTAGAGTATGAAAGGTTTGTATGGTGATGCAGTCTATATCACGCTCAACATAGCTGGTATGTACTACAGTATGAGAAGTTTGTATGATGATACAGTCTATGTCCCTCTCAACATAGCTGGTATATAATACAATATGAGAGGTATGTATGGTGATGCACTCTCAACATAGCTGGTATGTACTACATTACGAGAGGTATGTATGGTGATCCAGTCTGTGTCACTCTTAACATAGCTGATATGCACTACAGTATAGGAGGTTTTATGGCAAATCAGTATATGTCACTCTCAACATAGATGATATGTACTAGAGCCGGGGCAAACCCGTCACCAATCACCACATGTGGCGAATTGTCTCTAAAAGTGTGGCAATTTGAATTTGCTAGCTTTCACAGAAAAAAAACTTTTTCCAGATAGCGGGACCGTTTTTGTAACTTGATATTTACTGTATATCATTGGAAACATTCCCCTTTGGGAATAAGTCAGAAATACAACACTGCCATCCAATACTCCCCTCCACACTTTTACCAACAATTCGAAGGGCTGTATTTAAGAACGAGCTGCGTTTCAAAGAGAAATGACTTTGTGGGCTGGTTTTTTAAAGAAAGAAAACTCCTCTCCTTGAAAGGGATTGAGCTGTGAAGCCGCGATTACACGAGGCCAGGTGATAAACTGGCAGTAGTAGACTAACACCATTCGAGTCCGGCTATCGACTGGCCTCGTGTAAAAGCGCCTTGAGGAAAAATGTTACTCTGGACTGCTCTTTTGTTTCACTTTACACAGTAATTAGGGTCCATTCACCCCTTTACTGATTTTCGTTCTTGCACTTTAGTCTAGCTTCAACCTTGAACGGGTGGTGTCTAATAAGTAATAACAAACATTTTAAGAGGCACGTTTTCACCTGTTTCATGCCTATAATTTTCTCGTGTTTTTTTTTTTTTTTGCTTTACAAAAAACTGTTATTTAAAATTTTCGCAAATTCATCTTGAGAGATGGATTAGAGGGTGATTCGAAAACGAAGTGAGCCAGCAGCAGGTGATAGAGCTGAGGTGAGTGAAGCAGACAATCTTATTGATTCGGAACTTAGTGGTAAAAAGGAAAAAAACAAGAGAATGGAAGAGCGTAACGCGAAATTTCAAGAAACCTGGAAGCTAAAATTTGTAGTGATGCAAATAAATGAAAATCCCGTGTGCCTCCTGTGCAAAAAAAAAGTTTCATTGAGAATAAGGCAGACAGTTTGAAAAAGCATTTTCAAAATAATCAGTGAATTCAACAATAAATTCTCAGTTGATGGATGTAATCGTGTCAGTGAAATTGCCCGTTTGAAATCACAGTTCCAAGATCAGAAGATAAGCCTGTAAAAGTTTCTTTTGTTGAATGAATTAGTGACGTTATAAATTTATAAAGCAGCATGGATCTTGGCTCGGAAAAAAGAAACCATTTTCCAATGCGGAGATGGTGAAAGACATTTTGATCACGGTGATAGAAACTCTTATGGAAAACTACGAATCTAAGGTGAAGAGTGATATACTCCAAAAAGTGCAGAATTTTCAGCTAAGCCACAGGACAGTTGTTTGCCGAGTGCTGGAACTATCTAAAAACATAGAAGAGCAACTACTTGAACAATTGAATGACTGTTTGTGTTTTACTTTATCACTGGACGAATCAACCAATTTTACAGACATAGCGCAATTAATATTTTGGGTTCAGTTTGTGCTTCCCGATCTTACAATTCGTGAAGAAATCCTTGTAATTTGTGGATTTCGAGGCCATACTTGTGGAGCTGATATACTCAAAACATTTTTTGAAGTGTCAAAGAAAATGTGTTTTAGATCTGAAAAAACTAGCTTCTATTACAAAAGACGGTGCACCCGCAATGATTGGAAGTAGTCAGGGTTGTTTCTCGTTTTAAGCGGCATTTGAGTGAGAGTGGCGTAAAAAATATGTGTCTTCCTTCCATTGCATTCTGCATCAGAAGAATTTGTGTGCTCAGATGCTTGAAACAAACACGTTGAAAACTTTGATGGATATGGTTGTATAAATTGTAAATTACATCCGAAGTGGAAGTGCCCTCATCCATCGACAGTTTGTTGAGACCTTGAAAAATGTGGTAACTGTGATTTAGAGGAGTTCACTGACTATGTAAATGTGAGATGGTTGAACAGAGGAAAAGTTTCTGAAATGTTTTACATATTTGCTTCCTAAAATTCGAGATTTTTTTGTTGATAAACGTCAAATAGAAAATTTTTCTGAGATTGAGAATTATTTTTGGCCATGTGATTTACATTTTCTGTGCGATATCATGGCTCACTTTAATGAATTAAACGTGAAGATGCAGGGAAAGGGTAAAGTAGTATGCGAGCTGGCACAGCATATTCAAGTATTCAAGTCAAAACTGGATATCATTCTGGTACAAATTCGGAAGATGGATTTAAAAACCTGACCCAGAAATTTGAATCACTTCTCTGATTTCAATGCCTTCAAATTAGCATTTGAATTATTACGTGATCCATCCCAATTTGATATTACAAATTCAAGCAAAGATATCTCCACCCTTATTTCTTTAGCAAGAGTGACTTGAAGATGATTTGCTTTCTCTTCAAAATCTGGAATACTTGAAAATTTACCTGAATTCTTCAATCATGGATATGTGGAAATATATTCTGACTGACAACAATCTCCCAACTTTGAAATCGGGCATTTCAAAATTATTGTCCTTGTTTGATCAACGTGAGTGTGTGAATCGACATTCTATACAATGGGATTCATCAAGTATAAATACAGATCTCAAATTGTTGACGTCAATCTGGAGGCGGAGTTAAGATGTGCATTGAGTTCAGACAATACGCCAATGTTCCTGCAACTTGCCAGGCAAAAGGACTGCCAAGTTTCACATTAAATTGTTTTACATTTTCTATTTGAACGGTTTTAACCATTTGTGTCCAAACCAATTTTAAGTGAATAGTTAAAGTTTACGTATTTTGAATACTCTTATTCAGTGTGTTAATTTTAATACTCGTTTGAGCACTCTAATCTTTCAATTTTTACATGATGTAGCGAATTTCACTTCTCATTCGTCACACTTGTGGCTGTTTTAAAAGATGTCACCCATTCCTGTACTAGAGTATGAGAGGTTTGTATGGTGATGTAGTCTATGTCACTCTCAACATAGCTGGTATGTACTACAGTATAAGGTTTGTAAGGTGATGCAATCTATGTCACTCTCAACATAGTTGGTATGTACTACAGTATAAGAGGTTTGTAAGGTGATGTAGTCTATGTCACTCTCAACATAGCTGGTATGTACTACAGTATAAGAGGTTTGTAAGGTGATGAAGTCTATGTCACTCTCAACATAGTTGGTATGTACTACAGTATAAGAGGTTTGTAAGGTGATGTAGTCTATGTCACTCTCAACATAGCTTGTATGTACTACAGTATAAGAGGTTTGTAAGGTGCTGCAGTCTATGTTTGTGTGCCGAGGTGGAATATCTTACAATGGCGGGTCTTAGTATGGTAATCTGGTTCCATCCTGAACGGAGGGTGGATTTGGCTCTGGGGTAGTTCAGGGGGTAGAAAGGCTCGGGGGTGAAGCAAATCTAAGTGAAGACTTGAGAAGCACTTCCTTCAAACAAGAACAATTTTAATTAAAATTACCGTTTCCGGCTTTCATGATCCGGTTGGATAATTTGAGAGAATAATTGCTGAGATTTCAACTACGTGGCCCCATTCTGAATAAAGCACACATTTCTACTGAGGTATTTACAGATGTAAAAACTGTTTCCGTTTTCGAAAATTTCCCTTTAACCTCTTCCGGAATCTCTTCCCAATATTTAAACGTAACCAATGCATTCGATATGTCCCAAGTTGTAAAGTCCACTCTACAGTTTATTTTCTCCCGAGGACGGTAACAACCCAAACATCAAATGAGTTACAGTAACAGCAATAACAGATCTCTTCTCACACTCACGTGTCGACTACAGCGCTCGGTGGTTGAATGTGTCACTAGTGTTGGGTCTGCTGTAGACTAGATATGTTACTTGATTATTACTATACACCTCCTTCCCTTGGATTCAATTATCTGACATTTTCCGTTTGAAAATTGCCCTGGTAATTTTCATTTCTGAAGGGACTGCCGCCTTGAACGGAAGAAACAACAGTAAATTGTACTTTATAACGAATATATACAGTGCATTATACTTTATAACGAATATGTACAGTACATTATATTAAATAATGAATAAATTTACATATTTTAATCTTTGTTCAACCTTGCTTGACATTTAAGAAATTAGTGGGTTTACATTCTAGCACTGATGCTAGTATAAACCAACATAGTGTAACTAACATAATGAAGCTAACATAATTGAGCTAACACAGTGGAACTAGAATAATGGGACTGACATGATGAAGCTAACATAATGAATACAACATAATTGAACTAACATAGTGAATCTAACATAATGGAACTAATATAACGAAGCTAACATAATTGTACTAATATAATGAAGCTAACATAATGGAACTAGCATAATGGGACTGACATAATGAAGCTAACGTAATGGGACTGGCATAATTGAACTAACATAATGAAGCTAACATAATGGAACTAACACAATGAAGCTAACATAATGGAACCAACGTAATGAAGCTAACATAATGGAACTAACGTAATGAAACTTCCATAGTGAAATCAGCATAATGGAACTAGCATAATATAACTAGTATAATGGGCTAACATAATGGAACTAGCATAATTGAACTAACATCATAAAGCTAACATAACGAAGCCTACATAACGGAACTAACATAATGAAGCTAACCAAATGGAACTAGCATAATAAAACTAATATAATGGAACTAGTATAATGGAAATGACATAATGGATATAACATAATAGAACTAGCATAATTGAACTAACATAATGAAGGTAACATACTGGAAATATCTTAATGGGACTGGAATAAAGTATGGAACTAACATGGTGGAACTAACATAATGGATATAGTATAATGAAGCTAACATAATGAAGCTAACATAGTGGAACTATAATAATATAACAGGAGGTGGGTGACTAGTTTAAGCCGTTACCCTAAGTTCATCTTGTTTTTATTGTCCACCCGTACAAGTTATCCGCACTTAATTCCACTATTGAGGCTGAGAGACTGGGATAATATATATCCCCATCTTATACATCACGGAAAAACTAAATTAGATGAAAATGACGCCTTAACCCGCATGCCCACCGTGTGTATTTTGTTTCCAATGGTCACACATAATTTATTCTACGCGTTGTACTTAAACAAGTAGAGTGTAGATTATTCGGAGCTCACTAATTACTATGCAATGCACAAACAAGCCTACTTTTACTTAAGTACCTATAATAATCGTTATGAAATACCGCTGATTCGAAGTAACCACCCCTCAGCCCCTGCATTTGATAGTTATACTTCACGCATCACATCAATGTATTGCATCTAGTCTCAGAACTATCTCACGGCGCTAAATAGTAAAGAGATTTTGTAAATTTTTAAATTTACTTTCTAAAGGAACAAAGCTTTTTTTCCTAACATATAACAAGCTTTTAAATCCATATACTTCCTTGTATATTGAGTGTTTTGTATTTATTAAAATAGCGTTTGGAAATATCAAACTATTGTTTCAGCTAAAAGTATGTATATAAAAAAATAGTTCTAGTTACTTTTACATTATTTTTAAATTAAAAATGAGCATAAAATATATTTTCATGTTTATTGTTTGAGTGATTATAATGAAATTCTTGGAATTTAAACTTTATAATTGGAATTTGCTTTTGTTAGAAAAAGCTATTTTCATATCCTGAAACTTTATCTTGTATCTTTGTTTGAGGTCATCCATCAACTGTATTACTCATCTTCCTGGTCCCCTTATCTATTCCATATTGCCTTCTATGACGTCACTCAATAAGACATTTCTGCTCATAGTATGACCCATACAGCTGTCCTTTCTTCGTTGAGTATCTTGCAGAATTTAGTAATTTTTAATTTACTATACTTAAAACTTCTTCATCACCACATCACAAAGCTGTCCAGATATTTCTTCTACGTTTTATTCAGGGTCCCTGTCACAGTTCTATATATGTATATGTGTATGTGTTTATACTAAGCAGGTTGAAGGTCAGATAAGTCACAGCTATGTAAGGAGCTCTATTTGTAAATTTGGTCCCCCATTAAACAAATGAGTGAACACTGAGACCGCACAAATATCCCTTTTTGACATGAAAAAACCGTTTTAACTTACGTTAATTTATATTGTAGCCCAAAGTACAATTAATCTGGACTTAGCCCCTGCCTCCTAGGTAGGTGCTGGAGTGTGTACTTGATTGTACTATTATATAGTACGTACCAGTGCTTGAAGAACATGTACCACTAACATCTCATTCAAGACCCCAAACTTCTGAATCGTCTTCTTTAGTTTTTACGGCCTCGCCATTCACGTCACGCCTCTCTACGCAAAGTTTATGTCGCTCTCCCTTTTTACTCCCCCCCCTTTTACACTTCTCCTCTCCTACCCTTAGCCTCCCCCTCCCCCCGCAAGTCATCCCACCACCTACCACCTCTACTTCTCCCCCCTCTACTCAATCTCTAGAGAGCTGAAGACTTTTATCATTGTCAGCTCGTTGTAGCCTTGGCTGGTCTATCCATCCATCTCCGGACTGTCATTACCACACTTCTATACTAGATTGCAGCGTATAAACCACTGCCCGGTCTATCCATCCATCTCCGGACTGTCATTACCACACTTCTATACTAGATTGCAGCGTATAAACCACTGCCCGGTCTATCCATCCATCTCCGGACTGTCATTACCACACTTCTATACTAGATTGCAGCGTATAAACCACTGCCCGGTCTATCCATCCATCTCGGACTGTCATTACCACACTTCTATACTAGATTGCAGCGTATAAACCACTGACCGGTCTATCCATCCATCTCGGACTGTCATTACCACACTTCTATACTAGATTGCAGCGTATAAACCATGCCCGGTCTATCCATACTAGACTTCAGGTATATAACCACTGCCGGTCTATCCATCCATCTCCGGACTGTCATTACCACACTTCTATACTAGATTGCAGCGTATAAACCATGCCCGGTCTATCCATCCATCTCCGGACTGTCATTACCACACTTCTATACTAGATTGCAGCGTATAAACCACTGCCCGGTCTATCCATCCATCTCCGGACTGTCATTACCACACTTCTATACTAGATTGCAGCGTATAAACCACTGCCGGTCTATCCATCCATCTCCGGACTCATTACCACACTTCTATACTAGATTGCAGCGTATAAACCACTGCCCGGTCTATCCATCCATCTCCGGACTCATTACCACACTTCTATACTAGATTGCAGCGTATAAACCACTGCCCGGTCTATCCATACATCTCCGGACTCATTACCACACTTCTATACTAGATTGCAGCGTATAAACCACTGCCCGGTCTATCCATCCATCTCGGACTATCATTACCACACTTCTATACTAGATTGCAGCGTATAAACCACTGCCCGGTCTATCCATCCATCTCCGGACTCATTACCACACTTCTATACTAGATTGCAGCGTATAAACCAATGCCCGGTCATATCCATACTAGATTGCAGCGTATAAACCACTGCCCGGTCTATCCATCCATCTCCGGACTGTCATTACCACACTTCTATACTAGATTGCAGCGTATAAACCACTGCCCGGTCTATCCATCCATCTCCGGACTGTCATTACCACACTTCTATACTAGATTGCAGCGTATAAACCACTGCCCGGTCTATCCATCCATCTCCGGACTGTCATTACCACACTTCTATACTAGATTGCAGCGTATAAACCACTGACCGGTCTATCCATCCATCTCCGGACTGTCATTACCACACTTCTATACTAGATTGCAGCGTATAAACACTGCCCGGTCTATCCATCCATCTCCGGACTGTCATTACCAACTTCTATACTAGATTGCAGCGTATAAACCACTGCCCGGTCTATCCATCATTACCGGACTGTCATTACCACACTTCTATACTAGATTGCAGCGTATAAAACACTGCCCGGTCTATCCATCCATCTCCGGACTGTCCATTACCACATTTCTATACTAGATTGCAGCGTATAAACCAATGCCCGGTCTATCCATCCATCTCCGGACTGTCATTACCACACTTCTATACTAGATTGCAGCGTATAAACCACTGCCCGGTCTATCCATCCATCTCCGGACTGTCATTACCACACTTCTATACTAGATTGCAGCGTATAAACCAATGCCCGGTCTATCCATCCATCTCCGGACTGTCATTACCACACTTCTATACTAGATTGCAGCGTATAAACCACTCCCGGTCTATCCATCCATCTCCGGACTGTCATTACCACACTTCTATACTAGATTGCAGCGTATAAACCACTGCCCGGTCTATCCATCCATCTCTGGACTGTCATTACCACACTCATACTATGAGCGTATAAACACTACGTATTCATCTCGACGTCATCAATCTAACTAGTGAGCGTAAACATGCCCGGTCTATCCATCCATCTCCGGACTGTCATTACCACACTTCTATACTAGATTGCAGCGTATAAACCACTACCGGTCTATCCATCCATCTCTGGACTGTCATTACCACACTTCTATACTAGATTGCAGCGTATAAACCACTACCCGGTCTATCCATCCATCTCGGACTGTCATTACCACACTTCTATACTAGATTGCAGCGTATAAACCACTGCCCGGTCTATCATCCATCTCCGGACTGTCATTACCACACTTCTATACTAGATTGCAGCGTATAAACCACTGCCCGGTCTATCCATCCATACTCGGACTGTCATTACCACACTTCTATACTAGATTGCAGCGTATAAACCACTGCCCGGTCTATCCCTCCATTACTGGACTGTCATTACCACACTTCTATACTAGATTGCAGCGTATAAAACACTGACCGTACACATCCATCTCCGGACTGCCATTACCACATCTTCTATACTAGATTGATAAAAAGCGCTTATCAACACCATTCCAGATTGAGCTATACCATGCCATATCACATTACTCGGACTGTCATTACCACACTTCTATACTAGATTGCAGCATATAAACCACTGCCCGGTCTATTCATCCATTACTGGACTGTCATTACCACAATTCTATATTATATTACATCGAAAAAACCGTTCTAAGAGAAAGCCAAGCTGTGCTTTCATTATTTGCCTACCACAATTCCCACGTTTTTGTGTTTTTGATAAGGAAGAGCTTTCAAAATTAACCAGAAGTTGTAGCTTGTAGTTTATGAGCTACTGACACGTTTTATCAGAGTTGTAATACTTCTCCGCTTGTTTGTAACTATAGAACGTGACAACTAACAACTCTGGTATACTTGTTTCATGTAGGAGTGGCTCTACATTGTTGCCAAGTCAAGATGGTCTGAGATTCACAGTTCCAATATGGACCATTCATACAGTGCCCTCTAGTATAGGAAGCACGCCAACTCTGTAATGTAAAGTAAACACATGAAGACTGGACGGTGTTCAAGTGTTGTGATAGGGGGAGAGGGAAGGGGTTGATTGCTGTCCTTGCCTAGTGGTTCAGTGGTTCAGAATCTTCTGAGGGAAGACACTGCACGTCACCCTTCACGACTTGGGTCCCTTATGATAAAATGAGGGGAACACACGCATACAATAACCACAGACTAAACCTGTCAAAGCAAAACACTGCGAGTATAAAGTGACAGAGTCCCCCAACTAACAGAAATTTGTCTGTTACTTGTTTGGAACCAGCTCACACAAAACCAGGACCCTTTCCAGTTTATTATTTTTTATTTAAAGAAAGCGTTTAGGGAGTATTTGATTGTTTTGTAGAGTGAAAGGCAGGTGGGAAAGACAGTAGTGTTGATTGACAGCTGAAAGCTAGCACAGACCACCTCCTCCTCTGGTCACAGTATTGACAGTTCCTCCTCTGGTCAAAGTATTGACAAACCTCCTCCTCTGGTCACAGTATTGACAGACCTCCTCCTCTGGTCACAGCATTGACAGACCTCCTCTTATGGTCACAGTATTGACAGCTCCTCCTCTGGTCACAGTATTGACAGCTCCTCCTTTGGTCACAGCATTGACAGACCTCCTCTCTGGTCACAGTATTGACAAGACCTCCTCCTCTGGTCATAGTATTGACAGCTCCTCCTCTGGTCACAGTATTGACAGCTCCTCCTTTGGTCACAGCATTGACAGACCTCCTCCTCTGGTCACAGTATTGACAGACCTCCTCCTCTGGTCACAGCATTGACAGACCTCCTATTATGGTCACAGTATTGACAGACCCCTCCTCTGGTCACAGCATTGACAGACCTCCTCCTCTGGTCACAGTATTGACAGACCTCCTCCTCTGGTCACAGCATTGACAGACCTCCTATTATGGTCACAGTATTGACAGACCTCCTCCTCTGGTCACAGTATTGACAGACCTCCTCCTCTGGTCACAGTATTGACAGACCTCCTCCTCTGGTCACAGCATTGATAGACCTCCTCTATGGTCACAGTATTGACAGCTCCTCCTTTGGTCACAGTATTGACAGACCTCCTCCTCTGGTCAAAGTATTGACAAACCTCCTCCTCTGGTCACAGTATTGACAGACCTCCTCCTCTGGTCAAAGTATTGAAAAACCTCCTCCTCTGGTCACACAGACCTCCTCTATGGTCACAGTATTGACAGACCTCCTCCCCTGGTCACAGCATTGGCAGACCTCCTCCTCTGGTCACAGCATTGACAGACCTCCTCTTATGGTCACAGTATTGACAGACCTCCTCCTCTGGTCACAGCATTGGCAGACCTCCTCCTCTGGTCACAGCATTGACAGACCTCCTCTTATGGTCACAGTATTGACAGTTCCTCCTCTGGTCAAAGTATTGACAAACCACCTCCTCCTCTGGTCACAGTATTGTTGTTGGTTCTCTAGCCTTGGGGTATGTTTATTCTGGTCGTGTGGAAAATATCGCGGATAGTGGATCAAGACTATCGGGCTATTCAAGAACAATGGGAGGATATTAGCACAGATAGGATTTAAAACTACAGTACATGTTTGATTTGCAAACACTGTAACGCCAATACTATTTTAAAATACACTACAAAACACATCACAATAATTAAGTAACAAATCTATGAAAATATACAAACTTTCGTGTCAAGACAAACTTGAAGAAATGAAGCGAGGACTTAAACTATAGCAAAGTTTGTTAAAATTTAAATACTTCACCATGTGCATTTTTATTTCCATAATTTAAGAAATTACTCCTTAAAATATTTTGCCGGGAACATTTAATTTATATTTAATTCTACACAAATTATTTTAAATCCATTGTATCAATCAGCTAGCAGTGAGGTAAGACCAGCAACATCGGACACGCGCACTAAACTCCATGCTCTGGTGTGCCAGTGATGGGAAAGTCCATGTTCAAATCCCGGTCGGGTGTTTTGAGGGTATATTTTTTTATTAAATGATCCCCCTTTCTTTCTCCACGTAAATGCGGGTACACTTCCTGTGAATCCCCCCTTCCTCCTTACCACCTCGAGAGTGTGAATACGCGAACATCCCGGACAATCAATCATGTTATTGACGAGTCATACACAGGAGAACAAACACACAAGTCATCTTTTCTCGCTGGTCGACAGGTTTGTAGCAGAATCAGGGACAGTTCTGATATTTTGTGTCAATCTACGACTCAAATCTTTCTTTAGAGACCTCACGTACTTGTCTGACCTTGTCTTGAGATCGTCAGAACATTCACTGAGTAACATAAAACTATATATACGTTGCGGTCTCGCTATTTAAAACTTGTAAACTTTGATATGATAGACCTCCAAGTAAATGCTTTTATTTAAAAATCACTTCAGTAGAACGCTACAAATTGCTGTCGGAAGAAAGTGTCGTTTGAAATTGTGGCTGTCCATTGTACAAGCTTTATTTTTAATTTTACTTATGAAAATATTTTTGGTATAATCTTGGGAATGACTGTTAAAAGGAATCGTATCCTATTTTAAATAGATAGATTTCATGATGACTCACCTTCCAGCATTGTCATCTCCATGTCGTCTCAGTAGAACTTCAATCTCCGAGGAATGAAAGGATGGGGGGTGCGGGAGTCTTAATCGAAAAGTTCTTCAGTCTTTGATAGACTACAAAGTTAATTAATAATAAAAACTGAAACTAAGTCACCCAACATGCACATCGTCACGGGTAGCCAATAAAACCAACTGTTACAAGTTTGTTCCAACGTTAAACGTACCTTATGTCGTTATTGCAATCAACCTTAACACCCAAGTCCCCTTACACGCACGGGCCCCTTAAGGAGATTTCACACACAAAAGGAGGACACCAAGGTTCAGGTTAAGCACTAACACAAACCTAAGGAAAGAGGGGGGAAACGGAAGACGGAAGAGTATCTTCAAAAGTATCTTTGTCAACAGTAATATCCTCCAATAAAACAGTTCCTATAGATTCTTCCAGACCCTTAAAAATTACTTTTGGGGCGAGTCGCCCTTATTCCTCAAACTTTCCCTTTTTAACTTCTAGGACACACTTTATATATAGATGAAGGAGAAAGTAGATCAACGAGAGATGTTTTATTGGAACAAGGAAAGGGGGAAGGTAGAAAAGTTTCTTTGTTTATAAAGTTTCAGGGCATGTATCGCTATCCCAGTACATTTTAAACATCTCTCCCCTCCTCGAGTAAAGATAATCCTTCAACAACTTACAATCAACTTAGAGACCATTTTATACAAGTTTTAAAAAATGCCTTATTTTACTAACTAAACTAATAAATAGTAAATTAAACTGTCAGTGAATCCTTCTGGCAGTAGAAAGAGGGATATGTGTTTAGGTTAGTTTTTACATATCTCAGAAAGAGAGGGAGAGAATGAAAGAGAGAGAGTTGTGAGGTGAAGCCCGTCCAGAAGTGTCCGACCACCCGTCCCTCCTCCTCTAACCTGAACCCGACCAACGCACTGGTACCGCAGTGGGAGCGACGCTCACCGACGCTTGGAGACGCCAGGCACCCCGCACGACAGACAGACGACTAGCGCCGGGGCGCTCCGCACGGCTCGAGGGCAGCCCGCGCCACCCCTCCTCCCCTTCCCTGCGTCGCACCGCGCTGCGCAACCTCGGCTTGGGGGTGGCCGTGTGCTAATCTGGTGGTGACTGCAGCTAGCTAGATATATGGCCGTGTGCTAGTCTGGTGGTGACTGCAGCTAGCTAGATATATGGCCGTGTGCTAATCTGGTGGTGACTGCAGCTAGCTAGATATGGTCGTGTGCTAGTCTGGTGTGACTACAGCTAGCTAGTATATGGCCGTGTGCTAATCTGGTGGTGACTGCAGCTAGCTAGATATATGGCCGTGTGCTAATCTGGTGGTGACTGCAGCTAGCTAGATATAGGGTCGTGTGCTAGTCTGGTGGTGACTACAGCTAGCTAGATATATGGCCGTGTGCTAATCTGGTGGTGACTGCAGCTAGCTAGATATATGGCCGTGTGCTAATCTGGTGGTGACTGCAGCTAGCTAGATATATGGCCGTGTGCTAATCTGGTGGTGACTGCAGCTAGCTAGATATATGGCCGTGTGCTAGTCTGGTGGTGACTGCAGCTAGCTAGATATATGGCCGTGTGCTAGTCTGGTGGTGACTGCAGCTAGCTAGATATATGGCCGTGTGCTAATCTGGTGGTGACTGCAGCTAGCTAGATATATGGCCGTGTGCTAATCTGGTGGTGACTGCAGCTAGCTAGATATATGGCCGTGTGCTAATCTGGTGGTGACTGCAGCTAGCTAGATATATGGCCGTGTGCTAGTCTGGTGGTGACTGCAGCTAGCTAGATATATGGCCGTGTGCTAATCTGGTGGTGACTGCAGCTAGCTAGATATATGGCCGTGTGCTAATCTGGTGGTGACTGCAGCTAGCTAGATATATGGCCGTGCTAGTCTGATGGGGATGCAGTAGCTAATATATGGCCGTGTGCTAGTCTGGTGTGACTGCAGCTAGCTAGATATATGGCCGTGTGCTAATCTGGTGGTGACTACAGATAACTAGATATAGGGCCGTGTGCTAATTTATCATAATTAGGTATAATTTATTTGTAACAGAAGTTCTGTATTAAAATCCCAGCCAGTTATATTGAGGTGGTTTTTACTCAATGGTTTCCAAAGCTCTACCCACGCTAATGTGGTTACATTTCCTTTAAACTTTAACTTTTTCATCCTTGGCCAATTAGTGGTGACATGCTGACAGTCTCGGACAAGGGAGGGCAGGGAGGTTCACACGCATTAATCAAGTTGTGTAGTTAGTGTATCTTAGAGATGAGAATTTTCCGGGAAATTTTGAATTGGAAAATTTTCCTCAGTGGTGGCTTGCGGTAAAGGGGTTAAATTGTAGAAGGGAACTTACAGTCTATTATATATTCCTCAAAATATAGTGTGCTAAGAGACGAGTGAGTTATAAGAATAGGGGCAGGAGGGGAATTTAGGTTGGGGAAGGATTAGAGAGGAATCACGGAAGATAGGTTGGGGGGGGGGGGTAGATAAATGTTGGATCAGCTTTAAAATTATTTTAGTTAACTTAAAAAATTGAAGTATCATTTATGAACATAGTGGGCTTACAAAGGCTCGCATTCATTTGTTTGTTTACTACTTTTTTTTTAGCACCACGTCTTACTACCTGTTCGGGTTATACGCTTATGTACTAATTACGATAATGTGTTAGGGATGCATAAAGTTGAATTAGAGGATTTGCACCCGCATTTTCGTGGAGTGAGAGTGGAAAACAATTTATGAAAACTTTCCTCAGTGCACCTGACCGGGATCGAACACCGATCTCCCTGTCATCGGTAGTCTAGTCTATTGCGAGAGTAGCGCGTTGGCCCGTGTGGCCATCGAAGCAAGTGCTTCTTACTACTACTACTACTAATTATTATCACTGTTATTATTATTACTATTATTACTATCCATTTAATCAGTTGAAATTAACCTACAGAAATAATAATTGAAAATTTTCCCCTTTGAAAATTTTTCCTGAAAAATTATAGGGAAAATTTTCTGTCTCACATCTCTAGTGTATCTACCTATAAATTCAAAACAGATTAAACACATCAATAATTAAACACCACGACTTAGTATTATTTTTTATTTTTTCAAGTATTCCGATCACCAAACGCTAATTTTAAAATAAAATCAACGCATAAAAATGGTGGAAATTGGTTGCATACAATTCAATTACGGCTTTTAAAATATATTACTACTCAAGAGCTGAATTGTCTGCCTATACTACAAGTTATCCGGGTTGAGAGCTGAATTATCTGCCTATACTACGAGTTATCCAGGGTGAGAGCTGTATTATCTGTCTATACTACGAATTATCCAGGGTGAGAGCTGTATTGTCTGCCTATACTACGAGTTATCCAGGGTGAGAGCTGTATTGTCTGCCTATACTACGAGTTATCCGGGTTGAGAGCTGTATTATCTGCCTATACTACGAGTTATCCAGGGTGAGAGCTGTATTATCTGTCTATACTACGAATTATCCAGGGTGAGAGCTGTATTGTCTGCCTATACTACGAGTTATCCGGGTTGAGAGCTGAATTATCTGCCTATACTACGAGTTATCCAGGGTGAGAGCTGTATTATCTGTCTATACTACGAATTATCCAGGGTGAGAGCTGTATTGTCTGCCTATACTACGAGTTATCCAGGGTGAGAGCTGTATTGTCTGCCTATACTACGAGTTATCCGGGTTGAGAGCTGTATTATCTGCCTATACTACGAGTTATCCAGGGTGAGAGCTGTATTATCTGTCTATACTACGAATTATCCAGGGTGAGAGCTGTATTGTCTGCCTATACTACGAGTTATCCGGGTTGAGAGCTGAATTATCTGCCTATACTACGAGTTATCCAGGGTGAGAGCTGTATTATCTGTCTATACTACGAGTTATCCAGGGTGAGAGCTGAATTATCTGCCTATACTACGAGTTATCCAGGGTGATAGCTGAATTATCTGCCTAAACTACGAGTTATCTGGGGTGAGAGCTGAATTATCTGCCTAAACTACGAGCTATCCGGGGTGAGAGCTGTATTATCTGCCTATATTGCGAGTTATTCGGGACGAGAGCTGTATCACCTGTCTAAGTCATGTGTTATTAGGACTGAGAGCTGTATTACTTGTCTAAGTCACGTGTTATCAGGAGTGAGAGCTGTATTACTTGCCTAAGTCACGTGTTATCAGGAGTGAAAGCTGTATTACTTGTCTAAGTCACGTGTTATCAGGAGTTAGAGCTGTTTTACTTGTTTGAATCACGTGTTATTAGGAGTGAGAGCTGTATTAATTGTCTAAGAAACGTGTTATCAGGACTGAGAGTTGTTTTACTTGTCTAAGTCAGTGTTATCAGGACTGAGAGTTGTTTTACTTGTCTAAGTCACGTGTTATCAGGAGTGAGAGTTGTTTTACTTGTCTAAGTCACGTGTTATCAGGAGTGAGAGCTGTATTACTTGTCTAAGTCACGTGTTATCAGGAGTGAAAGCTGTATTACTTGTCTAAGTCACGTGTTATCAGGAGTGAGAGATGTATTACTTGTTTAAGTCACGTGTTATCAGGAGTGAAAGCTGTATTACTTGTCTAAGTCACGTGTTATCAGGAGTGAGAGCTGTATTACTTGTCTAAGTCGCGTGTTATCAGGAGTGAGAGCTGTATTACTTGTCTAAGTCACGTGTTATCAGGAGTGAAAGCTGTATTACTTGTCTAAGTCACGTGTTATCAGGAGTGAGAGCTGTATTACTTGTTTAAGTCACGTGTTATCAGGAGTGAGAGCTGTATTACTTGTTTAAGTCACGTGTTATCAGGACTGAGAGCTGTATTACTTGTCTAAGTCACGTGTTATCAGGACTGAGAGCTGTATTACTTGTCTAAGTCACGTGTTATCAGGAGTGAAAGCTGTATTACTTGTCTAAGTCACGTGTTATCAGGAGTGAGAGCTGTATTACTTGTTTAAGTCACGTGTTATCAGGAGTGAGAGCCGTATTACTTGTTTAAGTCACGTGTTATCAGGACTGAGAGCCGTATTACTTGTCTAAGTCACGTGTTATCAGGACTGAGAGATGGGTTCTTAAGACGGACATGCGCAGTTGGGGCTCTATAGAACTCGGAGACGAGATGACTTTTGGTTTGAAATGAAGCTAATTACCAGGAAGGAGTGGGGGGAGGTCGTCGTGACGCCAAGTTATTGCCACATTTACCTTTACTCCCATTCAACAAAACTTTGTGAGCTCGTTCCTTCCCCTTGGAAAGTGATGAACGCTTCAAGCAGAACACGTTCTCCAGACCTGTAACATTTTGATCCCCTCCTCGCACTTTCTAAACACACACCAATTTACCTGGAACATTACAAACAACGCTCAGACGTTAATACCTTCTGTGTCCTTGGGTATCGGACTTACATCTGGTCGCCTTTGACGAGCTGGTCGGTGTTTTAATACTGGCCGGGCTGATTATAGTTGTCCTCCCACTAATGCTGGTGTATTTATTTTAGTTACCATCCACTTACCTACTTCTAGACCAATTCTATAGCAGAGATAAAGTGCACCGCACCAGGAACCATCTCCATATTTTATACTAATGGCGTACGACCGAGGAAGATAGAATCTATAAGAAATATACCTGCTTTTATTTTTTATTTTACTCTAGTATTATATATTCTAAACTCCTAAACTTAACCATGTTCGGAAATTATTATTTTATTGATTCATTTTGTTTAAGAATATATGTAATATCATATATTTTATTTTTATTTTATCAGATTAGAATTATATCTACTCAGAATTCCATAGGTAGGATTGGGATGTGGTAAATGAAAGCAATAATAATAATAACAACCCATAAAAGTTTCAATAATTGCCTCTTTTATATATTTTTTATTGTAGTCTAAATTAGTACATTTTATTTCAATGATCCATTTTATTTCAATTGTTCATGTTTTATTTTAAGTATTCTTTCAACTCTTGTAGAGACTTAAAGCACACCATTGTTGTAGGTAAGGTAGTTATCATTATCATTAACATTGTATTATCCAGAAGACGTTCCCGAACACACCCAGTGGTCTCGAGTGTTAAGAGTAATCGTACCTCTGTCAAAGTGAGCCGAGCTGAAGATATTTTTATTACTATTCTTTTCTCCTAGTTCCTAGGAGTGGCACCCAATAGACACATAATTTTAATCATCTTGACGTTACACATCGGCGTACAAAAATATTTGAGAGACAAACTTGTATTTTTTTATTAGAAGCTCAACTCCCTATTTTTATTCGAGATGTTGATGGGAGCTTCGAAATTACTGAAGAGCTTATTGTTATGAGCTTCATGACAAGGCCGAACAACTGACAAAGAAATAGCCAGTGAATGAATTAAGTGCGTGGATAGTAAGTTGGGTCTAGGCTTTGTAAAATTAGTGGCCATCTGTTCTGATGATGTTCCGGTAATTTGCTGAAAATAATGTTGGTGCGGTTACTCTTCCTGAACAATTTGTCGATAGACAAATAACCAAACATCACTATATTAAATGTATGTATAGCAACGTCTTGGAGTTTGATTATGAAATGTCATTGGTGATTTCTATTATTAACTACCTCCGTCCTAGGGGACTGAAACATTGGACATTCCGAGATGTTGTTGAAGAAGAAGATTCCAAGTGCAGCTTCTGCTCTACCATATAGAAGTGAGGTAATCGAGTGCAGGGCGAGAACTCCAGCGTTTCTTTGCCTTAAGAGAGGAAGTAGCCAAATTCTTAAAACAAAACCCAATATTACAATATATCTAAATAGCCTCAACCCCCAACTTTAGGCAAAAAATAATCTTATATTTAAACTTTTATCAGCAATTAAGGCTTCTAAAACTAAATTGGAGCTTTTCAGAAACCAGTTGTTGAATATTGAAATGCGTCATTTTCACACTTGTGCACAGCATATTCTTCAGCACGAGCACATTGAGCCAGGAGAAACATATTCTATGAAAATTGATAGTAAATTTATGTTTGAAGTATGTGACAGAAGACTCACTTTGTCTTAAGAAGAAGATATTCTATTTAAGATGATTGAATATCCCTTTTCAGTGGATCCAGCAGACATGCCACTCCAAATACAGCTGAAAGCTATTGATATCCAGTGTTCGGCAGATTACAGAAATAATTACCGGGAAAGCAGTCTGCAGGAGTTCTATAGAGAAGTCTGGACAGTTAAAAGTACCAAGATCTTATTGAAGCTGCAAGAAAACGTTCGGAATTTTTGGCAGTATCTACATTTGTGGACAAACGCTTTCTATCATGAATATGAACAAAAACAATCAACTTTTTGTCTGACTGATGACCATTTGGGAGACATTTTGAAGACACATTCTACAAATATGAGCCAGGAATACAACAAGCTTGTTGCTGAAAAGAAGTGTAATAATCTGCCAATGAATAATAAGTGCTGCCATACCCATGCAACCGTTTTCCTTGGCGCACTTTGGCCCATCGCACTTGACAAGATGTGCAGGCCTGTTTTATTCAATGTAATATGAAATTACACTGTAACTGAGGCTGTGCTGTATTTCACTTAACCATCCCTGCTGCGCATGCGCCTATATATGCCGACAGTCATGACCGCTTACAAAGCTAGCTACCCCCTCCCTCTGTCGAGTATGTCACAGACTCGCACCCTAGTTTTAAATACTTTTAGAGTTTTTGATCCCTCTCCCTCTCATTATTTCCTTGAGTTGGAGGGGAACAGGAAAGTTTCCTTGTCTGCCCTAGTTGACTGTCCACACACAGCTGGCGCGGGAAAGGCGAATGCACTTAGAGGTAGTTTTTCTCTCCCCTCTTGCGGGTAGTGGAGGGGGAATGACGACTATCATGCGCAGTGTGGGTCTATCGACCAGCTAATGCTGTGCTGTTGAGAGCGTGTGAAAAACGAGTGCTGGTAGGTCTCTTTGCTTGTGAGTATTCAATGTGTGACTTGTACAGTTATGTCTGGAGTTTGCTAGGCCCCACTATTACACTGGTAAGTCTCTGTGCTTGTAAGTATTCAATGTGTGACTTGTACAGTTATGTCTGGAGTTTGCTATTCCCCACTATTACACTGGTAAGTCTCTGTGCTTGTGAGTATTCAATATGTGACTTGTACAGTTATGTCTGCAGTTTGCTAGGCCCCACTATTACACTGGTAAGTCTCTGTGCTTGTGAGTATTCAATATGTGACTTGTACAGTTATGTCTGCAGTTTGCTATTCCCCACTATTACACTGGTAAGTCTCTGTGCTTGTGAGTATTCAATATGTGACTTGTACAGTTATGTCTGCAGTTTGCTATTCCCCACTATTACACTGGTAAGTCTCTGTGCTTGTGAGTATTCAATATGTGACTTGTACAGTTATGTCTGCAGTTTGCTAGGCCCCACTATTACACTGGTAAGTCTCTGTGCTTGTGAGTATTCAATATGTGACTTGTACAGTTATGTCTGCAGTTTGCTAGGCCCCACTATTACACTGGTAAGTCTCTGTGCTTGTGAGTATTCAATATGTGACTTGTACAGTTATGTCTGCAGTTTTGCTAGGCCCCACTATTACACTGGTAAGTCTATGTGCTTGTGAGTATTCAATATGTGACTTGTACAGTTATGTCTGCAGTTTGCTAGGCCCCACTATTACACTGGTAAGTCTCTGTGCTTGTGAGTATTCAATGTTTGACTTGTACAGTTATGTTTGGAGTTTGGTCGAATCTTAGAAAAGTGGTTAAAAAATGTTTACTTTTCTACTTTTTTAATCAACTAGTCCTTCTATCCTTTCGGGGTGAACGCATATGTAATAATTACGCTAATGTGTCAGGAGTGAGGTAGGTTGGATATAGATGACGTGTACTTGCATTTGCTTAAGTGGAGAGTTGAAAACCCTTAAGGTAAAAACACCCTCATTACCCACTACTGGTATTTAAACCCTTATCTCTTCATCATTGTCAGTCACGTATATTGCGATGGTAATTCCCTGGTCCATTTGACCACCATAGTGAGCTACTTGATTACACTATTTTAAATTTTCATAAAGCAATCGATATTAGCATCTCCGTATTGAGGAGAGCTATGACTATATCATCATCCAGAAAATCAACCTAGCCTGAGTAATTCGCTAGTTTTGGTAAAAGAGCGAATTTATATATCTTACTATTTTGTTCACGACCGTGGATCGAATTTAGACTCCTAAAATCTAAAAGTTAGCCGTTTTAATATTTTGGTTACTGGCCGGCTGATTTGTTGAGAAATTTACCTGCCCTTACGTGACGTCAGAGAACAAGGACTGTCTTGTAATACCACACATCCATACCTAGAGCCTAGGACCTAGGACCTACAACGCAGGGAAATTTTAGAAATTTAGAAACTACGAACATGTTTTGTTACAATTTTTGGGGGTAGAATTTACCCCCACATGCTCCCGTTCCTGAGCCAGTTAACATTGATAACATTTTACTATATTAATATTATTTTTTATGTGTATTGATAACATACATCAGAAGGGGCAGCCGAAATGCTGTCCTTCCCTACGAGTGTAATATTCCAATATTCCAAGGCCTCCCCTCTCCAACAGTGCTACCTCCAGTTTGAGAACAATATCACTGTATAGTATCCTTAAATTGTGTGTATGTGTGTGTGTGACATAAGGAAACATGAACATAAATAGTTTATATTGCCAGGAAATAACCAATTAAATAACATATAAATAAACTTTTTACGTTTGGTTTGTAACAACATGATTATTGTGTTTTAGACGTCTCCTACAGAATGCGGTAATAGCAACATCGACCTGTTTATTTAGAGGGAACTGCACTAAACATAATTTGACAAATGTCCACACTTGTTTGACATTTGCGAAGGTAGCTCACTCACGAAAATTCTTTGTCACATACAAATCAGCGTTGACATCAAATCAATTATAAAAATCGGTATCAAGGTACTTTGAAACTTGTCAGCAATTCATTATTCTATTCAATTGAATAAAGTTTAATCAACCTTGGATGGATACAAAGTTTTCAGTCTTCATAATATTGTAGTTATTTTATCCCGTGGATAATACAATCCAAATGTTGGTGCGGATTCCTGTAGTTTCCATAAGAACACAACGGAACAGAGATTAGTGAGACCGTCTCACAGAATTTATGGATACAACATTAAAAACAATCTAGTCTTAAATTTAAAAAAAACTATTTCAAGGTTTCAAATCTTACTTTTGTAAAGTGAAGACTGGGTAAAACCATACTTCGAAACAATAATAATTGTTGGTTATATTGTGATTGTATTCTTGTTAGTTGGCCGAGAAAGCTCCCCCACCCTCCCCAGTCCTAGTTACGGCCCTGCATACAAGCATTGTTGTATTATTGTAACGAACAGTATATATTGGACGGGGCTCCACGGAATAGATATATTTTATCTCGGCCACCCACTTAAAAATCTGTTCAACGATATCTCGGTTCAAGGAAGCGTAGATGAAGGAAGATGAGAAAGAGAAACAGGGATTACCAGAGAGAAGGAAGGAGCATTATGAGTGGAAAACCGAGAGCCCAAAGATTACGAATAATAGAGAGGAGAAGAGGGGAGGGGGGCTGGCTCTTAAATTGAAAATGTTGCTTGTTTTTACTACCAGCCCCGGCGAAAACTCACACTCCTCTTTCTTAACTGCTTTTCTGTTATTATTATTTTTATAAAAAGTGTTTTTTTATGTTTAATAGTCGGGGGATGGAGGGCTTTGTTGATGCTGTTGCTAAGACAACAGTCCCTGCAATACGGGGTAGTTTGTAAAAGACGCATATTGGAGATATTTTATCATAATTCAGACAAAATTTAACTTTAGCTGACATTATTCATATCTATTCTATATTTAAATAATGAACAAAAGTGATATTTTCGTTATGAAAACTTTGTTTATAATTATTTTGTATTTTCTTAAGTTTTTTTTATAATATGTAGTTAAATTGTGAGAAAGAAATAAACAAAGTGAAATATTATTAATCTCTTGATCTAAAATAAAGTCGCAAGAGCATTTTAGAGGGTTGGAAAGCCTTGCTCCGATTAAGGAGTCCTTAGTTTGATCCAGACCTTACACACTGGAGAGTTTTCTCTCACATTCAGGTATCCCATACTCTCTCAAACGGAATGATTATGCATTTCTATGAAATTCCCTCATTCTGATTTTGTTCTATTAGACCTAAACGTTGATAGTCGTAAGAGAGTGCAAACAGCACTGGAGTTGTTTCCATTGCTAGAACCTGCAATCTTCAATATATGCAATATGTTGCTCATATGTGTAATGCTGAAGGTATTACTAGGAGTAAGTCGCATACTTTCATGTATATGAGGTTATTATTACCAGAGGTAGATAGCACACTGTCGCGTGACAGGGATTGTGAGAGGACCTGCACGTAAGGGCTGTATTCAGGTCAATCCCCTGAGCGCGCGGTAAGGACTAACCTTTTTATACTATAAACTTTATCTTTACATAATTTTAAAATTATCTACTATTAATTTCGTTGAAAAAATTCAAAAGCTTACTTTTAAGATAATGTAGATTCAACTAAGAATTAAATCTTAAATTTAATTTATAAGTCCTAATAAATACTGATCTCTCTTTTGTCTTTGTATTATTAATTAATACCAACGTCTCTTGGAAGGACATTAGAAGTGATTTGGAAACAAGGGGTGGTAGCATTGGGACTAAGACAAATAAATCCACATTTGTGGACGCGCGGATAAAGGCGTTAGTCCCGTCTTGAGGAGGTTGGGACTCGAATGTCAGCCGGTGATAAAAAGGTGTTATTTTCCTAAATGGTCCACCACTAGCACGCAAGTGCGGGTACACTACATCTCAATCCTACCTTCCTTGGTGATAAGGCGTGGAGCGCACACAGAAAATAACCTCTTAGACCATTATTTGGCCTCCCTGGCCACTGATTCATGGAGATATCGGCCGTAAAGTGCTCTCTGCCAGCTCAAGGTTTGAGCTTAAGGTGGGGATGAAGTAAACGCAAGTTAAGGCCATAGTTTTCACGGTTTTGCAGACAAAAATATTTTTGTTCAAATTAAATCAAATATTGCTCCAGTACAAACATAATACAGTTTAATTTTCCTCACATGGTGATATCAACAATTGTTGAATATCTGTCATGAGCATGGCGGCAATAGATGACAAACTTTTTATATCAAGATAAAAAGTTATCATTAAATTCCAGGACACGCTCGACAGATATTTAACAATTGTTGATATCACCATGTGAGGAAAATTAAACTGTATTATGTTTGTACTGGAGCAATATTTGATTTAATTTGAACAAAAAAAGTTGTGATGTAAAAAGTGCCAAAGCACTGCCCTTGTCCCGTAACTCTCACCCTAAGGAATATGTGAAGGGCAGGGGAGGGAAGACAGTGGTTAGGTCGCCATGTTGGTCCCCCTCTCTCCCCTGCTCTAGCTCTGATCCCCACTAATTACCTCTAATCTCTTTTTAGGCGACAAAAACTCTCCACACGTCTCTTACTATCCGTGTCGTAATGAATCTTGCGTCGGTTGTAAAACTCCGAGTATGAAAGGGTGCTAACTTACAGGGACAGGAACATGCTGTTTGTGTTCTGAAACGGTGGGCAAGCGGACCAAACTTCAAGCTCATCATGTCTCGTCTGTCGGTGACCGGTTGTATCGGGGTTCGAATCCAGACAGGGTATTCTGAAAAGGTTTATTTTCTAAATGTTTTTCCCCTCTCCTTCCACGCAAATACAGGTCCATGTTCACTAAATGTACAACTTCTTCATCATCACTTTTTAGTGCGATTCAATTAAGTTAACCTGAAATGGTAGTAAGACTCAGTTTAGAAAAATAGTATAGATATTATACTGATACCAATAGAGTGTGATTCTTAATATTAACGTAAGGTGTGATGTGTGTCACCACAGGTTGAGTTAGCTTGTAAGTCGTTTCCTAATTCATCCATTACTTTAAAAACTAGACACTAAATACAAACAAATAATACCTTGTGTTAACAAACCATATTTGAAAAGTGTACTCAGATTTATATTTGAGCTTTGAACCTTCATCTTAATTTTATTTAATTATTTTGATTAATTTGAGGTATTTAACATGCATACGAGAATTTCTATGAGTGAGAGCGAAAGGGACTACCAATATTGTCAGGAAATGTATTTTCACATAACTTCAAGGGTTATTTTACATGTTTTACTTCCCTTCCGAAGAAAGTTGTGCTACGGATTCTTATCGCTCAAGAAAAATTCGTTGATCCCGACTGGGTTTGAACCCACGAAAGATCAGGTCCTGAGGCCAGAGCACTTTACTACAAGACCATCGAGTTCGACTTCATCTTAATCTGGTGAGGCCAAGCGTCAGGTCAAAGGTCAAGGACTATAATTATTCCTTGTGCATAATCCAAGCTTATCAGAGGTTTTCCAAATGAAGTGTAACATGTATCACGGACCACATCACGCCAAGTGTTATCAAGATGGCGGCATGCGCACGTCTTGACATGGTCAAATGTAGGTCACGCGAGAAATGTGAAGTCAGTTTTATGTAATACCGGGGCCGTAATAGCACAATATCATCTGGTTCAAACTTTCTCAGCACGCTTCTGAATCTTGGAGCAGTGGCTTTATGTATTGTCACTGGTTTATAACTGTGTTGTATCTTCACTGGTTTATAACTGTGTTGTATCTTCACTGGTTTATAACTGTGTTGTATCTTCACTAGTTTATATCTGTGTTGTATCTTCACTGGTTTATATCTGTGTTGTATCTTCACTGGTTTATAACTGTGTTGTATCTTCACTGGTTTATATCTGTGTTGTATCCTCACTGGTTTATATCTGTGTTGTATCTTCACTGGTTTATATCTGTGTTGTATCCTCACTGGTTTATAACTGTGTTGTATCTTCACTAGTTTATATCTGTGATGTATCTTCACTGGTTTATATCTGTGTTGTATCTTCACTGGTTTATAACTGTGTTGTATCTTCACTGGTTTATATCTGTGTTGTATCCTCACTGGTTTATAACTGTGTTGTATCTTCACTGGTTTATATCTGTGTTGTATCTTCACTAGTTTATATCTTTGTTGTATCTTCACTGATTTATATCTGTGTTGTATCTTCACTAGTTTATATCTGTGTTGTATATTCACTGGTTTATAACTGTGTTGTATCTTCACTGGTTTACAACTGTGTTGTATTTTCACTAGTTTATATCTGTGTTGTATCTTCACTGGTTTATATCTGTGTTGTATCTTCACTAGTTTATATCTTTGTTGTATCTTCACTGGTTTATATCTGTGTTGTATCTTCACTGGTTTATATATGTGTTGTATCTTCACTGGTTTATATCTGTGTTGTATCTTCACTAGTTTATATCTGTGTTGTATCTTCACTGGTTTATATCTGTGTTGTATCTTCACTAGTTTATATCTTTGTTGTATCTTCACTGGTTTATATCTGTGTTGTATCGTCACTGGTTTATATCTGTGTTGTATCCTCACTGGTTTATAACTGTGTTGTATCTTCACTGGTTTATAACTGTGTTGTATTTTCACTAGTTTATATCTGTATTGTATCTTCACTGGTTTATAACTGTGCTGTATCTTCACTAGTTTATATCTGTGTTGTAGCTAAAGTGGTTTCACGGATTTCGTTCAAACTTGAAACAAAGATGGTATATGGTCCTAAGTAGAGGCCAGATTGAGATTTTGGACTATCCCTAAAATGATGACTACTGATGATTAGTTTTTTAAGATTCTAAGTATTATGAAAACGACTTCACCGATTATGCTCAAAAATGTGTATCTAGAGAGTATTTTACTTGATAAATAAGAATATATATTTGTTTTTAAAAATAAAATTAGGTTAAGCTAGTGACGAGTGATTTTTTAAATTTGATTATTTAAAAAAATTAATACAAATTTTGCTAAAATAAAAAATCTAAATATTGTTTGATATAATTTTTTAAATGTTTTATTTCGAGAATAAACTATTTAAAGGTTGTCTTTAATTATTACAATAGATTTTATAAGAAATTAATATGTGCGGCTGTGTCATAGAATTTATTATTCTTTTATTAAAAGTAAGATTATTATTTTTTTCTAAACTGTAACAATTGCACTGAGATGAAACGTAATTAATTATTTCTGGGTGTGTCCGACAGAAGGAAAAAGTCCACAAGACAAACAAACAGAAGAGTGTACTAACAAACCTACCACTGAATCTCATAGTCTGCAAGTGGGTCGTGAGGGGTGTATGAGGGTTCTACAAGCTACCCCCCTTCCCCTGTGTTTCTGACAGTGGGTACAGGTCTAGGGGTTGAAGGACGTGTGAGGTTATTTGTGACACTGGATGATGCCTCTTACTCACAGACCGGCTTCTACTACAGCTAATTAACACTTGTAATTATACTAGGGTACAGTATATGAGTAAGCTCTCAAGTAATGACAGGTCCAACAATAACAGAACAGGACTTAACCAGCAGCTTAACCTAGAACAGCAATACTCACACTAACAACAACAGTCCCGGGAGTTGTGACGTTTGAATTAGTGGAGGAACCAGCACATATTGGAATGTAACCAGGGTCCTCTAGACCTGTAGTCAGTCTCCCTGACCAGACCGGATGTAACCAGTGTCCTCTAGACCTGTAGTCAGTCTCCCTGACCAGACAGGATGTAACCAGTGTCCTATAGACCTTTAGTCAGTCTCCCTGACCAGACAGGATGTAACCAGTGTCCTCTAGACCTTTAGTCAGTCTCCCTGACCAGACCAGATGTAACCAATGTCCACTAGACCTGTAGTCAGTCTCCCAAACCAGACAGGATGTAACCAGGGCCCTCTAGACTTGTAGTCAGTTTCCCTGACCAGACCGGATGTAACCAGGGCCCTCTAGACCTGTAGTCAGTCTCCCTGACCAGACCAGATGTAACCAGTGTCCTCTAGACCTGTAGTCAGTCTCCCTGACCAGACCGGATGTAACCAGGGCCCTCTAGACTTGTAGTCAGTCTCCCTGACCAGACCAGATGTAACCAGGGCCCTCTAGACTTGTAGTCAGTCTCCCTGACCAGATCGGATGTAAGCAGGGCCCTTTAGACCTGTAGTCAGTCTCCTTGACCAGACCAGATGTAACCAGTGTCCTCTAGACCTGTAGTCAGTCTCCCTGACCAGACCGGATGTAACCAGTGTCCTCTAGACCTGTAGTCAGTCTCCTTGACCAGACCGGATTTAACCAGGGCCCTCTAGACTTGTAGTCAGTCTCCCTGACCAGATCGGATGTAACCAGGGCCCTCTAGACTTGTAGTCAGTCTCCCTGACCAGACAGGATTTAACCAGGGCCCTCTAGACCTGTAGTCAGTCTCCCTGACCAGACCAGATGTAACCAGTGTCCTCTATACCTGTAGTCAGTCTCCCTGACCAGACCGGATGTAACCAGTGTCCTCTAGACCTGTAGTCAGTCTCCTTGACCAGACCGGATTTAACCAGGGCCCTCTAGACCTGTAGTCAGTCTCCCTGACCAGACCGGATGTAACCAGGGCCCTCTAGACTTGTAGTCAGTCTCCCTGACCAGACAGGATGTAACCAGGGCCCTTTAGACCTGTAGTCAGTCTCCCTGACCAGACCAGATGTAACCAGTGTCCTCTAGACCTGTAGTCAGTCTCCCTGACCAGACCGGATGTAACCAGTGTCCTCTAGACCTGTAGTCAGTCTCCTTGACCAGACCGGATTTAACCAGGGCCCTCTAGACCTGTAGTCAGTCTCCCTGACCAGACCGGATGTAACCAGGGCCCTCTAGACTTGTAGTCAGTCTCCCTGACCAGACAGGATTTAATCAGGGCCCTCTAGACCTTTAGTCAGTTTCCCTAACCAGACAGGATGTAACCAGTGTCCTCTAGACTTGTAGTCACTCTCCCTGACCAGACCGGATATAACCAGGGCCCTCTAGACTTGTAGTCAGTCTCCCTGACCAGACCGGATGTAACCAGGGCCCTCTAGACATGTAGTCAGTCTCCCTGACCAGACCAGATGTAACCAGTGTCCTCTAGACCTGTAGTCAGTCTCCCTGACCAGACCGGATGTAACCAGTGTCCTCTAGACCTGTAGTCAGTCTCCTTGACCAGACCGGATTTAACCAGGGCCCTCTAGACTTGTAGTCAGTCTCCCTGACCAGACCGGATGTAACCAGGGCCCTCTAGACTTGTAGTCAGTCTCCCTGACCAGACAGGATTTAACCAGGGCCCTCTAGACCTGTAGTCAGTTTCCCTAACCAAACAGGATGTAACCAGTGTCCTCTAGACTTGTAGTCAGTCTCCTTGACCAGACCGGATTTAACCAGGGCCCTCTAGACCTGTAGTCAGTCTTCCTGACCAGACCGGATGTAACCAGGGCCCTCTAGACTTGTAGTCAGTCTCCCTGACCAGACAGGATTTAACCAGGGCCCTCTAGACCTGTAGTCAGTTTCCCTAACCAGACAGGATGTAACCAGTGTCCTCTAGACTTGTAGTCACTCTCCCTGACCAGACCGGATATAACCAGGGCCCTCTAGACTTGTAGTCAGTCTCCCTGACCAGACCGGATGTAACCAGGGCCCTCTAGACCTGTAGTCAGTCTCCCTGACCATACAGGATGTAACCAGTGTCCTCTAGACCTGTAGTCAGTCTCCCTGACCAGACCGGATGTAACCAGTGTCCTCTAGACCTGTAGTCAGTCTCCTTGACCAGACCGGATTTAACCAGGGCCCTCTAGACCTGTAGTCAGTCTCCCTGACCAGACCGGATGTAACCAGGGCCCTCTAGAACTGTAGTCAGTCTCCCTGACCAGACCGGATGTAACCAGTGTCCTCTAGACCTGTAGTCAGTCTCCTTGACCAGACCGGATGTAACCAGGGTCCTCTAGACTTGTAGTCAGTCTCCCTGACCAGACCTGATGTAACCAGGGCCCTCTAGACCTGTAGTCAGTCTCCCTGACCAGACCAGATGTAACCAGTGTCCTCTAAGCTTGTAGTCAGTCTCCCTGACCAGACCTGATGTAACCAGGGCCCTCTAGACCTGTAGTCAGTCTCCCTGACCAGATCGGATGTAACCAGTGTCCTCTAGACCTGTAGTCAGTCTCCCTGACCAGACCGGATGTAACCAGTGTCCTCTAGACCTGTAGTCAGTCTCCCTGACCAGATCGGATGTAACCAGTGTCCTCTAGACCTGTAGTCAGTCTCCCTGACCAGATCGGATGTAACCAGGGCCCTCTAGACCTGTAGTCAGTCTCCTTGACCAGACAGGATTTAACCAGGGCCCTCTAGACCTGTAGTCAGTCTCCCTGACCAGACCGGATGTAACCAGGGTCCTCTAGACTTGTAGTCAGTCTCCCTGACCAGACCTGATGTAACCAGGGCCCTCTAGACCTGTAGTCAGTCTCCCTGACCAGACCAGATGTAACCAGTGTCCTCTAAGCTTGTAGTCAGTCTCCCTGACCAGACCTGATGTAACCAGGGCCCTCTAGACCTGTAGTCAGTCTCCTTGACCAGACAGGATTTAACCAGGGTCCTCTAGACCTGTAGTCAGTGTCATATTACGTACCAATGATATGTATTGAAATATAGCTCTCTGGTATAATCGAAGATCTGAAGAAAAGGTCCTCCGCATACTTAGAAGATCTTGTTCGAATCATGGTGTGGTAAATTTTTTGTTGGAGAAGTAAATATATCAATATTATTCTGAAGTTTACTTTTAGTATTTCCCCGCAGCTAATACCCTATCCATACCAACGTGCTAAGCAGGTAAGTGAGTCCATCATGGGTAATCCTCACAGATATTAGACGTCCTGGCGCTAGATTATGTTCAAAAGAAAAGTCATATCTATAGTAGAAAATTTTCCTTTGAAAGATTTCCAAGAAATTGTTGTACGCTATTTTATGGTAAGAAACTTAGGGACCCGCCTCGGTGGCGTAGTTGGCTAAAGCGCTAGTCGTGTTGAGCTCGACCGCCGTGGACGGGGAGATCGAGGTTTGAATCTCGGTCGGGTGAACTGGGGGTGGTTTTTCCCAAATGGTTTTCCACTCTCCCTCCACGCAAATGCGGGTTTACTTCCTCTAAATTCAACCCTCCCAATTCCTAATCCATTAGTGTAATTAGTACTTAAGCGTATAACCCGAACGGGTAGTAAGACGCGGTGCTAAGTAAAAAATAAAAATAAAATAAGCTTAGGTAATTGAATTCCGGGGAGAGGGGAAGTATTAACATATCTGGTCTTCAACAAACCCAAACCTCGGTTACACATACAAACACTGAGCGCTGTAGTCGACATGTGAGTGGGAGAAGAGGATTGTTATTGCTGCTATTGGAACTCATCTGATAACGTTTATGTTGTTAACATCCTCGGGAGAAATTAAACTGAAGGGTCGACTTCACAACTTGGATTATCTCGAGTGCATTTGTTACATTTAAATATTTTAAAAAATGTCTGGGAAAAGATTAATTAGAAATGTGTCTGGCTCACATCACTATATTCGTAGCTATCCCAAAATAAAATGAAATCTAAACTAGCTATTTAATAACTGTTATCATTGAAGTGTAGTTTCCTAATTCGCTCCTATCCGTGACTGTGTCCAGTTCGGCCGGTTTATTGAATCTCCTCCAGGTTGAAACACTCGCACAAGGTAACCTCGAGAAGAAATAAAACCAGCCCATAATGTAAATAGGGGATGGATGTAACTCTCCACACAAGACTAGGAGGGAACACTTTCAACACCGCTCATTTAGAGAAAGTATTGCAATCGTGAACATTTTCTATATTGACGTCTTATGTGTCCCTGTGATAAAAGCATTGAGTATTACAATTTATATGTCTGTCTCTCTGTCTGTCAGTTGTCTTTTTGTCTGTATGTCTCTATGTCCCTCTCTCTGTATCCATATTCCTCTGTCTGTCCCTATGTCCCTCTGTATGTCCCTTTGTTCCTCTGTCTGTACCTATATCCCTCTCTCTGTATCTATGTCCCTCTGTCTGTCCCTGTGCTCCTCTGTCTTTCCCTATGTCCCTCTGTCTGTATTCATGTCCCTCTGTCTGTATTCATGTCCCTCTGTCTGTCCCTATGTCCCTCTGTATGTCCCTATGTCTGTATTCATCTCCCTCTGTCTGTCCCTATGTCCCTCTGTCTGTATTCATCTCCCTCTGTCTGTACCTATGTCCCTCTTTATGTCCCTATGTCCCTCTGTCTGTTCCTATGTCCCTCTGTCTGTTCCTATGTCCCTCTGTCTGTCCCTGTGTTCCTCTGTCTGTCCCTATGTCCCTATGTCTGTCCTGTGTTCCTCTGTCTGTCCCTATATCCCTCTGTATCTATGTCCCTCTGTCTCTCCCTATGTCCCTCTGTCTGTCCCTGTGTTCCTCTGTCTGTCCCTATATCCCTCTGTCTGTCTCAATGTCCCTCTGTCTGTCCCTATGTCCCTCTGTCTGTCCCTGTGTCCCTCTGTCTGTCCCTGTGTCCCTCTGTCTGTCCCTATGTCCCTCTGTCTGTCCCTGTGTTCCTCTGTCTGTCCCTATATCCCTCTTTCTGTCTCAATATCCCTCTGTCTGTCCCTATGTTCCTCTATCTGTTTCTAGGTCCCTCTGTCTGTCCTCTTACAATGTTTTTTGTTTTGTGTTCCCTTAAGCAAATGTGGGTACAATTTCTCTAAATATACCCTTCCTAATCCCTAAATACATCAGCGTCATTAATACATCATAAGCGTATAACCCGAAAGGGTAGTAAGACGTGGTGAAAAAAATAGCACACTTATAAATTTATATCTTAAACATTTAATCATTAAAATATTAACCTTTGGATAAACCCCCAGGGAAATCTTTAATTCCAAAAATGATTGTTTTTCCTACAGGCGTGGCGCGGCGGTTGAAGAAAAGTCATCGTAATTGGCTGGAATGGTCTGAGTCAACATCGCCCAGACCAGAACAAACACAAGGGTGAGATTGTTCGGCTCATTTAATGTTCCCTTCCCGCTCCTCTCCATAGTAAAGTAAATAAACTCGTTAATTGGAAAAAGGGATTAGAGATTTATAGCATTTTATTAAGTACTACTTTCAATAAAAGATAATGATTATTTTATTTGATCTCATATTTATTTCTCCCTTCAAGTATATTTTCTAAATAAATTAGTTATTTACTTTTTGAAAGTTTAATATAAATCAATCATTTTGAATACTAGAAAGCAAAAAAGAATAAAAATTTTGAAGTAAAATCCCTGCTAAAGGAACTTTCTGAATTATAAACGAATTATTATTTTCCACCTCCAGTTTATATTTTATAGTTGTGGAACAGGGTAAAAAAATATAATTTCAAAAATTGTCATGACCAAGGAAAAGTATTTATAAATTAATTTCGTGTCAACAATTTCCACCGGTGAGGAGTACAATTCTTTTAGTTAAATTTGTCCCCAAAAAGTTTCATAAGTAGATTAAACATTTTTAAAAAGATAATTTCAAATTTCTGTTTCCTTCGTTGTTAACTGTGTCTTCTTTAGTCCCTTGTGTTTACAATTTGTCTTTTTCTGTGTCTTCACTCATCCCTTGTA
Source organism: Timema podura (assembly GCA_033556935.1). NCBI lineage: Eukaryota > Metazoa > Arthropoda > Insecta > Phasmatodea > Timematidae > Timema > Timema podura. The sequence continues at coordinate 42,276,981 of JAVRXN010000009.1, read as the reverse complement.
CCATTACTTCATCTTTATCTGTGTCTTCTCTCATTCCTGGTACTTCTATTTCGTCGTTATGTGTCCTCTCTTATCCCTTGTACCATTACTTCATCTTTATCTGTGTCTTCTCTCATTCCTGGTACTTTTATTTCGTCGTTATGTGTCCTCTCTTATCCCTTGTACCATTACTTCATCTTTATCTGTGTCTTCTTTCATTCCTGGTACTTTTACTTCTTCATTATCTGTGTATTCTCACATCCCTTGTACTTTTATTTCGTCGTTATGTGTCCTCTCGCGTCCCTTGTACCATTACTTCATCGTCATCTGTGTCTTCTCTCATTCCTGGTACTTTTACTTCTTCATTATCTGTGTCTTCTCTCATTCCTGGTACTTTTACTTCGTCATTATTTGTGTATTCTCTCATTCCTGGTACTTTTACTTCTTCATTATCTGTGTTTTCTCTCATCCCTTGTACCATTACTTCGTCGTTATATGTGTCCTCTCTCATCCCTTATACCATTACTTCGTCGTTATATGTGTCCTCTCTCATCCCTTGTACCATTACTTCGTCGTTATATGTGTCCTCTCTCATCCCTTGTACCATTACTTCATCTTTATCTGTGTCTTCTCTCATTCCTGGTACTTTTACTTCTTCATTATCTGTGTATTCTCTCATTCCTGGTACTTTTACTTCGTCATTATCTGTGTTTTCTCTCATCCCTTTACCATTACTTCGTCGTTATTTGTGTCCTCTCTCATCCCTTGTACCATTACTTCCTCGCTCTGCGTCTTCCCACGCCTCATCCCATGAAGTACACCCGGAGCACAGAAGAGGAGCGACTGAGTCTCTAGCAAGTGAGAGCTGCCTCCGGGATTTCTTCAAATAATCTTGGGGTGGAAACATCACAAGAACTACTGCAAGCTTATCTTTGAATGAAAATAAAACTATCTTAAAAATTCGTATCTAAAACCTTTCCTTCTTGTACCCCGCCGGCTAAACGTGTCTTGTAGCGAGAAGACAGCCTCCCAGACCCATAGAGGACCCTTCCAATGGCTTGAGAGAATCCTTGGGGCGGAGATGTGAGAAATACGGGCCCTTCTATCTCTCCACAGCAGCGGCACCCCAACATCTCCTTGGACTGTTTGATCAATACCACGGAGCAACGAGGACAGGAGATGACACACAAACATCGTCCTGGACTGTTTGATGAATACCATAGAGCGACGAGGACAGGAGATGACACATAAACATCGTCCTGGACTGTTTGATGAATACCACGGAGCAACGAGGACAGGAGATGACACACAAACATCGTCCTAGACTGTTTGATGAATACCATAGAGCGACGAGGACAGGAGATAACACCTAAACATCTCCCTGGATTGTTTGATCAATACCACGGAGCAATGAGGACAGGATATGATATCTAAACATCTCCCTGGATAGTTTGATCAATACCATGGATCAATTATGATAGGAGATGACACCTAAACATATCTCTGGACTCCTTGATCAATACCACGGGCCAACTAGAACAGGAGATGACACCCTCTTTACGATATATTCATTTCCTCAACACACTGTTGAATGTCTCATGGGAGGTGACCAAATATTGACAATTTGACGTATAAATAATATGTACTATTCTAAAAGAACACACTCTTTTTATTAGAAACTAATGCTCCTCTCCCTTAGTTTTATTTATTATTGGTCTATTTTTTAATTTGAATGACCACCAACGTTTTAGTCCAATTACCCTAAAACGAACGGAAAAGGGGGGTGGGGGGGATTTTAAGAGAATTAATCAGTAAACATCTTGACAGAGGATGAAGAGTGACAATGTGATTGTACTGAGGGTGGTTTTCCAATCTCCTCTCTAAATGAAGCCATTAATGAAACTGTTGTTAAAACGTAGCCATTCGAAAAAATAAAGTGTTATTTTTTATAAAATTAGAATAGGTTTAATGGTGAGTTATTAATCATTTACTAGATGAAATGTATGTATTAAATTTAATATTATGTTCAGTAGCGAGGCGTCAGGGTAGGCAGGATACGCTCAGCTCTTCCCGAAAGGTTTTAAAAAGGAGAGAATATATCCCTTTACAAAAAACAGATCCTAGATTGAAATTTTTAGTGGCCATTATTTTAAAGTATAGTGAAATTTTAGCAAGCGCGCGAAACAAATGCGTCAATATCTTTTTTGACAAGATAAGCTGATGCCTTTCAACCTAACGCACCCGGAGAATCAGGCTTGCGGGAACTAGGAGGGTAATGCGCGCGCAACTGTCCATCTTAGCCAGTGAAGGCGACCAATAAGCCGGCTATCCCCGACTCGTGAGTGCTACATTCTGAGCATATGTAGTGTGTTTCAAAGGTTCATTTCAGTGTAGATTAGTTTAGTTTTGTGATTGTGGCTTGAATTTTAATATTATATTGAGTTGTTTTACACGCCTTAGTATTTAGTGCATGTACCATAGAAAAAAAATTGAGAAGCAATAGACCTCAACAATGACTCTTTCGATTCAGTTGATTCTACTGAGGCTCTGCCTATTGAACGAAAAGTGCATTTAAAAGGAAAAATCGCAAGACCAACATTAGATATTTGATAGACGGTATAACAAAAATAAATAGATGTTATTATTATTATTATTATTATTATTATTATTATTATTAGTAGTAGTAGTAGTTAGTATTAGTAGTAGTAGTAGTAGTAGTAGTAGTAGTAGTAGTAGTATAGTAGTAGTAGTAGTATAGTAGTAGTAGTAGTAGTAGTCTGCCAGTACTGTATTAAATAACTTCATAAAAATCCTTATTTTCTGCATTGTTAAGTGTGCCCCTTTATGAGTGTTCATGAATCAGCTTACCAACAAAAAAATTATCACGCTTCACCACTGGTTTTGCTATCGTTTCCTGATAGCATAGTAAAATAAATAACCACAATATTCGATAAGATTTTAAATATAATTTCAGGTGCCCAAATATTAGCCGTGAACATGACTTCACCTTCTTCTTACTTCAACCCCCTTTCAAATATTTTCTACACTACATTAATTACTTTATAAATATCAAAGAAATTTCAATCAACTTAAAAGTAGCTAAGGTATCACAGTGGTTCAAAAGAATCGTTCAACCGGTATGGGTACTTTTGAGCCCTAAAAGCTTTACACTCTCTCTTCTCTCTTTGAAAACCAATTGAGTCCTCTCTATACCTCTATCGGGGAGACCTATTGCTGCCCCCTCCTCGCCTTTATAAACTTGTTGTGGGGAGGTAGCCATTTTCTCTCTCTTGATAGATTCTGTAATAGAGACCAGTTAAGTTGGGAAGGATGGCAAGGGTCTAAAAGTAAGATATGGACAAATTTACGTCCAGGAAAGTTCTTAATAATTTTTTTTGACGGGGAAATGTTCCACAAGAAACATTATCGGATGAGTTACAGTAACAACAATAACAGTTCTCTTCTAACACTCGCGTGTCGACTACAGTGCTCAGTGGTTGATTTGTGACTAGCGTCGGCTCTGCTGTAGACCCGATATGTTCCCAGGAATATTTTATCTTTAATTAGTACCCTCCAATTTTTGGTACATAAGAGACATTAGGAAATAAGAGGAAAATATATCATTTTAAGGTGAGTTGTCAACACATCTATCTGGTAAAAGATGAGAAAGCATCATTTAAAATCATAAAAAAAAAGTGTATTCAGTCAGAGTTAAAATCCTGACCTCCCGGTTAGATTGCCGCTACACCACTGGTATGGTCAACCATCCATGTTATGTGTTTGTAAACTGTTTATGTGACCTTGATTACTGTCAGTATGACATGTGATGTCCGCATCAAGCTCACATGAATCAATCACAATATTTATTTGTACTTACAAAATGTTTAAGTATGTTAAATAAAAGCCCAATGTATACTAAGAATTTCAAAAATTAAATTATTTTATAAAAAAGTGTCGTTTTATATTGTTAATAAAATTTTATAATTCTATAATAAATAAACATTTCAAACTAACTTCAGCTCCAAAACAGTATTGATTATTAATACTGACTAAAAAATCATAACTTTATGGAAGGATTTTAAACAAATTAAATGTTATTGTTTGTTCCCCTCTATTTCCTCCCACCAGGTCATACAAGTCACTGTAGCTCTGTTGATCTCGAAGAGAGAGAGAAGTTGTATATATTTCACCCCACCAGGTCATACAAGTCACTGTAGCTCTGTTGATCTCGAAGAGAAAGAGAAGTTGTATATATTTCACCCCACCAGGTCATACAAGTCACTGTAGCTCTGTTGATCTCGAAGAGAGAGAGAAGTTGTATATATTTCACCCCACCAGGTCATACAAGTCACTGTAGCTCTGTTGATCTCGAAGAGAAAGAGAAGTTGTATATATTTCACCCCACCAGGTCATACAAGTCACTGTAGCTCTGTTGATCTCGGAGAGAGAGAGAGAGAAGTTGTATATATCTCACCCCACCAGGTCATACAAGTCACTGTAGCTCTGTGATCTCGAAGAGAGAGAGAAGTTGTATATATTTCACCCACCAGGTCATACAAGTCACTGTAGCTCTGTTGATCTCGAAGAGAGAGAGAAGTTGTATATATTTCCCCCACCAGGTCATACAAGTCACTGTAGCTCTGTTGATCTAGAAGAGAGAGGAAGTTGTATATATCTCACCCCACCAGGTCATACAAGTCACTGTAGCTCTGTTGATCTCGAAGAAAGAGAGAAGTTGTATATATTTCACCCCACCAGGTCATACAAGTCACTGTAGCTCTGTTGATCTCGAAGAGAGAGAGAAGTTGTATTATCTCACCCCACCAGGTCATACAAGTCACTGTAGCTCTGTTGATCTCGAAGAGAGAGAGAAGTTGTATATATTTCACCCCACCAGGTCATACAAGTCACTGTAGCTCTGTTGATCTCGAAGAGAGAAAGAAGTTGTATATATTTCACCCCTGCTCCTTCTCAACGTATTCAAGATGGGCTGCAATGAGCTGCTTTACTCCAGCGAAACGGAAGATTGAAGAGAAATAAAATTAAGTTATATTCAACTAACTACTGGAAACTTCACGACCTTTCAGCCTGTACTCTGGTGTTCTAAACTAGGACTACTTGAAAAAACTCTTTGAAAAGTTAGGAGAATCAAAGTGTGTTTATTTCCTAAAATAAGAGACGCATTTAAATTTGAGCTAATACCTGTTAACTTTAAATGAAAAATATTACAAAAGATATGTTGTGACAGATTATAGTTCTGAGAAGTTTATTTTTTATTGTTCAAACAGTGCGTACAGTCAGCATCTCTCTCTCTTTTCTTTTCTCTCTTTCTCTCTCTCTCTCTATATATATATATATATAATATATATATATATATATATATATATATATATTGAGACATTCGAATATTTTACGCTGTGCTTGGTGCGTGGCTAGTACTCCTGAAGCTGATCAGCTTAATTGGGATCAAATCCCGACTGCTACACCAAACATTTCATTTCTTTGTGTTTGTGTTACTCTCTCCAGGAAAATGTTTGCTACACTGGGAAGAAAGTGTGCTCTTCAGTCAACATCTTGTCAATCTTGTGCTGAAGGAATCATAACAACAACTAATTACTAGTCCATAAAGTTTTGGAAACAAACAACAATATATTTGTTCTCGCCTTCTCCTTCTCACTCATGTCCTGGTCACTCACATCGGAGGGACGCGGACTAAGCGTCAATATCACATTGATTTGGCAGTTACATTATTCTTACATGCTTTTACACTCCACCTCCACGCAAATTCTGTTAGATTTCCTCAAAACTCTACCTTCCTCATACTTACACCAACAGGCGCAAAGTCTGTTCCCCGTTGCTTTTAATTATTTTTAGATGTCTCATAACAAGAGGTAGCGAAATTTATATCCATGGCTCTTTCTGTGAGATTATCAGAATGTATAAAAAACAATCCATTTGTACGTTATGTCCATTATCTTAGATCCGCCATCTTGTATTTCTCAAGCTCTGTATTTTTTCTCACCCTGGAAGGACAGACACAAACCTAATGGTGAATAAATTAAAAAGTCCGGACGTGGAGTAAGAGAAATAAGCTTTCCCTAAAGGTGTGACGTGTAGACGGGCAACTAACCCGCGACCTTCTCAAGGGCTTCTTGTCGCATCTTATGAAAGATGGAGCGAAATACCTGCTAGTTTTTTTTGTGCGAAACAATCAATCAAAGTCATTTTGTGATGAAAAGACGGCTAGACCTACCGATATGAGGGAGGGGTGATGTATGAGCCAAAGATCAAATTAGGTCGTGTTTAGAGATAAGGTACACCAGGGGATCCTTTTTATATTTTGTGTTATCGGAAGCACATTTTTTATTTAGGAATCTCAGAGATCACCTCATAAATCAGAAGTGATGACTGGCGAATCTGTTGATATCGAGTTTCAGACTCCACTCAGAAATAGGTAGACAAAGAAATAAGGCTTGAAGGAGGTTTGAAACTTAAGTAAGATTAGAGTTAAAGACGCTTGAAGGGAAATATTATCACACTGCTGTATTTCTTGTGGTAATGTCAGTTCTGAAGCTTCCAAACCATTAAAACATTCAAATAGTAATGGGCAGAATTGGATGAATAGAATCGATTCATTCGATTATTCTGAATAATCGATTCATTCGATTCTTTCAAAATCATTCGAATAAAAAAAAACATTCAAATGAAAACAGTAGCTGACTTGACACGAGCTGGCTCTTACCACTCCTTTGCCAGAAGTGTTGAGGATAATCGACCTTATGATTATGAATGTTTCCAAACTGTTTCTATACAGGTCTTTATTTATATTAGGTTCATTTTAAATAAATAGTCTCCATTGCTACACAATAATCGACCTTACGCTTTCGAATGATTCTAAGGCTAATTTAATACAAAGTGTGTACAGTTTACTATCGAATATCAGCCAAAAATAATTCGAATGAAAATTACAAAATGATTCGATTATTTTGCTACATTATCATTTATACTACGTATATTGTTCTTTTTCATTTACTTTAAATTTTACCTTCCTAATTAACTAAACGCGATTAGCCCGAACGGGTTGAGAGATAATTTTTTTAACGTTGACTTAAATTTATTTAAATAGATAAGTATATAGTTTTTATGTATTTAATAAAACATTGCCCGGTCATAATATTCAGATCGTATTATAATTTTATTCATTTAAATAATTTTACATTCTTATAACACAAAATATCATTATCAAGCAAACTTACGTCGTCGTTTGTGGAGTAGTAATTGTGTGTTTGATTCTAAGTGAATCTTTCAGGAGGCATACAATTGATTCAGATACTCAAATCGAAAGTATTTTATCACTTACCCGATATATGAATGGTATTGTAAGCTTATACATATATTTTTTTATGTTTAGGAAATATTAGAGGGCAATTATTTCGACTCTTTTAAACACAAAGGGAAAAGTATGTTTTTTAGTTTATTATTAATCGTACGCAAAAGTATTTCTATTAATGACGAGGTACTTATATGACTGATGCGTTCAATGTATTTTATTTTGTTGTGGCTGTACTTTGGTCTTTGACAGCGTCCCAAGGAACTAAATACATTGATAAAAAAGTGTTGATAAGCTGCAAACGCAAAGGAATGCGTGTTGGGAGATCCGGCAGCAGGGCGGAGAGAAGCACAAAGCAAAACCAGCATCTAGTAACTACTTTTAATTAGAAGTAGTAGCTCAAATCTGATTATTACCGACTCTTTACTACTTCTCAAAATCATTCGAATGATTCTTTCGATCCATTCGATTATTTTTCAAAAAATCTAATGATTATTCGATTCTTAACATCATTCGATTATGCCCATTACTACACTCAAATAGGTGACCTGGTGGTGTAGGAGTAAGGTGTCAGACTTCTGTGCTGAGGGTCCAGGGTTCAAACCTCGGTCCCGGCACAGATTTATCTGATTGCCGAACCCTTCCTTCACCTATGAGAAAATGTGTATTAATCACAACTTGTGAATGTGAGGAATGCCTGGCCTCCACCGTGGTTCGGATTCCACGTTAAACTGTAGGTCCTCCATTTCATCTCGCAATCACCCTACCATTACACATTAGCGTAAGGGTGTATAACCCGAACGGGTAGTAAGACGCGGTGCTAATAATAATAATAATAATAATAATAATAATAATAATAATAATAATAAAAATACACTCAAATATAGATCGGAAAATAACAGCTCTCGAGTTCCATTCCTCCGTAAATTTTAAATAAAAAAAACCTTCTCACCCTAAATCCCTGTGGGTTGGTATCCCTGGGAATAAAGAAGAGTGAAGTAACTGGCTAAAGAGAGAGATAGATGGAGATCCTTTCCTTGACGAGTTCTTCTGGGACGTTACCTTGTTCCACCCGTTGGCTTCAAGAACTACCCCCATTCCCCCCTCCCCCACACACCAACATTAGCCTGAATTATAGCGGCAATCCCCAACGGATGTCGGCCCTTTCCTCTCCTCGGTAAATACAAAATATGACACTATTTCATGTCGTCGTGACCCTAATGTTGCTTTACTGCACCCCCTTCACCCTCCCGGAGTGGTGATATCATCACCAGCAGCAGCATGTTGGTATTCTTTCGTGAGGCACTTTGTTAACAATTATTGTTTTCCCTCTTCTCACAACTCACAACTCACCAGTGTTATACATAGCAAGTGCTGGGCCAAGTGGCCCGTTATGATCCTTACATCTTTCCTTTATTATGTTCGTTAGCACCGCGTCTTACCACCCGTTCGGGACACACACGTATGTACTAATTACGAGCATATGTTAGGGAATGAAGAAGGTTGAATTTAGAGGAAGTGCTCTCATTTTTGCTTGGAGGGAGAGTGGAAAACCATTTAGGAAAAAACACCCGCAAACAGCCAGCTGGGATTCAAACCCCGATTTCTCCGTTATCGTCAAACTTTAATTTATCCCCTCCCTCCTCACCAGTACCCTCTCGCCCTACGGTTCTGGAGTCTCGGGTGAGTGTTTCACAGATTTGGTCAAGTTGTTTTTAGTTCCAAATGTCCAGGCTCAAATCCCAAATAGGGCATATTTTCAAATATACATTATTTCAAAAATCGGTCAAATAATTCAACCCACATCGAGCGCCGCATGATCTATTGCGTCACTCTCACACGAGACTGGGTTCCCGGTAGCGGGTAGATCAGGGTTAGAATCCCGGTCGGGCCTATTGAAGGTGTGCTTCACTAAATGTTTTCCCATTCTTTATTCACGTAAATGGGGGTACATTTCCTCTTCTTAGTACATACACCCTGTGTAAATGGTAGCCGGCGAGTTTACCGAATAGCAATTTTTCGAAAATCAGTTTTTCGAAATTCAATTATTCGAAGTTTAATTTTTCGAAAACCAATTTTTCGAACTAATAGTTTTTCGAAAACATCTTTTTCAAAAATCAACTAGGCGAAAATAAATTTTTCGATCTAGAAAGTCTTTGAAAGAGAAGTTTTTCGAAAACTTCTTTTTCAAAAATGAACTTACCTCAAATCTATTTTTCAAACTAAATGTTTCAAAAAGGAGGTTTTTGAAAATAAATTTTTCGAACGATAAGTTCGAAGTATAATAATATTCTAGCTTAAGTTAGGTTAGGTTAGGTTAGGTTAGGCTAGGGGTAATCCTCCCTATAGGGAGGAGGGGAGTGGTAAGTGATTCTCAGTCCTCGATAAAATAGCTTCCAGAAAACTCGCAGTTCACTAAATTGAATTTAAAAAAAATTGCAATTCGCAAAATTGATTCTTCAAAAATTGTTTGTCCAAAAAATTCATTTTCGATTATTTGACTGACGAACAATTGATTTTCGGCAAATTCACTTCGGAAAATTGATTTCCGGGCAATTGATTTTCGAAAAATGTGATTTCGACAAACATATCATTCGGAAAGTTGATGGTTTGAAAAATTGACTTTCGACAAAATTACTTTCGATGATTTTGTATTAGGTGAATTGATTTCGATAAATTGATTTTCGAATAACTTGTTTTCAAAAGATGTACCTAGACCCGTGTAAATATACTGACAGGTGATAAGATGAGGTTTACACTTTGTCTTGTTTTCTATTTCCCCTGCAATGTCTTGTTCTACAAACAACAAATAGGACGTGTATTGAGGCTGATTATTGTTTGTTAGTTCAACATTTGACAGCCGACATAAATCACAGATCTTTGTCCTCGTAATATTAATGTTGTATTTTTGTTTTCAACTCGTGTGAGGTTTACTAGCACTCCTCGCTATTGTAACGCCGCAATATAAATCTCCCAACAGAGCCTGGCGCGCTACCAACAACCCACGACAATGTTCATTTAAGAAATGCATGTCGCCGGCCATAACACAGACATTAACTCTCCTCCCAACGAACAGCCAGTTGGTGATATATATATATATATATATATAGCTGTTAAAGTGTAAAATCCGTTATTTGATGAAATAGCTATGTATTTCATGCATTACCGGACTGAGTCAGTTAAAGGGTATAATAATGTTGTATTCTATGCTTTAACTTTTAACTAGTTATTTCATAGAATGACCAACCCCACTCCGTTAAAGTTTAAAATGAAAATTTATTTCAATATTGTAACAATGGTGTAATACAATATTGCAATAAATTTCTGTCCACGATGACTTTAACTTGTTAAATTATGATAACAAATTACTGATTTCATAATTTAATGTTTGGCATATGATCTGGTTTATGTAGTACAGTAATATAGTTTTTAAGCAGGTTCAACTGGCGCTAGTTCACTAACCTGCTTATCAACTGGCCTCGTTTGAACGCGGCTTTACAATACAATCAATTTCTTTGAAGGGAGGTTTCACTCAGCACACAATATCAATTCTTGGAAGTTAGTGTTTACGCTTTAAGGGGCCGGTCAACATTCGTTCACCCATAAAAACATGGTATTGCAAAATAAAAGTTTGTGACAAAACCGTTCTATGGATTTGAAATAGGTTTTCACCAATGAAAAGTAATTTATATTATATAGAAAGTGGACTCTGTATAAATTTTACTAATCATACTAATTAAATTATACAATGAAAACTATCACATATTCAGCCTCGCATTATTTTGCTAATAATGACTTCATTAAGTGAAATATTCAAAATTGAATTTTATTGTATAAATAAGAACTATTTTTACTTCAATTTTCTTAGATTAGAATTTGTATTTAGTGTTATATTATTTTTTATATTTTTTAAATGAATAATTACTTTAACCAAATTAATATGGATGTAAGTATTAATGTTGGAAAAAGAAGAACTCACAAGGATAGATAATATTTGTCTCCTTGTTTTAGCTATTTATTTATAATTTATTAGTTTAATACTAAGCTTTAAAAGCTTATTTATAAAATTAAAATTTAAAATAGTTTGGTAACCTTAGTATAACGCTACTTGTAGTAATACCGGGAACTAATTTGTACCGTTTAGCAATTTAAGAGGGTCTTCCATTTACAGCGTTGCCACTGATCATTTTAGAAGCGACGAGACAAACCATTTATTCCAATATTGTGAAGCTTTAAAATTATGTTCCTACTATTTTAAATCAGAAATAGGAATCTATGTATTCGCCTGAAAGTGGTAGGCGTACAATTTAAGCATCGACATTTAAGGCGCTAGAATAGTCATACAGAAATCCACAAACATCTTGTAATTTTTTAAAGTTCATGGGTTGAGATATTCTTGTGTTGTGTGTGTGTGTGTGTGTGTGTGTGCTGTTGTGGTGGGGTGTGTGTGTTTTGCGACGTACTAGAGACGGTTTGTGAGGCCAGTCACTTATTGTTCCTTTCCTTTTCTTTGCTTAGTTCAACCCCCACCCCTTTTGAAAGGTAGTAGGTATTGTAGTTTAGGTTGAGGCCTAAAGTTGACAGTAGGAGCAGGAAAATACTTATTGATTCAAACCAATTTTTAAAATGTATTCATTGCGCGTGGTGGGCACATAATTGAATTTTTTTAACTCATTAATTGAATTTTTTTTTATATTTTCTAAGCACCTCGTCTTACTAACTGTTCACATTAAATAAATAACTCATATTATTGTATTAAAAAACAAATTAACGTATAATCCAAACCCGAAAATATGGATGGACATTAGTTAGTAATAGTAAAGCTATATAATTGAACACAAACCTATTTTTGTTTTTAAACTATCTAATTTTACTTAACTTAGCATTATTTAGGATAATATTTATTACAAATATTAGCCTTTCTATTTTCTCATAGGCTAAAGAAATGATGGTAATCGTGGAAATTTTCATCCTCAAGATTATAACGGCTCTAACGTTCTATGTTGTCACAAACTTTTAAAAAAAAGTGGATCTTACATATACATTTTTTTCCATTTAACTTGTAAAACATTTGAGGCAAAGTAATAGAAAAATATACAAAGGGTTTTACAAAGTATAAATAATAAAACTTAATCAATTTACAGATGCGAATTTTAGATTAGTTAAACAAATACAAGCTTGAGCTGTGAAGATGGTTTTATAGATTATCATAAAGTATACATAAAATCCCTTTCTTTAAATAAAAATATTTTACATCATATAATGGTATAAGAAGCACCCAGAAATATAAAAATGTATACATTATACAACCAGCCCTAAGAAAATTTACTTATTAAAATGAAAATCTATTTGGAATACACATTACATGTACAGACATATATTTTTAAAGAAACAAAAAACACATTTTTGGAAATAGTGTGAAGACAATAACACTATATATTGTGTAAAAAAAATGAATGGCCAACATAAATAATTCTATATGAAATTATTTTGTTTAGCACTACTCATTTGGGTTATACACTTAAGTACTAATCACTCTAATTGTTTTAGGGTTTAGGAAGGCTATAATTATATGAAGTGTACCTGCATTTGCGAGGAGGGATGGTATAAAACCATTTTGGAAAACCCTTCAGTACCCTCGACTGAGATACTAACCTCGGTATCCCCGTCATTGTCAGTCTAGTCTACTGCGAGAGTGGCGTGCTAGACCATGCGGCCACCGAAGTGGGTGGCATGAAATTAAATGTGTCAGTCGAACATTTCACCAATAGTAATCTTCCATTATCTTTTATCTATAGGTAAACAATTAAAATAAAATAAACATAACAATGAAATTAAAATAAATACATGAGATAGTATAGTAAATGAATGGTACGACACAATCGCACAAACTTTCTCATATTGTGTAAGTATTATAGCTTCAAGATAATTTTCAAAGTGTTCAAAAATAGGTTTTGAGTAAACTATCTATCCTTAAATATGCTTTCCTTATCAAAACAAACAAATCATCTTGTTAATCCCAATAAACACTATTTATTAATACATTTTAAATAAATTGTTCAAATAAGGCCATTTAACAAAATTTAAATTCTTAAAAGTAATAATTTGTAAACTACCCTACAATTATTTGCTAGAATACTATCATGAAAAACTAATAATTTGAATTCAATCTTCAAGATCAATCTCAAAACAATTAAAATGATATATCATTCATCGAAGCTAGACAACCCTTAAATTAATTTATTGTAGATAAATAAAGATACATTAATATTGATAATACTAAATAGTCCTCCATTTTCAGTTTTGAACCTAATCATTAGAGCCATTTTCAAAAAATCTAACGTTATAAAACTCAGTAATTAGTTAAATACTATTACTCATTTTTTTTTTTAGAAAAACAAATATATATATAACTATTTATAGTGAAAAAAGCTTTACAATTACCCAATTTGAACCAAATTACTAAAGCCATCTTTTAAAATACTAGTATTTCGAAAAAAAAAGTCATCTATAAATTATTAGTGGAAGCTCTCTCCCAAAACAAGTATACATCTTTATATGTCATCCTCATGAGTAATGAGGTGGACTGGATAGGACTAGCTCAAGATAAGAATAGGTGTGGTGCTTTAGTAAGTGTGGCAATGAACTCTCGAGTTCCTAATACCATAGACCAATTAGGTATTAGAAAGTAATAAACATTTCTTAGTCATATTTAAAAAACAATTGTTCTATCAGGATTAAAATAGTTTTGTTTACTTGGCTATTCAATAGCAAAAAGTTTAGTAGCCCGAAAGGATAGTAATACTGGCTGATGAAAAGAATACCAAAATGAAAAGTTTATTGGTAAAGTATTTTGTATGAAATATGAGTAGTATTTTGTTCTCGTTCACAGATAACACTGCTTTAAATAATGATTGTGAAGTATTTTCCATTATTTTAACATTCTTTTACGCTTTTAGTTTTTAATCCTGTCTATGATAGACCTATGTCAATACTACCCAACCTAACAAAACAGAACTTTCAATTTGTAGATGCATGAAAGGTTAGGCGTCACTCTGGCAAGAGACAGAATTTCCAATGACGGGGCGATCGGGGTTTTAATTCCAGTCATAACTTCTTTCGTATTTTTATAAATGCCTTATGTACTTTAATTTATTCATTGCTTACTGTTGATACAGTTGATAGCCTATATATTCGAGTGACCCAAGATGTTACAAAGACATATTCCCTGTCCTAAACTCCAATTTTGGAATCTATGCGTAAGTCTATATCTCCCCCTGCCCTCCATGTTTTAAGAACTCTCTGGGATATACACACTTGTAATTAATATTCAAAGGGTGTGTAAAGATGGTGAAGGTAGAGCTTAGAGAAAGTGTACTTATATTTGTGTAGAGAAAGAGTGATAATCCGTTTAGGAAAATACACTCATTAAATCCTCCCAGGACTCGAATGCAGACCTTGCCGTAAACAGCAAATCAGACTAGAGGAACTTGACGTTCTGTCTGCGCACCCAATGATGCTTATGATGAGTCCCACTATAACATTTTTTAAACTATTTTAAATTAAACCCATATGTATTTTCAGATGACATTCTGATGGAGCGATTGTGTAAAGATAGAAAAACTACGAAAGAACAGGGATTTGAACCCTGGTCATTCAGCTCTACTCGCTAACTTCTGTACCTATTGAACTATTCGGAATCTCCTTGTCAGTTCCATAACCCAAATAAACTTCTAAGCGTAAATACATTAAATACCAACACTTGTTACAAGTATACTCTAATTATTCAGTAAATAATAATATAGGTATCTGGTGACCTAGCGGTCTAGGGGTAAGGTGTCAGACTTCTGTGCTGGGGGTCCTGGGTTCAATCCTCGGCCCCGGCACAGATTTATCTGATTGCCAAACCCTTCCTTCACCTCTGACAAGACGTGTATTAATCACAATTTGTGAATGTATAGAATGCCAGGCCTCCATCGTGGTTCGGATCCTACGTCAAACTGTAGGTCCTCCATTTCATCTCACAATCCCCCTACACTACACATTAGCTTGAGTGCGTATAACCTGAACGGTTAGTAAGCCGCGTAGCTATTAATTATATAGGTATTTCATAAGTGTGAGTTGCTATTTTGATTGTATTTGCATTATACTAATATCACCAATGTATGGTTGTTATTTTTCATTATGTGTCGTAAGTAATATTTTAGTAGTGAAAAAATTTAAATATTTGTAGGTCTATAATTATTAATCCAGTAAAATTATGTTTTAGAATAAATCAGCACTAGCCTATTATATCATGCTTTAATGTAAGGACGTATGCATACTAATAAAATTGTATTTACTATTAAGTAGTAAATAAGATTGTATTAATCTATATATTATTGATTTAATTATTAATTTTGTAATTTTATGCATATCCACAGTTCTGGCATGGTATAGTTTCGAGGGGACTTTATGCTATCACTTCATTATATATTTATTCTTAGCACCACGTATTAATATTATCATTTTTTCTATTGTGTACTTGTCTGATCTACATCCATTTAAATATACTAATAGGGTATAGGAAATAGTACGGTAAAATTTAGAGACATTGTAACCATATTTGCGTGGAGGTAGAGTGGGAAACATAAAAACAACTCTTTGTAGACACACAGCCGGGCAGGATTTGATGCCTGACCTCCCCATCACTGGAAAACCAGACCATACCCCAATTTTATTACGAATGAACATATCTGAGAGCTAGAAAACTTCCAATATTGGTGTATGCTTTGGCCAGGATGAATTTCAATGAAAGACCAAACCAGTTGGTAAATGCATTGCCTTCTATTTATGACAATCTTGGGTACTCTCCCCTAATGGCTCTCGTCAAGTCTATGTACAAGTTTAGATTCCACCCCCCTTCAATACAGAGGTGATTGCTACCTGTGATAAAGGTTTCAGAGGACTATAGCTTTGTTTTGTTTGCTTGCTAACTCAGTCTCACTCTTTGTATTGTTGAAGAGAAAGGGGGTGGGGGGGTCTCTAAAGTACTGCTGATAGTTCTGGCAACACTGTGGGCTGACTGAGCCACCGAAGATTGGTTTCTTCTGATACCGTAAATTAGGGGCTGGTGCTGATGCGACTCTTGACTTCCAACAGAAGAAGTTGTTAGGCAGTTGCTTGATATATTCCTGTTGTTTAGTGCTCCGTGTATTCTTCAGTCCAACAATGACAGATATTGTTTTAATAAAATTATAGATGACATAAAAATAACTTGACCATAGCTTAAGATGGTTTATGGTGAACCGAGACATAGCCAGAGCCAAGGTAGTGTCGAGAGAGCTAACCAGGACATAGAAAACACGTTGACAAAAGGATGCAGGTCAATCACTCCACTTCCTGGAGTAACGGGCTGTAATTTATTCTGTTTATTAAAAACAGAGCTCTTCACTCTGGTATTGAGAGGTTATGTATGACTGTGCACCTAAATTTGGACTGTCAACAATTCCTATTCCGGTGGTGCTATAATAATATAATACCATTGGTACTCATTTTGTTAATGAGGATTTATTTTTATTCTAGATAGTAAACATGCAATTTCTGAGGCCTAAACTATATCCCTATTAGATTTACAAACCAACTTAACCTAAAGCAGAAAACACTAACAACACTGACCGGGATAGAACCAGAGTTCCCTAGAGCCACAGTCCGCCAATCTTACTAGTCAGCCATGGAGGCAGCCCTACCTTATAAAGAAACATTACCTCGATAACCGACGTTGTATGGATACTTCCAAGGACGCCAGGCGTCGCCAAATCTCGCAAGGAATGAAACAAGTCTTGAGTGATGAAACTCCAGTTGATAGCTGAGTGCGCCGTGGAAAGCTCATTTCCCTGTCACCTAGGCAGCCAGTAATACAACACCAAGCTTTCCTTCACCTCCCCTGGCTCACACTGGAGCTTGACTAGGCTGAGAGCTTTCCTTCACCTCCCCTAACTCACACTGGAGCTTGACTAGGCTGAGAGCTTTCCTTCACCTCCCTTGGCTCACACTGGAGCTTGACTAGGCTGAGAGCTTTCCTTCACCTCCCCTGGCTCACACTGGAGCTTGACTAGGCTGAGAGCTTTCCTTCACCTCCCCTGGCTCACACTGGAGCTTGACTAAGCTGGGAGGTTTCCTTCACCTCCCCTAACTCACACTGGAGCTTGACTAAGCTGGGAGGTTTCCTTCACCTCCCCTAGCTCACACTGGAGCTTGACTAAGCTGGGAGGTTTCCTTCACCTCCCCTAGCTCACAATGGAGCTTGACTAGGCTGAGAGCTTTCCTTCACCTCCCCTAGCTCACACTGGAGCTTGACTAGGCTGAGAGCTTTCCTTCACCTCCCCTAACTCACACTGGAGCTTGACTAAGCTGGGAGGTTTCCTTCACCTCCCCTAGCTCACACTAAAGCTTGACTAGGTTGGGAGCTTTCCTTCACCTCCCCTAGCTCACAATGGAGCTTGACTAAGCTGGGAGGTTTCCTTCACCTCCCCTAGCTCACAATGGAGCTTGACTAGGCTGAGAGCTTTCCTTCACCTCCCCTAGCTCACAATGGAGCTTGACTAAGCTGAGAGCTTTCCTTCACTTCCCCTAACTCACACTGGAGCTTTACTAAGCTGGGAGCTTTACTTCACCTCCCCTGGCTCACAATGGAGCTTGACTAAGCTGAGAGCTTTCCTTCACCTTCCCTAGCTCACACTAGAGCTTGACTAGCTCAAGAGCTTCCTTCATGTCTTATGAGCCTAATGATAGATATAAACACACGGTACGCAGGGTGGGACACACTTCTAGTGTAATAATACCCCACTGGCTAGCACGCAGATAAAGGTGTCAGTCTCGTACTACCTAATTTTCTGGAACGTCAGAGTTTAAAGCCTAGTCATTTGTACTGAGTGTTTTATACTAATTGGTCTCCCTCTCTTCATCAACTCAAATGTTGATACACTTTTCCCAATTATACCTTCCTTATCCTAACCAAATCAGTGTAAATTTGAGGCTCACCTGGACGGGTGGTAGGATGCTGAGGGTTATTTGACAGGTATTTTATATGAGCACATGAATTACAAACAAACTTAACCCAGAACAGCCAGGGGCATGGCACGAAATATATTTTGGGGGGAGTGAACCAGTGTTTTCCCCAACTCTAAGCATTTCGTAATTATGTACAGTTTACCACCTCCATCTATAACCGCTAGAGGCCCCTCCAGAACTCACCCTGCTGCTCTATAGCTCACCCTGCCCCACAATAGCCGGGAAGAGGGTGGGCGTAATCTATAAGGAATTTAATGTAGCAAAAATAGGAACATTTGCAAGTTTAAGAAAAAATTGAATTATTTATTCAAGGTAAAACAACAGAGGTAAATAAATAATACGTGGCCTCACAAGGCAAACCGAAGAGTGTTGAAAAACATATAAATATGGTGGAGATTGCGCTTCCACAGTACATTTGAGGATATATTTCACAATTCCAAAGTAATAGTAATTGTCCTTGACAAAGACTGCGTTTAAAACAAACGTGTAGTAACATAAATTATTTATTCATATGGATTAGTCTGGAAGAGATCTAATAATAATCAAAAATCGTTAATATAGTAATAAAAAACTTAAAAAGCTCTTTTACTTGGTTAACAAAGCGGCTGAATCACCCTTGTGACTTCAGACTAAACAAACAGATTAAATCATTAAACCTTTGAATCCCTATTATATTAATAAAGAGCTTAAAGAGCTTGAAACCTAAAGGTATAAGGTATTTCCATTATTGGAATATCAAAGAGATTAAAGAACTCTTCCACACGGTTAACAAAGCGCTTGAATCACCATTATGAATTCCGACTAAATAATTAAGTGTTCTATAAAACAATTTTACTTTCCAAAATAAATCTTCTAGTGATAAATTACCGACGATTACACTGAACTATTTTAATCACATAATTAACTAAGTGTTCAAACACCCAAACCCATGATAGGTCGCTTATATTTAAATATTTAACAAAATATAAAGAGTTTATATTCTGTCATCCTGAAGCAATTATGTCCAAGTACATACCAGGACCTCTCGTGGTTGTGTCGGAATTAATAATCAACCATATTAGCTGAGCACCAGCTTTATATAGGTCTAGTTGATGGAAATAAGGGGGGGGGGGGGGAATCTTCATATTAAAAGTATAACGCCACATTTCGAATACGTGCTAGCAGCATGATTCTCTTGTTAACAACCGTCATAATCTTGACACGTCAATTAGACACGTAGACCGGAAATCTGGTGAGTTGGTAGTTAAAATTGCGTGTGGTTTGTCTGTCGGCCAGCTGGGCCAATCGGCGCAGGCCTGGATCACCTCATACCGGTGTCTCGTTTTCCAAGAAGTGTCACTCTTCTATTTGAATTATTTGATGTGCACCAGTCGTGCGATGTTTGTTGGCCGAGACTATAGGGTGAGTAAAGCACATATTTTAGACATATTAAGGTGTTGTGAATCTTTGATATTGCAGGATGTCTATATGTATTGGATTTATTCGGGGAGGGTAGTAATAATGTAACATTAGCTAGCAATGCTAATGTTACTATTAGAAAAATTCTCAAGTGGCAAAGATAATGTACAAGGGCAATGTTGAGAACAAGGAGGGGGAAAGCGGAAGGGGGGTAAGGCTCCCAGGAAAATTTTAAAATTTAGGATGATTATCAAGCCTTGTGAACCGAGCTTTTAAGCAACTGTATTTTTAAATGTATTTGTTGATACTGGATTTTTCAAGCTAAAAGATTTTTTTTAGTGCATAAGGAAATAACTTGAATTCTTATTTATTTCAGTTTATTTGAATCTGAGCTAAATATCCAATTGAGCTTGAATATATTTATGTAGATCTGCAGATATTGTTCAAATCGTGTATTTTAGATGACAAAATTTAACTGACTTTATTAAAGCGGTTTCCAACATTTTATAGTTTATGACCACAAATTTTTTCTCTGCGGCCATCGCGACCCTTTGATAACTTAAAAGCGTTCAAATCCTAGTTTTTAAGTTTTTCCACTGTGTCTTACTACCAGCCTGCGCTACCTATATCTAACTATACCAGTGGGATAGGTAAAATTTAGAGGAAATGTAACTTTATTTTCATGGAGGGATATTAGGATAAACTATCCCTGGCCAGAATTAAAATCGTTACTTCCTCTTCACCAACAAACCAAACCAAAATACCAAAACACATTTAACCCGCATGTCCACTAATGTTTGTTTTAATTATTATAAATTGTTTATAAGAATGATTATATGCGAATAATATGTGGTAAAATATAATCAACAAGTCGGATGGTGGGGGATGATTTTATGTTATGCTAGCAGCATTACAAGGCTGCCACAGTAAACAAGTCAACAAGAAGCTATCATAATGGAATAGCCAAAAGGAACCTAAGCAGTAATTTGGTAGTGTTTACCACTTTAACAACTTACATTTCTATTAAAATTACGCATCTTCCTATAATCATTAAAATCCTTGAAAAATTAAATATAAAGCTAAAACCTCTATATTGTGACTACACCCAAAACACGCTGTGACCCCCAGGTTGGAAACAGTTGATTTATTATTACACACTTGGAAGCAATATTTAATTAGCAAGTTTCCTGAGATGTAGAACTCGCTCATCACTTTATCAAAGAATTAGCAATTTGGTCATGTTTATTTAAAAACATTTTCAGCTGTAAAATAAAACAATAAAAAAAAATGGAACTAATCGATATCTCTACAGTATTTTTATACCTGTCTACCAATGTCCTGCTTCATAACCTCATGGAAGTTGCCCTAAAATGTTATTACTGGTAGGTGAACAAACTATTCAAAACGTATTGTAGTTTAGCGCGTGAGGGTGAAGGGGTTTCCCCTGACATTTTATTAAATAACTTATGGCAAATTCGAAATTTCATGCAAATAACACACTAAATAACAAATTAAAAAATTTACCCCAAATCTGAAAATGTTTAAGGGTGAGTAAAAAACTTAATTTTTTGTTTAATGTAGTCTACTTAATCAAATGAAAAATTACAAAAGTTGTAACAATGTAACACAGCCCTATTACTAATCTTCCTTCATTGTTGCTTTGAGCCTATTTAAATTGCTTTTATGAAAGCCTATTTTAATAAACAATGAAATAAGATACATCAGTTCAATTCAAACTAGTATGGATACTTGCTAGAAAAATTAGTGTGTATTTCAGAAGTCAAACATTAACACTAACCTCAATGTCCTCATTTCATCATTCAAAGCTTTCGATAAGAAAACAATAAAATGTTGCGTAACATTTGTAGCATGTCATTTGTATAATATGACATCTACAATCAAGAATTCCATAAAGACAATTAAAATTCTATAAAGACAATTAAAACAAAATAATAAGTACCGGTACCAATCTATTCCAATAGGATGTAGCAAGTAGTGACTTACACTGAATTGATGTTGCCGGGAAACGCCCAAGCGTCGAGAAACATTGCCCCAGTGGACCGTCTCGGGATCGCAAGCATCATCACGTCTTGTTCGAAGGGCGCACGTTGAAGAAAAGAAAGATGTTTTTCTCTGCTCACCACACGTTCAAACAGCGCTAGTGAGCAAGAGGAGTTATTTCGCAACTCTTCCCCCCTTAGATCTCCTGATGTAGTTAATTTCCCGAGCCCGTTCTGTAGCTATATAATGAGTTTCCTGGGACTCACATTTGTATTCCATTGTAATAAATCGCCGGAGGAAGAACTACTGGTGGCCACGAGGTGTAAGGCGTCTGTCTCACCACCACGTCGCAGAGGAAGCCTCTTCTGAGACTATGAGTATTGTGTCAGAATATCTGACGTTACTCTATGTCCCTCAGACATAGATTGATGTATTAGATAGTTTTGTTTTATTTTCAATGTCTATGAGACATTGATATTGTGTCAGAATATCTGACGGTATTATCTATGTCCCTCAGACATAGATTGATGTATTAGAACATTTTGTTTTATTTTCTGTGTCCATCAGACATAATCTACTTTAGTCAGAATGGCTAACTTCATTTTCTATGTCCATCAGACATAATTTACTTTAGTCAGAATGGCTTACATTATTTTCTATGTCCATCAGACATAGTTTCTTGGGTCAGATAGTTTTACGATTATATCCCTATGTCCATAAGGCATAGTTTAAATACGAGGGCTTTGTGCTCTACTTATGTGTAGGACCAGGTGATTGAGTATACTGAGTCCATGGATCTGGTTTCATTTTTAAGTCCTTATGACAACGTTATATTTTCATGTCACCCTAAACGGTATGATCATGTTTAGGATCTCTTTATGGCTACAATCAGATCATCTAACACTTTCGTCTGGGACTTGTTTGCAGTCTTGATTACACCCCTTTTGTGTAGCTGTTTGCGGTGCGCAACCTGTGGGAGCACTACTAGAATTAATTAGTGGCCCACGAGGATAATGATTTCTTTCGGCCCCTTCAGGCGACATATTTATCTAAGTATTCAAATATAGTTTGTACTAGATTCTGTAAGCTCTTGTTTTGGGTAAATGAATTAATTTATTATTGATTGCTCTGGCAGTACTCATTAGGAAATGACCAGCCATAGTAAAAATATGTGTAGATGCCTGATTGTTAGCCATCTATTGTTTGTTAAAGGGAAGCTCCTTTAATGGGATATTATTCATTGTTTATTTTGGTAGCTCTCCATAAGCGTTAATACTAGCTTGCTAGCTTAAATAGTATTCTTCTTAGTAGCTCTAAAAATATAGGGTTTGATGCTATGTTTCTATTTTCAATTGTTTTACTATTTTTCATGATTAGACCTTTCTGGTATCAGTCCTTTTGAGTCTCCACCTCACAGTCTATGGTACTTAGATTACCGAAACATGTCGGCAAAATCTAAAACAGCTTTCGTCTAACCGCTGTTTTTTGCTGAAAGGAGTAACGGGAAATAACCAAGACTGGACTTAGATCTGTTACCCAACCTTCACTTTGATTTTTCAATATTTTTTCATTCGTTATAACATGAACTTTAACTACCGTTGTTAAAACTTTGGATGTTGACTTAACTTGTGTTTTTAAATTATTTTAAATATTTATTCACAGGACTGTATTGTAAACTTGGGCATTATTTTTAATTTTTCGTTGTTAATAGTGTATTTCTTAAATTGTTGGTTTATGAACCTTTTAGACTTGTCGTCAAATGATGTTTTTATTCACTAACTGTGTTGACGATCTTATTTTAGTGTGTGTTATTATATAACACTTTGTTATGAATTATAAGCACAATCTAAACAGATATTTTAATCTAAAGTCATTTAATTTCATTCTTAATATTTCTTTAATTTTATCTTTTTAACTTCTTTATAATATTACTTGGTGCTTATCTTGGGTTCTTATCTAAGTCCTAGCTACAATAATAATATTGTTTCATATTATCAGATTAAGGGAAATTGCGCCCTCTTATCATCACACCATTAGGTGTTACACACAAAACAAATACGCCCAAGGATCTAACAAAGTGTTTGAAAAGTCTAGCCTATATTCAAAAAATTGAGTAAAAGGTCGTCAATAATTAAATTTGGTAACTTCAATTTATACGTTCTCATCAAATGCTTACAGATACACACTAATCTTTATTTAATTGAAAAACCTAACCTAGCCTAACCTAACCTAAACAACAGGTAAAGAGACAGGTGCGATGAATCGATTTACCTTGACCTCCTCAAGACCTCATGATTTGCGATGAGTCGATTTGAAATATCCACCCTCCTAAAAAAAAGAAGGATTCGATGAACCGATCTACGCTGGTGAAAATGGTAAGGTCGTGAGGAAAGTGAGAAAAGCGCACCCATACGAACTTGTTAAAACTATTTAGGTGAGACAGACAAGATCGTGTGGGTGCATTTTTCCCATCTATTAGTGTGATGACTCATGTGAAGGTACAGCTTTCCCTTTTTTTCTGGGAAGGCGCAGTTTTCCTGGTCGCAATTTTCCCGACACCATATTATCAACGTTGTCTGCAAGCAAACATGTTTGTATTTGGCAAAAGGTTCTTTATTTGAAACTTGTACTGTACAAACCCCGTCATTTGGACAAGCACGAAATTGATTCAGATGGTTTCTAACACTGCTTTTAAATTAGTAGAAACACTTTCACCAGTTTCACCTTGAACAGCACTTAACTTATCTATTACATTTTTCAATATACCCGTAGATATTTGTAATGGAAGTTCAGATGTTTACAGTCATTTGATACTCTCCTGAAGCCATCCGAAGTTGCTCCTGATGTATACAGTTAAATAGGCTACTCTTGAATCACAGAATGCGTTCTGAGAGTCACACATAGATAGTGCAAGCTCAGGGTGAACATATCAACTACTGACTTTACAACTCCAAAATGTTCATTGTATAATTTGGCTGCTTCGATTCATGTTACCCCTCTTGTTAGAACTGGCTCCAGGGACTATGGTCCATCTTACAAGTTCTGTTTGTAAATTTGGACTAAGTGTAGGGCTTTCACAAACACTTTTTTGACCGAAATTAATTTATTCTCTTGGGAAAATTTGGCTCTAATGTCTTCCACAAGATATAATACAGTTCATGAGCCAAGCATGTACGCTATATCATATCAGGGTAGAGCAACTTCAAAGCCGTTGCTGCTCTCAGCATATACACCACGGCAACCCAATACAACACCAGGACCTTCTCCTCGTGAGCTCCTCTATCACCACGGCAACCCAATACAACACCAGGACCTTCTCCTCGTGAGCTCCTCTATCACCACGGCAACCCAATACAACACCAGGACCTTCTCCTCGTGAGCTCCTCTATCACCACGGCAACCCAATACAACACCAGGACCTTCTCCTCGTGAGCTCCTCTATCACCACGGCAACCCAATACAACACCAGGACCTTCTCCTCGTGAGCTCCTATATCACCACGGCAACCCAATACAACACCAGGACCTTCTCCTCGTGAGCTCCTCTATCACCACGGCAACCCAATACAACACCAGGACCTTCTCCTCAAGAGCTCCTCTATCACCACGGCAACCCAATACAACACCAGGACCTTCTCCTCGTGAGCTCCTATATCACCACGGCAACCCAATACAACACCAGGACCTTCTCCTCAAGAGCTCCTATATCACCACGGCAACCCAATACAACACCAGGACCTTCTCCTCGTGAGCTCCTCTATCACCACGGCAACCCAATACAACACCAGGACCTTCTCCTCATGAGCTCCTCTAGCACCACGGCAACCAAATACAACACCAGGACCTTCTCCTCGTGAGCTCCTCTATCACCACGGCAACCCAATACAACACCAGGACCTTCTCCTCGTGAGCTCCTATATCACCACGGCAACCCAATACAACACCAGGACCTTCTCCTCGTGAGCTCCTATATCACCACGGCAACCCAATACAACACCAGGACCTTCTCCTCGTGAGCTCCTATATCACCACGGCAACCCAATACAACACCAGGACCTTCTCCTCGTGAGCTCCTCTATCACCACGGCAACCCAATACAACACCAGGACCTTCTCCTCATGAGCTCCTCTAGCACCACGGCAACCAAATACAACACCAGGACCTTCTCCTCGTGAGCTCCTCTAGCACCACGGCAACCAAATACAACACCAGGACTTTCTCCTCAAGAGCTCCTTTAGCACCACGGCAACCAAATACAACACCAGGACCTTCTCCTCGTGAGCTCCTCTATCACCACGGCAACCCAATACAACACCAGGACCTTCTCCTCGTGAGCTCCTCTATCACCACGGCAACCCAATACAACACCAGGACCTTCTCCTCGTGAGCTCCTCTATCACCACGGCAACCAAATACAACACCAGCACCTTCTCGTGAGCTCCTTTAGCACCACGGCAACCCAATTCAACACCAGGACCTTCTCCTCATGAGCTTCTCTAGGCTACAAAACTTTCAATCCCTCAATCACGAATCTCACAACAGTGGGATAGTTAGCATTGGTCCAGCACTTTGCAGCAAATAAAATTGATTTATAAGGCTCCTCAGGATCTAGCTTACCTATCACAAAGTACGCGACAAAGAAACCCTTAAAATCCATGGTTTCATATACAGTGGTCCATATGAAGGCATCTCCTGTCTAATTCATTATGCTTTCCATAGTTTCTTGATAGCAGATCTGCAGATAATTCTTTCTGCGTATTGAATGATCAGGAATCTGTGGCTTGCAATACTTTTCCAAGAAGGATCGAAATTCAAGCACTTGGAGTTTAAACCATGGGATTTTCAGAGCAACCATCGCACTACACAATTCCTTACAGAATTATTTTTTTGAACTGGAAAAATCCTGCGTCTTTGATAAAAGCACTTGATTCTTCAAAGAGCTCAGTTGGTATTTTAAGTATGAAGTCCGTTCCGTACATATTACTCCCATTGTGATTTAATGGAACATTTAATTTTTTTGTTGCAATCTTGACATATTACAACGTTACCGTTTGTTATGAAAGAGTCATTGATCGAAACCCATGATTTCAATTTTTTAGCCAGCGAAGATGCGAGTGGTGCTATAGTGGGGGAAAAAATGGGATGGTAGCTTACTGTTAGACTTTAACTTTCAACTGCTCAAATAAAACCAAAATAAATTAATCCCTTTGAGACATAATCGGACAAGATTATGCTAGTTAGACTGAATGGAAAGGTGTGCTTGAGGGGGGGGGATCCAAATCAGCATTCCTTATCTGTTTATAATATATCTCAAGGCTAATTGTGAACAAAATTGAGTGTGGGGCTAGGGGACATCTACTTAGGGGGAAAACCCTCGACTGAGCTGGATCTTACCCTTTTCAACAGTTCGTTAACAAATTTGTTTCGGCTATAATATCCAACCAGTGTTTAAAAGCTCAACAAATTTGCAATTCCACCAATTAGTACTCAAATGCAGTATAAAATCACAAAATATGTAGTTTTATGTTAAGTCACAGGAAATATGTAAAAATATGTCAAATGAAAATCAAATATAATAATCCTAATTTTGTCGTTCGTTGATATTTCTATTTTCTGAGCAACTAAATGGTGAGGAATAGAATAGTATTACGTATTTACATAGAAATCCTAGCTCTACTCATTAAATATGTGCTGTGCCACTTTCCAGCCACTGCTCTGAATGGTATCCCCTTATTCTACAGTCTTTGTCAGATTCGGTGACGTGTGAGTTTCCACCTGCAGGTGTCTGTAGCAAGTGCCAGAGGAACTGGGCACGGCTGGAAGAACCAGCAAGCTGGGGTTTCATTTTCAGCCCCAATATTATGGGATGAAAAATATATTTAAAAAATTCAACTTTAAATGAAGTGTCCTATATGGTGCATCCAGTCGTCTAAAGCTAGGTCCAGATATGTCTGTTTCTTTGAAGATAGTGACAAACACAGACTGACATACACACGTACATACACACATATACACACATTCACACATACACACACATACACACATACATACAGTCAAACGTACACATACATACACACGTACACACATACATACACACGTACACACATACATACATACATACACACACATACATACACGCACATACATACATACACATACATATATACATATGTACATATATACAAATATGTTCTTCATAATAGTCTGTTCCTTTATTGCATTGGAACAATCCAGATGTAAAATGGTCAATTTGCCGTTTCGGAAAGATTTAATGTAATCCTTTACTGGGAAATATTTCCTCTATTTAAAGTATCCAATACACTCTAGATGTCCCAAGTTGTAGATTTGACGTAAACAACAGAAACGTTACCAGGTGAGTTACAATAACAGTTTTCACACTCGCGTGTCGACTAACAGAGCTCAGTGGTTGAATGTGTAACTAGTGTCGAGTCTGCCGTATATCAGATATGTTTCCTCTGAGTTCCAATCACCTGATATTCTCCCCAGGAAATGTAACAGAGTCAAGTTAATCTACCTCCCGTGAGTGATATACCTTCTGCGATATTCCTGACAGGAGGTTCTGTGCACCCATCAGTCATTCTGTCCCAACATCTGCCAGAAACCATTGTGTTGGTGGTTCAAACCTCGTCAAGACTCGGCAACTGACGTCGAATCAATAACTTGTAGAAACGAACTACCCCTATCAAAGAGAAACAAAATAAACAACTTCTCAAATAAAATAAAGGGGTTCGGATCTCACCTCTGTTAGGGGAGCTTTTTCGTGGTTTGGCTGGAGTTCATTTACAGAAAGGAAGTTTTTGGCACTAAGTCACATCAGCAAATGACTATTACCCCCTCCCTACTCCCATAATCAGGTTAAACGCATTCTACTACCCGACAGGTGTAAATAAATAATTGAAAATGGGGTAGGGGTCTAGTTGTGAAGGGTATTCGTGCCTACACGTTGGAAGCCTCTTTTGTGATGTCTTGATAAAACTTCATCAGGGGATTGTTCATTATTGAAATTTGATTACACTTTTGGATGACAATTTTATAAGAACTATGTTGGGATTTATTATCACGATTAAATTGAAATCAATTACGTGATTACGACTAAGACTGTACCAGCCACTTCTTCTTATAGCTACGGCCACAATAGATTAAAATAGGGTGGACGGAATCTAAAGAAATTATTAAAACAAAAAGCAAAACATTTGCAAGTTAAAGAAATATACGATTTATTTATTTAATGTAATAAACAGAGGTAAAACAACAAATTACATGAAGTGTGTTTTAAAAAATCATGGCTTAATCCGCACTTGCTTAGTGCGTTTGAGAGTATATTTCAATCTCTCAAGGTATATTAATATTTTATTTGAACTAGTCTTGAAGAGACCAAAGATATAAACCAAATTGTTAATACCATTAAAAAAATTTAAAGAACCTTTCTTAAATGATTTACAAAGCATCTGATTCACCATAGTGAATATAGACCAAATAAATTTAAATTTTAGGATCAAATTTAAATTTAAATATTGATTCAGATATTTATTACTAGCACAAAGGTTTGACTTCCCGAATAAAGCTCAAACCTTCGCGGAACTATTACCCTAGTCACTTTAAAAGAATTCGACCAAATTCCTAAATTTTTAATATTTAATATTAAAATAGAAAACAAAGCATTGTTACGTTAGAATACTTGTAATTTATCACTAAATGAATTGGTGGATTTTAAAGTCAATACATTATTAACCAACAACAATAAGCTACTTTAATATTTACTCCGAAGAAGATACGTCTACAAAAATTACCTATAAAGGAAACATTATCAAATTAAAGAATTTAAACAATTACTTGTAACCACATGAGCAATAAAAATTAATATTTATACAAAAATTTCAAGCCAGAAATGGAATTTTTTTAAATGTGGCTACCCGAATATTTCAAGTAATTACAAAATTACTAGCGCCCAAGCGGCAATAGTAAACATTAAGTGTTCCATAACAGAATTTACTTTCAAAAATAAAACCTTTAGCAAAAATTTACAGATGCCTACACTGACCGCTATCAACTACATAATAAACCTAAGTGTTCAAGATAATCAAACCCATAATTTAAATATAAAGTTTATATAATCAATAATAAATATATATATTTATAACCATCCTGGCTAGATAATGTTATAGTCCTGAATAGGACTTCTCGTGGAAGTGTCGAATGTAATAGTCTAACATATTTTCTGAGTTCCCTCCTTATATAGGTCTAGTTGATGGGTAAGGAGGTGGGAGTTCCTTATTATTATTATTTGTATAACGTCACACGCCAAGCAGCTAGTGGATAGGCTACGTATCATTAGTCACGTCCACCAGTCTCTTGGTTTCTAGTAATTCCATTTGACTTGTTCCCAAGAAACGTACACCAGACACATGGTGAGTGGCTGCAGATTCTAGCTACGCACGTTCGATTATGTACACCAGACAGGTGGTTAGTTTCAGTTCAATAATATGAGTGGTCCTCTTGTAGCTCAGCCACGCCTATCAGATCATTTCTGGACTTCTCTATTGGAACATGTTGTTGCTGCATCATCCAATCTTGTTAGGACTGCTCTTCTTTTTAGGATTTGGTGCGAATAGGTTGTGCTAGGCCAGAGGATACAATGGGTGAGTACAGCACATATATTAGATATAGTAATATTGTGATATATGAGTATAAGTTTTTTTGGGGTGGTAGTTTTTGTTATACTAGCTAGTCCTGCTAGTATTTATATTACAGGATGTCTATGTGTATAGGCTTATTTGGGGCGGGTAGTAACATTGTGATATTAGCAGTACAAGCTAATGTTACAACTCGGTGATTCTAATGGAAATTATGTTTTCTCTTGACGGACGCAGGCCTAGACCACTCGGTGACTACCAAACCAATGACGACACCTGCACTTGATAAAAGGTTTGTTTTCTCTTGACGGACGCAGGCCCGGACCTCTTGGTGGCTACCAAGCCAGTGACGACACCAGCACTTGCCAAAATTTTTGTTTTATCTTGATGGACGCAGGCCCCACTCGGCAACTACCAAGCCAGTGACGACACCTGCCCTTGCCAAAATCTTTGTTTTCTCTCGACGGACGCAGGACCCACTCGGCAACTACCAAGCCAGTGACGACACCTGCCCTTGCCAAAATCTTTGTTTTCTCTCGACGGACGCAGGCTCCACTCGGCAACTACCAAGCCAGTGACGACACCTGCACTTGCCAAAATCTTTGTTTTCTCTTGATGGACGCAGGCCCCACTCGGCAACTACCAAACCAATGACGACACCTGCGCTTGCCAAAAGGTTTGTTTACGAAGAACATTCTTTGAGTAACGGGATGTCCCTCCTCCCTTGTCTTCCGAGAAGATGTCACCTGGGTAACTGATATAGAGAGAAGGATGCTGCACCACGGAGACATTTACTGCTAAAGATAATATTAAATAAATAGATTTTGAATATTATCATGTTAGATCGAATCGGATTATCTCTATTAATTAACTAATCAAAAGGATGTCTAAAATATAATTACTACATAGTGTACCTACATTAATTAACTAATCAAAAGGATGGATAAAATATAATTACTACATAGTGTACCTACATTTGCATTGTGGGAAACTAGAAAACAATTCTGGGTTTAAAAAAGGCTTCAGTAAACCCAATCGGGATTCGAGCCCCAACCACCTCGTCACAGGAAAACAATAAAAGACAAAACTGATGCCACCGTGGTTGGTCACATGAATATTCATCTGTGACTGTGCACCTAAGGGCACCGCATACTTGAAGGAAAATACTCCCACACTGCTTTATTTACTATGGTATCTATGAATGACAAACTACTTGTTAAATAACACGTTATTTCTGAACTCTCAGTGCTCCAGCACGTCGCCCCCTTATTACATAAAACAAGTAAAATAATTATATTAAATCGATGAGTTCTCAAATCAAGGCCTACCATTCGACCATTTTATTATAACCAATAGCGAAATGGAGCTCTCCTCCAGGGTAAAAACTACCCCTATTTCTATGTGTGTGCCTTTCATCGGACAGATACGTGTGTGTAGGGGTGATTCGGTAATAGAGGGGGAAACGGAGCAAAAGGTTCAAAATTAGATCAAAGGATGTTGCGTTCTCTTGTGCTCTCATCATGTGGATGAATTAGTTCTCGCGTCTGCCGCATCGGCGCTGGCTGACCTTTCCGCTTCCGCTCGCACCTACCAAGACTCGACCAGACCAAACTTTCGTTTACACTCAATTTAGCTCTTTGAGGAGCTGAGGATGTTGTTGGGGTATTGAGAAGAGAGTATGGTGATGACAGTCTAACCTGTAGATATTGAGGCGAGAGTATAGTGGTGACAGTCTAACCTGGATATATTGTGGAGAGAGTATAGTGGTGACACTCTAGCCTGGAGATAATGAGAAGAGAGTATAGTGGTGACACTCTAACCTGGAGATATTGAGAGAGTATAGTGGTAACACTCTAGCCTGGAGATATTGAGGAGAGTGTATAGTGGTGACACTATAACCTGAAGATATTGAGAGAGTATAGTGGTAATAGTCTAACCTGGAGATATTGAGGAGAGATTATAGTGGTGACAGTCTAACCTGGAGATAGTGAGAGAGTATAGTGGTGACACTCTAGCCTGGAAATATTGAGGAGAGAGTATAGTGGTGACACCCTAGCCTGGAGTTATTGAGGAAAGATTATAATGGTGACACTCTGACCTGGAGATATTGAGGAGAGAGTATAGTGGTGGCACTCTAACCTGAGGATATTGAGAGAGTATAGTGGTGACAGTCTAACCTGGAGATATTGAGAGAGTATAGTGGTGACACTCTAACCTGGAGATATTGAGGAGAGAGTATAGTTGTGACACCCTAGCCTGGAGTTATTGAGGAAAGATTATAATGGTGACACTCTGACCTGGAGATATTGAGAGAGTATAGTGGTGACAGTCTAACCAGGAGATATTGAGGAGAGAGTATAGTGGTGACACTCTAACCTGAAGATATTGAAAGAGTATAGTGGTGACAGTCTAACCTTGATATATTGAGGAGATAGTATAGTGGTGACACTCTAGCCTGGAGATATTGAAAGAGTATAGTGGTGACAGTCTAACCTTGATATATTGAGGAGATAGTATAGTGGTGACACTCTAGCCTGGAGATAATGAGGAGAGAGTATAGTGGTGACACTCTAACCTGGAGATATTGAGAGAGTATAGTGGTGACAGTATAGCCTGGAGATATTGAGGAGAAAATATAGTGGTGGCATTCTAACCTGGAGATATTGAGAGTATATAGTGGTGACAGTCTAACCTGGGGATATTGAGAAGAGAGTATAGTGGTGACAGTCTAACCTGGAGATATTGAGAGAGTATAGTGGTGACAGTCTAACCTGGAGATATTGAGAGAGTATAGTGGTGACACTCTAACATGGAGATATTGAGAAAGTATAGTGGTGACATTCTAACCTGGAGATATTAAGATAAAGATGTAAAATGAGAAATTTTCCTTGAATTTTATCCGGAAATTGTTTCGCCTATCAGTTTAATATATGCAGAGGACGTTAACAACAGAAACATTATCAGCTGAGTTACAATAACAGCAATAACAGTGATTGCAGTAAATATATGGATCTCAGAAGCTGAGATTTCTCCAGGATATGTTTGCTCCTCTCTTCTCTTGACAAATCTTACCAATATCGCGGCCCTGGAAAGAGGATACCTGTGATTGTTGTCACGGGCGTGACCTGTCCAAACTTGCTGACTTCGGGTCCATGTGAATTTGGAGGCACGAGGGCTCTTTTATCCCGATTATATTTATTATAGCTCTTAAGATTTGACGATCACAACACTCCCTTTTCCCTAGGGGTCATGAGAAAGTAACATTGATGTAAAGGTAGTTTAGAAACATCCTAAAGTCATTATTTGATTGGCTTATTTTAGAGTGTGTTTTAAAAGATTTAGCGCCTTCACAAGGACGGCAACACATCAAGTATGTTACTCTTATTTACATTAGTTAACTAAGAATGAAGTGGTTAGGACTTAGAAGAAATCTATGGGCATTTGTGTGGGAGAGAATATTAAGCAATTTAG
Source organism: Timema podura (assembly GCA_033556935.1). Taxonomy (NCBI): domain Eukaryota; kingdom Metazoa; phylum Arthropoda; class Insecta; order Phasmatodea; family Timematidae; genus Timema; species Timema podura. The sequence goes on along the minus strand of JAVRXN010000009.1, from coordinate 42,243,097 downwards.
TAAAAACAACCCTCAGAACACCTGGCAGGGGCTTGAACCCCAATCTTCCCGTAGGTTTAAGATATTTACTCAAATCATCTCTCACGAATCTTTGGTAATGAATAATTTGTTGTTTATTTTAATGCCTGTATGTTGGCACAAAAGGGGTTGACAATTTTATATGAAGGCTGAAGTTGAGTAGGATAGGGTGGATAAAATGCATCTAATCACACGTGAAAAAACACCCAGCTGAGATTTGAGACCCAGGTTCCCCAATGATCGACCATTCAGTATTACACACGCATTCCTGTCCCTAATTAGTCTCTCCCAATGGTTGGCAATCCAGTATTACACACGTGTCCCTGTCCCTAACTAGTTTCTCCCAATGATCGGCAATCCAGTATTACACACGTGTTCCTGTTCCTAATTAGTCTCCCCCAATGGTTGGCAATCCAATATTACACACGTGTTCCTTTCCCTAACTAGTATATCCCAATGATTGGCAATCCAATATTACACACGTGTTCCTTTCCCTAACTAGTCTCTCCTAATGATCAGCAATCCAGTATTACACAACCGTCCCTCTCCCTAACTAGTCTCTCCCAATGATCAGCAATCCAGTATTACAAACATGTCCCTGTCCCTAATTAGTCTCTCCCAATGGTTGGCAATCCAGTGTTACACACGTGTTCCTTTCCCTAACTAGTCTCTCCCAATGATCGGTAATCTAGTGTTACACAACCATCCCTCTCCCTAACTAATCTCTCCCAATGATTGGCAATCCAGTATTACACACGTGTTCCTTTCCCTAACTAGTCTCTCCCAATGATCGGTAATCTAGTGTTACACAACCATCCCTCTCCCTAACTAATCTCTCCCAATGATTGGCAATCCAGTATTACACACGTGTTCCTGTCCCTAACTAGTCTCTCCCAATGATCGACAATCCAGTATTACACAACCGTCCCTCTCCCTAACTAATCTCTCCCAATGATTGGCAATCCAGTATTACACACGTGTTCCTGTCCCTAACTAGTCTCTCCCAATGATCAGCAATCCAGTATTACACAACCGTCCCTCTCCCTAACTAATCTCTCCCAATGATTGGCAATCCAGTATTACACACGTGTTCCTGTCCCTAACTAGTCTCTCCCAATGATCAGCAATCCAGTATTACACAACCGTCCCTCTCCCTAACTAGTCTCTCCCAATGATCAGCAATCCAGTATTACAAACATGTCCCTGTCCCTAATTAGTCTCTCCCAATGGTTGGCAATACAGTATTACACACGTGTTCCTTTCCCTAACTAGTATATCCCAATGATCGATAATCCAGTGTTACACAGTCATCCCTCTCCCTAACTAGTCTCTCCCAATGATCGACAATCCAGTATTACACACGTGTTCCTGTCCCTAACTATTCTCTCCCAATGATTGGCAATCCAGTATTACACACGTGCTCCTGTCCCTAGCTAGTCTCTCCTAATGATCGGTAATCCAGTGTTACACAACCATCCCTCTCCCTAACTAGTCTCTCCCAATGATCGACAATCCAGTATTACACAACCATCCCTCTCCCAAACTAGTCTATCCCAATGATCGACAATCCAGTATAACACACGTGTTCATGTCCCTAACTAGTCTCTCCCAATGATCGACAATCCAGTATTACAAACATGTCCTTGTCCCTAATTAGTCTCCCCCAATGGTTGGCAATACAGTATTACACACGTGTTCCTTTCCCTAACTAGTATCTCCCAATGATCGGTAATCTAGTGTTACACAACCATCCCTCTCCCTAACTAATCTCTCCCAATGATTGGCAATCCAGTATTACACACGTGTCCCTGTCCCTAAATAGTCTCTCCCAATGATCGGCAATCCAGTATTACACACGTGTCCCTGTCAGTAGCTAGGGTGGCGTGTAGTGGTAATTTTACCTTTGACCTTTGACCCCGTCCAATTTAGCCCATTTGATTTTTGCCCCATTTGATTTTTGCCCCATTTGATTTTTGCTCCATTTTGTCCTATTTGATTTTTATGTGTGCCCATTAGTTATTAATGTGTGCCCCATTTGATTTTCGCCCCCGGGAAGGGAGGGTTTTGGGTGGAAGTTTTTTATTTATTTATTGGTGTGGGAGTTTGTTTAATTTATTGTTAGAGGGGGAGTGTGCAATCTTGGGTGTCGGGCACGCATCCCGTGACGGTCGAGTATGGGAATGAGCGCAGGAGCCTCCCCCTCCTTACATCCTCCTTCGTCTGTGCCAATGCACATAATCAACTAAGCTACACTGCTCCCTCGCTTGGCCGCTGTGCCTTTCACTTCCCCCTCCCTCCACCCCCTCCTCGTGAGCTCAGTGGGTCAAATCCCTCGGGGGGTAGGACACATTGGGAAGGGAATCCTTGATGTCGCAACCGACATGGAGGATAGCATTGAACCCTTAGCGAGAGTCGTTAACCCTAAACTTGTTATAAATGTTGAAGGTGAATAGTAATGACCCTATTGAAGAGTAATTAACCCACCCCACCCACCCCTTGATTTAATATTATCACAGGAAAGTCATCTTGACAGATAGGGAACGACCTTTGAGGGCCGTAGCTCAGATGTGGTCTCTAACGCTCATTCAGGGGCCGATTTTTCGCAAAAAACCCATAGTTATTCATCTTGTTGCGTTTCAGCATTCGCCATGTACGGTAACACGGATTCGAACCTTGATATCTATGCCCAAATTAGTTGAAATTAAAATGTCGGTCTAAAGAGACAAAAAATAAAATTAGTGGTTGTTAATCATTTGACAGAGATGTACCATCATTTGCACTGGGTTTGATTGTGAAAATATGTCTATTGGAAATCTCCCTATCAGATGTAAATTAAAACATATAGGTAGTTTAAGAATCAAATAACCAAAGAAATTATGTATGCTTTTAGTGAGGATTACTCCATCTAGATATATTCTGAAAATTGAAAAATGACACCTGGACACGGGAATCGAACTCGGGACCTTTGACTTAGTACGCCAATGCTCTAACCATTGAGCTATCCAGGAATTGTCCCGTGCCCAGGGTCATTCTTTCCCCATATTTTAGGCCAGAGTCTATAAGGCTTATACCTTAATTGTCACTATGCAAATAAAGATAATAATAATAAAATTCATCTTTTTTGTCAAGATTGTTGAATGATACAATTACAACCAAAATTATATCTAACTTAGAAATAATATGTAATAGACAAATGCTGATTCAAAAGGAAAATACAAATAATAACATTATGTGTACAATTAAATGTCACGATTGGTTGAGGGGGAGCGGAGGAATCCAGTACAGTGCGAGCCGTCTCTAATGTATGTTAGAATGGTCATACTTCCTTCCTGGTAGGGATTTGAAGCCCCTACATCACTCACCGGCATAGTTTGACATTTATTTTACGGTAGTGTGTGATCAGGCGAAATGTGTACCAGCATTTTCTTAGGTTTGAAATGTGAAATGTTACAAGAATGATTGTATTTATAAAAAGTAATTAGCATTTGGTGACCTATCAACCCTAGTAGGAATTTGAACCCCCTACCTCCTTACGTCACAGGGCGAGAAGTGTACCCACATTTGCGTAGTTGGAAAAAATAAACATGGCCACAGAGGGTCCGTCTCTAATGTATGTTAGAACGGTCGTACTTCCTTCCTGGTAGGGATTTGAAGGCCCTATATTGGTCCGTGAAAGAGTTTGACATTTATTTTACGGTAGTGTGTGAGCAGGCAGAATGTGTACCAGGATTTGCTTGGATTTGAAATGTGAAATGTTACAATCATTATTGTATTTATAAAAGTAATTAGCGTTTGTCGACCTATCAACACTAGTAGGGATTTGAACACCTCTATCTCCTTACGTCACAGGGCAAGATGTGTGCCCACATTTGCGTGGTTGGAAAAAATAAACATGACCGCAGACGGTCCGTCTCTAATGTATGTTAGAACGGTCATACTGTTTTAATAATTAAAGAGTGGCAAGCTTACATATTAGACGATCTATCGCGTCCAACAGTTTACCCCAGCAGGGATTTGATTCCAACCTTCCCCACCAGAATTAGATGAGCCTAACATTTAGATGGCGTGCCCACAGAGATTCTAACCTCGGTATCTTTCGGAGGGGTAGCACCGCTAATGTCTATTAGAACGGTCGTTGAATCAAATACTTCCTTCCCATCTTTGAGTGCACCCCCCGCATTTGTGAGTCCCCCTTGACAGAATTGGATGAGCCTGACGTTTAGACGGCGTGCCCACTTGCGATGGAGTGAAAATCAGGAAAGTCTAACAAGAACTTCCAAAACTGTGGGATTCCTGAGAGTACATAATCACATTCACCCTGTTTGAGGTCATTTGACCGTGCACTTAAAGTAGTTGAGAAACATTCTTACTTAGTACAAGTGGTAGAGATTAGATCTTAAAGGGGGGGAAACTCTTTTGGCCCGCTATATGGGTGGACAGTTATTAAATATTGTAAATTTGAAAAAAACTCTTATCGTTCACGGTAATACATTAATTGTTACTCTCAACCCTCCTTTTTATTGCACATCCATGATAGAAGGATACATATAAAAATAATTCCACATGCGAACTGTGAGGACTTTGACCTCGTCTAATATTAAGAGAGTTCCGGTACAGTCAGTTTTTCATAAGAAGGTACTTATAAATGAAATGCGGTGGGTATTATCGCCAGACTAATTCATGTCTGACCAAGCCATAAAACCAATGAAAAAAAAAGACACAACCAAATAATATAATTTTATAGTTATATTAAATATGTGGACCACAGGCTAGCTTCCACACCACAAACAAATTTAAATTGGTTCCTACGTTCTTTGGCTGACAATGTATATTAAACCATTTCGAGAGATTAAAATACTCCTCACAACCCCCGGCTCCAAAGCGGGAGTATTGCGTAAAAAAAAAGTCCTTAAGGATGCTGTCTACCTCTGACGTAATGGCAAGTCAAGATAGAATCCTCAGATTAAATGCATTTTTCTGAAACAGCCATCAGCGTGCACGTATGTCGAAGTATTTTATTTTTCAACCCCCTGTCAGAACTAGCAGTATATTTGGTAGGACTGAGGAAGATATCAAATGTACCTGCACTTGTGTGGAGGCTGAGTGATATGGTCGACCTGTATTCATTCCCCCAACCTCCCTGTTAATAGCCACGAAGTTAAGATCATCGGTATTTAGAACCACGTCTTACTCGGCGTTAGTGTTATACGCTTAAATACAAATAATGATAATGGATTAGGAATTGGGAAGGTTGATTCCACATTTGCATGGGAAAGTGGAAAACCACTCTCAGTTCACCCGACAGAGATTCGCACATCGATCTCCCCCTGTCCTCGGCAGTCAAACTCAACACAAAATTAACATGTTAGTTAACTAAGCCAACGAGGTGGGTCTTATCGCTAATATAATCAAATGAATCATTCCATGATATTTACTTTGTTAAGTGCAACCGCATTTGTGCTGAGGGAGAGTGTAAAATCAGCCTCAGTACACACTACCGGGAATCGGACCCCTACGCCTCAGCAGGTATTAGAACTCCAACCTCACGCCCCACCATCAGAAAGCCCAAGCAGGGATTCGAACCCAACCTCCACCCACAGATGGAAAGCCCTAACTAGAAGAATCTGACATTTAGACTGTGTCCACTGGTGCAGGTATCTAGCTAATGGCTATAAAACCTTTTAAAATAAATGGTACGGCACACCGCACAGACTTTCTCTCTCTTTCTATAAACTCCTAAGATTTCTGAACGGAATAATGTACATTGTATCATCACACCTCCACATAAGAACAGGCATAAAATAATATACAATGATATATAATCAATGAGAAAAGAGGCGCATCTTTGTCCACCTTAGAACATTTCAAACAGTTTAATGTCTTCCACAAGGGTCAACACTTCGTATTAAAATTTCGATTTCTGGTTAAAATTTTAACATTTTATATGGTGTTGCAGATCTTCAAGCCATCGCATTGATATTTAATTATTCATTTATACATTTTGACCAATAAAAAAATGTAAATATTGACTATTGAGTCCAAAATGGAGATAGATCATTGCTGTGCAAACATTTCTCCTAAGAGCTTTAAGGGAAAAAACATACTTTTTTTTAGATACTTATATTTAATTACTCTAGGCATTGGAGAATTATTGCGTTAAGACTTAAGTAGTATATCTTTACAACTAAAGCTCACAAAATTGTATTAATATATTTGCAAATATCTCAGAAACTGTTGATTTTATAAAAATATATGTCAAATAAAAGTTTTTTATTTCTAATAGTCCTACAATTTTGCAATGATAAGTTGTTTAGTTTCTCAAATAGTTGTGGAGACACAGGAATTAACGCTTCTGTAAAGTACCCTAAAAATCATTTTCATAGGAAAATGAAAATAGCCAGTTTATTTATAATCTTAATCAAAGCCTAGATACGAATTTTAATCAAAATCGTTTGAGCAAATTTAAAGAAAGCCAATTTTTTTCTCTTTTCGCCCTTCAGTAAACTACCCTTAATTTTAAGTTTTTATAGACACACAGACAGACGGCATTGCAAAGACTATTTTTTAGGGTTGTGGGGCTCATGAGACGTCGACATACATCAACATTTCAGGTTAGTTTTTTTTACGGTCGCAATACTTAAACTTTAATGTCCAAAAAGTTAAAAAAAAATCATATAATTGCGTATAGATTGAAAGTTATTGATTTTATAAAAATATGTTTCGGATAAAATATTTGAATTATAAATATATATATACATATTTGTAATGCTAAGTAATTTCATATCTCAAATAGTTTCGGAGCTATTATAAAAAATGTTAATTAACGCGTCAGACTGGAGCCCTTAAAGTCATTTTGCCGAAATATTGAGGGTAGCCATTTTGTTTTAAATATTTATTAATGTTTATAAATGAAATTTAATCAAAATCGTTAGAGCCGATTTTGAGAAAATCGACATTTTCTCTTTTTGCCCTTCAGTAAACTACCCTTAATTTTAAGTTTTAATAGACACACAGACAGACTGCATTGCAAAGACTATTTTTTAGGGTTCGGGGGGTCATGAGACGTCGATATCCATCAACATTTCAGGTTAGTTTTTTTTACCGTCGCAATACTTAAGCTTTAATGTCCAAAAAGTTAAAAATATATATATAATTGCGTATAGCTTGAAAATTATTGATTTTATAAAATATTTTTCGAATAAAATATTTGTATTATAAATATATATACATATTTGTAATGATAAGTAATTTCATATCTCAAATAGTTTCGGAGCTATTATAAAAAATGTTAATTTACGCATCAGACCGGAGCCCTTAAAGCCATTTTGCCGAAATATTGAGGGTAGCCATTTTGTTTGGAATATTTATTAATGTTCATAAATGAAATTTAATCAAAATCGTTAGAGCCGATTTTGAGAAAATCGACTTTTCTCTTTTTTCCCTTCAGTAAACTACCCTTAATTTTAGGGGTAGATATCCAATTCCAAAAACCCCTCGGGGCAACCCTATGAAAACCCAAGATATCAAGTTTCAGCTCAATCGGTAAAATAGTTTAGGCTCTAGTTGGAGGTACAGACTGACAGACAGACAGACAGACAGACAGACGGAAATTCAAAAACCACTTTTTCGGATTCAGGGAGTCATGAAACGTCAAAATTCATCAAAATCTCGAGTTCGATTTTTTTGACGATCACCATACTTTCTCTACCTGTAAGATAGAGAGAAAGTAAAAAGCATCCATACCACTGGTGCATTTGCGTTTGGAGTGAAACTGGAAAACCATAGAGACATAGTTCGTAGGTATATTAAATCATTATTTTCTGGACTGCATTCATTACCGAACATATAATATAATAGTTTAATTTTGAATAGAAAAAAAACAATACTGGTACATAGATTATAAGAGCTTAATTTAATTTTAATTTGTATATTCTTTTAAACAGACACTTTCTAAGATATATGTATTCGATAGTATCTCTTTATCAACGGTACCGAATGCGCCTATATGTCTAAAGTATTAGTTTAGCGAGTTTGTAAAGTATCGTAGTTATTTACATGTCACTATTAATCTTATTTAATCTCTTATTTGTATATATATATATATATATATATATATATATATATATATATATATATATATATATATATATATAAGGAATTTAGCAAACATTTAAAGTAGTCTCTAAAATTAAATCTAGTCCAAAACACTTGATTTAAAAAAAAGTGTCCGGTAACACGTCTTACTATTCTATGATTGGTTTACACACCTAATGAAGGTAAAAAATTTTAAAAATCTACACACATACAAGCTGTCCCGTTGGCTACACTGCTTGTAGTTTGGTGTCGTAATAAATGATTGACAAATAAACCTCCTCCCTAATAGCGTGTTGACATGTTTCTGAAACAAAACTATCAGAACGGAAAACCAGTGCTAATGATTATAATGGTCTAACGGTTGTACTCTTAATATAGTAATCTACCGGTGAGAGGGAGTCCCGGTTTGATTCCCTGTTTGACCAATATTCTTTAATATCTTGGCTAATTTCTTAACTACAACTTCAAATATATATTCATAGGCGTCTATCATTTTCTTTGGCATGGGTCATGGGTCTCGGGTTCGAATCAAGAAAACAATTAATGTTGTGTGTGCCTAAAATCCGAACTTCCTGTTTGAAAAAATATTGTTTAATATCTTGGGTAATTTTTTGCCTAGCGAACGATACTTATTTTTCACTAGCACGAGTCTCGGATTCGACGCATAAAACGAATAACTATAATGTGTGCCTAAAATCCGAACTTTCTTAGTGTTTGAATTTATAATAGCTATCTGCTTTTTATCGACACGAAGAACCTTTCTCAATAATTAATGAATAAGTAGGCCAATAAGTTATTTATATATCTAAAATTACTTATATAACTAAATAAATGGTACGGTGCACCGCAAAGACTAATAAACATTTAGTAAAAACTCGTAAGGTTTGTGATACGAGATAATAGGTCTCTACATTGCTGTAGAAACACTACTCCAAAATCATAAATAAATAATATACACCATTACTTACTCTATTGTACTAGAACCTATAAACACTGTTCATAGCGAGTTATATCGAAGTATCGCACAGTACATTTTCGTGTTTACAATCCTTGAGGGAATCTAGGTTTTACTCTTAGCATGGTGCACTGTGTGTTAATGCACATTTGGAGTACCTTACACTCTTTAGTAAAATCTAGCTTAATTGCTTATATGAGTCCTGGTGGAGCGCTGACAGACTAACGGTCATAGAGCAGGTGGCAGAAATCGACCAGACCCGGGAAAGTCTGAGGTTGGCGGATAACCTTGTAGAGACTATGGTCGCCTATCTGGCCGACGTTGTCTGCCGACGGCCTTCAAGGGAGTAGATGCCACCGACCACCGTGGCTCCTGAGGGCGTGCGGCTCTCCATCCAAATTCCGGAGTTACAGTCCCCGGGGGGCCAAAGCCCAGGCTCCCTCCAGGACATTCAGGACTATCAGGCCCTACGGTCTTGTAGGGAGCAGATGTCTCCGACCACCGTGGCTCCTGAGGTCGTAAGACTCTCCATCCAAATTCCGGACATACGGTCCCCGGGGTGCCAAAGCTAGGGTTCCCTCCAGGACATGCAGGACCGTCAGGCCCCCCAGGACGGGCTGCCTACCACATTTCAGGACCTGCGGTCTCCAGGTACTTCAGGTTTCCAGATTACCTCCCCCATTTCACACGCGCGGCCTTCGAGGGTTCGAACCGGGCGTATTGACAGGAGGTTCACAATACGGCCTAACAGAACTAGGATTCCAAGACCCTCAATGGACAATAATATACCGATAGTAACAATAGCATCCCCTTCACCAGTTTTAAATTCAAACAACACTCCGACCAATTATTTTGATGTAGACGCCGTGATGCACAAGCTGATGCCCCATTATTTTTCCCTAGATATTTAAAGCGTAACAACCTATTAATTTATGTAAAAGTTATATATTATTTCATCAAAATATAGTTGCAAACATTAAATGATATTTAAATAAATGCAAGGTCTGTAGCATATTATCATAAGCTACAACGTTAAATTTCAAAAACAGGACACTAAATTACTTTCAATAATATTCCTCCAAAACTTAAATAATGTTCTAAACTTACCGAGCCCCATTTCACTGTGTACATCCTAAGCTGACTATCTCCCACGCCACACAACTAACTAACTGTAACGGGTGGTCAAGACTGGATGCGCGAGGGAACTGGCCGGCCCAACATCGAGTGTTCGCTAAGCCCGCAGGGAATTGTGAAGTCTAACATTTCCAGCACTAGATGTTTCCACGTTGCCAAGAACACTGCTGTGGAGCCTTCCAGGGCATTCTCGTCACATGTTCACCTTCCACCATTACCCCCTTTTCTCTCTTTGTGTCTATCTTGTGTGTAACCCTACCTTCCCCCTCTCTGAGCAAATGAAAGCAAATAAATACTGCCAGGAGATCGGAGGACAACTCACTCTTGGCAGGATATCGATCTTGGGCACGTCTTCGTGTTCGAATAAAATGTAAGAACTAAATTAAGTTTCGGCTTTTGTACATCTAAATTCTCTCTCGGCCTTAGTGTGTTTAATATTCAGAGTCCTTCCAACTTGTGGAAATTATAATAATGTTAAATATTCAGAGTCCTTCCAACTTGTGGAAATTATAATAATGTTAAATATTCAGAGTCCTTCCGACTTGTGAAAATTATAATAATGTTAAATATTCAGAGTCCTTCCGACCTGTGGAAATTATAATAATGTTTAATATTCAGAGTCCTTCCGACTTGTGTAAATTATAATAATGTTTAATATTCAAAGTCCTTCCGACCTGTGGAAATTATAATAATGTCTAATATTCAGAGTCCTTCCGACCTGTGGAAATTATAATAATGTTTAATATTTAGAGTCCTTCAGACCTGTGGAAATGATAATAATGTTTACTATTCTCTATTTAGAGTCCTCCAAACTTGTGGAAATTATAATCATGTTTAATATTCAGAGTCCTTCCGACTTGTGGAAATTATAATAATGTTAAATATTCAGAGTCCTTCAGACCTGTGGAAATGATAATAATGTTTACTATTCTCTATTTAGAGTCCTCCAAACTTGTGGAAATTATAATCATGTTTAATATTCAGAGTCCTTCCGACTTGTGGAAATTATAATAATAATTTTAGGATCCTTCTGACAAGAAAAATATGTTTAGTATTCAAAGTCCTTCTGACTTGAAGAAAATTGTAATAATAATTTCAGACAAGGATTTTTTTTTAAATTTCTTCAGAGTCCTTCTTGCCAAGGAAAAGTATGTTATGATTTTGGAGTACTTCTGACTTGTGGATAAAGGTAATAATATTGTAAGGTAAATACTTGAGATGTTTTCAATGAATCATATCCCTTGTTTATAAATAAAACTTACATTCATCTATTTATCTTCAGACAAGTTGACTTCTACCTTTTTTTTAACTAAATATTTTCACCTTCTTTAAATCCTTTTTTATTATCCTTGTTGGTAGCGTAATAATGCTGAGTGTGTTCCGTGGAAACATTTGCTTATATATAATATAATAATATATACTTTTGAGTGTCCTATCTGTTTACGCTGCATTTATTCTCCCCTTATTTTATAACTTTATAACTTTTTATGTCTGCCTTTGTCCTGGGGGATGAAAAGGGGCTACAGGTCCTCATAATTGTATTTGATATTACTAATAAATTAATGTAAAAGTTATATATTATTTCATCAAAATATAATTGCGAACATTAAATGTATTTGTTGTTTAAGTGGCTAATTTGTTTTGTGTGAATGTTATTTACTATGTCAACAAATATAGTTTCGAAATGTAAATTAATATTTAAAAAAATATCTTTGTTGTTTGAAGGTTATTTTGTTTGGTTGGCAATTCTAATATTGATTCAAGGTCCTAATAATTGTATTTGATATTACTTATGAATGTATGTAAAAGGTATATATTATTTCGTCAAAATATAGTTGCCTATATTTGTAAATTTTATTCTAAAACTTTTATTTGTGTAAATAAATATTCCAAGTATACTTTTCATGGTGTGAGCTATATTTGTAAAACTTTTATTTGTGTAAATAAATATTATAAAACTGTTGTGTTTGTGTTTTAACGTCTACACCCAAACACTCCCTCTCCTATCCTATAAATACAAGTTTATTTAGCTTAGAAACTCAGTCTCAAACATTATGGATAAGTTGAAACATTTATAATAAAACAATTGTTTCTAAAATAATTAAATCCTTTTACTTTCTCTTTGGGTAGCAATCTAACGTCACAACAATTACAATTTATAGATGAAAAAATGAACATATATATATATATATATGTGTGTGTGTGTGTGTGTGTGTGTGTGTGTGTGTGTGTGTGTGTGTTGTGCTTGAGTGCGTGCGTGTGACACCTTACCTTAAACCTCTATTAGTTAAAATTATAAACCAATATTTAAGCAGTGAAACTGGTTGAAATGATAATATTAATAGTATACTTGTTCCTCCTTTTTACTCATATCCTACAGCTTATATACATATTTTTTTGCTATAGTTATATTAACTACACATGTGTAATCAATAAAGCTTAAGGTGGTGTGCTAGTGAGCACCAGTTTAGTGCATTAATTTTGCAGTTTTTATAGCGTAAACATTTTTTGGCAAAAATAGATCAAATATTTCTTCTATAGAAACATAGAGTTTAGCTTTCTGCACATGCTAATCTCAAGAGTTCTTGAATATCTCTCATGAGCATAGCGGCATTTGGTGACAAACTTTTTAAATGCAGAGAAAAAGTTGTCACTAAATTACAGGACACCCTTGACAGATATTAAAGAACTGTTGAGATTAGCATGTGCGGAAAACTAAACTCTATGTTTCTATAGAAGAAATATTTGATCTATTTTTGCCAAAAAATGTTTATCCTATAAAAACTTCGAAAATACTGCCCTAAATTCACGCTCACTAGCACCCCATCTTAAAGTTTACCCCTCTGCGCTATTTAATATTTCATTCTGGCAATGTTGGTACATGTATATTGCCATCTCCTTCCTGCCATCGATTCTCCAGGGATTTCCAACCAACATATTCTAGAGATTTTTTTAAAATAATGATAACAACATTTTCTTACTAGGTATTTTATTGACAAACAGTAAGTGATTGATAAATTTTATTTAAAAAATTCATAGCATACAACAGAAATAACGTAAAGTTATTTCTAAATGACATTCACCAATATTATTTAGGTCTTGTGAGCTGTACAAGTAATTAAGCGGAGTTCGTCTGGTATGGTTGGTTGAGGAGGTTGGAGTTCCAACACTGTCCTATTACACTGAGGGTATTTTCATTAAACTATTTCCAACTCTCCCTTCACACAAATGCGGGTACACTTACCCCTCATAAATACTTTCATTATTCCTACCCCATTAGCATATTTAAATGATTGTATGAGTAGTAATAATTATATGTATCAAATATGTATATGTACGTGCTATCACAATATATTGAAAAAATCATAATTACCCATTTTATTCGCTATATGGCGCAGAATGAAAGTGATTAAGAAATGAATACATGTGAATATAAGTTTGGCTTATCATAATAATTTAAATAGCGTTGTGCAAGATAACGTAAGTCGCGTGTTGCAGAGTAATAGGTTACTTTGTAATCTACCGTCACAATTTATAAATAAAAATGAAAGCCTGTCTGACTTTCTCTGTATGTGTGTGTGTGAACTTGCCACCTTACCTTAAACCAAATTTAGTTAATTTATAAACGCTATATAAACAGTGAAACTGTTTGCAATAACAATAATAATATAATGGTTTATCCATTCTACTAATTAATATATAAATATATTTATATTATACAATCAAGCAGTCTTCAGTCTTTTTGCTAACGTTATATTAACTCACATGTGTAAACAATAAAGCATAACATTTACTAGTCTGCGCTATTTGATATTTCATCCCGGCCAGGTTGTCACGTATGTATTGCTAGTCTTTCCTTTCTTTGACTATCCAAGGCTTTCCAAACAGCCTGATATAAGTTTTTTTAAATAATAACATTTTCTTACTAGTTTTTTTTATTGACGATCGGCAACTAATTAATTTAAAACATTCATAGCGTGTAGCGACAGCCACAGCATGGAGTTTTTTTGACAAGCAGCAATATTATTATTATCATTATTATTTAGGTCTTGTAATTAAGTTGAGATTTTAGAGTGCAAAATGAATTATATAAATGTGATACAGTGGCGTATTCTGATAAATTTAACAGGTATGCTGTTCTATAGTATTCGCAAGAAAAGTTTGGTGATCCATCCTCACGAAAAATATGAAATATTGGCAATTTAGAGGTTATTTTTCATGTCCAACAGAGTAAAAATAAAGAGGTGGGGTCAAGATTATCTACCCCCCTCTCCCACCCACATGCCAGATTTCCTCCTCCCTTCCCCCCATGACTTCGTTTAATTTATAAGCCATAAACAACTTTTTTCTAACTGTAATTAAATTGTCTGTAAGGATTCTTACCTTTTCTGCTAGATGGTGCACCTGTCTTAGAAGAATGTCTGTTAATATCACTACACTAGAATATAGGCTACAAAGATCAACATAATAAAACTGTCACTATCAAATAAAATCACTTATATTCACACAAATTATAGTTTTTTGTCCAATTTTATTTGAAAGTGAAGTCCAATCTACGAGATTTCATTATAAAGTGGTCAATTACTTTGTTTTTGAAGGGAGTATTCTTTCTTAAATGTTTAAGAAGCTCTTTTTCAATTGAAATCATTGATAGTCCAGTTAATCTTTCCTCGCCTTGTTTTGATCTACAGAAAGTTTTTATTCTTTTCAAAGCAGAAAAGGTTCGCTCTACAGTTGCGGTGGTGGACGAAATTGTCCATATTAGGGTAGCCAATTTATACACTTCTGGCATTACTGAGTCTAAATCATTTTGTCTCATGTATGGAACAATTTTCATTGCAGACATATTTTGAAATTCTTTCGAACTATACAAGACGGTAAGCTCATTCTTAAGCCGTATGTAGTCGAAGATAGGACCATATATATCTTTCAATTTGTTAAAATGCTCCTCGGGAAATGTATTTTTATTAGTAAAAGTATTATATTTAGTATGATCCAAAAGAGAAATGAAATACAGATCATGAAATGATGAAAGCCTATCAGTAATTTGTATCAAAAGATGATCACAAATTTCATTAAATAGCCGCTTGAAGCGTTGGTTAGGCTCATCATTTAAATGCTGTCTCTTTTTTTGCTGATCTGGTTGAAATTCAGGGGATGATTTCTCCCACAACTTTTTAAATCCCGATGGGCACGCCGTCTAAATGTCAGGCTCATCTAATTCTGGCGGGGGGATTTTGGAATCGAATCCCCTGCCGGGTGAACTGTTGGTAGTTCGCCTTCCAGCTAAAAAATGCTGGAACATTCTCTTAATCATCCCTGCCGCACTATCATAATTTATATATATATATATATATCGTTTAGCCAGAAAGGGTACGTGTATCTCATCTTAGTTATGGTGGTGGAGGTCAGGGGTTCGAATATTGCTCGGGTGAACTGGGGTGGTTTTCTACTCTCCCTCACTTCACGTAAACGCTGGAACATTTCTACCTTACTCCTCCGCTAACAGTGGTCCATATTGGTATGGCGGATACCTACATCTGAGCATGTCAACGGACGATATCATACAACCAATTTTAGTACACTTTTGTGGGGGACATTGGCCCCTAACTGAGGATTATAAATCACCTTGAGGCTTCCGAAGTCCCTGATTGTGCATAATCAGAGTTGCGTCAATCTCTTTAGTGGCGACATCACCCTGGTGAGCGATGAGGGCACGGGGAAAACCCATTTCCGGGGCAGGGTTGCAACATCCTTCAAGGTTGTGTTCTATTCCTGTCTCGACTTGTCTTGTTGAGCCACCAAACTGGAACCAGGGCTACAATGACGTCACCGGAAAACCCATTACCACATGGATGGGGAGGAGGAAGGTTGCGGCACCAAAATATATTCAGGGGCTTGCGAGAGGGAGCCAATGTTCACACTCTATGCTAAACGGCCGTTGAGAGAGGATGCTCCTACACGTTTCCGCCCTCAGTAGCGATGCCAACATTTTATGGGACATCACGGGAGGAGTTCCCAACGTCGTGGACTGCACGCTCCCACACCAATAAATAAAAACTCCAATGCCAGTCCCAATCCTACCCAGACATACGATCCAATAGCACACATAAAAACCAATGCACATACATAAAAAAATGAAATGTGACAGGAACCAACAAGTTTGTACAAGAATAAACCAGCACCATTACAACCTACAAAACAACCCAATGACCTAGAGGTCTATGATGTCACACAGAGCATTGAGACATTATGTAATCACCACAATACACACTCTCTCCAGGACCCCTAATTTTGAAATATGCGAAAATATTCACTTGGGAGCTATCGCGCAACTCATGAACTCGCAAATCACAGGTTGTACCAAAACAGAGCTAGTTATGAAAGGTTTCTACTGTCGTAAGAGTCGGTGTAGTGTTGTTTCGCTTGAGACTGAGTTTTCAATCCGACTACACTGGATTGAGGCAATGAGATGCCACAACACGCCATTATACAAGATACGTAACTGAAAGTAAACACTATTATTGTATCGAGTGCATCATATAAAACGATTTGTTTAGTTTTATTAGGAAACCATCTTCCATTTGTATACATCTACGCTTGTTCTCTCAAAAATTGTCAAGTTATATGACTATATGTAAAACCGGCCTCACAAACACCGTCCACTTTAGCACACTTGTTAGCGTGCTTATTCTAAACTCAGATTTCCACGATTTCAATCCCATCCCGGTTATAGTATTTTAATTTTTTATCGGAATTTAAATCACATTTTAGTAATTAGAATTCAGTAAAATATTATTTTATTTTCGCAACTATTTTTAAAACATAAATATGCCCTAAAGGTTTTTTACTATGCGAATAATATTTAGCTTGTTTAGCTTTATTTTAAAATGTGTATATTTTTATGTCATAAAACCCATTGATTTAATTTTAAATAATCACCTACATACAAAATTTCAAAATTAATGTATATCTTAGACTCTGATGTGGGCCTACCGTTTTTAATTTACTACCTTTTTAAATTATTATTAAGGACTATTATGTTAGGCTACGTAGGCTAAAATACCTTGTATACTTTTATAAAACCATTTAAAACCAATTATATGCGTACTAATACGATCATTTAAAATTAAAATTCATAGTCTGATAAATTAAAAAAGAAAACTGGAGTTGACGAGATTTGAACACGCAAACTCTATATTATGAGAAGGTCACTCTACCAAGTCTGTCAAATTGACGGTTAGGAAAATTCGAAAATTTTTGAATATATCATTATGTTTTCACCCAAACAAATATTTTTATTGAAAGATTGCATAAAGTGTACAAAGCAATCATATTTTTTTCTTCTGTAAACCTATTTTGTACAGTGGTAGGTTTATTTCAACAAAATCACTCTCAGAAAGCTGCAACCGAAGAAGGGGATGGCATCCATTTTGTTATTTTACTACCTACTCGATAGACAAGGCCTGTCTCGCACGGTGTGAGGCTGGCGAGTAGAATCCGCTCGCTATTCGATCGTGTGACGTCAGTTTTTCGCAGCCCAGAAGTTTCAAAATTAGGTGTTTGCAAGATTGTGTGCGAGATGAGATAAATACGCAAGCGAATCGCTACTCGCACGTTTCAAAATTAGGGGCCCATATCGGGGTCAAAGTTCAAAGGTCAAATTACCGTGAATCGCCACCCTAACTACTCCTGTCCCTAACTAGTCTCTCCCAATGGTTGGCAATTCAGTATTACACACGTGTTCCTTTCCCTAATAGTATCTCCCAATGATCGGTAATCCAGTATTACACACGTGTTCCTGTTCCTAACTAGTCTCTCCCAATGATCGACAATCCAGTATTACACACGTGTTCCTGTCCCTAACTAGTTTCTCCCAATGATCGGCAATCCAGTATTACACACGTGTTCCTGTCCCTAACTAGTTTCTCCCAATGATCGGCAATCCAGTATTACACACGTGTCCCTATCCCTAACTAGTCTCTCTCCATAATAATACTATATTTATGACCCCCTGGGACTCAGACAAGAGTCTGCTTTGGTGGTCACACAGTAACAGCGCTCTGCACTACTGAGACTCTACGAGAAGGGAGGATATGTGATCCCCTGATGATGGTCAGAGGGTCACCCTTGTCTACCAGAGTAACGTAATGTCTTCTCGACCACGTATTGATCCGATACTTCCCTCCCCCCTTCCTCCCAGTGGTGTTTTACTGTTTCCCCTGTATAAACCTGTTGTGATTGGAGCCCTAACCCCCCTTTCCTCCCTCCAACCTCTCCATCAAGAGTCAAGGCTCTGTAATGTATGGCGTGACTCTGGGGAAGTTTCTCTAGGGACGGTATTCCAGGGATAGTCGTTTCTTACCTTCACTTCAGGGACCTACTGGGAGTTGTCTGGACAGAAATACCAACCTACACCATTCAAACAATAAAACATTAGGAGTGACAAGACAGCCTACATTGACAGTTTCATGTTGCGACTGGGGATATGTAGCCTCAGATAGGGATAAAAGATAAGGGTTTATTCAGGGACAAAATGTGTCAGGTACTTGACCACAAGATGGAGGTTAAAATATGCCCTTTGCATGGTCCAGGGTATTTTACCCAGGGCCATGTTTAGACTGTCCTGTATGAAAGTAGCTATAGAATATAACATCTTTCGGGTATTTTCACCCAGGGTCCAGGTGTTGGTGTCATGTAGGAAGTAGCTATAGAATAGAAAATCTCTCGAGTATTTCCCCAGGGCCATGTGTAGACTGTCCTGTTTGGAAGTAGCTCACCCAGGGCCATGTGTGACTGTCCTGTATGGAAGTAGCTTATATTAGAACATTCTCTCAAGTATTTCCACCAGGGTCATGTGTAGACTGTCCTGTATGGAAGTAGCTTATATAATTAGAAATCTCTCAATATTTCCCCCGGGTCATTGTGACTGCCCTGTTAAGTAGCTCACCCATGGTAAATGTGTAGACTGTCCTGTATGGAAGTAGCTTAGAATAGAACATAACTTGATTATTTCCCAGGGCCATGTGTTGACTGTCCTGTATGAAGTAGCTATAGAAATAGAACATTCTCTCAAGTATTTCCCAAGGGTCATGTGTAGACTGTCCTGTATGGAAGTAGCTATATAAATAAACATCTTCAAGTATTTCCCCCAGGGTCATGTGTAGACTGTCCTGTATGGAAGTAGCTATATAATAGAACATCTCTCAGTATTTCCCCCAGGGCCCATGTGTAGACTGTCCTGTATGGAAGTAGCTCACCCAGGGTCATGTGTAGACTGTCCTGTATGGAAGTAGCTATATAATAGAACATCTCTCAAGTATTTCCCCAGGGTCATGTGTAGACTGTCCTGTATGGAAGTAGCTCACCATGGCCATGTGTAGACTGTCCTGTATGGAAGTAGCTATAGAATAGAACATCTCTTGAGTATTTCCCCAGGGCATGTGTAGACTGTCCTGTATGGAAGTAGCTCACCCATGGTCATGTGTAGACTGTCCTGTATGGAAGTAGCTATAGAATAGAACATAACTTGAGTATTTCCCCCAGGGTCATGTTTAGACCGTCCTGTATGTAAGTAGCTATAGAATAGAACATCTTTCGGGTATTTCCCCAGGGTCATGTTAGACTGTCATGTATGGAAGTAGCTATAGAATAGAAATCTCTCGAGTATTTCCCCAGGGTCATGTTTAGACCGTCCTGTATGGAAGTAGCTATATAATAGAACATCTCTCAAGTATTTCCCCCAGGGCATGTGTAGACTGCCCTGTATGGAAGTAGCTATAGAATAGAAAATCTCTCGAGTATTTCCCCAGGGCATGTGTAGACTGTCCTGTATGGAAGTAGCTCACCCATGGTCATGTGTAGACTGTCCTGTATGAAGTAGCTCCCCCCAGGGCATGTGTAGACTGTCCTGTAGGGAGTAAGTATGCATGAACATCTCTCAGTATTCCCAGGGATGTGTAGACTGTCATGTATGGAAGTAGCTATAGAATAGAACATTCTCTAAGTATTTCCCCAGGGCCATGTGTAGACTGTCCTGTATGGAAGAGTCTATATAGACATCTTCAAGTTTCCCATTGGTAACTGTCCTGTATGGAAGTAGCTATAGAATAGAAAATCTTCGAGTATTTCCCCCAGGGCATGTGTAGACCTGTCCTGTATGGTAATAGCTATAGAATAGAAATCTCTCGAGTATTTCCCCAGGGCCATGTTAGACTGTCATGTATGGAAGTAGCTATAGAATAGAAAATCTCTCGAGTATTTCCCCAGGGTCATGTTTAGACCGTCCTGTATGGAAGTAGCTATATAATAGAACATCTCTCAAGTATTTCCCCCAGGGCCATGTGTAGACTGTCATGTATGGAAGTAGCTATAGAATAGAAAATCTCTCGAGTATTTCCCCCAGGGCCATGTGTAGACTGTCCTGTATGGAAGTAGCTCACCCATGGTCATGTGTAGACTGTCCTGTATGGAAGTAGCTCACCCAGGGCCATGTGTAGACTGTCCTGTATGGAAGTAGCTATAGAATAGAACATCTCTCAAGTATTTCCCCCAGGGTCATGTTTAGACCGTCATGTATGGAAGTAGCTATAGAATAGAACATCTCTCAAGTATTTCCCCCAGGGCCATGTGTAGACTGTCATGTATGGAAGTAGCTATATAATAGAACAATCTCTCGAGTATTTCCCCCATGGTCATGTGTAACTGTCCTGTATGGAAGTTAGAAGCATCTCCATGGCCATGTGTAGACTGTCCTGTATGGAAGTAGCTATAGAATAGAACATCTCTTGAGTATTTCACCCAGGGCCATGTGTAGACTGTCCTGTATGGAAGTAGCTCACCCATGGTCATGTGTAGACTGTCCTGTATGGAAGTAGCTATAGAATAGAACATAACTTGAGTATTTCCCCCAGGGTCATGTTTAGACCGTCCTGTATGTAAGTAGCTATAGAATATAACATCTTTCGGGTATTTCCCCCAGGGTCATGTTTAGACCGTCCTGTATGGAAGTAGCTATATAATAGAACATCTCTCAAGTATTTCCCCCATGGTCATGTATAGACTGTCATGTATGGAAGTAGCTATAGAATAGAAAATCTCTCGAGTATTTCCCCCAGGGCCATGTGTAGACTGTCCTGTATGTAAGTAGTTATAGAATAGAAAATCTCTCAAGTATTTCCCCAGGGCCATGTGTTGACTGTCCTGTATGGAAGTAGCTATAGAATAGAACATCTCTCAAGTATTTCCCCCAGGGCCATGTGTAGACTGTCCTGTATGGAAGTAGTTATATAATAGAACATCTCTCAAGTATTTCCCCCAGGGCCATGTGTAGACTGTCATGTATGGAAGTAGCTATAGAATAGAAAATCTCTCGAGTATTTCCCCCAGGGCCATGAGTAGACTGTCATGTATGGAAGTAGCTATAGAATAGAAAATCTCTCGAGTATTTCCCCCAGGGCCATGTGTTGACTGTCCTGTATGGAAGTAGCTATAGAATAGAACATCTCTCAAGTATTTCCCCCAGGGCCATGTGTAGACTGTCCTGTATGTAAGTAGTTATAGAATAGAAAATCTCTCAAGTATTTCCCCCAGGGCCATGTGTAGACTGTCATGTATGGAAGTAGCTATAGAATAGAAAATCTCTCGAGTATTTCCCCCAGGGCCATGTGTAGACTGTCCTGTATGTAAGTAGCTATAGAATAGAAAATTTCTCAAGTATTTCCCCCAGGGCCATGTGTTGACTGTCCTGTATCGAAGTAGCTATAGAATAGAACATCTCTCAAGTATTTCCCCCAGGGCCATGTGTAGACTGTCCTGTATGGAAGTAGTTATATAATAGAACATCTCTCAAGTATTTCCCCCAGGGTCATGTGTAAACTGTCCTGTATGGAAGTAGCTATAGAATAGAACATCTCTCAGGTATTTCCCCCAGGGCCATGTGTAGACTGTCCTGTATGGAAGTAGCTCACCCAGGGCCATGTGTAGACTGTCCTGTATGGAAGTAGCTCACCCAGGGCCATGTGTAGACTTTCCTGTATGGAAGTAGCTCACCCAGGGCCATGTGTAGACTGTCCTGTATGGAAGTAGCTCACCCAGGGCCATGTGTAGACTGTCCTGTATGGAAGTAGCTCACCCAGGGCCATGTGTAGACTGTCCTGTATGGAAGTAGCTATATAATAGAACATCTCTCAAGTATTTCTCCCAGGGTCATGTGTAGACTGTCCTGTATGAAAGTAGCTCACCCAGGGCCATGTGTAGACTGTCCTGTATGGAAGTAGCTATATAATAGAACATCTCTCAAGTATTTCCCCCAGGGTCATGTGTAGACTGTCCTGTATGGAAGTAGCTCACCCAGGGCCATGTGTAGACTGTCCTGTATGGAAGTAGCTCACCCAGGGCCATGTGTAGACTTTCCTGTATGGAAGTAGCTATATAATAGAACATCTCTCAAGTATTTCCCCCAGGGTCATGTGTAGACTGTCCTGTATGGAAGTAGCTATATAATAGAACATCTCTCAAGTATTTCCCCCATGGTCATGTGTAGGCTGCCCTGTATGGAAGTAGCTCACCCAGGGCCATGTGTAGACTATCCTGTATGGAAGTAGCTATAGAATAGAACATCTCTCAAGTATTTCCCCCAGGGCCATGTGTAGACTTTCCTGTATGGAAGTAGCTATATAATAGAACATCTCTCAAGTATTTCCCCAGGGTCATGTGTAGACTGTCCTGTATGGAAGTAGCTATATAATAGAACATCTCTCAAGTATTTCCCCCAGGGTCATGTGTAGACTGCCCTGTATGGAAGTAGCTCACCCAGGGCCATGTGTAGACTATCCTGTATGGAAGTAGCTATAGAATAGAACATCTCTCAAGTATTTCCCCCAGGGCCATGTGTAGACTGTCCTGTGTGGAAGTAGCTATATAATAGAACATCTCTCAAGTATTTCCCCCAGGGCCATGTGTAGACTGTCCTGTATGGAAGTAGCTATAGAATAGAACATCTCTCAAGTATTTCCCCCAGGGCCATGTGTAGACTGTCCTGTGTGGAAGTAGCTATATAATAGAACATCTCTCAAGTATTTCCCCCAGGGCCATGTGTAGACTGTCCTGTATGGAAGTAGCTATAGAATAGAACATCTCTCAAGTATTTCCCCCAGGGCCATGTGTAGACTGTCCTGTATGGAAGTAGCTATATTGTAGCCCAAACTCTCGGCTTAGAGGGGCCCAAATACAAATAAATGAAAACAATGAAAGGATAAGTTAAGAAAAGTAAATTAGAGTGGGCAGTGAGAGTAATTAATTTGATGATGCTGGACCCGTAATACGTCCCAAAAAAAAGGAAACACGGTCCTCCTTACAACAAAATTTATATATATATTTATTAGATAAAAAAAGAGAAAACAAGGAGGCGAGGTGCCAGGGTAGTATGTTCACTTAAAACTAGGGATAACCTGGATTAACTAAAATATTTCAAGTCATAAATAACATTTTATTATATGTATTAGAAAAATTAACAATATGTAGATATTCAGGCGTAACATTACTCATAATAAAAATATTACAATCTAATGTTATAGATGACCTTTTTTAAACAAATCCTTGTCACATTAATTTAGAAATATAATTCGTAAGTCAAATAGTTCAGATTAAACTCAATGTTTACGAATGTCATACTTAGCGCATAACATTATTAAATTTGGAATATTCTAACATAATGTTCTTACTGAACTCTCCAAAGGTAGATCCTTAACAAGATTAATTGTGAAATATAATTCATAAGTTAAATAATTCAGTTTAAATTCAATGTTTACAAAACATACTTAACGCATAACATTACTAATTTTAGAATATTCTGACGTAATATCCTTACTTAATTCTCTAAAGTAAATCTTTAACAAATTAATAGTGAAATATAATTCATAAGTTTAATAATTCAGTTTAAATTATCCTTAACAAGATTAATTGTGAAATATAATTCATAAGTTAAATAATTCAGTTTAAATTCAATGTTTACAAAACATACTTAACGCATAACATTACTAATTTTAGAATATTCTGACGTAATATCCTTACTTAATTCTCTAAAGTAAATCTTTAACAAATTAATAGTGAAATATAATTCATAAGTTAAATAATTCAGTTTAAATTCAATGTTTACAAAACATACTTAACGCATAACATTACTAATTTTAAAATATTCTGATGTAATGTCCTTACTGAATTCTCCAAAGTAAATCTTTAACAAATTAATAGTGAAATATAATTCATAAGTTAAATAATTCAGTTTAAATTCAATGTTCAAGACAATGAAGAATAATATCAAACTTTCCTAATAAAAAAAAAAAATAAAGCCGAAAGAGAATTTTGATTAATTGCAGATTTATCCTTATGCCGAAAATGAATTTCTCCTTACATTTTTTTTATGAACAAGTCCTTGAAGCCTAAGCTTCGTCCGTCTGCTTCCAGACCTGGCCTAAGAGTGACGCCATAGTTTTCTGGACGGTCTTTTATACGGTGCAAACTTCATGAACATAAGAGACAGGATCCACAAAGGAAGGGGGGGGAACGTGCGTGACCATGGAAACATCGGTATTATTCGAGAAGCCGAACTCGTGTATTCTCGAACGAAAATTCTCTTCTTCCGGGGTAAGCGAAGGTTGGCAATATGCTAGCGAACTCTAGCGGGGCGTGTCCGAACTCTTGTTTCACACAGGCAGTCGTTGACCGGTTGAAGTAGGGGCTGGATGTGTTTACGTTTTCTCGACTGTAGCCGGGATGGTGATATTGGGTAAGTAATATTTTGATGACTCGTTGACTAACATTAGCTTGTAGCCATATGAATGCTACAAATCTCCCCCTCTTGATCAGGCGAAGGTGTGTGGGGGGGGGGGGGTGGCATCCCCGACTCTCTCCTGCGTCATGGGTTGAAGGAGGTCCACAGAAGTACTTCCATCGTTTGTTAGACGTCGTGATGATCGCCGGCCATTGCAGTCCCATCTATACTCGGTGGGTCTCAGTAATCAGTAAGTAGCGTCTCTAGCCGGACGCCGCCCCATAGTGGACTGGAACGTCATTCGCCAATGCGCTGACTTGTACTTCAGCTCCCAAGCTGACTACAGATGAGGTTGCTGATGCCTCCTTCTATGTCCCAGAGTTGTTTCCCCTCGGCCATTCATTCGGCCACGCACATAAGAAAGGAAAAAGGTGTATGGAAGATGCCGGAACACAGGAGTTCATGAAGCTGCACATAAGAGACACAAGTTAGAGTTCATAAAACTTAGAGTGACACATTTGAGTCTTAACGCAGGGTCTTCTTAATCTTCTCGAAGATTACCTGCATCCGTTGGCCACATGACTATCTCCTCGCTCTCATCCGAGGATATAAGAAAACAATACCATTGCACAAATAGTCACAACAAACTGTTTCCTCTTGTACACAGGGTTCATTATGCTTATCTCGCACGAGATTGTGGCCACCATCTTGTACGTCGTCGGACTGGCTTCTCCAAGATATCTTGATGAAGTCCCACACAATTTCATGTCCATTTTTTGCCTCGGGCCCGGGCTTGCATCATGGATAAACTTAAACCTACGAGCTAACTTATAACTAAATATCAATAACACTTAACCTAAATCACACGACTTGCCGTCTGTTATCCCTAGTGACTCTTAGGTCAGCGCTCTTTATGTGGCTGACATGAGCGCGTCTTGTCTCGGAAGCGTCGGCAACTTTCTGGAGGAGGACCGTGACAGGGGTGAGAAACTTATTCAGCTCCCATGGGCCACACCACCTGGGACACAGCTTCGCTGATCTTTTGTCGACCGCGGAGCTCAAGGGAAAATTTTTACACAGAACAAGGTCGCCAACTTTAAATGAAACGGGAATCCTACCTCTATTATATACATTAGCCACCCTCCTCTGTGCCTTCCTAAGGTGATCTAAGGCACTTCTACACTTCTCCTCCAGGGATACCTCATCACTATCCTCTAACAACGGGTGGATGTCCCAGATATTGAAAAGGGGGTGAATCAGCTCCCGTCCTAGGAACACAGAAGATGGCGAACATCCGGTCGATTCGTGGTAGGCAGAATTAAATGCCATATTCAGGAAATCTAACTCCTGATCCCACTTCAATTGATTTTGACTATGAAAAATCGTCAAGGCTATTCCTAGATTTCTGTTAAAACGTTCAACGTGGTTAGGCCCCGGGTGGTAAGGACTGGTGGTGATATGTCTAATGCCCCACTCGAAGCACATGTCATGAAAAGAGACAGATCTAAAACAGGGTCCGTTGTCACTAACTATGGCTCGGGGAGCCCCGAAGAATGCCCACACACGCCGACACAGGGCGTTAACAGTAGTCCTAGCTTTCATGTTACGTAGAGGAATCAACATCACGAATTTAGAGAAGGCGTCAACCAAAACGAGAATACAAGTGTTTCCCAGAGATGACCGGGTGATAGGCCCCACATAATCAACGAACACTTTCTCCCAGGGGCGTTGGGCTACATCGGCCGAATGTAGTCCAACCCTGGAATTATGGGCTGGTTTAGCCATCTGACAATCCTCGCAGCGATTCACCCAATCCTTAACGTCCTGATATTGTCCAGGCCAAAAGAACTCTCGAGAAATTTTCCTAACTGTCTTTAATACACCAAGGTGACCTCCAAATATAGAATTATGAAAATATTTCATTAACATGGGGCGTACAGCCACAGGAACAACGACCTTCCTACCTTTCCCTTTAGCCAGGGAGATAACAAGCAAATCCTTCCATATCGAATATTGCCCCACTTGTTCCCCTTTTTGGATCCTATCCATGATTTCACGGCACCATGGGTCACTTCCCTGATGATCCCTGATAGAAACAAAAGACTCGGGGATTGACTTGATCACACATGAAGCTGGCATAACTTCCTCTGAACCAATAGGGTCACGGTCTTCCGCCATGCGTGAAAGGGCATCCGCAGTAACATTGAGTTTCCCGGATATGTGATGGGTCGAGAATCTAAATCGGGACAACCTCCAAACCCACCTTCCTACTTTACCTAATTGCTTTGGATGGTTCCACATCCAAGCGAGCGCCTGGTTATCCGTATACAGTTCAAATTTTCTCTGTTCTAAATAATCAGCGAACCGTTCTATACCATAAACACAGGACAAGCATTCTTTCTCATAGGCGCTGTACCTCCTTTCGGCCTCGGTGAGTGTCCGGCTAGCGAACGCCACCGGCCTGACACCCTCCGAAGTCCTCTGGGACAGCACAGCCCCTAGAGCAACCGCCGAAGCATCAACGTGAAGAAGGAACGGCATAGAAAAGTCAGGCATTCTCAATACCTCGGGTGAGATGAGTTTCTCTTTTAAAAGATTGAAAGCACGAGCCTGCTCCGCCCCCCAACTAAAGGTAACACCCTTCTTTTTTAAGGAGTTAAGGGGCGCGGCAATCTCAGAAAAAGATGGAATGAACCTAGCATAATACGCGCACATGCCGATGAAACGCATGACACCCTTAAGATTCCTAGGTGGGGGGTATTCAACGATAGGGCGGATGCGCTCAGGGTCAACGAGAAGATTTCCAGAACAGATTACATAGCCCAAATATTTAATGGAAGACTTCGCCCACGTGACTTTATCTGGGTTAACAGTCAAGCCTACTCTACGCAATCGACCTAATACTTCCTCTAAATGCTTCACATGATCACTCATAGAGTCGCTGTACACACATATATCATCTAAATAATTGAATACGTACTTAAACTTGATATCAGAAAGGACGTGATCAAGGACCCGACTCAATGCTTGCCCACCTATACTACAACCCAAGGGAACACGATTAAATTCATACTGCCTCCAAGGGGTGACAAATGCCGTATATTTCTTTGATGACTCGACCAGGGCGCATTGCAAAAAACTTGCATTAAGGTCAATAAGACTGAATACCTTCGCTCTACCTAGGTGCTGAAAAGCTGAGTCAATACTCGGCATTGGGTAAGGGTCGAATTGAATTTTTTTGTTTATTTTCCTATAGTCTACAACCAATCTATAACCATCCCCTTTCTTGGGTATAATAAATGCGGGACTGGCATAGGGAGAATTAGACGGACGTATGACTCCTTTGGATTCTAGATCCTAAATCAACTCTCTGAAAATCTGCATTTTGGGGGGGGCACACGTGTAGGGACCTGACCTCACAGGGACGTTGTCCTCAACCACAATCTCATAAGGTAATACATCACATTTACCAAGTCTGGGGGTAATAACATCAGAAAACCTTGAAATAATACCATTAATAATATCTTCGTCCCTATTTATGATGTACATGGAAGAAAACTTAGAGGAGCGACAAAAAGCAATTTTATTCCTTGGGGAGAATCCAAAAGTTAATTCTCCCAGACTCGAATTAATTATAGCTCCAGTTTCCCACAAAAAATCGTTTCCCAATATTATATCGTAGGGGAGGGCCGGTACACAAAACAAACTTCTTTTCCAAGAAAATCCAGCAATTTTAATGGACAAAACTACCTTCTTTCTAGCTAGTAACAAATCCCCATTTCCCACAACGAATGGCTTCGTAACTATCCTTTCAATAGGAATTTTCCTCAACCCAATTATACTATCTAGAAAACTAGAGTTGATAAAAGATCCACTAGAACCAGTATCCAGTAGGGCCGATCCGGTATTTGACCCAATCGTAACCACTACAACAGGAGGAAGGGGACAGGTCTGTTTATAATCCTTACGCGAGATGGGCCCCTTTTCAACACCCCGCGTTAAGCGTTTCCCCCTAAACAATCACGTTGGTAGTGCCCAAAACGACCACAACGAAAGCACTTAATATGAGATATATCTGCCCTTCTAATAACACCAATCGGCCTCCGGGACTGCCTAGCTAAAGGATCAACATTAGAGGGAGCAGTAGCTGAAGCTGATACCACCCTATTTTGAGGGGAGTTATTATGAACTCGCGCTGGGTAGTCTTCGAGATATTCTCTTTCTGCTAACAATGAACCCTCGATATTAAATGCCAAAGAATATAATTCTGTCAGGGTGGTAGGTTTGTTTGAAAATACAAAGTGTCTCCTAGTTAACGGCGAAACATTCTCTAAAATAATCTCTACTACTTCTTCCTCGGCGAGATTTAAATTTAATATCTCTGCGGCTTCTGAAATAGCCAGGACGAACAACCGGAACGGTTCCTGGGGCCGCTGAAAGCGCCGTACCATTTCCTTACAAAGTCTCTCCTTCTCTCTCTTTGAGCATAAAGATTCAAGGATGCGGCCCTTTACTATATTCCAAGGAAGTCCTAATTGTAAACATTCAGAAACTAGGTGTGCTAAAAAACCCGAAGTTCTCCCTAAACATAACGTCAGGAACTCAACATCATCCACTAGTCTAAGTTTAGCAACTCTATTTGCCTCTAATAGAAAATTAAATAAGGCCGAACAAGACAGACCGTCACAAACTTGAAGTAGCTTTAAACGCTCACCTGCCACCTTACTCTGAGTTTTCGAGGTGGCCGTAACCTGCTGATAGTTAACAGAAGCCCTGGGGGGAGTAACTTGCTCACGAGCCCTATTGAACTCTAAAAGATCTGATTTGCCTGGCTCGGAATCTTCCAGAGGGGGCTGGCTAATGCTTTGTCTAATATTAATATTATCAGTGTCGCTGGACTTACTGATACTTTCTGACAGCAGGGACCGCAATACACCAACAGTAGCCTCTGGGGGGAATGAGATGCCTCTCTCCTTGAGCTCCCGGCGAAGATCCACTGAATTCAGTCTGTATACATCTGATCTGCTGTTAACCACGCTCCCAGGTGCGGTGTCCATGTTGGGTGATAAGTTCATGAAACAAAAGGTCAAAGCATTAATATTATATTGAACGCACACTTGCACGCACTCTATAGCAGAGTGGCGCAGCTTTGTAGCCCAAACTCTCGGCTTAGAGGGGCCCAAATACAAATAAATGAAAACAATGAAAGGATAAGTTAAGAAAAGTAAATTAGAGTGGGCAGTGAGAGTAATTAATTTGATGATGCTGGACCCGTAATACGTCCCAAAAAAAAGGAAACACGGTCCTCCTTACAACAAAATTTATATATATATTTATTAGATAAAAAAAGAGAAAACAAGGAGGCGAGGTGCCAGGGTAGTATGTTCACTTAAAACTAGGGATAACCTGGATTAACTAAAATATTTCAAGTCATAAATAACATTTTATTATATGTATTAGAAAAATTAACAATATGTAGATATTCAGGCGTAACATTACTCATAATAAAAATATTACAATCTAATGTTATAGATGACCTTTTTTAAACAAATCCTTGTCACATTAATTTAGAAATATAATTCGTAAGTCAAATAGTTCAGATTAAACTCAATGTTTACGAATGTCATACTTAGCGCATAACATTATTAAATTTGGAATATTCTAACATAATGTTCTTACTGAACTCTCCAAAGGTAGATCCTTAACAAGATTAATTGTGAAATATAATTCATAAGTTAAATAATTCAGTTTAAATTCAATGTTTACAAAACATACTTAACGCATAACATTACTAATTTTAGAATATTCTGACGTAATATCCTTACTTAATTCTCTAAAGTAAATCTTTAACAAATTAATAGTGAAATATAATTCATAAGTTTAATAATTCAGTTTAAATTATCCTTAACAAGATTAATTGTGAAATATAATTCATAAGTTAAATAATTCAGTTTAAATTCAATGTTTACAAAACATACTTAACGCATAACATTACTAATTTTAGAATATTCTGACGTAATATCCTTACTTAATTCTCTAAAGTAAATCTTTAACAAATTAATAGTGAAATATAATTCATAAGTTAAATAATTCAGTTTAAATTCAATGTTTACAAAACATACTTAACGCATAACATTACTAATTTTAAAATATTCTGATGTAATGTCCTTACTGAATTCTCCAAAGTAAATCTTTAACAAATTAATAGTGAAATATAATTCATAAGTTAAATAATTCAGTTTAAATTCAATGTTCAAGACAATGAAGAATAATATCAAACTTTCCTAATAAAAAAAAAAATAAAGCCGAAAGAGAATTTTGATTAATTGCAGATTTATCCTTATGCCGAAAATGAATTTCTCCTTACATTTTTTTTATGAACAAGTCCTTGAAGCCTAAGCTTCGTCCGTCTGCTTCCAGACCTGGCCTAAGAGTGACGCCATAGTTTTCTGGACGGTCTTTTATACGGTGCAAACTTCATGAACATAAGAGACAGGATCCACAAAGGAAGGGGGGGGAACGTGCGTGACCATGGAAACATCGGTATTATTCGAGAAGCCGAACTCGTGTATTCTCGAACGAAAATTCTCTTCTTCCGGGGTAAGCGAAGGTTGGCAATATGCTAGCGAACTCTAGCGGGGCGTGTCCGAACTCTTGTTTCACACAGGCAGTCGTTGACCGGTTGAAGTAGGGGCTGGATGTGTTTACGTTTTCTCGACTGTAGCCGGGATGGTGATATTGGGTAAGTAATATTTTGATGACTCGTTGACTAACATTAGCTTGTAGCCATATGAATGCTACAATATAATAGAACATCTCTCAAGTATTTCCCCCAGGGCCATGTGTAGACTTTCCTGTATGTAAGTAGCTATAGAATAGAACATCTCTCAAGTATTTCCCCCAGGGCCATGTGTAGACTTTCCTGTATGGAAATAGCTATATAATAGAACATCTCTCAAGTATTTCCCCCAGGGCCATGTGTAGACTGTCCTGTATGTAAGTAGCTATAGAATAGAACATCTCTCAAGTATTTCCCCCTGGGCCATGTGTAGACTGTCCTGTATGTAAGTAGCTATAGAATAGAACATCTCTCAAGTATTTCACCCAGGGCCATGTGTAGACTGTCCTGTATGGAAGTAGCTATAGAATAGAACATCTCTCAAGTATTTACCCCAGGGTCATGTGTAGACTGTCCTGTATAGAAGTAGCTATAGAATAGAACATCTCTCAGGTATTTCCCCCAAACAATTGATGTATTGATCTTTTATAACAGTAAACCAAAACAAATTTTAAAAATACCTTAGCAATAGGGTCTTTGCGCGTTTAGGCTTAGCTCTCGTTGACAAACGGAGGCTGTAATTCTTCTTGTTCAAGATGTATTTAGAGTTTCTGCTACTGACCTAATGGGAGTATGCAGTGAAAACATTACGCAAGGCTAGTATTTTGGACCATGAGAGACCAGTGTTTGAATACCGGCCTTAAGAGAAATTTTTTCATCAGTGAACTGAGGGTAGTTGTATGTATTCACTTGGTAGCCTTTTAAATGTTAAAGAATCTGAATAATATTTGATAAATTCACACTATGTTGGCTTAAATAAGTTTGTTGAATATGTTTTTTTTATATTTATGATGAATATTTCTTTTTCATTGATATTTTATACAGTCCTACGAGAGGAGAAGACGACGCAATTTTATTTTTGAGTTTGTTACCTTTAAAAAAAAAGAGTAGCTAAAACTTTTTTTTTTGTCTGCAAACTCACACAATACATTATATTCTTTTTTTTTCTTCCCCCATTCTCCACACGCCACGTTTTTTATTTGTTGGATGGAAGAGAGCCAATCTGATTCAAGAAGTCAGCACGAACGGGAGGTAGAAAAAGAAGGGAGAGAAACCTCTTTACAATTCATTCATTCCTGATACCGGCCACATTCACACGTTACAGTTGAGAGAGTGAGTGGGTCATTATTAGCGGCTCAGGAGGGAGAATGGAGCTATGTAGAATGATCTGAGAATATAGTGTAATAGGATGTGTTAACCATAGCAATGATATTATGTCCAACTGTTAATTCTGTAAATAGCTGTCTGTTCAGGATTGTGTGATTCAAATAACTAGGTACATAATAGTACATCTCTCTTGTACTAACTGTTTGTTGTGTGTGACCTCTATAGAAGGCAACCCGTCATAAAATACAGAAGTATTTTGGTAGAAAGAACCTTTTAGAAAATATAATCAAGCCTTATTACGGTCAACATTGATAACATTTTACTATATTGTTATTTTTATTTTATAAGTATTGATAATATCTATCAAAAGGGACATCTACATATCACATGACTTAGCGTAGTAATATATTACATTTGTTTTATCAGCGTTTGTGACTGTCAAAGGAGGTAAAAGGTGAGGGGGGATGCCTCTGTTGGAGCGAAGAGCAAGAGCTCGTCAAAGGGGCTACATAATAGTGTAGGAAGGAGTTGTCTGCCAACATAACATTACCTCCATTAGTAGGGAGGGGGGCGGGGAGCAATTATTACTTGGTGGCAAGAACAATCACACCTCATTACTGATGCAACCCCCACCCCCTCCAGTCGAATGAGGATCAACCACTAACGAGGAGAATGGGAAAGGAACATGCTTGGAGGAACTCTTCCCTTCGTCCGGAGTGGTCGACCCGTGGTCGGGAGCGTTAGACGCGTGTCTTACTGGGTCAACACTGATTTCCCTCAAATATTTTCTACCTCTTTCTCCACGCAAACTCTGTTACAAATCCTTTAAATTTTACCTTCCCCTATCAGTGTAAATACGGAGACAGGCCCAAATGGGGAGCAGGGCGGAATACTGTATGGTTCCCATTTTCTCTTCAGAGAAGTACTGGTGCATTTTACTCTTAATTACACCTACTCGTTAGGTCCCTTTCACACGGTCCGGGTGTTCGCCCAGCACCCGGACAGATAGAAATACATGGAAAGGAATGTGTTGTTTCACACTTTCCGGACCCGGGAAAATCTCCGTCCGAGCGTAGAAATCACCCGGACCTCCCTGCTACAAATTTCCGAGTCTCGGACGGGCGTTTGCCCGGACTGAGCTTTAGCGGACCACAATGTGCAATGAATGTTTTCACATGATCCGGGTATTTAGTTGTCCGAGTGGTCTCTTGATGTGCCGTTGAGGAATGTATAGATTGCAGTAGACACGCGAAACAATACAAAAGAACAAGAAGTAGACGTGGAAACGCTAATTAATTTAGAAGAGGAAAAACCAGAAATATGAGACAAATCTATAAAAGATCTCGCAATAAAACAAGAGATGCATGGAAAAGTGTTTGTAGCCAACTGAAGAGAGATTTTGGAACTTCTAAACTATGGGAAGAGGAAAGAATTTGATTAAGTTTAAAATTATTTCATAATCTTTCTGTATTTATTTTTGTAGAATATATATTATTCTATCAAATTACAACCTGTAGCTACCCTACGTAACTTTAAAAAAAAATCAATTATTTGCGTTTATTAGTATTTTTTCTACATGACAATATATTAAATAAACATACTCTATGCATGAAAAATAAAAAGTGAACCTAAACTACTTAATTTTCCATGTCTTTTTTAAAGGAGTACGTGCAATGCCTGCTCCATACACACATATTTTCCCACAAATACGCAGACAGCTGTATATAAACATATTTTTTAATTATAGTTGTGATCAATTTATAATACAGAGAAAAGGTCCAGGCCCGGGAGACAATCGGATAGATATGGGCTATCGTGTGAAGACACGAACGCCTGAACGGACGAAAACCCGGACCGTGTGAAAAGGGCCTTCTGATACAACGAAACTGACGCTTCGGCCCGGCCATGGCCCTGCATGTGTGCTGGCTGTTAGCCAGTTCTGCTGCTAGAGGATACAACTGGAACAAATGAATGTCGGGAAGTTGTTTACATCTTCCTCCCCTCAATGTCGGGAGGTTGTTCATATCTTCCTCCCTTCAATGTCGGGAGGTTGTTCATATCTTCCTCCCCTCAATGTCGGGAAGTGGTTCATATATTCCTCCCCTCAATGTCGGGAGGTTGTTCACATCTTCCTCCCCTCAATGTCGGGAAGTTGTTAATATCTTCCTCCCCTCAATGTCGGGAGGTTGTTCACATCTTCCTCCCCTCAATGTTGGGAAGTTGTTAATATCTTCCTCCCCTCAATGTCGGGAGGTTGTTCACATCTTCCTCCCCTCAATGTCGGGAAGTTGTTAATATCTTCCTCCCCTCAATGTCGGGAGGTTGTTCACATCTTCCTCCCCTCAATGTCGGGAAGTTGTTAATATCTTCCTCCCCTCAATGTCGGGAGGTTGTTCACATCTTCCTCCCCTCAATGTTGGGAAGTTGTTAATATCTTCCTCCCCTCAATGTCGGGAGGTTGTTCACATCTTCCTCCCCTCAATATCAGGAATTGGTTCACATCTTCCTCCCCTCAATATCAGGAAGTGTTTCACATCTTCCTCCCTCAATATCAGGAAGTGGTTCACATCTTCCTCCCCTCAATATCAGGAAGTGGTTCACATCTTCCTCCCCTCAATATCAGGAAGTGTTTCACATCTTCCTCCCTCAATATCAGGAAGTGGTTCACATCTTCCTCCCCTCAATGTCAGGAAGTGGTTCACATCTTCCTCACCTCAATGTCAGGAAGTGGTTCACATCTTCCTCCACTCAATGTCAGGAAGTGTTTCACATCTTCCTCCCCTCAATATCAGGAAGTGTTTCACATCTTCCTCCCTCAATATCAGGAAGTGGTTCACATCTTCCTCCCCTCAATGTCAGGAAGTGGTTCACATCTTCCTCCCCTCAATATCAGGAAGTGTTTCACATCTTCCTCCCTCAATATCAGGAAGTGGTTCACATCTTCCTCCCCTCAATGTCAGGAAATGGTTCACATCTTCCTCCCCTCAATATCAGGAAGTGTTTCACATCTTCCTCCCTCAATATCAGGAAGTGGTTCACATCTTCCTCACCTCAATGTCAGGAAGTGGTTCACATCTTCCTCCCCTCAATATCATGAAGTGTTTCACATCTTCCTCCCTCAATATCAGGAAGTGGTTCACATCTTCCTCCCCTCAATGTCAGGAAGTGGTTCACATCTTCCTCCCCTCAATATCAGGAAGTGGTTCACATCTTCCTCCACTCAATGTTGGGATAGCGCGAAACTAAACACCAACGTGACGTTGTCAAGGGGAGAACTGTTACGTTACGTGAAGAGTACCATGTATCCCCAGGAGCCAATCATGTTGCTAGTAAAGTCAACACGACTCCTATCAGTCCAGTTAGAAACCCCAAGCCCGTAAATAGCAAGGGGGGGGGCCTTTTTTTTATTTTTGGAATTTAATCACTGTGTATTTTTGAAGAGATTAAGCGAAGGAGTCAATTTTTTTTTTTGCTTTCAGACGCCATCTTGGAAAATGACTGCCATTTCTTAGTGATATTACTATCGGCTCTAACTCAAAAACGGAAAGATATAACATGTTTTCAAACAAATAATGTTTAAAATATTAAAATAAACTATTTTGAATATTTCATTTTTGCTGTAGCTCTAACGGTTTTCGAAAATATTTGTACTTTCCTACATTAAACGGGAAAATAACATAACAAAATAGGAGAGCACTGCACTAGTAACTTTTCTAGCTTAAATGTTGGTACCACTGATCATTGTGGCCTATAAAATGATGTCTTCTTGGGTCTTCACAAAGGTGATGTTTATTTATACTTACTCTGAAATTTTAAACGAAATTGTAAACATGTGTAGTTATGTATTTGTAATTATTTAGAAAGTTTTTTCGTTTTCACCACTAAATGGTAAAATAAAAGATGTTTTAGTTTTTGAGTTATTTCTTTGTCTATGTTCAGAGGTTCTGTCTGCATGCCAACAACTATTTTGTTTTCTTCTCCAAATCAGTGTTTCCAACTTCAATGTTTTTCTTCTAGTACCGCATGAAAAGTTGGGATTGATAAGTTAGTTTCTTCATATTTATTGTTTTACATGTAATTTAATTCACGTGTGAATTTTTTATAGATTATTTTTGTTTATACTTTTTTTTCAGATCACAATTGAGAGTGAACTTAAAATCCTGAATGACCTTTAAGAATGGATACCCAGACCTCGTCTTATAGAACCAAACGAGAGGCATGATTAAGGGCCTCTAGGCCCAAAGAGAAAAGGTTAAAACATGGTGAATTTTGTGTTTGTGAAAGTTCATCGACATAAAAAAAAACCTCTTCAACAGTCAAATGAAGAGACATGGTCAAAACTTCAAGAAAAAGCAGTGGAATGGAAGGATTTGGGCACTTCAAATGATAAGCTTCATGAACGTTTTGAAAGTGAAAACTTGTCTAAAAGAATTCACGAAATATGCAGATTATAAACATCACAGGCACAACAATAAACAGGGAAAAAGAAAAAAGAGATCTGTATCTGCAAAAGAAGAATCTTCTACACACCCACAACCTGAAAAGAACACATCTTTGCAAAACGAAGTAGCCGTTCCCATTGCTCTCTTTAGACTCTTGTGTGATTTGTTTGGAATCATTGCAAGGTAAAGTTGCCAGAAATAAGGCTAAAACTGGAGAATCAGTATAATACCACAGAATCGAAATGGAAACCGCATGGCACACTTTTTCAGAAGCCGTAGAATTTGTTGAAGACAAAACAACAAGGGATTGCTTACAAGCAATAATTACATTTTGTAATAGTGAAGGGGGAATATTAAAAGCTGCTTCATTAAGCTATGTATACATTGGACGATTATCGGCCGACGCGAGTCGCTGGACGATGTTGCCCGACGATATTTGTCGTCGAGTGGGCGGAGCCAGAATCGGCCAACTGCCGAGCGGTGAGTTATCAAAAGAATGTTGCTGTCGTCGAGTCTTCCATCCGAAATGGAAAACATTCTCAATGTGTACGCAGCGATGTCAGTCGACCGACTTTTGTTTGTTTG
The DNA here is from genome assembly GCA_033556935.1 of Timema podura. Lineage (NCBI taxonomy): Eukaryota > Metazoa > Arthropoda > Insecta > Phasmatodea > Timematidae > Timema > Timema podura. The sequence continues at coordinate 42,205,151 of JAVRXN010000009.1, read as the reverse complement.
AGTCTATATGCAAGCGAGCAGTTAATACCCTGATCTCAATATTTTGGTTAGTATATTTGTATATAATCAACAAATATTATAAATACAGTATTTATATTTAAATATATTTAAACATATACAAATATTTATACACAAATATAATATATTTATATAAAAATATAAAATATTTATATTTAAATAGCTATCTGCTGTAATTATAATCATGTAAAAATCATTTTTTGCTATTTTGAGGGTTATAACCTGATTCCGGCCAGGTAATAAATTGAATTAAAAATAATGATAATTTAAGTTAACTTGTAAATGCTATAAAATAACCAATTGCCACGTATGTTTTGATTTTTTTCATATAATAATGTGGACGCAATAAAATCTTCTACGTATAATAGAGCTGCTCCATGCAGCCGCTGATCTGTGGCAAGTTAATTCCAAAGAATATCGCGACAGGAACAAAAAGGGGGATGCAGTGCGAGCAATTGCGCTTTTTTTTAAATTTCAATAAAAGCGGCCGCGATGCCAGCAGTGGTTAAGGGATCCATCACAATTGCAATCACTATAAGAACTTAAGTAGGTGTCGACAGTGAATGTTGCTGCTCTATATAGACAGACACAATCGGTGGAGACTTTTGTATTGGAAAAGTCGGCGACCTGACTTGATCGAGAAATTTGTCAAGCGACTCGCGTCGGCCGATAATTGTCCAATGTGTACATAGCTTTAGACATTCGGTACCATAAAGACGGTTGGAAAACATATTGCCGACCTGTGTACAATGTTAGGGCAGGTGAAAGAAAATCAGAGCAAATTAGAGAAAGGCAAATTTGGGCTAGTGAAATTAAAATAAGACTTTCTCTCAACTTTGTGTTTTATTACTGATTACATGGATATTAAGAAGTAAGTTTATACACTAAGAGATCTACTTTGTGAGTATAAGCAGTTACATAGTGATATAATGCTTACTGATGCTGAAATAAGAATCATCTGTGATGACAGATTTGCGCTTCATGCTTTGCGTGTAAATATGGAGAAGCATTTTGGGAAGGAATTAGGATTTCCCTCAAGATAGCGACGGAACTAGTCCTCAATAGTATTCTTCGCAAAGCATGGAAGAGCATGCGTAGAAAGTGCTGTTAATAGTTGAGAACAGATAACCAAAGTTTTATAAATGTTGCTAAAATTATGAACAGTAAATACAAGAGCCAAACTGCAATGGATTGGTCTTGCAGTATCAATCAATTGAAAGAACATTGCACTCCTGATTATGTTTACAACCTTATAGCATTGCTAGCTAATCCACAGGCAGAAATAGAAGATAACCGAGCCGTAGTTGCTGAAAAACTTTGACCTGTTTGTTTCTTGAATCAGGTTATCATGCACCTCATAGCTAATAAACGACAACCACTTTAAGTTGTTTTATCAATGGCTGTGCATGATGTAGCTGGAAGCAAATATATCCTTCAAATCCTGGGGATAGGAATTCCATACAATGATGTATTGGATGAATTTTATCAGCATTGGCTCTTCAAGAATTTAAACGGGCTGAGATTTCAAAAGAGTTCAATATTAATAAAGCAGGTCTACTTTGTCCACCCCAAATTGTATCAGGACAATCAGGCACTGTAGTTATGGACAATGATGATTTTAGGGAAGATGGTTTAACAAGTTCAGAAACCAGTCATTACACAAATGTAATAATGGCTCAACGAATAGCACTTCACTCTTCAACAATAAGTCCAGAAAGTATACTGACGATTCCAAACAAAGATGAAAAGAATAAATTCACAAAATCTTTTACAGACGGAACCTGTAAGAAGGCCTCAGTACCAATTCAACCACAGCCTGAGAAACTAGAAGAAGAACAACAGATAAAATCTTACCAAGTTACTGCTCATGCACTTACTTTCAAACTATCTGACTTACCTTCTTTTACAGGGTTTCACAGTTCTCTTGATAGCAGCATTGATAAATGGGAAACCTTTAATGTCAAGTGTTATACTCAACCCCCTTCTAAAAAGTTGTAATAGATGTTCTATAAGGGTGTAAAAATGGCAGAGTTTAAGAATATGCCATTTCTCCTGTTGGTTTCAGACTAGGCACTATATTTAGATAATAGAAAAGATGCTATGTAAACACCCAACAGTTGGACCCAAGTAATCTCTGTACTAGAAGTGTTCCACACTGAAATGACATACTTGAATGCTTTGGGGAAAAGGTTTGCTGGAAAAGGTATTTAGGAACTAGCCCTATAATCCGGTGTTATAGCGCCAGGAAATTTACAAAAGGCAATTAATGGAAAACATTACACTAGAGCTATGAAGCTTCATAAAGTAATAGCTGAAGCCTTGTTGCAAATGCTAATAGAAAGAGCAATCGATGGAGATGAGAGCATCCTAGATTATGTCAAGCACATCGTGGAGCTAACATCAGGAGAACAACATGAGGACTTAATTCAATCTGTAGCCTTCAAGACGTTCTTGGACAAGTTGTTTGAGAAGATTTTAGATAGTGATTCTGATATGGCCAAGTTTTGGCTGCCATACATTCTCGATGTTGAAATTCTGTTCAAATATTATCACTGCATCAGAAGTGGGGTAAGCTTTTCCGAATATATATCAAGTTGTCGCAGCATGTTCCCCTTGTCGGAAGCATACGGAAACATAAATTATGTCCGTTTCTTTCTCTTTACTACTGGAGAATGTCAACACTGTCAGAAGAGAAAAAGGCTCATATGATTGGAATTTATTCAATCTCTTTAAGTGGAAAACACTAAAGCAAACTTCCACCGGGTCAAATCATTGAGATGACGATAAACAAACAGTCAAAAAAACAGGAAAAGTGAAGGTTGGATCAACTTTACCAAGAACCATACCATTATTGCAATAAGAGTTCTCAGCAGGACAGTGGTGAAGTACTTAAGAGAGCAGTTGTTTAAAAGTACTCAAATGCAAATAAGTTATCATCATCATCCTGAAGTAGGTCTTTCAAGAAAAAGAAAAGATCCCTTGGTACTTGAAGGAGTAAAAAGGCTTTGAAAGAATGGAGTTAAAGTCCTTGGGATTTGAATCTGCCAAAACTTCGTTCTCTAAGCAAAGGCAAGCCCGCTTCTGCAGAAGTCTACATGAAGCTCATTCACAGGAAAACATGGTAGTAGAAGAAGTTCTAGAACGACTTTCGACTGGGAGTAAGCCTATCGACAGTCAGATTCCAAAACTAAAATCTCTGACATTCAAATCAGATGTAGCAAAATCTATAAAAAAGCAAGCAAGAATAACGATCAATACATGACCCAGAAGGCTATGAAACAGGTCTTTGATCTCATTATTGGAGGATAAACATCCCCTATGTCCTTAGAAGGTATTTTTGAATACAGGATAACACAAGTAAATTTGTCTTTATTTACGGCTGATAGTGAGTTTCACGAGCCAATTAAATAAAAGTTATTGTCAGTATTAAACCTTGAAGCCGAGCCTTGTCCTCAAGCTTACCAAGTCCTAATTGTTGTTGGTATGGTTTGGAACAAAGTTCCTCCTGCAAATACTTGGTCAGAATACGCCTCCAGGCTCTTCAACTACATGGAGTCACGTCATCTTGAAGCACAAACGTTTCATTTAATTAATGATATTTATGATGAAGAAAACATGAAAGCAAATCCGGAGCAATATTAACAGAAAAGACGAGCGCGGCATTTTGGTTTTGCAGCAAACATCTACCCTCACAGTGGAAACTATGGCATGCCCTCTGGAGCTCAGTGGTGATAGTTTCTTTCAAAACCTGAAAACAAGCAAAGACTACAAGTCTTCCTCCTCAATGAATGACGTAATTATGAGCACCATGTGCCATGGTTCTTCACAGAAAACATTAGTTGTATCAATGTTAAAACTGGTAAGCCAGTGCAACAGTTTGACGCACGATTGCCCAGTGAAGCTGACACTAGAGTTTTCTACTATGCTACACGAATAAAGAATTATACAAATCTTGTTTTAGACTTCGAAGACACAGGTGTGTGGGTTGTAGCATCGTACATCAGCTTTTTAACAGACTAGAAGATGTATATGTATACAAATAAGTCAGGAGAGCCACCAAGTTTCTTTGAATGTAACAAGTTATTTCCAAATAAGGAAGTATTATCTACTGCTGTTGGTCTCTACACATTCACAGACAGGAGTAGATACTGTTGAAGGTTTTTTTGGATGTGGCAAAACGAAGCCAATGAAAACCATTTTCAAGGAAGAGAACAAAAAATCCCTAAAAACTATGTCAAATTTTGGAGTAAATTAATAGTATAATTTGAATGATGAACTGTATGAGGAGCAAAAGCTTCTTACTATACGGGTACTCTATAGTGATCCGATAAGCAACCAATTGTGTGATGCTCAGGCTCGAAAGTGGCATCGCCTGAATGTCTGTGTTTCTTCAAAACTGCCTCCAGATGATGACTCATTTAAGAAGCATAGCCTGAGAGCCTACCTTCAAGCATTTGAATACAAAAATGCAAGAATATGGAAGAGATTAAAAGCAACCGATCATGGATGAAAAACTCAAGGAGGTATGCTAGTCCCGATAAAACAATATGAAAGAAGAACTACCAAAAATTCCATTTGATCTTCCCGAAGAAGCTGAAGAAGAAAAAGAAGCTGAACTTGCTGAAGTAGAAGTTGATGGCAACTCAGCAACAGGAGGATGAAAATGATTATGTATATTTTGATTTTTTAAATAATTTCAAGATGATGAACTTAATGTTGAAAGTCAAACACAATATTGATGGTGTAACATAATTATGTTCATAATATCATGCTGTTTTCTTGTATTTGTAATGAAAATAATTTAATTCATTCAAAAAATGGAATATTACACTAAACAATAACAAACAAATTAAAAACATATGTTTTATTCTTAAATTTAAATTGGAATAAATAGTCTGCTAAAATATCTAGTAGTGACGTTTAAATTCATTGAACATTTTTTGTTTTGACAAACACAATCAAAAATTTAAGAGGGAGTAAATAAAAATTTTAAAATAACTGGGGTCATTTAGGTATGTTTATTCACGAGATATTAATATAACACTAAATAAATCAAGACATCCACAATTTTTCAAGATGGCGGCTGAAAGTCACCAATAAAAAAATGACTCCCAGGCTAAATTTTTATTCTTATGACCTAAACTTTCAATTTCAGTAATAAAAAAAAGGGTTCATTTAAATTATGTATAGGCTTCCAGTTTCTGACTGGACTATCTATATATTACGTGAGTGTTAAATAGCTCGTGATCCCAACATAAGGACGACACAGGTAGATATTATAAAGAATACTCACCAGTAATTATTCCTAGTGAAGAACACAAACCACGCACCTCTACTGGTCTCGAACCACAGGTTGCTCAATACACTCGTGGTTCAATTGTTCGCACTTGGTTCTGAAATATCACCACAGGATGTTGATTACTGCGCATCACTTGGGACAGTTCCTTTGAACAGGGACACACAGCGTTGTACGAATATACGTAGCGCAGTATAAAGTGGGCCGTTTGTCCTAATCAAGAAACAATTCTAATAACAACCCGGTTTGGTGGTCAAATGGTCTAGGGCGTCATTCTATCAAACATCTGCATTGCTCATTATGGGAAGATTGGGGATCGAATCCCGGTCGGGTGTACTGGAGGGGATTTTACCGCTCTCCCTCCAAGCAAATGCAGGTTCACGTCCTCTAAATTCTACCTTCCTCATACCTAACACCTTAGCGTAATAATTAGTAGTTGTGTGTAAAAATCAGACGGGTATTTTAAGACGCGGGGATAGTAATTAATAAAAAAGACTAATAACAAGGCTTAATCACCGTGTCTTAGCAACCATCCGGCTAATGGGTTGGGTGGGAGCCAGGAAAGTAGGACTTAGAGAAAATATACCCGCATTTGCGTGGAGGTAATATAGGAAACCCTTTAGTAAATATACAGCCTCAGTAGACCCAACTGGTACCCAAACCCCGACCTCTAAGTCATCGGCAAACCATACTAGACGAACCTGACATTTAACCCGCGTGCCCATCGATGCGGTTATAAAATCTCTAAATAAACTTTAAAACAAACAAAAACCGACAGCGCTTAGATATTAAAAATATGTCTGGAGACAAAGCTTACATTTTTTTAAATTAGTACGCTTAATGTAAGGATTACTGTTGGCTGATTATAAACGAAAGAGATTAAGGATGTTTGTTATAAGAACTGTAGAATAAGTACCTTAACTTCCCCCCCCCCCCTCCCTTAATGGTGTGAAACGGTTTAGTTACTGTCAAGACAGACTGATGTTCACTTGAAGAGGTATTTCAATATTTATTCTGATCCACAGCTATCTCACACTGGTTCCATTCCCTACACGCGCGCGCCAGACGGTCTGTTTGACAACTAAACTCAACCTGAACCGACCTCCACCCTGCCTCCCTCCAAGATTCTCGTGACCGGCGAAATTACTGCCGCCTTGCACGACAGGCGGATGGATACTTTCTGCTATAACTGAAAATAGAACCGTTTTGGTGAGATCGTCCATTTCCTTCCTGGCGGCACTGAATGGTGGGCGGGTTTGGAACAGCTGTCAGCACTCCGGACTGGGTACAATCAAATGTTTTCATGGCAAGGGACTTCTAGAAACAAACATATCCACACTATCAACATTGATAATATTTAATCATAGTGTTACTGTTCTTTACAGGTATTGATATTTATTAAAAGTGGCAGCTTTAGCTCACATCACTTAAAGTGATAGTAGATCGAGTGTAACACGGGGAGAGAGAGTGTCCCATGATCTCCAGACCTCTCTCCAAATAATACTTGACTTGTCCCCTTGGATTACAAAGCTATTAAGGCAATGTGACACTAAACCTCATCAAAACCACGTTTGACTGGGCTACTTTTCCATATTAAAATATATTAAATATATATATATTATATATAATATATTAAATATATATTAAAAGATATTAAAAAAGTTTTGTGATACTGATCTACAGGTTTTACTGAAATGTTGTAAGACTATCTGTTACTGTTTTCCTAGCTACGAAAAATAATTTTGACATAAATAAACCTGCTTGGGTTGTACTTGTGTCACAAGGAGGATGTAATACTGCATATTAAATAGTATCCACTTGCTAGTTGTCACTACTGTACAGTATCCACTTGCTAGTTGTCACGACTGTACAGTATCCACTTGATAGTTGTCACGACTGTACATTATCCACTTTCTAGTTGTCACGACTGTACAGTATCCGCTTGCTTGTTGTCACAACTGTACAGTATCCAATTGTTAGTTATCATGACTGTACAGTATCAACTTCCTAGTTGTCACTTTTGTACAGTATCCACTTGCTTGTTCTCATGATTGTACAGTATACACTTGCTAGTTGTCACTACTATACAGTATCCATTTGCTAATTGTCAATACTATACAGTATCCACTTGCTTGTTGTCAATACTGTACAGTTACCACCTACTAGTTGTAAAGACTGTACAGTATCCACTTGTTAATTGTCACGATAGTACAGTATTCACTTGCTAATTGTCACTACTATACAGTATTAACTTGCTAGTTGTCACTACTATACAGTATCCACTTGCTTGTTGTCAATACTGTACAATTACCAACTACTAGCTGTAAAGACGGTACAGTATCCACTTGCTAATTGTCACTAAAGTACAGTATCACCTGTTAGTTGTCACTAATATACAGTATCCACCTGCTAGTTGTCAATACTGTACAGTTACCACCTACTAGTTGTAAAGACTGTACAGTATTCACTTGTTAGTTGTCACGATTGTACAGTATCCACCTGATATTTGTCACGACTGTACAATATCCACTTGCTAGTTGTCATGACTTTACAGTGTCCACCTGCCAGTTGTCAATACTCTACAGTATCCACCTGCTAGTTGTCACGAATGTACAATAGCCACTGGCTTGTTGTCACGACTGTACAATAGCCCTTGCTAGCCACCACGACTATACAGTATACACCTGTTAGTTGTCACTACTGTACACTATCCACTTGCTAGCTGTTACTACTGTACAGTAACCATCTACTAGTTGTCACGACTCTACAGTATCCAATTGTTTGTTGTTACAACTGTGCGGTATCCAATTGTTTGTTGTCACGACTGTATATTAGCCCCTTAATAGTTGTCACGACTGTACATTATCCACTTGCTTGTTGTCACAACTATACAGTATACACCTGTTAGTTGTCACGACTGTACAGTATCCACCTTCTAGTTGTCACGACTGTACAGTATTTTCAGTCCAAGTGGTGGCTATTCTAGGACCTGAGTTGGCAACAGACTGCTTGTCCCATTACTCAGACATATCTCCAAGGGGCAACATTTAGTGGGGGGAAACAAGATAGTAGCTCCGGATATACCGGACTAACAGTAATACACGGATATCCTAGACGAGAAGTAAGACACGGATATCCTAGACGAGAAGTAAGACACGGATATCCTAGACGAGAAGTAAGACACGGATATCCTAGACGAGCAGTAAGACACGGATATCCTAGACGAGCAGTAAGACCCGGATATCCTAGACGAGCAGTAAGACACGGATATCCTAGACGAGCAGTAAGACACCGATATCCTAGACGAGAAGTAAGACACGGATATCCTAGACGAGCAGTAAGACACCGATATCCTAGACGAGCATTAAGACACGGATATCCTAGACGAGCAGTAAGACACGGATATCCTAGACGAGAAGTAAGACATCGATATCCTAGACGAGAAGTAAGACACGGATATCCTAGACGAGCAGTAAGACACCGATATCCTAGACGAGCAGTAAGACCCGGATATCCTAGACGAGCAGTAAGACACGGATATCCTAGACGAGCAGTAAGACACCGATATCCTAGACGAGAAGTAAGACACGGATATCCTAGACGAGCATTAAGACACGGATATCCTAGACGAGCAGTAAGACACCGATATCCTAGACGAGCATTAAGACACGGATATCCTAGACGAGCAGTAAGACACGGATATCCTAGACGAGCAGTAAGACACCGATATCCTAGACGAGCATTAAGACACGGATATCCTAGACGAGCAGTAAGACACCGATATCCTAGACGAGCATTAAGACACGGATATCCTAGACGAGCAGTAAGACACCGATACCCTAGACGAGCATTAAGACACGGATATCCTAGACGAGCAGTAAGACACCGATATCCTAGACGAGCAGTAAGACACGGATATCCTAGACGAGAAGTAAGACACGGATATCCTAGACGAGCATTAAGACACGGATATCCTAGACGAGCAGTAAGACACGGATATCCTAGACGAGCAGTAAGACACCGATATCCCGTACAAGCAGCAAGACCCGGATAGTGCAGTACGGAGTATGTGTGACTATGACCATTGTTGCACTCATACTAAGTGACCATTAACTATGACCTAGATTGATCCCCGGCCATGATGGTTGAAACAAAGGTTCGCCTGCGTGAGATGATTCCATCTCACACTTGGACCGATAATGGCCGACACTCTGGGGGAAGGGGGAGGGAAGGAACTACTGTACTCATTCCGCTCAGATATAAGCTAGTAGCACACATTTCACGAACGTTCAAGGGGTGTGCATTTTAATAACTTCTTTATGTGCTACTTTCTTGTCCAAACCAATCATTGAGCGAGTTTTAGAACCGATTGACAGAAATGGTTCATCAAGTGAGTGATTGGCTAAATGCAATATCTACAAGCTGGAGTAGTTTACAGGTTTACTAATAATTACTAATAAAGAAATTAAATAAAAGCAATCAGGTTGCTAGTCTGATTTATCATAACGTATTTAACCACATGACACTGATATATTTACAATCGGTGATAACATATAACAGATACAGTTTAACTCCGGGTTTAGTATTTTTCTAAAACAACTGAAACTTTGTGAATTTGGTTGCCGTAATGGTTAAAGACACTGTCTACTTGAAGAGAAATATACACCTACAATACTGTATTTCTTATGGTAGTGACAGTTCTGAAGCATCCAAATCACTAAAACAATCCTCCACTAGCTTAGAACGTTCTGCTGTGACCATTCACTCAAATATGGATACATTTCTTTTACAATAATATATTCTTCATCATTATAGCATCAGCGTAGCTAATATATACGTGGGCCAATAACCCGAACGAGTTTAAATACACGGTTAAAAACAATTTGTGTAAAGATGCGTTCTGTTATCAGATTAGTAGATATTTAGGGTCCAGTGCAGACTGTATGGTATTAGCTAGGACCTATATCAAGGGATTAGTCAGTTTGTAACTAGGAAGCTCGTACGATATGTATTTAGAAAGTGACCACATTAAATAACTCATTAAAATATTTGTGGATAAAATTATAACTATGGTGCACCAGTTAATTAGGTTATACTCTTATCATATAAATGGTACAACTAATGTTATATATAAAACCTTAGGAAAAAGGGGGGGGGGGGGAAAGACTCTCATGGGCTTCAACAAAGTTCGTTTGGTAAATCTGAGGGATATCCCCAAGTCTTAATACGGTGGGCTTACTCGTCGCCAATCTCCTACTACTTTCTTTATTTTTTTTAAAAAAAAGCCCTAAATTAAAGACCTTTGTATATGAATCATTAAAAGTGGAGAGGATACAGATTCCCTACCGTACTTCAGTTGGGTGTTATAATACGGGGTATGCAGACTAGTCCCCCAGACCCCGGTACATTGGCAGATATCCAGGTACTCGCGTTGAGAACAACATCCATCACGTTTAGTCTGGACCAGTCCTTTTGCTCCTTTTCCCTAACCTTTGCCAAGTGCAGACTCCAGTTTGCTAATAGATCCAGAGAAATAACCTTTTATATACGTGCATGGTCTCTCTTATATGCAGAGGAAGAAATAACATAAAGGCTGGATAGATAGATCATGATTAATGACTCTGATCATTGAATGGTAATATTGTGCATGATTCTGATCAAGTACAGTACTTATATCACCTAAGTATCAATCTTGAACGATGTATGATGGATGATCAAATGCGAAATGTCTAAAGTATCATCGTTTACTTTGTAGGGTAGTAAGCGTACCTTGCACAGTTCCATTATGGGGTAGCCATAGTGTAATTCATCAAGGTTTGACTGCAATCAGTGAATGATGATCATGAGCCGTGGTCGATCATTGTATGAGTATCAGGCATGACACTGACCATAGAACATTAATCACCGGAAGGTATTTGCAGCAAATATTTACAACACATACTCAGCGGTGAGAATGGAAGGCTGGACTGCTTCTAGAATGGCTCAAATCACCAATCAAAGTTAATTAAAGTAACCTCGAAAAAGAGAACTCAATTTAATGTATGCGTGGTGACAATTTGGCGGTGTGTGTAATCATGATCAACTTTGTGATCATACAAATCAAGTCACAGCTCAAAGTGAACATGGTGTGTAACCGTTCGGGTTATTCGCTTATGCACTAAAATATGCTAATATTCTAGGAACGAATAAGGCTGAAATTAAAGGAAGTGCACCTGAATTTGCGTTTATATATGGAGCGAAAGCGGAAAACCATATAGGTAGAAAAACTCAGTACCCCCCAACGGGATTCCAACCTTGATCTACCCGTCATCGGCAGTCCGTGAAGGGTCAGCAAGAGTGCCATAAGGGTCAGCAGGTTTGCCGTAAGGGTCATCAGGTGTACCATAAGGGTCAGCAGGTGTGCCGCAAGGTTCAGAAGGTGTACCGTAATGGTCAGCAGGCTTGCCGCAAGGTTCAGAAGGTGTGCCGTAAGGGTCAGCAGGTGTGCTGTAGATATCAGTAGTGGTGCCGTAAGGGTCAGCAGGTGTGTCGCGGGAGTTTGGGGGAAGATCAAAAAGAAGAGCGACCCAATTTGAGGAGTAAAACTAAATATTTTTAAATCCAAGATCAACATTATTTTTAAAAATAATACATTATTATAATTTTTAGCTGTTGAACTTTAAACACAATCTTGACGTACTTAATCAAGCTTTACCTGGAAATAACGGCATTTAACCCCAACCCCGTGGACAAAAAACGTTCCGACATCACTGGTACGTAGTTATTTAACCAAAGAAACATTCTTATCATGAGAACTTTTAAATAAATGCACCAGTGTTCCCATGCTAAGAGTAGATTGTTTGCGTTATATTTAGCTCTAAATATTGTAAACAATTATGTGTTTTTTTTTATTTTAGACATTTAATATTTATTCTATTCCGCAAGAACCGAATAAATATTAAGCTATTATGCACTTAGATATGAACTTTTGATTCAAATCGGTTTAGTTATGTATTTCTTAAGTTTGGTCAACCCTTTTATTGTATGCAGGGCCTACACTTTGTTCATCCCGAAAAATAGCAAACCTACGTTTCTTTTTTCCGCTATGGCACAGCTTATATGATAGGGTCATAGTGGAGCCTGTCAAGGTAAGAATGTAACTAAACGCTCCATTATAATTATTGTCAACGGCCATAAATAACAAAAAATTGTTCGTTTAAAAATAATGTTTGTATATCCTTGTTTCTATAATGGTGGGATGGAGGAATATTTCGTGAAATGTTGTTGTGTGGCCTGAGAATGTTTAATGTTCAAACAAAATGACTATAATAACTAGTACATTTGATATAACAAGGAACAGGGGAAACACGAACACAAGCACAGAATGTTCAAATATATTTAGTTTTTTTGGATAAGTAAAATTACTTAAAAATAAAAAGTAAAAGCACATATAAAGTTGTCTATTGATTAGTGAATCATGCATTGTGAACCACAGATTTGATTAGTTCCTTATCCATACTAATTTTATTGTTTGTTTCATTTCAGAAAGACGCTCGTTACATGTTGAGCTTCTTGCTCCTGCTACCTGTTGGGGAAAGTAAGAACCATTTCGCTTTAGTATTTAATAGAGCCACTAGGGCGCAGACCCCTCGCCCTTTAGCTTTAACTTGTTTGGACAGAGCTAATGTCGAGAAAAATCTGTAAGATAGCGTTTGTGCCGCTGAAAAAAGATGAAAGTGGATATTAACAGTCCGTCCAGTTAAGAACCAAAAAAACCTATCTTCGTCAGCGGTGGATTGGAAAGTCTTGGGCTGAAGATTTGGGTAGAGCAGAGAGGGTGGGGGAGGGGGTGGATTAGCAGGTAACCAGTCTTCTTCTCTAGTTATTATGAATGAAAACTCCAAGTCAGGGACCGAACTATTATTATCACCGCGTATTACTACCCGTTCCCACTTACGCTAATGTGTAATGGTAGGGTGATTGTGAGACGAAATGAAGGACCTACAGTTCAACGTGGAATCCGAACCAAGGTGGAGGCCTGGCATTCCACACATTCACAAGTTGTGATTAATACACGTATTGTCAGAGGTGAAGAAAGGGTTTGGCAATCAGATAAATCTGTGCCGGGACGGAGCATTAAACCTCGGACCCTTAGACCACCAGGTCATCCCGGGACCGAACTAAACCATCGGTTCATTTTTAAAGTTAACGTTAACTTGATTTAAACACTAAGCTCATTTAGTTTATTTTAACGATGAATGGTGGTCAGAGTTCAAATCCCAAATGGGTAAACAAAGGGTGCATCTTTCTCAATGGTTTCCCTTTGTCCTACCACAGAAATGTGGGTACATTTCCTCTGTTTTAGATATAGCTCATCATTAACACACTAGTGTAATTAATAATAATATTAATTAAACTCACTAAGTGTGTTTTATACAGATATGCCGAACTAATAGAGTGGAGGGAAAAGGGGTGGGGCGGATGTTAAGTATTTAAAGTATTATCTCTACATGATGTCGAATATGAGTATTTGTTAGTTACGGTTATAGCCTCATCTACATATTATTTTAATTAAAAAATGACATCTTGACGCGGGAATTGAATTTGGGACCTACAAACTATGTTTTGATAGTTGTTATAAAACTAATAAGTTACGTCTGAACAAAGGAGACAAAATACATTAGAAAAAAAATTTGACGAGAAAGGACATAAAAAGAGATTATGATTGTGGAGAGGTAGAGGGGGAAGTGGAATATTGATGTAGACATTCGGTGCACAAATGCACATATTGTTAGTGTCCATCTGGACACGTCTGTAACCTGAACCAGATTATACAGTAGTGGCTCACAAATTATGTAACGTGATACCATTGTAGGTTGTCGTGCTATTTTTTTTTTTTTACTTTTATTTTAGCGCCACGTATCTTACTACCTGTTCAGGTTATACGCCTTTGTACTAGTTACTCTAATCTTAAATCTAGGACAGACACAAAATCCATCCCCCGGCCGTCAATTCATCATTGTGAAAGGGTAACCCCACATTCCAACAATGATAAATTTCTCGACCATGCCAGGGATCAAGACCGGGACCCTTAGCTCCGTAGGTGGACGCATTACCAACGGAGCTAAGCTTCGTAATTTTCTAGCAAGACCTTTTTTTTCTAAGTTATATCCACAAACATATTTATAGATTTTTTGTGCAAAAGGGCTAATTTGTTTTTAAAAAAGAAACATTTACTTAAAAAACGTAAGATATTTGAAACGAGATTATAGACATTGTTGCACATGCTACCAAAAAGCATAAACGAAATAATATACATTGTTAGAGAAAAGAGTAATATCACACCCACAGAGCATTACAGCAATTTCCTAATTTAAATACTTCCGTAATTATAATGTATTTATATATATTTATCTGTATATATTATATAAGTGTATTTTATATATATACATATATATATTATATATATGTATATATATATGTATATATGTATATATATACATATATATATAGTATATATGTCGTAATGCGAATTAGAAAATCCGGCTTAATGGAAAAGGCACCGTCAATTTACAATGAACCAGGCTAATTGGAAAATAATATTATATTTGATTATCAGCCTGATAACTTTTAGGCTTATTGCAATGAGCTTTAGGTTATTAAGGAAATGCACCATTGTTCGCTCAATCATTCTAGCTGATTCAAGGCTTATTGCAATATGCCCAAGATAGTGAAGGCTAATTAAAAAGTCTACAGAAGAGGTTCCCAAACTGTGGGACGTACAAATACTGTACTTTCAATGGTATGCCGTGAGAATACAAACAAAACAAACAAATTAAATTCGTAAAAAAAGGCCTCATAAAATCTAATAAATATATTACAAGCCAGTCTAATAGAAGTGACCTCTAGATTTCTGGCACATAAATTCACAAAGACATCCCAGAAAAATATGTAACAGTTCGTGAAGCTGTGAGTAAGGAATCAAAGTTTGAGGGCTAGGGATACGCCAGTTGCAAGTGTATAGTCTCAAAAAAAAAAGAGCATCAAACGAATAAGTGTGCCTGTAAGAAGGCAAACTAATTGTTCACATCAAAATATCACAGCAGTTTACCGTGTGGAAATAAATAAAAAAGTGCTATGTGTAAAGTGTGAATTGACCATGGTAAATATCACACTACACTTGTAAACGCGTTACATTACTTGAACTTGAGATTATTAATTAAACCTTGCAATCGTACGGAGCTTAGTAAGTTAATTTAAGAACATGCTGAAAAAGAAAAATATTATATTCTGTAGACCAGCGGTTTCCAAACTTTTGGAATGGTGTACCACCCCAAAAATTTCCGTAATTTGGTGTAGGTTAAACAGTTTGCGTGTTTATTACAAGACTATGCGGCTGCACCGTCTGCCTGAGCTGTAATCAATTTTGCCACCCCTACAATCACCGAATGAATCCATTTTGATTTAGATTAGACTGGGTCGTAATATATTTAAGAATATATAAGTTTGCCAAATTTCAAGTTTCTAACTCATCTGGAAGTGAGTAAACATTAATGAAAGTGAGTGAGTCAGCCGTGTGGCTTTTTAGTGGTATAATTTCAAATAACGATTTTTATATTTAATATGCCTTCATTTTTGAAATGATAAGTTATTTCGTATCCCAAAGAGGTGCGGCGATACGATAAAAATTGGAAGTTTCCTTAAGTGTAAATTACCCTCAAGGTTATTTTCATGAGGAAATGAGAACTTCCATTTTGTTTTAATATAAACTATATATATATATATAGACGAATTTTAATCGAGTTGAGTTTGATATAATCTATTTTTTCACTTTCCATCCCTAAGTAAAAAATACTAACATTAATTTTAGAATTGGATAGAATTTTTTTTTTAATTCTGAGAAACCTTATGAAAACCCCATATCCCAAGTTTTATCCCAATTGGTAAAATAGTTTTATCTCTAGTCATAGCTACAGACTGACATTATTATTTTTTAAACGCTTTTTAGGATTTAGGGGGTCATGAAACGTCTACATCCATCAAAATCTCGAGTTTGATTTTATTTTTTACAAATACTATTTTTTCTCAACCAGAGAGGTGTGAGATGATCAAAAGTAACATTATATATTAACTAGTTGGTCGTTGCAGCAATGACTGCAGATTATTACACTAAAATGTATTTTAAACTTTTTATTGAAAAAGTCTCTTTATAATAAGCCCTCACTCACTTTTTGATTAAAAGTTTACTCGTCAAAGGCTATCAACTTTGCTTAACTATTTAGTTTTCAGTGTGTAATTTAAATCAAAACGTACAATTTCGCCCTTCACGCCCCGAAGGGAACTTTAAAATTACCCCTCTCCCAGATCTATATCTATTAGTTGCAAAAACCACTCAAGTACCTAACGATTGAACTAATATTATTTTTAAACAAAGACAAATATTTTAATAAATAATAGACAACTATACACAAATCATGGTTTCCATGGTGATGTAAACAAAGAATGATTGTACAAATGAACCACTGCCCTCATAGCAGGAAAAGATGGAAAATTCGCTAAGGGGGTGAGGTTTTAGTTTTAGGCCACTATTTTTTTCCGGCATCCTGATTCCCTTATCTATAAAATGAGTGTTCGTTTGTCAAAATTTGTTCAGTCATTTCCTCGTAGTTTCTATTACTGGAAACGGGCTTATCAAATAATATATATATTAAGATATATGATAGAGAGAGTGATAAAATGTGATAGTGAAAATGAGAGAGAGTAAGAGTTGAGTGTGTGATTGTGTAAGTTTGTGGGTGAGTGGAAAAATGAGAGTGTGATTGTAAGAGACTGAGAATGAGCAATTGAGAGAGACCGAGTGAGTGTGAGAGAGTGATAGTGAGAGTATGTATATGTGTTCGAGAGAGATATACTGGGAGATGAGGGAAAGAGTGTGTGTGTGTGTGTGTGTGTGTGTGTGTGAGAGAGAGAGAGAGAGAGAGAGAGAGAGAGAGAGAAAGAAAGCGTGTAAAATTTTGGGAGAGATATTGTGTGAAGGAAAGAGAAAGTGTGAGGGTATGTGGGAGAGATTTCGAGAGATAAAATTAAAATTGAGAGATTAGTTCATAGAGGGAAAATTAAATTGTGAGAGAGTTAGAGCGAAAGTTTAAGAGAGATAGTGTCTGAGAGAAAGAGTTAGAAAGATAAATTGAGAGAGCGAGTTTGAGAGAGAGAGATAGAGTGAGATTGAGATAGAGACAGTTTGAGTCAGAGTGTTTGAGAGAGTGAGATAGAGAGAGAGTTTTAGTCAGTGATTTTGAGAGAGTTTGAAATAGAGGGAGTTTGAGAGATAGAGAGAACGTTTGTGAGAGAGGGTTTAAGAGATAGAACGTTTGAGAAAAAGAGCATTTGAGAGATAAAGAGCATTTGAGAAAGATAAGGCATTTGAGAAAGAGACAGCTGTTGAGAGAGAGCGTTTGAGAGAGAGGTTAAGAGAGAGTATAATAAAGATAATGTGAGAGAAATTGTGTGATAGAGCGTGTATGTGAGTGTAGAGAGTGTGTGAGAGAGAGGGATAAAGGTGAGAAAGAGAATGAGAAAAGATTATATTAAAGAGAGTGTTTTATAGTGTGTGTATGTGTGTGTTTGAGGGAAAGAGTGGGAGAGAGTGTGTGTGTGTGAGAGAGAGAAAGAGAGAGTGTGTGTGAGAGCGTGAGAGTCTGATAAAGAGAAAGAATGTGAAAATAAAGATGTGGTAATCAAACATTTGAAATATCATTCCCTCTAAATTAACTATCAACATGGAAACATAAGTGAAATTGTACATTTAAGAATGTGAAAAGATGTATGGGGTGTACAAAACATTACTAATTTTAAATATACCCTCAAAATTAAGCGGTAAAATTAAAACATAGCTTAACTTATGTATTTGTATTGTGTTACTATTTGCTAAAATGAACATAAAAACCTATTATTTGAATAAACTGAACACTAAAACTCATACTTAGATAAAATTGATATTTTTTTTAACATTGTTCAAGATAATTTTATTATTTTTGTGTTTACAATACATACCATAACATATTTAAAAATAATTCTATCATGCGCGAAACAAAACGTAGACAATATTTTCACGAACTTAACAACTTAACCTTTTAATTTTCAAGTTATACTCAATATTATTGATTTAAATTCCAATTAACGATAACATTCCAATAAAAAATAAATATTTCCCCAGTTGTAGGCATCTCAATTTAGATGTGTTCAAAGAGAAAATTGTGATGTGTTCGGACCAACAATTAATGAAGATTGAGTTATTATTTTTTAGTCAAGATGATATAGATTATTTAGAGATTTACAGTCATGCAGCAAATAACGGTTTCCATGATGACTAAACAAAGAATGAAAAACTGAAAATTATTTGTGAAAATCGGGTTTTTGTGGAAAACTACTATTTTCCCGACATCCTGGACTCCTAACCGTTAAAATGAGTAGTAGTTTGTAAAAATCTGTTCAGTCATTTCCTCATAATTACTATTACCGGAAATGTGCCTATCATTATATATAAGAAGAAAGATATATTAACCTACAAATTTCATCTCATGGCCAATATGACTAAAAAGTAATCTATCTTTATTTATTTAACATAATGCATAATTGTGCATACATATTAACGTAACTCAAATATAGGCTTTCATCTCACGCTGTATTCTTTGTTGAAGGTCATTCTTAAATTTATTATTATTATTATTATTATTTAGCACCGCGTCTTACTACCCGTTCGGTTTATACGCTTAAGTACTAATTACACTAATGAATTAGGAATTGGGAAGGTTGAATATAGAAGCAGTGAACCTGCATTTGCGTGGAGGTAGAGTGGAAAACAATTTAGGAAGAACCACCCCAGTTCACCCAACCGAGATTCGAACCTCGATCTCCCCGTCCTCGGTGGTCTAGCTCTAGTCATTCTTAAAAATATTTTCTAATTTTTTTTTGTTAAATACTTAATAAGTAGTTTACTGTATTGGTAAAACATTTATGTGGTCCGCAGCTAAATAAAGGTTGGTGACTTCTGCTTTACAAATTATATACAAGAAACCATTTAAAATAATAAAAATTGTTCAAATGGCAGCATAAAGCTACCATGGATCAATGATGGAATGTGTTTCTGATTTTTATTAAATGGCCGACGATTTTACACATCCATTACCGACTAACCCTTAAAATATGAGCTATAAATATAAATCACCCTAACACAGGATTTAGCCCTAGATAGCTCAGTGGCAAGATATTAACGTCCTAAGTTGGAGGTTCCGGATTTAGTTCCAGATTTAAAAAGAAGTTTCACAAAAAAGTTAATTATTTAAGTTCAATAATATAATATAGGTTTGAAGTCATTTCACCAACTTATTAGCGGTCTGGGCTTTCCGAATTTCTTCGTAAACGCGTTTTATTTCCTTGGAATGCTTATTACTTTTGCCTCTTACATATCTTCTGCCATCTTTAAACTTTTGTGGGGTCTTTTTTTTTTAAATATAAAAATTGTTTTTCCCCAATTAACACACTTCACACATCCCTAAAGAGACATTAAATGTAATCACACTCAGCCACACTGAAAAAAAAAACTTTCATCAGTAGTAGCACTTGCTACACTGACTTGAAAACGGTGGGGAACCAGGTGACAATCCCTAAAGAGAGATGGTGATGGGTCAGGTCGATAATCTTTACAAACATATCAAAACTACTTGCGACATATTTATGTTTTCAAGGACAGACAGCTAGTGACTTGGGAGTGAGAAGGGATGAGCTGTCTGCTCTACTCAGACCAGGCCGTTCTGTCTCGGCTTTGCGGGGTTGTATCAGATATATTTTCAAAATCCGGGGGCAAAATATGTAGCACCTCAGCTTGTATCAATTTTTATGAGTTTCGGTTTGAATAATATTGTGAATGAAGTACCATTATAAAATTAAAAGGAGTCGGCATTCATTGATTTACTTCCCCCATTAATTATACACGTTTAAGTATACAGAATAATTAATTGAATATTACATTTATTTGGAAATTTTTTACGCTATTAATTGAAGGTTCATTGAAATAATATTTATTTCAATTAATAAACCTCCTCAAATACTTCTAACATTCCAAATATGAAATCTTTGCATCATTTGGTTTTTCTAAAAATTGTTGCATTAGATGCCAAAATCCCAAACTTTGAGTAAACATTGTTCTTAAAATATACATTTAATCTATATTTGATATACTGATTCAAGTTTGGTTTAAGAAGACCTACTAATATATATATATAATTATTATATTATTAATTTTGGGTCATACACCCTTAAGACCATGAACCAAAAAAAATATCAGATTGTCACATTAAGTTAAAAATATTTTTGACATAAGATTAATTTCAGTACTATTATTAATAATACTTTTGTTGATGGATTGTACAGTAGATACATAAATTAGTTTGCGTGATAGAAAACACATTTTTAGTTTCTACAAAAAGTGTAGGCCTACAGTTTTCTATAATATAATTTACCACATAAGAGTTATAACTTAAATGTAGTTCTCGAAAGAGGAATCTGTTGACTCTTCAAGATTGAAAAAGATGCACACGTTACTGAAACTATCCTCAGATATTATCTTGACGGTCAGGAAGATTAAGGTTACTATCCGTCGGGTGCTCCTGTAACGACTGCCGAGAGATGGCGTACAACCAGTAATTACAAGTCGTAATTCAGAGCTGTCTCACAGTACTTTCTAGTTTGTTCTGCTCAGTGAAGTTGTACAAACAACATACTAACACCTTCTCACACTGGGGGCGGGACGGGCGTTAAATCAGTTTTAAAAAGTACTAAAAAACAAAAATGTCAAGGAGGATAGTATAGGGTATGTCAAGGAGGATAATATAGGGGTATGCCAAGGAGGATAATATAGGGTATGTCAATGAGGATAATACAGGAGTATGTCAAGGAGGATAATATAGGGTATGTCAATGAGGATAATACAGGAGTATGTCAAGGAGGATAATATAGGGTATGTCAAGGAGAATAATACAGGAGTATGTCAAGGAGGATAATATAGGGTATGTCAATGAGGATAATACAGGAGTATGTCAAGGAGGATAATATAGGGTATGTCAAGGAGGATAGTATAGGGTATGTCAAGGAGGATAATATAGGGTATGTCAATGAGGATAATACAGGAGTATGTCAAGGAGGATAATATAGGGTATGTCAATGAGGATAATACAGGAGTATGTCAAGGAGGATAATATAGGGTATGTCAAGGAGAATAATACAGGAGTATGTCAAGGAGGATAATATAGGGTATGTCAATGAGGATAATACAGGAGTATGTCAAGGAGGATAATATAGGGTATGTCAAGGAGGATAGTATAGGGTATGTCAAGGAGGATAATATAGGGTATGTCAATGAGGATAATACAGGAGTATGTCAAGGAGGATAATATAGGGTATGTCAATGAGGATAATACAGGAGTATGTCAAGGAGGATAATATAGGGTATGTCAAGGAGAATAATACAGGAGTATGTCAAGGAGGATAATATAGGGTATGTCAATGAGGATAATACAGGAGTATGTCAAGGAGGATAATACAGGAGTATGTCAAGGAGGATAATACAGGAGTATGTCAAGGAGGATAATACAGGAGTATGTCAAGGAGGATAATACAGGAGTATACTAAGGCTAACAATAATCGAAGCTATAGTCAGCTCTACATTGACTGATTAGTAAGTTATCTTTTAAAAGGGTATTTCAATGTCAATCCAACTTTATTTTAGTTTTAAAATGGTCGGTAAATTATTGGTTTACTATTTTTTTTTTATTAAAATGTAACTTTTTAAGTGGAGAAATTCATTGAGTTGCTATCAAGCATAAATCATGTTTACTAAGTTGAACTAATTTTCAAAGGGGAGGGGGGAAGACAAAATTATAATATAGGTTCAAATATAGTTAATATGGCGAGTATTAATTAAAACACTTGTCGCTAAACAAGTCATAGTATTGTTAATATGACATTTCTAAGGTCTTTGTTAAATTACGTAAATTTTAAATCAATTTTGCCAAAATTTTGGCTTAGCAATATCAAATTCTCATGTTCAAAATAATGAATTATATTTTCCCGGACCTTCGAAACAAATTTGGCTTTGTATATTTCCAATAAAAGCTGTGGGTCGTTTTTAAGTGCTTGGCACCGCCTGAGTACTTCAACTAGTTCCTATATTTTGTATTCGAGCATTACTCGTTTCTCGACCACGGCAGGCCCGGTCTATTATCCCGACTGTACCGGGTGAGAAGAAACGTCTTGTAGTGAATAACGAACAAACACACGTATTCTGTTTATAGTTCATTTCAGTGCTCCGTGCGGAGATAACATCAACTACTGTACCCCGTGAATAATGACACGTACGGTTGTGTGCATAGCTTTCCTCGTGTTGGTGGTACTATCCTTAGTTTACACTGCAAGGCTGGATAGTTAATAATACATTTAATTAACTCGACAATAAAATAGACGTTCATTTTAGCACCACGTCTTACTACCCGTTCGGGCTGTACGCCTATGTACTAGTTACACTAATCTGTTGGGGATTAAGTAAGTTCAATTTAAAGGGAAGTGTACACGCATTTGCGTGAAGAGAGAGAGAGTGGAAAACAATTTAGGGAAAACCACCCACAGTACCCCCGACTGGGATCGAACCCCAATCTCCCCATTATCAGGAGCCTAGTCTATTGTGAGAGTAGCTCTTTAGACTATGCAGCCACCGAAGCGGGTATTTTAAATGTGAGATAAAAAATATTCCCCCTATTTAAACGTAGCTAATACACTCGTGTGTCCCAAGTTGTAAAGTTGACAGAAACATTATCAGGTGAGTTACAATAACAGCAATAACAGTTCTTACACTCACGCGTCGACTACAGCGCTCAATGGTTGAATGTATCACTAGTGTCGGGTCTCCTTCGCCGGAATTTAATCCCCTGACATTTTAGCGGTCAAATAATAATCTCACGAGTTCTTATTCGGCTAAATACATCGCATGTGTGTTTAAAAATACATTTACTTTATAAATGATTAAATTAAAAGTTACTAACCAACAAATAACATAAAGATAAGCAAATCTAAAGGTCTTTCAGGTATAAAAGTAAAAGAGAGGGTTAGCGATAATTTTGTGATATAATGATTTGTTTGTAAAAGTTCGGGAGTTTTAGGACAGTCTTCCTTGAGGTCTTGCCCTGTCCAGAGTTGTTTCTATTTGTGCAGCCAATAAGATCAAATGTTAGTAATAGGGACTTAGCGTAGATGTGATAGCACTAGGAGAAGAATAGGAGGATGTGATAGTACTAGAAGAATAGGAGGATGTGATAGCACTAGAAGAAGAATAGGAGGATGTGATAGTACTAGAAGAATAGGAGGATGTGATAGCACTAGAAGGATAGGAGGATATGATAGCACTGGGAGAAGAATAGCAGGATGTGATAGCACTAGAAGGATAGGAGGATGTGATAGCACTAGAAGAAGAATAGGAGGATGTGATAGTACTAGAAGAATAGCAGGATGTGATAGCACTAGAAGGATAGGAGGATGTGATAGCACTGGGAGAAGAATAGCAGGATGTGATAGCACTAGAAGGATAGGAGGATGTGATAGCACTAGAAGAAGAATAGGAGGATGTGATAGTACTAGAAGAATAGCAGGATGTGATAGCACTAGAAGGATAGGAGGATGTGATAGCACTGGGAGAAGAATAGCAGGATGTGATAGCACTAGAAGGATAGGAGGATGTGGGTCCACAATGAGTGGACAAGCAGGCCAGGGGAAGGGTAGTTTGTATCCACATTTGATGGAGGATGAAACAAAGTTTTATGAGTATTTTAGAATGAGGTAGTCAAGAATCAATATTTCAGACGATATTACTGAGGTCCCACTCTGGAATCTTCTCAACAACTGATCCAAATCAGGGTCCAGGAAAGATTAAATAAGACTACTTATTCCCGTCCCCGGAGAGGCCCAGATATATGTGGCTGGACCTTACAATCAAATAAAATATTAAAATAAAGAAAAACCAAAAGAGAGGAAACAACAAACGCAGGTAAAATTGAAAATAAAACATCAAAGATGCGAAAACCAATGAAAAAGTTGTTGGGTTATTATAATTATTATTGTTATTATTATCATTAGTAGTAGTAATAATAGTAGTATTAGTAGTAGTATTAGTAGTATTTATAGACGGGCTAAAACAAAAGCAGGCACTAGCGTAATGATCTCCAATCGATACAATTTGTTTTAATGTTCCAAGGACTTGAGAAGGCATGGCTGCGTGAGGGTGGGGGGAAAACCAACGAACGAATAATTTGAACATTCTAAGACAAGGTAGTGTAAGTCAATTTGACTTATAATAATATTTCAAAACTCTTGTCAAAATAACTACAAGAACATTTATGTCAATAATTACCAAATGTCTGGAAAGAACGCAGTCATAAGCTTAAATTAAGTTGCATATAGTATAATACTAATCATTTAAGAAAATATGTTTGTATATAGTAACATTTATAGTAATTGTTTGGCTTCTGAATGATTCAAATAAATCGGAAGTGAAATATTTACTCACTTAGTAAACTATTTCTATCTGTCGCGTCTTTTCAACCAAGGATTCACCCTCCAGCCAGGGTTGAGGGAGCTTACTGCCAACATCAACAGTTCACACAAGGATACAACTCGCTAGAATACAGTCCAATTTACAAAGGAAGAACCTTTTCTAACAGCTGGACAAGTTACTAGATATACTTTCACGTATTCATACGTCAAGTCATGTTATTTGCAGCCATCACTACGGTATTGATAGATATGATCAATAATAATAATAATAATAATAAAGTAAAATATTATCAATGTTGAGCTAATAAATAAGTTTATGTTTTGTAAGAGACCCTTCCTATGATAATTGGACTGTTGAAACCAGTCACGTGCCTTGTGAGTGAATTGCTGGGTCAGGGAATTAAGCTTTGCTTCCAACTGTTCACTGCTCGGTTGATGTGTTGCATTATGGGTCGCCTGCGTGGGGATTGCCCTGTGTCAGTCCAAGGAGCTCCTGCAATACATTCCACTGTGTGGATTGGAAATTTGGAATTAATTCAATTTCCCTGTCTGCTCTGGTTGTGTCAACCAGGACAGAGCACGTTGACTAGCTCTCCTTGTTTCAGCCGGCACAAAGTACGTAGACTAGCTCTTCTTGCGTCAGCCAGCACAAATCACGTAGACTAGCTCTCCTTGTATCAGCCAGCACAAATCACGTAGACTAGCTCTCCTTGTATCAGCCAGCACAAATCACGTAGACTAGCTCTTCTTGCGTCAGCCAGCACAAATCACGTAGACTAGCTCTCCTTGTATCAGCCAGCACAAATCACGTAGACTAGCTCTCCTTGTATCAGCCAGCACAAATCACGTAGACTAGCTCTCCTTGTATCAGCCAGCACAAATCACGTAGACTAGCTCTCCTTGTATCAGCCAGCACAAAGCACGTAGACTAGCTCTCCTTGTATCAGCCAGCACAAAGCACGTATACTAGCTCTCGTTGTGTCAGCCAGTACAAAGTACGTAGACTATCTCTCGTTGTGTCAGCCAGCACAAAGTACGTAGACTATCTCTCCTTGTGTCAGCCAGTACAAAGTACGTAGACTATCTCTCGTTGTGTCAGCCAGCACAAAGTACGTAGACTATCTCTCCTTGTGTCAGCCAGTACAAAGTACGTAGACTATCTCTCCTTGTGTCAGCCAGCACACAGCACGTAGAATAGCTCTTGTGTCAGCCAGGACACATCACGTAGACCTGCACTAGAATCAAGCTCGTAGCCAGGGGGGATGTCCATGGGGTCAGGACACCCCCCAAAATGTAACGTAAGATATATATATAAATAGTATGATCTCTTGGTGTAAGAAGTGTAAAGGCAAGAAACAATCTGATATAAAATGTAACTTAAGATATATATATATAGATAGATAGATAAATAGATAGATAGATAGATAGATAGATAGTATGATCTCTTGGTGTGAGAAGTGTAAAGGCAAGAAACAATCTGATATAAAATGTAACGTAATATATATATATATATAGATAGATAGATAGATAGATAGATAGATAGATAGATAGATAGATAGATAGATAGATAGATAGATAGTATGATCTCTTGGTGTGAGAAGTGTAAAGGCAAGAAACTATCTGACATACCAAATGGGATTATGTCTACTATGGATGCATGCAATAAGCACTTCAATCCGACATCTGCTGTGTGTCCTAACTACTTTACCTATGTCAACGGTTGAGGTCGAGAGGTCATTTTCCTCATTGAAAAGGATTAAGACCTAGCCAAGAAACTCGATGTGTAGTAAACGATTGACTAGCCTTTCACTGAAGTCAAGTCACTCACTACCAAGTGCCTTTCACACCTGCGGACATTTTGGATGTCATGAAAAAGAAAGCTAACAGAAGACTACTATTGTAAAAGTGATAGATCCTTTCCATACACATAGTAATTTCATTACTTGTAATTGGTTAGTTACTTTTAATTATGTTAATTAAATATATTAAATTCATTTAGAAAATTTGTTGCTTTCTGCTTTTCCAACAGTCCCAAGAACAATATGAATTTATTGACACCGCAAAAACGTTTCATTTAAAATTTCTAAATACATTAACTAAAGTCAGAAACAATGGTGTTTACAAAAAGTCAGGGTGGGGATAGCATAGCATTGAATACCCCCCTCCCCATAATGAAATCCTGGTTACGTGCCTGACTAGAATAAAGCAGCAACTTGTATTTTGATCGTTTTTGGGAGCCACACAATTATTTCGCCGAAACTCAAGTTAGTTTTGTTTTTGTTTCGATGATTTTTCTTAGTAATGGATACAATCGTAGATTAACTCAATTGGTTTTATAAATATAAATACAAATTATCGGCCCTCAAACGAAATGAACAATTTAAAACAAAATTTACTTCGAACTATACAAAGTAAAGTTTTTTAAAATACTAATTTTAAAAGCGAAAACCACAGAAACCAGCTCCCTAAATATGTAAAGATAAAAGGTTACCACTCTTCAGTGGTCACATGGTTTAAGGCGTCACTTTTAAAACAGACTGTACTGCGTGTAGCGTGGAGGCTGGGTATCGAAACCAGACCGGGTGTACCGGTGGTGTTTTTACAAGATTTCCCTCGCCCCAAATGCGGGTACATTTCCTCATACTGTTCAGCCACCAATGTGATATAAAAGTGCTGTCTTGTTGAACAACGGATCAATGCTGTGTGATACATTGTTCAACGATCAATTTGAAAATCCCGCACTAATATCAACGATAGTTCGTTCTTTCCACCGCTAGATTGCACGCTCAACATGACTAGAGAGCGCGGGAGGGAAGCAAGAAAGAGGACATGGAACTAGTCTATTGACAAACAAGATGGCGGTGTCCCGTTGGCTGTGTATCAGAGTGTTGAGGGTCCAGTACGCGGGTGTCTGTGATGTGGGCTGGTCGTGATAGTGTCAGTGATTACAATGTACACGTGTTTATAGACGTTGTTCGATGGTTGTGACAATGAGCGGGGTTAAACTGAAGAGGGTGTTGCAGACTGTGTCTTTAGTCGCTGTGGCCGCTTACACCACGTTACTGGTGTATCAGACCGTGTCCGCGCGCCAGCAACAGGTAACACGTGACAGAGCATCTCACTCCATTACTTGTGTTTATATTTACTAGCTATCGAACCTGCCTTACATATCACATCACATGACGTTTGAATGTCAATAAAAGTAGGTGTTAGAAGTTCTTGTAACTGTCACATTGACATTCTTAGGATTTATTTTGGAATGCTCCAAGAATTCGCCACAAGTATTTTGTAGTTTAAATCAGAATTATTGATATGGGGCCATCCTTACGTGGGGCTTTTTTTAGTTATGATTTTTGAGCTCCCTCTCTCTCCACGTAAAGTAGTGTAATATTTTCCGTCACCACAACCCCCTCTCTCCCTTTATATATTAAGTATTTTTTTACGATTTGGCGAATTAAATTATTGTAATCGTATGGTTGGGTTATCTTCTTTAGACACAAGGATGGTAAAAAAAGATTGATATGAAATTTCTAAACACTTTAATTGCCTTGAATTTGTTACAAAAGTAGTTTAATATTGTAATGTGATGTGGAGCTGTCTCTTTTGATGGATATTATCATTACCTATGAAATAATAATAAAGTAAAATGTTATCATTGTTGGCCGCGTGTTTGTATTGTAACTGCAATTAAGTATAGTCTGACCATTTCCTACTCGTGCCAATCCGGGACAAAACTTATAAAATATAGGCCTAATTATTAACAGTAAAATCATTAAAACATGTTTTTAATATGCATAAAAATTATCATAATAAATATTCACGGTAAGTAATCAAATAACCAAGAAAGAACTTCCAAAATCAGTACTAAAAATTATATAGGTACAGTATAAAATAAAAGCATAAATAATTCTTACTTGAGGAACAAAAACATTTATATAAAAACCATATTTATATTTTAATTATATATTTCTGCTGAATGAATTATTTTTTAATCGTAATTGCTTTCAATTTTGTTTTTGAACTCTTCACAAGAGTACACTAAATTACATCTTGTTATAATAATTGGTTTTCATGTTTCGACGCTCAGTTGTGTTTTATCTGCACTCCAGAAATTATTAACTATGGAGACAATTCTTTCTGTGGTTGCATTTGTCCCTGGAAGGTACAAACCTAGTTCAAAAAATTTCTTTAATGTTTCAAAAGGAACGCTGTTGCTTGAAAAAAATTTGAAAATTTCAATCCACTTGTCAATTTCAGTGTTTTTTTCGTTCCATTCTAAAATTTTGTCATCGGTGACATAGGAATTGAGATACGAAGTTTCATGCACAGATAATTTTCCACTGATGACTTATTTGTATTGAAATAGTTCATCGCATGTTTCATTGTTTTTTCAACGTCGTTCCACTAAACTTTACTTTTCAAACCGAGCCATTTAAAATGTTTAGTTTCATCAAACTGTTTTCCCCACAGTTCCAGATAGAAAACACAATTTTTATAAAATGCCATAATGTGGTCAAGAAACCATTCTCTTTTCTTGTCACCCTTGTTAACAAGATTGGTCACCATTGAGTTTAAAGTGGGAGGAACAAATTTACTAGAAATTTTTCTCTCTATAGGTATCTAACAATCAAGTTGTCAATTTTGTCAGAGTAATTTCCATAACTGTCCTTTTTTCTCTCCTTCAATTCTTTTCACAGCACTGTGAAAAACTTAAGCCTGGTTATGTAAAAAAATAACCAAAACTCTGATTTATCGTCGTTGAAAAAATTTCCAAACTTGTCGGACATTTTTTGCAGGAAAGAAATTTGATTTCAACGGAACAAATAATTACAAAACTTTTTCACGTGCAGGCATTAGCGCTAACCATCTATAAGTTATATATAGTTATAAATAGTAGTTGTTATATATAGTTATATAGTAGTTTCAACAGGAAGTACGTTAGCAGCAGTTTCAATTGCATTTTGAACGATGTGTGGAGCACAACCTACTCCAACTATGGATCAATTTAATTGTTCATTTAAGCGCAAAGATACGTCATTTGTTCCTTTGCGTTTGAGGCCACCAAAATTGGAATTTGTGCTATCCGCGAACTATCCTTCGTTTTTAAAACAAGACGACCTTTTTTTTTTATATAGTATCTTGCCTGACTCCTGAGGTCAAGTCTAGTATATCAAAACGCGCGATAGACCCGACCAACACGCGTTGACAAAACAATCTAATAAAATAAAATCTTGTATATTCAAAACAGGAAGATTTTCAAAATCCGGGACGTTTACAAATGCGGGACAATCTGCTAAAATCAGGATGAATGGTCACCCTAGTTTAGTACTTCACCAGGAAGTAGCACCTGTAATGTAATCTGTCTGCATGGGCTTGACTGCAACACCTCACAACAATACAGTAGCCCGGCTTCTTTGGTGCTGACTGACAGCTGACGGCTTTGAAAAGTTACCAGACCAAATTATGTATCCCTACGCCGAACCATATGATCTGAAAAAAACATGTGTTTAGCACCTGTCATTTCTGACAGACAAAATTTAGGTATATACCTAAATGTTGACTGTCAGAAGTCAGCTGTGAACTGTCAGTCAGCACCAAAGAAGCCATGGGGCTACTGTACCTAAATGTTGACTGTCAGAAGTCAGCTGTGAACTGTCAGCCAGCACCAAAGAAGCCATGGGGCTACTGTACCTAAATATTGACTGTCAGAAGTCAGCTGTGAACTGTAAGTCAGCACCAAAGAAGCCATGGGGCTACTGTACATGTGCAATAGAATGGATAGTGGACAATTATTGAGGAGTGAGTCTATCAGATCAGTGGTTTTTTTTGTCCTCTCGGTTGTGTACTTATCTCAAATACTCCAAGAGTCAAATTTATAATAATAAATAAATAAATGGATTAGTTAAAACCACTCTAAGCCGTCCCAATAGAGGTTTTTAAAACTAATAACAAGTAAAGACCCGCCTCGGTGGTGTAGTTAGCTAACGCGCTAGTTTCGTGTTGAGCTAGACTGACGAGGATGGGGGAGATCGAGGTTCGAATCTCGGTCGGGTGAATTGGGGTGGTTTTTCCTAAATGGTTTTCCACTATCCCTCCACGCACGGGTTCACTTCCTCTAAGGCTACGGCCAGGCTTGCGACCTGGTCGCCGCGACCAGGACGCTGCGACCAGGTCGCGGGGAATGCTTTTTGTTGTTACCGGCCACGCTTGCGACCTGGTCGCCGCGTTTTATGACCAGATAGAGAAAAATTCACATAAGTTATGGTGTGAATTTTTCTCTTCAATACAGTCCTGAGGATGGCGCCAACGATGCGCTGAAACATGTCGAGATTTTGTGGCTGAATCACACTCAGCTAAATAAGGAACAAGGGAATTCCAACACAAGATAAGAATAGAATTCAATTTAATTAATCAAAAACTACCTTAGCTAAGACATTTCCTTCTCTGTCGTAAATATTAATTATAACATTTTTATAATGGTCAATAATTGTCAATACTTAGTCTTTATTATAATTCGTATATTATTAGTTAAAAATTTTTAATATGTTGTTTGTGTATATGAATTGACCTACATTTTTTATTGTGTATCTTTTAATGTGTAATTTGACCTATGTTTATATTTTGTCAAGATACAATCAGTATATTGTCCTATAATGTCCATTGACCTCAGACAGGATACATACATTGTAATCATGTTATATTTCACCTATTTGTCTTATGACCCATATAAATTTCAATTTTTTACCAACTTTCAATTGATTTCATTTACATTGAATTCTATTGTTAAGATTAAATATTGTTTCCTTACTACAATTAAACATGTTTTTCAAAAATAGTAGTATCTAGTTAAATGAAGAAGAAACGTACATCTAAAAAATACGGTGTCCACCCCATTAATATGCAGAGACGTACTTATGGACAGTTTCACACCTTATTTAATGAACTCAGAAAGGCTGAAAATAGATTTTTTCAGTATTTTAGAATGAGTGTAGCTTCATTTGACGAACTTTGCTCATGCGTCAGAGAGGGCATTGAGAAGCAAAGAACGAGTGCGTAGTCTCGATGTTTCAGATTCCCCAGTGGTGATCTTGCATTTACTTCATTTATAAATAGCTCGGTATCAAACATTGCTAAGTACCGTACTCTACCGAGTGTCAAACTCCAGACGGGCGGGAAACACTGGGCTGTTTGCAAGAAAGTTAGTGAAAATGCTTAGAGGAGGAGTGATAGCGTGGTCCCGAGCACCTTATCGGTCGACATTTTAACCTAGGATGACGCAAGCAAACCCACACAAGTGTTCATTGTTCTCGCGACAGGCTGCGACCCGAACGCAAGTGTGGCCACCTCCATAAGAAATAAAGGCGAGCGTATTTGTCGTTGCGACCTGAAAACGCTCACGAAAGCGTTTTGAAATCTGTCGCTGTCGCTGGTCGCCAAGCGTGGCCACCCTCATAAGAATCAATGTAATACACTACTGCGACCTGGTCGCGGCGACCAGGTCGCAAGCCTGGCCGTAGCCTAAAGTCAACCTTCCCAATTCCTAATCCATTAGCGTACTTAGTACTTAGCGTATAACCCGAACGGTTAGTAAAACACGATGCTAAATAAATTTTAAAAAATAACAAGGAAAGACGTGTGTTATTTGATTTGGAATTTTCTTCAGTCATCATTTGTTATTGTTTGCGTATCACCCTACGAAAGTGACCACATAAACAGTCTTAAGTGAATTATTTTAGCGCTCCTATAGTAAATACGCGTCTGTATTTAAAAACAGTCTGATTTTAATCTAAACTTGGTCAAAGATAACATAACTTGTTTAAACATGAGAGAAGTACCGGGTATTGAGTCGTTTAAGGGGTAGAGTACGTCTTTTCATCAATATTATTAACGGGGGCCAGACTAGAGCTATGGAGGCCTCAACATTAAACATACATTTTTATTTAAAACGATATCCTTCTTTCTTTACATAATTAATTGTCAAAAGCTCAAATTTTTATTTAAATAAGGAAATATTAATGACACAATAAATTATAGCCTATTCGTTATTAGGTAAGTAATATTTTGTCAGAAATCACTAAAACCTGATATAGTAGGCTCTAGTTATTGTAAGGTCTTGTGATTTCTTTGTTGGCGCAGCAGGTGGCGTCTGGTGGCGTCCAAGGCTGGCAGGACCGCGCCCCTCGCTCCGTCTCCAAGGACTACGACGCCGTCGCCAACAGTGTGGGGGCGGTGAAGCGAGCTCAGACTGTGACGTTGAGTGGAGGAGGTTCATCCCCCGGAGGGGCAGGGGAGGTAAGAGGGACCGCCACCAGCAAACCTCCCTCCACGGTCCTTCAGGACCTGTTCATCAGCGTCAAGACGACCAGGAGCTACCACAAGTGGCGTCTTCCGGTCCTTCTCAAGACGTGGTTCCAGCTGGCTAAGGAGCAGGTGAGATCTCCTTCCTCTACCATCATTGGGACTCAAACCTACACTTGATAGGACCTTACATAGTGGCGTATGAATACATCAAGTCACTGACGATTTTTCCTATAAAAATTGTTGTCTATGATAGCGTTTGTGCATGATAGTTTGTCTATGATAGATATTGTATATGATAGTTTGCCTATAGTAGAGTTTGTCTTATAATTAGGAAAGTATAGACGAATATCTACCCGAAGTAGCTCAACATTAAAGGTTGAAGTTCTTTTTCTGTGCCCACTTCTTTAACATTAGGGATAATTTTGTTCAAACCATTAGTAATTAGGGTAAACCATAACTAGGCTATACCTTCTTTGCGTGAAAGCTTTTGAGTTTGTCAGATGTATTTAAAATACAGTAGGATTTGTCTAATTCGACATTGGTTACTTAGAACAATCGGATAATTCTTCTCCCCATGAATCCTTATGAAATTGCTATTTAAATCAATGGTTAAAAAAACACATTTAATTCTAATTTTAGAAGGACATTTTGGATGATTCGAGGCCTTCACATTGTTAATTTTTTCTAGTTTGTACTAATTTCAAACCCAACTTAACGATCTTTATTAAACCCCCCTATATGTCGAGTATGTCAAATAAAGTTGAAGTTTACCTATTGACACAAAGTAAAGAGAAAACGGGGAATTATTTACCGGCGGCGAGCGGGTTGCCTAATATAAGGGATGTGTTGGCTCGGCTTTCATCAATTCTGATTTAAGTCTGCTATAGTCGTATGTTATTTTTTCCAAATTTTTATATTTTGGGTTTGAATTTTTATTTATTTATTGTGTATGTGTGTAGCATATTTTGGGGTTATTGATTTATTGTGTACCCGCTACCTAGATACTCATGAACTTGTTTAATTCGTCGATCTTTTTTATAATATATCCCTTGGTCTCTAAACTAAACAAGTTCTACTGTATTAGTGAGAAGACTAAACAAGTTATACTGTACTAGTAAGTAAGAAATGTGTGCAGTCCCCGCTCGTAACCACTTTATTCGGACTTTTGTTGAACAGCGATGTGCTTTGGGCAGCGGCACACCAGTGTGTTTATCATTTTATCATTTCCCGAGAAAAGCCCCGTCGTTCGATTCCTAAACAAACATAACACTTATTGAAACGTTTGTAACGTTACGTGACTTCAAATATCAGGGGTGTTGTTTATTTGGAGAGATTGTATTTGATTACCCCCCCACCCCTTGTGAGGTATTCTCGCTTGTCCTGACAGCCACGATGTGTCCAGCGCTTGTCGGCCGGGGGATGTGTGTTGACCCCCGTGGGAAACTTGCGCCTCGCGGGCTGCTATTATTACCTGCTGACCTGTGACCCCGTCTCCTCTCTTGCTTGAGAGCAACGCGGTGCATGCTGGCCTGAGGAGAGGGGGGAGGGGATATCACTAGCCTCCACTTACAGGGACTGGAGGGTTCCATCCCCTGGTTTCATATGTCCCCCTCTCCCCAAACTCTCCCCATCGGTAAAAACGAAAAGAGAACAAAATATTTGATTACAAATAATTCACCATTAATTTTGTCCCGAACTCTGTGCAAAATATTTACAGTTGTATTATTTGAGGTATTTAACGCTCTGAACTGACTGACTATACCAACACACGACTAAAACTAACATTCTAGATCACGCACAACACCAAGCCCCCCTAACGTTAATTCAGCTCTGGGAAATGGCAAACATATTTCACCAATGATACCTTTTTCGGCCATGTTGGGAATTGAACCCGGGACCGATAACTCAGTAGACATACACTAATGTAATAAAACCATGTTCATATACTCATACGTCAAGTCATGTGATCTGCAGCCGTCACTTGTGATGGATACTATCAATACCTACAACATAGTAATAATCATAATATAGTAGTAACATGTTGAGGTAAAAAAAAAATGGTTCTGTTTGAATTATGTTTTATAGCTCTTAAATTGACTATTGGTTGATCTAACTATCTGTCCCCATGGCTGAGTGGTCAGGGAGGCCGACCTTTGTTCGATCCTGCCTTTAGCCCACGACTATGTGATTTCCCAGTCTCCAGAAAGTTGAACGCTGTTGTATTGCCTTTAAAATTTGGACTTCCATCTTGTTCCCCTTTATTAGATCGTTTAAGTTGTTAAAAGAAAAGTCAGCTCACTGACTCTAAAGCTCCGAGCTTAATTTAATACATATTGCATTTTAACTAAAATAATGTCAGCGATAGAAACCATTCTTCAATATTCGTCGCTATTCACTTGTGTAAATTATTATAGGTTTAAAAGTTTGTAGTCTCCAAATCTTCAACTTTACTGTTACATCAGATACATTAATGAATTAGGTTTGCATAATCAATAACGTCCCAAATAATGTTGAAGTTGTAGACAAATGGATATTACAATATATAGTACAAATATTGTAGCTAAAAATACCAGAAAATGTAACAAAATCAGCGACTATTAAAACACCAACAGAAACAAAACAAGAGCGCATGCGCATTAGAAGGTTCAAATGTTAATGATCATAGAGTTGTCCATATAGGTATATTGATACAATACATGTAGGCTGTGCTTATGAAAAATGTTTTTGTGGTTACAGCTAACTACAGGGATATTTTTTAATAATAAATTTCTTCCGATACATTACACACTTTTTTTATAGACAGTCACTTTGTGATGTTACCCCCACTGATGTTGTCACCCGATGTGGTCCGCACCCCACTAGTGGTGCCACTTGTGTCCCATCAACCATTGCTTGCCCTCTTAATAACCCACAAACCCCTGATAACAACTCAAACCCCTGGTAATAACACACAAACCCCTGGTAATAAAACAAAAACCCCTGGTAATAAAACACAAACCCCTGGTAATAACAAAGCCCTGGTAATAACACACAAACCCCTGGTAATAACACACAAACCCCTGGTAATAACACACAAACCCCTGGTAATAACACACAAACCTCTGGTAATAACACACAAACCCCTGGTAATAACACACAAACACCTGGTAATAACACACAAACCCTGGTTATAACACACAAAGCCCTGGTAATTACAAACAAAGCCCTGGTAATAACACACAAACCTCTGGTAATAACACACAAAGCCCTGGTAATAACACACACACCCCTGGTAATAATACACAAACCCCTGGTAATAACACACAAACCTCTGGTAATAACAAACAGCCCTGGTAATAACAAAGCCCTGGTAGTACACAAACCCCTGGTAATAACTCAAATCCCTTGATAATAACCCACAAACCCCCGGTAATAATACACAAACCCCTGGTAATAATACACAAATCCCTGGTAATAACACACAAACCCCCTAGTAATAACACACCTCTGGTGATAACACACACCCCCGTGTACACCCCGGTGATAACACACCCCCCCGGTGATAACCCGCAAACCCCTGGTAATAACACACCTCTGGTGATAACACCCCCACCCCTGGTAATAATACACAAATCCATAGTTATAACCCACAAACCCCTGGTAATAATACACCTCTGGTGATAACCCGCAAACCCCTCGTAATAACACACCTCTGGTGATAACACACACACACACCCCTGGTAATATTACACAAATCCCTAGTTATAACCCACAAACCCCTGGTAATAATACACCTTTGGTGATAACCCGCAAGCCCCTGGTAATAACACACCTCTGGTGATAAAACACACCCCTGGTAATAATACACCTATCCCTAGTTATAACCCACAAACCCCTGGTAATAATACACCTCTGGTGATAACACACACCCCTGGTGATAACCCGCAAACCCCTGGTAATAACACACCTCTGGTGATAACCCGCAAACCCCTGGTAATAACACACCTCTGGTGATAACACACCCCCCCTGGTAATAATACACAAATCCCTAATAACCCACAAACCCCTGGTAATAACAAACAAGGGTCTGGTAATAACCCACAAACTCCTAATTAGAAAGCATGTAGAACTATTTTTCAGATATATTTTATCCAAACAAATTATATATGTAGCTCTACACGTTACTATTTTAGGAATTATATTTTAAATTGTATCCGCATGCGTGGGAAATACTGATTTAAAAATAATAATCGTGTGTAGGCTTATATGTTTTGTTTTTATTGGCCGAGGATTTAAATAAAGTGAAGAAAAATCTCGTGGGAATTTGTTTTGATACTGTACAGGGCAATATTGTTTGGATGAAACTCTCATAAATAATGTCAGAAACGTGAGCCGTACTTTTACAAACTGGATTTGTAAATTGCGTGAGAAAGAGCTTTAAATTAAAAAAACAAAACCCTAATTTATAAAACTTTTTTAGTT
The DNA here is from genome assembly GCA_033556935.1 of Timema podura. Taxonomy (NCBI): domain Eukaryota; kingdom Metazoa; phylum Arthropoda; class Insecta; order Phasmatodea; family Timematidae; genus Timema; species Timema podura. The sequence continues at coordinate 42,167,497 of JAVRXN010000009.1, read as the reverse complement.
TGATAGTTTTCCTTAATACTTTATTATGACGCACCGTGAAAGTTTGTTGTATGTTGTGTATGGGTGCATAGAACACGATTGTTTACAATTACTAACATTAAAGGCTTAAACAGCATTATCTTTGTTCCTATGGGAGAAGGGGGAGGGAATTTGATCCTTAACTATACATTGATTTAATTAAATGTGTAAGTCTTGTGGGAAAACATTTCAATAATTACTTGAAATCATTGCATGTTGAGCAAGAGTAAAGTTTTGATTGTAAGACTTTTCTAATTAACAGACCAAGTCAAACTGTTTGGATATTAAACAAGATAAGTCACTTAAATTAAATAGAGTTGGAAAATTACAGGGAAACACGGGAATCGAACACTGAACTATCCAGGACTAGTTCCATGCTAGGGTCACTCTTCACTCAAAGTTATAAGGCAGAGTCCGTCATGGATGTATGGATTTATCGGCTGTAACGTGGAACTTTGAATGAGATCCACAGATGAATCTTCACGTCCATCACAGACTCTGTCCTATAACTAGGAGTGAATAGCTACCAAGCACTCACGTCCATCACAGACTCTGTCCTATAACTAGGAGTGAATAGCTACCAAGCACTCACGTCCATAACAGACTCTGTCCTATAACTAGGAGTGAATAGCTTACCAAGCACTCACGTCCATCACAGACTCTGTCCTATAACTAGGAGTGAATAGCTACCAAGCCCTCACGTCCATAACAGACTCTGTCCTATAACTAAGAGTGAATAGCTTACCAAGCCCTCACGTCTATAACAGACTCTGTCCTATAACTAGGAGTGAATAGCTTACCAAGCCCTCACGTCTATACCATACTCTGTCCTATAACTAGGAGTGAATAGCTACCAAGCCCTCATGTCCATCACAGACTCTGTCCTATAACTAAGAGTGAATAGTTTACCAAGCCCTCACGTCTATAACAGACTCTGTCCTATAACTAGGAGTGAATAGCTTACCAAGCCCTCACGTCCATCACAGATTCTGTACTATAACTAGCAGTGAATAGCTTACCAAGCCCTCACGTCCCGCCGCTCCATTGACAACTCATACAAGGACCAACAATTGGATGCTGCTCTGAAGATGCGGGCTTTCTTCTAGTGACGGTATTATAGAAGACTGTGGTCCTTTAGGGGTGAAAGGGGGTTAGAATTCCCTCCCCCGTCTCATCTGCCTCCTGTGTCTTGACAAGTGACACTTGAACTGGGGCAAACCTCACCGCCTCTTTTTAGGGACATAGGGGTGTGTTAGAGTGAGGAGAATATCAGACAGTTTCAGGGGTAATAGCCACTGTGATAACACCCATACAACAATATCAGACAGTGTCAGGGGTAGTAGCCACTGTGATAACACCCATACAACAATATCAGACAGTGTCAGGGGTAGTAGCCACTGTGATAACACCCATACAACAATATCAGACAGTGTCAGGGGTAGTAGCCACTGTGATAACACCCATACAACAATATCAGACAGTGTCAGAGGTAGTAGCCACTGTGATAACACCCATACAACAATATCAGACAGTGTCAGGGGTAGCAGCCACTGTGATAACACCCATACAACAATATCAGACAGTGTCAGGGGTAGTAGCCACTGTGATAACACCCATACAACAATATCAGACAGTGTCAGGGGTAGTAGCCACTGTGATAACACCCATACAACAATATCAGACAGTGTCAGAGGTAGTAGCCACTGTGATAACACCCATACAACAATATCAGACAGTATCAGGGGTAGTAGCCACTGTGATAACACCCATACAACAATATCAGACAGTACCAGGGGTAGTTGCCACTGTGATAACACCCATACAATAATATCAGACAGTTTCAGAGGTAGTAGCCACTGTGATAAACACCCATACAACAATATCAGACAGTATCAGGGGTAGTAGCCACTGTGATAACACCCATACAACAATATCAGACAGTGTCAGGGGTAGTAGCCACTGTGATAACACCCATACAATAATAGCAGACAGTATCAGGGGTAGTAGCCACTGTGATAACACCCATACAACAATATCAGACAGTGTCAGGGGTAGTAGCCACTGTGATAACACCCATACAACAATATCAGACAGTGTCAGAGGTAGTAGCCACTGTGATAACACCCATACAACAATATCAGACAGTATCAGGGGTAGTAGCCACTGTGATAACACCCATACAATAATATCAGACAGTATCAGGGGTAGTAGCCACTGTGATAACACCCATACAACAATATCAGACAGTGTCAGAGGTAGTAGCCACTGTGATAACACCCATACAACAATATCAGACAGTATCAGGGGTAGTAGCCACTGTGATAACACCCATACAATAATATCAGACAGTATCAGGGGTAGTAGCCACTGTGATAACACCCATACAACAATATCAGACAGTGTCAGAGGTAGTAGCCACTGTGATAACACCCATACAACAATATCAGACAGTATCAGGGGTAGTAGCCACTGTGATAACACCCATACAATAATATCAGACAGTATCAGGGGTAGTAGCCACTGTGATAACACCCATACAATAATATCAGACAGTGTCAGGGGTAGTAGCCACTGTGATAACACCCATACAACAATATCAGACAGTGTCAGGGGTAGCAGCCACTGTGATAACACCCATACAACAATATCAGACAGTGTCAGGGGTAGTAGCCACTGTGATAACACCCATACAACAATATCAGACAGTGTCAGGGGTAGCAGCCACTGTGATAACACCCATACAACAATATCAGACAGTGTCAGGGGTAGTAGCCACTGTGATAACACCCATACAACAATATCAGACAGTGTCAGGGGTAGCAGCCACTGTGATAACACCCATACAACAATATCAGACAGTGTCAGGGGTAGTAGCCACTGTGATAACACCCATACAACAATATCAGACAGTGTCAGGGGTAGCAGCCACTGTGATAACACCCATACAACAATATCAGACAGTGTCAGGGGTAGCAGACACTGTGATAACACCCATACAACAATATCAGACAGTGTCAGGGGTAGTAGCCACTGTGATAACACCCATACAACAATATCAGACAGTGTCAGGGGTAGTAGCCACTGTGATAACACCCATACAACAATATCAGACAGTGTCAGAGGTAGTAGCCACTGTGATAACACCCATACAACAATATCAGACAGTATCAGGGGTAGTAGCCACTGTGATAACACCCATACAACAATATCAGACAGTATCAGGGGTAGTAGCCACTGTGATAACACCCATACAATAATATCAGACAGTATCAGGGGTAGTAGCCACTGTGATAACACCCATACAATAATATCAGACAGTGTCAGGGGTAGTAGCCACTGTGATAACACCCATACAACAATATCAGACAGTATCAGGGGTAGTAGCCACTGTGATAACACCCATACAACAATATCAGACAGTATCAGGGGTAGTAGCCACTGTGATAACACCCATACAACAATATCAGACAGTATCAGGGGTAGTAGCCACTGTGATAACACCCATACAATAATATCAGACAGTGTCAGGGGTAGTAGCCACTGTGAATACACCCATACAACAATATCAGACAGTGCCAGGGGTAGTAGCCACTGTGAAAACACCCATACAACAATATCAGACAGTATCAGAGGTAGTAGCCACTGTGATAACACCCATACAATAATACACCTCAAAGGCGAGAGTTTCTACGTCTGGGGTTCAAACGTCGCCTGAATGCACTCGGGCTGTTCTTCCCTAACGCTTTTTTACTCTGTTTCTCATAGTTCAAATTCGTGTACATTTTCTTTCAAAACCTATCTTCCTCATCCCTAACTTATTAATGTTATAAAATGTATGTTGCCAGTTCTCAACCAAAAGTATTTAGCTCAATATTTAAATAAGTTTATAATATAATCTAATGTAATGAGGGCACATTCTATCTAAAACTATATCCATGTGATATATACTATTATCACTGTCCTGTAGGGACCCCTGTGATATCCAATATTATCACTTTCCTGTAGGGACCCCTGTGATATCCACTATTATCACTGTCCTGTGTGGACCCCTGTAATATCCACTATTATCACTGTCCTGTGTGGACCATTGTGATATCCACTATTATCACTGTCCTGTAGGAATATCTGTGATATCCACTATTATCACTGTCCTGTAGGAATATCTGTAATATCCACTATTATTACTGTCCTGTGTGGACCACTGTGATCTCCACTATTATCACTGTCCTGTAGGAATATCTGTGATATCCACTATTATCACTGTCCTGTAGGAATATCTGTAATATCCACTATTATCACTGTCCGGTAGGAATATCTGTAATATCCACTATTATTACTGTCCTGTGTGGACCACTGTGATCTCCACTATTATCACTGTCCTGTAGGAATATCTGTGATATCCACTATTATCACTGTCCTGTAGGGACCCTTGTGGTATTCACTATTATCACTGTCCTGTAGTGACCCCTGTGATATCCACTATTATCACTGTCCTGTAGTGCCCCCTGTTTTATCCACTATTATCCCTATCCTGTCGGGACCCCCTAGACCTGACCCTAGACGAGCCACCTGTCGGTAGTAACCAGATCTTCTCTAATAGCTACCACCCCCTTGTAGCACTCGAGGACTATCGGTCCGACAGGAAACGGCAGGTTGGGTTACCTTTCCCCGTCCCTAGCGCCGAGGAACAGGTCACCAGAAGGAAGAGGGTGACTCGTCCCACATAACCCAACACAAGTAAACACAATTAGGGTATTTAACTCCGAGGAGTCTAACCAATGTGCGTCTAATGATCTGTACACATGACCACATGCGATGTTTACCTACTTAATTCAGTACGACTCGACAATTACCGAGAGAACGATCAACTATCTTGGAGACTATTAGCAATACAAGTAACTCTTGGAGACTATTAGCAATAAAGGTAACTATCTTGGAGACTATTAGCAATACAAGTAACTATTATGGAGATTATAAGCAATACAGGAACTATCTTGGAGACTATTAGCAATAAAGGTAACTATCTTGGAGACTATTAGCAATACAGGTAATTATCATGGAGACTATTAGCAATACAAGTAACTATCTTGGAAACTTTTAGCAATACAAGTAACTATCTTGGAGACTATTAGCAATACAAGTAACTATCTTGGAAACTATTAGCAATACAAGTAACTATTATGGAGACTATTAGCAATACAAGTAACTGTCATGGAGACTATTAGCAATACAAGTAGCCTAACTATCATGGACCTTATTAGCAATACAAGTAACTATCTTTGAGACTATTAGCAATAAAGGTAACTATCTTTGAGACTATTAGCAATACAAGTAACTATTATGTAGACTATTAGCAATACAAGTAACTATCGTGGACGCATGCGCATTAGCAATACAAGTTGTCTCGAGTTGGTAAATTGATCAAACATTTCCTCGTTTTTCAAATAAAAATAAAACGAGATATCTTTGTTTAAAAAAATCAGTTTTAAGAAAGTGGTTTTAGCTTAATATATCTTATGGTTAGAATCGTAATTTTTAAAAACACTCAGGATTGTTTCAAAATATATATAAAACTTTTAATTTGTAAAGGAACAAACCATTTAATGAAAGAAATTTTACTTTGGTTGGTAACTTAAATGATAAACAAAACAAGGATGAAAACATCTACCTTATTGTTTGTGGTAGCTGATTATCTGGTTATTTAGTGATAGTTGTTATTGTTTCAGTACAAATTTCCTTATTGCACAGAACTATCGCCAGTATGTGTTGAGAATTCACCAGGAAATGTTAGTGGCAGAGCCTGGTTCCCAGGTTTAATGAGCATGTGTGTGAGTGTGATATGATTTGTCCGCATTGTAATTTGCCCAGACCTCGCATGACACGGTAATAACTGTAAGAAACTGGTTCAGTGAAAGCTTGAGCAAATGACCTACTCGTTCATATTTATCATTACACTAAATTTGTTTCGTTTCCCGCGCCATGACAATTCTCTTTCATTCGAGATATCTCCGTCACTTGTTGGAATATCTCTCGGCTTTGCCAACTGTACGATCCAATATTGGGATATTATAATGGAAATAATATCCCATCGGTAATTTATTATAAAAAATTGGCCGATCGGCTTAGTGTTTTATAAAATACATTTTAGAATCAAATAATCGTAGAAACAAATACAGATTGGAAGAATCTCATCTGACAGCTAGAAAAGTGACTATGAATCTCATGGCCCCCATATCCTAAAGTGGGCCACAGTCCAGGATCTTTGGTGGGCCTTCAGGCCAGGCAGGATATTTGGCGGACCCCCTATCTACCGCTAAGGTTAAGGACAGCGTGATACTCTACAAGATTTAGGATAAAATAACTAAATTTAAATGTTGACACAGAAGTAATGTTTAGATTTATTAAAAAACCACATGGATCTACATAATAAAAACCTACAATAATATAAAAAATTATCTCAAAGTATATTTTACAGCTTTTGTCAACGCATATTTTTCAATAACTTCAGTAAAATCAACTTGCTTAGATCATTTTAGATTCACAAAATTGCTAGATATTGAGTCGCCCTTGACCATTTGTGCTTCTTTGCCCTGTTCTCGATGAATTTTCAAGTCTGCTGAACGATCTTTAAGCTGAAGAAACAGTAACTGGTACTTTACAAAACAGTTTAATGGCGAGGCAGATATTGTGAGATATACCTTGCAGTTTTTTGACGTAAATTGGGCTCAGAAGTCTGATCGGGCTTCTTTCAGTGCCGAAAACTGTCTTGTGAATACTTTTAAGGTGAAAGATTTCGTGCAGTAAATCTTCTGTCAAATCTTTATTATATATATATATATTTACAAGTTTTGTTGCTTTTTCGGTAAGCTGACCATCGGCTAAGTTTTGAAAGTTCAAAATGTGTGAGAATAACTCACATATGACATCTGCTGCTTCAAATCTTGTCTTTAAATCACTGATGATAAAAGGCAATGTAATTAGTAGTGAGTGGAGGTGCGTGCGCATCCTAGTACAGGGTGTCTTGCATCAGGGAAAACTGGAACTAGCCAGGATTTTGAAGTGATCGGGAAAAAGTGGGAATAGGTCGGGAATTTGGTAAATTAATACAAAAATCCGGGTTAATGTTGTTTCACTCAAAATATGAAATATAGTAATCATTAAATCAGTAAATTACAATGTGATTCAAACTTTCGTTTTTTTTTGTAGCTGTGTAGTATATTTTATAATTTTATAATGCCTAATACCCGCCTCGGTGGCGTAGTTGGCTAACGCGCTTGTCGTGTTGAGCTCTACCGCCGAGGACGGGGAGATCGAGGTTCGAATCTCGGTCGGGTGAACTGGGGGTGGTTTTTCCTAAATGGTTTTCCACTCTCCTTCCACGCAAATGCGGGTTCACTTCCTCTAAATTCAACCTTCCCAATTCCTAATCCATTAGCGTAATTAGTACTTAGGCGTATAACCCGAACGGGTAGTAAGACGCGGTGCTAAATATTATTATTATTATTATAATGCCTAATAGTCATTACAATTTTTTTAAATGTTAATTTAAATTTTAAAACTTATTATTACTATTCCTAAAAAAGATTAATAGAAAAACATGGGGGAGGGGGTTGGAAGGGGGTGACCTACTTTTAGTCGGGAATTTTAGGAAATAATCAGGGAAAAAGTCAGGAATTTCATTGGTCAAATTGAGTAGACACCATGTAGTACCTTCGTGCGTAGAAGAAAATAAACCTTGACGCCGTAGCAAATGGTTACTTACATACATGTTACTTCCTAGAGTGCTTGCTAACATTTTTTCTAAGGGGGGAGCTGTAACATTTATGAATGTCACAAACCCGCCACGCTGGGCCCCCAGGCTAGAGCACTGTCAGCCTCCTCTCCGCCATATGGGATCTACTTTCACGTAGTCACTTCTGATAGATTAAATCAATGCATATAAAATAACAATATAATAAAATGTTATCAATGTTTGCTACAAAAAAGTTTTTATTTTCTAAAATGCCATTTTTGTGAAAATTGCACTCTAGTATCCTGCCGGGCAAAATACGATCCATTTCAGGTCCATGCACCTTTTTACCTGCGGTATAGACGTGTTGCGAATCATTTTATAAATACTGTCCTTGAGGATAGGACTAACCCACATTTTTGTCACCCAACTAGTTTGGTACCCGCCAGTACTTGTCAAAATGTACTCCTCCAAATAACGTCAACTTCAGGACTCGATAAGAGGTTGAAGGACAAAGCCGCCATTCATATATCTCTATACTATGGTGGGATTTTCATAGGAAGGAACTTTTAGGAAATAGCAACATGTTTCATTAGGTGACATGACTTGACGTGCGAATTCATTTAGTAGTACTGCCACAAAAGGTTATTCCAATGTTTATAACAGGACTATATTAATCCATGTTCTTTATCGGCGCATGGAAATTGAACATGTTTTGAGACAAATTTTATATATCGCTGGATATATGGGAGAGGATTTATTGAAAAATATTATTATTATTATTATTATTAAAATTATTATTATTATTATTATTATTACCGCGTCTTACTACCCGTTCGGATTATACACACGCTAATGTGTAATAGTAGGGTGATTGTGAGATGAAATGGAGGATCTACAGTTTAACGTGGACTCCGAACCACGGTGGAGACCTAGCATTCCACACATTCACAAGTTGTGATTAATACACGTCTTGTCAGAGGTGAAGGAAGGGTTTGGCAATCAGATAAATCTGTGCTGGGACAGAGGATTAAGCCCCGGACCCTCAGCACAGAAGTCTGACACATTACCCCTAGACCGCCAGATCACCTAATATAAAATAGGTATTGCTAATCTCTCGCTGTATAATTGGAGTGGTTTGTCCTTGCGCATGAGTACTATTTAGAAAGTCACTTGTTATTGAAACATAATCAGTCGCGGCTGAAATTAATATTTCCATGTTCACCTCCAAAAAGTGTATTCATTGTTTTCGACTGTCCGCGACACTGCCCCCTTGTGCCTGCATGGAGTGAAACCTCTTTAACCGTGACCGGAATACCGAGTATTAGACACAGGTTTTATATCTGTTGGTCTTTGCGTAGTACACTTTCTAAACACGGTCCGTTGCATCATTTCATACACAGCAGACATGTTCCTACTTAATTCAGCAGAGAAACGTGTATCCTACAAATGGCAGTTATCACGAAATAACCAACGAAGTAGCTCCTACGAAAAATACGACGTTCACCTTCACATGCGTTGTTTTCGTACTTATTTTGAGAATAGTTTAATAATAATAATAATAATATTTAGCACCGCGTCTTACTACCCGTTTGGGTTATACGCTTAAGTACTAATTACGCTAATGAATTAGGAACTGGGAAGTTTGAATTTAGAGGAAGTTAACCCGCATTTGCGTGGAGGGAGAGTGGAAAACCATTTAGGAAAAACCACCCCCAGTTCACCCGACCGAGATTTGAACCTCGATCTTCCCGTCCTCGGCGGTCGAGCTCAACACGACTAGCGCGTTAGCCAACTACGCCACCGAGGCGGGTTTGAGAATAGTTAAAGTAACAACAAAAATATGATTATTTTCATAATATGGTTTGTGTTTGTAGTAATTAAATGCATATCTTACAAACAACTACTGGTATATTCCTTAAATTATATATATATAAACTATGGAATGCTCTTAGAGAATACGGTGTGGCTGCATGATTAGTAAATGCAATTATGGCGGTGTGTGAGGGAAGTAAAGCGTGCGTTAGGGTGAATGGAGCTTAGAGTGAATGGTTTAATAATGAACAAGGTGTTAGACAAGGTTGCGTTATGTCCCCATAGTTGTTTAATGTATTCATGGATAAGTGTATGAAGGATGCTTGTGAGGACGCAGTTGGTGTACAATTGTACAGTGTGAATGTGAGAGTGTTGTTATATGCAGATGGTGCCGTATTCATGGCTGAGAATGAACATGACTTGCAGAACGCATTAAATTGTTTGAATGTGGCGACAGTCAAGATGGATCTTCGTATAAATGTCTCCAAAACTAAGGTGATAGGGTGAATGCATCTCGGAGAGTAGTTGGTTGTATGTGAACTATTGTAAAAGGTGAAGTAGTATCGAAAGGGCCAAAGATGGCAGTAGGCTAAATAAAAGTGTGTTTACGCCAACATTGTTTTATAGATGTGAAGCTTGGGTTTGTCAGGAGAGACACAAGAGCAGGGTGAATGCGGTTGGAATGAGATATCTAAGAAATGTATGTGGAAAAACTCGTATGGACAGAGTCATTGATGAATGGGTGCTGAGGGAGGGGTGTTTGAAAGGGATTCCAATGTGAAAGAAGCGTCTTAAGTTTGTTTGGGAATGTTGAGAAGATGAGTGTGGCTCGAGTGATGAAGCAAATATATTAAGGTAGAGTGTGTGGATCAAAAGGAATCGATAGGCCATATAAGCCGTAGCTAAATGTTATAGACGAATGTGTGAAAAAAAGAAACATTTGTAGTTTTAATAATAAAAGCGCTTGTATGACTCGGTGTATGGATGTTGAAGCTAAGGGAGTATGCGAGGATAGGGAAGTGTGGAGAGCGTTAGTGAGGATGGATTAAGTACGGAGAATTTTTTTAGCTATATGCCCAGTTTCTTGCCTACCCTGTAAGGGAACGGCGTGGTTAGGTATACATATTAATTCAAAGAATAGGCCTACACCTGTTTGTTTGAAAAATATAAGATGTACATTAAACGTATACATATATAATTCCTCTTCCATTTGAAAGACGAGGAAATGCCCCCGATAAAATAACGATTTTTCTTAAATACCATCTAATATGTATACGGGGAAACATGTGTGTAGGGCTGATACCTTTTTCAAAATATATTAGGGGACTTGGACTGGTAGTTTTAAGGGATTTCTTCTCCAGAAATGTTTAAATTGCTGGTTGCCTTGAGAAGTTATTTGGATGTGATTGTCATTGTTGAAGGTATGGAGCTAGGAGAGGATGTGATTGTCATTGGTGGAGGTAGGGAGTTAGGAGAGGATCTGATTGTCATTGGTGGAGGTAAGGAGCTAGGAGAGGATCTGATTGTCATTGGTGGAGGTAGGGAGCTAGGAGATGATGTGATTGTCATTGGTGGAGGTAAGGAGCTAGGAGAGGATCTGATTGTCATTGGTGGAGGTAGGGAGCTAGGAGATGATGTGATTATCATTGTAAGAAGTAGGGAGCTAGGAAAGGATGTGATTGTCATTGGTGGAGGTAGGGAGCTAGGAAAGGATGTGATTGTCATTGGTGGCGGTAGGGAGCTAGGGGGATTGTCATTGGTGGAGGTAGGGAGCTAGGAGAGGATGGGATTGTCATTGTTGGAGGAAGGGAGCTAGGAGAGGATGTGATTATCATTGTTGGAAGTAGGGAGCTAGGAGAGAATGTGATTGTCATTGTTGGAAGTAGGGAGCTAGGAAAGGATGTGATTGTCATTGGTGGAGGTACGGAGCTAGGAGAGGGTGTGATTGTCATTGTTGGAAGTAGGGAGCTAGGAGAGGATGTGATTGTCATTGGTGGAGGTACGGAGCTAGGAGAAGACGGGATTGTCATTGGTGGAGGTAGGGAGCTAGGAGAGGATGGGATTGTCATTGGTGGAGGTAGGGAGCTAGGAGAGGATGGGATTGTCATTGGTGGAGGTAGGGAGCTAGGAGAGGATGTGATTGTCATTGGTGGAGGTAGGGAGCTAGGAAAGGATGTGATTGTTATACATATTATGTCGATAACAATTTACCAATCAGACCAATATTTATATTGAAATGTTGTATTTCTATTATCAAATTGGCCGGTGACTATTCATATTTTGGTGATTCCCTCTGATTAAAATGGTTGAGCTATTGTGTCTGGCCCATATCTAGGTGTGTATTGAGCATGTTTCCATGCCGTGTCTTTCAACCCATACTCCGAACGATACTTCCTTACAATTCACCCTCCTCCCTGTGGTCCCGACGAGTAGCGGGAAAGCCATATAAGCGCGGTTCGCACTCCCAGAGGATGAATGCCGGCCATTGACTACCTCCTCGAGACTCGTGGTCTCCTGGTAATGACGGACAAACATTTCCTGGCTCGAGGTTTCTTTCTCTCTTTCTCTCGCGCCGACCCTTTCGATTTTTGTTTTTAAATTTTTAGCACCGCGTCCTATTTATTACCTGTTCGGTTTACACGCATCGGTACTAATTACGCTAATGTTCTAGGGATGAGGAAAGTGTACCTGCATTCGCGTGGAGGGAGAGGGGGAAAACGTTTAGTAAAAGCTACCCTCAGTACACCTGTGTGGAATTCTACTCCCCGTCCAATTTAGAGTGACGCCTTATACCTCACGGTCACCGAGGTGGGTCTGCATGTTGTGGTCCCAAGCAAAGGGTTCAGGGACGCAACAATCCTCTGCTAAGTTGAGAGATGGACGTGAAGGAGCTGATCATGAGCAGGGACTGGGCTTTGATCACAGACAAATAATAAAAAAGTTACCTAAAAATTAATTCAAATTTACAAAAGATATCTAAATTTAAAATTTAAACAAAAACTCGTAATAAATGCATAATACTAAATCAAATATGAACTTTACCATTGTAAAATAAAATATATAGCGAACTCCCAACCACCTGCATTCGCTTGGAGAGAGAACTGAAACCCACATTTGTATAATCGCCCCCCTCCCTTCGTGTTAAGTAGTAATACATACAAAGTTGTATTTGTCATGTATTCTTCATGAAAGGTCGTAACCATCATTCTCAAACAGCTTAGTATCGTCCTAACACCACCCAAGGGTGAGTTACTAGCCCAGGGGAGAGAGGGTGAATAGGAGGGCGATGTTCGGTCACGTGGCTCCAGGGCATATTGTGCGCGTCCCCGACAAGTCAACTTTCCCACGGGAGCGGCACGGCACGAGGGGGGCACACGCTTACTGGCAGGGGGGTGGGGGACCTTGTACCCCCTTTCATACCTTATATACACACCAGCCGTCAATAAACCACACGTGACCCTGACAATACCTAGCGTCCCTACCTTTTCGGAGCTGGGACTTACTGAGGGGGATTCATACCCTCCGAGCCTTATATAGTGCTGGTGCATATCCTCCGACCCTTGTATAGTGCTGGTACATACCCTCCGACTCTTGTACAGTGCTGGTACATAACCTCCGACCCTTGTACAGTGCTGGTACATATCCTCCGACCCTTGTATAGCGCTGGTGCATATCCTCCGACCCTTGTACAGTGCTGGTGCATACCCTCCGACTCTTGTATAGTGCTGGTGCATACCCTCCGACTCTTGTATAGTGCTGGTGCATATCCTCCGACCCTTGTACAGTGCTGGTGCATAACCTCCGACCCTTGTACAGTGCTGGTGCATATCCTCCGACCCTTGTACAGTGCTGGTGCATAACCTCCGACCCTTGTACAGTGCTGGTACATATCCTCCGACCCTTGTACAGTGCTGGTACATATCCTCCGACCCTTGTATAGTGCTGGTGCATACCCTCCGACTCTTGTACAGTGCTGGTGCATACCCTCCGACTCTTGTACAGTGCTGGTACATATCCTCCGACCCTTGTATAGTGCTGGTGCATATCCTCCGACCCTTGTACAGTGCTGGTGCATAACCTCCGACTCTTGTACAGTGCTGGTACATATCCTCCGACCCTTGTATAGCGCTGGTGCATATCCTCCGACTCTTGTATAGCGCTGGTGCATATCCTCCGACCCTTGTATAGTGCTGGTACATACCCTCCGACTCTTGTATAGTGCTGGTGCATATCCTCCGACCCTTGTATAGTGCTGGTACATATCCTCCGACCCTTGTACAGTGCTGGTACATATCCTCCGACCCTTGTATAGTGCTGGTACATACCCTCCGACTCTTGTACAGTGCTGGTACATATCCTCCGACCCTTGTACAGTGCTGGTGCATATCCTCCGACCCTTGTACAGTGCTGGTACATATCCTCCGACCCTTGTATAGTGCTGGTGCATATCCTCCGACCCTTGTACAGTGCTGGTACATATCCTCCGACCCTTGTACAGTGCTGGTGCATATCCTCCGACCCTTGTATAGTGCTGGTACATACCCTCCGACTCTTGTATAGTGCTGGTGCATATCCTCCGACCCTTGTACAGTGCTGGTACATATCCTCCGACCCTTGTATAGTGCTGGTACATATCCTCCGACCCTTGTATAGTGCTGGTGCATATCCTCCGACCTTGTACAGTGCTGGTACATATCCTCCGACCCTTGTATAGCGCTGGTGCATATCCTCCGACCCTTGTACAGTGCTGGTACATACCCTCCGACCCTTGTACAGTGCTGGTGCATATTCTCCGACCCTTGTATAGTGTTAGTGCATATCCTCCGACCCTTGTACAGTGCTGGTACATAACCTCCGACCCTTGTATAGCGCTGGTGCATACCCTCCGACCCTTGTGTAGTCCTGGTTCATACCTTCCTGCGGCCCTCAACCCACATATAACTTACATGCTTTATTTCCTCCTCATGTGTGTAAGAACTGAACAAACACTGAATGTACATTGTACATATGTCAGCCATTTCCTACAACGGTACAGTCATTATGATACAACAAGTGGTATTAAACTACATTCCTTCATGATTAATACGTCGTCCTCCAACAACTTTCCATGACTGTGACTGTATTTCTTGGCGCTAATGCTTCTTTAGGACTGTTTGAGCTGCATATTCATGTCGCCACTTCTCCTCCACTCGCACGCCCGAGCGCCCAAAGCAACAAACACCCCGGTTTTCAGACGCGTTTTTTAGGTATTAAATCGGACCCTGCTTACATTTCACTATATGGGGGTTGTAAATAAGCTCTTCACAAACAAATAGCGCTTTGAAAAATCATTATTGGCCGCTTCCAAGTCGTTATTAGGAACACGTGTTTTTACATATTCACGATTTCCGCAAAAGTTATGATTATTTTTGCACGAAATTTTTATTTTAGGTAGGCAACCAGCAAAAGCTACAATTTAAGCCCCGAAGCAAGTTCTTACGACAGTTACAACCCTTGTTATTAAATGTCAAAAAATTGCCGTTTTTCGTTGTTTTTATTTTTTATCGAAAAAAGTTGTGAACCGATTTCAACTGACCAGG
The DNA here is from genome assembly GCA_033556935.1 of Timema podura. Taxonomy (NCBI): domain Eukaryota; kingdom Metazoa; phylum Arthropoda; class Insecta; order Phasmatodea; family Timematidae; genus Timema; species Timema podura. The sequence continues at coordinate 42,152,356 of JAVRXN010000009.1, read as the reverse complement.
GCTCTTTTTTTTCCGTTTTTTAGGCGCTATCACGGGCTATTTTTTGTTTTTCGAAAAAAAAAGTCCACACCTTAAAAGTGAAAATACCAGTTTTCGGCACTTTTATGAATTTTTTTTTAACGTAAAAGCTACAAGCCGATTTAGTCCAAAGTATATACATTCAAGTTCTACGATTTTTCACGTTGAGAAAGTGGATGGTTAATTTATTTTAAGAAATGAATGTGTTTCCGCTATCTTACCTGGAATATTGACTGCCGATGATGGGGAGATCGTGGTTCGATCCCGGTTGGATGACAATAAAGCTGATGTTCATCAAATGTGGTCCAGTATGTGCCATATGGGGGGCAGAGGAGTTGACACGAATCAAATAATATTTATATTTATTAAAAAATAATAATTTGACAATAAACATTTTAAACTTGCAACAAGCAAACAACCACAGTTTCATGTTCGAGCGTGATTATTGCCAGGATCGATCGCAAGTCACCGCTCTACGTGCAAGTCTTTTCAACGCTGTTGAACACAATGTTGCTGAATGCTGCTTGTTTACAATGTAGTGAATGTAGTCATGCTGCAGCCATCTTGACTGACGCCTCACTATTACTACTAGCGCTCTTGTGGCAGTCTGAGGCACTAATGTTAACCTCTTGAGACACTTCAAATCAACACACGCTTCAACGGCTTCAAGTTAGCGAGGAATTGAGTCACTGGAGAAGAAGCTCTTAGGCCCGGGGTTCCAATAATTAGTTCTTAGTTCTCTGTTCTGTGTTTAGTGAAGTGGTCAAAGATATTCCTCTCGACATTTCCACCGCGTCTTACTACCCATTCGACTTACACGCCCTCCCGACAACAACAGAGTATAGTCACTTTTTAAAATAAATTGTCCGGTGCATTCCGTTCTTAAGGCGATGGCCCTTTTCATTTGGCGTAGACTCGGTGGCGTAGTTGGCTAACGCGCTAGTCGTGTTGAGCCCGACTGCCGAGGACGGGGAGATCAAGGTTCGAGTCTCGGTCGGGTGAACTGGGGGTGGTTTTTCCTAAATAGTTTTCCACCCTCCCTCCACGCAAATGCGGGTTCACTTCCTCTATTCAACCTTCCCAATTCCTAATCCATTATGGTAATTAGTACTTAAGCGTATAACCCTAACGGGTAGTAAGACGCGGTGCTAAATAATAATAATAATAATAATAATAATAATAATAATAATAATAATAAAATTTGGCGTAGAAATGCAGAGCCATAGTGTTCCAACAGCTCGGCTGGTTGCTTCTACATCTATAGCAGGCGCAAGCAACCGACCAGTGTACATAGTAATACAAAAAGCAGAACTAATGGAAATAATTATATCCTACAGGGATTCGTAATTTGAATTGAATATCACTATATATCCAGCCCATGTTGGTTTCCCCACAAATATAGTAAACATAGCGGTGAGAAGGAAAATGATCTTAAGCAGATAGAGTAATGGATCATAATGTGCAATTCTTAAAAAAAGGACCTTTTATAAACATTGGCAATTAGCTATACAAGCCTGTTTATTCTCAAACAACAAGTTTTTAAATGTAGTAAATTAATAGCATAATTAAAATAACTGGGGATAGGCATAGTCCCCATAAAAAATATTGTATCCTTTGAAACTCTAATCATTGAAATATGAGTATTACAAAAAAAATAATCAAAATATTAACATGGGCCATCGAGACTAATACACGACATATGGTCTCATTCTAACACTAGATAGTTTTACCTTTTACAGTACCAAAGTATATTATTAGAAAATATACATCATTAATAAAATATAATAGAATTCTGCCCTTTACAATTACGCCATCTAAAGGCAGCATCAACTATCCGAGAAGCGGGCTAGTCGCAATACTAGATACATATATTTAAGTTACGCATATGGAAAAGTTTACTCCTACCTTAACAACTATACAGAATATTATCATCCTACACATTATTTAGTAAAGCTATACCTAATTTAAGCTAATCATAACGTTACATGTTATATAGACTTACTCTTCATACTGACATATTGAATAGATTTGAGAAAAAATAAAGAATACATCAAACGCGAGCTACTTACATGTGATGAATACACATGGATAAGAAGTCGGATGCCTCATTGACCCCAGACATAAATTTAGCATACAAATCAAACCAAAATGTAAATTTAGTAAAAAAAAAAACTTAGCAAAAAAGTAATAAGTACTTTCACTCGCATGATCTTAAATAGCTATACCCAAAAATGTAATTTTGATTTAAAAAAATATAAAATAAACCAACTGGCCGAAAATAAATTTTAACCTGCATAGAGCATGAGTAAGTCCCTACAACTCGCAGGACATCAAATAGTAAATAACAAAAATAATCACTGGCTTTTAAATAGTCCTTCTCAGCTGGGGAAATCCGGTAGGGGTAGAGAACACATGATGTAATCCTTAATGCGGTCATCATTGTCCACTCCTGAAGCGATATTATACAGACGCATGCGCACTGCCATGTTTGTCTGGAGATGCACGGTGGGGGGGACAGTCAGGATAACTTAATATTTTCTTCCCCAAGCTCACACGCTTGCGCGTTGTCCAAACCCTGGGGAGACTGTACACGCTTTGTTCAAAACTTTTTGTGTACACTTCCTTCAGTCGGGTGATTTTTCATAAGTTGACGTGACCTGGATGGCGGGAAGCAACGATGCAACGGGGTAAGTCCATGGTAAGTTTGTTGGCTGGGATTGATCACTACATTGTACAGTCGTCATGGTGCATTGGGAACAAACGGTTATCTTCAAGAATTGTTATTGTTTTGCAATTTTCTTTTTGGAAACGGTTTGTTCAAAAATATAAGCTTGTTGATTAAGTTATACTTTTTATATACACAACTCTTCTATACTTTAAACAGTAATCAAATATTGAAAAAATTGACATTTTTCAACAGAAAACTGTTGGCTTCATAACAAAAAATAAGAAAGTGTAACAATTAATAAACATCGATACATTTATCTTAGAAGGGGTGTTGAAAATATTAACATAAACATTTCACTTGTTCTCGAGAAAACTGATTTTTCCGCAAGACCTTTCTTGTAGCGAGCGCCATCTAGGGTTTCCGTGATCCATCTGTTACTGTTGGCGCGGAAGGATACTTTGGTCGGTTGTGAAGCCACGCCACGCCTTTCACCCTCCCGCCCACCATCACACAAAATAGGTTTTAGACTTGCACTCGACAGGGCCAAGGGCTTTATTCTAAAAATGGAGACCTCCACTTAAAAATTGTAAGATTTTGTTACAGAATCATATCAAGGAAAAAATAACATCTCCTTTCACCAAAGAGCATGACAATAAACTCCCAATATCCTATACCTCGTTTAGAAACATATTTGCCAATAGCTCAGAAACTACGGGTTTTATAAAAATATTTCATGGTCTTACAACTTTTACAAGAACAAGTTATTTCCTGTCTCAGAGAGTTGCGGAGATATGATCACACTTGTAGATATCTGCTTCTGTAACGTACCCTATCAGTCATTTTACTGGGAAAATGAGATCCAAATGAAATTTAATAAAATCGTTAGAGATGAATTTGAGAAAACATATTTGTTCTCTTTTCGGCCTTAAGTAACGAACCCTTAATTTTAGGGTTGGATACTGCTATCTAATTTTTAAAAAACCTCTAGGGAACCTTTAAAGAAAACCCTGAACACCAAGTTTTAGCCTGATCAGTAAAATGGTTTCAACTCTAGTCCCACTAACAGACGGATAGGCAGACAGACGATGTTGCATACACCACTTTTAGGATTCACGGGGTCATGAAACGTCAACATCCATCAACATATTGAGTTATATTTATTTGAGGATCACAATACTCCCTCTTTCCGAGAGGTCGTGAGGAGGTAAAACTGGTCACTTCTACACAGGTCAAACATTCAAAGGGGAATCCTCATTTTCAGAAACCTACAATTTAGACAGATATTTCTAGAATCCCACCAAACATTTTATTTTTTATATACAAATAACGTGCTTCGGTGGTTGCATGGTCTAAGGCGTTATTCTCGAATTAAACTAGACTGCAGATGACGGACAGATCGATACTCGAATCTCGAGAGGGTGTACGGAGTGTAGCTTTTCATACATTGTTTCCCAATCTCCCCCCACAAAAATACGGGTACATTTCCTCTAACTTTTTCCCTTATACTCTACCTACCCCACAAGTATAAAGATGCTGAAACTCTAGAAGGAATGGTTCGAAATATACAGAAAAAAAGTTTTAGTACGTTCATCCGATTTTCAAATGCATTTGTTGGCTTAAACTTCTTCACTTGTCAAAATGATCAAATATGTTTTCAAGTCTGCAATATCCAGCTTTCAACTGTAACAAAATCCAAAGTTACGGCAGCACATTTATATCTTTCATGTCAGATGTGTGGTGTTGCGTCTAGGAAAGACACTTGGGATGATATTGGATACATACATGTATATAAGGAGATAAGTTTGATTTCGTGGAAGCTACAAACACACAGGAAATTATAAATAATTCCTGAGTATCGTTTACGCACCGTTTTCATATTTACTACTAATATTAACTTATCTTCAATCTACAGAATAGATTTGTTCATAATTTGATTTCGAATATTATTTTATCTCTATAGTGACAGCAAAATTTAAAAAGTTCAGACCACCTAACCCCTCTTTTATTCCCCTAAAACAGCGGTTCCCAAAGTGTGCTCCGCGGAGCACTTTGTACTTAGCGAAGTATCTCCTAGTGCTCCATGAAGAGACTGGAAAGAAAATAAATGTGGCAAGATCTCAAAACTGTGAATTTGTGCGGTCATGAACTGTACTTAGGTAAGTATTGTGTAGACATTATTTAGCTCCTGCAGCGTGCTGTGAAGCAGTGTAGATAGCAAGTATTATCAAGCCGAAGTGCATGTCATGCGTCAGACAGATTTGGCCGCCCACACCTTCTTGGAACCATGCAAAACTTCGAGAACGTTGGCGAAGCACACAGACTGCACATGGGGAAATCAGAGAGACCCGTCTCTGTGAGAACTTCGCCGTGCTTTCAGATAAGATTGTTAGCTTCGACACCTTTCCAGAATTTTTTGGGAATACTACTATCATTCGGTTTAGTACCTATCTAGGCGCTAGGTTAAAATATCGTCCCCTTATGCCAAATACACGTATGTACAAACTTCATGTTTTTATTAAACGATATTTAAAGTTACAATTTTCAATGAATTTCATTAGGAAAAATCAAGTTTATATCTAGGCTATTATAACATTTGCTTTCGTTATGTTATTGTTCTTCTGTGGAAGGTGTTATTAGTTACGTATCAAGTTTATTATTGTGTCGCCACTTGTTATAATATCCTTTTGTAGCATGTTAAATGCACCCCGTTGGAACGCCATTTGTTATATTATCCTTTTATAGCTCCTCGGTTGGAAGTAATTTATTATAGTTTATATTATGCCCCACAGTAAGTCGTCATTTCTATTGCGCAACAGTGCGCTTTACTTATGATGCCTCCTTTGTCTTATCACTTAACCAAAAAAATGATAACACTTTGCATAAAATTTAATATTACTTTATTCCGTTAAAAGAAAAAACATGTTTATGTTTTTATTTAAATTGAAATGTGATCATGCCGAGGGCCTAGCAGCTAATTATCACCGAGCGCTTAAAGTATGTCCATTTAAGACCGAACACACGTCCGTCTGTAATCACGACCGATTTCACAGTGAAGAGAAATTTCAAAACCACTGTATATATCCCAGCTCAATAGAAGCTTCTAGAAGGGACATTTTCTAACGGTGAATTGCACACCTACAAACTCAAAAAAAAATACTTCCTGCGTGGAGAACATTCTTCCAAAACAGGAAATTACTTTAAAAGGTCTTAACTTGGTTGGATTTCGAAAAAGGGCATTAACTGAGGTTGTCCATTAAGTGCTGCCATCTCTGACCTCTGAGTAAAACAAACTAATAAATAATTTAGAGGAAGACGTGATTTAAGCGCCAAGTAATAGATTACGAAATTTAAATAAAGTAAAATATGTTTAATTATATGTAAAATTAGAATGATAAAAAAAAATGTTTTGAATATATAAATAATTAGAACGATAATATGGTCAATGCTTTCAAATACTCCTTATGGTCAAATCAATTACATTACAATTACCCCCCAAAGTGTATCTGAAAGTAGAGACTAGTCGTATACTTATTGATACGCTTTGCCAAAATAAAATAAAAGAAGACATGATCACTTTTCGCACACCCTGTATAAGTTTCACAATTTTTACAAAAATTTCAATATTTTGAAACATCCTGTTTAATTTCATAAAATTTACTAAAAGTCCAATATTTTTAAACATCCTGTATAAAATTAACAAAATTGTTTAAAGTTCAATATTTTGAAGTGGAAGTTATATGAATTAAACAACAAAATAAAAATTATTTGTCATAATTAGGATTAATGAAAATAAAATAATCTAATAAAAATATCAAGTATAATTATGATTAAATGAAATAAAATATTTAAGTAAAATGTCAGCTTAATTGTAATTACTGACATAAAATGGTCTAAGTTTATTATATCAAGAAAATTTAATTCAATCGTCACAAATCGAAGTGTCTTTTAATTAAATTTATTATTATTTTTTATATAATTTTCTTTAAATATTTGTTGCACTTAGTTTCGTGATCCTTCACGAATCCACTTTTGTGATTTCACACACTTAACAAGGCTCTTAACACTTTGTTACACTTACTCTTAAAAGTCTATTGGCCAAACTTGCTATATGTGCACAAACATTTACAACTTTATGTACCAAACGATTAACTAAAATTTGCTATATGAGCACAACCACATTTGCTGAGAATAGCATAACTTAATATAATTTTTTTTAATATAAACACAATTAACTGGTAAAACACATAAGTACATTGTTTAAATAATAGAACTGGCAATATCATACACATATCATTGTCTAATAACAGAAAATATTATTATCATACACATATCATTGATTTAATTAGGACACTTAACCCCTAGTAAAACAAAATGAAAAACAACAACTTGATGCTTAATCTCTCTACAGTACAGATAACCCTAGTATACACAATCTCTAACAAGACCATAGTGGTTTAATACAAGCTCACATTTTGAAATATTCTTATAATTAATTATTATTTATTATTATTCCTTTAAAAAAATATTTTGTTTAGAGGAAAACACATTTATCTAGAGAAAGTAGCTTTAAACTTGTGGCATAATATTGATTTATTTTTATAACAGGCTCAATAAAGGCTAACTCCAAAAAACTGGAACGTATCCTCAGAATACTTCCCGGCATACAGTGACCGACAATCCCATTTCTCAGGCCTTCAAAACACACAAGAGGCGTTCTCTTAACGGTCCAAACCTCGTTCAAATGTCTGGTAACCACAGGCGGTTCAGAACTCTGCTGACCCCTTGGCCCAGAAAAACTCTCAAACTCTAATTCGGGTGGCCCAGGTTCAATGCCTGCCCCCTAAAACTCACAATACTTAACTCGGGTGGTCCAGGTTCAATGCCTGCCCCCTCACACTTACAAAATTCCCATAACTCGGGTGGCCTAGGTTCAATTCCTGCCCCCTAAACTTACAAGGTAGTCAGACCTCTGCGACAAAACTACTACTCTTGCCAAACGTCGAAGAGTCCAAGTCCTGACATCACAACATGCCACTGTATAGCAGAAATTACCTGCCTCAACTCAATTTTTATTATAAGCTTGCCTTAAATTACCTGCCTCAACCCAATTTTTATTATAAGCTTTTCTTAGATTACTTGTCTCAACCCAATTTATATTATGAGCTTGTCTTAAATTACTTGTCTGACCTGGTGCTTTCCGGGTACACCCCCACCCCCCCAAACTGACTATACTTTGTAATAAATCCATTCCTACTCCTTCCTTCACCAAGCACTTCAGAGGATGCTTCCCTCCTCCTGGTTTGACCTGGTGCTTTCCCTAAATTTGTCATTAATAATGAAAACAAAATAAAGTACTTGTCCTTACTTTCTATAGTTGGATTTTATTGAAATATTAAGGAGGTGGTTCTCTTTCCACACTAATCTTTATAATGAGATGGCCCTTATTTACAAGGTTAAAAAAATAAAATTACATAATATATTAAGAGCTTGTCGCTTAATAATTCTAATTACATTATTTTTATTTCTCACCCCCTCTTTTTCTATCTCTCTCTCTCTTTCATCCTTTAGTTAGCCTAACCTGGAATTTTACTTTCCAGAGTTGGACTGTATTGAAGTGTAAAGGAGGTGGGTTACTTTCCACACCTATCCTTACAAAAAAAAATGGCTCCCCACTGTATCAACCTTTGAATGTTCTGCTGGCTGAGTAAACTGATTACATTATAAACCAACCACAACATGATAACACTCGATCTTGTCTGTGACAGACTTGGGCCTAACTCTGGTGGCCTACCTCTGCTCAGTGAGTTGGTGTACCCCGTACCCCACTCCTGGCTCAAAACAATTTGGACAATTTTCCAAAAAAACATGACAATGTGACCTACTGCCCTCTGATTGGTAGGCATACTTACTTTACAAGCCCTTTCAACGTTTTGCAAATATCGAGCTGCAGATATTTTGCCCTTTGCTCCCCTATCTCTAGGAATGAGTGACAAAGTGAGGTCATTGACATTTTTGGTTACTAGATTGTGACTACACACAATTTTGCTATCTGTCCCCTTACCTTTATTAATTTGTACTTGATCAGCTAAGTTGTTTATTTTCTGATCTAAGGTGCCAACAGTTTTTTTGTTTTCATTTACAATTTCTTTTATCTCCACAATTTCTTTACTTTTTATTTGAATCTCATTAATATTTTCCTTAATAAATTGCCTATTAGCATCCTCTTGCCCTTCAATTTCTAACCTCACCTTTTTTATTTGAATTTCCAAATTGGATTGCACTACCTGAACAGCTGATTTGTTGTGTTCTATCTGTATATCATGTGTTTGTATTTGTTTTTCTAATTTACTGGTTTCCTTATCTAAATTTTTTTTTAAATCCTCTGTTTTGTTTGTCACTGAAGATATTTGATCAATTAACTTAAACTGTCCCTCTCTTAGATCTTCCTGCCTAACCTCTAAATTTCCTTGCCTTCTTTCTCCTTCTGAAACCCTGTCATTAGTTTCATTAATTTGTTTGATAAAATTTTGATTAATTAATTCTAAATTCTCAAATTTTTTTATTTATATTCTTTGATTGTTCTTCCATCTTTTGATTGAGTTTAGTTTCTAAATTTTGTCCCATATTTTCCAAATCCTTTTTTAAATCCTTTTTATTTTCTTGTGTAATTCGCCTGAGTTCTTTCATATTTTCTAATAAGCATTTAAAATGTCTACCTGTTCTGGTTGTGCCACCCTCTCTTCCACTAAGGTTATAGTTCCCCCTTCACTTTGATTCAGCGTTTGCAGGATTACTTCTTTCCTTGCTACCTCCCCAGAGCTAGCCTCTACTTCCTCATTCCCTTCTTGTTCCTGTTCAACATTTGCCCTTCTGAATTGACCTGCCCATTCATCCTCCTCATAAATAAATGGCATTGTGTCATCAGCATCATACTCTTCAGGTTCTCTTATCACCTTGTCTGCCATGTTGATAATTTAAATAAATTTTTCTTAAGTTAACCTATGAATTAATTTTGTGTTAGGCCTTGACAAAATTCAAGTACTATTAATCTAAGAATTACTTTTTTATAGTGATAAATTTAATTTAAAATTAGGCCTATATACTTTTATATTGTTGCTTTTAATTTAATTTGTATCATTATTTGAAACCCCAACATGTAGAAAAAAAAATTTACTACCCCCAAAATACACAATTTAAATTAGATAATTTTTAAAATTATGGTTGCAGTTTCTATTGACCACTTATCTGTCCTCGACATTGTTTCTTAACTGCATGCCGTCTCCAAAGGTCCTCAGCACCGTTCCTTGCAGGTGTGCCGTCAGTGTGCCGTCTCTTGTAGGTGTGCCGTCTCTTGTAGGTGTGCCGTCGGTGTTCCTTACTTGGTGTGCCGTCTCAAACCGTCCTTTGCGCTGTTTCTTGAATGTGCCGTCTCCTTGGTATGCAGTCTCCTGGTGTGCCGTCCCGTCCCTTTAGCTCCATTGACGCACTCTGTCTCAGTTCGCGGTATTCGTGCCCCACGTTGGGCGCCATTTTATAACATTTGCTTTCGTTATGTTATTGTTCTTCTGTGGAAGGTGTTATTAGTTACGTATCAAGTTTATTATTGTGTCGCCACTTGTTATAATATCCTTTTGTAGCATGTTAAATGCACCCCGTTGGAACGCCATTTGTTATATTATCCTTTTATAGCTCCTCGGTTGGAAGTAATTTATTATAGTTTATATTATGCCCCACAGTAAGTCGTCATTTCTATTGCGCAACAGTGCGCTTTACTTATGATGCCTCCTTTGTCTTATCACTTAACCAAAAAAATGATAACACTTTGCATAAAATTTAATATTACTTTATTCCGTTAAAAGAAAAAACATGTTTATGTTTTTATTTAAATTGAAATGTGATCATGCCGAGGGCCTAGCAGCTAATTATCACCGAGCGCTTAAAGTATGTCCATTTAAGACCGAACACACGTCCGTCTGTAATCACGACCGATTTCACAGTGAAGAGAAATTTCAAAACCACTGTATATATCCCAGCTCAATAGAAGCTTCTAGAAGGGACATTTTCTAACGGTGAATTGCACACCTACAAACTCAAAAAAAATACTTCCTGCGTGGAGAACATTCTTCCAAAACAGGAAATTACTTTAAAAGGTCTTAACTTGGTTGGATTTCGAAAAAGGGCATTAACTGAGGTTGTCCATTAAGTGCTGCCATCTCTGACCTCTGAGTAAAACAAACTAATAAATAATTTAGAGGAAGACGTGATTTAAGCGCCAAGTAATAGATTACGAAATTTAAATAAAGTAAAATATGTTTAATTATATGTAAAATTAGAATGATAAAAAAAATGTTTTGAATATATAAATAATTAGAACGATAATATGGTCAATGCTTTCAAATACTCCTTATGGTCAAATCAATTACATTACACTATTTAGAACTCGAAAAATAGTTCGTGCTTTTGCTATACGATAAAATATCGACTAACACCCTTAAAAATGCAGTTAGGTAAAAACGGCAAAAAAATGCACATTGGCATCAGGTCAACGATAATGCTCAGTGACGAATTTCTTTCCTGAAAAGTGTTCAACAATTCAAAAAGGGGAACCGCCGCCCTAAAAAATCTCATGTGTTTAATATTATTTATAGCAATGGCGTAATATTTGTAGTACGTTTACTATGAAATTTAACTTGTCTAATGGTGCATCATTTGACGTACTTCTGTTCACCATTATGACACATTATGTTTGTATGAAATGTAAACATATAGGGTTATATTAATAGTCCATGAATTTATGGGTTGTACTCCCAGCTGAAATCTGAACAAGACATGTTCATGGGTAAAACATATTATTCGTATATTCTTATATATATGATTGATCGTTGTCTTTTAGTTGTAGACTTATCAAATGTATCAACAACTGCTGCGGGGCAGTTTTCTCTAGTGTAATGCGTCTCACGAAGGGCACTCGCGAAGATAGAGAGTGAGAAAACCACCACAAAAATCACTGTCACAGCCTTCTACCAGGATCCCACAGCCCACAGATCTAGTGAAGTCTCCAAGAGCTCCTCCAGAGTCTAAATACATGTGGGGCCATGTGTGGAGCAGCGTGGGAAACCCGGGAACATGTGTGGAGAGCCTGTAAAAGAAACAACCGTATAAGTCACACAGCTCCCGGCAACTGGCACTAATTAACTTGCAAACACCGCGGCCGGCTGTGACAATAAACAGAAACAGAACTACGGATTACTTTACCACAGAAATACGGTAGCTTAGTTTGTTTTTTAAAAATCTAGTGAGGGAAGGGATGCATATTTAGTTGATATTTTGTAGCCGACATTCGACTGTTTCAACACTTTCCAGCTGTGCTCTAGGTTAAACTCTGCTAGGGAAGGGCGGTAAAGAGGGAGACGGTGTTGGTAGTTTTGTCTGGGCTACGGCTGACCTTCACACCCCTTGTCAAACCACCCTCCCAAACCTCCACCATGTATTTAGGGGTGTGACTTCTCCAAGACTCTGGGAGATGGTTCAGAACATTAATCTGAAAACATCATAATAATTTATCCCTAATTCACAATGTACATCCCTACTTCAGAATATACGTAAAATTTCAGAATATACATCCATACGTCAGAATATACATCCATACGTCAGAATATACATCCCTACTTCAGAATATAAATCCCTACGTCAGAATATACCCCCCTACTTCAGAATGTACATCCCTACTCCAAAATATACATACCTAAGCTACTTCAAAATATATATCCCTACGTCAGAATATACGTCCTATTTCAGAATATACATTCCTACGTCATAATATATATCCCTACTTCAGAATATAAATCCCTACTTCAAAATATCCATCTCGATAGTTTTGGTCCGTGGCTGGTCTCGGGCTGTCATCATATTTACAATACAGGGGGTAAGGTATGAGGAGGATGAATTTAGAGGGGACTCACTCGCATTTGCTTGGAGGGAGAGAGGGAAAATATCTGCGTGCCCATCCGTTAGAGTACAAGCGCGTGTCTAAGCTCTAGAGCAACTTCTCGGCTTGGAAGTACCAACTGCAGATCACATCACTTGACATATGAATATATGAACATTGTTTAAGTAGCTTATAACTTTCGAACTAGGACTGTGTATAATAACGTTTATTGTGTATCAAAGTATCCTAATGAGAGACTTGAGTTGTAGCGCTGTGTATGTTCCACCCCTCCCCCCTTGTCTTCAACACAGCCCTGTGGAGGTTGGACAGGATCTGTTGTAACCAGCGCTAGACTCACAGGAGAGAAGGACCGATAGCAGGACTTGTTGTAACCAGCACTAGACTCACAGGAGAGAAGGACTGGTAGCAGGACCTGTTGAAGTCAGGATGTCCTCTTTGTTTATAGCGCTAGAGACTCACAGGAGGGAAGGACCGATAGCAGGACTTGTTGTAACCAGCAATGGACTCTCACAGGAGGGAAGGACTGGTAGCAGGACTTGTTGTAACCAGCACTAGACTTTCACAGGAGAGAAGGACTGGTAGCAGGACCTGTTGAAGTCAGGATGTCCTGTTTGTTTATAGCGCTAGAGACTCACAGGAGGGAAGGACCGATAGCAGGACTTGTTGTAACCAGCAATGGACTCTCACAGGAGGGAAGGACTGGTAGCAGGACTTGTTGTAACCAGCACTAGACTTTCACAGGAGAGAAGGACTGGTAGCAGGACCTGTTGAAGTCAGGATGTCCTGTTTGTTTATAGCGCTAGAGACTCACAGGAGGGAAGGACCGATAGCAGGACTTGTTGTAACCAGCAATGGACTCTCACAGGAGGGAAGGACTGGTAGCAGGACCTGTTGTAACCAGCACTAGACTCACAGGAGAGAAGGACTGGTAGCAGGACTTGTTGTAACCAGCACTGGACTTTCACAGGAGGGAAGGACTGGTAGCAGGACCTGTTGAAGTCAGGATGTCCTGTTTGTTTATAGCGCTAGAGACTCGCAGGAGGGAAGGACAAAGCATGTTAATTGTTTTCCCCCCCCAACAGGGTCTGACCGGAAGTGAGCTAATCATCGCTAGTTGTAACGGATGACGAGTCATGACTCGCACCTGCCGCCACTGAACGTTATCTCGACTTACAAGCTGAGAGCGTCATGTGACATCAAACACGTGACCCAAGCTGAAACGTCATAATAGTTATATCTTTTCAAACCTACATTTGATATGAACAGCAACATTCTGGTAGGAAGGAGCTTTAGGAAAACTCAAACATGTTAATGTTAACATTGATCCCATGTTACTATGTTGTAGGTATTGATGATATCTATCACAAGTGACAGCTGCAGATCACATTACTTGACGTATGAATATGTGAAAGTAGCTCTATTAACTGCCGTACTAGGCCTATTCTACACTAGCGGTTAAAACACTAGCAACCGCGCCTTTGAATGAAACCCTTGTTATCAAGTTAGAAAATAAGTTTTCGTCTAGACCAGCGTTTTGACCGCTACCTCCGGTGGCGTTAAAACCGCCTAGCGGTAGAGACGCGAATCAAACTACACCTCCTCCGGTGGAAAGCGTACAGAATGTTCCACACGGCGGTTTGGCGCGGTTCCGCGCGGTGCGCCTTAGTGAACGACTAGCTTAAGGTTCTTCCTACGAAGATTGGACTGTAGCAATGTTTGTTAAAATGACCACGAGAGGGGACTTTTAGTAGCATGGTAGTAGACCCAGAACCTCCAATGACAAGTAATAGAATGCCTGACTATCCATACTAAAGAACATTTCATGCCCAGCCCACCAGATGGTGCTTCCTGTCGAGGAACTATTGTCATTTGTCACAAATCATTGGTTTGGCCTAGTCCTGTCCCTTGTTTATAAGTGCCTGGAAACTTCAAAGTCTATAATATTGTTGTACTGAAACTCAATTTGCCCCACAAAGAGAGCCGGGCAGTAAACTAAGTTCTATTTAAATACTTCACCATGTGCGTAACATTTCAGTGTTCGGTCAAGTTACGTATTAAATTTCAAAAATTTACCTGGGGAGGACCATCATAAATAGCTTTTAGAAAAGTCTATACTTTTTTTTTTTTTACTTTCCAGATGAAGGCCACTGTAAATATTTGTTAGACTTTTAACGGGGCATGGTCCCCAAGCCCTCTGAAACTTTTTTTTTTTGCCAACCGCTTCCTAGAAAAGTCAGGTTTCGCCACATCTCAAGTCAAATATTACAAATTTAAGACGGGATCCACACTTTGCTCCTGGTACTGGGCCTGGTCTGAGTCCCTGGAACTGGGCCTGATCTGGGCCCCTGGAACTGGGCCTGATCTGGGCCTGGTATGAGCTCCTGGTACTGGGCCTGGTCTGAGTCCCTGGAACTGGGCCTGATCTGGGCCCCTGGTACTGGGCCTGGTATGAGCTCCTGATACTGGGCCTGGTCTGAGATCCCGGTACTGGGCCTGGTCTGAGCTGGTACTGGGCCTGGTCTGAGCTCCTGGTACCGGGTCTGGTCTGAGCTGGTACTGGGCCTGGTCTGAGATACCGGTACTGGGCCTGGTCTGAGCTGGTACTGGGCCTGGTATGAGCTCCTGGTACTGGGCCTGGTCTGAGCTGGTACTGGGCCTGGTCTGAGATACCGGTACTGGGCCTGGTCTGAGCTGGTACTGGGCCTGGTCTGAGATACCGGTACCGGGGCTTGTCTGAGCTGGTACTGGGCCTGGTCTGAGATACCGGTACCGGGGCTTGTCTGAGCTGGTACTGGGCCTGGTCTGAGCTGGTACTGGGCCTGGTCTGAGATACCGGTACTGGGCCTGGTCTGAGCTGGTACTGGGCCTGGTCTGAGATACCGGTACTGGGCCTGGTCTGAGCTGGTACCGGGTCTGGTCTGAGCTCCTGGTACCGGGGCTTGTCTGGGGTACTGGGCCTGGTCAGAGCTGGTACTGGGCCTGGTCTTAGCCCCTGGTACCGGGCCTAGTCTAAGGTACTGGGCCTGGTCTGAGCGGTTTTATGTTGCATTTAACAAGAGACTCACTCAGGCTATACGGTTATGGGGTAGGGAGGATGATGCTAGAATTTATAATAAGTGTACCCGCATTTACGTGGAGGGATAGTGGGGAACACTTGGCATCCCTGGGTGGGATTCAAACCCAGGCACCCTAATCACGGGTTGTTCAATCTTTGGCAAGAGTGACGCCTTATACCATGTGACCACTGATGTGAGTACCTAAATGTGTGACGTTTAACTAAATAGTTGGTTAAAATCTTGAGTTAATGAACTAAACGGGCGATTAGTTTGACCTGTTGTTTCCTTCCTAGTTAATCTGTAAGTTCAGTTGTTTTGATGTCGGACATGACGAGACGTGACCCTCCTGGTGGACGATGGAAGTGCGTGTTTTAATCTTGCTCATTTTATGTGCGACTTAACATGTGACCCACATGTGCCATTTATGCTGGACGGTACACTCGCTGCAAGAATAACAAGAGCACTGGGACGGTAAGCGTTAGCCGCAGTGTTGCCAGCCCTGTAGTCTAGCGATAGTACATGGACCTGAAAGGGATTGTATTTTGACCGCTAGGATACTACTACTTTCTGACATTATATTGATGAACCCACCGATTTTCATTTAAAAAATTTTTAAAGTAATGTAAAATTTGTTTCTTTACAGCAGGGCTATAGGATATTTATTTTATAAAATATCCTAAAATTGGAGTGCACAGGTGGTGAAATTATATCAAAAGTAGAATCCAGATCGTACAGTTGGCAACACTGGTTAGCCGGCGGTGAGGTCCTTATAGTTGACTGGTTCTAGCGCCATCTCTTGACTGGTCCTGGCGCCATCACTTGACTTGTTCCATCTCTTTTGACTGGTCTTTGCTACTAGAGAACTAACCTGTATTTTAACAAGGCTATATTATCGCGTGACTAACATTAACTTAACCTGAAGGCACATGATAGCATCCATCCATCCTAGGTCTGTAACGTTCGTTCCATGGCTTAGTGGTTAGAGTAGTCGGGACACAATATGTCTAGTGGATACTGGTTCGATTGCAGGTGGGGGGTAACAGCTTTTGCATTTTATCATGCATTTATTTGATTAATAAAAATATGTATAAATACATATCTACAATGCTAGGTTTGTTTGTAAAGTGCTCGCCTCAGAACCCATGTTCGTTGTTTCAAAACCAGTCGGGGTCGACAGATTTTTCTTGAGCGATAAAAATCCGTAGCACAACTTCCTTTGGAGGGGAAGTAAAGCCGTCGGTCTCATGTCAATTGTGGCTTGTAAAAGAACCCTGGAAGGTATATAAAAAAGCTTTCCTGGCAAATTGGTAGGCCCTTTCGTTCTCGCTCATAGAAAATTATCGTGTGCTGATATAATCAGTTGGTTCAGAAAGTTTACGTTAAATACCTCAAATAAATATCAGATAAACTTATTAGGGGTTGTTCTTAAGCCTTTATCAAGTTGATAGCATTAGCAAATAGGTCTAGGTATATGTTCGGCCCGTGGTGCAAACTGATAGTCATATTTGGCCCTTGAATTGAAAAACGTTGGACCTTCCTACTCTAAGGCGTCACCCTCGTCTTAGACTGGCCTGCTGATGGCGGGGAGACCGGGGTTTGAACTCCAGTCGGTGCTACTGAGGTTGGTTTTCTTAAATGGTTTTCCACTCTCCTCCCACGCAAATACTTCCTTTCTCATCTCTACCCCATTAGAGTAATTATCATATACGAGTATAGCCTGAATATGTAGTAAGACGCGGAGATTTAAAAAAAATGCTTTCACGTATTCATACGCCAAGTTGTGTGATCTGCAACTGTCACTTTTGATAGATAATATCGATACATATATAAAATAACAATAATAATACAGTAAAAAGTTATCAATGTTGACCAGAAAAGTATCTTCCTATTAAAATGGGACTTTAGCTAAATAATCCCTAAGAACACCAGCCATGATCAAAGCTTGATGCAACTTGTAACTAAGTGATGTTGTGTCTTATTACATTCTATGACGTCATGTGTATTAGCCTAGTGGGCGGGGGGAAGAAACTCAACAAATAGAGCTAATAAAAACCTGTCCCGTCCTTTCCCACAGATCTGTCCCCAGTCATCAGTCAGAAGGAGCTATTAAAACACTCTGTGCTAATAGTCCTCCCTCCCGCTCCCGGGATCACACTCACGACCTTAATTGGAATTAACTCCAGGACACTTGAGTTTCCCCCCTCACCCTCCTCTGAATTAGACTCGTTAAGGCATAGGGTTGAGTCATGGTTTATCTTGTTACTGAGAGATAGAATCTTTAGGGGTGTCCTGGCGCGCGGCGATATCATTTGTTTCTGTTAAATGCCAAGAATAGCCGATAGATATCAGAGTATTTATTACTGCGCATGCTACACTATCTTGTTTGAAAAACGTTTCAGGGTGGTATTTGGGGGTCCCTTCACCCAGTGGCATATCTAGAGTATTTGACACCCGGGGTGGGTCCTTTCTCTCCCACCTCCAATACATAACTTTTATGATATGTATACACACACAAAATATATTATGTTTACAATTAGATATTTTAACATTAGAGCAGTGGTCCCCAAACTTACTAAGCAAGGGCCACATTAGAATATTCAAAGTTTTAGGGGGAATGGATTGAACACAATACATACAGTACACACATTATATATATTGTATCAGTTTGATTTAGATCTCTTCTATATATGCATATATTATACCCATAGTTAAACATGATTAAATTGTAAGCTGTGCAGCCAACATAATTACCCCCTCTCTCCTCAAATCGGAAACGTACCTGGGGGTCCCAGGCTGGGACCGGACCCTCTGCTTAAAATACACTTTATGGAACGTAGCTAGCGCGGATTTTACATATTGCATTCAGGAGAACCATCATTTCGGTATTCGTCATTAATTTTTAAAAATATTTTTCAAAGCGTCCGCGGGCCGGATAAACACATTCTGTGGGCCGGATTTGGCCCGCGCAGGGCTGGTCTAAGGCGTGTGCTACGTGTGCAACCGCACACACAAACAATTCAGGGGCGCCAAAATGGCCCAAAAATAAATATTTTTTGTTTTTATCTGGGAAACTATAAGTATAATTAAATAAAGTAATTTGTAAGAAGAATGCTTATTTCTTAAATTAATATTTACATCCATGCCGAACAGATTAATTTTTTTATTTCAAATTAGTGCATTAGAATACATTTACAAAGTAAATACATTTTGAAGGTTGTTCGGTGCGACGTCAACTATATTGGTGACGGGACTACACTAGTTGCCGAGTTGAGACTGTACGATCTATGAGCTAGGCTCAGGGTTCGGTCAGACTGACAAGCGAGCGCGCAAGCGACTGGCTGGCCATACTGGCGAGCGAGCGAGCGCGTGATTAGCAGATAGCTCTCGATAGTTGTTGACGAGGAGGCTCCGAATCTTGGCTCAGTGAACTGAGGGGGGTTTTAACAAGTGATTTATTGTTGTGGTTTTCTCATCTCTCTCCACACTAATGATGATTCTTATTTGTAAAGGCCTACTTTGATAATATTGAAATATTTTAACATATCAGTTTTACACATATATACATATATATGTATGGTTTATGATCTTACCAATTAAATTAGGCCGTTAGTAGCAAGTGTGCTAAACCTATCTATATTAATAAAAATGTCAAAATGAGAAGTTTTCCTAGTACTCAATGAACCAACATACAATAATATTGCATAGCGCCTGTAAACTAGACTGTACCGGGTCGAGCGCGCGCTTGAAAAATAGAACCAGTTCTATCTTTCAAGCGCGCTCGCTCCAGTCTGGCCACCTCTCATTACAACCAATGTGTTCTATTTTATATTTTATTCGCTCGCACAGTCTGGCCGTCCACTCAGGCCGAACCTTTGATAGGCGGCAGGGGATAGGGGTTAGGTGTAATGTTAGTTTTGATTCTCAGTCAGTCACCTAACCTCCGTGCGAGTGATTTATTGACAATCGCTTACTCCCTTTATAGTTGGGAGTGTTGCAATTTTCTACTTATTATTTTTAGTTTATATGGTGTTCTGTGAACTTAAGCTTAAGTTTTGTTTTCATTTATTATTTTGGTGCCAACTTTTCTAGTAGGTACTTTACTCTCTGAAGTGTATTGTGTCGTATGCTGTATTGCTGTTATTATTATGTTTTTTACTTTTTGTGGGTTTTTTAATTAAATTAAATATATATTTTTTAAACCGTTACTAAAATGTTTTCCAAACTTTCTGCAGCTGAAAATAAAAAATGGAAAGCAAAAAGTTATAAGAAACTAAGTCGAGCGCTAAACTAATTTGTAATTATTAAATGAAGGCAAGCACTAGTAAGGAAATTGAAACTGAAATTGAAACTCAATGTAACGATGATCATCTGTTGAAACAGCGCTCAGAGGAGGACGAAGGTTGCTCAGAAGATTTAATAAATACTAATGCTGATAATTCTAGCACCACGAAAATCACTGATCACATTGATAAGAGTTGTGACTGATACAATCCAAGAAATGAATAATTCATGTGACAAATTGAAAGATCCGGCTAATTGGTCCAAAGTGCTAAGCGCAACTGAACGTGATTTTATTATTTCGCAAGAACCATTCTCAACAGTATTAGACAGCTACCCAAGAGACGGTGCAAAAGAATCATTTTCTAACGTATTTTAGTATCGTATCGTATTATCAGCTTGCTTCCAACTGCGGGAAAATTAGAAGACAAAGGCTAATGTATTCCCAGTCTAAGGGAAGTATATACTGTTTTTACTGCAAGATATTTAACACGGCAATCACCAGAACGACATTATCTGATGAAATTAGAAACTGTGATTGAAGGCACATCGGAAAAACTCTTTCCCAACATGAGACGTCCTCTAACCACTTAAAGTGCTACGAAAAATGAGTTGAAGCAGAAAGGAAGTTTAACACTGGCAAGGCAATTGAGGACGAAAATCAAAGATTAATTGCTCAGGAAAAAGAGCGACAGAAAAATGTCCTCACGAGAGATCTTACCACCTTGCCCAACACAACATAGCTTTTCGAGGAACTCGCGAAACCCTCTACAGCAAAAACAATGGAAATTTTCTCTGGCTCGTAGAGTTGATTTCAAAATTAAATCCTGTTATGAAGGAACATATTTGGGAAAGAACATTCAAAATGGTATAAATAGGGTCTAGTTTTAAAAGGGCCATATATAGTATTTTCCACAGTTTTTTCAGATAGGTGGTGGGGGGCGCAAAATGTGAGTTTTGCACACACAAAACTTTTGCCTTAGACCGGTCCTGGGCCCGCGGGCTGTAGTTTGGAGACCCCTGCAGTAGAGTACTGTCGCAAACAAGTTTGAAATAAAAAAAATGCAAGTAATTGAAAATTAAGCTTAGCCTATTCTTCAAAGATTCACACTCTCTGCTTTCGGGCCTTAATTTCTGGAAAGCGTAAGACATTATTTATTAATTTCACTTTGGAAAAAAACTTCTTTCACATGAAGAAATAGACACACGAACAGTCAGAAAGATTCTTAAACACAGTAACAATATTGGCAGAGATTCTCAATAAATTCTAGAAACTGCAATGTTGTCCAATTTATTCTTAATAGTAGCGTAATGAAGGACCTTCTTCACAATTTCATTTCGGTGTTCTGTAATAAACTGTTTTAGAGCTTGGAACTTCACGATACACATTTCCATACTGATTCAAATCGTGTGCAAATACTTTTGTGTGAGATTCATATCCTCTAGGACTTCACACCAAAAAGAAAGAGATCTCCAAAAAAAAAAACTCGCATGCAACAGACAGCAAAATCTGGGATGATCCTCTTGTGCACAAAGCCTTTGTATTAACCTCTCTGATCTTTGATTGGACACCACAATAAATCCCAGCCACAGTTGCAGCCTTGCCATACCCTTAATCACGGCACAGGTTTATGTCCATCTTTCTCCAGATGTCTCAAGATATCCTCTTTGAGACCAGCAGCAATCTTTCCGAATACAGGAAAGAAGCCCAAGAATGTTTCTCTTAGTTCAACTTTGTTATTTTCAATATGCACGTACCTAATTAGTTCACACATCTGATCAGTGTGGGAAACATCGGGAGTGCTACCAACAATAATTTCAAAATACCTTGCTTTCTTGATCTCAGCCACTATGTTATATTGGGCGTAATTCCCCAAAAGGCAAATAAACTCATCCTGAATCTTTGGCGTTAAATACGAATCTTCTCCCCTCCCGGAGGGAATAAAATGCTTAATCCTTACGAAATGTTCTTTGAAAGCAACTTCACCAACTCCATGAAGTTCCTTTTGTTTGTTGATGACGTTCTCTCTGTTTAGAAACGTACAGTGTACTTACTCTCTGAGAATACCCTTTGCTGACGTCAGAAAATACTTTTATCTCATACGATGTTCTAAACCTATCACAAGGATGGCACTTAATTCTCAGCCTTCTGATTGGTTGAACAGTGGCATCACCCGATGCATCAGAAAATATGGAAAGTTGTTGGAACGGAAATACATCTGATACATCAGCGAGACTAAATTGAAAAGTAACAGCTACAGACTCTGTGCCTTTTCCCTTTGTTAAATGTCCAATTCACTCAGTAAGCAAATTTAGTAAAGTAAAAGTGTATTTACTTTTAAAGTGCCTAAAGGCCATAGATATGTTAAAATAAAAAATAACTAGTTAAAACAATATTATTAATAAAGCTAAAGCCCAAATTTAAAATATGAAACAGAAGTGAAAACGTTCAAAACTACAATCTCATCCTCGGATAAAGTATGTGAGGAAAATTACTAACAGTATTTAATGACCCACCTCAGTGGTGTAGTTAGATAACGCGCTAATTTCGTGTTGAGCTAGATTGCCGAGGATGGGGAGATCAAGGTTCGAATCTAGCTCGGGTTAACTGGGGTGGTTTTCCCTATACGGGTTTTCACTCTCCCTCCACGCAAATGTGGGTTCACTTCCTCTAAATTCAACCTTCCCAATTCCTAACCCATTAGAGTGATTAGTACTTAAGCGTATAACCCGAACGGGTAGTAAGACGTGGTGCTAAATAATAATAATAATACTAATAATAAAACCCGTATTTAATACAGAAACAGATTAACGAAAACAGGACATATGAAACAAAATAAGAGCTCACAATGGAGGACATCATAACCTCTGTGGATAGAGGGCGTCATTTCACCACAATGAACCCTATGGTCGTTAATCTCGGTTTTCTAAACCAGAGCCGATATTTCTTTATCCAAGTATCTCATTTTTCCTCACGAGACTTGAGTTGACCCCGTTCCAGACCCATTGCTTCACAGAACACCTGGAAATGCCGGGGATCGAACCAGATAGCTCTGGATCTGTAGCCAGGAGTTCTAACCAGTAGACCACAGAGGCTCTCTTTCATGCAAATGACTGTTATAAACAATATCATATGTTGGAGTATTTCATAATTAGCGAGACATTTCGAATATGTTGGTAATATATATATTCAAGTTATATTCTTACTTCTAAATGTTTCCAAGATGTGAAGGTTATTGTGGATGTCGCAGTGAAGGAGATTGAGCTTGTACTTGTACTTATACTTGTACTTGTATGTACATGCTTTGCACAGACTAGGATACGCGTGTGAGCTCAAAGACCAGACTAACGACATATTGTTAAAACCTTTTCACACATTTAAAGTGCCCTTAAATATTGTATGCACCCTGCCCCCCCCATAACTTTGTCCTTCACTGGGAGTAGTTCTTGATGAGTAGTTTGTAGTTTCTTAGTTTTGCTTCAGTAACGTTGATCAGGGTTCTGAAATATGTTCTCTTTGTTTCCAGACTTGGTTCTTCACGGATTCTGACGACTTGGAGTATCAGAAAAAAACAAGTGAGTAATTCAACATTCCATCAGCGTGAACTTACTTTAGCTGAACTGTCAGACCATCATTTAGAAGCAGTTGGCTGACAGTTAACAACGTGGGCTATTAGCACTATGGAGCGTTCCACTCTATGCTTGTTTCATTGGAACATGAATGTTCCGTTCTAAGCTGTAAATTATAAGTACGCTGCGTAGGTAAAGGACTGTGCTAAATACTAACCCATTGGTTACAAACCTGTGGGTCGCAATGCTTGTTGAGGTTATAGCTAAATGTTTAGTTTATAAAGTGATTGTAATGTTTATAGGAAGGTGCGAAATGCAAGCGGTCATAATTATCACCACTAGTAGTTTGTTGTAGTAGTCTAGTGCTTGGGCGAGTAGCGTTGCTACCATCACTTTCAAAATACCCGTTGGGATAGCTTATTCTACTTTGAGACTAGCTACCATTTTGAGTGTGTACAGTCAGTCTCGCAATGAACGTGGAGCAATTGGCTGCCATTTTGAGTGTGTACAGTAGGTCTCGCAATGAACGTGGAGCAATTGGCTGCCATTTTGAGTGTGTACAGTCAGTCTCGCAATGAACGTGGAGCAATTGGCTGCCATTTTGAGTGTGTACAGTAGGTCTCGCAATGAACGTGGAGCAATTGGCTGCCATTTTGAGTGTGTACAGTCAGTCTCGCAATGAACGTGGAGCAATTGGCTGCCATTTTGAGTGTGTACAGTAGGTCTCGCAATGAACGTGGAGCAAGTGGCTGCCAATTTGAGTGTGTACAGTCAGTCTCGCAATGAACGTGAAGCAAGTGGCTGCCATTTTGAGTGTGTACAGTCAGTCTCGCAATGAACGCGTAGCAAGTTACTGCTATGTGACACCTCCTCAAGAGGGAAAACACAAAGACACAAAAGAGATTTAGGGTCCACCCTATGGTAGAGCGTCATCTATAAAAGGGATGTTTAGTATATAATATCAAGAATTCGGGTCGAATGATGAAAAGTTTTTTTTAATTATACCAGAATATCCGTGAAATCATTTGCGGAACAGTTAGCTAAATGGATGGACTCTTTTCAAACTCAAGAATTAATTGTCCACTGTCAAATTTCAACTTGCTGTCCAGTTCATCACTTAAAAAAACAAAAACAAGGACAACCCGCACGCTAAACTTGAACAAGTGAGTTGCGAAAATAAGTATGACAGAAGTTTGTTCTGGCCGCTGTGCAGTTGACTGCGCGCGCACCTAGCATTTTGTGTAAACAACTGAAAGCCGCGAATCACCCCTCTGTCTGTACCTGGGCTACAGCCTAAACTGTTAAAAAGGATTTCATTATTTTGACCTTGTAGTAAAATCATGATTTTTAGTTCATGCTCTAAAATCAAAGGTAGTTTACTTTTAAATTGCCCATGTTAATTTTGTTTAAAATATATTTGGGTATTTTTTTCTACCTGCTGAGTCTATTTAGTTAATTCCCTGCACGAAGAAAGTAATTGTATTTTATCGATGAGTAGATCACTATAATGATAGTTGAACATTAGGCCAACTTGTAAATAGACTACTCTTTATTTGACATTCAACTGTTCCACGTCCAAACCCTTCCTTCACCTCTGACAAGACGTGTATTAATCACAACTTGTGAATGTGAGGAATGCCAGGCCTCCACCGTGGTTCGGATTCCACGTTAAACTGTAGGTCCTCCATTTCATCTCACAATCACCCTACCATTGCACATTAGCGTAAGTGCGTATAACCCGAACGGGTAGTAAGACGCGGTGCTAATAATAATAATAATAATAATAACTGTTCCACGTCTTCTCTGAAAACAAATGCTGGTACTTTCTGTTCACACAAATATCAAAGTGTACGATGTGTCCATGTGGAAATCCTGGGTTCTAAGTTCTCTTTGTCTGAATGAGACTATACTCCACTCTAATGAGACTGTACTCCACTCTGAGACTGTACTTCACTGTCACTGAGACTGTACTCCACTGTGACTGAGACTGTACTTCACTCTGACTGTCTGTACTCGAATCTGAATAAGACTGTACTCCACTCTGACTGAGATTGTACTTCACTGTGACTGAGACTGTACTTCACTGTGACTGAGACTGTACTCCACTCTGATTGAGACTGTACTTCACTCTGACTGAGACTGTACTCCACTCTGATTAGACTGTACTCCACTCTAATGAGACTGTACTCCACTTTGATTGAAACTGTACTTCACTGTGACTGAGACTGTACTCCACTCTGATTGAGACTGTACTCCACTCTGACTGAGCCTGTACTCCACTCTGACTGAGCCTGTACTCCACTGTCTGGGACTGTACTCCACTCTGATTGAGACTGTACTTCACTCCGACTGAGACTGTACTCCACTCTGATTGAGACTGTACTCCACTCTGATTGAGACTGTACTTCACTCCGACTGAGACTGTACTCCACTCTGACTGAGATTATACTCCACTCTGATTGAGACTGTACTCCACTCTGACTGAGCCTGTACTCCACTGTCTGGGACTGTACTCTCCTAGTTGAGAGGGGGGCGGGTCAGCCAAGGTCTCGCAAAACGTTCCCTCGCTCGGACGTTGCGGAAGTCTCGGGGGCAGGTGATGGGTGTAGCGCAGTGTTGCCAATAGTCAGTACATCAGGTTGATAAACAATGGCCCGACCAGCGGTGTTTTATGTTAAGTGATGTACTCACCGTTTTAGTCTTATTGATTGTAATGTGTGTGACCTCCCCCCTTCCCTGTGTTTGTTGTCGCACCCCGTCACATGGGGGTGGGCATATACTCTATAACTTTGGTTTTCCCAATCCTAGTTTACACTAATGCGGGTGCATATAATCTTAGCTACCCTCAATGCCCACCGCTTAGCCTCTCTGCCTAGCATAGAATAATTATCAAATGTATTAAAGTTCTTAAGAGTTAATGTTTGGGCGTAGCCAAATCGCCATTAGAAGAATCTTTTAGAGCATAAAAAAATAAACATAGAGCAGCAGAAATTAACCAAAGCTCTGTATATTTATTCATCTACAAGTGTCAACATTCACAAAGTCTTTTAAACATGACAACTTCAGAGTACATGGCTTCTCTTATTAATACATGAATGTAGTTCTAGTAGTCTAACCTTTTAAACTGTCATGTCTGATTATTACCTTGGTAATTTGACTTTAATGGTTGCTCTTAAAATTAAGTTATTTTGTAATTCGTGTACCGAATGTGTGCCATAATTTAGTGTTAAGAAGGTGCTCAATATAATTTTAAAAATTCTAACATTTGGGAGTTGGTTTAGATTATTTTTATCGGTAAATTTTGTGCCAATGGGCTGACCATTAGCTGCCTAAACTACTTAACAAATGGTACAGGATGAGTAGGTACAGTATTTAAATAAATGCACTCAACATTGGTCTTAAAAAAATATTTTAATTTATTTTTTAAATCCTTTGTTTGGATAGTTTGGGGATGGAACCCCGGTCCTCCCTGGTCATAACCTCACTCCACATCACTTCCTTTTTGTTCTTGTTCCAGATGGTCACATGGTCAACACCAACTGCTCCTCTTCCCACAACAGGTGAGTCATCATAACTAGTTCGTGACATTGGGGGTTCGGATACTAGACAATTCTTACAGTTGGATGATGGGGAAAACATTATTATAAAAATTATAAAAACTTCACTACTCTTAAAACAAATGAAACTTTGCACGGGAATATAATTTATACATGTCACCATACAAACTGCTAGATAATACCGACCGACACCAGATGAACAACTACTAGACCACAAACTGACCGACACGAGAGGACCAACTGCTAGACCACAAACGGACTGACACGAGAGGAACAACTGCTAGACCACAAACTGACCGACACGAGAGGACCAACTGCTAGACCACAAACGGACTGACACGAGAAGAACAACTACTAGATAACAAATTTACCGACACGAGAGGAACAACTGCTAGATAACAAACTGACCGACATGAAAGGACCAACTGCTAGACCACAAACTGACCGACACGAGAAGAACAACTACTAGATAACAAATTTACCGACACGAGAGGAACAACTGCTAGACCACAAACTGACCGACACGAGAGGACCAACTGCTAGACCACAAACTGACCGACACGAGAGGAACAACTGCTAGACCACAAACTGACCGACACGAGAGGAACAACTGCTAGACCACAAACTGACCGACACGAGAGGACCAACTGCTAGACCACAAACTGACCGACACGAGAGGAACAACTGCTAGACCACAAACGGACTGACACGAGAGGACCAACTGCTAGACCACAAACTGACCGACACGAGAGGACCAACTGCTAGACCACAAACTGACCGACACGAGAGGAACAACGGCTAGACCACAAACGGACTGACACGAGAAGAACAA
Source organism: Timema podura (assembly GCA_033556935.1). Classification (NCBI taxonomy): domain Eukaryota; kingdom Metazoa; phylum Arthropoda; class Insecta; order Phasmatodea; family Timematidae; genus Timema; species Timema podura. The sequence continues at coordinate 42,124,428 of JAVRXN010000009.1, read as the reverse complement.
CTACTAGATAACAAATTTACCGACACGAGAGGAACAACTGCTAGATAACAAACTGACCGACACGAGAGGACCAACTGCTAGACCACAAACTGACCGACACGAGAGGAACAACTGCTAGACCACAAACTGACCGACACGAGAGGACCAACTGCTAGACCACAAACTGACCGACACGAGAGGACCAACTGCTAGACCACAAACGGACTGACACGAGAGGAACAACTGCTAGACCACAAACGGACTGACACGAGAGGAACAACTGCTAGACCACAAACGGACTGACACGAGAGGACCAACTGCTAGACCACAAACTGACCGACACGAGAGGACCAACTGCTAGACCACAAACTGACCGACACGAGAGGACCAACTGCTAGACCACAAACGGACTGACACGAGAGGACCAACTGCTAGACCACAAACTGACCGACACGAGAGGAACAACTGCTAGACCACAAACGGACTGACACGAGAGGACCAACTGCTAGACCACAAACTGACCGACACGAGAGGACCAACTGCTAGACCACAAACGGACTGACACGAGAGGACCAACTGCTAGACCACAAACGGACTGACACGAGAAGAACAACTACTAGATAACAAATTTACCGACACGAGAGGAACAACTGCTAGATAACAAACTGACCGACATGAAAGGACCAACTGCTAGACCACAAACTGACCGACACGAGAGGACCAACTGCTAGACCACAAACGGACTGACACGAGAAGAACAACTACTAGATACAAATTTACCGACACGAGAGGAACAACTGCTAGATAACAAACTGACCGACATGAAAGGACCAACTGCTAGACCACAAACTGACCGACACGAGAGGACCAACTGCTAGACCACAAACTAACCGACACGACAGGACCAACTGCTAGACCACAAACTGACCGACACGAGAGGACCAACTGCTAGACCACAAACTGACCGACACGAGAGGACCAACTGCTAGACCACAAATTGACCGACATGAGAGGAGAACTGTTAGATAAACTTATAAATGTATTCAGTTAAGAGTGGCTCAAGTGACAGACCAGTTATTACAAAACATTACTGTCCCCGTAAGTTCTATACTTAAAACATCGTTATAATATTTGTTTGGATGTTTACGTGGATAAATGGACCCCACCCTTTGAGGGGTTTGTCAGATCATGAGGGGTAACAATTTCTAGGGGGGTGGACCCTCCTGACCCCCTTCTTTATACGCCCATGTTGATAACTTTGTTCGTATATAGAGCCACCCTAAACTAGATCCATCTAGCAGTTAGTCCTCTCGTGTCGGTCAGTTTGTTGTCAATCACTTAGGGCCTAGTTTTATAGTCAGACTTAGCCCGCCTCAAGTGCCTCAGGGAATGGAGGGGGAAAATGAATAGATTACATAAAAATAAAACTATAATACATAATTTAAATATTATCTCATAAGATATTGATAATGTCTAACCTTGACCTGATTACCTGCACTATAGTGCTTCGTGAGCCCTACTCCATAGACCACGCGGCCACCCTCGGTTGACCAGGTTTGTGTGGTTTGTTCCAGGAAAGCGCTTTGTTGTAAAATGTCTGTGGAGTTCGACTTCTTCCTGGAGAGCAACAAAAAGTGAGTAGGCCTACTTGAGACACTTTTCTTTTTTAAGTTGGTTCTTGGTTTTATACCTGACTATTCTTATAAATGGACAGTTGGAGGGAGACCTATCATCAAATACAAAATGTTTTATCACGGCCAACATTGATAACATGATATTATACTATAATTATTGATAATATACATCAACACTGACAGTCAGTGGGTCACATGACTTGACGTATGAATACATGAAAGTATATCTAGATATCTAGTGGCTTTTGTAACTATAAAAAAAAGTTTTTACCCATCTACATAGGACTGTTTTTCAATGGGCAGGCAATATTATCTCCGGGAAGGGTTGGGGATACTGGAGCCCCCCTCTTGTTTTTATTGGGGGGTTGTGACTATAATATCTCATCCCCTACCCTATATTTACAATGTATGCCTGAATTCAAAACACAGGAAACTATTCAATATATTTATCGTTGACCTACCTAGTTTTTTTTTTTAAGTAGTTGAATGGTGTCGTGTTTTGTAACTTGTCCTCCATAATTTGTCAACATTTTCACAAGGAACGGGGCCTGGCTGGACTTATCAACATTGTCTCAAGGAATAGGGCCTGGCTGGACTCATCAACATTGTCTCAAGGAACAGGGCCTGGCTGGACTCATCAACATTGTCTCAAGGAACAGGGCCTGGCTGAACTCATCAACATAGTCTCAACGAACAGGGCTTAGCTGGACTCATCAACATTGTCTCAAGGAACAGGGCCTGGCTGGACTCATCAACATTGTCTCAACGAACAGGGCCTAGCTGAACTCATCAACATAGTCTCAACGAACAGGGCCTAGCTGGACTCATCAACATTGTCTCAAGGAACCGGGCCTGGCTGGACTCATCAACATTGTCTCAAGGAACAGGGCCTGGCTGGACTCATCAACATTGTCACAAGGAACCGGGCCTGGCTGGACTCATCAACATTGTCACAAGGAACCGGGCCTGGCTGGACTCGGGATCTTTTCACCACTCTACACTCGCTAATGTGGTTACAATGGCTCAAAATTATACCTTACTCATCCCTGTTCAATTAGTGGAATTAAATGTGCACTGCCCTGTAAGACACGGATCAAAATCTCTGGTACCGTCCAATGTTCATAATAAGGTCCTGAACCTGACGGCTATAACAGTTGCAAGCTCTACTATAATGTGTTCACACGTCAAGTCATGTTCAGTACATATAAAACAACAATAGTAGCATAGTTGCTATCAATGTTGACCGTAATAAAACATGTTTGTTTGAGACGGAGTCGATCCGCGATGCCGGCATGCCCCTCGCGGGATGTGAATTGTGAATCCCTCACTAGACCACCTCATTAATTTAATGACTCCCACAAAAGAGTCCGCCGCCGGCAGATGTTTGTCTATAGCTTCTTTGTAGCGAGACGTGTGGACGTGCTGTGACGGACCAATCACAGAGGTGCGTGGTACAGTCCCTCACGAAACTATCATGGTACTGCAATGAGGTATAACCGCAACACTCCTCTCCCCCTCCCCCTCTTCCAGGTATGGTTTAATATTGTTACCAACCACGCTGGTGGCTGAACGGGATAAGACGTTGGACTCGCATGGTACTTGACCGCCTTTTTAACGGAGAGGTCGAGATACAAATTTCGGCCGGATGTACTGTGTTTTTATTCCATAATGATAACTCGAATGGGGGTACATTTCATCTGGAATGTCTACCTCATCCCAACTTCATTTATTATAACTATTGTGCTATCCCGGGCTGGTAGTAAGACGCGGCTTACACAAAGTTTCTGTTGAATCTGTGAAATGGCCCGAATAACTTGGCACGCGGTATCCGTAATGTCCGTAAATCTCCGTGCAAGTTGGATCAACTTTCCGTATAAGTTGGATCAACTGGAACTGTCGTTACGGATGCTACTGAGAATAAATGGTGACTATTAGCAATACAAGTAACTATCAGGAAACTTATGAGTAGCTCGTCAGTAGCGCTGTCCAAGTTTCAGCAAGCATGCGCAGTAGATACAATGCCAGTTATAATGAACGTCTAGTTGTCAGCAACGCATGCGCAGTAGAGATACAAGTTGTCTCAGTTAGTAAATTGAACAGGTCCTAGTTGTCAGCAACGCATGCGCAGTAGAGATACAAGTTGTCTCATGTTAGTAAATTGAACAGGTCCTAGTTGTCACAACGCATGCGCAGTAGAGATACAAGTTGTCTCACGTTAGTAAATTGAACAGGTCCTAGTTGTCAACAACACATGCGCAGTAGAGATACAAGTTGTCTCATGTTAGTAAATTGAACAGGTCCTAGTTGTCAGCAAAGCATGCGCAGTAGAGATACAAGTTGTCTCACGTTAGTAAATTGAACAGGTCCTAGTTGTCAGCAACGCATGCGCAGTAGAGATACAAGTTGTCTCACGTTAGTAAATTGAACAGACATTTATTCGTCTTTCAACGGAAGAAAAACTAAATATCTTTACTTGTAAAACTAGATTGAGTGAAATGGTTTTAGTTAAATATATTTGATATTTAATAGTTTTAAAAACACATTCCCGATTATTACAAAAGACACATTCAAATTTAATGTTTGCGTACTAAAACCCTTATTTTATTTGTTTGTTTCCGGTTGCACTTAAAGCCCGTATGAAAATAATGAGCGCGGGAATGTCGTGTGTTTCGTTGTTGCTACTTCACTCATCATTATGTCAGTACAAGTTTCTCTATCGAATCAAGTAGTGAAGCATCGTCCATTAGTTTGGGACATAATGCAGCAACAACGGCTCATACCGGCTACAAAGTCCACAGCTCGGTGGCCTCAGTAGGTCCCATGGTGCTAGTAACTCCTAAAGACAACTTTTGACCGTAATTCTGCGGTGATAGCTCCAGTTTCCTCCTGTCTGTTATCGGTGTTTTGTGAAACCATTGACCGCTCGTGTGTTTCCGTCTCTATTCGGACCTCGTGTTCCCGCAACAGGTGGCAAGCGGCCTCAAGATAGAATAGGGGGGGTGGGGGGGGGGGTGCTTTGCTCTACCTGGGGCAAAATGCTTGTTGTAGGTACTCGCGATAAAGTGTTTTGTTACTCTTAAAAAAAGTTTACTTCTTTATTATTGTTTTAATCTCACAATTGTAGCTCACGTCTTTCACCCTGAAAGTAGCAAGTAGTCTCACCTTGACAAATTACACTATGTCTCTATATTATAAACTTCACCATGATGGAACTAAGCAAGGTAGTAGTCTCACCTTGACAAATTACACTATGTCTCTATATTATAAACTTCACCATGATGGAACTAAGCAAGGTAGTAGTCTCACCTTGACCGATTACACTATGACCCTATCTAATCAACTACACCATGATGGAACTAAGCAAGGTAGAAGTCTCACCTTGACAAATTACATTATGACCCTATTTTATAAACTACACCATGGTGGAACTAAGCAAGGTAGCAGTCTTACCTTGACAAATTACACTATGGCCCTATCTAATAACTACACCATGTGGAACTAAGCAAGGTAGCAGTCTTACCTGGACAAATTACACTATGTCTCTATATTATAAACTTCACCATGATGGAACTAAGCAAGGTAGTAGTCTCACCTTGACCGATTACACTATGACCCTATCTAATCAACTACACCATGATGGAACTAAGCAAGGTAGTAGTCTTACCTTGACAAATTACACTATGGCCCTATCTTCTAAACTACACCATGGTGGAACTAAGCAAGGTAGCAGTCTCACCTGGACAAATTACACTATGGCCCTATCTTCTAAACTACACCATGGTGGAACTAAGCAAGGTAGTAGTCTCACCTTGACAAATTACACTATGGCCCTATCTAATCAACTACACCAGTGGTTCCCAAACTTTCTCGACTCGCGAACCCCTTTCACAAACATCTGAGTAGCACGAACCCCCTGATAAATATTCATAGCCACACATATAATTTTTTAACTAATTTTTATTTTATTTATTTATTTATTAATTGCATTCAAAAAGTGTAATACTTTTAAATTAACCTACTATTGCTCTGGTTGGAACTTTGGGATACTCCGCCAAAAATAATGCAATAATATTGAAAATATGTTAGTACAAGTTCAAATAATTATACATTTATTTAAAAAATTAAAACTGCAATTAAATAAACAAAGTAGTAAAAAAAATTTATCTTTAAAAAACATGTAAAATGTGTTAATAAAGTGTTACTGGAAATGGCTGTTTTACTTAGATGAAATTCATTTCTGTAAACGCAAAATTCTATGCCGATTTAAGCTTAAAAATTGTTTACAAGTTTTAACAGCTAATCACCTTTTCACGTGTCTTAGTGAGAAGGATGCGCTTGCTTTGGATGGCACAAAGCCTTAAAGTCAGGAACCATAGATGATAAATAAAGTCTAAAGTCACTTTCAGAACTGAGCCTGTTTCTATTGTGGAAAGCGAAACAAATTATTGATGGAGTAGTATAAAAAGTAAGCATAGGTTTTCTAAGAGACAAAGGACAGAAAACTCATCAACTTTAGATAATAGAATCTTGTAAATATGCCTCACAAAATTTCACAAACTAATTACACCATAGTGGAACAAGCAAGATAGCAGCCTTACCTTGACTGATTACACTATGACTATTTTATAAGATACACCAGCTGGAACCAAACCAAGGTCCCTATACATGTGGCCGGATCACTCTAACCCCTGCACCACCGGGTCTCTGTAATAGCGGAAAATGTAAATGATTACATTATTTTTTCAAGTTGAATTTCAACTATAGACAATAAAACTACAATAGTTGTCTACCAGTTAATTGCGTGGAAAAGTGTTGTAGTGTCAGTAAAAAATATTAAGTTAGTAAATTAGTAAACTACATCTTAACCATCGGTGAATATTTTGTAAAACACTAAATACTTTATAAATAAATTAAAACTTAAATTACTCATAATTTGGTTGTTTTCTATTTGTTTCTTCTGAAACTATTGCACTTTGTTTCCGGTTTTATTTTTCCGAAACTATTACACATTGTTTCCTTTTTGATTCTTCGAAAACTATTACACATTGTTTCCTGTTTGATTCTTCCGAAACTATTACACATTGTTTCCTGTTTGATTCTTCCGAAACTGCGTATAACCCGAATGGGTAGTAAGACGCGGTGCTAATAATAATAATAATAATTATTCTTCCGAAACTATTTCTATTACACATTGTTTCCTGTTTGATTCTTCTGAAACTATTATATTTTGTTTCCGGTTTGATTCTTCTGAAACTATTACATTTTGTTTCCAGTTTGATTCTTCTGAAACTCTTACACTTTGATTCCTGTTTGATTCTTCTGAAACTATTACACACTGTTTCCTGTTTGATTCTTCCGAAACTATTACACATTGTTTCCTGTTTGATTCTTCTGAAACTATTACACTTTGTTTCCTAGAAACAAATTACGTCTGAAGTATATTTGCTATTTAGTTAAAATCACTCCGTATCGGTGAACACGTGGACTACATTTCAGGCTCGTCCGGTTTGCCAGGGGTGGAAATATCGGGGTTTGAGTTTCGGTTGGGAGTTTGAGTGACATTATTTTTCCCTAATTTTTTTTTTTTACTTTGCCCTACACGCAAATGTGGGTACATTTTTACTTATTATATTTTCCCTATTCCTACCCGATTATTGTATTTATATTCAGATACCCCCGACGTGGATAGTACAAACATGTTTTGTTGTGATTAACTTTGAATATTTATCACAAGTGACAGCTGCAGATCACATCACTAATATTGACGTATGCATACATGAATGTATATATATAGAAACTTTAATTAAATGTTTGATACGTTTTTTCTGTGAAAATTGGATTGTTCTTACTGTCCCAATTTTTATGGATAAAAAGGTAAACTTTAATCGATATAAATTTATTTTCAAACTTTTTTTTTAGATTCTAGTGATGCCACTGGGTGAGGCCTCTCCGTGAATTATTGTTTAGTCTTCCCTTCCCCCCAACCAACAATAGGGTTTCATATTTCTCCCCACCTGTCCCACTAAGGTGTACCTGTTTATTAGTCTTCAACTACCTCCTCTGTTATCTTCTCCTGCTCAGGGCCATCTCTGTAACTCGCGCCGAGTTGGTCTCCTGTTCCCTTGCGATACTGTGTGGATCTGTCTGTCTTCCCTCAGCAACTTTTCTGACACATTCTGATAACATACCATAAAGCACCAACTCACAGAACACCAAGCAAGGAGCTAACATTCTCAAGGCACACCATTAGTTTGTTAATGAGAGATTTTATTATTTAAAAAAAAAACAGTATTAAGAATGTGTTTAAAAGTTCATTAGCTAAAATTATAAAAGATGTTGCTATATTAAAAAAATATATAAATATTGATCTAAAATATTAATTTTTACTCTTCAATTATTTTTTTTTCTGCTTCTTTTTGACTGACCTTTTTCCAAACCATTCGCGACACACCTGCGGACCCCTGGCGGCACACCAGTTGAAAAACGCTGCCCTAAAGCTAAAATTTAGTATGGCCATCCGAAACTTGAAAATCCAAGATAGTGGATCCAAACCAGCGAACTTAACGTACATATTGATTATTTTTTTCGCACATCCCAATAACTTGGCAGAAAGAGCCACGAACCTCCTGTTATGAGAAATATCTCTCTAGGAACCTCCAAAATGTCAACAAACATTGTTTTGAGACCGAGGGTTTCAATCCCCCCCCTTGCCCCGGCAAGTCCCTACAGCAAAGGAAATGTATAACACCTAATGTTTCTCTATCCCTCTTTCTCCCTCTCTCTTCCACACTTCCTCTCTATAATTCCCTCGCGAGTTTATTGTGGTGAATATGGTCTCCTGGGCTCCATGGCAGATTATCTCGAGAGTTCAAAGTCAGGATCCGTCGAGATGACAAATCCTGCGCATGCGCATTGAGACACGATCCCTGACTCGAGACATTTCCATGGAGGTGACACACACACACACACACACAAAGAGATTCCTTCCTCCATGGATTAGTGTAGGGACACGTCCACCTTTGAGTTCCTTCGCAGCCGCCACTGACCGATATCAGGCTGCTGGTAGGACTTGGGAGCTTTCACAATACAAACATTCATAATAACTATAGTTATGTTTAACGTGTACTTTCCAAACACGAGGATATATCAGTACGTCACAAGCTAAACTAAACTAGAACAGATAGAAACCAGCGCACTCCCAACTCTGGGAACTGTAATGTCCGGTTGTCGCAACAAACCCATACACAAATAATACATTGTTTTAGGTACGCCCTGTGGTCGAACCTGGGGCTTTGAGGCTCCCCATAATCTACACGACGTATGTTACATTTTAAATAATACACCGAGCTGTTTTATCTATTAATTGATAATAATAATTACGCTAATGGGTTAGGAATGTGGAAGGTTGAACAAAGAGGAAGTGAACCCGCATTTGCGTGGAGGGAGAGTGGAAAACAATTTAGGGGGAAAAAACCGCCAGTTCACCCAAGAGAGATTCGAACCTCGATCTCCCCGTTCTCGGCAATCTAGCTCAACACAAAACTGGCGCGTTAGCTAACTACGCCACCGAGGCGGGTACTCCAGTCCATAAATTACCAAGCGATGGTCGTCACATAATAATAATAATAATAATAATAATAATAATAATATAAATAATATTAGAAAGTTCGTTATTTGGGAGAAGCTAAGGAGGTTTCTGTTTCTTACGCTTAACCACAATTATATAACCAGAGGTATGCTTATGAGCTACTAATACAACAATCTAGTTTTTAGTACCGTTAAGGATCATGTGGGCAGGAAGAGGGTGAATTTCAAAGTAATTTACAAGTACTCCCCTGAAATCCAGTTTATTTTGTTCCTTAATGGTTTGGATAGTTCCTCGCCAGATATTAAGAATGCACCCCTCACCTAAGTCTTGTTCACCCGGTGAGTTTGGTCATCCCTTGGGTTTTTCATCCCGTGAATTTGTCACCTCGTGAGTTTGTCACGCTGAAACTGATGACCAATGGCTCAGGGCATTGGCCCCGTGTCGAATGTTCGCCTTCTTGTCACCACCACAATAGGCCTCTGAGGACAGAAGAACTAGAGCTAAGAACACAAACACAGCGAGCGTTTCTAACTTAAGTGGTTTCTTTCAGTTGTCGCTACTACTTTCCTATCGGCTGCCATCCCGACAGCTGGGACTTTGCCTTCTTTCTTTCAGCTGTCGCTACTACTTTCCTATCGGCTGCCACTCCCGACAGCTGGAGACTTTGCCTTCTTTCTTTCAGCTGTCGCTACTACTTTCCTATCGGCTGCCACTCCCGACAGCTGGAGACTTTGCCTTCTTTCTTTCAGCTGTCGCTACTACTTTCCTATCGGCTGCCACTCCCGACAGCTGGATAATTTGCCTTCTTTCTTTCAGTTGTCGCTACTACTTTCCTATCGCTGCCACTCCCGACAGCTGGATAATTTGCCTTCTTTCTTTCAGCTGTCGCTACTACTTTCCTATCGGCTGCCACTCCGACAGCTGGATAATTTGCCTTCTTCTTTCAGCTGTCGCTACTACTTTCCTATCGGCTGCCACTCCGACAGCTGGAGACTTTGCCTTCTTTCTTTCAGCTGTCGCTACTACTTTCCTATCGCTGCCACTCCCGACAGCTGGAGACTTTGCCTTCTTTCTTTCAGCTGTCGCTACTACTTTCCTATCGGCTGCCACTCCCGACAGCTGGAGACTTTGCCTTCTTTCTTTCAGCTGTCGCTACTACTTTCCTATCGGCTGCCACTCCCGACAGCTGGATAATTTGCCTTCTTTCTTTCAGTTGTCGCTAATACTTTCCTATTGGCCTGCCACTCCCGACAGCTGGAGAATTTGCCTCCTTTCTTTCAGCTTTCGCAACTACTTTCCTGTTGGGCTGCCATTCCCGACAGCTGGAGAATTCTCCTCATTTCTTTCATTTGCCGCTACACTTTCCTGTTGGGCTGTCACTCCCGACAGCTGGAGAATTTGCCTCCTTTCTTTCAGCTGTCGCAACTACTTTCCTGTTGGGCTGCCACTCCCGACAGCTGGAGAATTCTCATTTCTTTCAATTGTCGCTACTACTTTCCTATCTGGCTGCCACTCCCGACAGCTGGAGAATTTTCCTCCTTTCTTTCAATTGTCGCTACTACTTTCCTATCTGGCTGCCACTCCCGACAGCTGGAGAATTTTCCTCCTTTCTTTCAATTGTCGCTACTACTTTCCTATCTGGCTGCCACTCCCGACAGCTGGAGAATTCTCATTTCTTTCAATTGTCGCTACTACTTTCCTATCTGGCTGCCACTCCCGACAGCTGGAGATTCTCATTTCTTTCAATTGTCGCTACTACTTTCCTATCTGGCTGCCACTCCCGACAGCTGGAGAATTTTCCTCCTTTCTTTCAGTTGTCGCTACTACTTTCCTATCTGGCTGCCACTCTCGACAGCTGGAAAATTTCCTAATTTCTTTCAGTTGTCGCTACTACTTTCCTATCTGGCTGCCACTCCCGACAGCTGAAGAATTTGCCTCCTTTCTTTCAGTTGTCGCTAATACTTTCCTATCGGCTGCCACTACCGACAGCTGGGGACTTTGTCTCCTTTCTTTCAGTCTTAGGTTGGTAGTAGGACACAAGAGATGAATAAGTAAGTAATACGTTTGCCTACGGAACCCCGGGCTCGATTCTCAGCCGAGCAAAATATTTGTTGTTGGGTGAGATTGGAGCGTCCTCTTTCACATGGTACTGTTTCTGCATTAGAGTTAGGTTAGTTTGTAAGTCGTAAGTTGGTTCAGAAAGTGCATGTTAAATATCTGAAGGACCGCCTTCTGGAGCGCTGAGACGTTGCAGGCCTCCAGAAATACACTTATTTAGCAGTCGTTTGTTGATAAATATGGAGGAGAAAGAAATCAACGTGGCTCCATAAGAATACGGACCATACATTTTAAGTTTTATCATTAAAAAAATCATGAAATGGTGAAATTATCTTATTTTAAGAAGGTTTCACTCGAAAAATCTGTTGTAAGATTATAGTAAATGTTTGGAAACAAAGATCCACCTTACTCAGACAAATAAAGTTGTTAACAGAGCTACAAGAGAACATTCTGAAATAATTTGAGAGTCAGGAAGATAGAAGCCAGACGATATGTACACCCATCCGGGATTTGAACCTCGGATCTCCCCGTCATCGGCAAATAAGACGAGAAGAGACTGACTTTACCTTCGATTAATCGATTTTTTAGATTGATTCAAAGGCCTCGATTTGATTCACGGATCGATTCTTTTTCTAGCGATTTCAAAAATATCGGATCGAAAGAAAACAAACCAAAAAATAGTTATTTGTCTTTTGTTAAAATGAAAGTATGATGAAGTGAATAATATTCTTGTCTGCTCTAGAATTAGGTTCGATTTGAAAAAGTGGACTTCTAGCAATATAACTTTTGTGTTTTAGACAGGGCTGACCGTTGATTGTATATATATATATATATATATATATATATATAATAATATAATATATATAATAGTATATACTTTCAACGGGCTGACCTTGGCGGTCGCCTAGGGTGCAAAGGTCCTACGGGCGCATTACAACACCTAATTTGTTTTTAGTGTTTAAAGAAATAAATATTTAAATTAGATAAGCTAATAACTATTTTTAAATAAAGAGGTTGATCTAGCTTTTATGGTTTTATGACAGTCAAGTTTTTTATAATAGTTGATCTAACTTTATCTCTTTTTTATTTATTTTTTATTCTGGTACTCTGACACCCTTCTTTTGTTGTTGTTGTTATTATTATTATTATTATTATTATTATTATTATTATTATTATTATTATTATTATTATTATTGTCATGCAAGGGGTGCGGCTTATTTTTTTTAAAGCCTATTCAGAGTCCAACTGGGGTGCAAATTTTAAGCCTCGCCTCCCCCCTACACCATAAGTAGATTTCTTCGTGCAATACTGTAGGATGAAGGTTAGTGAAGTTGGATAAAGCAACCTTTATTTATAGGACTGTTGGATCGATCTTGGGAAGATCGATTCAATGCTCTCGATCTTTTGCCTGAATCGATACTACGTCTCTTGATCTAGATCAGGGGTGCACAACCTTTCAACACCCGAGGGCAACTTTTACTTGAACTGATGACTGGCGCCACCCCTCCTCCCCCTCACTTGCCAAACACACATCTAACTTTTCCAAATTTAACCAATAAGCCCATAAGTTAGAGTGAGAACATTATTTTTAAAAAGCGCACTTATGAGTGATATTAAAATTACATGCTAGAATTTAGATATTAGATTCCAAAATAAATTTTAAAAAAATTGTAAAGAAACTTTTAAAAAACAAACACACAATTGAACTAAGAATATAATTTTTAAAAGAATGCACAGATTTACAAAAGAAAAAACATAAAATAGGCCACCAATAATGTTTACGTCTTATAGTAGGCCTAATGAGAAACTTGACACTGTTTGTTTTTACAAGTCTGTCAATATCTGGTTCAATGTTAGAAACAGAAATTCGCAAGTTTCCCTCCAGTGGTTCATCAGTCAGGCGGAAACGACCTCTTGATTTGATCTGTTTTATCACAGAAAATGACTGTTCACATAAGTAGGTGGCTCCGAATAATGTTGCCGTTTTTAGAGCATGATTATTCAATACTTCCATGTCCTTAGGCAAGTAAATTTGATTTTCTGGCTGGGTTTCCGAACACAATTTTGTATTTTATCGATTCTTAAACACTTTGCTCCCTATCCATCTCACGGGCCGCATAAAATGAGGTCGGGGCCGCGGGTTGTTTACCACTGAGCTAGATCGATCCAGAGAATCGATTCAAAGACCATGAATAGAACATCCCTAGGACTAATTCTCGGGTTGTAGAGACTCGCCATTATTAGGTGTAACCAGCAAATATCAAAAGGTTAAGTTTGTTTTCAAATCGCTCAACCTAGCGACGGGTGGATGAGCTATATTAATTTTTTTTTTTTACAAAACCAGTGTTGGCTCAAAGTTGAACTCGGATAATGTGGATTGTGGACAGTGGTTTGACCGCTCGCCCAACAGGAAGCTGGGAGGAACATAGAGCGCTCACTCAAGTTCATTCTAATAATAATTACTGGTTTATATCTGCCAGCATCGAGCAACCTGATCGCCCAAAACACTCTACCCTGGGGAACAACCGCACAAGTCATCTTTTCTCGCTGGTCGAGAGGTTTGTAGCAGAGCCAGGGACAGTTCTGATGTTTTGTGTCAAATCTTTCTTTAGAGACCTTGCCTGTGACATCGGTAACCTTGTCTTGGTATCGTCCGAACATTCACAGACTAGCGCACATTATGTTTATGTTTGTAACAAACTACTACTCTTCTTTTCCGCCGTTGCTAGTGTATTTTATTGTTTGAAACCCACTCGTCAAATAATGGCTAGGAAATAAAAAGAGAAAGGAAGAGGGAGGTAGTCGTATCTTGTAAAGGAAGCACGTAATAACCTGACTTGTTAATGTTGTCTTGCCTGAAGGAGGTTGAAATCCTGCCGTGGTTTTTTGTCGGGGGGCTATGGTTCCATTGGTCTCCGTGGGGGGCAGAGGGGGACAAGACGTATCATAATAATTGTAACATCTGAAGTACAGCTATAGCTATCATAGAGCATTGAGGCTGTAATAGTGTATAGACTGCGTATTAAAACCAGGCCTAACATTTTATTTTCAAAATATATTATACTATTAAAGGTTGTAAGGACCTCTTAAATTCATAACTGTAGTATAGAAAAGTACAAACATTTATATTCTAACGCCCCCGAAGTATGTTTCTGGCTACGCCACTGGAGGAGTTGGGAATGTATTAGTCAAACACTTGTTCAGATTAAAACCTTGACTTCCGCCATCACCGAGCCTGGCACCTAATACTGCATGGCCAGAAGTGGGGGTGCCTTAAGATGAAATTGTAAATACATGTATATTATGACATTACACGTTACTAGAATCTACTTCTATGTATTCATACGTCAAGTGATGTTATTTGCAGCTGTCACTTTTGTAGATATTATCAATGCATATAAAATAACAATAATAATATTGTAAAATGTTATCATTGTTGACCGTGTTAAAGATATATGTATTATCTAAAAAGACCTTCCTATAAAGATTGGATGTATCTTTGAAAACGTATGACCTAGCTTATGAACACATGTATTAAAGTGAGTTCAGTTTTATTTGATTTGATCTATCTGACTTTACTTCAAACTCTTGTGTTGGAAACAATGTTTTATTGAAACCCGACCGGGTGGTATGAACAAGTCGCTATATCATCTCACTAAATTGGTGAGAGTTTCTTTGTATTGTGATCCGACACAGCGACAGAAACACGCTAGCAGTCTTGTTATTCTAACCCTAGTACGTGGTTCGATCACCGAAAACGGGGCTGCGATACCACGCTCTAGTTGCTGTCGGACCTCGCGGAGGAAGATGTGATCGGCGGTCTCCGTTCCTAAGGGAGAAAAAACATGCCCTAGTTTCTTTTAATTCCTTCCTCGGTATTTCTTGTGACGATGGCAGCGCTAAAGCGTCCAAACCACAGAACAATACAACAAAATATTAATCACTCATCAGTATTCACACTTAAATTTAGAGCTAGAATTAACTTAACTATTTCTTCTAAAGGTATCACCATATCACATCTATGTCCAGGGTATCACTTTCGCAGTAGACTGGACTGTCGATGTCAGGGTGATCGGGGTTCGAATACCGGTCTGGTTTACTGAGGGTGTTGTTTCCTTGATGGTTTTTCACTATTCCTCCATGCAAATGCGGGTACACTTCCTATAAATTTACCCTTCCTCATACTCAACACATAATAATTAGTAGTATGTATGCGTATATTATAGGCTGACCATTCGTCCCAGATTTTCCGGGATAGTCCCGGATTTTAGCACATTGACTCGCAATTGTAAATGTCCCGGGAAACATTCCGGATTTTGAAAATCGTCCTATTTTGATTATACAATATTTGATTTTATTAGATTGTTTTGTCAACGCACATCGGGTCTATTGGGCGTTTTGATACACTAGACTAGACCTCAGGAGTCAGGATACAATAGAAATATTAGGAAACCTTTCACAAGGCTCACAACTAGACTGATTTGAGTGAACAAAGGTGCATTTCCTTAATAGCCTAAAGCTGTATGGGTTCATTGCAATAAGCCTAGAAGTTATCAGGCTGAGCCTTGCTCATTGTAAATTGTGGGCGCCTTTTGCAATAAGCCAGATTTTCCAATTCGCCTGCGACATACATACTGTATATATATATATATATAATTACACTTATATAATATATACCTATATAAATACATACATATATTACGTAAGTCTTTAAATTTGGAAATTGCTGTAATGCTCTGTGGGTGTGATATTCCTCTTTTCTCTAACAGTCTCTATTATTTCGTTTTTGTCCTTTGGTAGAATATGCAACAATGTATATTATCTCGTTTCAAATATCTCATGAGTTTTAAGTAAATCTCTCTTTTTTTATTTACAGTAGCGAAAAAGTTTATGCTGTGCACCCTCCCCACCTCTTTTTAAAAAAAAATTAGTCCTTTTGTAAAAAAAATAATATAAATTTGATAGTGGATATAACTTATAGATATAACCCGGGCTTGATTCCTGGCATGGCCGAGAAATGTATCATTGTTGGAAAGTGGGTTTAACCTTTCACAGTGATGAATTGACGGCCGAGGGATGGATTTTGTGTCTTACCAAGATTTAAGATTAAAGTAATCAGTACACAGGCGTATAACCTGAACAGGTAGTAAGACACGCAGCGCTAAAAAAGTTTTAAAAAAATTGCACGACAACCTACAATGGCATCACGTTACATAATTTGCGAGCCACTACTGTATAAGCTGGTTCAGGTTACAGACGTGTCCATATGGACACTAACAATATGTGCATTTGTGCACATAATATACTACATCAATATTTCACCTCTCCGTTTCCCTCTCCACAATCATAATCTCTTTTTATGTCATTTCTCGTCAAATGTTTTTTTCTAATGTATTTTCTCCCCTTTGTTCAGGCTTAATGAATTAGTTTTATAACAACTATCAAAACATAGTTTGTAGGTCCCAAGTTCAATTCCCGTTTTCAGATGTCATTTTTTAATTAAAATAATATATAGATGGGGCTATAACCGTAATTAACAAATAAATACTTATCATCCGCCCCCCGTTTCCCTTCTACTCTATTAGTTCGGCATATCTGTATATAGCACACTTAGTGTAGTTAATATTTATATTTGTATTAATGACATTAGTGTGTTAATAATGAAAAATATCTAAAACAGAGGTAATGTACCCACATTTTTTGTGAGGGACAAAGGTAAAACCATTTAGAAAGCTCATCCTTTGTTTACCCATTCGGGATTTGAACCCTGACCACCATTCATCGTTAAAATAAACTAAATGAGCTTACTGTTTAAATCGAGTTAAGGTTAACTTTAATAATGAACCGATGGTTTAGTTCGGTCCCTGACTTACAGTTTTCATTCATAATAGCCAGAGAAGAATGTCTACCTGCTATCCCTCCCACCTCTAACCTCCCCCTCCCCCACCCTCCCTACCCCCATCAAAACTTCATCCCAAGACTTTCCAGTCACTCCACCGCTGACAAAGTTAAGTTTTTTGGTTCTTAACGAAACGGAACGGTAGCATCAGCTTTCACCTTTTCCTCAGCGACACAAACGCTATCTTACAGATTTTTCTCAACATTAGCTCTGTTCAAACAACGTTAACAGCGTTTCGGGCTATATCTGTATAAATGACAGTATTGCCATTATCAAACAAGAGCAGTGCTACGGCCGGAAGGTTGGTGTACTGGTTTCACTCCTAGCTATGACGTGAAAGATTGAGGTTCAATCCTGACAATGTGCACAGGGAGTGGTCATTTTTTACCATCAGTAGTTTTCCTCCACTCTAGAGTAAATCTTGTGTGTTTTCCTTAGTCCTATCCTCTTAGATAAGAGGGCTAGAGCATAGCAAATATTGTCGTTAGACCGTAATAAAAATAATACAACTCCAGTGATACCAACTTAATAATAATAACAAGAATAATAATAATAATAATAACTGAAGTAAACAGACCCCTCTTGATTGGTTGGACGGATTTAAGAACACGTGAGCACAACTCGTTAATCCGGGGTCCCCCTGAAACGAGCTGCATGATGGTTCTCTTTTATCTAGCCCATTTCCGGTAGCGACAATCGAGATGGTAATTAGCCTATTGACTTTGTATACCTACAGGGAGGGAGGGAGGGGGGTTGCGTGTCACATACAAAGCAAAACAAGGGGAAGAACATGAGAACTCACATGCAAGCACGCACCACTCATGTTCTTTTTTCCAGATAACAAAACAACAGGAGGAGAAGCAAATGGAAAAGACAGCTCTGAAAGTGCATACAGTACTATCGTGTATACAGTCAGTCAGTGGGGCATGGAGAGAACTAAGGACAGCTCTGGAAAGTGCATACAGTACTATCGTGTATACAGTCAGTGGGGCATGGAGAGAACTAAGGACAGCTCTGGAAAGTGCATACAGTACTATCGTGTATACAGTCAGTCAATGGGGCATGGAGAGAACTAAGGACAGCTCTGGAAAGTGCATACAGTACTATCGTGTATACAGTCAGTCAGTGGGGCATGGAGAGAACTAAGTGCTGCGCGAAACAATCAGCTCGTTTCTGTATAACTGGCAAGGGCCGTTTCTTAAAATTATCGTTGTAATTACTGTACACTTGAGGATATAGCCCTTGAGAGAGCCGCCTACTAAAGCGGTGAGACAGAAATACCCCGTTATTTAACAAGTGGTGTGTTATTTCAAAAACTCTATGAAATTGTGAAATCTCGTTTTCAAGGACGTTTTACTCGAAATGCCGCAATTGTAAATCACATTAAATGTTTGGGAACATAAAGTCTGTTCAGCGTAGGAATTGTTTTCTGAAAGGCCTTTTTCCCTACCAGAAATCAATTATATAGTAGGATATTTTAGGAAAAAAGACCTTTCAGAGGGTAACTCCTACCGTGAATGGAGTATAAATCCAGTTTTCCTCAGACAAAGTTATTTTTAACGAGGTCTTAGCAGAACATTTTGAGATATTGTTTTAGTGGTTTGGAAGCTTCAGAACTGACATTACCATGAAATACAGCAGTGTGAGAGTATTTCTCTTCAAGTAATTGGGGATGTTAAAATTCACGCTAAACGTATATTTTAAAGAAATGTACATATTATAATTAAAATTCAAGTTTTCTCCCACCTCAACACTCTAAGTTGATCACCTACTCCAAATTGGATGGGATAGCAGCGATCCTGGTGGTCTGCATCAGAACATAGAAGGTGTATTATACACGGCTGTCGCACCATGTCGAGAGTTGACTGGTCCATTCGGGTCTCTTAGACTCGCAGGTGGACCGAATTAAACTAGCCACCGGGAAAATGAAAGAATGGCCTGTCCTTTTTTTTTTTTTTACCTCTAACTGAAGTTTGAAATGTAACTGTGGACTGATTCGTTTGAAAATACAATCAACTACATCAAACGCTTTTTTTAAATCGGGGAAAAGCAACTTCTTTGTAATTTTCGAGTGTTTTTCCAATTATACGCCGGTGAATATTTTGATAAAATAAAATAAGGAAAATTTAAATCTTAAATCTATTTTTTTTAAATACTACATTCCAAACAAGGGATTTTAATAATTTAAACTGAGGGACAAGAAATCTTAACTATAGAGATTGCACCCGCATTTACGGGAACAGAGTAAGGTGATAGACAGGATGGTACCAGGGTCCTCTGGACCTGCAGTCAGCCGGATGTTCCTATAACTCGTAGGTCGGCGATGATGGTAGTCCACTCCAATTATAGCCGTTCATTGAATTCATCCGCAGCATAGGGGGAGTCTAATTGACTGGTTCGACAGTGTTGCCACCTTGTGCATTTCCTCCCTTGTCTGGCAGACAGATCTTCATCCTGCGCGTGTTTTTTGAACGTTTTCAAAAGAATCGACTTGGAGAGAACATTTTCAAATTATGATTAAACCGACGCGTTTGACACAGATGAAAATCAAGTTATTTTAAAGAAAAAATACATCAAATCCTTTTTGGTAACTGATGGATTCTATTTTTATTTAAAAAATCGCAAGATCGTAAAACATCCATCCTACATTTGGGAAATTCGAATTTCGGATGGTACTAAATATCAATATTTGATCAAATTTAAAACTAAATGTCGATCACTGATAACGTACCATGTTACAATATCTTGAGACTTGTCTGTCTGTATCCTCTGAATATACCTTTTCTATCCGCGGTGGATGCTAATGAAGGAAAAGGTTGTGCAAACAAGAGATAAACAGCATTTTTACACCTAAACAAAAGGCGTTTTGTCCGAAATAAACACAATATTGCTCCAATAGTAAGTTTAGTCTAGTTTATATAGTTGGTAATATCATCAGTTGTTGAATATCTGTATGAGGCGAGTTTTCGCGATTGACTTGGTACGTCCTGGTATTGAGTGTTATCGACCAAGTAGTTCTGACCAATTTGAAGTGCGAAGACTGTTTTAGATGTTTTTCTTAAACAAAAATGGCGGTTGGGATAGAGTAGACCTAATAGCTGGTAGGGAATTTATGTAATCCTACTACATGTGCTGCTAAATTGACGGAAAATGAACTATTTTATTTTAGTTCTTAGATTGGTGCCTATTTTGACTAGTCCTAATATCCACACAACATGTCAAGCTAAACATATCTTCCCATAAATAACCTTAGAAAAAATGAAATACTTATGTAATATTAAATAGGCCTAGATCATATAGTACTACTCTTTTTTATCCATAAACCAAGCGGTTTTTAAATACCTACCTACTTACTGTCATGCATTTCTAGCTAGTATTGCTATCCATTTTGATTTACAAAAACTTAAAATCCATTGACAACGAAGTTAACTCGTTTAGATCTAATATAAGAAGTGATGCTGTTTTGAAATTGGCGCACATATTCTCGTCTTTTTGGTTGTAACCATACTGTTTAGTCTGGTCAAGAAAAGCGTTACCAAACCGAGCTCTGGTACCGTCTCGGCCATAAACATTTCGTTAACATCGATACCTGGTCAGCGCGAAAACATGCCTATGGACATAGACTGTGTTTTATATTAACTTTTAATGAGAGGAAAAGTCACCATGTCCATTAGAATTAACAATGTTGTATTACAAGTGTAGGATATTAACAAATTATCTACCGGAAATATTATATTATCTTGACAGAAACACTTTTTGTTTTAAAAATGTAAATCGCCCTCGCTCGTTTTCCTTCTAATCCACTTTAATAGGAGATGGCAAGGAATTATTCTTGAAGTCATTTTAATAATTTTTTTTAACAATTGGGTCTTATTTGCGATGTATTAAAATCCAAATGCATGCATACATCCATACCTAATCATGCCATTCCTTATGGGGTAGGTAAGAAACTGTAAACGTAGCTCAAAAAACAACTCCGTACTTAATCCATCCTCACTAACTTTCTCCACACTTCCGTATCCTTGCATACTACCTTTGCTTCAACAACATCCATACAGCGAGTCATACGTACTCTTCTATTCTTAAAACTATCATGTTTCTCTTTTTCACTATTCACCTACAACATTTAACCACGTCTTACATGGCCTACCCTTTCCTTTTGATCCACACACTCTACCTTCATTATTTGCTTCGTCACATGTCCACACTCATACTCTCAACATGCCCAAACCAACGTAAGACGCTTCTTTCACATTGACCTATTGGATTCCTTTCAAACCGCACTCCTTCAGCACCCATTCATTTACTGCTCTGTCCATACGAGTTTCCCACATACATTCTTAGATATCTCATCAAATCTACTGACCAGAATTGAGGACTACCTCGTAATACTGAACTACTTTAACCTAGCGTTGGATGACAGACAGCTCATTGAACAAATCTTATCTCAGAGCTACTTTACTTTTACCTTGACAACGACCCCCTCCTCGGCGGAACGTCTGAAAGCCGTGGTCCACAAATATTAGTACGAGAGAAAAGTTCTTTTCTGAGCTTATTCATTTGATTCTTCTCAAAGTTTTCATTTCGTGCCGTTTCTTCGTTTACATTATTTCGTATGTTTACCCCGCACGAGTTTACATTGCCCCCTCACCCCTCCCTAGAGTCGTCTAAGAGGCAGAGGGGGGTGTTTAAACAACTCTTCTCTTTTAATGGAATGTAAATATTTGTGTGTTCACAATTGCAGCGTTGAATTCAGGACCATCTCCACAAACTGAATCAGCAGGATTCTGGTAGGAGGGAGTTCTACAAACTCAAACTACAAACTACAAACATCAACATTGATAACATGCAACTATATTATTATTTTATATGTATTGATATCATCTCTCAGAAGTGACAACTGCTGATCACAACACTTGACGTATATTTAATGTGCTTCATATGAAAATTGGGCTGTATTTTCCATGTTAGGTGTCTTACCACCCATCCAGGCTATCAGCGTATGTAGGTACATTAATAGCAGTGAGGGATGAGAAGGGAGATAATTTCGAGAAACTGTTCCAGCAATGTCGTGGTGGTAGGGGGACGACGATGACACAGGACACTAAGGTACACTTAACCGGAACTCAATCTCTCATCTCCCCCCCCCGAGTCACCGCACGAGGCATGACGCCTTTGTCTGCGTGAGCACTGTGCGGGGTTTTGATGACTATTCAAGTATTTTCGAAGTAAACTAATAATAATAATCCCTCGAGCACAGAACAAGGCAGGACCGAGCATTGTCACACAAAGGAACGATTGTGCTAGACTCCAGGAGCTAATTATCCGGCCGGCGAGTATGTGAGTGTGTGTGCAATGACACAGCGCTTTACAAACAATACCTCCGATTCAACTCAAGTGTTTGTTTTGCATGCACTGGGGGGGGGAAGAGTTAAGAAATTATTTCTGGTCTGAAAGGCATAAACCTCATTCACAGTCTAATTTTATTAGGAAGGGTCTTATCTGACATTTACAACAGTTGCTAGATCTACTATGATATATTTATACGTGAAGTCATGTTATATGCAGCTTTCAGGGCTGCCAAATATTTATGATAAATTCCGGATAGCCAATACTTAATTTGATGTTTTCGATTAAAGGGGCATGCTAATTTTTTTTTCTTTATCCTCATAATATGATATCTAAATGTATTAATAAGTAAACAAACACTCAGATGACATGTGTTTTGAATCAAATTTAATCAAAAACCATAACGTTTGGAAAGACACTGCCTAGCAAGGCCGTACCAGCCAATAATTTCAGGGGGGGGGGTTTGGTGGGCACATCCCCCAATTGCTGGAAGCTAGAAAAAAAATTCTAAATGATAAACAGTTCTAGAAGCTATCTGAAGTGGGTTTTTTCATGGTAAAATAACTCACTAACTGCCGAAGGCTTGGAAAATTTCTAAATATTAAACACTTTTTGAAGCTCTGTGAATTTTTTTTATGGTAAAATAACCCCAAAATGCCAAAGGCTAGGAAAATTTCGAAATATTTAGCACCTCTAGAAGCTCTCTGAAGTGCTTTTTATGGTAACAGCCCCCTAATTTGTATCTGTATCTTAATTTTAATTTGTTTGAACCATAAATAAAGCCGTATATATTCTGTTCATAAAATTTCGCAGGGGGTTTGAACCCCCAAAACCCCTCCCTGGCTACGGCCTTGCTGCCTAGGCTATAATTACGTCGTTTTATTTAAACTTAAGGCTACCGTTAGAAGTGCGGTGTGTATTACTAGCGTAAGGGGCGTAGCAATATATTTCTTGATTTTTAGACATTTTGTGACCTGGATGGAGCTCACCTGGGGAACAGGACAATGAGTACTTCACTCCAACCACCTTAAACCCACCCCCACACCCGCCCAACAAAGGGAAAAGTCCCGTGTATGTACACAACGTTTTGTTCTTTAATGAGGCAAGGTTTTTTTTCTCGAGGACAAACACCAGAAGCCCCCCCAGCCCCTTTGGTTGACACTTGTCACCAAGATGGATTGGACCTGAAGATGGCAGGCCACAGTCTGATGTCCTTCCAGTCCTTTATTTTTAAGAACAAATAAAACTCGTGTATAAAAAACACTACAAAAACCCATCGGCCAGTCGTAAGATAAAATAGAAAATATATTTTCTTTTATTCTCACTGTAGCGATTTTTTTCGGTTCAGCAGAGAGGCTTGGGGCATTTTCCCGCTCTTAAATCCTAGCTTGTTCCCGCTGTCAGAAAAGTCCTTCCATAACATTGGACTGTAGCAACTGTTCCAGCTGTTAGATAAGGCCCTTACTATGAACATTGGGCTGTAGAAACTGTTACAGCTAACGCTATCTCTGACGAGTTCCTCAATGATGCTGTGACGAACTTTGAAGAAAATGTTTTTTTTCTCTCATTTATTTCCTATTATCTTTAGGAGTGTGAAAATGCCTACAAATTTTGTCAGAACTTATATCATACCCATTATCAGAAAAGTTCTGCAATTACATTTCGAACTATATTTTTTTGTCATTTTTATAGCAAATAAATCTGTAGCCCTGAACTAAGTTAGTTAAAATTCCTCATCCATTGGAACGAACTGCACAAACTTGTACAACTGCATGAGAGTACATACAATTGTGTTTTCCTTGTCTGTGCTCGAGGGATATTGCAGTAGCAGTAGTTCACAATCTCGCCGTGCACCGATCTGCCGAATGTACTCAACTTGCCCGGAAATTACCGATGACACAACTTCGCATAGCGATGTTGTCGAGATCGAAGAAAATATCCGTGAAGAATTATCTTCGCTTCATTTTGCCGAGGTGTGAGTGAACCTAGAGAATTAGGTGTTAGCGGTCATAGTTAATATAGCTTTATTTAGTTCAAACCTAGCAGTAAATAAGATAAGTTAATTTGTATCAATTCGGGTGGGATTTTCGTGATTAGTGTTGGTAATTCTGCCTGCATACTCTAACCGGCAGTAATGTAAAACTTACGGCCCGGTCCATGATCATGTGGGACCTTTGGAGATGTACTAACACAATGTGGCCTTTGATGAACCAAAACACAATGTGACCTCTGAACAAACACATGTGACTTTGAATGAACCAAAACACAATGTGACCTTGGATGAAACAACACACAAGTGACTTTGATGAACCAACACACAATGTGACCTTTGGATGAACCAACACACAATGTGACCTTTGGATGAACCAACACACAATGTGGCCTTGGATGAACCAACACACAACGTGGCCTTTGGATGAACCAAACACAATGTGATCCTTAGGATGAACCAACACACAATGTGCCTTTAGATGAACCAACACACAATGTGTCCTTTAGATGAACAACACACAAATGACCTTTAGATGAACCAACACACAATGTGACCTTTAGATGAACCAACACACAATGTGTCCTTCGAATGAACCAACACACAACGTGGCCTTTGTATGAACCAACACACAATGTGGCCTTTAGATGAACCAACACACAAGTGGCCTTTAGATGAACCAACACACAATGTGTCCTTCGGATGAACCAACACACAAGTGGCCTTTGATGAACCAAACACAATGTGACTTCGGATGAACCAACACACAATGTGGCCTTTAGATGAACCAACACACAATGGACCTTTAGATGAACCAACACACAATGTGTCCTTGGATGAACCAACACACAAGTGGCCTTTGCATGAACCAACACCAATGTGACTTGATGAACCAACACACAATGTGGCCTTTAGATGAACCAACACACAATGGTCCTTTGGATGACACACCAAGGCCTTGGTGACCACGCACTAAACTTGCTCGGTCAACTCTGCCTGACATTGAGTTCAATTCTGAACCCATATCCATCTCAACTACCGCACGTAATTTAGGCCTTAATATTAATGAAAACCCGACTTGAACTGACCATGTGACTGCTATATGTAAAAAAACAACTTTTGCCACAGTGCATACTTTAAAGGGACTCAAGCGATTCTTACCAGTACATATCAAGGCCTTGATGGCTCAGGCACTTGTTCTCCCTCATTTTGATTATTGTGATGTTTTGTTTAGCGACTTAACAGAAACTCTGGCCATTTGACTTCAGAGGTGACTTCAGAGACTGCATAATATGTGTGTTCGATATATCTTTCATCTGAACTATCGGGATCATGTTACTCCATACTTGCGGAAGCTTGGTTGGATGAGCCTTGAACAAAGGCGTGAACTACATTCTCGTTTACTGCTGTACAAAGTAATTACTACTGGCCTCTTGATTTCAATTTCAGCAAGTACAGGGTGGTTCCAGCTAACTGGCTCTGTGTTCCAAGATGCAAAACTAATTGTTATTTAAAATATTTCACTGTGTCATCTGCCTTAGCCAGGAACAAGTTGCCTGTAGACTTCACAGATGTGAATGGGTCATATGATTTTAAAAACCAACTCACCAATCATTATATCTCTAGCGTGTGAACTGCGGCATAATCCATGTGTGTGCGTGTTTGGTGTAAGAATGTTTACTAATTTTATTTTATTTTATCTCTGTTTCCACTAATGATCTAGAGATACTTTGTTCAAGTTGAATACTGTTTTAGTTGTTGGTTTTTTACGTGTTTATCTCATTGCAATATTTTATATGTTTTATGTTTATGTGTATGTTTTCCTTAAATGCTTTTATGCTGTGCTTTATTTAGTGATAATAATAATTGATAAATTCAGTGTAATGTTAACGCAAGGGTCCGACCAGACTGACAAGCGTGCGAGCGAACGCGCAAGCGACTAGGTGGCCAGACTGGCGAGCGTGCGAGCGAACGAGCGCGTGATTAGCAGATAGCTCTCGATAGTTGTTGACGAGGAGGCTCCGAATCTTGGCTCAGTTAATTAAGGGTGGTTTTTAACAAGTGATTTATTGTTGTGGTTTTTTCATCCTCTCACCACGCTAATGGTGATTCTTATTTGTAAAGGCCTACTTTGATAATATTGAAGTATTTTAACATATCAGTTTTACATATATATCTATATGCATATAGGTATGGTTTATGATCTTATCAATTAAATTAGGCCGTTAGTAGCAAGTGTGATAAACCTATCGATAGTAATAAAGATGTCAAAATGAAAAGTTTTCCTAGCACTCAATGAACCAACATAAAATAATATCGCCTAACGCCTGTAAACTAGACTGTACCGAGTAGAGCGCGCGCGCTTGAAAAATAGAACCAGTTCTATCTTTCAAGCACGCGCGCTCAGTCGCTCGCTCCAGTCTGGCCACCTCTCATTACAACCAATGTGTTCTATCTTATATTTTAGTCTCTCGCGTGCTCGCTCGCCCAATCTGGCCGTTCCCTAAGACATGGTTAAATGTAAGAGAAGGCTTATGCCTTAACATCGCCATGTAAATAAATACAATAACAATAATAATAACACACAATGTGTCCTTTGGATGAACCAACACACAATGTGACCAGATGTTCCTTTTTATCAAAGTTATAGAGTTGAACCATTCGGGAATTATACTAGTCTCATTTTATTGCATCAAACTCGCAGAGGGTACACTTTTTTCAAGAATCACCTATAAGAACTGCAAATATTTCTGAGAAAAAAATTTAGGGCGGATCCTATTGTATATTTTATTTTTGTAGTAAAAAGGTACCATATTAATTTTTTTACTTGAAATAGTGAAAATAATTTTTTTTAATGTGGACCTCTTCATGTTTTAAATTTTCAATATGGTTGAGTTTTACACGCCTGCGTCTAACGCTAAACAGCTGATAGGTTTAGTAGAATTATTATAGGAAGAACTTCCTCTGCCAGATATACCCGGATTCTGATAAGAAGGCCATCTGCCAGATATACCCGGATACTGATAGGGAGAACTTCATCTGTCAGATATACTCGGATACTGATAGGAAGAACTTCATCTGTCAGATATACCCTGATGCTGATAGGAAGAAATTCCTCTGCCAAATATACCCGGATACTGATAGGAAGAACTTCATCTGCCAGATATACCCTGATACTGATAGGAAGAATTTCCTCTGTCAGATATACCCTAATGCTGGTAGGAAGAACTTCCTCTGTCAGATATACCCGGATACTGATAGGAAGAACTTCCTCTGCCAGATATACCCGGATTCTGATAGGAAGAACTTCCTCTGCCAGATATACCCGGATTCTGATAGTAAGAACAGTTTGAAATACCTTTTTTCCTACCATAATCCTACTATAACTGTATTGATGAGCGTTCTTCCTCTATGTATATAACATAGTTTGTTCCTCTAGTGCTGTGTCACTGGTGAGGTTTGTTAACCTACATAATCACGTGATTACGTCTCAGCGTTCTCTCCTCGCTCGTTAGAAGTATTTCAATGAAAGACTCAAGGATGACTCGCAGTTGTCTCCATTGTGTTTCTTGTCTCTGGTCTCGATACCTTGTAATGGGAAACTTTTGTCGCCCTTTTAACAATAGAGCGCAGCCTAAAGGGGTCACATACCCACCCCCACCCCTCCCAATCCCTTTTTTTCTACCTAGAATCCTCTGTTTTTTAAGATTTAACTTCGAACAAAAGATCTGCCCTCCTATTATTATACTTTAGGTTCGTTTTGTCGTCCCATCTTCACATGAACTTGTTAAAATATATCTGGTTCTTCCTTTTGATGCCAAGATGAATGAAATTATGTTATTTAAGTTCTTGAAATGCTATTTTACAAATAAAAAATAGAGATAGTATAACTAAATTGTAACAATAAAACTGAAGTAAAAATTCACTCTCAAAAAACTTATATTGGATCATTGTGTATAATAATTCTTATCACATCTTTGAGATGCAATGGTTTTATGATTGCATTCAGGCTCCCAACTAGATCTTCTAATGGGAAAGATTGCCAACTCCATTATTAGTCGGGGGGGGATGTAAATCAATTGTACATTTTGTTATAAAAGCACCATTTTTCTGTCACATGTACTACATACCCATACGTTGATTTTAAGGACGGTAGCCACCTCGGCTATAACCCGGTTCACCATTGGTGGCCATGTTAAATATGGCCCCTATTCTTGAAACAAGACATTAAATATGAATAAACCATTGCATGCTACACCCTATTTACCACTAAATCGACCTCGAGGAACTTGAATACAGTATCAGAATTAGTGTACAATGCCATACTACGGCATAAGATATATATATTTGAACTTTTTTGTGTTTTGTAATTTTTATTGCAGGATTATCATGTATTGTACTTTTATTTGCAGCCTATCATAATATTATTTCAAGGATCCATGTTTTAATAGTTTTTCTTTTTTTAGTTATCTTTATGTAAACAATAAACCACACACAAAACAACATGAACATACCATTGAAGATGGTGACATGACCTACTAAGGCCCACCAGATGAGTGAGACAAATTGAGAGTTAGGTTGATTGTGCCAGACTGAAAAAGCAGAATGTTTTATTTGTCCTGGAATCAGAGGTGAAGATGCAGGCTACAAATCACTCGCAAATAACATTGAACGTTTTCCTTAGTTAGGCTGTCTACATAACAAGCTTAACATAAGTTTACTTAATGAAGGTGAAGGTTTGCTAAGTACCACAATAAATGTAGTCTTGAATACAATAATGTTTAGCTTCAACGAGCCGAAAAAGCTTACTTTATCCCAAATTGAAGATAACAATTCTGAATTGCAGGACACTAAGAGGCTAAAAGATTCCATTTTATAGGATGAATGTCATTAACACAATAGTCAAAGGCAATGGAGGGGCCATTGGTTTGACTGAAAATCCTTCAAGTTTGCTGAGATGGATGGTATCTGGACTGCAATGGCTCAACTTGTGTGTTAATTCAAAGCTTATGTCAATAACAAACTGAATGTAGAAATTAGTCACTCTGAAGACACACCCAACAAACAAAATCGTTTCCTTACTCATGTAACGTCGATGGTAGAGGTTATGGGGTCAATGGGAAACCCTTTTGCTGATAGAGGTGAGGAGTTGTTGGTTTTGGACACAAGAATAATTTTGGATACTGCTGCCGTAACTGCCATGAAGAGTTTAGAAAGATTGGGCAAAGATCAAAGTTATCAGTTCATGGAAATCCGGCTTGTATTCTCTCAATTTTACTTACAGACATCGTCAAGAAAAACAGGTTTCCAATTATATGCAGTCGATCTGTTAAGCATAAGTCAAATGATAAACAACAATTAGAATCTTTAAAACGTGACCGTGGGTTAGTTTCAAGAATGTATATCGTAAGTTAAAGATGTGATGTTGACCCAAATCTTTTCTTCGGCTTCGAAAATTCATCAACGCCACCATCTTTTTCCGCAATAACTGGTGAAATACTGTCAGGTGACAATTTAGACCTTCTAGACATGCTACAGAAGGTATCCCAAGATGATTAACCTCAACTTCTGCATACAGTTATAACAATGACCGAATTAATGGACCAGCTGCTGTGCACTTCTTATATCCAGATCCAGGCAGAACTTATGGTGATTATGTCCTTAGGTATGCAGATTATATTTGGAAACTATTTGTTGATGAAGTTCGTCGTATAGATCTCTTATTCATTGTTTATGTTGAAGATAGTCTTAAATCAGGAACCAGGAGAAAGAGAGGGTTATAATCAAGTGTGGCTGTTAAAAAGTTTGTTTGAACATATGTGCATGCGTTCAGAGGAGAACATGTGCTCATCCCTATGCAAATGTGATTACTCTGGTAGTTCTTAGATGGTAAATCAATAAAATCACATTATTATATCTTATCATAATTTATAATTTTGTAATATGTACTTTGGCTCTTACATTAATGTTGTAATGAAAGGAATTTAAAGTGTTTAGTTCTCATCTGACACCTCCATTTATTTGTTTTCTATCCAATCCCTTCCCATAGAGAAATGCAGCTTGCATCAAAGAGTCACTTTTTTTAACTGTGCATGATTGTCTATATTATATTTGAGTTCCTCAGTGTTGATTTATTGGAAAAGGAGGTGTTGTATGCCATGATTTCTAAATAAAAATATTTCTTATTAGGCGCCATTTTTAAAAATGGCTGCCACAGGTGAACCGGGTGGGTCCCGTCCTTAAAATCAACGTATGGGTATGTAGTAAATGTGACAGAACAATTATGTTTCTATACCAAAATGCACGATTTCCCTGCTTTTCGCTACATCCCTCCCGGACTATATTGGGATCAAACATTTTTACCTCTGTGGCACTGGTTCTTTGAATGGCACTGTCCTTTCACTGCTGTATTTCTTATGGTAATGACAGATTCAAAACAATCCTATCTTAGAATGTTCTCTTGTAACTAACTCTGTTAATAGCTGTATTTGTCTGACGAAGGCTGGATATATGTTTCTAAACATTTACTCTGATCTCACAACTGACACATTTCGGGTGAAACGTTTTTAAAAAAGATATAATTTCACCTTTTCACGATTTGATTTAAATTTGTAAAACTTGGAATGTAAGTTTTTTAAGCTTATAGAGGGATAGTAAGCTGGGAGTGAAGGGAGAGCCAGAAAAGGGCAGTATTTTTGCAGTTTTTATATAAAAACATTTATGGTCAAAATAAATAAAATAATTCTTTAGTACAAACATAAGAGTTTAATTTTCTTCACACGGTGATATCAACAGTTGTTGAATATCTGTCAATTTATCATTGAATGCCGCAATGCTCATGACAGATAATCAACAACTGTTGATATCACTACGGGAAGAGAAACTTAATATCTTATGTTTCCACAGACGTAATATTTTATTATATTTTATTTATTTTGGCTAGAAAAGTGCTTTGATATAAAAATTGACCTTAACTCGCGAGCCCTACACTCCCACCCAAATACCTTTGACCTTTATTCTAGCGTGAACCATATTTTGAAACAACGCGGTGTTTATGTAATTTACAACACTTGTCACAATTATAAAGATCGTGGGAGAGGAATGGATTGTTTCTCTCCAAACCAGAATACTTTAACGCCCTCTGCGCGACATGGCACGTTTTTACTCCGTGGTAATGAAGACCGGCCACTGCGGTCACTGATGGACACTACCAATCAAACTTTATATAAACCCCCTATACCCAACCCCCTCCTGACCACACTCTATCCACCAGTGGCGTGCAACGATTCATTTAGCGGCAAGGTATCATGTACGCTCTGTAAGGTGATACAGGAACAACAGCTTGCGTCAAATATCGGGGGGAATGCACTGATATTTCTTAAAACCAGCTTGGCTCTTCTCCAGACTACAGACCACTCGTGTGTGCTTAGCAGTGGTCCCTTGCTTGGGTCTGCTCCAGACTACAGACTACCAGTGTGTACTTAGTAGTGGTACCTTGCTTGGGTCTGCTCCAGACTACAGACCACTAGTGTGTGCTTAGTAGCGGTCCCTTGCTTGGGTCTGCTCCAGACTACAGACCACTCGTGTGTGCTTAGCAGCGGTTCCTTGCTTGGGTCTGCTCCAGACTACAGACCACTCGTGTGTGCTTAGTAGCTGTCCCTTGCTTGGGTCTGCTCCAGACTACAGACCACTCGTGTGTGCTTAGTAGTGGTCCCTTGCTTGGGTTTGATCCAGACTACAGACCACTCGTGTGTGCTTAGCAGTGGTCCCTTGCTTGGGTCTGCTCCAGACTACAGACCACTCGTGTGTGCTTAGTAGCTGTCCCTTGCTTGGGTCTGCTCCAGACTACAGACCACTCGTGTGTGCTTAGTAGCGGTCCCTTGCTTGGGTCTGCTCCAAACTACAGACCACTAGTGTGTGCTTAGTAGCTGTCCCTTGCTTGGGTCTGCTCCAGACTACAGACCACTCGTGTGTGCTTAGTAGCGGTCCCTTGCTTGGGTCTGCTCCAAACTACAGACCACTAGTGTGTGCTTAGTAGCGGTCCCTTGCTTGGGTCTGCTCCAGACTACAGACCACTCGTGTGTGCTTAGTAGCGGTCCCTTGCTTGGGTCTGCTCCAGACTACAGACTACTAGTGTGTGCTTAGTAGCGGTCCCTTGCTTGGGTCTGCTCCAGACTACAGACCACTCGTGTGTGCTTAGTAGCTGTCCCTTGCTTGGGTCTGCTCCAGACTACAGACCACTCGTGTGTGCTTAGTAGTGGTCCCTTGCTTGGGTCTGCTCCAGACTACAGACCACTCGTGTGTGCTTAGTAGCGGTCCCTTGCACCCGTCAGGGCTATTTAAATTGAATTACATTATTCGGGTAAGGAAGGTAGAATTTAGATTAAATGTACCCTTGTTTGTGTGGAGAGAAAGTAGGGGAAAACTAGGGTAAGGACCTTCAAACCCACAACAAATATTAGAGATTCGAGAAAATGTTGACTCAAATTTTGACTTGGTATGTGTTTTATAGCCCATATAATACTTATTGGTTGCTTCGCCCAACCAAATGATAGGTTAAATTTGACAACTAGACCCCAGATCCTAGCTTTACCACTTTACTGAATGTTTTCTATAGGGCGCCTCACACGATCAATATTACAAAACGTATTTTGGTCAATACACATCTTACTGGTGATGGGTGATTTAGGAAATGCATGTGTTGCAATTGCTTTAGTTGTCGGGCTGAACAAGACGAGAGGCCGGGAGCGATGGGTGAGTGAGTGGATTGCAAAGCGTGAGAGATACACTCATCTAATACTATTGCAAAAAATAGAGATTTCCGTCCCTGATGATCTCAAGAATTATTTTAGAATGAGCACCGATGTTTTGAAGGAGTTGTTGCGGTTGGTGGTTCGACCAGAAGTCACAACGCACTTCTTTATCCTTTCACTTCGGCCAAGGCTTATGTTATTAAAAGAAATACTTTGAAGGTTGACTCACTATAATAGACGTGCATTGGGTGATGGCTGACACGTTCAGTATTACTGTCAAACTAGAAAATACTGACGGGAGCTGGTATCAGTCTATCACTGTACTGAAAAACCGTCAGTATTTACCTCATGCTCCTTACACACAGCACGGCACAGTCCCGTGAGTCTAGTCGACCATTAGGTGTAATGAAGCTGTAGACACGTCACGGTCGCAGTTATTTCCCGTACACGGCTACCGTTGCACTCACGGCGCCCCATTGGACTAGTCCGGTGCCGTGGTCGTGTCTGGTCGCAGCAGGGCATGCTAGTATATGGAGCTTTTCACACGGCACGGGATTTCCCCGTTCGTTCATCCGGCATCATCATCACTTTTCAGTCCTGTTTCGAGCGCCAAACCGAGCTGTCAATTAGACTTGGTAATAGTACAGCAAACTAAGATTTGTACAGCCGAAAATAATTGAAGAA
The DNA here is from genome assembly GCA_033556935.1 of Timema podura. Classification (NCBI taxonomy): domain Eukaryota; kingdom Metazoa; phylum Arthropoda; class Insecta; order Phasmatodea; family Timematidae; genus Timema; species Timema podura. The sequence continues at coordinate 42,090,494 of JAVRXN010000009.1, read as the reverse complement.
TTCTGCATCTTTCTCTCGTAATTTTGTGAACAATGTCAAAAATGCTCCCACTTAGTCCCGACCTACATTCGAAGGATGTACCCACAACATTCTAAACTGTGGGTTTTTTCCCTTCGTAAATATAATAAATACAAAGTAATTATCTTCTGCGATCTATCGTACTGACTGTCTGGAGTTAACTGATGTCATTTGGTGACTTGAAATCTGGCCGTGGCGTTACCATGGCAACCTGCCGTAGCCTACACGGTGCCGTACTTTGTGCAAGGAGCCTCACACAATCGGTAATATTGAACGTGTGAAGGCGCCATTATCAAACAATTTTAACATTTAGTTACTATTTCTCTCATCTGTCACAAACCTCTCACTACTCTCGGGCGGCCCTCTAATTAACAAGGACGTACCATTGGGCAAGGGGTCCAAGCCGTCTGTATCGCAACGTACTGGACTGCTGGTGGCTCAGAGGTCGAACCTCGGTTGTGGTCCTAAATTACTTCAAAATCAAGAAAACTAAATAAAAACAAAAAAATCAAAATAAATAATTTTTTTCGTCATAAAAAAAAGTTGAAGTATAAATTTTAGGATTTTCTAAGCCCCCGCAAGCCGCTATTTGTTTGTTTTATCTCCCTGTATAAAGCGTTATCTAGCGGTAAAAGAGCCAAATTGACAAGTGTATATGACCGGAAGTAAGTGCGCAGTAGTGTGTCCGCTAAGAAGTGCCAGCTTGCACATACTAAGTGTCTGATGACGTCAATACATTACAACTCTACTCTGGTTACAGTGTAGCTTGCATTCATCTGACACCGTCATACAGTCGGGGTGATAAACCACAGATACATAGTTTGTTATGGCTAGGGTCACATAATGGTCTGTCCTAGAATGTGCCGATAGAAAGCTCACGTGAGCAGATTAGACCAAAAGATTGACGGAGTTGCTCTACTCAACCTTGATCTAATTTATAGTCAAGCGACTTCAAGTTGAATATCACATTCTCCTCCATAACTCGTGGGTAACAAGGAACAACTTCTCCAAGGAGGCCGTTCTGCATATAGTATGTTCGCGTCCAGTTCAAACCAGCTATAGCACATCCACGCCAAGTTAAAACTGCATCTAACTCGTTATTAAACCTATAGTAGGATTCTGTTCAGCTGACAGTTAACAAGTTACATAAAATATCTATAATAATATAGTAAAATGTGATCACTGTTGACCGTAATGAAATAAATGTATATTTTCTAGAAGCTCCTTATTAGATTTCTGTTGTATTTACTCATAAGAGTTCGGCCAGACTGACAAGCGTGCGTGCGAGCGAGCGCGTAAGCGACTAGGTGGCCACACTGGCGAGCGCGTGATTAGCTGATACCTCTCGTTATTTGTTGACGAGGAGGCTCCGAATTTTGGCTGAGTGAGTTGAGGGTGGTTTTAACAAGTGATTTATTGTTGTGGTTTTCTCCTCCTCTCTCCACGCCAATGGTGATTCTTATTTGTAAAGGCCTACTTTGATAATATTGAAGTATTTTAACATATCAGTTTTATATAAATATATACATGGTTTATGATCTTAGAAATTAAATTAGGCCGTTAATAGCAAGTGTGCTAATAATAAGAATTGAATAGTCAAACGGTGACCTGGTGGTCTAGGGGTAAGGTGTCTGACCTCTTTGCTGAGGGTTCGGGGCTCAATCCTCGGTCCCGGCACAGATTTATCTGATTGCCAAACCCTTCCTGATTGCCAAACCCTTCCTTCACCTCTGAAAAGACGTGTATTAATCACAACTTGTGAATGTGAGGAATGCCAGGCCTCCACCTAGGTTCGGATTCCACGTTAAACTGTAAGTCCTCCATTTCATCTCACAATCACCCTACCATTGCAAATTAGCGTAAGTACGTATAAACCGAACGGGTAGTAAGACGCGGTGATAATAATAATAATAAATAGTCAAAGCTATTATTTATGCTTTTAGTGAGGATTACTCCATCTAGCTATCATATTCTGAAAATTGAAAAATGAACCTGGACACGGGAATCGAACCCGGGACCTTTGGCTTTGTACGCCAAGGCTCTAACCACTGAGCTATCCAGGTGTCATTTTTCAATTTTCAGAATATGATATCTAGATGGAGTAATCCTCACTAAAAGCATAAATAATAGCTTTGGCTATTTAATTCTTAGATTGAAATCCCGTACAATTATAATAATTGTACAAATGGCAGCAATAAGCCAACTACCGAGTCGAAGATGGCTGCGTTATCTGATAGATAGCTCGTGATATTAATATAATCACATACTTGTAGCTGACGATTTCCGCACTCCATCATAGGCTCTGCCTTAAAATATGAGTGAAGAATGACCCTGGGCACGGGACGAATCCTGGATAGCTCAGTATTTAGAGCATTGACGTACTAAGCCAAAGGTACCGGGTTTGATTCCCGTGTCCAGGTGTCATTTTTCAATTTCCAGAAAGTGTGCTAAACCTATCGATAGTAATAAAAAATTAATAAAAATGTCAAAATGAGAAGTTTTCCTAGCACTCGATGAACCAACACACAATAATATTACCTAGCGCCTGTAAACTAGACTGTACCGGGTCGAGCGTGCGCGCTTGAAAAATAGAACCAGTTCTATCTTTCAAGCGTGCGCGCTCAGTCGCTCGCTCGCTCGCTCGTTCGCGCGCTCCAGTCTGGCCACCTCTCATTACAACCCATGTGTTCTATTTTATATTTTAGTCGCTCGCTCGCTCGCTCAGTCTGGCCGCCCCCTAACACATGGCTTGGCGTATGGATACATATAATAAAAGGTTGCTCTTGGCGAGTTATTCCAATGAGGGGGTAGTTTCCGCCCCTGTTACCATTCCTACGGGAGGAGGGGTTGGGAATAAGTGATTATCTCCTGGTTCTAAGTTTATCTAGGGTTGGCTCTTGGTTTCTCTTCAGTGTTCATTTTAGGTTAAGTTATTTTTTTCTCGATTTCTTTTTATCACCGCGTCTTACTAGCCATTCGGGTTGTACGCTTATAAACTAATTACGCTAATGGCTTAGACATAAGTAGGGTTGAATTTAGAGGAAATACATCCTCACCCCCGACCGGGATTGAACCACAATCTCGCTGTCATTAACAGTCTATTCTCTTGTGAGAGTGACGCCTTAGGCCATGCTGCCACCGAAGCTGTGTTAATTTATCAAATGTGTCAATAACTATGTGTTTAGAAAATTCACTCTAAAACACTCATTAAAATATTCACGTTTAACATTTTCTAACCCGCCTCGGTGGCGTAGTTGGCTAACGCGTTGAGCCAGACCACTGAGGACGGGGAGATCGAGGTTCGAATCTCGGTCGGGTGAACTGGGGGTGGTTTTTCCTAAATGGTTTTCCACTCTCCCTCCACGCAAATGCGGGTTAACTCCCTCTAAATTCAACCCTCCCAATTCCTAATCCATTAGTGTAGTTAGTACTTAAGCGTATAACCCGAACGGGTAGTAAGACGCGATGCTAAAATTAAAATTAAACATTTTCTACTATTTCTATTTTTCAGTGTTATTTGTATATTTTACCGCTCATTACTTTTTATTGTCTTTTATATTTCGTTTTAGTTTCCTCGTATAGCAAGTTACGTTGCACTGTTTCCCTCCCTGAATCCTGACTATGAGATCCGGTAGAAGGAAAATGTAGGAGCGGGCACTTTCCACTGTCCAGTGGCAGCAGTGTATTTTGTTTCTCGCGTCTTGCTGCGGTAAAATAGAGGAGACCTATTTAAAAATCACTCGCGGAATATTTTGTTGGTGTGGTTTGACAAAAACATATTATCAGAGAATTCCGCGTGCTAGAAAAACCAATATATTGTGCCATAGGTTCGTCGGCCCTGATGTAGAATATATGACAGTAACAGCGGCTATGATGTTCTGGACCATAGTTTACCATAGTGTGACCTGAAACATAGATCCTGTCGACATAGGTCCACTTTTCTAACACTCACCCCACCCCGCTCTTGACTCGGGTCAAAGCCTGTGACAGAAACAAGTGAAGGGAGAAAAGTGAACTTTTTGAGTTGGTGTTGTTCAGTTGTCTAACTACCGTACCACGGGTTTCAACTGATGTCACTTCCTCCAACAGAGAAAAGCTTGATTCACACGTTCGCTGAAAATAGATAGCAGAATCTGCTTGAGTGGCAGCAGCAATGATTCACTCGCTGTATGTTGACCCATGATGCATTGCACCGCTAACTTAAAACAGCTGATTATCAACCTATTTTATTTTCCAGTAGATACACGTATATTTTAGATCGTTCTTCCGATGGATGTTTTCAAATTATAACGCTGTGTCGTGGCACATTCCTCTACATCGAAACACACGCTCTACATTAACGGGTTATTTCAAATCTCCTCACAACGGCCAACGAAGCTGTCTGATTGCTTCTGGCTGTACAGTGCATGCTTTGAGATGGTTGGTTTTGAGATTTGATTGGTTCTCCTGTGCCGAACATCTCAGGCAAAGCGGACAAAGTAGTGATGAGTTGAACTTTAGCGTAACAGCTCGCGCCGATTAGGCGGAACTCTTGTGATTGGCTTAGAGCTCTTCACGTGACCACGTTTCTGTTCTGCACAAGTTTTTAGGTGAAAGTGTGAATCCACAGTAATAACGAAACATCAACTCTCACTCTACCTAAGCTCTTCTTTAGATGGCTGGCTACCCCGCTCCCCATCTTTACCCAGATATAATAGAAAGAGCCATCAAAAGAAGATCGAGTTTGAGGTCCTATTGTTGGCTCAAACCTCACCCCCCAAGAAACCTCTTAACAATAAACAGCCGTCCTCCCTTGGTCCATAAGGGTGAAAACTCCATCAATCAAACAAGGAGAGGTGATCTTTATCGCGAGTTGTCGTTATTGGATTATAAGTTAACAGTAATAGACGGTGGGCGAGCGCACACGTGATCACGAGGTTGTGGCAATTGTTAAAAGTCCGAGCTGTATTTAAGAGGTTTGTGAGGGGGAGGGGAAGGACACTGGCAGGTACAATGGTCTTCAGTATGCAACAACTCGAGGGATGGTTCTCTTTCTGGAAGATTGACGGCTCAACGACTTGTTATCCAGGGTCGCTTGAGGAATGTTGTTATTTGGTAGAGGGCTACACCAGGTGGATGATGTAGGGTAGGGGGGTGGGCTGGTCGTCAGTCTGGATTCTGTCAGTGGATAGTGAGTTGTGTGGAGGACACACTGATGAGTGGTCAGATGCGTGGAGGACATACTGAGGAGTCGTCAGATAATGAGTTGTGTGGTTCTGGGTTCAAATCTCTGTTGAATCTGAGTCCTCGGTTCCCTGATCAGGTTCTCCCTCTCGACCAGGAGGTGCCTCTTGAACCACATGACAGGTCTAGGACCAACCCCATCTGTTTCTGGGGCAGTAAAGGGCGGCTTCTAACCGGGTTCTTTTTTTACTAAATGATTTCCCACATTCCCTCTACACAAATGTGGGGTGCACTTCTTCTAAGCTCTACCTTCCTCATCCGCTAACCCATCATTGTAGGTATGCATGCAGCCCGTATGGGTAGTAAGACTCAGGGCACGGGAAATATTTAGAAAGTGCGCTATAAACAACGAGTGAGAAAATTGTTGTCTACATTTTTAATCTGTTGTATTATTTTTGTCAGTGTTGTTTCTTCCTTCTAATTGCCGCCAGATGTGTAATTAACGGTGATGGAGTTTGTCAGGTGTTGGGTGAGTGGTTTTAAGCACGGAGCTGATTTATTGGCAGAATATTGAGCAAGTACATCCTTTCAAGACCGGATCCTGTACTTGGAGCTTTAATTTATGTGCCAACATTCACCAAACATATCGAAACAAGTCATAACTGGGTTCCACGCGTGGGATTGTTGCTAGTACCGTCGTATTAAAAATGTTATAAAACATGTATTTGTGTTTGAAATCAATGTCAATCAATTGAAAAGAACGTCATTACTTAGAGATGTTTCTGGTACTTAAGGTTCGGCCAGACTGACAAGCGTGCGAGCGAGCGCATGATTAGCAGATAGCTCTCAATAGTTGTTGACGAGGAGGCAAGGGTTCGAATCTTGGCTCAGTGAACTGAGGGTGGTATTTGACAAGTGATTTATTGTTATGGTTTTCTCATCCCCTCTCCACGCTAATGGTGATTCTTATTTGTAAAGGCCTACTTTGTTTATAATATTGAAGTATTTTAACATATCAGTTGTACATATATATCTCTATATTATATAGTGTATGGTTTTACAAATTAAATTAGGCCGTTAGTAGAAAATGTGCTAAACCTATTCATAATTATAAAAAAAGTCAAATATCATGTAAAATTGAAAGTTTTATTAGCACTCAATGAACCAACATACAATAATATTGCCTAGCGCCTGTAAACTAGACTGTACCGGGTTGAGCGCGCTCCTTGTCTGGCCACCTCTCATTACAATCAATGTGTTCTATTTTATATTTTAGTCGCTCGCTCGCTCCAGTCTGGCCGCCCCCTAACACAAAGTGGGTTGGTAGATATCTTGAGTCAAGGCCGGTATTTTTGCAGTTTTTATAGAAAAACATTTTTTGGTCAAACAAAATCAAATATTGCTCCGGTACAAACATATTATTACAGTTTAATTTCTTCACACGGTAATATCAACAGTTGTTGAATATCTGTAAAGTGTGTCCTGGAATTTAATGACAACTTTTAATCTTCATTTAAAAAGTTTTTCATCAAATGCCTCCATGCTCGTGACAGATATTCTTGTCCCTCTCACTTCCCACCTTACACCAAATATTCCCAGTGTGGGCCCCGCGGCTAGTTTTATGTATTATAATATACTAGCTGTTACCCGTCGTGGCTTCGCCCGACGAAAAGTTTAAACATTAATATTGTAAAATTAATGTAAAATCAAAGGTTGGGAATAGTCCTATGTGCTATTCCAGGACATACTCTACCTACCTACAAAGTTTCATTCGAATCTGTTCAGTAGTTTTGACGTGATTGAGCAACAAACATCCAAACACACAAACTTTCGCATTTATAATATTAGTAAGATAATTGAGACAAATAATCTGCTATACAAATGTTGATATCTAAAACAGGCTTAAGTAGTCTTTTGTTATGCGATATCATGTTTTGATAGTTTTGTTGATAAACCTTTAAAAAACGAAGGGTTCGTTTGCCGATTTGTTTGATTAAATAACATTATCAGCCAATATTTTGATTTAAACTTGCTAAAATAGTTTTATAGCCCCTGTATTGTCCCCCGTCGTCCCCCCGCCCCATTTGTGGGCCTAAAATTGTCAGGATGGGTTGCGGCCGAAATTAAGGGCGGGGGACTGGAAATATGACTTTGTGGTTCGTAATTGACGTTCGGCTTTGGTTTTTATGGTTTTATTGTACTACTTTGCTTTATTACAAAATGTGATGTTGATGAGAAATTTTAAAAGATATTAAAGAACAATAGAATTACTTAGGAGCTCGTGACAGAACCAAGCATAGCAAGGAACGCTTGACCAATGGCCTGACTGACCTCTAGGTGGCCCTACATGTGTATGAACCTTGGGCATGACGGTAACCCCTCAGCACTCGTAATTGGCGATCCGGCGTCCTAAACCGCGTAGCTCCCAAAATGGGCAGCGTGGCCCTCATAGGTTCGATGGTGAATTGTCAGCCCAATTCTCCCGAAAACATTACTATTTGTCCTGCCTCCTAGCCTGGTTTACCACGAGGAATGCTGACACACTGTTTAAGTTGTCAGCGCATATGTTCTATTGCTTGCTAACCAATCAAAACACCTTTCAATAGTTTTGTCACAATCCACAACACAACAAATGTTAATCAAACAAACGCCTCAATTTATGCCGTGTCGATTACAATATATAGAAATATATTGGAAAACAACATATTTGGTACTAAGCTGTTAATATATTATTCTACCCGCATCGATGGTACGCAGACAAAAAGTCAGGTTCATCCAGTTATGTTCACTGATAGGGAGATTGGGGTTCGAATCCTGCCTGAATATACTGAGTTTTTTCCCCTAAATGATACCGTTATCACTCCAATCAAACGCTGATATAGTTACTCTATAATTTACCTTCCTCATTTCTAATTCTCAGCGTAATATTCCAGATGGGTTGTAGGACTTGGAGCAAAATACGAAGGACGCTCAGGAATTAAACAAATGACTGCTTCTTACTACCCTTCCGTACTAGACACATATCACTTAAGTTAATCAGGAAAGGTAGTTATAAGACGAAATGAACCCGAATTTGTGTTAAGAGATAGTGTGAAGCCATTTAGTAAAAAAAAAAATCCTAAATACACCCGCACAAGATTCGAGCGCCAACCTTGCCCACATTTAGATGAGCCTGACATTTAGTCAACGCGTCCACCTATGTGAGTCCCTCTTAAAACAAAGGAAGGTAATACTCCGCGCTCTCCTGCGGCAAATGTGAACCTACAACGGCTTATTAATGTTCGGGTAGCGAGGGCGGAGTGCAATTCGGAGCAGAGGTAGTTGGCAGCAAAGTGGATCGGGGGTCCAGGCTGAGGCGTGGCCCGCAGACTACATGCGCACTTAGTAGACTGCTTGTAAGAGTTCAAACCCGTTCTTATGGCCGATTATAACATGTGTGTGAGTGTGTGTGAGATTAACTTCTCCGTAACGAATACAGTAACTGGCGCAACGGTTCATTTCCCGGTGTCTTAGAAACCAGACATAGAACCGGAAAACTAGCAAAGGTGAGCTAGATAAAATTGTTACTAAATTATTTTCCACTCACCCACCACTAAAATGCTGGTTCATTTCCTCAAGATCATACCTTCCTCACACCTGTCTATTTAGACTAAATAGGCTGGTAGTCCGGACGGGTGGTACGACGAGGGGGTGGGAGGTAAAGTAGTTCGCAAGTTATTTACGTTCATTGCCAGGAATAAAACCTCTTATTATTTTTAATGAGAATGTTGGGGGTAACTTCATTATCTAAGTAAACAATGTAAGATGTTTCTTATCGGGAAGTTTGTTTAAGACTCTGGACAGACAGACGGACACCACTAGGGTGACCATACGTCCCGATTAATCGGGATTGTCCAGTTTTGGGGACACAGAAATTCGTCCCGGTTTTTAATAGCAACATTTAAAAACGTGTTTTTTTTTTCTTCTTAAAATCCAACTATAACCCTCCAGTAGTGAATATAAGTGGAACATTGAATCATTTTAAATCTAGCGCACTCTTCCATCAATTGACAGAAGCCAGAACTGGCCCTTAAAAAGGTGGTGCTGGACTTTTAATTCAACATATATCACTCTTGTAGCTTAACTAAAATTCTAGAAGACATTTTTGCCTATTTTTTTGTGTGGGGGAGGGGGTGAATGCATGAAAGGTGTCTAACTTTTGGCTTAAGCAATTATGGTCACCCTGGACACCACGCTTATGTTGGCCCCTGCTAATAACTATCTACACATTCTTCCTTCCAGGGCTCTGGGGGGGACGACACTTCGTTTGGACGCTATGGAGCATGATATATTTATGAAAAATATTCGAAACTTGACAAATCCAAGATGGCAAACGCAACCTATCAGAGCCATATACACAAATCGTGCTACCCCCTGTTTTAAAATATCTAAGAATAGAGCAAAAGACCCGGGAACAAACTTTGCGTGAAATCTAAGACAGACCACTCTAGTGTTAACATATCGTTGTTAATGATGTAATAAATTTCCAGGAGAAGGTTATGTAAATAAGCTCCGAGCTGACGGACGACATCTTCCCACGGCCAGTCATAATGTTCTCTTCTGTTCTGTTCACATACACAAAGAACAGAGCGAGGATTCTGTTATTTCATTTCCTTGTCATTATTAGATCTACTTTTGCTATGTTCATGTTCAGTAATTACTTGTTGCAGCCATAGTTACCGTCCTATATGGAAGTACGGGTTTATTATGTCCCATAATGCCTCACGGAGTGAGACTATTCATTCCACCGACACGTTTTTGACCGGTAGTAGGGGGCACGGATAGTGTAGCGGACTTTGACCCGGAGGGCCGGTTGGATGTTTTGGATTTAGTTGAGGAAATGATACCTGGAACGTTCGGATCGGTGGGCCGACCCTGTTAGAACCACTCTCCAGTCTGACCTCATTAGAGCCACTCTCAGGCCGAGCTTATTGGAGCCACTCTCCAGTCTGACCTTATTAGAGCTACTCTCCAGTCTGACCTCATTAGAGCCACTCTCCAGGCCGAGCTTATTAGAGCCACTCTCCAGGCTGATCTTACTAGAACCACTCTCCAGGCTGATCCTATTAGAGCCACTCTCCAGTCTGAACCTGTTAAAACACTCTCCATTCTGACATTAGAGCCACTATCCAGTCCGACCTTATTAGAGCTATCCTCCAGTCTGACCTGTTAGAGCCACTCTCCAGGCTGACTATTAGATTATAGCCACTCTCCAGTCTGACCCTGTTAGAGCCACTCTCCAGGCTGACCTTATTAGAGCTACTCTCCAGGCTGATCTTATTAGAGCCACTCTCCAGTTTGACCCTCTTAGAGCCACTCTCTAGGCTGATATTATTAGAGCCACTCTCCAGGCCAACCTTATTAGAGCCACTCTCCAGGATGATTCACTATCACCACTCTCCAGTCTGACCTGTTAGAGCCACTTTCCAGTCCGACCTTATTATAGCCACTCTCCAAGCCGACCTTATTAGAGCCACTCTCCAGTCCGACTCAGGGTTAGGTCTATTGTTTTATTAGTAACATACTCTCAAACTAGTTTTGACAACCCTAATGTATACTTGAAAAGATGACAGGGGTCTGTACTAGTTAGACACCCTGGTATATACTACTCAAGATGACAGGGGACTGTACTAGTTAGACAACACTGTTATATACTACACAAGATGACAGGGGACTGTACTAGTTAGACAACCTTGTTATATACTACACAAGATGGCAGGTGACTGTACTTGTTAGACACCTGTTATATACTACTCAAGATGACAGGGTACTGTACTAGTTAGACACCCTGTTATATACTACACAAGATGACAGGTGACTGTACTAGTTAGACACCCCTGGTGCTACTACACACAAGAAGACAGGGGTATGTACTAGTTAGACACCCTATTATATACTCACAAGATGACTGGGGACTGTACTAGTTAGACACCCAGTTATATACTCCACAAGATGGCAGGTGACTGTACTTGTTAGACACCCTATTATATACTCCACAAGATGACAGGGGACTGTACTTGTTAGACACCCTATTATATACTCCACAAGATGACTGGGGACTGTACTAGTTAGACACCCAGTTATATACTCCACAAGATGACAGGGACTGTACTTGTTAGACACCCTATTATATACTCCACAAGATGACTGGGGACTGTACTAGTTAGACACCCTATTATATACTCCACAAGATGACAGGGGACTGTACTAGTTAGACACCCTGTTATATACTCCACAAGATGACAGGGGACTGTACTAGTTAGACACCCTGTTATATACTCACAAGATGACAGGGGACTGTACTAGTTAGACAACCCTGTTATATACTACACAAGAGGACAGGTGACTGTACTTGTAAAGACACTCCGGGTACTATAACTACAACAAGATGACGGGACTTACTAGTAAGACACCCTGGTGCATACTACACAAGAGGACAGGTGACTGTACTTGTAAGACACCCTGTTACATACTACACAAGATGAGGGACTCTACTAGTAGACACCCTGGTCATACTACACAAGAGACAGGGGTATGTACTAGTTAGACACCCTGTTATATACTCCACAAGATGACAGGGGACTGTACTAGTTTAGACACCCTATTATATACTCCACAAGATGACAGGGGACTGTGCTAGTTAGACACCCTGTTATATACTCCACAAGATGACAGGGGACTGTACTAGTTAGACACCCTGTTATATACTCCACAAGATGACAGGGGACTGTACTAGTTAGACACTCCTGTTACATACTACACAAGATGACGGGACTCTACTAGCTAGACACCCTGGTGCATACTACACAAGAGGACAGGGTATGTACTAGTTAGACACCCTGTTATATACTCCACAAGATGACAGGGGACTGTACTAGTTAGACACCCTATTATATACTCCACAAGATGACAGGGGACTGTACTAGTTAGACACCCTGTTAATACTCACAAGATGACAGGGACTGTACTAGTTAGACACCCTGTTATATACTACACAAGATGACAGGGACTGTACTTGTTAGACACCCTGTTATATACTACACAAGAGGACAGGTGACTGTACTTGTAAGACACTCCTGGTACATACTACACAAGATGACGGGACTCTACTAGTTAAGACACCCCTGGTGCATACTACACAAGAGGACAGGGGTATGTACTAGTTAGACACCCTGTTATATACTCCACAAGATGACAGGGACTGTACTAGTTAGACACCCAGTTATATACTCCACAAGATGACAGGTGACTGTACTAGTTAGACACTCCTGTGTACATACTACACAAGATGACGGGACTCTACTAGCTAGACACCCTGGTGCATACTACACAAGAGGACAGGGGTATGTACTAGTTAGACACCCTGTTATATACTCCACAAGATGACAGGGGACTGTACTAGTTAGACACCCTATTATATACTCCACAAGATGACAGGGGACTGTACTAGTTAGACACCCTGTTATATACTCCACAAGATGACAGGGGACTGTACTAGTTAGACACCCTGTTATATACTCCACAAGATGACAGGGGACTGTACTAGTTAGACACCCAGTTATATACTCCACAAGATGACAGGGGACTGTACTTGTTAGACACACTATTATATACTCCACAAGATGACAGGGGACTGTACTAGTTAGACACCCTATTATATACTCCACAAGATGACAGGGGCTGTACTTGTTAGACACCCTATTATATACTCCACAAGATGACAGGGGACTGTACTTGTTAGACACCCTATTATATACTCCACAAGATGACAGGGGACTGTACTAGTTAGACACCCTATTATATACTCCACAAGATGACTGGGGACTGTACTAGTTAGACACTTTATTATATACTCCACAAGATGACTGGGGACTGTACTAGTTAGACACCCTGGTACATACTACACTAGATGACAGGTGACTGTACTTGTAAGACACTCCTGGTACATACTACACAAGATGACAGGTGACTGTACTTGTAAGACACTCCTGGTGCATACTACACAAGATGACAGGTGACTGTACTTGTAAGACACTCCTGGTGCATACTACACAAGATGACAGGTGACTGTACTTGTAAGACACTCCTGGTGCATACTACACAAGATGACAGGTGACTGTACTTGTAAGACACTCCTGGTGCATACTACACAAGATGACAGGTGACTGTACTTGTAAGACACTCCTGGTGCATACTACACAAGATGACAGGTGACTGTACTTGTAAGACACTCCTGGTGCATACTACACAAGATGACAGGTGACTGTACTTGTAAGACACTCCTGGTACATACTACACAAGATGACAGGTGACTGTACTTGTAAGACACTCCTGGTACATACTACACAAGATGACAGGTGACTGTACTTGTAAGACACTCCTGGTACATACTACACAAGATGACAGGTGACTGTACTTGTAAGACACTCCTGGTACATACTACACAAGATGACAGGTGACTGTACTTGTAAGACACTCCTGGTGCATACTACACAAGATGACAGGTGACTGTACTTGTAAGACACTCCTGGTACATACTACACAAGATGACAGGTGACTGTACTTGTAAGAAACTCCTGGTACATACTACACAAGATGACGGGACTCTACTATCTAGACACCCCTGGTGCATACTACACAAGATGGGATTCTCTGAATCACCTCGCGATCAGCTAATTACGATCGACTCTCAGACAGACTTAACCATCTCATTGGAAGCGACCACCAATTTGCCTCCTACACGTAATTAGTAATTACGGTAATTCCCCCCTTCAAAGACCGGCTGCCATGTAGTCGTGGTCACGTGACTCGGTCCGAACATCTGGTCGAGAACACTGAGGCCTTGTGGTCAGGGCGCTTACCGGCCTATCTGGTTTGAATCCCGTATGGGAGGGCTCTAGTCATCACCTGGTTAAAGGTATTGTTACTTACACCTCATTTATGAAAATGTTTAGTTTCATTATTTTTAAAAACATTTCGATACTCTAAACTCATAAGATTCGCAAATATGTTTTTGGGACTTTAATGAAGAAGTTAGTCTCGTGTTGTCTGGTTTGCCTTCCCTTATTTCCAATCCCACCAGCGTATTTATCTTGACGGGTGGTAAGGCGCGGGGTGTGGGGGTAAATAAATGCAAATGTGGCTTTGCTAAATTTTGAAACGTCACAAAAAAATTGAGTTACCGTACCAATAACTTCTCTCCGAGCAATTCGGAGTTCACTACAAGTATTGTGCTTGATTCTGGCCCCGCGTCCTACTACCCATCTCGTTTGACCACACTAACGAGATAGGGATGAGAGGAGGAGGCGGAGTGTAGATGAGATATTTAGGCATTAGCTTAGACATAGGGTGGGAAACCATTTACGAAAACTCAATACACCCAACTGGGACTCGAACACTGACCCTCCGTGCTACCAGACTAGACGAACTTCACGTTTATTCCGCGAGTTTCACAAGTATCGTCTCACACTATTTTCACCCCTGTGATGATGATGATGATGATGATATGCAACCCGCCTCAGATCTGTTGTTTCCCCTCTGTTTTGCCCCATATCGGGTGATTGGTGATTACAGTCCTGGGTTTATGACCCGCCACCTACAACCATCACTGCAGCTTTGTTCTTTGAGAGCCTGTCACTGATTTTCTTTCACAACACTCCCAGTGACCGGTGGTGGTACACAACACTCCCAGTGACCGGTGGTGATACACAACACTCCCAGTGACCGGTGGTACACAACACTCCCAGTGACCGGTGGTGGTACACAACACTCCCAGTGACCGGTGATACACAACACTCCCAGTGACCGCTGGTACACAACACTCCCATTGACTGCTGGTACACAACACTCCCAGTGACTGCTGGTACACAACACTCCCAGTGACCGGTGGTACACAACACTCCCAATGACCGGTGGTACACAACACTCCCAGTGACCGGTGGTGGTACACAACACTCCCAGTGACCGGTGGTGATACACAACACTCCCAGTGACCGGTGGTACACAACACTCCCAATGACCGGTGGTACACAACACTCCCAGTGACCGGTGGTGGTACACAACACTCCCAGTGACTGGTGATACACAACACTCCCAGTGACCGCTGGTACACAACACTCCCATTGACTGCTGGTACACAACACTCCCAGTGACTGCTGGTACACAACACTCCCTCTAACTTCTGTTACACAAGACTCCCTTTATCTGCAGGTACACAACACTCCTAGTGACTGCTGGTACACAACACTCCCAGTGACTGCTGGTACACAACACTCCCAGTGACTGCTGGTACACAAAACTCCCAGTGACCGGTGGTACACAACACTCATTCTAACTTCTGTTACACAACACTCCTGAAGTTTGCCCGTGTCCTAGAAAAAGGGGGACAATTGTATGTTTTTTAATTTGGGACGTGATGCTTGCGCTGAGTAGGTTAATTACTGTGGAGGGGGGAGAGATTAGTAGTAGTAGGAGTAGTAGTAGTAGTAGTAGTAGTAGTAGTAGTAGTAGTAGTAGTAATGGTGCACGACCTGGCGTGGGGCGTGGTCTTCGGGTTCGACCCCTGGGAGGGCAACTGGCAAGTGAAAGGAACTGTCTTGTAACTAACTACTTCTCCTATCTATTCTGACATCACTGTGTTTATGTGTATGTGTGCTTCTCACTCACCTCACACATGATCTTATCGGACTCGAGGTGCAAGGTAACTGATTGGTTCTTGTTTTTGTGCGAGCGATCTCTTAACTTCACTTCCTGTTCGTGAGGGCGTATCTATTTTTACCGACTACCTTACTCCTACTCTATCCTCAGGGGATATTTTGTATAACACACGTCTCTAGGGACAAAGACTCACTAGGATTGTTCGTGGGTTGGACAGGACTATACCAGTAAACTGTTATTAAAATTTCAACAAGTCCTCGATATCTGCCTCCATAGCATGCACCTGCAACATAGGCCTCCTAGTGGTGCAGTGAGTCAAGTGTGGTTGCATATCCCACCCATTGACAGGGGGCTAACTTGATTGTGTTTGTTCCAATAAAGATGATGAACGCTACCAATAGTTATTTACCGATTTCCATTGTTGACAACACTACGCATTGCTACAAAGTAGCGAATATATTGATTGCCCTTATACATATTGGTGCAGTACAAGAGGAAGAAGGAAGAGGACTTCTTTTTACTTCCTCAATCAGTGGAAGTATTATAATCGTGCAGATTTTTGATCTAGAGATTTTGATGTTATAGCTGTATAAATATGCACCTACACTTTCATTTCCTTACACCCCACCTTAAAACAGACGCGGGTGAACATAAGCGTGTTTATTTTGAAAGTTTGAAACCCCTTAAAACAAGTTTTGAGTTTTCCCTTGTGTTTCAGATGGTTCTGTCACTTCGACGACGACAACTACGTGAACATCCCTCGTCTGGTGAACCTACTAGGAGACTATAACCCACAAGAAGACTGGTACCTTGGCAAACCCAGCATCAGGGCACCTCTGGAGATCCTCAACCGGGACAACCTGACGGTCAGTATTATGAGAATATAGCCCTAGGAGGACTGGGGTATTAGGTAACTATAACCCTTAGGAGGACTGGGGTATTAGGTAACTATAACCCTCAGGAGGACTGGGCTATTAGGTGACTATAACCGTCAGGAGGACTGGGGTATTAGGTGACTATAACCCTCAGGAGGACTGGGCTATTAGGTGACTATAACCCTCAGGAGGACTGGGGTATTAGGGGACTATAACCCTCAGGAGGACTGGGGTATTAGGAGACTATAATCCTCAGGAGGATTGGGGTATTAGGGGACTATAACCGTCGGGAGAACTGGGGGTATTAGGGGACTATAATCCTCAGGAGGATTGGGGGTATTAGGGGACTATAACCGTCGGGAGGACTGGGGGTATTAGGGGACTATAACCCTCAGGAGGACTGGGGTATTAGGGGACTATAACCGTCAGGAGGACTTAGGGCCGGTCTTATGACTCCTGTATAAATATTAATCTAGTAGATAAATATTTCTATCTGGTGGATAAGTTAAAAGTGCTTCTTATGACTGCAAGATAGCATTTATCTGCCAGATAAAATGTATTTATTCATCACATTTTTATCAGGAGGTTTAAGTACCTGATAACCTTTATCTGAAAGTTAAAATGGTTGTTGCCATAGTGACGCGTTGTTTTTAATGAGGTTTCGCTTATCAGAATCTGTTTTTAGGTTAAAATCTTGATTCACGTGTTTAGTAAGCACAGGCCCGGGCTCTAACTATATAAAGTTTAAACATTTAATTCACACTTTTATATAAAATGACAAACTATTTGTAGAGTTATATTTATATAAGAACAAATTATCAAAATCTGAGTACAATAATTGAAATGTTGTAAACGTTGTATCCAACTATTGCCCACATTTTGGCAGACACCGAAATTAGTACTTGCACGAAATCTTAACTTCTGCGCACACGTGACACCATCTGTTTACTCGCACTCGTTTAGCCGCCATTATTTAACAAATATTGAATGTTCTCGCCACTCGCTAGGTTGTAGCAGTAGCGTCTGGGCTTATACGCATGCGCGCACCAGTAAAAACAGTACCAACATAGCATTTTATACATAAAAATATATTCATCTTACAGATAGCTATCCAGCAGATAGATTCAGTTCATAAAACGCGTAAAATATTAAAGTGGCTGATAACCTTTAACTGGTTGCTAACTTTAACTTCCCGATAGCAATATTTAGCCCGTAGCCATAAGACCGGTCCTTAGAAGGATTTGAGTACTAGGAGATGGTAACCCTCAGGAGTACTTGAGTACTAGGAGATTATAACCCTCAGGAGTACTTGATTACTAAGTCTATAACCCTAAGAATATATGGAGGATTAGGTGACTGTAAATCATACGTGTATTTTATAAATAGGACTCATATTTAGTTACATATTTTAAAAATATTTATCAAATTTATGCTCATGAATTTATCTTCAGAAATTGTGTGATTTTCATTGTTTTGATCTAATTTTCAAACAAATATTTTTGTATTTTTAGTTAATAAATACGTGTATGTTATTTTATTTTTTAATATTTGTAAAAAAAATCACTGCTGACATGAAATCTCAAGTCACTCAACACATAGCGACAGCCAAGCAACCAAATACATCGTTGTAAAAAATCGTCAAAACATCGCCTTGTTTAATATTTTTCAAAGCCATTTGCCATGTTTTTGTAGCAGCAGACATCCCACTTAATAAACTGAAAAATCCTGTGTTAAAAGGAACTTTGAAAAAATATATAAAACTAAGCATTCCCGATGAGTCAACTGTCAGGAAAAACTACCTACCGAAAGTATATAATGATACAATATTAAAAATTCGGAAATAAATTGGTGACAATTCTGTATGGATATGCATTGATAAGACAACAGATTCAACAGGTCGTTATATTGCTAATGTTATTGTTGATACTTTGCAGAGTGAGCCATCGTATTCATTTCTGCTCACTACCGAGTGAAAGTGATTAAAAAATACTGTAAACAAGGATGGTTCATTTAACATGTTTGGCACATGGTGTGCATCGTGTTGCAGAAACTTTTAGACCATTATATCCTGAAGTGAATCGAGTAATTCCAAACGTGGAAGGTTTTTTTGAAGGCACTGTACCGAGTGGCGTTGTTTAAACAAGAAGCACCGGTTTACCACCGCCATCACAGTCTATTTAAACCAGGTGGGAAACTTGGATATATGCTGCAACATATTATACACACCATTTCAGACAAATTCAAGAAATTATCACACTGATCGACGAGGAAGACGCCGATTCCATTTGTGAGGCAAATAAAGCAATGCTACAAGGAAGTGTTAAAAAATACTTAATTTAGATCAAATCTACCTTTTCGTGCCTAAACGAAACAATTAAAAATCTTGAAACAAAAAATGTGCCCTTAGTGACCATTATTCAAAACATTGAGCAACTTTTGTCAAGCTTAGAAGACTTTCCTGGTAAACGTAAAAAGGATCCATTAAATAAGTTAAACTTTGTCCTTAGTAAAAATCCTGGCTACATTACATCAAAACAGTTCAGTGAAATCCTGAGTAGCAATGGACAGTTAGAGCCCAACGAAGGAGAATTTTCACTTTCAGATATTGCTAGTTTTAAATATGCTCCTATAACCTCATGTGATGTGAAGCGTAGTTTTACTCAATTTAAAAATGTTTTGGTGGATAACAGACAATCTTTTAAATTGAAACACTTAAGATGTGGGTTGTTGTCCATTGTAATGGTGGAATTTGATGTCAAAATGTTGAGGTTAATTGTCGCTCAGCAATTAATTTATTCATTGTTTTGTTGGTAGACATGTAACGAAATAATTTTGTTTTCCATTGTTATAAAAATTCTTTGAGGACAACTTGAAATTATTTTTGTTATCATTTTTAAGTTCAAGTAAAATATCTGAGAGAACGTCAGAGAAACAAAAACTAATGACGTGTCGAATATTTGTTATCTAACGGCATCGACATATAAAAGTTATTAATTTGTTCAATAAACTTTATAAAATTAAACAACCTGTGTCTTTGCTGTCTCAAACTTAATAGGTTATGGGCCCAGGACAGTGCTGGAGGACAACGTAGACAAAAGCAAAGACAAGGAAAAGCAAATTTGCAAGCCGAAAATCAGCAAGTCGAAGCCGCAAGACGTGAGCAGTAAGCCGTAAGTAGTAAGCCATAAGCAGCAAGCCATCACACGTCGACAGCAAGCAACAAGTCGTGAGATTTTTTTGAGCGACACGTCAAATTATGTTTCATATTTTACTTATTATAATTAGAACAATATTATAACGTCAAGTCAAACTGTATTGAAAAATTTTGAAAGACTTAATTCACGTCTAGTCAAGTTAAATTAATTACATTGATAAATTTATATTAAAATCAGTCAGTATGGACACTGTAAGATCTCACTTAGAAACTTTAAGTGAAGATGCTCAAGGAAAAGTCAATTTCGTATCTTGGAAATTTAAATTAATTCTAACATTAAAGTCAAAAGGTTTATATAATATTGTAAGTGGTCTCACTGTAAAGCCAGAAAGTGGCGCTAATGATGAGCAAGATATAGAGTGGGTCAACAAGGACCTTGAGGCTCAGACTTTAATAGGCTTAAATGTTAGTAGTAATATTGCGATCAAAATTGCAAATTGTACAACGTCAAGACAAATGTTAGAGAAATTGACAAGTTTGTATGGTACTGTGACAGATGTCACTGTAGAAGGTCTGCAGAGAAAATTTTTCAGCTTCACTTATGATGAAAACAAGTCAGCCGTGGAAAATTGTATGGAGGTTGTGCAAATTGCCGATGAACTAGCAAGTGAGAATGACCCGATGAGATCTAACTGGATTATCACCAGGATTATCAGCGTACTACCTCAGAAGCTGGCACATTTTAGGACAGCCTGGGATACCGTCACAGGAGCAGATCGAACTGTCGAGAGATTGATTGAACGATTGAGGATCGAGGATGAGAGAATCAGTTCTGGTGAAAATGCACCGGATCTAACCTCACATAGTGCTCTAGTATCGAAACATCATAAGAAGTCAAATCAGCAACTGGCAAACAAGCAAGAGAAGTCCAAAGTGACTTGCTATAAATGTGGAAAACAAGGACACGTTATTAAATATTGCAGAGGTAAGCCATGTGCGAAATATATTGAGCATTGCAAGAAACTGTATTCGTGCAATACATGCGGAAACAAAAGGACATTTCGCAAAAGATTGTCCACAGAGCGATCAGAAGAAAGCAACATCAAGCAGCAACAGACCAGCCTTGTTGACAATTGGTTTGTCAAGTGCAGAGATGGAACACGCCAAGCAGAAACAATATAAACGTAACGTCTGGATTCAGGACTGTGGTGCATCGCAGCATATGACTTCACATAGAGAGTGGTTTTCACACCTGACACATCTTGAAGAACCTGTTACCATTGTTATTGGAGATGCAACTGAATTGGAGGGTGTTGCCATCGGAGATATTGATGTTGAGGCATATGATGGAAACAACTGGAACCCAGTGAGTCTGAAAGATGTACTTTATGTTCCAAAGCTGGACTACAATCTTTTCTCAGTAGGACAGATCTTGGACAAGGGGTACATTCAAATGGCAGACAAAAGGACTTCTAGAATTGCTACTTCAGATGGTCAACACACGAAAGTTATTGCAGAAAGAGAAGGAAATTTGTACAAGATGATGCTACGGAAGGAAGGACAAGCAATCTGTATGATTGCAGACTCTATTAGGATCTGGCACGAACGACTAGCTCACCAGAACGTGAAGTACGTTCGAAACGTTTTGAGCAAGAACAACATCAAGTATGTGGATGACTGGCAAGATTATACATGTGAAGGCTGCATCTATGGCAAACAGCACAGAGTCTCACATCCAATCAACACGAAAGTATCCAAAGAACCTCTGGACTTAATCCATGTGGATCTTGGTGAAATGGAAGTTACGTCGATTGGAGGAGCCAAATATTTTCTGTTATTCAAGGATGACTTTTCACATTTTAGAACGGTCTATTTCTTGAAGTCAAAGAATGAAACAGCCACAAAACTGGATATCTTTATGAAGCTGGTGGAAAATCAGTTTGACAGGAAAGTCAAAGCTTTGAGATCAGACAACGGATTGGAAATCAAGAACAAAGAAACAAGGAAACTGCTTGAGGAACTTGGAGTTTTTCACACCTTTACTAATCCATATACGCCAGAACAGAATGGTAGAATCGAGAGAGAGATGAGAACCGTAGTGGAAGCTGCACGTTCAGTTATTCACGCAAATGATTTGAGTAAGACGCTTTGGGCAGAAGCTGTAAATTACGCAGTCTTTACGATCAACCAGACTGGAACGAGTTCAGTACCTGGCAAGAGTCCTGCAGAGCTTTGGTTTGGTCGTAAGATGGATGTGAGCAAGATGAGGATCTTCGGAAGTGAATGTTTTGTACTGAAGTCAAAAAGAAACAAACTAGACAAGAAGTCAGAGAAAGGAATATTCGTAGGATACGATGCAGATTCAACAGGATACAGAGTGTATATACCAAACAGTCGTCGAGTAATTAGTACAAATAATGTTACTTTTAATGAAGCCAAGATGAGAAGCCAAAAGCAGACAGAAGTTGAATCAAGCTTCAAGAAGGAAACAACAAAGCAAGATGAAGAAGATGATAGAAAAGAGGAATCAGAAGAATCAGACCATGATGATACGACCATTAATGCAGAAGAAACACAAGAAGAACAGATTGAAGAGTCAAACGAAGATATTGATGAACAATCAACATCGTCTAAACAAGAAAAGAGAGTATTGAGAAATCGCAAGACACTGAAGAAACCTGCAAGGTTCTCTGATTATGTAATGAGTTACATCAGAGGAGATGCAAATGCAATGATTGGTGAAGTTCAGGACATACCAGTGGATGAGGCATTGAAAGACACAAACTGGTACAATGCAATGAAAGAAGAATATGACTCGCTGATCAGGATGAAGACTTGGGAACTTGTGAAGTGCCCACCGTATGCTAGACCACTCACCTGTCGCTGGGTTTTAAGAGAGAAGACGAATGGAAAATTCAAAGCTCGACTGGTGGCACGTGGATTTGAACAAGAGAAAGGAATTGATTATACTGATACCTTTAGTCCTGTGGCTCGTCACACATCAATTAGATTGCTGTTGAGTCATGCAGCAGCTGAGAAGATGAAAGTAGTGACCTTCGATGTTAAAACGGCATTTCTTCATGGTGACCTGGAGGAGGAGCTATATATGCATCAACCAAAAGGCTTTGAAGACGGATCTGAAAAAGTGTGCAGACTACGGAAAAGTCTGTATGGTCTGAAGCAAGCACCTAGAAAATGGAATGAGAAGATTTCCTCACACTTGGAGAAGATTGGATTCAATAGTACAGATGACGATCCTTGTATATATTATAATGAGAGCAGGACAATCATGATCTCACTATTTGTCGATGATGGTCTAGTTATAGGCAAGAGAGAAGACGCTATTTTCGAAGTCTTGAAGAAGATCAACGAACAATTTGAGATCATGTACGAGAAGAAGATCCAAGACAAGCTATCCTACCTTGGCATGGAATTGAAAATTGAACAGGATGGAATCTTCATAAGTCAGCCAAAGTACACTACAAAGATCCTGAAAAGATTTAATCTTGACCAGTGCAACTCAGCTTCAACACCGATCGAAAAAGGGATGGTGACTGACGAAGAAAACCAGAAGAACGACAAACCAGTACCAGTGGGAACCCCCTACAGAGAGGCTCTCGGATCACTGCTCTATCTGGCAACAATCTCAAGGCCAGATATAAGCTACGCCGTCAATTATTTGAGTCGGTACAGCAGCAGACCAATGAAAAGTCATTGGAAAATGATTAGAAGAGTGTTCATGTATCTGAAGGGTACTGTGAACTATGGCATCAAATTCGACGGAGGATCAAGACTAGTGGCCTACACAGACTCTGATCACGGAGGAGACAGAGAGTCAGGAAAGTCAACGAGTGGAGTACTGCTGATGAGAGGAGGACCTGTGATTTGGTACTCCAAGAAGCAACCAGTGGTAGCAAATTCTACTGCTGAGGCCGAGTACAGAGCTGCTGTTTCTTCGATAGATGATGTCAGCTGGACAAGAAGAATCTGCACGGAATTGAAAATCCTGAAGACTGATGAACCAACTACCTTGTACGTTGATAATAAGTCAGCAATTACTATGCTGCATAACTCACATGAAGGCAAGACAACCAAGGGTAAAAAGCACATAGAAATTTCAAGAAAATTCATTCAACAGAATATAGGTAAGACTGTACTTCCTGAGCATGTTCAAACCAGAAGTCAGCTTGCAGATATTCTGACTAAACCACTTGCTAAAAGCTCATTTGTAAAACTTCGTAGAGCGATAATTAAGGAGGAGTGTTGAGGTTAATTGTCGCTCAGCAATTAATTTATTCATTGTTTTGTTGGTAGACATGTAACGAAATAATTTTGTTTTCCATTGTTATAAAAATTCTTTGAGGACAACTTGAAATTATTTTTGTTATCATTTTTAAGTTCAAGTAAAATATCTGAGAGAACGTCAGAGAAACAAAAACTAATGACGTGTCGAATATTTGTTATCTAACGGCATCGACATATAAAAGTTATTAATTTGTTCAATAAACTTTATAAAATTAAACAACCTGTGTCTTTGCTGTCTCAAACTTAATACAAAATATGCCAGCAATCATTAAGGAAGGTATGTTTATATGAATTATACATATTTTTGCATAATTTATGTTGTTTTTATTTAGTTATATTACCTTACAAAAAATAATTTATAAGCATATATTTTAGTAAATATATTTGGCAATTTTAAGCACATATAAAACATATTTCTTTGATTTTAAGCAAATATAAATCCAAGCCCCAGTTATAAACTACCAATAACTATGTATATACCTATATTGCTGGTTGTAATACAGCGTTGACAAGTAAGGCACTACTTACCATCTTTACACTAAGTTTCAAGGTAGAAAATTTGCTTATATATATATATATATATATATATATATATATATATATATATATATATATAGAGAGAGAGAGAGAGAGAGAGAGAGAGAGAGAGAGAAAGAGAGAGAGAAGTTGTATGATCTGCAGCTCCACCTTTTGATAGATATTATTAATAGCAATAAAATAATAATAAAAATAATCTAACATGTTATCAATGTTGACCATGCTAAACTTGTTTTTATATTGCAAGACTTTTTTCCAATCACTATCCTGCTGTTTTTATAATTGTTTTATTTAAGTTATTCTACGTTTATCAAAGTTATTATATTCCTGTTATACTTGTTGTTGAAAATCTCGTCCAAGCCTTGTTAAAATGCTGCCCGTGACCCGAGTAAGCACCTGCCGCTTTACGCCTTGCAATATATTACACTTTTCAAGGCTAGCAAGTGCAAGTCTCCTTAAAAAAATGGCCAAACATCGTATCACGAACGGTAAGTTGAGCCACGGCTCTGAATGGGCTGTTTTATACTACCGCGCCGGTTCAAACACTCGTAAGTTTGAATAAACAAGCTCTGCACAAGCTGTAGATTGGTAGCGATTGTTCTTATCTCACATTTATTTACTATCTTGAGGGGGGTGATTCCCGGCTTGTCCCTCTCCCCCACTGCCATGTACCCTAAGAGGTAGTTAACTTACCTTCAGTGCTCTTTCACACTATACGGGTTCTGTCGTACGGCTCTCACCATGGTGTAATAAAGCGAGGTAAGACCCTCCTTACCAAATGTTCTCATTGGTATGGTGAGAAATAGCACTGACAGGTACCTTAGAGGTTGCACCATGGTGTAATAAAGCGAGGTTAGACCCTCCTCCTTACCATAGCAGCGTAACCTGGAGGAGCGCTGGAAAAAATAAATATATTCTAAACATTCGTCTTGGGATTTAAGTTCTAGACCTAGCCTACTGTTCTAGGTTAAGTTAATTTGTAAGTCATGCTATATAATTAGATTCAAGTTTATTACATTCCTATTTAATGTGAACTTTCTAAATACAAGCTAATATGACTTAGAAGCCTTAATATTATAGTCACTAGTTGGAAAATAAATGGCAGGTACAGACAGTAATCGAACCAGTGACTCAGTGGCAAGAGGGGAGGGGGTAACAGAAGAGCGTCAAGTCAGTCAGCTCACGTGATTCAATGGCAGGAAAGGGGGTTGAATGTTTTATAGTACTATATTTGTTCATGGCAGTGGAGGATGAGTTGAAGGAAAGTCACCCGCATTAACAGGGGGAAAGGTTTGGAAAACCACTGGTGAAACCTATATGAGCTCTGTAGTGAATTAGTACAACAATAATTAGTAATAAAAGTGTAACTCTTATATTTGAAATTTATGAGTCCATAAATAATCAATGGTCAGGTAACACAATTGATGAAAGATATAATTAATAATTAGAGACATCCCCAGTGTTCAAACGGTTTCCGGGAATCCCCATTTCCTACAAAGGTGTCAGGGAATCCCCATTTCTTACAAAGGTTTCCAGAATTCCCCATTTCTTACTAAGGATTCCGGGAATCCCCATTTCTTACAAAGGTTTCCAGAAATCCCCATTTCTTACAAAGGTTTCCGGGAATCCCAATTTCGTACAAAGGTTATGTAGAGCAGAGCTTGTTTAAACTGTACCTGTGAATTGTTCTCATCACTCAGTAGAACACTCATTGATCAGCTATCAACGAACATACACTCCAATGTGAGGTATGTAGAACACTCAGTGGTCAGATATCAACAAACATACACTCCCATGTGAGGTATGTAGAACACTCAGTGGTCAGATATCAACGAACATACATTGACATGTGAGGTATGTAGAACACTCATTGGTCAGATATCAACGAACATACATTCCCATGTGAGGTATGTAGAACACTCAGTGGTCAGATATCAACGAACATACATTACCATGTGAGATATGTAGAACACTCAGTGGTCAGATATCAACGAACATACATTCCCATGATCAGAGCGGATGTGTGATTGGTCAAATGAAAATAAAGTTTAGGTGAAAACAATAGTTTTAACAGGCTCTGACCTGCTTCTATGGCCGCTTGTCCCAACTGAGGCCTAGATGGGCAACACATTTCTCATTGTAACCACATCTATGGCAGCATGTTCCAACTGAGGCCCAGATGGGCAACATATTTCTCAATGTAACCACATCTATGGCAGCATGTTCCAACTGAGGCCTAGCTAGGCAACATATTTCTCATTGTAACCACATCTATGGCAGCATGTTCCAACTGAGGCCTAGCTGGGCAACATATTTCTCATTGTAACCACATCTATGGCAGCATGTTCCAACTGAGGCCTAGCTAGGCAACATTTCTCATTGTAACCACATCTATGGCAGCATGTTCCAACTGAGGCCTAGCTGGGCAACATATTTCTCATTGTAACCACATCTATGGCAGTATGTTCTAACTGAGGCCCAGATGGGCAACATATTTCTCATTGTAACCACATCTATGGCAGCATGTTCCAACTGAGGCCCAGATGGGCAACATATTTCTCAATGTAGCCACATATATGGCAGTATGTTCCAACTGAGGCCCAGATGGGCAACATATTTCTCAATGTAGCCACATATATGGCAGCATTTTCCAACTGAGGCCCAGATGGGCAACATATTTCTCAATGTAGCCACATATATGGCAGTATGTTCCAACTGAGGCCCAGATGGGCAACATATTTCTCAATGTAACCACATCTATGGCAGCATGTTCCAACTGAGGCCCAGATGGGCAACATATTTCTCAATGTAGCCACATCTATGGCCGCATGTTCACACTGAGGCCTACACGGGCAACATATTTCTCAATTTAACCACATCTATGGCGAATGTGAAGTGAAATTCGCTACATAATGCAAAATCTGACAAATTAGGTTGATCAATCGAATATTTAAAACAACACACGGAATAGAACAAGTACAGTATATTCAAAACACACTTTGAGTACTCGGTAACACCTCTTTGAGGCACAAATAATGAACACTGGCCAGTTGTAGAAATATTGGTTGAATATCTGAATTCAATGCGCATCTTATCTCCGCCTCCAAACTGACATCAACAATTCGAGATCTGTATTTTGACTAATGAATCTCATCCTAGAGAAAATTGAGCCAAACATGGACAAATATTAATAAATGCCAATTTGGAGTCACTGATAAAAAAACTTTAATTAATAGCTGAGACATGTTTTATGTCAGAGTAGACCACACTTCTAGTTGATGTTTTGTGTCCGAGAAGACCACACTCCTAATTCATGTTTTATGTCCTAGTAGACCACACTCCTAATTGATGTTTTGTGTCCGAGTAGACCACACTCCTAGTTGATGTTTTGTGTCCGAGTAGATCACACTCCTAGTTCATGTTTTATGTCCGAGTAGACCACACTCCTAGTTCATGTTTTATATCCGAGTAGACCACACGAGTACCCGTCAGTTGGCCTAAAAGTCATTTGGCCTAAAGTCATTTGGCCTAAAGTTTAGGCCAAATGACTTTAGGCCAACTGACTTTAGGCCAAATTACTTTTAGGCCAAATGACTTTTAGGCCAACTGGCTTTTAGGCCAAATGACTTTTAGGCCAAATGACTTTTGTTGAACTTAATTACATCAATTTTTTTATTCGAAATACATTTTAGGCCAAATGACTTTAGGCCAACTGACTTTTAGGCCAAATGACTTTTAGGCCAACTGACTTTTAGGCCAAATGACTTTTAGGCCAACTGACTTTTAGGCCAAATGACTTTTAGGCCAACTGACTTTTAGGCCAAATGACTTTGAATAAATGTTCTATGTCTAAGTTTTGTTCGGAAACATTCGCTATGATGTATTGAGATGTTAATAGAGGGCAGCGTGTGTCCTATTTAGTTAAATAGTATATACTATCGTTTCTAAATATATGTAGTCTTCTTTGGTGTAACTATTTACCAAGGTCTAAAGCAGTGGTTATCAAAGTGTGGGGTGCAATCCTCAAGGGCGAGCGCGATTGTTGCTAAAGGGAAGCGCAAGAAATTGTTATGACATTCAATTATTTGTTATTAACTCGATCTAAACAAGTTACAGAAAAATAAATTTATGTTGACTGTATTTTTAAGAGAGCAATCTACATGTGTGAAACTGTATTTTAAGCTCTGGTGGCTATGAAGGGTAGATATCGTGCAAGACTAGATGTCACCAAAGATCTGAGAGTTTCTCTTTCTTATATTACTCCTTGTTTTGGTAAACTTTGCGTTTGAAAACAATCAAATCAATCACACAAAGTGTCACCATTACTTGAGCCACATGACACCACCAAACATGAGACAAGTGATTAATTAAAAACAAATATCATTATATGAATTATAAAAATGGGCTATAAATGTTAATTTTAAAGAGCTATGATTATTTTGTGTTGGATCAGATGTATAATTTATTTATATAAAATTGTTTTAATTCAAATGGTTTTTCATTTTTACTAGGCTAATTTCCTTACAAAATGTAGAAATATGCATAGGTGTAAAATAGGTGGGGGTACATAACTTTTTGTTTGTGGTACAAAACAATATAAAACTAGGACAAAACGTTGGCATGGAAAAAAAAAATTCAAACTTTGAAAGTGGTACTCCAAGTTAGTGCACCTAGTGACGGAGTCTGCATGAAAAAATATAGCTTCAAACTTAATTACATTCGTTTGGATGACAAACTTTGTGTAGTAGTTTTGTATTCAAATTATCATTTAGGTTAGAGGCTTATACGAAGTATTAATATATTATAATATTATTAAGTTGGCTTTTAGCGTGTATTGCCTTTTCAGAAGCCATATTATATTTAATGTTAGATAACTATAATGAAATAAGGTCGCTAAAAACCAGGCTACTTTTGTTCGAATGACAAACTTTGTGTAGAAGTCTTACGTTCAAACGATCATTTAGCGTATAGGCGTGTAGGAAATATTACTATTTTAGCCTAAATCAACTTATTTAAAGAAACAAGTCATGAGTGTTTAAATTAGTTATGCCCTTCAAACCTTTTATTAACCCATTTATTTCGTTTAACTAATCATACATTGATATATCTCATAAATTCATTAAAATTAGCGAATTATGTTGAAATGCCACATTGTCTTGTATGTGTATAAGAGAGAAAAAGATACCCGAATGTTTCCTTCTCTCTTTCACAGTGCTCTACAAATGACAGTTCAAAAATTTTAGCCGCAGATGTACATTCAGTTATATAGAGATCAATGGGCTCCAGCTCTGCTTATAAGGTATAGGAGTGGCCATTTTTTATTTTGGTGGCGGCCATCTCGGATTTCCACATAACGTTGTAAGGTATTTTGGAGGTCATTTTGAATTTTCCAAAGTGATTAATTAGGGTAATTATTATATTAGGCCCTAATGTTAACATACTTTGGCTTTCAATAAAATAAAAAACTCACATTTTATAAATAGTATTTATATAGGCTACCTATTTATGTGATTGTTGCGGCTCTCAAGACTTTCGACGGTTAAAATATAATAGTATATAATATGTGTTTTAATAAGAATTACTCATTAATTAACTCAACAAATAAGTGAAGTTTGCTAATGCCATATGCCATGAGATTAAGCTGATAAAATACAAGCATCCAATAATGATATTTGCTTTGTTCCCTCAATAACTGCACTTTAGCCCGCATCGGTGATCGAATGATTCAGAGAGTAGACTGAATTTTTTATGATGGCGAGACCCAGTTAAATTCCAGTCAAGTGAGAGTGAGTTTTAATAAATGGTTTCTGAGTTTTCCTCCACGCAAATGAGAGTACATATCCTCTAAATTGTACATTTATCTTTCTTACACCATTTTGAAAAAATGTGGATAGCCTGAGCGTGCTAGTAAATACGTGATACGAGTGACAAAAATTTGGGCCACGATTATTTCACAGTTAAATTTTATTTTAGTTAATAATAATTATGTCCCCACAATACATTTTTAATATATTTTTATTTTAAATACGGTGAAATACGTGGAGAGATAATGAGTAGACAAATAGGTGGGAGAACACTCCTATCATACCTGAAAAGTATAGACGAATATTAACTTCCTAAATAAAGCTGTCCACGTCAGTCGAGATTATTAACATTGAGGCAATCCTGCCTATCAGAGATTTTCATCTTACTTCTCGTTCGAAATATCCGCATTTAATTTCACTATTTTAAAGTGACCGAGAAAGGAAGAATTTAGGGGAAATGTTCCCACATTTGCTTGAAAAGAAAGTGAGGAATCCTCTAGGAAAAATACCTCGGTACGCTCGGCCAAGATTCTAATCCCAACTTCCTTGTCAGTGGAAAACTAGATTAGATGAGCTTGACATTATTCCACATTCCAAGCGGTTTGGCCGTGTTTATTAAAACCACTTTATCTATAAAGGTATGTTTTATATGACGAGAGAAATACACCCAGCAGGATTTAAACTACGACCTCCCATTCATCAGAAAATTAGTCAAGACAAAACTGACGCCTTTGTCTGTGTTCCTATCATTGAGCTAAAAAGAATGTTGTTTTAGGACTTATGCTGGCATGCCATATAAATTTAGGTCTTGTGAGGTTAGGTCTTGTGCTTGTTGGCTTGTGGGACTAGGTCTTGTGGGGTTAGGTCTTATAAAATTAGGTTCAGTGAAGTTAGGTCTTGTGAAATTAAGTCTTATAAAATTAGGTCTTGAGCCTTTAGGTCCACTGCCTGTTTGAACAGTTAAAGATATTTTAAAGTTATCTATGGAAAATGAATTTTAGGTCCAGTGCTTTTAGGTCTAGTAAAGTTAGGAGCTATAAAATTAGGTGCTATGAAGTTAGGTCTTATAAAGTTAGGTGTTATGAAGTTAAGAAATTTAGTTTAGGAGTTGTGACTTAGGTCTTATAATTAGAGGTCCACTGCCGCATGTCCAAAAAAACCTACCTGTATAAATATCCTACAAATTAAAAAAAACTCCATCGAAATAAGTTGAGCGATTCCAAAGATCCTAGGCAACAGATATACATACATACATACATACATACATACATACATACATACAGAGTTTCATGACTACAGACTGACACTTTGTTTTATAAGTAGTATAGAATAGAATATAGATATAAATAACTAAGGGAATTCTGACATTGGTGTAGGTACGCGGAACTTGTTTCATTCGTCGTTGTTAGTTCAATTTAAGATAGCTCAATTTTTTTTTTTTTTTTGCATGTATGCGAGTTAACATTGCTTTAGTGAAGTGGTTCCAAAAAGTTTTTGCTCGCAGACCCCTTTAGGCCTTGTAAAACATCCATCACATCCTTGCTCACATAAATATAGAATGTCCGGATGATTGGTACCCAAAATTAAAAATGTAGGCTAACACAAAAAGTATACTTTAAAATTATATACCGTACATTCAATATTACTTTACAGGTTACTAGTGTGATTAATGGTGTTGCTTCTTCGTCTTACACAGTTCTTTAGAGTTGGGAGTGGTTGTAGTGTGACATTCATTCCGCAATGATATTTAGATTTTGTTGCCACATAGCATGAAAATTCAGCTTCGCACACTTAAGTTGTTGGAAACTGTAAATGTTTAAGTACTGCCCATTTAAACACTTGAGGATATTCTTGAAGAAGAATGAGGGAAATAACAATTTCACTGCAAAAACTAACATGTATGATTTTGGGCCTAGTTCAGCAATATGCAAGAAAATATTGTACCGACAGTGTAAACTGCGATGGCTCAATTAGAAATAGAGATATTCAACAAGGGGTTTCTTGGCTACATATTATTATGACGGTCATAATGAAATAAACATATTTTTTAGCCAATTAAAGAAGTTTCGTAATTTTTTTAGTCAAAATATCATATTTTTTAGTTAATTAGAATTCAAAGAAGCCATTACAGAAATTAATCCACGGATCCCCTGGGTATTGTCCACGGATTCCTTGGATTCCTTGGGATCCACGGAGCACAATTCGTGAACCACTGTACTTAGTGTGTTGATTTTTTTTTTGCTTCTAGAAGATATTTTACGGTTGAATTGTGTTGACCATATAATTCATATTAATGAATAAGAACTAATGTCCATATTCAAGTATGACAATACTAAGTATATGATCACACAGAGAACACAGATTGAGGTCATTAGTTTAGATATTACGGCAAACAACATACCATTTGATAGGGTTAGTGAGTTCAAATATTTAAAATCAGTTCTAACTAGCGATAACAATATTAGAAATTAGGAAAAGAATACAGTCGGGAAATGCTTGTTATTACTCGGTCAGTAATTTGTTGGCGTCTCGCCTGCTGTCAAGAAATGTAAAACTTAGAATATACAAAACCATAATTTTACTGGTTGTTCTTTATGAATGTGAAACGTGGTCTCTTACCTTGAATAACAAAAATTAATTTATAGTGTTCGAAAACACGGTGCTTAGGAAGATATTGGGTCCAAAAATGGATGAAGATAGTGGGGAGTGGAGGAGGCTACATAATGATGAGCTGCACATCCTGTACTCATCACCAAACATTGATAGGGTAATAAAATCCCGCAGGTTACGGTGGGCAGGTCATGCAGCGTGAATGGGAGTATCTAGGACCGCGTTCAAGGTATTGAATGGCAAAACCAATGGAAAAATACCTCTGGGAAGACCTAGACACAGATGGTAGGATGACATTTTGATAGACCTAAGAAACATAGGATGTAATGAGATAGATTGGATAGAAGTAGCTCAAGATAGGGATAGGTGGCGTACTTTCGTGAGTGCGGCAATGAACTTTCGAGTTTTTAATGCCATAGAGTAAGTAAGTAGATTAAGTGTGTGTTTAAATAAAGTCTATGTTTTTAGAAATATCTTAACACCATCTACCATCACTTGTGCTATCTATAATCAGATGAAAAAACCAACAGTTCTTATTTTACGGAGATACCCGAAGGTTATAACATTTTATTTTAGGCTAAATAATTTTAGGCCAAATGACTTTAGGCCAACTGACTTTTAGGCCAAATGACTTTTAGGCTAAGTGACTTTTAGGCCAAATGACTTTTGTGACTCCTAACGAAATTAACAACATCGAATTTTTTCTATTCAGAATTCACTTTAGGCCAACTGACTTTAGGCCAACTGACTTTAGGCCAACTGACTTTTAGGCTAAATGACTTTTAGGCCAAATGACTTTTAGGCCAAATGACTTTTAGGCTAAATGACTTTAGGCCAAATGACTTTTAGGCCAAATGACTTTTAGGCTAACTGACTTTTAGGCCAAATGACTTTTAGGCTAAATGACTTTTAGGCCAACTGAATTTTAGGCCAAATGACTTTTAGGCCAAATGACTTTAGGCCTACTGCCGCGTCTCCGACCACACTCCTAGTTCATGTTTTATGTCCGAGTAGACCACACTCCTAGTTCATGTTTTATATCCGAGTAGACCACACTCCTAGTTTATGTTTTATGTCCGAGTAGACCACACTCCTAATTGATGTTTTGTGTCCGAGTAGACCACACTCCTAGTTGATGTTTTGTGTCCGAGTAGACCACACTCCTAGTTGATGTTTTGTGTCCGAGTAGACCACACTCCTAGTTGATGTTTTGTGTCCGAGTAGACCACACTCCTAGTTGATGTTTTGTGTCCGAGTAGGCCACACTCCTAGTTCATGTTTTATGTCCGAGTAGACCACACTCCTAATTGATGTTTTATGTCCGAGTAGACCACATTCTTAATTGATGTTTTGTGTCCGAGTAGACCACACTCCTAGTTGATGTCTTATGTCCGAGAAGACCACACTCCTAGTTCAAGCTTTATGTCCGAGTAGACCACACTCCTAATTGATGTTTTATGTCCGAGTAGACCACACTCCTAATTGATGTTTTGTGTCCGAGTAGACCACACTCTTAGTTGATGTCTTATGTCCGAGTAGACCACACTCCTAGTTCATGTTTTATGTCCGAGTAGACCACACTCCTAATTGATGTTTTGTGTCCGAGTAGACCACACTCCTAGTTGATGTCTTATGTCCGAGTAGACCACACTCCTAGTTGATGTCTTATGTCCGAGTAGACCACACTCCTAGTTCATGTTTTATGTCCGAGTAGACCACACTCCTAGTTGATGTCTTATGTCCGAGTAGACCACACTCCTAATTCATGTTTTATGTCCTAGTAGACCACACTCCTAATTGATGTTTTATGTCCGAGTAGACCACACTCCTCAAGTTTGGTCTAAGGTGTCAGTCTCACAAGAGACGAGGAGTCTGCCAATGACAAAGAGATTGGGATTCGAATCCCGATCGGTTGGTTTATCCTTAATGGTTTTCTACTCTCCCACCACCCAAATGTGGGTACAGTTCTTCTCGATTCAACCTTACACATCCCTAACAGATTAGCATAGTTAGTACTCACGTGTATAACCCGAACGGGTTGTAAGACGCGCTGCTAATAATAATAATAATAATAATAATAATAATAATAATAACAACAACACTGAATTCGGGAGGTGAAAGAGGGACCAATAGTTAGCTTAGCTTAACATTCTGTATGTATTGGTCTTCAGCCCGTCAAACATATGCCCTCACCACTCCCCACTCTCACATACATGAGACTCCCAACTGATTGTGTCTAATTATTCTGTTGCAGCAAAAAGTATCGTTCTGGTTCGCCACGGGAGGCGCTGGTTTCTGTCTGAGCCGTTCCTTGGCGTTCAAGATGTTGCCCGTCGCGAGGTGAGTTGAACAAGAATGTAACTCTAGTCATATGTACAGTAGGCTGGTTGGAGCTGAAGGGGTGAGTTGAACAAAACTAACTCTCGTCACATGTACAGTAGGCTGGTCTGAGCTGGAGAGGTGAGTTGAACAAGATTAACTCTCGTCACATGTACAGCAGGCTGGTTGGAGCTGAAGGAGTGAGTTGAACAAAACTAACTCTCGTCACATGTACAGCAGGCTGGTTGGAGCTGAAGGGGTGAGTTGAACAAGACTAACTCTCGTCATATGTACAGCAGGCTGGTTGGAGCTGAAGGGGTGAGTTGAACAAGACTAACTCTCGTCATATGTACAGCAGGCTAGTTGGAGCTGAAGGGGTGAGTTGAACAAGACTAACTCTAGTCATATGTACAGTAGGCTGGTTGGAGCTGAAGGGGTGAGTTGAACAAGACTAACTCTCGTCACATGTACAGTAGGCTGGTCTGAGCTGGAGAGGTGAGTTGAACAAGACTAACTCTCGTCACATGTACAGTAGGCTGGTCTGAGCTGGAGAGGTGAGTTGAACAAGATTAACTCTCGTCACATGTACAGTAGGCTGGTTGGAGCTGAAGGGGTGAGTTGAACAAGACTAACTCTCGTCACATGTACAGTAGGCTAGTTGGAGCTGAAGGGGTGAGTTGAACAAGACTAACTCTCGTCACATGTACAGTAGGCTAGTTGGAGCTGAAGGGGTGAGTTGAACAAGACTAACTCTCGTCACATGTACAGTAGGCTGGTCTGAGCTGGAGAGGTGAGTTGAACAAGATTAACTCTCGTCACATGTACAGTAGGCTGGTCTGAGCTGGAGAGGTGAGTTGAACAAGATTAACTCTCGTCACATGTACAGCAGGCTGGTTGGAGCTGAAGGGGTGAGTTGAACAAGACTAACTCTCGTCACATGTACAGTAGGCTAGTTGGAGCTGAAGGGGTGAGTTGAACAAGACTAACTCTCGTCATATGTACAGCAGGCTGGTTGGAGCTGAAGGGGTGAGTTGAACAAGACTAACTCTCGTCACATGTACAGTAGGCTAGTTGGAGCTGAAGAGGTGAGTTGAACAAGATTAACTCTCGTCACATGTACAGCAGGCTGAGAACAAATTCAAGAAGTGTTAAGACTACTTAAATGAAACAAAGCACATAAACTGAAGAAATATGTTGTTTATTTTGACCACAATTTCCTTTTGCTGTAAGAACGGGGAAATCAATCCTTCTTCCCTTCCTACCCTCCCCTCCCCCCTTTCCAATGACCCATATTAGAGTTCATCTTTTTATAAAATGCATTTAAAAATAACCCGATATAAACCATTAGTTTATTGGAATCTGATCCAAATAAACTTTTAGAAATTGTTAACTTATTTTTTCAGTTAACTTTGCTAATATTTTACTTAATTATTTGTATGGTTTAAAAGTTTTTGCTATTTTATAGTAAAAGTGAAATACCTGTAACTCATCGGCTTGACGTATGACTAAATATGTACCCAGTAACCTTTAGAGCTATCCAACAAGTTTATTATGTCGGTCCGAGTTAAGGAAACTATCTCTTGCATGAACATATATAATTATGTCAAGGGTCTGTAGCTTTTAATGGATTGGTTACACCTTACGTTTCCTAGAGAACAATAAAAACTATTCGTATATTACACTTAATTTTTTTCACTGTGACTTAAAAGACCGCCCAAATTACAAACGGTACGTAAGGCAACATTTTCAATTGTTTGGCCCATTAAAATGTTCCTGCTTTAATAGCTAGCCCGGCATATAAAGTGAGAACGAATAAAAAAAAAACACTACTTGAATATCACTCAGTGAGACGAATTTTTTATTATTGTAATTTTTGTGAAGTGACTCCCCCCCTCTGAGCTGCTGTAGAGTTGTTTCTCTCTCTCACTCTCTCCCCAGGTTTCTTTCCTCACTTCACATATTTTAAAACTGTTTTATTCTTCTCTTGACCGACTTGTTTTTTTGAGTGTGAGGCAGCAAGAATTAAAGTGTGGCAAATATCCGGTTGTCTCTTTAGAGAAGACAGAGCAATGTAACCAATATCTGTTTGTCTCTTGGCAGGACTGAGAGCAATGTGGTCAATGTCTGGTTGTCTCTTGCCAGGACTGAGAGCAATGTGGTTAATGTCTGGTTGTCTCTTGCCAGGACTGAGAGCAATGTGGTTAATGTCTGGTTGTCTCTTGGCAGGACTGAGAGCAATGTGGCCAATGTCTGGTTGTCTCTTGGCTGGACTAAGAGCAATGTGGCCAATGTCTGGTTGTCTCTTGGCTGGACTGAGAGCAATGTGGTCAATGTCTGGTTGTCTCTTGGCTGGACTGAGAGCAATGTGGTCAATGTCTGCTTGTCTCTTGGCTGGACTGAGAGCAATGTGGTCAATGTCTGGTTGTCTCTTGGCTGGACTGAGAGCAATGTGGCCAATGTCTGTTTGTCTCTTGGCAGGACTGAGAGCAATGTGGCCAATGTCTGGTTGTCTCTTCAGACAAGACTGAGAGCAATGTGGCCAATGTCTGGTTGTCTCTTCATACAAGACTGAGAGCAATGTGGTCAATATCTGGTTGTCTCTTGGCAGGACTGAGAGCAATGTGGCTAATATCTGTTTGTCTCTTGGCAGGACTGAGAGCAATGTGGCTAATATCTGTTTGTCTCTTGGCTGGACTGAGAGCAATGTGGTCAATATCTGGTTGTCTCTTGGCAGGACTGAGAGCAATGTGGCCAATATCTGTTTGTCTCTTGGCAGGACTGAGAGCAATGTGGCTAATATCTGTTTGTCTCTTCAGACAAGACTGAGAGCAATGTGGTCAATATCTGGTTGTCTCTTGGCAGGACTGAGAGCAATGTGGCCAATGTCTGGTTGTCTCTTGGCAGGACTGAGAGCAATGTGGCCAATTTCTGTTTGTCTCTTGGCTGGACTGAGAGCAATGTGGTCAATATCTGGTTGTCTCTTGGCAGGACTGAGAGCAATGTGGCCAATATCTGTTTGTCTCTTGGCAGGACTGAGAGCAATGTGGCTAATATCTGTTTGTCTCTTCAGACAAGACTGAGAGCAATGTGGTCAATATCTGGTTGTCTCTTGGCAGGACTGAGAGCAATGTGGCCAATGTCTGGTTGTCTCTTGGCAGGACTGAGAGCAATGTGGCCAATTTCTGTTTGTCTCTTGGCTGGACTGAGAGCAATGTGGTCAATGTCTGGTTGTCTCTTCAGACAAGACTGAGAGCAATGTGGTCAATATCTGGTTGTCTCTTGGCAGGACTGAGAGCAATGTGGCCAATGTCTGGTTGTCTCTACAGACAAGACTGAGAGCAATGTGGTCAATATCTGGTTGTCTCTTGGCAGGACTGAGAGCAATGTGGCCAATGTCTGGTTGTCTCTTCAGACAAGACTGAGAGCAATGTGGCCAATGTCTGGTTGTCTCTTCATACAAGACTGAGAGCAATGTGGTCAATATCTGGTTGTCTCTTCAGACAAGATGAGAGCAATGTGGTCAATATCTGGTTGTCTCTTGGCTGGACTGAGAGCAATGTGGCCAATGTCTGGTTGTCTCTACAGACAAGACTGAGAGCAATGTGGTCAATATCTGGTTGTCTCTTGGCAGGACTGAGAGCAATGTGGCCAATGTCTGGTTGTCTCTTCAGACAAGACTGAGAGCAATGTGGCCAATGTCTGGTTGTCTCTTCATACAAGACTGAGAGCAATGTGGTCAATATCTGGTTGTCTCTTCAGACAAGATGAGAGCAATGTGGTCAATATCTGGTTGTCTCTTGGCTGGACTGAGAGCAATGTGGTCAATGTCTGGTTGTCTCTTGGCAGGACTGAGAGCAATGTGGTCAATGTCTAGTTGTCTCTTCAGACAAGACTGAGAGCAATGTGGTCAATATCTGTTTGTCACTTGGCAGGACTGAGAGAAATGTGGTCAATATCTGTTTGTCTCTTCAGACAAGACTGAGAGCAATGTGGTCAATGTCTGGTTGTCTCTTCAGACAAGACTGAGAGCAATGTGGTCAATATCTGGTTGTCTCTTCAGACAATACTGAGAGCAATGTGGTCAATGTCTGGTTGTCTCTTCAGACAATACTGAGAGCAATGTGGTCAATATCTGGTTGTCTCTTCAGACAAGACTGAGAGCAATGTGGTCAATGTCTGGTTGTCTCTTCAGACAAGACTGAGAGCAATGTGGTCAATGTCTGGTTGTCTCTTCAGACAAGACTGAGAGCAATGTGGTCAATATCTGGTTGTCTCTTCAGACAAGACTGAGAGCAATGTAGCCAATATCTATTTGTCTCTTGGCAGGACTGAGAGCAATGTGGTCAATGTCTGGTTGTCTCTTGGCTGGACTGAGAGCAATGTGGTCAATGTCTGGTTGTCACTTGGCAGGACTGAGAGCAATGTGGCCAAAATCTGTTTGTCTCTTCAGACAAGACTGAGAGCAATGTGGTCAATATCGGGTTGTCTCTTGGCTGGACTGAGAGCAATGTGGTCAATTTCTGGTTGTCTCTTGGCAGGACTGAGAGCAATGTGGCCAATGTCTGGTTGTCACTTGGCAGGACTGAGAGCAATGTGGCCAATATCTGTTTGTCTCTTCAGACAAGACTGAGAGCAATGTTGTCAATGTCTGGTTGTCTATTCAAACAAGACTGAGAGCAATGTGGTCAATATCTGGTTGTCTCCTTACAGGACATAGAATACACTCTGTCCAAGTGGAAACTGAGAGCATTGTAACCAAACTCTGGGTCATTCTCCAGAATAATGTCCAGCGATTATACTTTAAAATAAATCCTAGTTTCCACTCTATTTAGGTCACAAACCTCCAGATTATGGGAGAACCACACATCTTCCCAACCCCTCAGGAATGACAGGGAATGTATTTCCAGTCAGAGGTAGGAAGATGGCCAAGATATACCCAATATATTTCCCAACCCCTCAGGAATGACAGGGGGTGTATTTCCAGACAGAGGTAGGAAGATGGCCAAGATGTACCCAATATATTTCCCAACCCCTCAGGAATGACAGGGGGTGTATTTCAAGACAGAGGTAGGAAGATGGCCAAGATGTACCCAATATACTTCCCAACCCCTCAGGAATGACAGGGGGTGTATTTCCAGTCAGAGGTAGGAAGATGGCCAAGATGTACCCAATATACTTCCCAACCCCTCAGGAATGACAGGGGGTGTATTTCCAGTCAGAGGTAGGAAGATGTTAAGGATGTACCCAATATGCTTCCCAACCCCTCAGGAATGACAGGAGATGTGTTTCCAGACAGAGGTAGGAAGATGGCCAAGAGGTACCCACCACTTGACTTACGTTTTTTTCATATGTATCCTGTTGTTATTGAGATTGATTGCCCGTAAAACAGTTGTTTTTTTCGTGTTTGGCGAATGTTTAATTAATCCGTAATGGAGAAATGTCACTCAATTGCAGAAGTACACTCCCAGGTTAGCAGAACAGACAGGTACAGTCTTAGACAAAATATCAGATACAATCAAATACTTTCAATATGCAATCAAATGTGTAAACTATAATTTTGTCCCTTTTATATTATCAAGAATAATAATAATATTAAAGGTGTAAACATTTTTCTATTTAATTAGTTCTATCCAGGGTTGATTTGTACTCGTGAAGACGTCACAGAGGTAGGCCTATACTTTTCTTGTGGTGCTGGATAACAACCGCCTGTTCTGATGACGTCACCAGCGTCATGGAGGTCCTGGCTCGACTCCTGTACCGACAACTACAGTCAAATTTTCATAGGAAGAGCCTAATATGATAGAAATGCTACTAGATCTACTTTCATATATATTTATAAGTCAAGTCAAATAATCTGTAGTTGTCACTTTTGATAGATATTATACCTCTAAAACAACAATAATAATACAATAAAATGTTATCCAATGTCGACCGTTAAACGAAAGTAGTATTTTCTAAAAGCCCTTCCGATGAAAATTGGCCTGTAGCTGTTGGTACACGCGCCAACTATATTTGGTGACACTTGGCTGGGATTTTCATAAGTTAGATAAAAAAGACAGGTTTTTCCGAACACTAAAAACGTTTCTTAAATAGTCTGGCCCCACAAACATATGTATATCATCATTCATCATATAAATATAATCTGTAGAATCTACTAGATAGTTTAATAATAATGGCTTTGTTTTAAAATCCACATAACCTCAATGTAACACTATTTAAAAGGCGACCCAAGCGGTTCGTCCCGTTCTAACAGTTAATATCGTTATTGTTGCTACTCTGTCTCTTACTGTCCGTCACAGATATACGGATATAAGTACAATACTTGAATAGGGATGAGTAGGGTAGAAGCCATAAGAAATGTATGCGCGGTTGAATGATAAGTTAAATCATTTAGGAAAATTAACTCACTACACCCGGCTGAGATTCTAACCCCAACCTCCTTGTCATAGGTAAACCAGACTAGATGAGTCTGATATCTAGTCCGCACGTCCACTATTATGCGTTTAATCTTTGTTAGTATGAGCCCCCAGCGAGTATGAGGAAGAGTATGCACCAGCATTCACTCAGAGTATAGAAAAAAAACACTAGAGCTGTCTAAACCTAGAATTAGACCCCGACCTCTCGAGTAGAGTTGGTCGTGCTAGCCGCTACCCGAACCCAAGTCAGTTTATTCCCCACCGGTTGTTTTACTAAAGTCAGCGAGGGGTGGGGTTTATTTCTATCTGTGGGGGAGGGGGGGGGAGGGGGATCCACTACTCCACCCCGCTGTGTTCTTATCAGACCAGAGACTTCCACTGATTAGTATTTAAAAAGAACACTGCGGGTGTTCACGAATTTATTCACCTGAATACCTGGCTCAACCTGTCTTTGTCCACATAAATAGATATTTTTACTGTTGGTGGATAAATAAAGCACACAGCTATGAATTATAACATAGACTACAAGTTATACAACTTAAAAACAAGGTGTACTATCTATAAACAAGCTTTACTACCTATAAACAAGGTGTACCATCAAGGGATGCTGTGAGGTTAGTTCAGTGTTTGCTGGTCCATAACCAAGTCTTGTTATGTTGTTTCAATCTTGTGTGTGCTCTATTTACTGTCATGAAATGTTGCCTCCACACCGGACAGTAAAAAGTACTACCATTACACCGGCCGCTAAGATAAATCATGTAGTTAATAAAAAAAACACCAAACTTACACTCGCTGGATGGTTTGGAGCTCTCTACTTGGATGTCCCAGAACTAGCCATACCATAACTAGCCAAGTGTTGTTTCCTCCATTCCTGGGACATCCTCAAGAGAAGTACTAGCTTGCAGTTACCATAACTAGCCAAGTGTTGTTTCCTCCATTCCTGGGACATCTTCAAGAGAAGTATCAGCCACAGAGCTCTCTACTGGGATGTCCCAGAACTAGCCAAGTGTTGTTTCCTCCATTCCTGGGACATCTTCAAGATAAGTATCAGCCACAGAGCTCTCTACTGGGGTGTCCAAGAACTAAAAAGTTACGAAGCTTAAACTTGCAGACATCTTTTACAGTTCAACCTTTGAAGAAATGGAATTCGTGAATCGTAAGAGAACATCTTTTAAAACAATCATTAGTAATACCATTCACTTATGACAGGTAGGATGTTAAAGCGCGGGTCTAGCATCGATTACCGGCTCTCACCCATTGATCTCTGGGTGGTCTGTGACCAATCACAAACCAAACTCGACCGACGTATCGCCGAGAGCAGTCAACGTCACCAGTATTTCCACCGACTCACTCGGCTCACTGACCCTCTCCGGTGGACATGTGGGTTGGGACGTCACTCTCTCAATAGTTTGTTATGACGATGGTTGGGGGTGGGGGAGGGGTTTCCACGCGTGGCTTTGTTTTAGTATCAGGGCTATTATCGAGTTAATCTATAGGATAAGAAGTAAGGTAATTCTAGTAAATACACCCGAATTAGCGTGGAAAGGTGATGGGGAACCCAAGATGGGTCTGTTAAGTTTGTTTTTCCATCGCGTCTTACTACCCATCCGGATTATAAGCATTTTAATCAAGCAAATGAGATAGGTATTAGAAAAATTATTATTTAGCACCGCGTCTTACTACCCGTTTGGGTTATGCGCTTAAGTACTAATTACGCTAATGGATTAGGAATTGAGAAGGTTGAATTTAGAGGAAGTGAACCCGCATTTGCGTGGAGGTAGAGTGGAAAACCATTTAGGAAAAACCACCCCCAGTTCACCCGACCGAGATTCGAACCTAGATATCCCCGTCCTCGGCAGTCGAGCTCAACACGACTAGCGCGTTATCCAACTACGCCACCGAGGCGGGTTATTAAAAAAACAAAATTTAGACGATATGCATATGCATTTGCTTGGAGGGAGATGAGATGAACCATTTAATAAAACCTATCCGTGGTACATCCAATCGGGGACTTGAACCCCGACCTCTTTATCACTGGAAAACCAGACAAGACGGACAAACACATTTATGAGAAACTTTCTGATGGTCGACTTTGTGATTATAGAGAAATGACAAACGAATAGGGATTTGAACCTTGATCTCCTGGATTCACATGTCTACCGCTGTACCGACTTGGGCTCCACCTACCCGAACTGACCCAAATGGGAGTCGCTCCGGTACACTTC
Source organism: Timema podura (assembly GCA_033556935.1). Classification (NCBI taxonomy): domain Eukaryota; kingdom Metazoa; phylum Arthropoda; class Insecta; order Phasmatodea; family Timematidae; genus Timema; species Timema podura. The sequence goes on along the minus strand of JAVRXN010000009.1, from coordinate 42,046,373 downwards.
ACACAAGTTTGTTTTCCTGCTCAGTTTGTTCCAACTAGGCACAGTTCCAGGCTCAATACAAGTTGTTCCTTCACTTGCTCTTAAAATAGTCTTAGTTTTTATGCTCATTTTAGGATATTATTTAAATTTTCCCAAGTGTTCCCGCAGCGGCAAACAAGTATTGAAGTACTCACTTTCATTCCTCTCCATATTAAATTCATGCACCCACGTCCTTCTTTGTTTACAAACCATTTTGAAAGTTGAATTAATATCAGACAGTAACAACAGCTTTAAACTATGATCAGAATCCCGCAAGTTGAAACTCTCCTCAAGATATCTCCAGTCAAACTGACTCTTTTCATGCGTGTAACTCAGAGTAGCTATCTGTGATCACCTTGTCACTGTCTAACTGTACAAACTTCCCAGCGTACTGATTAGTACCAGCAATATTACAACCAGGGGTGTTTTATATACTCAAAAGGGAATCCTGAATAGCTCGCGTGTTAGATACAAGGGGATCCTGGATAACTAAGGTGTTAGAGTGGTCGGAACGTGAAGCCAGAAGACCATGGTTCCAATCCTTGTCTAGGTGTAATTTGTCTGTAATTACAAGGATCAGTTGAGTCTAACGTCCAGTCCACATGCCCACCGATGTGAGTTCTTAGTTAAAGATGAAGTGGTGGTTCTGTGGATACAAGTATTGTTGTGTCTTCAACTCCGGAGGGAACATGTTCCGTTCAGTCGTTGAAAGAACGTAAGAACGGCCGTTGTTTCGGTTCTAAGCGCGAGTTCCTGATGCCCGCATAACATGTTGAGATGTTTGTAACCGTCATTAGTCGAGCTCCTGGGTAGTTAGTGGCAGGTTAGTTATACCCCAGTGGGGCAGAGCTCTCCACTTGATATACAGCTCCTGGGTAGTTAGTGGCAGGTTAGTTATACCCCAGTGGGGCAGAGCTCTCCACTTGATATACAGCTCCTGGGTAGTTAGTGGCAGGTTAGTTATACCCCAGTGGGACAGAGCTCACCCCTTGATATACAGTTAATGAGGATTGGATTTTGGTCCAATATTCAACACGTTACGTGGCCTATGACTCGCATTGCTGTGGTCGTGTTGACTAAATATCAGACTAAGCTAGTCTGGTTCGGGTCAACCTAGACCCCAGATAGCTTCTCATATTACCTACACGTAAATTCGGGTACTCTTTATTTCAATTCCACCCTTATCATCCCTACCTTATTACATTTGTGTATCCCGGAGACCCGCAAACCTAGGAGTAGAGGGCTAGGGGGGTGCTTGAACCCTGGACGTACATTATAAGTTTTATAACGTATGTTTGTATTCCTCCTTGTAGCAGCTTATTGAAGTATTATAATGTATGTTTGTATTCCTCCTTGTAGCAGCTTATTGAAGTATTATAATGTGTGTTTGTATTCCTCCTTGTAGCAGCTTATTGAAGTATTCTAATGTATGTTTGTATTCCTCCTTGTAGCAGCTTATTGAAGTATTATAATGTATGTTTGTATTCCTCCTTGTAGCAGCTTATTGAAGTATTATAATGTGTGTTTGTATTCCTCCTTGTAGCAGCTTATTGAAGTATTCTAATGTATGTTTGTATTCCTCCTTGTAGCAGCTTATTGAAGTATTATAATGTATGTTTGTATTCCTCCTTGTAGCAGCTTATTGAAGTATTATAATGTATGTTTGTATTCCTCCTTGTAGCAGCTTATTGAAGTATTATAAAGTATGTTTGTATTCCTCCTTGTAGCAGCTTATTGAAGTACTATAATTAGAGATGGGCCACTCAAATCCTCGAATCCACCGAATCCTGACAAGTATTCGAGATTCGAGGATTCGATGTTTTACTGGATTCGATGGTCGAATCTTTCACCTCATAAACAAATCATATTTTGAATTCAAAAATTACTTAGTTAGACCTACTTGAAAAGCACAACTTAATTCGTAATCTTTATTTTGTCGGACAAAAGAGATTTGCATGAATAAAATCATTATTTAAAAAAAAAGTATTTGTTAGGTGTGGAAAATCTTACGTGTCTACTACCCTACCCTTCCGCCTCTATGGGAAACTTGGACTCGACCGTTTCGGCACATGCTCACTTCTAAAACTTTCACCTCACGAACGATCTTGTAAATATTTTTATGAACACATTAAAACTCTTCAAAAACCGAAAATCAAAACCAGAATTACAAATAAACTCGAAATAAATAAAACAAATTACTGCTTTTTTTAAACAGAAATAAGAACACATTACACATGATACAAAGACGGCCGCCATGACGTATATTATATTTACTCGCGAGAGTGATGATTAAAATAAAGATATTGTTAATTCTTAGTACCCAGCTGGTTTTAATTATCTACAACTATGCAAATAACCCCAATTTATTGCATACGATCCTTAAGTTAGACATTTTGTTAGGTTTCATGAAAAATAAATACTCTCGACAGTCAGACACCGATAAAACTGTTTATTTACGCCTACCGGCTTACGCATTGTATATTGATTGTTTGTTTAAAATCGATTCTGGTAATCTGATTACTTAGTAAGTGTTCTCGAGTTTTAAGAATCAAATAACGACTTGCTAATTCATTATTTGTTTTTAAATTGATTTTAAATAAGAGTTTATTATTTTTTTAAATATGTTATTGAAGTAATTGTAAAAATATTCAAACGTAGTCCTGCCTTATAAAATGGGAATGAACATATTGGAGTCAAAAATATGTTCGTGTTTTAAATAGAATGTATTCTCAGAAATCGATATATCGCAAGAATCGAATATATTTCTTATTTTCTACGCGAAGATAGATAATGGATATAATAATAAAATAATAATAAAACATACTTAGGCATTAATGAGTTCACTATTTCCTATGTATGTTTAATTGTTAAGCATGTTATTTAGGTCTTCTTTTTTTTAATCTATTTTTATTTTTTATTTCTTATTAAAATAAATTATAATCCTTCAATGATGATTAAAGTTGATCAAAAGGTAACTAGGCCTAATCTGTTTATTTCACATGTTATTTTAGAAACTCAACTCATTCTAACAACACTTTTAAAAATAACTAAAAGACACTCAAATTTTGATTGATTTGATTTTCAAACAATAATTTGAGTCTAGATTGTTTAATTTGGCTGGATTTTAACCTGTATTTTGCGAGGGGTGGTTGGGGTTGATTAAAATTGAAATCATGATTGAAATAAATCTTAATTTACAGTTTAGGCCTATAATGTGTAATGTAGGTCTATTTGTAACTAATTAAAATTTCTAACAATTTGCTAGGATTCGGATTCGAGATTCAAGATTCGAAAATAAAATGTAGATTCGGATTCGAGATTCGGATTCGAGAAATAGTAGATTATACCCATCTCTAATTATAATGTATGTTTGTATTCCTCCTTGTAGCAGCTTATTGAAGTATTATAATGTTGGTTTGTATTCCTGCTTGTAGATGGTTATTGAAGTATTATGAAATTTATCAACCAAGTTTTAAAAACTTTTATTTCAAAAGATTAAAATGTTAAAATAAATGCCTCGTCATCTCCTATTGGGGGGACTGGCCCTGCCTAAAAACTAAATGTCTGTACGTTCCTACTCGGACGGGGTGATGTTCATTCAAGTGTGGTCCCCAGTTGCTAATGACCCCATCACTCTTCAAATCAATAACAAACTAAAACAATTTACAAGTGCTAGTAGAATAAAGCGAGACTATATTTTGTACTGTAACCGAGAAGTTATCTCATTACATTTCAAGCCTCCCCCCTCCCCCGTCCCACTAGAAGCATGACGAAATAAACTAAATAACATTTTAAAAGTGATTCTTTTAAACGTCACTCATCCGTCCGAAACATTTGCTCAACACTTTTTGTTACTTTCCGCAGTAACTAATGACTGACAGAAAAGATTTTTTGTCAATTGTGTGAGTAAAAATGATGGGGGGAGGGGGGGAAGGGGGAGGGGCGATTATTAAATTAAAACGTGACGTTATACATTTCAAAGTATCCCAGACCTTCCACTCTCCTGCCTGCCTGGTTCTACTGGTTCCTATCTTTTTTTCTTGTTTTTTATTTCATTCCATCCCTTTTATGTGTTTCTTCTTAATGTAATACCTGTCTCATTTCTTGTTTACGCTCTCTCTCTCTTCCCCGGCAACTACTACCGGACATGTCGGAACGCGGGAGATGATTGGTGTACAGCCCGTTCTTTCTAACTGGATAGTTATCAAATAAAATAAACCTTTTCCAGGTTCATTAGGGATTTTAGAAACACTTTTTTAATGGGATTAATTGGGTTGTTTATCCACAATTTCAATCTATAATATTAAAGGATGAAAGAAGATGGACCGACAATCATTCTAGAGTAAATCCTGTTTCTTTAGTAAGAGTTTTTTTCACTAATTAGCCTCCAAACAAGTGGAGACGAGGGACATTCCTTCCATAGCATCCCACAGACACTGAAGCTGATAAAATACAGTCCCTGGTGGATAGACTACGCCATGAATGTTTCCGGCTCAAATATGGCTGTTGAGACGATATTTGAAATAGGTCGTTAAGTGAAAAGCATGTTTTATGGTCTATTTAGTGGTCTCACTAACATTAGAAAACAACCGTCATGATGATAATCTAAAACAGGTGTTCTTCCCCTTGAAAATAAAACATAAAAAAACATCGGTTTCTAGTTAGCATTATTTATCAAGCATGCATCTATGCTATCGTTGAATGTCTGCGTCACTCATACATATTCCTATTTTCATCAAACGAGTGAAACTGGGTCAGCCAGTAAGACAAGCTACAAAACGCCGAAGAAATAATTTCCTCACAGGATTAAAACTATTTTTCCCATACAAACACAACTTCTCCATTCTTTCTTCTGAGGAATGGAAGATAGAGTACGTTTAATGCTCCAAACCTTTTTTCCTCAACAAATGCATTTCTGTTTAATTCTTCGTTTGATGGTAAAAGAAGAGAGAACTTTTGTTGTTAAATATTTCCTCCTCTCAAATTGTCAAACAGATTTCCATTTATCGCCTTCTTAATTGGCATTCCTCTGCGTCAACGTTTGTCAGATAAACATTTAGAGGCTAAAATAATTGTGTGTGTTGTGGATTCCGACCTCCTAATTGGGACATTTGATACAAAGAATCCATGCGCCGTCCCACCGTTCCTTCGGTTGTAACATTAAACCTATTACTTCTAGACTGCGCATATAATCTACCACCAACATGTATTTTACCATTGATCTCTATAACAAGACTGGATATAAGTGGCTTTAATTTTCGAGCTGTCGTCTGCACACCATCGTGTAAGGGAGAAAGGAACTTTCGAGTATTTCTTTCTCTCTTACACAAATACAAGGCGATGTGGCATTTTAATATCGTTTGATAATTTGTATGAATATATCAGATATATCAATGTATGATTAATCAAATGAAATAAATGCGTTAATAAAAGGTTTGAAGCGCATAACTAAGTTGGACACTCCTAACGTGTTTATTTAAATAAGTTTATGTATAATATAATAATACTTCCAACGTACCTCTAACCTAAATGATCATTTGAGCGGAAAACAACTACACACAGTTTGTCATTAAAATAAATTCAATTAAGATTTAAGCTACCTTATTTCATTATAGTAATTGAACGTTCAATATAATATGATTTCTGATGGCACTATGTACAAGCTAAATATCAAACTTTAAATAGGTACCTATATTACAATCTTGGCAGAATGTAAACACCATGGATGATAGCTACATATTTAAATATATAAAGATTTTATTCGTATTTGTACACTATTATCTGTGAAACCGAATAGTATATCTTTAATATAAATGTTTCTTAGGCCAATTGGAGCATAACACTTAAATATTTTCCTGTTTTATTCACCAGATACATGTTTTCACACAATAACATTGAAAGAACCCGTTAAATCTGTCCCCTCACAATCAAGCAGACGACAAACTTGAGCATCACGCTTTGGTCTTTTGTAGGGGTGTGTTTATGTCCATCCAGTATAATATAGAGATTACTGACTTTGTGACGTCATGGGCCCAGTGATATTGGTCTAGTCCGTGGAACAGAGAAATAGACGAGTTGCAATAACAGCGATTCCAGTGTTTTCTTACACTCACGTGACGGAATCCTTGTCCCATACAATAGAAACAGAGGTCGGAATTCTTGTCCCATACAGTATCAACATTATGTCGGAACACTTCAGTCCTGCATTCCTACATCCACAAGCATCTTTTCTTGCAATTGCATACAATATATTTGAGCAGTTTCGCTGGAGCAGGATCTTGAAGAATTTGCACTGGTGTAAGCCCTTTATAACTTCTTCACCACCCATCGTAACGGGCTTTTCTGTACACCACACCACTGTTGTACTTTTAGATACACTCGCATACAATGTTACCGAGAGGCCGCTGATGTAGGGGGTAGATAAGCTAAGTTATTTAGCTTTAGTGACATATCTTATAAAACAATCATATCGATAGATCAATGTCTTCGCCAACCATGAAAACGGATTCCATTGCAGATCTACTTCGATAGCTGCAGTAACAATAAGTACATCTGTATCTTAAACTGCCTGCTTCTCTGTAAAGACTGATTCAGTAAGTTTTTTCATCAATAATGTAATGAAACGACTTTTGTGTCGCTCTTTAGAAAGACAATTATTTTGTGACGCTTTTAGCCTTTAGTAACCATTGACTCATCCAACATTATAAGAGGACGTGGTCACGTCCTGTTCTGCCACCCGACCCATAGCAGCGAATAGCTTACTACCCCCACCCCCTCTTTGGTATCTATCGTAGATCCCGTCTTACGCTGAAAATATTAGTTTTACGTAAATATTGACTAAGACATATTTATCATGCTCGTTTTTTTTAATAAGCGCTCTTTAATCTCTAAAATTAACTAAAATTAAGATATTGCGTAGTTTCATTTTATTGTTTGCATATTTTAATGTTTTTCAAAACAGAGAGCGGTGGCACAAGTTCGAGGTTGCAAAACTGATATGTTGTTCAAGACCACTACTAGATTAAATAACGAATTTGCAACTCTCCAAATTTGTCCCGCAAACAAGCTGATTTGTTACCCTTCCCACTGGATTATAGGCCTAATAACAACACTTAACGTCCAAGTCCGGGAATGTTTGAGCAGCGTCAATGAATTTAATAACAGTGCTAGGAAAGTTCATAAAAATATTGTTTCTTTAAATGTAAATCTATTAATGACTTAATACTATAAAAACTCTGATGCTGTTTCGGTGGTGGAATATAATTCTTTATCAACGTGTTAATTTAGTGACATTATTTTCTATAAGCTCAATATTGCTACCTATTATTTTAATGAATAATGTATACTCATCAAAAGTTATTATCACCCCCTGAAAAATCGTGGTTTTATTTGAACCCACCACCCCTAAACACACATGGGGTGATCAAATATTGTTTTTAAAAAAGCACTAAAAAAAATAATCTTTTTTACATCAACCCGATCCTCACTCTAAAACTCTTCTACCCGTCCAGCGCAAGCGATTCTACATTCGATGATACTACCGACAACTTATACCATAAGGGTGAGAATCGTGTGACACGATCAAACGGCAGGTGCTCTCCTGAAGGATTAACTCCCCTACTGCCCCCTCCAATAACCAGAAAAACCGGTCAAGTCACGAAATAGCTTCGTTAGCAAAAGAAACAGTTCTTTATGTACTTTTTATGGTCGTTAATTCCTGAGCAGTGTGAAGAGGATCTGTAGAAAGTGTGGAGAACTCCTGCCAGTGGCTGGCGAAGGCGGGGAGTTGTATTTGTAATTTGTGTTTTTCATACAAACACCTTCTCATTGCAAGGACCTAGTCTTCAAAATGATTGAAGTTATGTCACCTTATTATACTGTACTTTATTTCACATATCAGTACCACTATAGTTATAGGCCTAATTTACTGACACTGTCCAGTGCTATGTATCTTTTGAATGGTACCTTCTCATCAAGGGTTGGGGTGACTGTCCCGTTTTATAATGACTACTACAATCCTACTCTACTACTAAATGAAGCAGAGTTGCAGTTGCCCCTTGTTGAAACTACCACTCCTACTTAGTGCCTAGTGAACATCAGGGGCGTCGCACTGGGGTAGGGTCATCCCATCCCAAACCCCCCCAATGTTGGTTAAAAGCTTGAAAGTTGGGAATTTTGTGAGATTTGAAATCTGGAGTTGGGAAATTCTAGGCTTATTCTGTACCCCAATACTTTCTATTATGGAAATCCTTAACCACAGACCTGTACAGACAAATTTGAAATTTCCCAACCACAAAAAAATCCCAATTTCAAAAATCGTCAAACACTTAAAGGATATTCCTTGTTTAATAGATTGTAGAAATCTTAGTTAATCAAGTAGTCCAGTAGCGCCGTTGTCGGTAGACAGAGACAACGGCCAGTGAGTGTATGTTGAATGTGGTATGGAAACGAATCATAAGGGAACATGAGCTGCCCAGTAGCAAAATATCACTCAGCCAGCAATGCTGGAAGTGACAGCTATATCGGCCAATGTTTAGTTTATGATTTAGTGTTTTAGTTGTGACTTTCGTGGCTGCTAGACTGGAAGTTTTATGAATCAAATTATCATCTGTTGTACAGCCAATGCCTTAATTAAGGCTTTATTAAATTATGAAGGTATAAATGCAGTTAATATTACACAATATTTTATTGTTTTCTTATCGAAGGCTCATTAATTTTTCTAGCAAGTATCCATACTAGTTTGAATTGAACTGATGTATCTTATTAAGTTTTTTTCACTCTTTAACATTTTCAAATTTGGGATACATTTTTAAATTCATTATTTAGTGTTCGATTTGCATGAAATTTCGTATAACCATGTTGTTTAGAGTGCTGATTTCCAATTTGCCATAAGTTATTTAATAAAATGTCAGGGGAAGCCCTTCACTCTCACGCGCTAAATTACAATATGTTTTGAATAGTTTATTGACGTAGCAGTATTAACATTTTAGGACAACTTTCATGAGATTATGAAGCAGGACATTGGTAGACAGGTATAAAAACACTAGATATATCGATACATTCCATTTTTTATTGCTTTATTTTATAGTTGAAAATGTTTTTAAATAAACATGGCCAAATTGCTAATTTTTTTGATAAAGCAGTGGTTTCCAACTTGCAGCGTGTTTTGAGTGGGGTCACAATATAGAGATTTTAGCTTTATATCTAGCTTTTCAGGGATTTTAATGATTATAAGATGCGAAATTCTAATAGAAACGTAAGTTGTTAAAGGGCTTAAAACGACCTATAGTTACTGCTTAGGTGTCTTTTGGCTATTCCATTGATCCATTCTGATAGCTTCTTGCTGACATGTTTACTGTGGCAGCCTTGTAATGCTGCTAGCATAATATAAAATCATCCCCTACCCCGGGCTTGTTGATTCTCTTTTACTACATATTAGTTGCATATAATCATTATTATAAGCAATTATAATAATTAAAACAAGAATTAGTGGGCATGTGAGTTTAATGTCACGCTCTTTTGGTTTGGTTTGTTGGTGAAGGTGAAGTAAGGATTTTAATTCTGGCCAGGGGTAGTTTATCCCAATAGCCCTCCAAGCGAATAAGGGTACATTTCCTCTAAATTTGACCTATCCCACTGGTGTAGTTAATTGTAGATAGTCCGGGCTGGTAGTAATATACAGTGAAAAAACTTAAAAACTAGGATTTGAACGCTTTTAAGTTATCAAAGGGTCGCTATGGCCGCAGATTGATAAATTGTGGTCATAAACTACAAAATGTTGGAAAGGCTGTAATAAAGTCAGTTAAATTTTTTAATCTAAAATTCACGATTTGATCAATATCTGCAAATCTAAATAAATATATTTAAGCTCAATTGGATACTTAGCTCAGATGCAGGTAAACTGAAATAAATCATAATTCAAGTTGCACTGAAAAATCCTTGTAGCCTTGTAAAAATCCAGTATGAACAAATATAAACAAGGCTGTCGCCAGGGGGGGGGGGGTTTGGGGGCTCAAACCACCACGAAATTTTATGAACAAAATAGCTTTATTCATAGTTCAAACAATATAAAAAATTAAGATACAAGTACAAATTAGGAGGCTGTATTAACATAAAAAGCACTTAGAGAGCTTCTAGAGGTGTTTAATATTCAGAATTTTTCCTAGCCGTCAGCAGTTAGGGGGTAATGCTGCCATATAAAACACTTCAGATAGCTTCTAGAACTGTTTTTCAATTAGAATTATTTCTAGCTTCCGGCAGTTGGAGATGTGCCCACCAACCTACCCTCCCCCCCTACCCCCCCTCCCGAAATTATTGGCTTGCTACGGCCTTGCAAATATAAAAATACAGTTGCCTAAAAGCTCGGTTCAAGGCTTGATTTTCACCCCAAATTTAAAAAAAAATTGAGCCCCCCTTACACGTTCCCAACATTGCCCTTCTTGTACTCTCCTTTGTTACTTGGGAATTTTTCTAATGTTGAAATGCTTAGAATTGGGAAACACACTGGTTCACTCCCCCCCTCCCCCAAAATATATTTCGTGCAACTCCCCTGGCGAACATAGAATGGAATGTTGAAGTAAGAGAACCTATGTTCCAATATGTTCTCTATAGTCTCTGTGGAACTGTCGATCGCCAAGATACAGGTCAAGTCTGGGGGGGAGGGCTGAGGTTTGTTCATCAACAGAGTACGTCAGGGCCAGTGGTTGAGTGGTCGGATAGACTGACTGCAAACACTGGTTCGAGGCCTGAACGGTGCTGGAAAAAACTTTTGTGTTTTAAATAGATGTACACTACGTTTCCCTTGAGGTGGTAGTCTTACCTTTACTGATTACACTATGGCCCTATCTTATAAACAACACCATAGTGGAACCAAGCAAGATAGCAGTCTCACCTTGACTAATTACACTATGGCCCTATCTTATAAACAACACCATAGTGGAACCAAGCAAGATAGCAGTCTCACCTTGACTGATTACACTATGGCCCTATCTTCTAAACTACACCATGGTGGAACCAAGCAAGATAGCAGTCTCACCTTGACTAATTACACTATGGCCCTATCTTATAAACAACACCATAGTGGAACCAAGCAAGATAGCAGTCTCACCTTGACTGATTACACTATGGCCCTATCTTATAAACTACACCATAGTGGAACCAAGCAAGATAGCAGTCTCACCTTGACTAATTACACTATGGCCCTATCTTATAAACTACACCATAGTGGAACCAAGCAAGGTAGCAGTCTCACCTTGACTAATTACACTATGAATATCTTATAAACAACACCATAGTGGAACCAAGCAAGGTAGCAGTCTCACCTTGACTAATTACACTATGGCCCTATCTTATAAACAACACCATAGTGGAATAATTCAATGTAAGCTTACTACCCCACAGAGTAAACCATGACTTCATCATCTTCCTCGAGTAAAATAACTATTTCTTGCGCTAGAGACTGGTCACCAGTTTAAGTTAGTTTGTATGTCGCGTTCCTGAAAACTTTTGTTCTTGTTTACAGCGGGGGCAAGTTCATCAGTATCGGCGAGAAGATTAGATTGCCTGATGACGTCACCATGGGGTACATTATAGGTGAGTCAGCAATAGTAGTGCTTTTTTAACAAGGTTATCATCGTAGGGTTGTGTTACCTTCCCGTCAAAGGAGACCCGGTTATCTGCGAGTCTGGCGCCCTAGGCCACGTAACCTCCCGTGCAGGGAAACACATTATTAACCTAAACTCCTGCTGAGCTGAGAGTGGTTGACTGTAGCCATGTTTGCATCTTGAGAAAGAACCTTCACACACAGTCTTCATTTGTTCCCTAGAACAGTTTCCGTGGACTCCCTTACCACTGAGCTATCATCTTCCCAGGTCTCCACACGCCAGGTTGTCAGGTACAACACGACTGTAGGAACAGGCTGTCAGGTACAACACAACTGTAGGAACAGGTTGTCAGGTACAACACGACTGTAGGAACAGGTTGTCAGGTACAACACGACTGTAGGAACAGGTTGTAAGGTACAACATGACTGTAGGGACAGGTTGTAAGGTACAACACGACTGTAGGGACAGGTTGTCAGGTATAACACGACTGTGGGAACAGGTCAGGAATAACACGACTGTAGGAACAGGTTAGGAATAACACGACTGTAGGAACAGGTTGTCAGGTATAACACGACTGTAGGAACAGGTTGTTAGGTATAATACGACTGTAGGAACAGGTTACTAGGTATAATATGACTGTAGGAAGATGATGTCAGGTACAACACGACTGTAGGAACATGATGTCAGGTACAACACGACTGTAGGAACATGATGTCAGGTACAACACGACTGTAGGAACAGGTTGTTAGGTATAATACGACTGTAGGAACAGGTTACTAGGTATAATATGACTGTAGGAACAGGCCATAGGCTGGTTTATGGATAAGAGCTTAAAGACTTTACTTACCGTGCTGCTACCTGTAGCGTTGGAGCAAATGACTTGCACACAAACTTAATTCTAGATCATACACAACACCAGTCCCCCGATTGTTGATTCAAATTTGAGAAAGGGGAAGCCCCCAATCTCACCCATTATAAATGTTTCGACCGTGCCAGGATTAGAACCGGGACTGTTAGCTAAAAAAAAATAATTAAAAGCTATAGTAGTCATTCATCCTATTCTAGACAAAGGAGGGGGGGGGGGGCAATAGTTCCCCTAATTTCGGTCAGCGAGACAGGAGGGGGTTCTTGTGGCTCCGTTGATTAATGAACCAGACTTCTTCTCCGAACCTTTAATTACTGATTGGTCAGCTCGACTGAAAGCGATAATTAAGATCTGAAGATTAGCCGGGTTCAAACTCTTCAACCTCCCAGGTCCTTTCCGAGTTCTTAGCTAGGTAATTACCCCCCATAGGGCTTTCGGTGACTGCCCCTGCTCGAGCCTCAACTACAGGAGCGCATGCGCTACGAACAAATACCATTATACTAATATGTTCATGTTGTTTGTCCCGATTGGCATACCTAGTAGGTGCAGGGATAGGCGAAACTCCAATCATGTTTGTTCTAGGTTCGAGTCTTAGACAGGTGTAATAGGTGGTAGTAATGATTTATCACTCACCCCTCTATGCAAATGCGGATACGTTTCTTTTAAATTCTACTTTACACACCCCTACAGCACTTGTATAGTTAAAGGAGGACAGCCCGGACGAAATAAAAAATGACAAAGAAATTCTAAGATAACGCCTTGATGTTAAGTCTAGATTTGTACAAGTAATATAGTAATAATATATTTAGATTGGGGAAAGGGGAGGCTGTTTTACCACTTTTTATTCTGGTCAAAGTAAATAACATATTGCTCCTAGAAGAATTTAATTCTCCATACGTGGTGATGTTGAATATCTGTCATGAACATGGCGGTGTCTACTGGAGTAGTATTATATTTATTTAGAAAGAGCAAGTAATAATCCACGTGAACTCACTCTACATCCTGCAATATCTCCACGACGGCATGATATGATGGATGGGTGTAATAATAGCCGGTGACCTCCTCGGCTCTGCTCCTCGCCTGATACTTATCTCGCTCAATAGCTGGCTGGACCCACCGTGGACTTCAATTAATAATCTCTCTCTCTCTCTTTCTCTGCGCCTAGACTGGACCAGATTAAGATAAAGGACGAAAGGAATGTGTTCACAAATCTGGGCCCAGGAGTGCGGCCTGTGGAAATGACTCCTGGAAGTTATTCATTCTTCTTGTTCATTAAAGAGTTGATAACGGTTGGATGGCTCACAGAGACCGATTATATTCTTAAACATTTTGATGAGCACACACACACACACACACACACACATACAACTATTCTGAAGGACCGCCTATAAACTGGCTCTATAGAAGGCACTTTCTGAACGACTTACAAACTAGTTTTATTCTAGATCAGACACAACTTCCAGTCACTCTGAAAGGGGAAAGCCTTAATTTCTGCAATTATAAATAGTTTTGGGTAGGCTGGGAATTGAACCAAAGGAACTTAAGTTCAGTAGACAGACCCGCTACCCAATGAGACTAAGGGAATCGGGAAATAATATCGTGGACTACTCTGTCTATCATTATTTAAACTATTTAGTCTTAGGAATCATTATTTGAACCCGTGTCTTTTGTAAACAAACTTGGGCAATACCTTCCTCTCCAAACGTACCTTGTTCGAATCCCGACCAACACTCCATGTCCAATTGAGGAAGGAAGGTTAAAATCACAATTTCTCCCCAAGGTGTGGCCTTACAGGGTTACCAATCGCCTGAAAAATCGGGAAAACACAGGAAATTTTGTATTAAGAAAATACCCTATTGTAACATCTTAATATCCAGTTTGGATTGAATCCATCAAAGAGTTTTGGCTGCAGCCTCGGGTACAAACCACTTTTGTGAGTTTAGGGGCAGATGAAATCCAAATATCCTTCATTATCTTGAGATAGAAAATGTTCACTACTATAACACTTTCTCTATATTTGGACAAAATTCAGTTTAAAATAGTCAAAAGCTCACAAGATGTATACCTATCACAAAATATCTGCTAAAATTGACACCATCTTTTAAAAGTGACATATGCAGAGCACATGGCTTGGTGTATGAATTCATGAAAGTAGCTGATCTGTGAAAGCAGGTTATACCAGGATGACCTCTCCAACATGGAGGGGACTGATGTTTTAACCATTTTATCGGCTACTCACCTCCAAGTAATTATAGTAACCGGCTACTCCAAGTAGCCCACGCTAACGTCAACAAGTCGATGGCTCATTTGATAACTTTAGGTATAAAATACATCTGACGCGGCAGAAATTGTACTTAAAATAACTGAGATTTAAAGATTCAAGGGGTGAACAAAGAGTCAAATAATTGCGCTCATTTTTTTAGGGATGAGGAAGATTGAATTTAAAGGAAGTGTACCCACATTAATGTGGAGGGAGAGTGGAAAACCATTTTAGGACCCCCCTTCCCCCTAAACACCTGGGCGGGATTGATACCTCAATCTTCCTGTCATTGACAGTCTAGTCTTATGAGAGTAACGCCTTAGAGCAGTGCGTGTTTGTAGTGCCATCTTTATGCGTTGCTATTGCTATAAAGACAATAACAACCTTTTATATTAACCAAATAATATCTAGTTCCTAAATGTTATATGTTTTGACTGACTCTTTACATGACAGTATATGTAATAACTGTTCTGTCAGATGAAAGTGTGACTGTTGTTACAGAACACTTGCTGAGGAAACCCCTTACTGTTATCGACAAGTTCCACTCTCACCTGGAGCCCATGAAGTTCCTCAGACAGGACACCTTCCATCAGCAGGTCAGTTCCACCAACACAACAATCTAAAACTAACCTGTTAGATATTCTAGCAACAAGTGATTAGAACAACCCAGTAAATTTATTTTCAGGGAATAAACTAGAGTTGGGTCGAATTCACTATTTCTCGAATCTGAATCTAAATTTTATTTTCAAATCTTGAATCCGAATCTTAGCAAATTGTTAGAAATTTTAATGATTTACAAATAGACCTACATTACACAATATAGGCCTAAACTGTAAATTAAGATTCATTAAACAATCTCGACTCATATTATTGTTTAGAAATTAAATCAATCAAAATTTTAGAGTCTTTTAGTTATTTTTAAAAGTGTTGATGGATTGAGTTAAGTTTCTAAAAAAAAACATGTGAACCAAACACTTACCTTTTGATCAACTTTAATCATCATTGAAGGATTATAATTTATTTTAATAAGAAAGCAAAAATAAATATACAAACATCCTTTTTTTTAGATAACTCAAAAATGCCTAGGTATGTTTTTATTATTGTTTTCTTTAATATCATCTATCTTCATGTAGAAAACAAGAAATATATTTGATTTTTATGATATAGCAATTTCTGAGAATACATTATATTTAAAATACAAAATATTTTCAACTCTTGCAACATGTTCATTCCCATTTTATTAGACAGGACTATGTTTGAATAATTTTATAATTCAATAACAAACTCTTAGTTAAAATCAATTTAAAAATAGAATATTATGAATTAGCAAGTCGTTATTTGATTCTTAAAATTCTTACAATCACCTCAAACAATACAATTTTCATGAAACCCAACAAAGTATCTAACTTAAGGATTGTATGAAATAAATTGGGGTTATTTGCATAGTTGTAGATAGTTAAAACCAGTTGAGTAGTAAGAATTAACTGTCATGTTTATTTAATCATCACTCTAGCGAGTAACCGTATACGGCATGGCGGTGACTTTGTATTGAGTGTAACGTGTTATTAATTTTGTTTAAAAAAAAAGCTTTATGTTTTATTTATTTCGAGTTTATTTGTAATTCTAGTTTTGATTTTCAGTTTTTTAAAAGTTTTAATGTGTTCATTAAAATATTTACAAGATTGTTCGCGAGGTGAAAGTTTCAGAGTGAGCATGAGCTGTAACGGTCGAGTCAGTTTCCCATAAAGGGGGAGGGTAGGGTATTAGGCACGTTAGATTTTCTACACCTACCAAATATTATTATTTTTTAAATAATTATTTTATTCATACTTATCTCTTTTGTCCAACAAAATAATGATTACGAATAAAGTTGTGCTTTTCAAGTTGGCCTAACGAAGTATTTTTTTAATTCAAAATATTATGCTTTGTTTATGAGGTGAAAGATTCAACCATCGAATCCAGTAAAACACCAAATCCTCAAATCTCGAATACTTGTCAGGATTCGATGGATTCAAGGATTTTAATATTCAAGTGGCCCATCTCTAGAATAAACCAATGCTTACATTAATATTCTATCTTATAACTAACTCAATTACGATCGATCCAGAAAACCTATTGAAATGTGGCTCTTCATGCTTCATTTTACAGCACGGAAATTGGGGGCACTTTAGTCATTTTATCAATTTTGCTGTAATTTTTAAAAGATGCTGAAACTGTTTCACTGTTTTTAAAAGTTAAAATACAGAAGCAGCACCCAACACGACATCTGATTCTACTTATATAACTAAGCGAGGTAATAACCAGCGAGGCTAGTAACCAAAACCGATCACATTCATTTTTAAAATTACTTAAACATTGGAGGGGCTTGTTAATCATTGTTCTGAGTATACCCTATTCTCATAGGTTTATTAAAATGTCACATTTGGGAAATTAGTTACAAATCAATTGTGATGATAACATTAAAAACATATCTGGCTGAACACTTAGACATAGTTTTAAGTGCCAACATATTGTTCTCTTTTTTTTTTTAACGAATCCCATTCAATGACTTCAGTCAGGCCTGGTGTTTTATTTAATCAATAGATCCCATGCGCACAAGGCACAAGAATGTTCAATGCCTAAAAATTAAGCAGTTAAAAACACAATAAAGTTTGTTAGGTGTTTACAAATTGTGTTTTTATTCCAGATAACGTTCAGCTACTCCCGATACAGTAAGGATGAGATGAATGTGTTGAAGATTGACGGCTTTGATCATAGGCTGGACCCTACCAGGTAACACATGCGTGTCAAGTGCAAGGGCGGATTTACGACTCCGCCCTCCATAGGCACAGATAATTTGCCACCCACTTTTACTACCTTAATTTCTAACCTTCTAAATCCCCGTTCCCCCCCTACCACCCTCAAACACCACATTTATACACAAGTGCTATCTGTGGAGTGAAAGATAAAAAGTGCTTACATTATTTTGTTATTTACTATAGTGAGATTTTAAAAGTAGTAAAAATCTAAGCAAAGACTTAACAAATTGAAATAAATACTATTACACTATCACAACAAACAAATTATAGTTTAAAAATATAAAGTCTGCATTAGTAAACTGTAGAACATGCTACTACAGATAAAATATTAGCATGTACAGTACACAGTACGAAAATAGTCTATAGTATCTTTTGCCTTGATTTCTGTCGAGAGAACTCGTCGATGATGCCAGACAAATCACTTTTATACACCAAGTGACCTTCACTTAAGTCAAATTCAATGAATTAAGGTGATACTCTGTCATGTTGGCACGCAGATACAGCAAACCACAACAATCACATACACGATGGAATGTGCCTACTAGGCCTATGCGTAAATCTGCCCCTGGTCGAATTGTACTTATTACACTACCAGGTAACACTTCCGTGTCTATTGACACTTATTACACTACCAGGTAACACTTCCATGTAAAGTGGTACTTATTAAACTACCAGGTAACACTTCCATGTAAAGTGGTACTTATTACACTACCAGGTAACACTTCCGTGTCTAGTGGCGATTATTACACTACCAGGTGACACTTCCGTGTCTAGTGGCGATTATTACAGTATCAGGTAACACTTCCATGTCAAGTGGTACTTATTACACTACCAGGTAACACTTTCGTGTCTAGTGGTGATTATTACAGTATCAGGTAACACTTCCATGTCAAGTGGTACTTATTACACTACCAGGTAACACTTTCGTGTCTAGTGGTGATTATTACAGTATCAGGTAACACTTCCGTGTCTAGTGGCGATTATTACACTACCAGGTGACACTTCCGTGTCTAGTGGCGATTATTACAGTATCAGGTAACACTTCCATGTCAAGTGGTACTTATTACACTACCAGGTAACACTTCCGTGTCTAGTGGCGATTATTACACTACCAGGTAACACTTCCATGTAAAGTGGTACTTATTACACTACCAGGTAACACTTCCATGTAAAGTGGTACTTATTACACTACCAGGTAACACTTCCGTGTCTAGTGGAGATTATTACACTACCAGGTAACACTTCCATGTCTATTGACACTTATTACACTGCCAGGTAGTATTTTGTGTAAAGTGGCACTTATCACCCTACCCATTGTTTGATGTTTGTTCATATTTTTGTTAAGATTCTTGTCCATCCACTGTTTCCTCTTCTCGTACTTCAACTTCTGTCCGAGATGAGATCGGTAGCGGTGGCCAAGTGAGGAATGTACAACCTCCCCATGAACACAAGTGCTGTGATCACTTTGACCTACCTATCGGTGCGGGAAGAAGACTCGGCCATCTGATGACATATCGAAATAACAACTGTGATAGAAACATGACATTGAAACTTTTGGGAAGGAAACAATTTAACATTACATGATTTTACTTTTTAACAATATTTACATATCATTTGTAAATGGAGGTAACATACTCATATGAACAAACTGAGCTGCTCAAGTAGTAATAGAAATAAATAAGATGTTTATATTGACAAAGTGTTCAAATATAGCCTTCATAATGAAAATAAGAAGTAATTTTCAAAAACAACATTTTGATAAATTTTTTATTTTCAAACATTGAATGTTGTAATCAAACTTTTCTATTTTTGTTTATTGTTAAATTTATTCACATTGTGTTTCTGGTTTATATATATATATGGTCAACTCTGGTTTTATTGAACTCGGTTGTAGTAAACATTCGGCTACAGTGAACCTAAATCATTGGTCCCAACCTGCATACATTTCAATGTGTGTTAAAAAAATTCGTTTATAATGAACCCTCGGGTTTTAGTGAACAGAAAAATGGAAAATTTCAATCATAAATGTCATTCTAACATCATAATTCTTTAATATATAACATTTTGGTTGTTTAAACTTGAAGACACCAATTCTCTATCCGAGTTATTGTTTAGTTAGCACAAAGCTTGACTGAAAGTAAAGAGTGAGGAATGGGAGGGTTGAGCTTAAACAGTCTGGGGCCATTTAGTAATCCCTTTCTTCAAGAGGAGAGAAACTAAA
Source organism: Timema podura (assembly GCA_033556935.1). Lineage (NCBI taxonomy): Eukaryota > Metazoa > Arthropoda > Insecta > Phasmatodea > Timematidae > Timema > Timema podura. The sequence goes on along the minus strand of JAVRXN010000009.1, from coordinate 42,026,608 downwards.
AAAAATTAGACTTTTCTACTCAGTTTAGTTTTTTGAATGCAAGGATAGTGTGGATTCAAGTGTGGAGAAAGCACAGACTCTACAGAAGGATCTAGAAAAAATATTAACTAAAACAGTATACAATAAACTGCAGCATATAACCGATTTTTTTAAAGATCAATTAATAGATTTCAATAAAGAGCAATTGTATTTAAACTCTTATTTTGTTTGTTACTAACCCACTACTTTCAGATTTTTTTAAAAATCTGTTTTAGTGAACATAGTGAACCAAATATCTGAGAGTTTGTAAAGGTTCATTATAACCAGAGTTGAGTATGTGTGTGTGTGTGTGTGTATGTGTGTATCTGTATGTGTATAAAAATAAAATAATTATTATATAGCTTGTGTTTTTATAAGGAAGAATCAAATAATTTTCCTCGCATAGTTAAGATTTTATTTGAAGACTTTTGAGTACTAGTTTAAGTAATGAAGTATATTAATGCTCAGAGTTTTATTTTTTTAACCATGACAGGTTGAGTAGTACTATTTAAAAGATCTTTGTTTAATATTTGGTCAATTTTAGAACAGAGTTAAAACTTTTATTCAATTCATAACATTTTCAAGTTTAATGTTATCTTAAACTTATTAGCCTATTGGCTTTAAACATGAAATAATATATATAACTGAAAGATTGAACCTTTTCAAATTACAAATATAAATTGTTGGGCTCCACGAAACATTGAACCAGAAATGACTTATTGTTTTGTTCTAACAGTTAATTGTGTTTGAACACACAAGAAAACTATTATGAAAAGTTTTTCAAAGACTGTGTTTTGTTTATGTTTCAAATATTCAAAGAAGATATATTTCGAGTTCACGCTAGTGTGTTTTGCATGGTTTGGATCACATGCTAGTTATATATATATAAAATATTATAATGTTATAAACAACTGCAACTGAATTCTGTGATGATTGTTTGGCCTGTAAATTTGTGTATAAAAATAAGGAACTATGTATTATACATTATGATTCACTCAGGACTGAACACCTATTTTTTTTACTAACTCATGATTGGAAAGTCGCATTTGAATCAAACCTTGGCCCATGACAAGTGGTAATGTCTCAGAGACGATGCTGGAAGGGCCCCCCACCAGCGTCCCGACGCTCCATATTGGTGAATGTGCAATGTAGCGTAGCAATGTTGATGGCAGCAATTCCACGTCTGATGTTGTCTTTCAGTTCCTCATTTGACATTTGTTGGCCTTTTAAAAGTCACCAGAGAAAGAATCTTAGGTGTCAGATTGGTGGACCTAGCTGGCCACAGGTCTCGGGAGATAATCCTGTCCTGAAAAATCCGTGAATTTCCTCCATGCTCCTATTGGAGGTTTGGCAAGTTGCACCGTCCTGTTTGAAGTAACCATCTGCAAGTTCCTGATCTTCCAGCTGGTTCCCAAACTCAATAAAGATTCAAAGTATTGATCAGTATTCACTGTGTCTTAAAAAAGGATTGGCCCAATGATACGGGGACGCCGCACACCAGACACCAATCTTCACTGGATGCAATGACTCTTCTTGGATGGTTGGGGATTATCACTGGCCCACACATGTGTATTTTGCGAGTTTACATAGCCTAGATAAATGGAATCATGGTTTATCAGTAAACCATGCTATGTCCAACAGGTTGGGGTTTTCGGCGAAAAATTGAGGAATCCATTGACAATACACCAGTCGTTTTGCAAGATCATTAATTAATTCATTCATTCATTTAGCACCGCGTCTTACTACCCGTTCGGGTTATACACTTTGCAAGATCGAGTGGCTCTAACTCATTTCGCAGTCTTGATAAGGAACAGCTTAATCTTTCCCTGTTTAGCTGCTCTTTGACCGGTCAAATACAATCGCCCAGTTTCTTGTGATAGTCTTCTAAGAGATTTTCGCTAAGAAGATGCTAATAACTGCTGCTTCACATCCTGTCTTCCATCATCTTGGGTCATCCACCCATAAGGGGAGCCACAAAGCTTCTCATTCTCTCCAGCTTTTTCCCCAAGTTTAAAATGGCGGCTCTGGTGGGTGGTGTACGCTTACCAAATTTATTCAGAAACGGCCTCTGACATTGTTTAAAGGAATGTCACCCAGTATTGCCGCACAAAGAATACACACTCTTCAATTGATTACACCATCTTTCTTCCACTGACTCACCTACACTATCTAATGAGACACGCTTCCCACTATTGTCTAAACAGATGGTGCACATCACGGTGCCGAACTGGTCAGCGAGTTGGGAGACATGTTTTTCTAAGTAGACTGCTTGCTTTGTCATGAAGTAAAGAACAGTTATGTTCGTGCTTCGCGATCATCTTATATTCCACATAGCTTGTATTTCACATAATAGGTGTTAATTCCAGAGTGAGTCACCCTGCATGTACATTAAAACATTGTAAGTATAATTTTTGAACAAATTAGAGAAAATTCTTGAATAGAATATATATATATATATATATATATATATATGAATTTATTGCAATTTAAACAAAACCTATCATGTATTGCATGGTTTCTCTTAATTATTTTCTGAATGAATTTTTATTCCAGTGGAAATACAAAGAAATCTCACTTTTATTGTAAAATTAGGCCAAGAATGTCAATATTGTGCAATAGCAATATATAAAACAAAGGTTTGAGTTAAAATGTGAATCTCTATCTGTTGTAATATCGACAATTTTGTTTATTATGATCTTTGATGAGTCATTGAGGTTGAAAATGGTTTGGAACGACGATTTCTTTGCAAGGCAAAGCAGCTTGATGGGACTGTACTTGTAAACTGTGGTTTTCTTCTCATTCATATTACCAGCCACATACACAATAATGTGGTTAGATAAGGTGTGTGTGTGTGTGAACTCCCCCTACCCCCATTTAACCAACCACATGTACAATAAAGCTTTTGCCACACATATCAGGGCTGTGTCCAGGTGTTTTACCACAGTCTTTCTCGAGGTTTTGCTGTGTCCAGGTGTTTTACCACAGTCTTTCTCGAGCTCTTGCTGTGTCCAGGTGTTTTACCACAGTCTTTCTCGAGGTTTGCTGTGTCCAGGTGTTTTACCACAGTCTTTCTCGAGCTCTTGCTGTGTCTGGGTGTTTTACCACAGTCTTTCTCGAGGTCTTGCTGTGTCCAGGTGTTTTACCACAGTCTTTCTCGAGCTCTTGCTGTGTCCAGGTGTTTTACCACAGTCTTTCTCGAGCTCTTGCTGTGTCCAGGTGTTTTACCACAGTCTTTCTCGAGCTCTTGCTGTGTCCAGGTGTTTTACCACAGTCTTTCTCGAGGTCTTGCTGTGTCCAGGTGTTTTACCACAGTCTTTCTCGAGGTCTTGCTGTGTCCAGGTGTTTTACCACAGTCTTTCTCGAGGTCTTGCTGTGTCCAGGTGTTTTACCACAGTCTTTCTCGAGCTCTTGCTGTGTCCAGGTGTTTTACCACAGTCTTTCTCGAGGTTTTCTGTGTCCAGGTGTTTTACCACAGTCTTTCTCGAGTTTGCTGTGTCCAGGTGTTTTAGGACAGTCTTTCTTGAGGTCTTGCCCTGTCCAGAGTTGTTTCTATTTGTACAGCCAATAAATCATATGTTAGTAATAGGGTCTTAGCGTAGATGTGATAGCACTAGGAGAAGAATAAGAGGATATGATAGCACTAGAAGAATAGGAGGATGTGATAGTACTAGAAGAATAGGAGGATGTGATAGCACTAGAAGAATAGGAGGATGTGATAGCACTAGAAGAATAGGAGGATGTGATAGTACTAGAAGAATAGGAGGATGTGATAGCACTAGAAAGATAGGAGGATGTGATAGCACTAGAAGAAGAATAGGAGGATGTGATAGTACTAGAAGAATAGGAGGATGTGATAGTACTAGAAGGATAGGAGGATGTGATAGTACTAGAAGGATAGGAGGATGTGGTAGCACTAGAAGAATAGGAGGATATGGGTCCACAACGCGTAAACAAGTAGGCGAGAGGAAGGGGAGTTTGTATCCGCATTTGATTACAGAGGATCCTTGTATTCAGCACCCCTCAACTTCTCATACCTATATCACACAATGCAGGTTAACGTCACAGTTGTTCTAGAATTTTCTTTACAACTATTTTGACAGAAATTTTTCTACCAGGAAATAACAGTAAAAGTAATAACAAATTTCTAACCCCCCCCCCCCATCCCTCACCCCCCCAATCCTCAACCCCCTCCTCACACAATTTGAAAAACTAATGTGCTTTGTCTCAAAATACTATCAAAGCAACACATAACATTTTTATAAAAACATAGCATACATGAAACTTAAAGAGAAATCGATTCATAATATTCTTCCCACTTTGAAATCTGCGCAAAAACTGACAATAACCGGGCCGGGAAAAGTAATAATACTACTAATAATAGTAATACATAGCATCGTATCTTACTAACTGTTCGGGTTATACGCTTAAGTACTAGTTACTCTAATGGGTTAGGAATTGGGAAGGTTGAATACAAAGGAAGTGACCCTGCATTTGTGTGGAGGGAGAATGGAAAACTATTTAGGAAAACCCCCCTCCCCAGTTCACCTGAACGAGATTCGAACCTCGATCTCCCCGTCCTCGGCAGACTATCTCTACACGAAACTAGCATGTTAGTTAACTACGCCATCGAGGCGGGTGGGGGGAAAAGTAAACTAAATTACTTGTGCTCAGAGATGGCTCTGATGTGTGGCTAACCTAAAAATAGTCGTAACAACCCATGAGAGAACAGGTTATTAGGCCCTAGTACTTTCCTATCAACAACTCATGAGTTTCCACAGGTACAAGGATATCAGGGAATCATTAAATTGTTTTTGTGCGTGTGTGTGTGTGTGTGTATATATATATATATATATATACACACACACACTCATTGGTCAGATATCAACGAACATACATTCCCATGTGAAATATGTAGAATACTCATTGGTCAGAAATCAACGAATATATATTCCAATGTGAGATATGTAGAACATTCATTGGTCAGATATCAACAAACATACATTGCCATGAGAGTTATGTAGAGCATATGTATGAATGGCCAAATGGGGACAGAGTGCAGGAGAACATATCATAGGTACAGTTTAAATAAGCGTTGCTCTACATACCTGACATGGGAATGTATGTTCGTTGATACCTGACTAATGAGTGTTCTACTCTGTGTGTGTGTGTGTGTGTGTGTCATATTTGAAATTCTTACTTCTACTTTATGAAGTAGTTTTTGAAACTGATTGTCACTTATTTTACTATAAAATCTATCTATATATTCTTCGTTAAGCATACAATTTTTTAATGGAACGATCACATTAGTCATTAACCAAAACTCTGCGTGTTCGGTAATCTTTTTGTTTCCAGGTGCTTTCGTTCTTCCTCGTGAAGTTGATGGTCCGTCATCTCCTTCATCTGTTGCCGGATCAAATTCTGCAAAAAACTCTCCGATAGGGTTGGATACGTTGCTTCCAAATTCACCCAGTTTCGTATATCCAGAGCACAATGTTTCCATGTTTGGTTCATACCCGCAACAGATGCGGGGTAAATTTTCAATTCCATATAATGCGTTTTCGGGACCGGTCGTTTGTACTTTGATATACAAACTTCCTGTTTGTTTCGAACCGAAATAGTGAAACAGGTTGTGGAAGTAGTCATCTCCAAGTTCGGATCTATATTTGATTGATTTATTATTTCCTCTAGGCAAAACGGTTTTACCTGAGAGGATTGCGCACTCACACTTGTGGCTGGACCAGGAACAGTCGTGGATGACATGGATGTGGTCCCAGGCTGGATTAGGTGTTGAATGTTTGTAGATAACGCTGAATCCGATTTTTCTTTCTGACTGTTTAACAAGCAAGTTGTAAAGGTATCTTGGAGGGTTTTCAATGTTTATAAGTGGTAAGATATCATGTAAGACGACTGGTCTTTTATCAAGTTGATTAATTCCAACCACGTATTTATCCCAGTGGCAAGATGATTTTCTACCAAGTCCAATATCGAAGCTAGTAGAGGCCTCTCCGTCGTGATTAATAATTTCCCAGTCACCACTGCTTCCTGGCTCCATTCTATAAAGTCGGTCGGTGTTTTAAAATTTAATCTAATGTTAGTGAAGAAAGTTATTAATTCTAATCTAAGTTTACCCTCATTTTTTCTTTTCCGTTTGTTAGTAGGTATGTATTCTATTGGTTCCTGTATTTGGACAGGTGTAGCACTACGCTCTTCTACTTCAGAGTCACTCATTCTCTTCCTGAAGAAGAGGTCGATCTCCACCTGCGTCGGTGTGTGGTACGATATCTTCCTCTGGCTCACGCTTCCTCTTCAGCGGCAACGGGACCGGGATCTCCGTTGCTTCGTCGAAGAAGTGTTCTATCACCTCCTTACAGTAGAGTTGCTGTACCGCGTCACCTTCTGTAGCGAACGTCTCCCAGTTACGTTTCCACTGTAGATACTGGTTATACCAGGAACAGACCACTCCGCAACAATATGTTAAATCGTTGCAGAGTTTACGTTTCGGTCCCAAAAAACATCCTAGGTTACAAACGTGAGTAGAGCGCTGGTAGTATTCAGAGCCGTGCGGTAAACGGTCGCATAATACCCGGGCAATGCGATTAGGTTTCTCTAAACGCGTTAATTCAAAGATTTTGTCTCCATCACTGTATTCATATACGGTAACAATATCGTCCGGTGCGGTTTTAAAATGAACAATATCTAAAGGACATTTACAAGGTCCTCTAGGATCGCTTCTAAAATCAGAACAATCAAAATAAGTATTACCGCGGTCGAGATGGTTGCGTTGGAACCGGCGGAACGGCACGTTGTAGATTTGATCTTCGACTGATAGAGCCATGGTGTGACTGTGATTATATACAGAAATTCCCTCCTTTAAATACTGAAAATAATCTGGTTGCGCGGTGATGACAATGTTGTTTTAATGGCCTTGATTGTATAATGGACTGATTAGCATAATGGCACTTAATTATACTGGCAGCTTGTCATAACCTTCGGTTACGGGGGGGCAGGGCCACAGCGGACAACGCCTCAGCCTATTTATGCGCTATTTCATGCCGAAGGCATATATATATATACACACACACACACACACACACACACACACACACAGAGTAGAACACTCATTAGTCAGGTATCAACGAACATACATTCCCATGTCAGGTATGTAGAGCAACGCTTATTTAAACTGTACCTATGATATGTTCTCCTGCACTCTGTCCCCATTTGGCCATTCATACATATGCTCTACATAACTCTCATGGCAATGTATGTTCGTTGATATCTGACCAATGAATGTTCTACATATCTCACATTGGAATATATATTCGTTGATTTCTGACCAATGAGTATTCTACATATTTCACATGGGAATGTATGTTCGTTGATATCTGACCAATGAGTGTCCTACATACCTCACATGGGAATGTATGTTCGTTGATATCTGACCAATGAATGTTCTACATATCTCACATGGGAATGTATGTTCATTGATATCTGACCAATGAGTGTTCTACATACCTCACATGGGAATGTATGTTCGTTGATATCTGACCAATGAATGTTCTACATATCTCACATGGGAATGTATGTTCATTGATATCTGACCAATGAGTGTTCTACATACCTCACATGGGAATGTATGTTCATTGATTTCTGACCAATGAATGTTCTACATATCTCACATGGGGATGTATGTTCGTTGATATCTGACCAATGAGTGTTCTACATATTTCACATGGGAATGTATGTTCGTTGATATCTGACCAATGAGTGTTCTACATACCTCACATGGGAATGTATGTTCGTTAATAACTGACCAATGAGTGTCCTACTGTGCGATGAGACAATTCACAGGTACAGTTTAAACAAGCTCTGCTTATCCTGGCAACAAGCCACAACACACCACTTCTTTGTTTTAACCTTAGATTAAACCTCTTCATTAAATTAAATTAAATTAAATACATTTAATAAATAGTTGCTGTGAATAAGTCTACCAAGTTGTGTCTCCTCTTGAATGTTTGTTCATAGAAAAAACATATAGTAATCTACAAATATTTTATGTGTTGAACTGTACATATGGTAAATGCTGTTTTGTAAAAATATTTGTACAAATTTTTGTAAAAAAATATATACTGTTTTATACATGCTGTGCTTTATTTATTCCCTTTCTGAGCTCCAAGAACTTTGAGTCGCAGTAATTATTTATATAGGTAGTTTTTTTTTCACAAAAAAAAAGTTTTTGTCTTGCTACTCGTTCAGGTTATACGCTTATTTACTAATTACGCCAATGGTTTTAGGGAATAAGAAGGTTGTATATAGAGGAAGTATACCTGCATTTGTATGTAGGAAGAGTGGAAAACTATTTTGGAAAAACCACGCTCAGTAAACCTGACCGAGATTCAAACCTCAATCTCCTCGTCATTGGTAGTCTAGTGATGTCGACTCTGAGAGTAGAATATTAATTTTAGACCATGGGTTGCCAAACTCATTAGGTATGGGAGCTACTCTAAAATGTCATGTTGTTTCGCAAGCTACCCAGATTAAAAATGTGTCATATCACTTAGGTGTATTGGTCATTATTTTTTACCTGTACAAAGACAATATAACACAACTGTTTACAAACGCAGGTGGCTTCACTGGCATGGTTTCAATATTGTAATTCAAATAATTTTAAAATGTAAGTACACTTTTCTAGTAAAATGAATTTTAACACTAGGACGTAAAATGATTATTCATTTTTTAAACTAAATGAAAGTCAAATATAAAAAAAGTTTATGTATAACTTGCTCTTACTGAGAACAATGCCATACACTTTGATCCACAATTTGTTTAATGTTAGGCGATTAGCTTGTAGCCTCCATTCGAATACAGTTATCGAGGTGTTCATCTGTGAGCCTGCTTCTGAATTTGTTTTTCACAACTTTCATAGATGAAAATGATGACTCAAACAAATAGGTTAAGCAGAGCAATGCCTTCACTCGTAGTACAATAAGAACTAGAACTGGATATTTTTCCTACAGTACAGGAGGCCATACATATCCTAAACATGAAACACTCTTCAATGATATGTCACTTTGGAAAGCTATCAGCTCCATTTCTAATTAAGGGCCATCGTCCTGAAAATATTGCGTTACACAACTTGGTAAGATTTCAATGTCCATAAAAGGAGCTGAAACAAACTGTACTAGAAGACCAGCTTTTTTGAAATCACTGAACATTGTCTAAACTCTGTTCTCAAGTTAAGAGAGTATTTCAATATGATTATCACCAAAGTAGGGCTCGAGATTTCTTTCGTTAACCAACTTATCTTTCAAGTAGGGTAAATGTTTAAATTCTCCTTGGCTGAGCATCTCCCAGAGTTCAAATTTCTTGTAAAATGCCTGTACATCAGATACCAGGTGACCTGGTGGTCTAGGGGTAAGGTGTCAGACTTCTGTGCTGAGGGTCCGGGTTCAAACCTCGGTCCCGGCACAGATTTATCTGATTGCCGAACCCTTCCTTCACCTCTGAAAAGACGTGTATTAATCACAACTTGTGAATGTGAGGAATGCCAGCCTCCACCGTGGTTCGGATTCCACGTTAAACTTTAGGTCCTCCATTTCATCTCGCAATCACCCTAACATTGCATATTAGTGTAAGTGCGTATAACCCGAACGGGTAGTAAGACGCGGTGCTAATAATAATAATCAGATACCATCTCCCCCAAACCTTGTCCCTGCCCTGAATTTGTAGGTTTACTTCAATGAGTTTTTGACGTCTAACAGTAATGCAAAATTCTGCAGCCACTGAAAATATTCAAGTCCATGTTAGTGTGCATCACGATGAAGGACTCGTCCTTTGCTCAACCAGCGTAATTCCATATGGAGCAGGAGGTCTCCATACTGACAATTAAGCTCGTCTGTCAGTGCTTTAAACAAGCGTTTTGGAAGAGCATAATTAACCCTCACTGGGTTGACAATTTTGATGACAAGCTTCATAACCTCATTAAATTTTTTAAACTTTCCACAAAATGATTAGTGAAGAATACAGTGGTAAGAAACAATTTGTGGAAGTTTTCCTCTTTCTTACACAAAGCAATGAACTCACTTTTGACACCAGTAAAAGCTGGAGTCCCATCTGTTGTGATACTGACAAGCTTGTATGAAGGAATATTTTTAGAAGAAATAAATGTTTAAAATTTGGTGAAAATATTCTCACCTGTGATTCATCAAGCTGAAGCAAGAAAAAACATCCACCCAAGTCGTTTTTCAACTATGAAGGTAACATCACCAGACATAATCTCAACTCACCTCATCACGGTCTTGGCAGAAAGCTGGGTAGATTTTATTGCAGATATTATGTCATCTTTATTTTTAAAGTTGTCGAATAATGCATCTGCAGCCTGTAAAAATGCGTCTTTTATTACTTCACCATCTTCATAAGGTTTTTTTTCTTTTTTTTTAGCAATGATTTGGGATACACGGTAAGATGTGAAAGTGGAAGCTTTATTTTTATCTGAACATTTAGTAAAAACTGATTACGATCCACTTAGCAGATCTTTGAACTATTTCACTTTCTCTTTACTTGAAGCTGTATTTAATGTGAAATCTTTGTCTATTGCCGAATGAATTGTTTTATAGTGTCGTTTTATATTACCTTTTTTGCCTACAGATACACTTGCATTGCACAGTAAACAAACACTTTTTCCCTTAACTTCTGTAAAAAAAGTGTTTTTTCCCCATTCTGAATGGAAGTGATATTTTTTTGTCTTTATTTGCATTCATTATAAGTTTATGACACAATTAAAAACAAAAAGTATATGGCCTACACTAAAATGAAAAACAAGCAGGAACAAGTCACTTGAAACAACTATAAAGCAGCAATCGGAGTCTTTGCGATTCGACAATACAAAACGCGAGTACACAAAGCTAGTGTAAGTGTAACTTGGAGTCGCTCCCAAGACAAGACTGGTGTTTTGCCACCCAGCTTACAGCAGCCCTTCGTTATCCGACCACATGACGCAGGCGCAGAAGCTAAGTTGTCTTGCAAGTACTAATTTCGGTGTCTGCCAAAATGTGGTCAATAGTTGAGTACAACATTTACAAAATTTCATTTATTGTACTCAAATTTTGATAATTTGTTCTTATATAAATATAACTCTACAAATAGCTTGTCTTTATATAAAAGTGTGAATTAAATGTTTTAACTTTATATAGTTAGAGCCCGGAACTGTGCTTACTAAACACGTGAAACAAGATTTTAACCTAAAAACAGATTCTGATAGGCGAAACCTCATTAAAAACAACGCGTCACTATGGCAACAACCATTTTAACTTTCAGATTAAAGTTATCAGATACTTAAACCTTCCGATAAAAATGTGATGGATAAATACATTTTATCTGGCAGATAAATGCTATCTTGCAGTCATAAGAAGCACTTTAACTTATCCACCAGATATAAATATTTATCTACCAGATTAATATTTAGCCAGCAGTCATAAGACGGCCCTTAAGCATATAAAACGTTCCTGCACCCACCCATATGAAGGAAAGAATCTGATAAATTCTTCTCTATTCAGTTTATGTTTTAATTAGATTTTTGTATGTCTTAACCATAAAACCTTTACACCCGGAAAATACAACAGATGTGTCAAAAGATTAATTTTATATCCAAGCCTACCAATATATCTTCTCAAAATTAAGTAAATCATGTTTTTACTTTGGTCAAAGTTCAATTCAAAATTTGTGACCCAAATTTATAAATGCTATGCAATCAGTGGCGGGTGCCTCTTGGGGCTCTCACCCACATGCAATGTTACAAATGCACCGGGGGCATATGCGTTCTCGAATTAGAGTACCTATGGGTGTTTTTTATATCTCACTGCATCACAGTCCACACAATCAAAGCTGGACAAGATACAATATGCGCCAGTAAGACTGTGTCCGGGCACTTATCGTACATCACCAACCAATGCACTATTTACTGAAGGGGAGAGCTTCCTTTATTTCTCAGGCACCGGCTGTTTGCGTGCAAGTTTTTTTACTAAAGATTGTTCAACCTCGAGTTATTTGCGGCGCAGTCTGCGTATCCTTACATATTATGTCCAGACTAAACAATATTGGTTAAACAAATGTCCAGCTCCGGTGGATAGCTTTTTGGATTTGAATGAACTACGTCAGTATATTTTTTCTCTTCCATATCCTATACAGTTTGTCACTGGGGAGCATGACACCTTTTGGGATGTGCCATTGGTGTTATCTATTCCTAACTCGGGAGTAAAAAGAGCTACTCTTCCAAACGAGCAGAAGTTTAATGTTGTGAGGTATATGAAGAAAAGATGGATTAGATACAGGCTTATATTTACAGAGGGGGCTACAGTCACTAGGTATGTCCTGGGAAAGGAGAGATTTGCTTACAGTTAGTAGGTATGGTGAAGGAGAGATGACTTACAGTTAGTAGGTATCTGGTATATCTTGGTGAAGGAGAGATTACTTACAGTTAGTAGGTATTTGGTATATCTTGGTGAAGGAGAGATTTGCTTACAGTTAGTAGGTATCTGGTATATCTTGGTGAAGGAGAGATTACTTACAGTTAGTAGGTATTTGGTATATCTTGGTGAAGGAGAGATTTGCTTACAGTTAGTAGGTATCTGGTATATCTTGGTGAAGGAGAGATGTTGATGAACCCGACAGTGATTTTTTTAATAGGTAAGAAACAAGTTTTCAATACGCCACAAGTTATTATTTATTTTATGCCCTTTATATAAGCTATCATTGCCATTTTGATAACCATGGATACAGCGAAATAAGGTTAATTCTTTCTCCCCCTTTTCAGATAGTTACCCCTGGTACCCTGGTGGAAGTGCTCGTGGACTGAAGAAAAAATATTTTATTGAGGAGATTTGAAATAAATAAATGATTCCAGTTGAATTTAATTATGCTACTTAAATAATAATTTTATTGTATTACAATACCATAGTTATCTTTACTGTGTCATAGTAGAAATAATGATTCAAAATTAATGATTACAAACTTATTTCTAACAAAAATACGAATATGGGAGGAAAAAACACATCAAAGTCCTGTAATAAATTATGTAATTAATTAATTACAGCAAAAGTTTATTGCATTCACGTTTCATTGTTCTAGGGCTGATTGACCAATTCCTGGTGAATTAAGAAAAAAAAATACCCCAAGAACTTGGCATTAGTATAAAAGATACAAGCCCAAAATATAATTTATTACGAGACAAAATCAAAAACTAATAACAGTTGGCAAAACATTTAAAGTGAGAAGCTAAGGAACTGTTAATTCTTTAAATAAATTCCTCATTTATGAAAAGTTATATAGAAAGCTTTTTAGCGTGAAAATTAATACTACTGGAACAAAGTCGACTTGACAATAACGGCCATAATAAGTCTGTAGATTTTAAATTTCATTTCCTGAAAAAAAAATAATAGTAAACTGGACTTTAATAATGTTTCCACTGTACCCTTCAATTGTAATTCGAATTCAAATAATAACAATGGTAAATTTACTATTGCAGCTATTTTGTCTTGGGACTGCAAATAAGTTTGACCTTTGGCATGCCTTTTAATAGCTTTGCAAATATTATTAATATCACTGAATACAGATTTATTCTACACGCCATTATCGTTAGTAAATAGTAAGGTCAACTATATAATTTTCCACCAACACAACACACCGATAATTAATAAATACTTCCATAAAATTGAGTATTGAAATGTCAAAGTGTTTTCGTTGCTGTGCCTAAAAATAAAGTGGGTCTGCCTGTTTCAATTATTCTCTTTTTTTCCGTCAAGAGACCAGGACGAAAAACCATGCTTCAAAATATTACTTGTGATTTTTGACACAGCAACCCTTCTCTTCCACTGCTGCACTTGTTGACGCACTCGTCATTCTACTACTGTACGCAAAGAAACAAACCGCTCCCATTGGAGGATCAAACAAGCGTCAATATTCTTGTAAAATAAAACTAAACTTACTGTAAATTGGTGATAAATACATTATTTTGTAATATAACGCCCATACTTATATCTAAAAACAATAAATATTGCTAAAAAAACAATCTAAGAATAATATTTTAACAATATAATAAGTACGATTATAGATCAATCACGAAAGTAAACTGAACCAATACTCACCTAGGGAAACGCTGCTTCCCTTTTACCGATGAGGGCCGGACAGAGCTGGAAACAAACGAATGACTGGATAAATAGCGAGACCAGCTGCCTGGCCGGTCAGTCTTAGTGATAAATAAGAGCTGCCATCTCAACCATTATTAACAGTATCTTTGTTGGAGATGTTTCTAATTATTATAATAATTGTATCTAACATTATTTTCCTCTTTATTTCTTAGTTCCCTTTTTAATTTTAGGGAAGTATTGCTTCCCTTGAATAAACGCTACTGGGTAACAGGTTAATTAACGAGTCGCTGAGGAATATGATTAATTATTTAATTAAGTTATTAATGAGAAAAGCTCTAAAACTAGTAAAAATTAGCAAACCATTTAATAAGAGAAGCCCGGAAACATTTATTTACAAAAACGCCTAAAACATTTAGTATGAACAATAAATTATAAATTATAAACTTTTAAAACGTCAAGCCCAAAATATATAATTCTTTAAATAAATTCCTCATGTATGAAAAGTTATATAGAAAGCTTTTTGGCGTGAAAATTAATACTACTGGAACAAAGTCGACTGACAATAACGGACATAATAACGACCGGCGACAAAAGATTAAGCGGGATAAGGCCAACATCTAGTAGGGTAGTAGTGAGGAATGCAGGGAGTAAGGGGGACAGAATCTAGAGGAAATATAGGCCTACCTAAATTCATTTAAAGTAAGTGTGGAAAACAATTAGTACACTCGATCGGGATCATCCCTATGACAATCTACTCAAAACCTTATGTAAAAGTTGATTAAACTTTGAAGCTTTTTAGTAGCACAATTTACCGATTTATGAGAAAGCGTTGTGATCGTTGCGGATAAGTGTGACGATTTATAACAACAGCTGTTCAGATTTATTGGTAGTACAGTCCCATCATAATTATAGGACAAACTTAACAACCAGACTCCAAACCAATAATTTAATACTTAACTGATTGTATGGATGTTATAATAAATGCTAACATTTAATGTAACATTTGTAACATGTTACATCATTATACCCCCCATATTAAGCTTCACGCAAAGGTTTTCCTTATGAGTCATATTACCCACTCCGCATTAAAACCTCAATATTAATAAACGTCCTACAATAGTAAGCTTCTCTGTTGTAGTCCAATGTAGATTCAGTCCATATCAAGAACAATATTAAACAAAATCAAACAATAATAAATCCCCGCAATCATAAACTGTTCATGTACTTACCCTTTGTATCTTCTGGCTAGAACAACCTTCAAGACTGGAGTATACACGTCGCGTCCTAGATTGAAGAGTGGGACGAACAAGCCTTGGTGAGCCAGA